>CM028682.1:4370625-5811250 GCA_016760335.1 Gastrodia elata | reverse complement strand
AATCCTAAGCAAAGCTAATTATTGGAAATTAGATCTAGGAGTTAGATCCTTTTGCAAGATTCTGCATAATGGAGGTCTAGGATTCATTATTAGATTTTAAAGCATTTCTAAATTTTTGGATTTAACTCATGAAGTAAGAGACATGAGCTTGAACATAAGCATGCTGTATGAGTATTAGTGATGATTTATGAGTTACAGAATATTGCATACATCGACCGAGGAATTTCAGGATGCATTGGTATCACAGTAAACTGTATTCCCAATTAGATGTATGTAGACATTAGATCGCACGACTCATAGAAATTCAGTGATATTTTAGTTGCATATCAGTACATATTGTATCGTGGCATACACATATGCATAACTTCAATGACATACAACATAGTCTTACATATTATTACTCAGTTTCAGATTCATTACTATTTTTTTATTTACTTTTAGTATTCAATTTCAAGTACAGCTTTACTTTATTTTACTTCAACTTTATTCAGCTTTATACAATTTTATACAATTTTATTTGTTTCAATTATTTTTAGTATTTCTACAGTTTTGCTTACATTATTTAAATATGGAGTGGATAATTAGAACTGCTTAGATTAGTTTCGATATGTTAGACTTATTGTCTAATACGTAGTACTTTTGAAATTTAATAATTTTTTAGATCCAGAGCTGTAACAACCTAAGATTATTACCCAGTTTAATTTGAGCCTAATCATATCTTAATTATCATTCTGTTAATTTCATCTAACTATTAGAATCAATCCCTAAAGATTTGACGCGATTAGGAGCAAAATCCAATATTTTGAATTATTTTAATATTTAATTAATTAGAAAAATTGGGGTATTTCTTTTGACCTCGAAATCGAAATCCGACTTCACCGTTGCGATCGTCACCCTCAAATTAGCTAAGGGTGATGTTTTGGATTTTCGCAAATATTTTAATATAATTAAATACCCCAAAAATTAGCATAATTAAATAATCATCAGAATCAAATTCTGACTTCACCGTTGGATTCCTCACCCCCAAATTAGCTAGGGGTGAATTTTTGAGAATTTTCGGAGGGCGTTTCAAAAATCCGAATTTTTGGATAATTAGAGAAAATAAATAAAGGATTACCTAATCCTAAATTTGCAATTTCCCATATTTTCGCTTTCCAAAACTTGGCTGGCCACCTCCCCCTTCATTCGGCTGACCCGTGCTTCCCATTTCTCCCCCTCCCATACTTGATGGGAGAGAGCTTACATCTCCTCTCATCTAGCCTCTCTAGCCATTATGAAGCCTCCCTTCCTCTTCTCCTTTAAAAAGAAACACAGCCCTCCTTATTTGGATTGCTGCCAAGCTAAGAGCTTCCCCTCTATTTTCTCCATTGCTGAGTTGTATTGAAGAAGAAGAAGTCCAGCTCCTCTCTAAGCATTGAAGAAAGCAAAGGTCCCTTCTTCCTCTCTCGCAAGGCTAAAGGTACCCCTTTGCTCATTTCCTTGTCTTCCTGATGTCATTACAATGCTTATTGCACTTTTAGGCATCCATGTTTCAGTATGAATGCCATTACAACTCTTCAAGTTATAAAAATTATGCTCTGTTTTTCTTGCATTCTGCACACCCTTGCATTTATCATCATTTTTCGTATAGCTAAGATGCTCCGTTTGTGTCGATTTTGGTGTTGATGGAAAGGTATCGAAATGACATTTCCATTGATATATGACACCGCTCATGAATCTTTCTGCATTGAGAGTAATTGAGCTCGAAAATAGGCCCTAAGGGTTTCATCCAAGCGAAGCTCACCGTCTGGCGCTGCAGCGCCCAAAGTTGCAACCTGGACCGCTGCAGCGGTAGTTTGGCAGAAACATATAAAAACATATATTAAAGTAATTAAACAGTAAATTTGCAAAGTAGACCGCTACAGCGGTATGTCATGAGGAACATTAGGAAATCAAAAAAATGACTATTTAGTCAGTGTTTTGCAAAATGGATCGCTACAGCGCACCGTAGCGCGCTGTAGCGGGCTACAACGGAATCTTGAGCAAGACTTTAGGAAATGTGAAAAATAAATTAATTTAATAGTAATTTTGCAAATTGAACCGCTGCAGCGCACAATAGCGTGCCGCAGCGAGCCACAGCACACCGCAGCACTAAAAGCGCTACAGCGCGCTGCCGTGCGAAAAACGCTGCCGCGCGAAAAGCGCTCCAGCGCGCTGCAGTGCCCAAACTTGCAAAATGCCCAAAATTTCTTGTAAAACTACACAGTTTTGGCTGAAATGGCCAAAACTTTTCTATTTTTATATTTTAAAGTCCTTAGGACCCTAATGGGACTAAATAATATCAAATTTGAACCTATTTTAACTAAAATTGAGCATTGCATAAAATTCTATATTGAAATTAAAATTAAAACTTTGCCGTTCTTAAAATTCTCAAAACCTACTATGTTCCTTAAATGTATTGATATGTCAAGGGCTAAGTGATAGAATCTTAAATGTTTATATTAAATGAAACTTAAGTTTTTTAGAATTATGATTATGTGCTAATCTTTTTGGTTTGATTTAGAATTTGATTAACATTAATTACCCTTTTTATTATATGTTATCTTTTTATTTATGTGCCTTCATGATATTAGGATGAATGTTAGAGAACTTTAATATTTTGGACACCTTGATGGGTCTAAATTGATATTAAACTATAATTGAACATAAGAACCTTGATAATTTGATTAAGTAGATGATACTTAATCTACACCTAAAGTTAACATCAATAATACACTAATAATACATTAATTTGTCATTGACTTTTAAGAGTAACCTTTGGTCTTAATGGTAGAAGGGTTAGGGATTAAACCTTAACTTATCTTGATTAAGATCTAAACCTTAATTACTTAATCAATTAACTTGATTGAAAGATAATTTAATTGACATTATTCCATTAATGCATCTGATTTTGTACTGATCTTAAATCATTGAATTAGAAGTGCTATGGATAATATTGAATATGTGTGATTGAATCCTCTGAATCTAAACTTTAGATCTTTGATTTTCTCTTATTTAAGACTACTAGCATAAGATGGATAATAAAATTACAATGATTTATAAAATAATTTAACTCTAATAAGATCTTTGATTTCATCTCATGATTGTAGAATAGGAAGTGATTAGATGGATCTTATTCATCTGATCTGATCACTTTAACCCAAACTAGTAAATAAACCTTGAATGTTCGCTTAAGAAGCAGAAAAGTGAGATCTTAAGGGTCTTAGTATAAGATCGTTATTGAAATGGTTAAAGACCTTAACTAATTATACATTGAGGTAGGAAGGACTTTTGTAATTTATTGAGGTAAAAACTTAGTTCATCCTTCATAACTTTAGAAGTTGAACTTGATACCTTGTGGTAGGAATCACCTAAAGTACTTAGAAGGTGATTTATTCCTTATCGTAGCAACCTATGTTGAGTAATCCTTTGATCATATTATTAGAGCCTTGTGTAGGATACACCAACTTAGAGTAAAGTTTAATAGATTTGATAAATTTTTATTTATTAAATAGAATATCTTGAACTCAGATTATTAGTTGGGTATAGTAGGGTATACCCATATTACTGGATTACTTCAGTAGTACTCATGATTAACTGATTCACTTCAATGTGGACTTATGACCAAGTGCTATCCTGAGGGATTAGACAAATACAGCCCTGATAGATTAAATCCTCCAAGACTATGAGTGTTACAATTAGTGAACAAGATCCTTAGTTTGAGATGTAAACTGCAATCGGGTTCTGCCTCATATTGTAGTGCGCTTCGATAAGTGCAGTTTAAGCAAACTAAGTATCTTAGGTCACTTTGCGTAGAACACTAAGTATGCTTATAATTAGGTCATTTAACGGCTTAGCTTGAGATATAAAATGTGACCGGGTTCTGCCTCCTATTGTAATGCGCTTCGATAAGTGCAGTTTAAGCAAGCTAAGAGTTAAACCTTTCTTACAAACATGATAACTATGTGTATACAATCATCCCAACTAAGAATTTTCAAGTAAACTCTCAACTTTAATAAATTATCAAAGTTAGAATCTTAGGAGTCATAATCATTATAGCAGGATTCTGCATAATAGAGACCTTGAATTCATTATCAGATTTCAAGCATTTTTTTTTCGGATTTTGGATTTATCTCATAAGCATGAGCATGAGCATGAGCATGAGCATGACATTTGAGTATTATAATTATGTATGAGTATTAGTGATGATTTATGGATTACGGAATATTACATACATTGACTGGGGAATTTCAGGATGTATTGGCATCATCAGTAAGTAGTATTCATAATTGGATATATGTATACATTGGACCGTACTGCTAATAGCAGTTCAGTGATATTTTAGTTGCATATCAGTAACATACAGTGTTGTGGTATATTTAGATGCACAGTTTCAGTGATATACAACATAGTTTTATAGATAATTATTCAGTTTAGATTCAGTACTATTTTGGTTTATTTTCAGTATTTTAGTTTATAGTTCAGCTTTACCTTACTTTACTTCAGTTTTGTACAATTTTATACAGTTTTATGCTTTTCGTTATTTTTACAGTATTTCTACAAATTTAATCACATTATATAAATGTTAAATGAATAACTAGAACTGTTTAGACCAGTTCGATGTGTTAGACTTATAAGTCTAACACGAGGTACTTTTGGGATTCGATAATTTACTAGATCCTGAGCAGTATATTGAGCTAGGTCAGGAGGACACCTAGGAGATTCAGGAGGAGCCCGTGGAGCATTAGTGGACTCCTCTTCAGTTTTATTTTTCTGCTTAGTATTTTTAGTTCAGTACTTAGCCATATGCCTGTTATTCAGTAACTGTTTGTAATAATTCTGGATATATTTTCTTTTCTTTTCTAAGATGAATATTTTTATACAGTTTCTGTGATGAATATTTCTGGGTGTTTGTTTTAAGCTTCTGCACTCTATTATATACTACTCATACTTAGTATTGTGATATGATCAATATACTAGAAATACTGATATCTTATGCATATATTGGATTCTTATTATATTCTAAATCCAATGTATATAGTGATCTAATACTTAGGATAAGGATACTACTCTTATCTTAAGTATTAGCTCTCAACCCTTCTTGGAGTTGAGCCAATAGCCCTTCAGAGGGGCTTAGTTTTCAGCTATTCGGGGAGACGGGTTATTCCTCTCTGAGTGGCGCATCACACCACTGCCAAAGTTGATTATAATTGTCTTTTTTGCACATGGCGACGGGAGGGGCACTACAAGAGCAATTAGTGGAGCCAGATTAGAAGGATACTAGGATCACATACATTTTATTAGAGTCTTGCTCACTTTGAGCTTTGATGTTCTCACACCTTGTATTTGAGCTTTATACCTTGAACATATATCATTAAATATGGGATATATAATGAAAATTCTATATCAGTTTTAAAATGCATATATATTGTTAATAAATACATTTAGTACTTTCAATTGCCAAGTCAGTAGAGTGTATCATAGTTAGTATGTCTATGTAGTCCAAATTATTTTGCTTTAGAATCAGTTAGGTCTAGCTTTGTGGTTGGCTATAATAATACATGATTGATTCTATAGTCTGATTAGGTCTAGCTATGTGGTTGGCTATAATGATACATATTGGAATTTTTATTAAATGGCTTTGTTTAGCTAGTTTTTATTATGACAGTATTAATTTAGGCACATCTCTAATTTGAGTAATTATTCATCTCCAGTACAGTTACTGTGGCTTTATTAGCCAACTTTTTATATTGTGGCAGATTTATTTGTTATATTATGATCTGTACATTTTTAATATTGTTTTAGTACTTTTCTTTACTACTGCTTATAGGATACTAAATTTTATTTTACACTATATTCAATTACTATTTTATATTAGTTCATATTTAATTATTTTAAATTAGCATATTTCAGATGATCATATTTAGGATTTTCTTTCAATTATTTAACATATATATATATATATATATATATATATATATATATATATAGTCTTACCTTGTTACAATTTATGGTTTGAGGTATGTTGCTTTACATACTTTTTTTGTTAAGTTATAAATGTCTTATTTATAGTTATCTTATTTTCCTTTGTAACTTGTTGCACCCCATAAATTCTTAAATATTTAATTAATGTGATATCTTAAAATAAAATTTATATAATCAGCCTAAAATGTACTTAGATAATTGTCTAATTATATTTTCTTTTTTTTGACTAGGGCCCTGACATTGTGGAACCGATAATATCAGATTCTGAGTTAATTGAGGTTATAGCACTAGGTGAGGAGCCGGATCAGGTGAAGAAATTTTCTATTGTTATGGATCCTTAGATAGCCTTTGTTTTTACTTTTTGTAAGGATGAGTATTTATTTCATTCAATTGGAATTTAATTTAAATGTTGTAATAATACAGTAATTTGATGTATTTTTTTAGTGCATATTTTATTCTGAGTTAGACTATATTTCTTTTGGCATCATGATTAAATGGATGTTAGCTTTTATTTGTTTCTGTACTCTGTAATTCTTGTATGTACATTTAATGAAGTATCAGTTCAGTTAAATGACATATCCCTTAGTTATTAGTAGATTATGGTGAAAATATGATCTAATGATAAATGAGGGATCTGTCATGACAACCACTCCACCGTAATCATGTTAACATGCGTGTTAACAGTATCACGGCGGGGGGCAGGGCGCCAGAGCTTCAATGGCTCAAGCTGCGTTTCCTTGCATCTCCCGAGAGCTCAAACTTGGCTCGATCCGATTGAGGGCAGCCTGGGAAAAATGGGACACGAGGGTCACTTGTAACAACCCAGGTTGTTACTTTGCTCAATTAAGACTAATCTAAGTCTTAATTAAGGTTCTAAGTCACTAATTAAGTGATTTGAAGCAAATCTCTGAAAACTAGGTCAAACCAAGAAGTCAACAAAGTCAAAACAGGAATTCTGGAAAATCCCAAAACCTGGAAATTTGACTTTTTATTTAGACCTCAGATTAAAAATCTGACTTCGCCATTGCGTTCAGAACACCCAAATTAGCTAGGAGTGAAATTTTGGAGGCATTTGGAAGTCGTTGATTTTTCGTTGAATATTTTAATATTATTTAAATACCCAAAATAATCAAATAATTAAATACTCGTCGAAACAAAAATTCTAGTGCGCCGTTGCGTTCCTCACCCTTCATTTAGCTAAGGGTGATTTATTGGAAATTTTTGGGATGCATTTAATAAGTTAAAATTGATTAATTAAAATTGTATATTTTAATTTAAATAATTATTTAATTATTTAAAACCCTAACGGTGCCGTCAATGAATTAACGCCATCTGTAGTTTCAGGTTAGAGTTAACGGTCCGTCATGACCGTCCGATCTGAGATCGGACGGATCCGGGCTTGTCTTCTTCGGCGGGTCGCAGGCACACGACGCGTGTAGCCCTATCTCCACGCGCGCTCGTCGAGCGGCCTCCACGCGCCCATCCACCACTCTCATCACTTCAATAAAACCATTAGAAGCCTCTATGCACCATTTTGAATCCTAAAAAATTGAAATCTAAGTTCTGCGATTCGGCAGCTTTCCCTTGACAGGTACTTCCCACTCCTTTTATGCCTTCATTTATACTTTATTGCATCACCTCTGTTTATATTTTTCCATTTCTTACCTCTGTTTAACTAACCGATCTTCAATCGATCGGGTCGCGCAAACCCTAGAGGCGCTGATTGAAGAAGGCGAATCGATCGAAAGATCTGATCCCTCCGATTCGATCTGATGAAGATCTGGCCCTCGAATCAAAGCAGATAATTTAGACCGTTCGTTATGTTTGATTATGTTATTATCCATTCGATTTCAGAATTTAATTAATAAAATGCTTAGGTTAATCAACATAGGTTAATCCGATCTTAAATCATTCCATCTAACGGCTGTGATTCACCCACTGAGATCTGTCAGATCAGGTCCTTTTAGACCGGTTCAGACTGAACCAATGCATCCGATTTATTTTTGATCGGTCCAGCCGGTCTAGTCCATTCGTGCTGGCGTGTTCCCATTGGCCGGGCGCTTAGCGTGGGACCCACCGCTGAGCAAGTCTGTCAGCACGTCTCGTTTGAGGCAGGTGTGGGCCCCACTCCCTGTCCCGGCGACTCTCTGAGCGCCACGTGGCGCTGGTGGGGTCCATCCCTGCAGAAAAAAAAAAAAAACTCAATTATAAATATAACAAAATTATTTAGTTAAATAATAATATTAATAGTAATAATAACAGTTTATTTAAATTAATTATACAGAATTAATTAATTAAGTTGAATCTAAACTTTAAACCTTAATAACTCTTAAAGTACTCATCCAAAATATGCAAATGAATATACCATTTTGATCAGCAAAAATAGAGAAATAATTTGGCACTGTCAAATTTGCATTTGGACTTATATTTAGCAAAGTGATTTTTATGGTTTAATTTTTAAGATAAATTAATTGTTACAAATTTTATCTAGCTCATAGCTTTGTGTATGTTGATCCAAATGTACCCAATATGGGTCTTAAAGTGATCAGAAAACCCTAAGGATTAATTTGATAGGGTTTATTTTGCTGTTTGGATTAGTGTTTGCCTAATCACATTTAGGACTAAACCATAATTAGGTTAATTAACCCTAGATCTTCAATTGATCATAACTTGGTCAATTGAGCTCCAAATTTGATAATCCAAATATCAATTTAGATCAGAAGAATCTAATTAACAGTAATCTATAAAAATATTTTAGATCCAACGGTTAGATTTGCTAATCACCCTTAATTGCTCTGAATCTTGATTAGTGAATTATAGCAAATCTAGTAACCCAAATTGAATGATTTAAATTTCAGAAGACTCCTAGAGCTATTTAGAATCAATCTATAAGGTTGGATTAGTATTTGAGTGCTTAATTTTGTTAATCACTCACTAATCATCCTAAACCCTAATTAGGTCTTAACTTAGTCAAATTAGGCCCAAATTGAGCCTACCACATATCATTATGATCAGTGAGCTATTTGTAAACCATAGCCACTAATTTTGCTTAATTTGGACATTAATTGGCAAAATTAGAATTTTTGACCTATAGTTAATAATTCCTTAATTAAACCTTAAAAAAAACCCTAAATCTTGTATTGGCCATAACTTGGTCAATACTCATCAGAATTTAGCAAATTTAGATTCTATAGAAAGCTTAGATAGTAAAGAACATTAAATTGAAAGAAAATTTAACTTTCACTTAGTCAAATTTCTAATTTTCCCTTATGAGTCAAATTCACTAATTTGATCTCATATGGCTTAATAATTACCCAAAATTAATTTAGTTGCTGTCTAATCTTATATTAGACAATAAGAAACACTTTCCAAAAGAAAATTTCAGAAATTAAGCCCTAGATCAAAATTTGATCTTTTGAACTCTTAAAGTAGGGGCAAAATGGTCATTTTGCCCAAATTTAGGGTTTAGCCTTTAAAAGCCCTAAATTCAATTTCAAATCACTAAATTCAGTAAATACAATGATTTAGAACTGAAATTATTTAAACTTAAGTCTAAATTAGGTTTTTATTAAAATCTCAAAATATACTCTTTAAGAAAATCCTAAGTCTTAAGAAGAGTTCTCTTTCCTTAATTATTCTTAGATCCATCCTTAGGTCTTATAACATTAGTTAGGATGTGTGTCTTGAGAGATACTCTTAGTAATTAAGAGCCTTAATTCTTAAGATTAGGAATAGATCTTAAGTTAGAATTCATCTATTGAGTAAATTGGGTTACTCAATTAGATGAAACCTTGAGTTTTCTAGTTTCTAGATTTTTCTTAGTTTATTAAATGATTATTTGATCTTTAAACTTTAAAACTAAGAATAAAGATCTATCCTAATGAATTTGATTCATCATTAGGATTTGCCTTAACCTAATCTGTGAGTTTGGGTTCTAAACCTTAGACCCTTAGTTATACCTTTAGATTAAGTGATTAGACCCCATCATCTGGAGTCTAATTCTTAATCTTTTCATCTTGATTTAGCTAATCAAGATGAGGTTGGGATGAATTAAATTACAAAATTAGGTCGCTGATTTATTCATTTCAACTAAATAGTCGTCTTTTGATTAAGTTATAATTAGGACTTGGCCAGTCCTAATTATCTTCAACAAGTAGAATTCATGATTCTAAGTTACAGAATGTGTAAGAAGTAATAATTCTGAAACTTATGTAACTTAGAGTAGATAGAACGGATAAAGTAGATAACAAAGGATATCACCTGTGTTTTAGATAGAGTTTCTTGCACTTTGATTTTGATGCTTCGCATTCCTTGATTTTGAGCCTTATACCTTGAACATATATTATGTACTTAAGATATTTGGTAAATATCTTATGTCAATTTTGAACATTCATAAATAGCATTGTGTTCGTTTCACAAGTGGTTTGTAAGGTGTAGCTTGATTAGTATACCTCTTCGATCAACCCGTTCGGGGTCGGCAACCTTTCGAGGGTTTAATGTCCGACAGTCTATTGGCCATGCCTAGTCCGAGTGATAGGATGGATAGACTCTTGCCCTACTGACTACAAAGTCAGGATTCTGATATGGATATACTAATTCAAGTACACTTACATTCAGTTCTGTCTTAGCTCATCAGGCTAATAGTTTCAGTGATGTTCAGTTCAGAGTTTCTTAGCTCATCAGGCTAAGAATTGCTGAGTTTGTATTCAGTTTAGATGACTTGTACAGTTACTATAGATTCAGTTTACAGTTACTGTTTTACTAGTATATTCTGCATTTCAGCACTGTTTTACTTACAGCTTTCCTGCACGTGTTTTTATATAGGATGCTAGATTTACTTACTGTTTTCATATGCTTACTTAGGATGTTAGTGTACTCAGTTTTATACTATTTGAATTTTGTATGTCACTTGGCATAATCAATTTGATCATATGCATATTTAGGTTGTATTTTCTTACAGTTTTACTTTTACTTTTACTTATCTGTCCTTATTGCAGTTGCTTGGAGGAGGTATGTTTTACTTCCTATTTGTTTAGTTATAAATTGAAGTTTATAACTTATTACTATCATTTTGATACGCGTTTCTGCACCTATTATGCTTAGTTCTGTTTTTATGGTGATATTCAGTTAACTTAAATAAACTCTTACCCTAAATTGTACTTAGACTTATTGTCTAACCAGTTTTCTTTTGTTGGCTGGGGCCCTACCATTATGAAACTGATAATGGTAGGTTCTGAGTTTATTGGTTTAGCAAATCCAGTGGAGAGTTTGCCATTGGAGGAGGAGCCCGTTCTTGAAGATCTGTAGCCTAGTTTTCTGTTTTCAGTGAGATTGAGAGTTTTCTTTCAGTTCTTTTAAAACTCATTAAATGTTGTAATAATACAGGATTTTATTTTCTTTTTCAATACCTTACTTATTCTGTATTGTTGTATTTATACTGTATTGGATGGATGTTATGTTATATGCTTCCGCACTCTGAGTTCATGTATGATCATTTAGTGATAATATATCTGGATTGAATGGCAAAGTCCTTATTCAAATTGGATTAGGATGTGTGACTAATCCAATCTTAAGTGGGGACCTTGTCATTTGGAGACCCCTCCACCGTAATCATGTTAACCTAAGGGTTAACAGGACCACGGCGGGGCAAGGCCGCCACATCACTGGAGCGGGAGAGGTAATGGGGACAAGGATTCCCTTTTGTCTTGCCACGGTGGAAGGCAATTACAAAAAAGTCAAGGGATTTAAATTCAAAAAATTAGATAACATTCTAAGTACTGTTGACTAATACATGTTACACTTTTTCAATAGTCAAATGCGTAAGCAAAAGAAAGGCATAAATAGATTAAGGTTATGCCAAAATAAAGAATATTTTTTCCCATAAATACAAAATCATAATGTGTCTCATGTCCAAAAATTTATTGATTGCATCTCATATGTCTTTTTAACATGAATAAAACAACTTTAGCAATTTTTATTGGAAAATTCAAAACCATGATGTGGGGGTTCAAATAAGCCTAAACATCAATTGGACCCCGTCAAAGGCTCCAATAGGTAACCTTATCGCTCCCGATGGATTAGCCTCATCCCTATCCAATAACACCACTATTTCGAAACCCTTGCAATATTCATAAGACATTAATCATTTGTTTTGTGATATCTTTTGACAATAAATGATATTCACAATATAATAATCATATGAAAATAGAGCAAATCAGTATTAAATAAGCAGTAAAAGGTGCAAAAGTTTATTTATATATTTAATTTATGAATCCAACGACCATGATTAACCCTATTGTTATATAATTTAATTATTAAATTCTACTGATCTTCGACATCGATTGTGAACCAACGACTCCGAGCTATTTCATGATTTTCATTTATCGTTACCATCGAATGGAATCTGATGATCAATGGCCAGGATTTGCTTCAGCTTTATAAAACTGTAAAAATTAATTTATTTAAATTTCTCAATCTTAAAAAGCAAATAAATTTAATAGATTAAATTTTATGTATTTTTCTCTTATTTTAAATAAAACTCATGAAATTTTAGTATGAGATATATTTGATTAAGAGAACCTTAGTATGCATAAATTTTTATATTTGAATATCAAAATTATTTTATTTTAATTATCAAAACTTAAAATCTTTAAAAATTGAGTATGCTTTGCCCAAGTGATATCAAATTTAGACAATTAGTTCACTCAAATGTGCTTAATTTAATGGAATGATCATTTAATTTTTTATCTCAGTTAAATAAGAATTATTTAATTTTTCATTGGTTTTTAATTAATGTAAATTAAGCATATTTAATTAGCTAACACCTTAAGATGTTACAAAATTAAACCATAATTAGGATCACATCCTTAAGAACCATAGGTTGATTCGATAAAGCATCGAATTGGATCTTGGATTCAGATGATAAACGATTGATTAAATCTCAGTCGAGTAATCACAAAATTTTAATCCCACAATTATAATTAAAGCTTCAACGATCAGATGGTTGCCACTATTTCAAGAGCATGGTAATAATTTGACTATCATTGTTAAATTTGATTAAGCTTTATACCAATAAATAATTATTACACTACACATGCTTACACATATTTGCTTGCAATTCTTTCAATTCATAACAACTTGTTTCCTTGAGAAATTGGCAACCATAAATCTTGTGTCATAACACACTTAAATTTATAGCAATTTAAACACAACATTATAGCTCTTTAAATTTATGTTTTGAATAATATTTTTTTTTACAAGAATAATCTGAGTAGTAAATAATGTTATAGCTCAGTGGTTGAGTCTCATAATTATTATTCCAGATTTTCGATTCAAATTTTATCGGCTACACATTTGTTTAATTATTGAAGCTAATCTAATTTCAAAAAAATAACAATCATAATATGAGTAGCGTACCCCATTATATTAACATATATATATATATATATATATATATATATATATATAAATATATAAATATTTAATTTAAAATGTAATATTTGTACTTGAACATTTAATCTATTTTTTAATATGAGTATTGCTATACTTACACATTAGTATATACCAAAATATATAGATGATATGTCAATTTAATGTGTAAGTAAATTATTGGTTGAATATATTTTTTTATGGGGCATATATAAAAAATTAAAAAAAAAATTATTGATCATAAATATTTTTTTGATATATATTCTTGTATAAACATAACATTTTTCTCTTAATATATATTTTCAACTAAAAAGAATGATTGCTACGTGCATCTAATCCTCCACCCACCGAGTTTCCACTGAACCCCTTGTTGTGATTAGTGGGCCTCCAATAGTTTGAACTAAAAAAAAAATAGAAATAAAGTAAAACGAATTTTGACAACGACTTCATATGCTGGGGTTTGGTGCTCCTACCGTTTAGGGTTTGGTGAATCAAGGAAAATTCTTCCGGATCCCTTTTATCGAATTGGCGTAAAATCGGTCGGTTTTACAGTCAGACCGACAAACCGTAAAATCAGTCCGATTTTGTTCATCTGCGCGCCACGCATTTTAGTTTAAATTTGGCCCATTTTAGCTTTATTTATAGACAATGATTGGCAATAACTCTTTATTATATTTATATATATATATATATCATAAATAAAATTTGAATAAAAATAATATATAACTAAATTTGTAAATAAAATTTGTCATACAATATTTGAATATAATTTTTCTGGAATATATTTGAATATTTAATATATTTATATTTTATATTTTGAAAAATAAAAATAAAATTTTGGATACAATAGTAGAATAGGTGGGGGTGGGCACAACTATAGGTGAAGTGGGGCTTTTAGCAATTGCCCTTTTTATAAAAGGGAGAGATAAATATTGTGTTTAATAATTAGGATCTTAAATTTAAATACTTAATAAATCAATGATTCAATTACTATTAATAATTATATATATTATTTATTAAAATTTAATTTCTTAAAAAAAAATCAGTATTGCTACATGGTTCACAAATATCTCCCAAAATATATTGATAACTAGGATTTAGGAAATTAAGTGAAATAAATTTTTTTTATTAAATCCACTTTTGCTTGTGAGACCTATAAAAATATATTTTTTAAATCTTAAATCTTAATCATCCATACTTTTTGGGAGATATTTGAGAGCTAAGTAATATTTTTCAAAAAAAATTATAAAAAATATGCTAATAATTTGACTTGAAATTCAAAATTTGAACGAGTTCGAGTCGATCTCAACTCAAAAGTTTTGAGTTCGAGTCAGAGCTGACCAACTCGAACTCAACTCAAAAATCAATTAAGGTCAAATATTTGATGCTCGCAATCTAATTAAATATTTTTTAAGAATTAAAGAGCTTTTTATTAAAAAAATAATATTGACTTTAGTTTGTATTTATATTTAGATATTTAATGTTACTCATCTCTTAGAAAAAAGACATTTGTCTCTTAAAAAAATAATAAAGCAAAAAAAGTTGTATTTAATAGTTGAGTAATTAAATTTAAAGTCTTGAGAAGCAATATTTAAATAAAATCTATCATATATTTGCTTTATTAAATTTTAATATAAAGTTTTCAAAATTCACAAAATTTCTTAAGAATACATCAATGGGCTCTTTTTATATTTATCATAATATGAATTTTTATTGCAATCCAAACATTATTAATTATAAAAAAATATTATGCTTACACAAGAATATTTATGATCAATAATTTTTTTTTTAATTTTTATATATACGCCCTACAAAAGTATATTAGAACAATAATCTATTTACACATTAGACACATCATTTATATATTTTGATATATATTAATATCCAAAGTAACAATACTCTTAATTATATTATACTAAAATTATCTTATAAAAAAGAAAAATATTACTTAATTTTCAAATATCTCTCAAAAAGTATGGATGACTAAGATTTAAGATTTAAAAAATATATTTTTATGGGCCTCACAAGCAAAAGTGAATTTAATAAATTTTTTTTATTTCACTTTTAACTTCCTAAATCCTAATCATCAATACATTTTGGGAGATATTTGAGATCCATATAACAATACTCAATAAAAATATTATGATTTTATCGTAGAAGATGCTACAATACCCTAATAAATATCCCATCCAATGCCCCACAATCATTATTATATTTAAAATTGTCATTAATATATTTAAAATTAATGATTAATTCATAATAAATAAGATTTACTGTTATAATTATAATTATGATTAAAAACTCATTAATAATGTAAGAAAAAGTGGTAATTTTTCTTTTATCACATACAGACGCACTTATTACATTTAATTTGCCACTCGATCCTTAATTTTGGCACTCACATATTAATGCCGGTGCTTCTTCCATCTCCCGCGATTTACTAGTCCAGGTCAAGACTTCAGCTCTCGAATTCGAACTAGGGTTTCCCTCCTATTGAACCATTACTGTTCTCGTAAGTTTGATGTTGAAATCCTGATATTTGACGGACCGAACTATGAGTTCTAATTTGATTGCTCTAATATCCTTTTCTTATTATGCTGATTTCTGACTGACTGCGCTCAGAGTGTTTATGATAAAGTGTAGGGCTAGTTCGTGATAAAAAATGCTATGCGGATGATGGAAGATGATACAATTTTTGTGAAAATGGAGGAATAGGAATCTCTTAGGAACTATTTTTTTATTTACTCAAAATTTATTTACTACATGAAAGATTATAGCCTATTTATATTACTACATAAAATAATCTAGAACTTATATTAATTACTTTCCTCTACTATTACGAATAATGGAGTCGTAAATTAAGAGAGATCTAGTAATAGAAATCTCTAGAAAATTCATATTTAATACAAAAAAAACTCTTAAGCATAATTAATAATATAAGAACACTCTAAAAAATAAATTTAATATTTGGTTTATTTTCAAACACCCCTAAACCAAATATGCTTCCATCAATCATACGAAGAAAACTCTTCTGCTATATGAATTGCTTCAAAGTAAAATCTTTGTGAAAATACTTGCAGCTTGGTCTCCTGTCTTTATTCTTGATTTGATCTCTTGTACGATGAAAGTAGATGCAAATATGATTTCTTTGTTCATGGTACATCGAGTTCCTTGCTAAGGCGATTGCTGATTTGTTTTCTATAAATATTGTTGTAGCTTCACTTTGATACTGACCAGTCTCCTTTAATAGATGTTGTAATCAAAATCCATGCACACACATGAGGATGCAACAGAATATTCTAATTTATAAATGGATAATGCAACAATTGATTGCTTCTCTGAATACCATGTGAAAGCTGCATTGCCCATATATATAAGACAAATCCACTCACGTTCTTTCTGTCATCTTGATCTCCTACCCAATTACTATCTAAGTAGCCAACTGGTTGAAAATTATTTATGGAGTATATAATAATCCATGAGCTACTGTCCCTTTTATATACCAAAGTATCCTTTTGGCATATTTCAAGTGTTTTTGTTAGCTTTTATAGTATGTCAGGCATTGTGCATGTCATGTATCTTTAATTTTCAATTAAACTTGTAAAAGTAGTTGGACCTACCTTTGTGACTTCATCTTTCCTTGATAATTTTTACCTCATTTTATCGGGGACTTCTTGAGAATCTCCTTTGCATAGGCCTATTATGAGGTACCTTCGTTATCTTGCTTGACCTCTATGTCAAGGAATTATGACATAAGACCAATATTTATAATTTCAAATCCTTGCACTATTGCTTTTTTAAATCCCTTGAAAATTTATGGATTATTATTTGTGAAAACGGGATCATCCACACAAAGACACACAAGTAAGATGTCTCCATTTTTATGCATCTCCACATAAAGGGCATTGAAAAATTTTAGTTTTTTGAAGTAAGAATCAATCCTAGTGTTCATGTTCTTGGTGCTTGCATCAAGTCATATAATGCCTTCTTCAACTTGTAAATTTTTGATTTATGCTCTCTTTTGATACAACTTTGAGGCTAATATACCTTAATTTCTTCTTCAATTGATTTATTTAAAAAAGTTGATTTGACATCCATTTGATAAATGAACGATTTTTACTGGGCTGCAATTGAAATTATTAGGTGAATTGTCTTCATACGAATGACAGGTGAAAAGACTTTATCGTAATCAATTCCTGCTTTCTATATGCATTCTTTTAAGACCAACCTTGATTTATATCGTTCAATTTCTACATTTGCATTTTGTTTTATTTTGTACACTTATTTAACTACGTTGTGTCATTTTGGTAGAGTTGTTAGCTCCCATGTATCATTCTTTTCCAAACACTTGATTTCTTCATTCATTGCTTCTTTCCAACTATCATTTTGAATAGTCTTTTCAAAATTAATTGGTCACTATTTGCAAGCAAATATACAAAGTTAACTTCACTTGTAGTATAAAATATCTCTTTAACTTCTTATTTTACTAGTCTTGGGCTATCTTCATCAGATGGATGAGCATTTTCAATTAATGGAGAATCATGAATGTCTACTTTAATATGTGGGCTCTCTTTATCTTGATATTTCCAATCCTAAGATCCTTCTTCATCAAATTCAATATCTCTACATAGATTATTTTAGAAGTGATATAATCAAGTATTCTATAAAATTTAGAGTGCCCAAGAATGGCAGAGCGTCTGTCATCCATCTTAGTCCTCTTTGTTCTAGAACAAGAGCATATACGATGCTTCCAAATATCTTTAAGTGAGAAATGTTTAACTTTTGTCTTGTCCATGATTCTTGAGGCATTATATCCTTTAGACTTGATGTTGGACATTAACTAAGAATGTAGATTGAACATGCCATAACTTATGTTCAAATCTCTCTGAGCATACCTTTGCTCATTATCATACTTTGTACAATGTTGAGGATGATGCGATTTTTACTTTTGGCCTCGTAATTTTGTTGAGGTGAGTGTAGTGCAATAAGTTGATGATAAATGTGGTGGGGGTTATGGTGGTAGGATTGTAGATATGATTTTGATAACTTTGGAAAGGATTTTAGTATATCAAATGATGTCAGATCGACACTAATTTTAGGAGGATATTGTGGTGGATGTTTGAAATCTGTAGGATGTTGTTTTGTATTATTTGATGGTTATTTGAGAAAGTTATATACAGTGAAGTGAGGTGCGTCAAATTATACGCAAGTTTTGTAGGTGTAATGCTTGAAGGTTGAAACTAAAGCAAATTTAAGCGAATTAAAGTGGAGATGAAAGCTAATAGAGAATATTATGATTCTAAACAAAAAATAATAAAAGAAAATAAAAGATGACCCCAAGATTATTCACACTTTGGGTTCTTGAATGCTATGCACACTTTCAAAACCTTTGAATATGCACACTGAAGAGGGTTTCCCTTGGTTATCCACACCAAGCAAGCTCTCAAGCCAAAATTTTGTAATATCATTCAACTAGCCTCAATTAGTACAAAGAGTATATGTGAGGACCCGGTGCCGGGTTAGTGGGAGCTAATCCAACACTGGTTGCTGTGAGTGTGATAAAATAACAACAACAAAGTTTTCTAATCGCATGATCATTTTGAGTGTTTTAAGAGACAAATATATAGACATCAAACATAACTCATTTATTTATTAATTCGTAAGTTTTGGATACAAAAGATCAAAATAAAAGAAAAGTTATAAATTTTTTAAAAACAGATAGTCAAAAAGAAAATTGTGGATCAGTAGGTAGCAGTATCAGTACTGCTCAGTTCTTAGCACCTTTCCTTGAGGATAAACTTCTGATCTGGGCACATTTTAAAAGTGTGGGCATTCGAATACCAGTTAGTTTTGAAACTAAGTACTAATAGATGTCATCTTTACAAATATTAAATAATAAACAAAATAATCAATATTTGATAGGAAATAAAAGTTGTACAAATTTATCTATGCAAACCTGTTTCAATTGCACTTGAAACTTAGCATAAAAATAATTGCAGTCACAAAAATAAATACAGAATTTTAGCGCTTGATATATGAGGCAAAATATGATTTTGTTGGGCAAGTATAAAATCCAGGAAAATAGGGGTTTATTTTTTTGTGTTACATATGTCAACTTCCCTCTATACATGCCTCCTCAAAGGTTTATCAGCATAGGCTCGTTATGACTCCTGATGTCGGACAGCCCCGTCCTAGTGGTTGTCTAATCAGACAAAAAGTATAAATCAACATGGAACCCTTGATTCTCACTTATCCAAACTTGTTCATATATCAATTTATGTGACTTTAAAAAGCACTTTTATCAAATTTGTGCGATGCTGAGCAGAAAAGCATATTTAAACACAAGTAATAAAAGACATCTGGTACCTTGTTCTTTAAGTTCAAAAAGTTCAATAGTTCGGATGAGTGACAGTTCGCTCAATCTGCATTTAGGTTTTTGATATTTTAAATTAATTTTTTTAGCCAATATTATTATCTTCGTTTTTATTCTGTTTTCCTTTTATTTTCTCAACTTGATAGAAGTCCGTATTTTTAAGTTACTGATATGACAATAATATTTATAATAGCATTATTATTATCATTTTAATAATAATAATGTGAATGACGATATTTATTATTTTTATAATAATGATTATTAAGTATGTATAAAAGAACAAAGAAATAACAAAATAATTTCTCGTCTTTTCTTTCCCTCTTTCTCTATCTCTTAAACTTTTCTTCTTACCTTTAGGATTATGATTGCCGGAATAACGGAGAGAGGTCAGAATGGGTGGCCGGACAGCTGGTCGGGGTGGCTGCAGCAAGCTGGCAGCGGCAGGAGAGGGCTGCCGGGTAGCCGGCTGCCGCTGGAGGGCTGGCCGGGGGCTGCTGGGTGGCCGACTTGCTTGCTGGTTGGCTGTGGGTGAGGGCTGGGCTGCTGCTGGCTGTGGGAGCTGGCTGGAAGGAAAGGTTGGGCTGCTAGCAGGGAAGAGGAGTAGGGCTGAGGAGTAGGGCTTGTGGGGAGAAGAGGGAGTGGCTGAGGGGTTTTATAGATAATAAAACAGCGGAGAATGGCTCGTCGGAAGTCGGTGTGTTGAATGACGACCGCATACACAGGCTGGCGTGAGCGCATGCGGATGACTAGTTGCGGGCCAGGTCGGGCCAGTTTTGGTGGGCTGGGTTGGTTCAGGTCCGCAGACTGGGAACAACGGGCCAACGGTTCACGAACGCCCGCGACATGGGTCGTGTCGATTCGACAGCGGCGGCGGAGGCCGCGGGTGGCCTGGTGAATGACCCCCTTGGGTAAAAAAAATTCCAAAAATTATGAAAACATATGTAAATTTTTGGTACAAAATTCTCTACAATCTTAGTTAAGAAACCTCTCTCTGATACAAAAAATGATGGGGTTATAGTAGTAGGATTGTATATATGATTTTGATAAAATTTTGGGAAAGTTTTTGGTGGACTTGATAAGAAATTTTATGAGGATGATGTGGTAGATGTTAGGAATCTATAGAATATTGTTTTGTATGATTTGGCAGCTGTTTGGGAAAGTTATGGACAGTGAAGTGAGATAATGTTGGAGTACGCGTAAGTGCTGTAGGAGGAACGTTTGAAGGCGGAAATGAAAGAGGATTTAAGCGAAGCAAAGTGGAGATGAAAGCTAACAAAGAATAATATGATTTCAAACAAAAAATAACAAAAGAAAAAGAAAGAAAATCCCAAGATTATTCACACCTTGGGATCTTGAAGGCTATGCACACCTTCAAGGCCTTTGGTTAGGCACACCGAAGAGGATTTCCCTTGATTATCCACACCAAGCAAGTTCTTAGGCCAAAATTTTGTAATATCATTTAGCTATCTTCAAAATAGGGTTTACAAAAAGTATATATATCAACCACACCCTTATTCCAACCTAACGGTGTTAATAATGACAATCAGGTTATGTTACACTTCCCTGGATGATCTTTTACATTCCCAATGCACAAAAAATAAATAACATAAAAACATAAATGTTAAAATAGCATAAAGCAAACATAAGCAAATAAAATATATAAATGTGATGGATCCATAAATGTATTCCGTTATGACCCAATAGCCTTCTTCACGCTTCTTGAGTATGCCCTTATCACCCCACACTCTCATGTAGGCCTTCATACTGCATCAAAATACCTTGTTCTTCAAAAGTTTTTAAAAAATTTAGATGTAACTCGCCACCTTGACTTGATCATATAGCTTTAATTTAGATGTAACTGTCTTTTTAATACTAACTTTAAATTTCTTAAATATTGTGAATATCTCTTATTTTAATTTCAAGAAATATATTCATGTTTTCCTTGTATAATCATCAACGAATGTGAGAAAATATCAACAATTACTAAAAGATGGAGTAATTGGTCCGTACATCTGTATGAACTAGCAGGAGTGGATTCTTTATTGGCTAGCTTTTTTTATTTGGAAAACTTTTTTGAGATTACTTTCCAAAAACACAACCTTCACAAATTTGATTTGGATGATTGATATGTGATAATCCTTTCACCATCTCTTTCTATGACATAATATTGATATCTCCAAAATATTAGTGCCTAAGACTCAAATGCCAAGATATATCATGTACATATGACTTTAGACACTTCATTACGCCATTCTTGTATTCAATATGAACATCGAATTATTTGTCATTTCTACTCAGGAAATTAGCTCATTTGAGTTATTTCTTATTTAAGTTTTCTATCCTTCATATTAATGTTATAATCCTTTTTGAGCATTGTCTCAAACTTAAAGTATTGCTTTTCATATTAGGTATATAATAAACATCAAAAATGAATTAATGATTTCAATCTTTGAGAAGAATAAGAGTCTTACTTTTCATTTTCACTAACACTTTTGATGAATAACAAAGAAAATTTGGCTCTCCATATCTTCAGTCTCCATGAATATATCTTTAAGGATATATGATGCTGCTTGCTTTTGTGTCGAATTACTACTTGCTTTGCTTTTCATGTTTTTCTCCTTTTGAGTGCTAATAACAAAAAGGGTTCTTTTTTTTCAGCAAAATTAAATTTTTCTTATTATGACAACAAAATTAAATTTTTCTTAAAATTTCATATTATGATAGCACCCGAATGCATAGTGACCAATCTTCTTACAAATGGATGATTTGGTGAACCTTTAGTTATGTGTTTCTTTTTTCAAAATTTCATTGTCGGACCGTTTCCTTCCTCCATTATTTCCTTCATACCCTCCTCAACCACGTACTTATACTCTACCTCTTCCATAGTACCACAAGCATGACCGCAATTATTTTTGTAGTTGTCTCGAGCATTTGAACTCTTATGGCCTATGACCTCTTAACTTTATTTCTTCAAATTAAGTTTAGCTTTAATTAATCATTGATATTTCTTAGTTTTTCCTTGCTCATATGTCATTAAAGAAGCCATTAGCTGTTACTATATTTTCATATGCCATTAAAGAGCTTAAAATTATTTTAATCACTGGAACATATTCTAAAATTTTTCCATGCCTTTTTAGTTGATTGATCATTGTTAGAACTTTTGTAAATAATTTTTCACTTTCTAGGCCTTTTTCATATGGAGATTCTCTAATTTGCCTCTAAGAGTTTGGAGTCGTATCTTCTTTGCCTTGTTGAACCCCTTGTAAGCCGTTTGGAGTATTTCCCATACTTGTTTGGATATCGATGCACTCGCAATATTCTCAAATTTGGCTTCATCTAAGGCTTGAAGATGAGAAATAATGCCTTTTTATCTTTCTTTCGATTTTCTCTAAACGATTTCCTTTAAGTCATTGTTAGTTATGCATCTTCTTGCGGCTTAACTTAGCATTTTTGAATTATCTTCCAAATATCTTGAGAGCCAAACTTCGCCCTTAGTTGGGTGCTCTAATTCTTGTAAATTTTCTTTGTGAGATGAGGTATTTGTAAATTCAGCTTGCTCTCTATCTTGCCTACCTTGCTTTGATTCCGTTTGATAAAAAAAATATTATGCAGAAGGTAAAATATAACACAAATTTTGTGGAGAATGGAAAAAGAGGAATCCCTCAAAATTATTTTTTTTTATTTACTTAAAAATTTTCTTACAACATGAGAGACTTATAGATTACTTATATTAGTATATAGAATTATTTAGAACTTACAATAATTACTTGATTCAAGATTCCTCTGCTATTATGACTAAGGGAGTTACAACTAGGAGAGATCTAGAAATAGAAATCTCTAGAAAACTCATTTAACTAAAAAAAATTCTAAATACAATTAATAATATAAGAACACTCTAGAATATATTTAATAATTGGTTTAATTTTCAAACAATTTGGTTAATGTTATTTGCAAGTTGAATACCTTATCATACAATTTGAATTTTCAGTAAAGAGCATACTATTTAAATAACTTATTATTAGATAATATTGCCATTGAGATTACATTGGGTGCTTGGGTCAGCGTTAGTTGTTTGCGGGGTGTGTTTAGTTTGTCGCGATATATATGTATATATATATATATATATCTTAGGAAACTATCTGCTGACTTTTATATTTATGATATTAAAAGAATACATACGTGGTTGGTGGCCTCCAACAAAATTAAAAGAAAAATTAAATAAAAGGAAATAAAAATAATATAGCCACCAAACCCCCTTGATAATCTCTCTTAAGAGATTTCAATACAAGTGCCCAAGATGTAAATAGAGCAATATATGCAACTCCACATGAGCTATAGGAACTCTCATAATTTTTTAATGGCCTTTTATTTTCCTGGAGTAATATATGTTTATTGATCATTTCTTTGACTTTTTATTTTTTCTTTTTCTTAAAAATGTTTTCAATTCCATCAAAATCATAATCTAATATTGAAAAATCTCCTTCCTCTTTGTAACTAGAAACCTCCTTGGGATCATACGCCCCCACCTTAGATAATGGAGTGTGTTCATGGGCGAGAGGATTGAGGACCGAATTCTCCTTATTCAAGAAAGAAGCTCGCTCCCTCAAAACTTCAATAATTTCAATAACAATACTTTGAATAGCCATTTCTGAATCCATCTATTCTACTCCGCTTTATTGATCCGTGCAACAACCCATGGATGTGATGCCACTATCTTACCCGGGGCACCTTCCATTTTAGCTCACATCTTTAGGAGATCTTAAATTGTATTCAGCTTATTTTTCAGATGATACGAAGAAAAGTTGTCATACACCGCCATTGTCTTCCCTTGCCATGGAATATTGCGGTGGTTCGGGTGGCCAACATCCAACACCTCCTTCTGTACCACGACAACGTTCCTCGCAAAAGGTGTATTCATTAGCTCCGGGTGAGAGACTGTGTCAATCTTCACGCCATCCCTACACGGACAATGTTCCTTTATAGCATCAATTGACCTTGAAGCTGGAACGTGCACCTGCTACCCCCAATCATTTTTTTGCAACTCCTCGCTCGACACACCAAGAATGATATCCGAGTCCTCCATCACTGCATCCGCAGGATCTGTACACATCCTAGCATCTCCATCTCTAGCAGAAAGTGTAGGAAGATCAACCACATCATTTCCTGAATGTAAAAATTCAACATCGATAACATCGTTGTCAACCCCTTCATCCGCAATCGAATTAATACCCATTGGAACAATTACCTCCAAACACTTATTCGCTTTGACAGGAGCCTCCTCCACCCCAACGTTACCGTTTTTCTTTGTAGTTTGCTGCTGCGATATATATATATATATATATGTTAATCAAAACAGTATACGAAGTATACGATGCACAGTGCAAACTTAAAGTTCTATTAGAATTTGAATTTTTGTAGTAATATTAAAGAGAATGGGAGAGAGCATTTAAAAATAAGGAATATGGCACATATATGCACTCACATTTGTTTTTTTTAATTCGATGGCTGAAAAATTATAAAAATTACATGTTTAAAATAAAGGAAAAACAAAGAAAATTTTTGAGAAAATCTTGATAATGACTTTTCAATACAAAATATGGCTGCAAATTTTAAAATTAATTTTTTTGATTTGAAAATCACATTAAATTATTATATAAAAAAAGATTATTATTATTTTACCCAAAAAAAAGATTATTTAAATTTGTGTGTAAGTGGGGTAAGTAAACAGAAAGGTAGACTACGTGGTGATGTACATGAGTGTGGCCAATGGACAACGTGGTTGGAGGTCGGCGTTGTGCCTATTTAAACATATGGGTGCCAAAAGTAGAAGTTAACTAAAATTTGTTTATATTTTATTTTAAAAGAAATATTAAAAAATTCCAAATATTTTTAAGAGAATTATGGGTGGGATGAAGCAATCGCATGTTGTGCAAAGGCCAAGTGTGTGTGAAAATGATGTTGGTTAAGGTGGAGTGCGAGAGTGGCAAGCTCTAATTTGTGGACTCAGCATAGTGCTATGGTTATGGTGAAGTGCGAGAGCGATGTTGTAAGCCCGATGCTGGGTTAGTTTGAGCTAATCTGGCATTGGGCTCTATGAGCCGCAGGACTTTATTGGGCATTTAAATGAGAGAGTAGAATAATACATCACTTAGCCATATACAATAACAAAATATTCATCCATTTATATTAATTAATATTTGCTAAATACATAGTATGCCTCATACATTATTTTGTAAATCTTACAGGGCTTTTAAAAAAAAACAAAAATTGAAAATAAAATATTCATAATTATGTTCTAATCTCTCAAATTTCTCAAGGTTCTCCTTCATGCACTTTCACTAGCTCTTGACCTAGCACGTTTTAAAAGTGCGAGCATTCGAATACCGGTTAGTCGCGAGACTAGGTACCGTATGATATCAAACTTTACATTTTCTCAAAATAGTTAACGATGTACAATAAGTTAAATGTAGATAATAAAATATTAATCATGAAATAAACTATGTACCTTGGTCATTCCCTGCAAAATAATTATTAGGCTGCATGGAATTTACTGAGCATTTTAGATGGATGTTGTACAAGTAGTTATCAAAATGTGTGACATACAAAAAAAATAATCAAAATAAAGATATGTCTTGCATCAGTAGTACGCAAATGATTGTTTTGTTGGACAAATTCAAAACCTTGGGGTTAACAGATATTTGGGTTCATAAATATTTTACCTATATAGTGCCTCCTCGTAAGCACAGTATTAGCTCCCCTATCCCTCTAGACGACTAGCCCCGTCATAGTAATCCCACCCAATACCACCATTTTGGAACCCATACGGCACACATTCTTAAGACATCTCAATATAATTTGTGACATTTTTGATAAAATAATAATTAAAATAATATAGCAATTTGAAATACAGTAAAACCTTAAAAATATTGCTAAGCAGCAATATAAAAGCAATAAATGCAATGAGTGATATTTGACACTTTATCGTAATTTGTTTCAGTGGACGTGTCAGGGGTTGGGGAGAGGGCGGTTCATCATGGAGGAGACTTTGACGGGGAGAGAGGCAGCTAGGATCGGGGAGCTGGGAGATGGAGAGGTCTAACTTACTAGAGAGGGCTTAGGAGGAAAGGAGATAGTTGAAGAAGAAGGGACTGGGAGAGGTATTTATAGAGAGAAAGGGAATACGAAGTGTTATGGGAATGCGAAAGAGTAGGAATGTGAAAACCACTGGAGTGTGAAGAGTCATGGAAATGTGAAGGGCCTCAGAAATGCGAAGGGTCATTGAAATGTGAAGCGTCATGGGAGTGTGAAGAGTCACAGAAATGTGAAGGGTCTTTAAAATGCGAAGGGTTATTGGAATATGAAGAGTTACTGTGTAACGACCCAAAGTCGTTACTTAGCGAATTAGGTCAATTTCCGACTCTAACATTAGGGCCCTGGGGAATTTTAATTTAGGGCAAACAAAACTACCAATAGATAGAAATAATTCTTAGATCAAAGTGCCCTAATTTGGGAGAAATCCGAATAACAGAAGTTCTCGTTATATTTTCTGAATTATTTAAATTCTAAAAATCAAAAATATTGAAATACGTGTACGAATTCATCGTTTTTAGTGTTGACGTGTTAAGTATATTATTTAAAGGTTGCTCGAGAAGTTTTATCAAATTCTGAGCGTCGGTTTGATCGTGGTTTTTTTGAAGTTTTAAACCTCAAAAATTAATATAAAATAAAATATTACTTCGAATCGAAAATTTTCAGCGCGAGGGTGTTCATCGTGTCATAACACGCCTCGGTGTCAAGTTTCGTTATATTTGGACGCCAAACGGCAAAAAAATGCAATTAATTTAAGTTTAAGTTTTTTTTTTCTTATTTCCTTATTAAATTCCTCTGTTTCCCTTTTACCTATGCCCCCCTCCCCCCCTTTAATCGCAACTTGCGATTAATTCTTCCGCCAAAAGGCGGAAGAAGCTTCCGCCTGGCACCTACGCCTGCTACTTGCGCCGTTTTTGGCGCAGGTTGGTCGGCCCTCTTGGCCGACCACTCTTCCATCCTTACCCTCCTCTATATAAACTCCCTCTCCCCCTCTCTCTCCTCTACACAGCAGCCCCTATCTTCTCCCTTCTCTACACAAGCAGCCCCTATCTTCTCCCTCACATCAGCAGCATCAACCCCTCCTTTCTCTCCCAACCAGCCACAGCAGCTCCGCCCAGCCTCCGGTAGCCTGCCAACAGCCACCCCGGCTAGCCAGCAGCCCTGCCAATAGCAGTCCAGCCGCTGGCCAGCCAGCAGCCCTGCTAATAGCAGTCTAGCCGCTGGCCAGCCAGTAGCCTTGCCAATAGCAGTCCAGCCGCCGGCCAGCAGTCCCTTCAGCGGCAGCTAGCCACCCAGCAGCCCTCTCCTGCCGCTGCCAACTTGCCGCAGCCACCCCGGCCAGCCGTCCGGCCACCCACTCCGACCTCCTTTCGTTTTTCGGCAATCCTAATCCTAAGGTAAGAAGAGAAGTTTAAGAAAAAGAAAAAGGGAGAAGAAAATAAGAGATGGAAGAGAGAAAAATGAGGGGAAACGTTGCTAATCTTGTTACTCTATACTTATTAAATCATTGCTATAAAATTTATATTTAGTTATTCGCATTTTGATCATTCTCATTAATTAATAATGGGATCAATTCAAAATGCTATAAAATGACTACTATTTTTCATTAAAATTTTTCATTCCTATCGTTACTCTTTCAATTCAGTAATATTATTATAAGGTACGGACTTAAATCATAATTTGAATATAAATAGAAAGGACAAAATAGAAAAGAAGAATGTAAAAATTATGAAATATCACCTCACTTTTAAAAAGAGACTAATTTAAAGAAATATCGGGGACTTAAATGCAGAATGAGCGAACTGTCACTCATTCGAGCTATTGAACTGCTGAACTTAAAGACTAAAGGTACCCAGTACATGACATATATTATATTTGCACTTTTACTGCTGCTTAACTTCGGGTATTTGCTTTGATCCAAATTCATTTGAAGCTTGGTTGGTTATTAGAAACCAACATCTTTTTTATTCGGGGGTTACTGGAAAATAACATCAGTAACATTAATGCTTAGTTGGTTGTTAGAAACTAACATCCTTTTCATTCGGGATTGTTGCTGGAAAAATGATATTAGCAACATTCGGGGTTATTATTGAAAAATGACATCAATAACATTCGGGGTTATTACTGGAAAATGACATCAATAATATTCGGGGTAGATTACTGGAAAATGACATCAGTAATCTTCATTTGATAAATAATATTTGTTGCAGGAAATTATTTATTTCGCACTATTGCCTTATTTTCTCCTGCATTTTATTTCCGCTAATCGCATCTCTTAAGAATGTAATTATTATTGTGTACTGCAGTACTTAGAGTATTATCTAATTATTGGGAATTCAAATCCCGGTATTGTTTTATGTACAATATCAGGTCAGGCGCTCCTAGGGGATTACACGCAAGAACCATAATGCTTACAAAGTTCAACTGCCGATAAGATCCACGGTGCTATTTTTGCTTGTTTACCTTATATTTTTTTTTTAAATCTGTGCGAAGAATTATATAATTTCAGATGTGATTGATAGGTATACTATGCAAGGGAGATCAAATATGCTCTAGCAATAACAAGTTATACTATGATTTGATTTATTTGACATAGTGATAAATGTGTAATTTCAAGAGCATACGGTATCGATTTGATGAGAAAAACACTGGGGTTACATTTATGTACAGCCTGCATGATTTCATAAGATTTCTTTATCACTTTTGATGACAATTGCTAATAATCTAAGCCAAATCCTATCCATTTCATTTTCCTCTAATGTAGTAATTTTAAGTTTGGTGTATAATGTATGAAAGATTTATAAGTAATGTTCAGCTACAATGGCTTTATATTAATGATATTGGGATAATGATACTATTTATGTTTTTCTGTCGTCATATCCTTGAACACAGTGCTTTCCACATAAACATAAATTTCTTCTTCAGTTCTTAAGTGTGTTTATTTTCGTTATTTGTCTTACTTTGAATTTTAATATATTTTTATTATTTAATGCTCAGAAATATGGCATCACACATTGTTGGATACCCTCGAATGGGGCCGAAGAGAGAGCTTAAGTTTGCTCTTGAATCATTCTGGGATGGTAAAAGCACTACTGAGGATTTGCAGAAAGTTGCTGCTGATCTGAGATCTTCCATTTGGAAGCAGATGGCTGATGCCGAAATCAAATACATTCCAAGCAACACTTTTTCCTATTATGATCAAGTTCTTGACACAACTATGATGCTTGGAGCAGTCCCAGAGAGATATAACTGGAATGGTGGAGAGATTGGGTTTGACACATACTTTTCAATGGCGAGAGAAAATGCTTCTGTACCTGCTATGGAGATGACCAAATGGTTTGATACCAACTAGTAAGTTAGAATTCCCGTAATACCCATCCATTCCTATTAGTTTCTTCCTTGATTTTAATTCTATTTTTTTTTATTTGATTGTGTTGATTCAGCCACTTCATTGTTCCTGAATTGGGCCCAAATACCAAGTTCTCATATTCTTCTCACAAAGCAGTCTTTGAATATAACGAAGCTAAATCGGCATGTATTTTTTAAAATTCACTATTTTCTTTTAGATCTTAATTTACTACCCTATTGTAAGTATTGTTTAAGCTTAATGTGTTGTGGCTATGCTGGAGAATTTTAACTAGTGTCTAGTTCTAACAGAGAGCTCTTCGACTTTACAGCTCAATGAACTTTGTCTCATTTCTGTATTAAACAGAAATTGTGTCATTGCTATTTAATAAACTTGTGCCGTTGTCAACTTCGAAATGGTGAAATTTTCTGTGCAGTAGATTTGTTTAGTTTGTCTGATGGTTGAATTGTTACTTTCCTTTTGCATAGCTTGGTGTTGATACAATTCCGGTGCTTATTGGACCCGTGACTTATTTGTTGCTCTCTAAGCCACTGAAAGGAGTTGAAAATTCCTTCCCAGTTTTATCACTCCTAGAACACATTCTTCCCATCTACAAGTAAAATTTTGATTACTGATGGAAATTCTTTAGCCGATTTATTTATTTCACATCTCGTTAAATTCTCCATTTCTTAGACTCTAGCTAAACATCATTAGGGAGGTTATCACTGAGTTGAAAGCTGCTGGCGCTTCATGGATTCAATTTGATGAGCCCGCCCTTGTCAAGGACCTTAATTCTCACCATTTGGAAGCATTTACCAAAGCCTATACAAATCTTGAATCATCTCTGCTTGGATTGAATGTGCTCATTGAGACATACTTTACTGATGTAACGGTTGAGGCATATAGGTTAGTTTATTCCCACTCATGATCATCCACCTGTCATTCTAACCATTACAAGTCGCAATGAAAGCTTGTATAAGTTTCATATCCCAGAACTATCACTGCATTGAGCGCAATTACTGGTTTTGGATTTGATCTTGTTCGTGGAACCAAGACCCTTGATGTGATCAGAAGCGCAGGATTCCCTTCTGGAAAGTATCTTTTTGCTGGAGTTGTGGATGGCAGGAACATTTGGGCAAATGATCTTTCTACCTCCCTGTGCACGCTTCAGAATCTTCAGAGTGTTGTTGGCAAGGGTATTGATCATTTACTTATTTTTTTTCTGTCTGTAAAATATATTGCATAAAGTTATTTGGCCATATTATAATAATAATAATAATATTTTTCTTGCAGACAAGCTTGTTGTCTCAACTTCTTGCTCCCTTCTTCACACTGCTGTTGACCTTGAAAATGAAATAAAATTGGATGATGAAATTAAATCATGGTTGGCCTTTGCTGCACAGAAGGTTGTAGAAGTTAATGCACTCGCTAAGGCTTTGTTTGGTCAAAGGGATGAGGTAAAATATTCAAATGAACTCATTTTTGTTTCTGTTTTTTTTTGTCTTTAATATCTTTTATTTTGACATATGAACCCTTTGAGAGCTTTGTAATACAGTCATAATGTTTGAATATATTAAAAATATCTAAAGGCCGCTATTTCCGGGTGTAGTGTTAAGTGAGCGAGTGTTCCATATTATGAAGAATGTGGGTAAAAATGCTAGTTCAAGGTACTACAACCAAAATTAAAAGTTAGAAGGTTGATATTCTGACGAGTAAGTGTATAGAAATAGTGGGTGTTATGATAAATATGAAAATAAAAATTTGTATCTTTGGGAAATGAATTGATAGGTGAGAAAGTAATATATATTAATAGTTTAGGTTTCAAGTTTTGGTACTAGGGTAAAGATCGATGTGACAAGGATGCGGATATTTTTTGGATAAGACTTTGAAAGATGTAGTGGATGTTAAAAAATGAAGATAGAATTGTATGTTTAAATATTATAATTTTTGGGATTATATTAACATTATAAATATTTATATTCCTCAAATAAAAACATGTATAGGCATGCTTTCAAAGAAATGATTAAAGATATATTTAAGAGGAAATGCTACTTATTGAAACAACTCTTAATGAGCATGTTAAAAGAATAGCATAAACTTAATGATAGTCATTATGGTTTTAGCTTCAGCTAGGTTAATAAATATGAGCTAAATGGCCTATTATTGTCAATAAATATATTCTTTAAGAAAAGAGATGTTAGCTTATGATTAAACTATTTTAGCTTATGATTGGTTGATTATATGGTTGTTAATAAATTAATCAAGAAAAGAGTAGAACGTATTATTACTAATAAGAATATATTTTTTATAACTTAAATTAATTATTTTCTTATAAAAAGAGATTGATTTGTAAGGCTATGTAATGAGAAAGTTTGACAACATTATTACTCAGTTTTAGTATTTTGGTATTTTTAGAGGTTGGGTTTAAGGCTTATTATAAGCAAAAGAATAATTGCAGATATAATTAGGATAATTAGTTTGTTATTAAAAACCATGTATATCTTTAAAATTGTATTGGATTGAAAAATTCTTAAAAATCATTAATTGTCATGAATATATAATTTTGAAATTCAACTATAAAATTATTTTTCAAATTATGCTGAAATAAATTAACCACTTTATCGCCCAAGGTTGTAAAGCTCATTACTCTACTAATTGAAAGGATAGTAAATCCCATAAGTTGTTTACTATAATTATTTAAGAAAACAGAATTTAAGAATTAATTAAATTTAAAAATTAGCTAGTTTATTAATTAATGATTGCAATTTTTAAACCTTTTCTCCATTGAAGAATCAACATCTTCTAGCATTGTTATGGTTATTTAATATGAAACTTGAATCCTAATATGAAAAATGTTGAATTAAATAAATATTTGCTAAATGAAAATGATTTAAACAAATGAACCATTCCTAACATAGATAACTTGGTATTTATAAAATTAAACGTTTGATTTCAAGGGAAAAACTTCCATTAAAATAGTAGAACAAACTATTATTATTGATAATTGTGAAGACATTATTTGTCTTTTTTTTTTTTAATATTTTAAAAATGATAATTTTATTCATATTGAATTAATATAGATAGCATTCAAACCCTTAACTTCAAATTGTTTGACTGTTTTTATGTTAATATGTTTACATGAAATATGACTAAATTGGACTCAATCTCATATGATGATAGAATTAAAATTAGTTTTTGTCGTAGAGCATCATATTTTAATATATATCTTAACTTTAATATATTCTTATTAGATATTAATATTTTTGAACTATGTAAGTTATAGTTAAAATTATATGGCTATAATTTTATCTTAGGATAACAAATGATTGTTTTATTATATCAAATTCATTTTAAAATTATGAATATTTTAATACTTAACATTAAGAACTTAAATGTAACGCTAGATAGACTGATTTTGATAGATTGATCTATAGCATTTCATGTAACAGCAAATATGATAATTAGACGGAACGAAGTAACATTTCCAAAACAATAAACTCTATCAAGTGTAATAATGCCAAAACAATTATAAATCAAAATGTAGATTAGTACTTCAAAATGAAGATGGTTTTCATAGTAGATTTATACTAAAAGATCCATAATTATACAAAAAGTTAATATACATGTTACTTATGGCACACCTTTAAACATGAAATAGAAAAAAATTCAAAACATTTAATAGGAAATATTATAATATATGAAAATAACGCTCTACATTCAAGTTACAAAGGGAAAACTTTCTCTTATTCCAATTTGAAATTAATTTTAGCATTGATGATTACGGACCAGGAAGTAATATTAGAATACATTGCTAATGAGAAGTGTCTATATTATAAAAAAAAAATTGTAGATGGTAGGCAAAATATTTTATGAAACAAGAGGAAGGAATATATAGAAAACTATTTTAAACATTTGAATAAACGAATTAACAGCTAAAAAGTGGTTATTTTATTTATCAAATGAATTTAAAAAAATGTTATAAAATTTTATATGATTATGAGAGATTGGAAAATATCAAAAAGGATATTACTAAATTCATATATCCTCCTTCACAACATACTATTTTCAGGAGAAATAATCTAAAGCTCAAAGCTTACAAGCACATCTCCACAATTATAAAAGATTTAAAAAGTGCTGTTAAACATTTAAATCTTATTAATATTACTTAAGAAGTAATATTTACTCATTTTTTCTTATTTAAGAAAAAGATTGAGAAGTACTATAATAAAATAAAAAAATAAAAAAGAGGTTATTATAAAGCCTCTTATTTTTATAAAGAACACCTTTAAAATATCCATTTTCATTACTTATCTTAAATTTAGGATCTTCATCTAAAAATGTAGATGAAATATTAAATAAAATAAAATGTCCAAATATTTTCACAAGTTCATGAACAATTTTTAGAATTGCAAGAAAAAAAATAAAGAATTTCACATAAATGATATTGCAAAATATCTTTATAGAACTTTAAGTAAATATTAATACAAGAAACCCACATCCATAGATGTTGTATTTGAAAAAAAAATGTTTTACTTTTACATCAGCATACAATAATAATATAGGGAATATTGATAGATTTCCAGAAATACAAATTCATAATACTCTACATCGTATGATGATTTATGCTACAATCACAAAAACTAGGCATAATGTTGATACTTAAATTGCAAAAATGATCACATGTGAGTTCACCGATATCCTTAAGTTAGTGAAATAATTATATAATAGAAGTTTGAAAAATGAAAACTTTATTTTAAAAAAATAAATAGGAAGTGATTATACTGAAGACTCAGTATAAACACTATTTCAAATGTTCTGGGATATTTTACAAGATATGGTTAGATAGAGGAGAAATAATTAGAGCTCTTTTACAAAAATTTAAATGCCTAACAGTAATGCATTTCAGGTGCTATAAAGATTTATTATTAATTGAGTTATGACATTAAACGATCTCTACAATACATATTAGAAACAAAAATTTATAAATGGAGTACTAGGTATATTTCCAAAAATTATTAAAATAATTTAAGAAATTCAAAAACTGGTGGTATACCTTATGAATTTTATTCATTTGGTAAACTTATCAGTGACTATATTTGAAGGATTGGCACTTTGTAATGATATTAAACATCAGTATCAACTAAAATAAGAAAAACTGACTGAGCAATTTGTTTTTGAAATTTGATCCTTTCTAAAAACAGATAAAAAATAAATTTCAAGCGAATAAAACAATCTACACAAAACAAGGATAAAAAACTATGAATAAAAAAGAGATTATGATGTGTTTCAATTGCTAAAAGATTGAACATTATACCAATCGCTGCACAGTTAAAAAGAAAATTAATAAATTAGACATAGTTGAAAGATTAAAAAATTCTTATTGAAAATAATGTTGATTTCTTTTGAAGATTTAATCAATAATTTAAATTCTATTGAAGCTTCTGATTCAGAAAAGTCAAGTTATAACAAATATTCAGAAAACAACTATTATAAGTCTATTGTTGAAATAAATGGTTTATTTGTCCTTACAGACAATCAAAATGATTAGTTAATCAAAGTTTTGTCCTAAGCATTAAGTATAAGGTTCATAAATAATATTAATTTCATTTTTCGACAAAAAGAATAATAAATCTATATTGGAATCATTTTAACCTTATAGTCTTGATGAAGTCTTTTAAAGGAATTTCAGAGAAAAAGAAAAGTTTTTTTCAACTCAAGATCTACTTCAAAAACTAATTAATTTTAAAAGAGTTATTTCCTTAAAAAATAAATAATTAATCATGCGTGGAACTCTCATATTTTGAATTTCTGAGAAAACAAAAATTAGTATGAAAAAATAGAAGAACCTATAGTTGATTAGAATTTTTAAATACAATTTTAAAGACCATTGTGCATAATAAATGATTTATTGCTGTTAATAATTACTATAAAATATAATTTGAAAAATAACGGTATTAGCAAATAGAGATGCAAACATAAACTATATTCAAGAAAGGATTGCACAGTCAAAAATTTTTAAGAAAATAACCCAATGTTTTATTTCTGCAAATTAATATAAGATGCACATGCTGAATACAAAATATCATCTGCTGTCATTTATAAAGATGGATTTTGCATAAAAATTGCATACTTATTTGTTGATAATTTATTTTATTATATAATCTTGGGGACCCATTTTTATATAAAATTATGTTAATTTTTATAATAGATAAACATGCATATCTCCTAATAAATTAAAAAAATAAATTATTACTCATTTTGTTTTTGATCCTAAAATAATTATAATAAATCAAATCGAAAGTATAAAACCAAAAGAGAACTAAGTAAATTTTCTTTGATAAGAAATTTACTTTGCATTTCTTAAAAACCATGGTAAAATCTAAACAATTCAAAATATAATTTAAAAATAGCCAATAAATTTTAAAAGGTTTGCATAAAAATTCGTATACATTTTGGAATAAAATATTCATTGTGTTTTTTTAATCTTTTGAAGATAATGTTAATGAGAAGAACATTTTTACTAAAAATCAACATTGTTAAATGAATGGAGAATATTTATAATTTTGTGAAAATAAAACTATTGAATTGCTCAAAAAAGTATTGATTAGAAAAACTTGTTCCTCTTGAGTTGTACTGACTTCTATGTCATGAACTCAGCAAAATGAGAGGTAAGACTAGTTAGTTTAAAATTACAAACCGTTGAATGCATTGGATGTTGTACTTATTGTCTAGGGTTTTGTGCAATAGAAAAACTGTTCAAAAGAAAATTTTATAGAACTTCTATATGGGGTAGAATATTAAACTACAAAGTATGAACGTACCAATAAAATAAGTGTTGCAGAGTTGAGGATTCATAGGTAGATGAATGAGTATGATTGAAAAGGTTTGATGAGAAATGAGTTTATCGATAGTATTGTTGGAGTTGCTCAAGTTGAGGATAAGCTTAGATAAAATCTTCTTAGATGATTAGAGTAATAATCATAGACTATTAAATGTTCCGGTTAGGAAAGTTGAACTTTTTTTTCATGTTAAATGAGGAAGAGGATGACCCAAAAATGGTATGACAAGAAATAACTATGAATTATCCATATATTTGGAGCTTGAGGGGTTTTCAAATGATTGTTCTCAATAGAGACAAATGAAACATGTAGCCACCCCACTTAGTGAAGCTAAAATTTGTTGCTTTTGTTATAATTTTAAACTTAAAGCATCCAATTTGGTTTATTTTAATAAGGAGATTCATTCATGCATTCTTACCCAATTACCATTTTGTAGGCTTTTTTTTCTTCAAATTACGCAGCTCATGCTTCAAGGAAGACATCTCGTCGTGTGAATAATTCTGAAGTTCAGGAGGCTGTAAGTTGCTGGCTGCAGTTTTCAGTTTCTATTATCCTGAGCTGACTACCCTCTTCTAACGAGTATTACTTGTCTTCTTTTATACAAAGGTCTCTTCTATGAAGGGTTCGGACCACCGCCGGGAAACAAAAGTTAGCGCAAGATTGAATGCCCAACAAAAGAAACTAAACCTTCCATCTCTTCCTACCACGACCACTGGATCGTTTCCCCAAACCATCGAACTCCGGAGAGTGTGCCGGGAATATAAGGTCCACAAGTGCGTTTTTTGTATTAATTGCACTACTTTGCCAAAGCATAAAAAACCCTTAACTGGCTAAAATATAGATTATTCTCTTTAATGCAGGATCACTGAGCAGGAGTATGTGAATGCCATTAAGGAGGAAATTAGTAAGGTTGTTAAGATTCATGAGGAATTGGATCTTGATGTCCTTGTCCATGGAGAACCGGAGGTAAGCTTTAGCCATTTATATTTCTCTTCTGGGGCTTGAAAGACAAGTCTGAAAAATAGTTAACTTATTGCATATGGACGAGTGCTTCTCAGATTGTGTTGAAAGGCATTGGTTACACTTTTGGTCTTCTTGTGCAGAGAAATGACATGGTCGAGTATTTTGGTGAGCAACTGTCTGGCTTTGCCTTTACTGTTAATGGCTGGGTTCAATCTTATGGCTCCAGATGTGTCAAGCCCCCCATCATCTATGGTGATGTGAGCCGCCCCAGAGCCATGACAGTCTTCTGGTCCTCCATTGCCCAGAGCTTGACCTCTCGCCCAATGAAGGGAATGCTGACCGGACCAGTCACTATCCTTAATTGGTCCTTTGTCCGGAATGACCAGCCGAGGTTTGTCAATCAATGCTTTTCCTTAAATTTCACGGTCCTTGATTCTATGTTTGTTCACTGTATTTTTTTTTTCAGATTTGAGACCTGCTACCAGATTGCCCTTGTCATCAAGCAGGAAGTAGAGGATCTCGAAGCTGCAGGCATTGGTGTATGCCCTCTCTTAACACTACTGATCTTTTTGAGTATTTATCCAAACATCTGCACATTGATATTTACAAAATTGCTGCCTTTAATTAAATGATCAGTTCATGAAACTATGCACAGATCATTCAAATTGATGAGGCGGCTTTGAGGGAAGGCCTTCCTCTCCGCAAATCCGAGGAGGCTTTCTATTTAGAATGGGCTGTCCACTGCTTCAGAATCACCAACTGCTGTGTAAAGGAAACCACTCAGGTGCTTCAATCAGTATTATGATATGTTGTTTCTTGCTTTGCTACATTATGTTCTTAAATTAAATCATCATTGGTGCTGGCATTGGCCCGGGAGTGTATGACATCCACTCTCCCAGGATACCTTCCATGGAGGAAATTGCTGAGCGAATCAGGAAGATGCTCACAGTGCTTGAAGCCAACATTTTGTGGGTTAATCCAGACTGCGGACTCAAGACCCGCAAATATGGTGAAGTCATGCCCGCTCTCGCCAACATGGTGGCTGCTGCTAAGCTGCTTCGTGCTGAGCTCACTAGTTCCAAGTGAGATTTTTATTTTGAGAAGTATTTGATTTTTATGTTTGAATCTGAAATTGCACTCTATATGAAGACATCTAAAATTTGTAATAATTTATTTAATGTTTGCTAAACATATAGGTGATTAAAAGTTGGATGCTATGTAATAAAATCTTTTAGTGATAATTTTACTAACAATATATTTAACATTAATTACAATTAAATAGTTATTTTGAAACGTCATATATTTATAAATGTTTAGGAATCGAGTAAGAACTATCTAATATTTTTAAATGTATGTACATCTAATTATTAAATTAAAATAAGTGATACTTGTTTCAATCATAACTGTTATATTGCTAATAATAATAGTAATAATAACTATTTAACTATTATGTATGTATATGATTAGCAAACTATAAGGTAGACATCAAATGGAGATTAGCACAAACACTAAACCCTAATAATTTTATATAAAGTAAATTACAAATATACAATTCATATTACATGCACAAGCAGTGCTTTAAATAAAAATTAAATTTCAAAATAGCAACCATAGCAATTTTATAAATATTAAAGTGACCTAATCTTAGATGTAAGTATGAAATTCCCAATATAAAAAACAAAATAAAATGATGAAGCATCAAAACAGCTCAAAAACCGCTCATCAAAAATATAAAATATTTTTTTAATCTCATACAAAATTAATATTTAATTTAATTTTAAAAATTATTTGGAAGCCAAATAACAATTTTCTTCTTTATTATATCAAGCGAGGAACACCAAAACAAAAAGAACTATAAAAAGAATTAGCAAAAACGCTATCAACATAAATTGCCCCTTCGCTCCAGCCTTCTTCACCACCATAGCAACCTTTTTCTGCAGCAATACAAATAACACTAAATCTGAGATGAGCTATAAAATACAATAATTAGCAGCATAATTAGCTTAATGGCCATATAAATTAGTTAATTAGTAGCTGACCTGAACGAAGTCGAGACGATTTGCTGTAGTTTCCATCTCCGTGCTAAGGTCATCCAAGATCCTTTCCTATTCAACAGTAGAAACAAAATCTCATTAAATTATATAATTATTTGTGCTTTGTTTTGTAAAATATAAAGAGTTAGGTCTTAGAAATGTATATATCCAGGTTTTGAGTGCTGTATAGATAAGTGAAAGGCTGCTCTTCCCAACGCGTAGCCCAAAATAGTGCTCCAGTCACTGTATTTATCTCATCCGCATGCATCGCAGCGGTCAAAAAGTTTTTTTTTTTTTATTTATCCCGGGCCTTGTAGCAGGCCTCTGTAGATAATTAACCCATTAAAATGGCTGTAATAATCATTCACCAACTCTCAAGTCCCTGTAAACTAAAATAAAGGACTTGAGCAGCTACAACTGGGTAAAGCAACTATTATAAAGCTACTGTGGAATAAGTTATCTTGATGTTAAACAGAGCCAAACAGTAATGTTTATAATAAGCTGAACAACAAAAAGTTGCCAGAAAGCAGTACCAAACGCAGCCTTAATTAATTCATTTAGATACCACAAAAATTAAAGAAGACTAAATATATATTTGTATTACCTGTCCAACAAGTTCTTCATGTATGGTAAGCCCTACGCCTCCTATTCTCTGAACGCTTAAGCTTAGTTCATCCAACTCCTCATCTTGTCGCCTGATGTAACACTTAGGCTGGATGAGCACTTAGTACTTTCAAATTTTGAAGTCATTTTTGAGCTTTGCTTCTCAATTATCTATTCACTTGGATAGATGACAAGGAACATACAATGAGAAAATAAACTCTCCCCTTACAATAATTGCGGCCTATATCCCTCCGTCTATCTAATATATTAATCTATCAATATAAATAAATATATATATGCATGCGGTATAGTGATCAGTGGAACACAAATTTCTTGAGAACTTTAAATACTTGCACGTTCAAAGCCTATCTGTAGCCCTATCTTGATTACCCTTATTCAAGAACTCAAAATAACATGCAATTAAAATGATATTTTATTGAGATTACAGTGGGTGTTTGGTTTTTTTCCTACTATAAATAGAGGCGGGTGTTTGGTTCAGGGTTACGTGTATGGTAAGCATTTTGTTAGAATATTTTTAGTTAGGAGTTATTTAGTATACTGTAATTTGTGTAAGATAATCTAAATCTCAGAATTTAAAAATTTGTTGTGTTTAGTACGTGAGATTTATAGTGTAAAACTAAAATGTGGATAATGTTGTTTATAGCACTATAAATAGGCAGCTGTAAAACAAATTTCTCAAATCGAGCAAATTCGTTTTACGTGGAGCTCGTGATTCCTCGCAGATGAAATCAAAAATTCTCGAAACGAAAGATGCCAAAGACACGCAGCTCGCGACTTGCTACTCGCCGACGAGGACACGGAGATTGCGACTTCCCGGCAAAGATAAGGTTTGTCCACGTCATCGCATATGGAGTTTATCGATGCCAATGCCAGCGCTAACGTAGGAGTTCGTCACGATGATGCCCCGAATTGCAGCAAGATTTGGGGTCTACGGTGACAACCCCAAAAGCACAAGGCTTGTCAACGCTCCTCTCCGCTCAATTTTCCCCGATGCCAATAATTTCTTGCTGACGCAGATGATTTCTCAAAGGTGAACCTCTCCATTGTCCTATGCTTTTTAATGGGGTATATGTAAAGTAGCAATCAATTCTACATATCAGACATTTGTGCTATAGTATGTGTTTGGGCATTGTAGGGTGTTCCTTGTCTATTGGTGATTAAGCTAGCTATGTTTGAAAATTAGTCGATTAGCATGTTGATGATCCCAAGAGTGATTTTTGACATTATTGCATTAAGTGTTAATCTTACCACTGAATTATGCAGACCACCGTACTCTCTGTAAATTACTTTATACTAAGCAGATGCTCAAACAAATGCAGAGTAATTAAAATACATTGTCATAATACATCTTAATCATATCAAATATTACCCATTTAAAATGGCCCATTTTTTAATTTTTAATTTTTTATCTTTTTATTAAAACTGACAAATTCAAAAATTCAAATAAAGGAAAATGTAGAGCTAGCAAGAGACAGATGGAGAGTGAAATGGAAAGGAAGAGGGCAAAACCGCTTGAGATAAAAGTAATAACATCCCTATTCTCATTAAAATTGCAAGCCACGGAGAAGAAACAAAATCTGAGTAAGCACTGTTATTTTCAAATAGCGGCTGATTTGGAGTATTATCCCCCCATAGCATGAGTCAATGGTTTAGCTATAAAAATGAAGTTAAGATAGCATAACAAGTGTTTGGTTTTATGTTATCTCCCCGCTATTAGAAGTAATATTGCACAGAAATTATAGGCAATCAAATAGCACTTAAATAAACTTGAGCTTATATAAGCCAAACATGAACAGAAGTCTATAGTATTTCTTTTTTTGAGTTTTGCTCAGTTTGCAACCCCTACTGCAAATCCCTACTTCAGTGATCAGTAAACAAATAACATACATTAAAAGGCAGAAAAAATAACCTACTGGTGAATCTTTAAAATGAGGAGAAATTTTACTTTATAAGAAGCATCTGCTGATCCGATTCAGAACTGATGAAATCATCATGTTCTTGTCCAGAATAGTAATTTGATCGATTATTTGAAAGGCTCATTAGCTCATTTGGTGTCCCATTACGAGGAACACTCTTCGTCTTCCCAGCTTCCACAGCTTTTTTCATAGTAGCTACCTGGTTCATTAATTTATCATATGTAAGAAATCTCAGCAATAAATTTTCAATGTAGACCAGTGATTGGAATAAGAAATAAAATCGGTTAAACAAAATAGGCATATTTATGAAACATCAACCGCAATGATAAGATAAGCCAAAGCCTTAATGAAACAATAGCAATAAATCTGGAAATATAGCATACACTGATGCAATTTACAACACACATCAGTATGTAATTTTACTTGATTATGAGCTGATGTTGTCCATCTTTTTCTTCTTTCGAGCTCGGCAACATCCAGCCCATACCAACCGGGATCTTTGGTAGCCACGGCAATAGCCTTATTCAATTCGCCAATCTATTTTATAACAAAAAATAGAAAACTTTAATTCTGGTTTGTGTTTAAAAATAATGAAAAAAAATAAAACTATCAATAAAATAAATATAGGACCATCAGGATCTCAAAACAGATGAATGACTTTGATAGCATTAACGGTAGTACCTGCCATTCAATACTCTCGCAATTTGTAAGGAGTTCTTTGGTTAGATGAACATACTCCCCTGTTTCAAAAGGCGTTTGCTCATATTCTTTGAAAGCAAATCGTAGCTTGTCAATCTACAAAAGGTAAACAAGGAATTAAATAAGGGTTCACGTTAGAGAGTTAACTCTTTAATATCTAAAACTTTAATTTTTTGAAAATTTATAAAATATATTTACTTTTGTTTGATATAATACAAGATTTCGTCATTCATGCACACTACAATGCTTTTACTTGAAAAAATAGTCCTCAATTTTATGTAAGAATAGAAATAAACCAATATATTTTCTAGCATGACTGTTAAATTTCCTTCCTAAGCTCTAACTTCTTTTTATTAAATGTGAATTTTAGAATAATCATACGGCACGTCTCTCCTCCCCACGTCACCTTCTCCTCTCCACGAAGCTGGCAAAATTTTCCAAATGTTACCTATCACCCACCTATGTTATTCCAAAAGAGAGTTGTCTATGAAATAGGAGTCAACTACTGAGAAAAGTTTAGCATTAAGTGGGACAAGGATGGAAGATGCATAGATGCCCCCACACATCATTCGCGTGTAAGCATATCAGCACGTGTGCTGTGTATGCATGTTCAGGCATGTGGGCATGTCTGAGCTTGCATGTGTTTATGTGCAGAAGCATGTATGTGTGCATGTGTGCACGTGAATGAGAACCCCATTATAAGAGTAGTGATCAAAGTTCCAATCTACATGGGAGCAATGGAAGATTCAGGATGAGAAAAATGTAAGAAGCTGCATGCATGCATGTGTGTGTATATATATATAGAAGGATACTCATTTTTTCTAGCATATCCTTCACCATCCATAAAAAAAAAATTAAAAAAGTAAATTTAAATAAGCTAAAAGTCAAAAGCTATGTTATTTTTTGTCTTTTAGCTTCTTTAAATTTGATTCATTATAATTTTTAATGAATAGTAAGAGTTGTGCAAGGAAATGTGAATATATCAAAGACAAGTACCCCTTATAGTCATGATTTTCTTCAATCCCTTGCCTATGGAGGTGGAGCTTGTCTCATTTAGATTCTTTAAAATTGGTTCACTATAATTTTTTAATGAATGGTAAGAATTGTGCAAGGAAATGCAAATATATCAAAGGCAAGAACCCCTTATAGTCATGGTTCCTCCGATCCCTTGCCTATGGAGGTGGAGCTTGCCTCATTTAACCCTATCTTGGTGCAATCATTGATGACACTACCTTCTAAGTTTCTTTGTTAGCTCTATTTGTCGGCTCTTGAGAATGTGATCGTGAGTTGACCAATGCTATGAAGTTAGTTAGCCCTCTTGCCGACCCCTTAATATTTGTCAAAATTTCACATGTTGTCTTTACCTCAGCATCAGTGTTGTTGGCAAATGCTAGTGGGGAGTGTTTATCTAGCTTTTGCTGGCTACTGATATATTTGGTTCAATACTAGGTTTTGATGAACATTTTGTTCTAGCTCCATCTACATCAACCCCCGCAAATGATAGATTCCTTCTCCCGTACAAAGACAATAGTTACCAAGTTGTTTTTGGTGTAATTCCTTTGAGCTTCACCTAGGCATACCACTCATCAAATCAGTATTCTCTTCCAATAATATATCTACATGGCTTTTATTGGATAAAGAGATTTATAAGTTGGCTAAACCATTAGAGTTTTCAACCAATAGTAAATTCTTTTATATTTGAAATTTAATGGCCTGTAAATGTCAAGCGATCTCAAAATACTAGAACATTGGCACTAGTCTATTGGCCTAATTAACCGCAAGCAAACCTTTTGATGCTTGCCAATAGTAAAGATTATGTGAGCATTTTCACCAAGCTTTCCATTCTTTTAGAAGGGATTTCAATGTCTTCTGAAGTGTTATTCAATTGTCTCCATCTCGGAGTTCCCCATCAAACTGACAAGGCAGCATTTACCAAGCCACAAATTCACTTCTGCAATCAACCTACTTTGTGGTCTCTAAGATTTATTTTTGCAAAGCCACTTATGTTGGATATAATCCTGGCAAGAATCTATTGCAATCATTCATGACTTATGAGAGAGATTGAATGTCGTAGCTGGTAACTAATCCCCATAATTAGATTAGCACGGTTGCTTCTGGTTTCATTAAGTAAAAGGTGTAAGGGAATTCCCCAAATACTACTCAAATTGCAAAAACCATAGGTAAAACTCGGCTACATACTTCAAACTTCATCATGAACTTGAACCTCAGCTCAATAAAAACAAGGCTGCTTCGGCTCAGTTATACGTTAATGCGAGCGTAAATGATGCTTTACAAATGGTGGCATACACTCCTCCGAACCTGCCTTCACTAGTTGATCGCCCATGCAGGCTTTCAACAGATAATGTGGACATGGTGGATCTTTGCCCAGTGTGAGGTCGTTATGCAAAAAAAATTATAGCTAGAGTTGACCCTTCCATCAATTCTCCATGTGGGCCTTCCCTTTCTATGGAACCAAGTTCAGAAAATGTTTACTTGGGGGTTTCAAGAAATCCTACATGAGAAATTGTTTTGTAGTCAAGCTAGACTATGCATGGGGTTGGTTTGCCTCCTACAGACGTGCTTCTGAATCTCCCTTTTCACTTGAGGTGATTGACAAATATTTTGGTTTTCCTTATGAGCCAAGTTCCTAGGCCTTTTCTTGTATAGTTAGAAAAAGTAAAAAATATTATATTTATTACAAAGGCAGAGGCAAAAATAAGAGACACATTTGAATCTATCAGCTGAGAGCTACCCCACCTAATCCTTAGAAGGTCTATCGTACGCAACGGAAGGATACCAAGGAGGAATCAAATTAGGGATCAACTAGTATTCTATTCCCTAATCGTTATTTGGGGTCCTTTAAGAATCTTCTCTAAATGTACAATCTTTTTAATTTCACTAATATTGCATTATTAAAAAATTTATACACAAAAACAAAATTACTAATAAATAAAAATTGATATATATGGTATATTATACACATATATACTAGCATGTATACACACACAAGCATGCTCAAAAAAGCTAGAATGCTTTCATGAAAAAAAAAAAAACATTAGAATGCCCAATGAGAATGGGCAGGAAAATAGAAATAGAATTGAAGTGTTTGAGATCAAAATGAAACCGTGGGTATATATATGCTCTACAGGCTTTCTGAATGTAACACAACTCCAAATAAAAAGTTATACCAAGTTATTTAAGAATCATTTCAAAATTTGGATCAACTCTTTGTATTCTATGGATCCTACTAATCCTTGCAAGCTTGATGAATTTCTCATACTCATAAAATTAAATGTTCTACCTTCTATTATATTTTTCAATGCTTCAAGCCATCAAGTTACAATTCAGATTTAAATTTCAGCAACCGAAATTACCAAACATGATTCCATTCTTCATTATGAGATAATCCAAAAGTTTACAAAAAGGATCCTCCTTGAGTAATTTGGTGAAAATATCTGCCACTTAATCAGATGTCTTCACATGAAAACACATGAATGAAATGGCATCAAATGTAGATATATTTGTCCTTTTCAAGATGAATGCAATTTTTGGCTAATGGGATTTCCGATTTCTATCAATGTTAATTCTTATAACTAAAGTGAGTAAGTGTATTGCTTAATTATTTTTACAACAAAATTAAATGAATATGCATGATGATATAGCAACACATTCAACATTAGAAGTTAAGTGGGCAACAATAAATACTCTTGAACAGTCATGTAAATGACATATCGCCCAAAAAGACAATACATCTTAAGGTATTTTTTCAATTATCTTCAATATTAGTAGAAGTGCACAAGAGTTCATGAGAGATAACAATTCTTCAAATATAATGAATTTCTTAGAAGGTTTTAAACATAACATTTTTGGCTTTATATATCAGAAAATTAGTCCAAACTTCAAAAAGAACATTGGGCCATTTGCATGCAAAATGCCTTGAGTTTCCAATTAAACTTTTATAGAGAATACAATCCTTCGCTTTATAACTCAATTTATAATCAACAAGACTGTTAATTGGATTGCAATTCTAGAATTCTTAAAGAGCATAAGCGTTTTGCCATGCTACTTTTATTTCGTTTTCAAGTCCAGGATGAAAGTGATGATTCCCAAGTCAAGCAAGTCATCTTGAGCATCAACAAAATCTGGGAACAATATTAGGAGGATGATGAATTCTATATTAGGTTTCAAAGAAAAATAAAAAGAAAAGCAATCCTCATAATTCAGGTATCAAATCATAAGATGGTGAGATAGTATAGGTTGAAGTTTTAAAAGTTTGATTTAACCATAGACAACTAATCATGGAGTTTAAAATACATCTCAATTGAACAAGTGGTAACCATCAATTGGTTATAATAGGCCAAAAATTAATTTCATTGGAAACACCTCTACAAGAGCATCCAAGTTACATTTACTAAATTTAATCAAAATATTCGCTAAAATAATCCCTTGACTATTTTAACCTAGCCAATCTAGTCCCTTACTTTTCAATTTGTCCCTAACTATTCATTTTTTTAGTCCAAAAAAATAAAAAATTTAGAGACTAAATTGATCTTTAAACAAGTAGTTGAGAGATTGAATTGAACATATTTAATAGTTGAGATAATAAAATGAATAATTTAATAGTACAAAACTAAATTGGCAAAATTAAAATAGTCGAGGGAGTATTTTGGCAAAATACTCAAATTTAATCCTACTAGATCTTCAAAGATAACTATTTAGAGCAAGTCTCTCCTATGCCAGACATGTTAATTCAGACACAACAAAAGGTTCTTGCACATGACAATGACACCCCGCTTCAGCAAAAACCAAGCAAACATATATTATTAAAATCTGAATTAATGGAACCAACCGCTATTCTGCACAACGTTCTAATGACTTCTCGCAGTTGTCATAAGATTTCCTTTGTTCAGATACTCCGATTCATATTATTTGGATGACGATAATATGGTTGTATAAGATTTTTGTTGGGCATCTAGGATGAAATTTGACAAAAAAAATGTTATTAAAATATTTAAGAGGAAATTAGAATAAATTTAAAAGTAACTTAAAACAAAATAGCTTGGAAGGTAAATCCAAAATGATCTCCACAAGTATAAATATAGGCTCCATGAACTTTTCTGGATGCAAGCCAACACTAAATAAAGAGTAGCGGCACAATCATTCAAAAGTTGCATTCCAAATGCAAGTATTATGCTTTTGATTGCTAGAATACTTCAAAAATTCAAATTGCATCATAAAGGAACTTAAAGTTAAAAATTACAACCTCAAAATTTGTGACCAACTGTTGGAAGCTAGGTTTCAATTAATTTTCTTTGCCAATACATATTCCTTATATATCCCATGTACACAATGTACTTTCAAACACTCCCTGATCCACTCCTTCCCCCAACAACTACACACAAATAAACATACACAAATAAGCATTCATGTATGCATACAAAAAATAAACATGCATGCATACAAATATAGAGAAAGGCATTGATTTGGACATGCTTGTGTGAGCATGCTAATGAAAACAATGTGGAGGCATGCATGAATATATACTTGGGCCTCTGTTTTATAAGACATTTTTGGGGTCTGTCTGGGGCTCAACCAATGGCAAGACAGAACAAAGTGACAAGACAGCCCCCAAGTCAGGCATTTTCCTATGGGGACATAAACTCAATGTCCAAGGCTTGTCTTTTAAGGCCCATGACTGATATTATTGCCATATATACAAATACAATAAAAGTAAAATGTTAAAAAATCTCAAATATAACTGTTAATCAATATTTAATATATATTTTAACTTTTTATCTATTTTACCTAATAAATCAAGTGATTTCCAACGATAAATAGTAAGAAAAACCCTACTCACTTAGTCTAGTCCCCACTCACTCATTTGTTCAACTTCTTTCAATCTCATGCTCAAGTATCCTTCTTGTTTTATCACACTCTAGTAAAGCGCATCTTACTAATAAATTGCTAAATATGGCAATAATTGAATCCTCCTATAATGCATGAAAAACAAATTTATATACTTCTATAATGAACGAGTAACGGATTAAACACTTTATTATTTATGATATACAGGTTATAAATTTATTTTCTTAGACCCTTTGTTTGACAAACCTTACAACCCATGCCTAAGGACTCATGCCCTGCCTAGAACATATAAAATGCACATCTTTGAGAACACTAGCTTAAACAAACAAGCATCCCAAATAGCTTGCATACATGGCACCACAGTTTTGTACATTTTTACTATTAAGGTTGAGATAGTTTCCTGTAGCATAATCTAATCAACAATAGGTGCTCGCATAAATCGTTAATATCAAGAAAAACAAAAATTAGAAGCCCAAATCATGGAACTTAATTCACTAATTTCAAAACATCAAAAACATGACAAAAAATGGATTGTATGAGCTCCATAAAATAAATCTTATTAATCACAATTGTGGCAACCATAGTGAAATTCATCTAATTCTATAGAAACATGTGAAAGTAACATCAGATGTCAAAATCTGAAAAGTTGGGGGCAGGTGTAGCATATGCAATAAGAAAATTCAATGAAAAGACAGAAAGGCACATACAGAGTCCTGAATTTCCTCTTTCACAATATAAAAAGGATCTTGAGCGGAAGACATAGTATGTCCAAAAACAATTCCTGAAAAATAGAAAAGGAATGATTCAGGTTAAGTGTAAAATGCTATATATAAAAAATGTTGGAGCAAAAATAAAGACTTCCAGGGTTCCATTTGAATTCATCTTTCAATCATACAAGCAACATCTTACAATTAAATATCCCCACAAGAAAGACAAAAAAAAAAACAAAAAAAGAGATAAAAACCTCACCAGTATATTAGATTTTAATACGCAGCTCACAAGAACGAGTCATTTGACTTCAATTACACCTATTTACACGGTAAATAGCAAAAGAAACTATAAGAATGGAAACCAAAATGGCAAAAAAGATGTGTTAAAAAACATGGGAAGCAGTGCTAACTTGGGCAGGTTGGCAATGAGAATGGTCAGAGATGAATTATAATGTAACTAGGTGTAATGACTTGATGTTGGGTAAGTAAATTAATCCAACATTAGGTTCATTTCCTGCAGGATTCTATTGGATGGCTATATAAAATAGCATTTAATATAATAATTAACCATCCAGATCCATATGAGATGCAATTCAAAAATCTTCCATTCAATTTAATATATGAAAACATTCAAAATAATATTGTCCACATATTAATAATTTGAAATAATAATTACAACACACAAACATAAAAATAAATAAAACTAAAGTCTTTTCTTTAAATTCCAAATAGTGATTTCCTCATACGCCTTGTCGTCAAGCCTGTGCAGTCTCCTCCAATTGTATTTGATCTGGTATCATATAAAATATATTGCTAAATTTGAATTCCTAATAATTAGAGAATACTCTAAGTACCAAGGATATTAAATATTACACCTTTTCAAATTTCAAATGCAGTGTGCAATATATAAGGACATAAGTGATAGAAATTAGCAGAAAATTTGGACAAAGCATAAGAATGATATAAATTCCTGCACACAGATCATTAGACAATAATATATGTTCCATGCCATAATTATGTCACATGCCATAATTATGTTCATAAAATAATCAACATACGAGAACATTCATAAATGTATGTCTTAATGTCATGAAGCAACATTAACAATTATGTTGGGAAAATTCAAAACCTCAAAGTTGGGTTCAATAAAACATGTTCATCACCTGGGCCACCTCAAAAGCTCCAGATGACACCATTATAACTACCAATGGACAAACCCCGTCTCTAACATAATTCAGCCACCGTTTCAGAACATTTGCAAACATTCACAAGACATAATAAATACATCTTGTTCTGTGACATTATTTTGGCAGTAAATAAACATTTCATTCAACATCAACATGGATAAAACTCAAAACGATGCTAAATCAGCAATAAAAACAATTAACAAAAAGTAATATCATAGTACCTTTGTGTTGACTTATATTGTTGAAGCACTATCAAAGCTGATACATCTGCAAAAATTTTATTCATAATCTTATTAGTCTTTGGAAGTGATGATTTGCAATATTAAAACATCTCTTCTATTTTCTAACTCAAACTTTTATTAATCCTTACAAGTCTTGAGTGTTTAGAATGTTGTATTGCAGAAGAATAACATTAATTATTATTGCTTAGGGATTTATCCTTCCATAGTATTAGAGATAAGCCTTCTAAATGTTTATAGAATATCCAAATGATTTTGTGTACAGATTCACATTCCAACATTTTTAAACAATTTAAACATGAAATTTGGGATTTTATTAGATCTATTGTGCATATGCCTTAAATCTGCTCAAACAAGGGGATGTCTTCAACACAAAATTAACCTCTAAACAGCCACCAAACTGGAATTGATATAACCTATGGCTGCTCAGAACAGTCTTATATATAACTTCCCAAATGGCTGCTTAGAACAGCCCCGTTCAATGGTTAATTGCAATAAACAGCAGTCATTGCATACCCACTCATATAGCCACTAAGAATAGCCTTGGACAGCTGCTCAAATAACACCAACTTCTGGTCATTGTACCTCCCAAACAACCTCTCCAATAGCTTTGAAATGCAGCCACCAAAACACTATTTGCTTACCTCCAACTACAGTAAACAAACAACCCCATTTTATTCCAAAATAAAGAGATTTGAGCCCAAAAATAGCCATTAAGTCTGCACAAACAAGAAAACGTTCTTAGGCTAGGACAAGCCCTCAAACAAGCACCAAGTCGAGGCTCAAACTGTTTTTTTTGTCCCAAATAGCTTTGAATATCAGCCATAAAGAAATCTTATCGCTGCTACCTAACTTAGTCCACAACGCAGCACACAAACAACTACAAAAGAGCAGCCCAAATGCCTATAAATCTCTTTTTTCATAACAGCTCTTCAAAGCACCCGAAAATAGCAAAACTATTCTCTTTATAGCTTAAACCAAAAATTGCTTGCTGTCCTAGTAGAGGGAAATGGTTCCTAGCCCAACACATTCTTAGTTAACTCTTGAATTTCTTTTAAACGAATCTTTTATTTCCAACATATCATTCCTAATACTCTAACAGCACCCCATTCATTGTTTTGGCTCTAAAAATCCCTTCAAACTATCTGCTGCTACTAGGATCCAATACTTTCATTAAACTCTATTTATTTCTTATAGTATTTCAGCAACAGTTTCATTAGATTGGGTTTAAGAATCTTACCACAAATATTAATCTAAAGCATTACTTAAATACAAAACTTCAAACCAATTTGATCACTGCTTTAAAGTCATACCGTGATTAAGTAAGAATAATTTAGAGTTGATTTTCTATTTACACAGGTCCTTACTACTGTGCAAACTCATAATGATTGCAAACAGGGTTTAAATTGAGACTTCATACTAGTATCAGTATATTATGTTATTCGAGAGAACCTACTCTGAATAAATCTGTAAGCATGTTGAGCTAATCTTAAAAAGCTAATTGTGCTAATATTAGATTATCTTTACAATAATGTTGGGAATGATTGTCGGTTTATCTCATCTCAATAAAAAACTTGATTCCCTCACAGACACCCTTAATTACAAATTGAACTACTTTAGGCCAAATTGGATTTAAGTAAATCTAAAGTCAATTTGATTGAATCAAAAATAAATCAAGAGATGAACACCGTACCTATACGATAGGGCGACCTTCAAAAATTAATATGGTGAAAGAGAAGATGGCTCAGAAATGCTGAACTGGGATCGAACAAAGGGATTGGGGCAAAAATAAATCAAGAGATGAACACCGTACCTATACGATAGGGCAACCTTCAAAAATTAATGTGGTGAAAGAGAAGATGGCTCAGAAACGCTGAACTGGGATCGAACAAAAGGATTGGGGCAGACCTTCCTGTCATAGGAACATGAATCACACGGGAGGAGGATCAAAAGATGTTGAGGATTCCTTCCAATGGTCAATTCGTCTTCGGAGAGCAAGAACAGATTCGGGAAGAGGCTCTCGCACGTCACCGAGAACGAAGAACAAGCCGAGGGAATGGGGGTTCTTACCAAGTTGCGATGTTTATGTCCAGGTGGTGCTGAGGGGGTTTCTATACTCCCCTTGCAGACAGGCTTCGAAGGGCGCATCCTTCCACAAGAGCTGATGCAACCTTTCAGGACGTTGTTCTGGCAACTTGCACACAGGAGGAGGATTGAAAGATGTTGAGGATTCCTTCCAATGGACAATTCATCTTCATAGAGCAAGAACAGATTTGGGAAGAGGCTCTCGCACGTCACCGAGAAGAACAAGCTGAAAGAATGGGGGTTCTAACCAGGGTTGCGATGTTTTTGCCCAGGTGGTGTTGAAGGGGTTTTTATACTCCCCCTACAGACGGCTTCAAAGGGCGCATCCTTCCGCAAGAGTTGCTGAAACCTTTCAGGACGTCGTTCCAGCAACTTGCAGGGAAAATTGGCTCCTTTGCCTTTGACGACTGATAAACCCAATAATTATCGGGAATTTAGTGTTAAATTTATGTTTTTCATAGGATTAATTGTACTTTTATGTGTGATTTTGTGGCATTTCAGGAAAAAGAGCTCAATTTGATATGAAAGAGAAATTTGGATAAAAATGGTGTTGCAGCGTGCCGTAGCGCGCTTGTTCCTGAGGGCAATGAGCTGTAGCACAGCGCAGCGGACATAATCCAGAGAGCCAGGCGCTACAGCGCATCGTGGCGGATAAATTCCCGAGAGCCAAGCGCTGCAGCGCACCGTGACGGATAAATTCCTGAGAGCCAAACGCTACAGCGCGCCGCGACGGATGAACTCCAGAGAGACAAGCGCTACAGCGCGCCATAGCACGCTTGTTCCCGAGAACAAGGCGCTACAGCGCGTCTTAGCGGACATAATCTTGAGAGTCATGCGCTACAGCACGCCGTAGTGGATAAATTCCCGAGAGCCAAGCACTGCGCCTCGTGGCAGATAAATTCCCGAGAGTCGGGCGCTACAGCGTGCCATAGTGAATACCAACCCAAGAGCTAGGTGCTACAACGAGCCATAGCGCCCGCCAACAGAAAGCTTGGCGCTACAGCGCGCCGTAACGCCTGTCGTATTACTGCTTTGGAAAAAGTCTCCTAGTCAGAGTGGGAAAACCAATGGACTTAATTCTCTCCATTTTCCCATAACGTAAATTGATGGCATGCATTAAAACTCCTTCAATACCAAGAGAATAAAGGAATAAACATAAATGATAATCCAATTCTCAAAGAGAAAGTGAGATGGTTGCTTTAATTGAAGGAAGGCTAAATCAAGGTTTATAAAAACGAGAATTAAAGACTTAGAAAAGGTTCCAGATTATAGTTTCAACTCTTAGGTTCAAATTGTTGTTATCAATAGGAAGTATTGAGGAGAACTCCCACTCCAAAGGAGGAGAAGGCTGCAGCTATAGGAGAAGAAGAAGCACAGAGAGCAAGGAGTCAAGGAGATCAAAGAAAGAAGAAGATAAGGAGAACGTGACAGCTATTCCTTAGTATTGTATTCCTACATTATCTCTTGTATTTTCTTGTAAGATAATGGAAAAGCTCAGCATTTTTGTTGCTTCCCTTGTACTTATATTTTAATGACAACCTAAACCCCTTTTGGGAAGGGTTGGGTAAGAGAATGTAAAAGTTATGAATGTAATGCTTGAACTTTTCTTATTAATGAAATATCAATTAGATCCAAAAATATTTGCATGTTTATTTGAATGAACAATTGGAGAATAGTAAATCTTTATACAAATCTTTATCTATGTATTCAAGTGTAAAACTCATTAAACTTAATGATCGCCTTGCCCATAAGCTGTGCATGTTTGAGCGTTAACGCCACGAATGACCGTGATAACATATACCATGCGAAAACAGCCCGTGCACAACTTGGAGCAAGTGCTTGATCATTTGAGCCATGAGGAGCATTAACATTCCCTGAGCTCCATAGATCACTCTTGATTTATGCGAAGTAATCTAACACGTCAAGCTATGAGATATGTGACAAGCTCATTTAGCTTCGCAGCTCATTACCTTGGTTAAATTAAGAGTAGATGCATATAAACCAAGAACTACCTTTTGAGCTCAATAGCTCACCCATGGTTTATGCAAGGATCTAGAGCGCTATGAGCTATGAGTGATGTGGCATAAGCTCATTTAGTCTAGCAGCTCATTTCCTTAGCTAAACCAAGAGTAGATGCGTGTGAGCCATCGGTAGAATCAAGTTCATGTGATATTCAATCTAAAGTGTAGACTTTATCACTTAGACGTAAGAGATGAACTCACAAGCTAACGATCATATGATTATATATGTGCTGAGATTGAACCTTTTTAATGTTCATCTCAGAGCACTAGATAAGATTTAGTGCATTTAGTAAGTTCACTAGAGAATACTAAATCTCTTGATTAAGAAATGAGAATTAATCCAATTGACTTGATATAAAGTTGAGAAGAAGAGTACTTGCATGAACCCATGATACTTTGCATGTTTAATACCAACTCTCCCCAATTTTTCTATAACAATTTTCAAAACCAAAGAAACCTTGGAATAGTAATTAGGGCTCAATCAAAACTATTTGCTAGCTTAAACATTATTGAAATTAAGTATACTCTAATAACAAATCTAACCACCATTCCCAGAGGATGATAAATCTCGGGATCTTACCATCTCATATTACTTCGGACCACGTACACTTGCGTGCAAACGCAGACTATGTATTTTAGGTCTGTCAACAACTCTCTTGTTAACATTGTTAATATATACATATATATATATTGGCAAGAAAATAAACGAAAAAAAAACAAAAATTTCACGGGTACTAAGCACAAAACAAGCCTTAGCAATTATTTATCATACAACAAGATTTAGTAGGGATGCTAACATTTTTCTTAGTAACAACCAAGGGTGTTCCACTAGAATTATGCGGAAAATAAATAAAGATGCGATAATGCTCGTATACTTGTAAGAGAAAAAATCATATAAAATTTACCGGTTCATATTTACGTTAATTAAAACTTTCCTTTCATTTGAGCAAAAAAATGTGAAAATTAAAATATTCAACAATGATGAAAGCGTCACAAATTTTGAAAAACTATTCAACAAAAAGCAAGGAACATTTGGAACATGCAAACAATAGAATTTGAACCCTGATATTTTTTATTGGTTGTATCTTTTATTTGCAAAAAAGTTGAAAACTTAAAACTACTCAATACCTAATAATATAACAACTAGACAAACAAATAAATATATTTGCTCAAGTGATGAAGTCCAGAGACAACATTCAGTAATACATAAGCCAAGAAGCCAAAAAATTAAGAGAGATAAAATTTTTATTTAATGCAAACTATTTTAAAATTTAAAAGCTAACTACCTATTTGGAGATCTCCCAAGTCTAAAGATTCTATTTGAAAATTACACAGAAACCTTCCAAATCAAGCATAATAATAAATAGATAGTAGCTGCGACCCAAACCCTCTGACTACATACAAATTGGTTTCCCTTTTACTAATGCATGTGAGGGAAAAAGACAAGATTCAATATTACCCATCAGACCAAAGACACTGCACGGAGGGTTATGATTTCCTAGAAGTACATGAACAACTCAAAATTTGCGGACTCAAAGAAGAATGGGCACAAATCAATAGAAAATGATGTCAAGTACACTAATTGCAGCAACAACACTGCAGCAGTCCACTGATCACACATGTTCATGCACAATCAACAATGCTCATCAGCCAAAGCATCAATACCACATTTTGAGTTGATGGGATTCAAAAACAATTCGAAACAAAAAAATATTAGTCTTCTTCAGTCTATACACCATTCTTGTTCGTTACAAAACAAAGGAGCATTAAATAAAGTAAAAAATTCAAAAGAAAAAAATCACAGCATTAAGGGGCTGTTTGGTTTAGTGTTATTTGAAAAGTTATTAAGATAGCATGTTATTCAGATAATATGTTATTCAGATAACTGTGTTATTCAGATAACAGTGGCTGCTTGGTTCAGTATTATTTAAATAACAGATGTCAGTGTTATTCAGATATATGCTGTTTGGTTCAATGTCATTCATGTTATAATACACATGAGGTAAGAATACCCCCAAATAAGACTCTTCCATTTCATAAAAAATTTTGTGAAGAAAAAAAGAGATAGAGCAGATAAAACAGATAGTTCCATTCATTGTTTAGGTGCAACAAAAATCATTAACAGCAGCCTGCATTTAAAGCAAAAAACAAACTTTAGATCTTAAGCAATTTATACATTTACAACAGCGTCCATTTATCACTTTACTTCATTTAGAACAAAATTTTCAAGATGATTTTCCCAAATTCATTGCAAATTAAAGATGGAAACTATATTAGGCTTGATAATATACATAACACAGACTCCTTCATATCAAATTGTTCGATGACAATACAGAGGATCTGAAGAATGTTTGGCCAAATTAGTTCATACAAAGCTAAATACAGCCGACAGAAAATATCAAATTCATAATGCCAAATGACTTGAGACTATAGAATCTGGATCAAGGTTGATAGCATCCAAACTTTGGTGAAAAACAAAGACGTGCAAGTTTCTCTTTTTACCAACACAATATTCTTTTACAACACTATTTTTAATTTGCAAACACAGCTCCTCATTTCAATAGCTTAGATTGTTTTGAAAGCTTAAAACTAATATCAAGTAATCTTTGTTTTAGCTAGATAGATGCAATAATAAATTAGTTCATACAAAACTTATCTTTGTTTCAACTAGATAGATGCAATAATAGGTGAAAATTTGTTGTTTCCCTTCCTTTCCTGAAAGCTCCTTTAGCATCCCTCGCAAATGAAGTTCGCAAGTCTTCTTTTATTATGTAATTGCACAAGCTATAACAAAATCTTAAGAACTCGTTCAAACCATACTAAGCTTCAACAATCCCCTTGCAAGCATCCACATCAACTTGAACTTCAGCTCCATTTTTTCAATCAATTGTCTATATCATAAAACTAAGACGTGCAATGTCCTATGACAAAAGCTTTAAATCTTTTTTTTACCTCCTTATTATCCATTATTTGAATCAAATTACTCAATCTCATCCAAAAAATTATGAGCAACATTCTTATCTAATTGATCATTCCAATTAACTTATCTATGCCAGCAAGTAATGATATAAGAAAAAAAAAAAAAAAAAAAAAAAAAAAAAAAAAGAGAAATCAAATTTAAACCTTCCAACTTATGCAATTGAAATGTGTTAGACGGAATCGCAAAGGTTCAGCGCGTCTGGCTCGGCAAGGCAACGAAGAAGGCAGCGATCGGCGAAGGCAACGAAGAAGGCAGCGATCTCAGCGAGCGGAGAGAGGCGACTGCGACCTTCCGTGCGACGGCGGCGACGGCAGGCAAGACTCGGCGTCGAATCTCCAAGTCGCGCCCGAAGTACCCTACCTCTCCCGTCTCTCCCGCTATAGATTGGCGTAATGTCATTACTCAAATTTTTGAGATATCACTCAAATGGCATTATACAATGGCAATTTCGTAATTTTTGAGATGTCATTAAAATGACATCAAACCAAATACCTACTTTCTTATGAACAATTTTAAATAACATCACATAACACTAAATAATATTAAACTAAACAGCCCCTAAATGACATTTAATACCTTGTGTGATTCATGTGTTTTAAATTCGGTGATCTGCATCTTGTGTGGAGGATCGTCGAGTCAGGAAGAATGGATGGAGGATCGGCGATATCTCGGATTCGCCTGCGATCGATTCTTCCGTATGGAGGATCGGCGAGGTTGAAATCGGTAGATCTCAAGTGAAGGTGGAGAGAATGGAGGATCGGCGTCAGGAAGAAGAAGGTGGGGGGTTTCGGCAAGGACTCAGAGCGACATCTCCTAAGGCGATCGACAGCTAGAAAGAAGAAGAGGGAGAGGATGAAGGAATGGGTGGCTCTGGAGATCGATCGTAGCTCCCTCACCAGGGAACGATCGAATGAGATGCCTTTAGGGGTATATTATGTTATTTAGGATGTTTAAGATCGTTACCGATAAATGTTTTGATAAATCGTCGCCAAAAATTATAAATTTTGGACCGATGGCTTCCTGTATTTAATCTAAAACTACAAAAAAAAATTATATTTATATTTATGTTTTATTTTTAATTAATTTCTGAAGTTAAAACATCAAAAATTAATTTATGACGATCTAGGATTCCAATCGCGCTCATACTTTCGTAGTTGAATTCTTACATTAGACTCATTTTAAAGATATTTTTATTTGACTTAAATAAAGATCCTGATTTTAACTTAATCCTCTTAAGTTTGAAGATTAATTGCTCTAGTAACAACATCAGATTATTACAATCACCGAGAGAATCGAACCCACAAAAACCAACGGAATCAGGTACAAACAATCATAAGAAAGCTTAGTCCTACTCCGACAAACCTGGTAGAGAGAGTAGGCCACAACTTAATAGCTGAAACGACAATGGAAAAACAATTATTGTAGGCAAATTCAATTAAGGCAATATGTTCTTCCCAACTTCCACCAAAATCTAATATGCAAAGGCGCAACAGATCTTCAAGAATCTGATTAACTTTTTCTATTTGTCCATCCATTTGTGAATGAAATACTGTACTCATAGCTAAACTAGTTCCCAAATCTTGATGAACTGCTTGCCAGAAATAGGAGGTAAATTTACTATCTCGATCTGAAACAATTGAGATTGGCGTACCATCAATGTGAATAATTTCTTTTATATATAGTTTTGTTAACTTTTCTACTGAATCTGCTTGATGAATAAGTATAAAATGAGTTGATTTGGTTAACCTATTGACAATGACCCAAACAACATCTGATCCATATATGCATTTTGGCAAACTCTTAATAAAATTCATAAAAATGTCAGACCATTTTTATTCAGAAATTTTTAATGATTTTAGGAGTCCACCAGGTTGCTGAAGCTCTGCTTTCCCTAAGCAGCATGACTGACATTTGGATACATATATTGCTATGTCCTTTTTCATGCCTAGACACCAAAAAGTTTTCTTAAGATCTTAATACATCTTACTGTTCCCTGGATGAATGGTATAATCAGAATTATGAGCTTTAGCTAAAATTTCTGATTGAAAATTCTTAGGAACCCAAATCTATCTCCCTGAAAGATAATTTTATTTTCTATCTTTAATTCAGATTTTTTAGCACTTACTATATCCATTTTTAATTTATTGAAATCCTTATCTTGCTTTTGAGCTTCTGCAATTCTGTTCTTTAATCAAGGCTTGGTACTAGACTTGGCTAACAATGCTTTTAATTATGTAGTTGCAATAGGTTCAATACTTAATTTCTCAAAATCTTCTATTAGTAAATCACTAGACACTAAAGAAGATAATACTACTTTTTTACTTAAAGCATTTGTCACCACATTTTCTTTACTCGGGAGATAAAGGATTTCTAAATCATAATCACAGATAAATTCCAACCATCTTCTTTGTCTATAATTCAACTATTTTTGAGTAAAGACATACTTAAGGCTTTGATAATCAGTAAATATTTCACACTTTACTCCATTTAAATAATGTCTCCAAAATTTAAAAGCATTAACTAATGCTGCCATTTCCAAATTATGGATATGGTAATTTTCTCATTTGGTTTCAATTGCCTTGAGGCAAAAGTTATAACTCTGCCTTCCTGCATTAAAATACATTTAAGTCCTGATTTTGAACATCAGTATAAACTTGGAAGTCCTTTTCTTCTTGAGATAAAACCAATACTGGCGCTGTCGTTAATAAGTGTTTAAGCTTTTGAAAAGATTTTTTTCACAATCAGAATTTCATATGAATGAAACATCTTTCTTTGTTAAACGAGATAATGAACAAGTTGTCAAAGAAAATCCTGGTACAAATTTTTTATAATAGCCAGCAAGGCCTAAGAAACTTCTGATTTGGATTATAGATCGGGATTGAACCCACTGTTGAATAGCACTAATCATTTTTTGATCAACTTTTATCCCTTCAGCATCTATGACATGTCCCAAAAATGCTACTAAATTTAACAAAAACTCTCACTTTAAGAATTTGGCAAAAATTTTATTATCCCTTAATAACTGCAAAACTATATTAATGTGCTCTTCATGTACATATTTAGTTTTAGAATAAATAAGGATATCATCGATAAATACTATGACAAATTTATCAAGATAAGAATTTAAAATACGCTGCATTAGGTCCATAAATATAGATGGAGCATTAGTCAATCCAAAAGACATGACTAAGAACTCATAATGCCCATAACGGGTCCTAAATATAATCTTTGGAATATCATCATCTCTTACTCTGATTTGATAATACCCTGACCTTAAATCAATTTTAGAGAAAATCTTTGCTCCAGATAATTGGTCTAATAAATCATTAATTTTTGGTAGGAGATACTTATTCTTTACTGTTATTTTATTCAGTTCTCGATAACCAATGCGCTTCTCAATGAACCATTTTTCTTTTTAACAAATAATACTGGAGCTCCCCGTGGGGACATACTCAGTCTAATAAAATCTTGCTCCAATAACTCATGCAACTATTTCGCGTAACTCTTATAATTCTTTAGGAGCCATACGGTAAGATACTTTTGATTTTGGCTAAGTATCAGGTACTAAATCTATTGAAAATTCAACTTCTTGAATTGGAGCTAAACTTGATAATTCATCAGGAAAAATATCTTGAAATTTTCTTACCACTTCTAGTTCTTCAATTGGTATTAGATCTTTCACTTTTCTCATAAGTGTTAATAAGAAAGCTTCGCATCCTGATCTAATTAATTTCTTAGCCTTTTATGCACTAATTAAAGAAGCACTTAATCCAGGTTTCTCAGTAAAAGTTTTAGTATTCTTCCCAATTCTTACAGTAACTTTCTTTTTGGGGCAATTTATCACTGCATCAAACTTACTTAACCAGTTCATACCAAGTATTATGTCGAAATTAACTATTTGCATAACTATAAGTTTGGCTTCAAAGGTTAAACTACCGATAGGAATTTTCAACAAACAAAATTTATTAGCTCGAATTTATGCTCCGTAAGGCATTTGCACATGCATCAATTTTACTAACTTAGATTGTAGAAATTTTAAACTTTGAGCACACTTCACAGAAATAAAAAAATGGCTTGCACCAAAATCAAATAGTACTTCACAAGGCTGATTTTCTATACAAAGTGTGCCTTAAAGATGGCATAATAAAAATGTAGGAAATTTTAGAATGCAATATGAATTTTCTCAATAAATCAAGGCTTACCTGACATAATGTCACTGTCTTCCTGAGCTATGGCAGGATTCAGGGCAAATACTCTTGGGTGGCGGGAAGTTTGTACGACTGCCTTTCATTTCTGAGTATTTCTCTGATTTATCTGAGCAGTATTAAGCTTTGGCCTCTTCCGATAAGAGATCTGAGGATTAGCAAGAGGAGGCTTAATAGTTGGATATTTTGTTGGAAAAGCATTCTGATGTTGGCTAATTTTGACTCGATCCACTGTCCAACTAGCCTGGCATTCCCATAAGCGATGCCTTACCCTACCACAAACGAAGCACCTTCCACCTGATGGCAACATTTACCATACGTGTGGGGTCTTTTACATTGATTAACATGTTGGACTTGATGAGGGCGTTGTTGCTACTATTGACGATGTTGCACATTGAAAACCTTAGGCTGGGTAGACCTAATTCGCTTGAATACATCTATTTTTGAAGGTGAGGGATAAAACTTTCTTTGTTGCTCTTTCTGAATAAGGTGGTGCTCAATTAATCTTGCTCCATCCAAGAGGTATGCAAAATTGGTATGATATTGAGCCACCAAATGATCTTTGATTGGGTTTTGCAATCCCTTCAAAAAATATCTACACCTTGTAACTTCAGATCTTACTAAATTTGGAGTGAAACAAAAGAGTTTTTTATATTCGACCTTATACTGAAGAACTGTTCGATTACCTTTGAGTTAATTGAATTAGTTTATCTTCTAAAATCGTCTGAGCTGAAAGAAGAACATACTGATTCTTAAATGCTTCTTCAAAATTTTCACATGTGATGTCCAGTACTTCTTTTCCAGCCAAGCGAAATCTTAATTCTCCATCCCACTAAAATTTAGCCTATTCTGAAAGTAAATGTGTAGTTAAGCAAATTAATTCGTTGGTAGACCACTTTATACTCGCCAAATATTTTTCCATGGCTCTCAGCCAATTTATAGCTTATATGGATTGTACTGACCCATTGAAGGAAGGAGGGTTCAAATGGAGCAATGCTTGAAGGTATCCATCCATGGAAGAAGAGGATGGAGCTTGATGTGTAACTTGAATAACAGGAAGGATGATGGCTCTTTGCGCAACCTGAGTTTGTGCTTTGACTATAACTTTAACTAACTCGATCAAGGTTTTCATCTCATCAAATTGTGATGATGAACTGGGTAGAATTGTCCTCTTAACATGTAACAACCCAAGATTGCTGCCCAGCTTAATTTTAGTCTAAATATATTATAATTATCATTCAATTTAGTTTATCTAGTCATTAAGATCAAACTCTGAAGATTTAGAGCAATTCAGAGCTCAATCGATTATTTTGGAATATTTTAATATTTAATTAATTAGAAAATTGAGGTATTTATTTTGACATTGAAATCGAAATCCAACTTCACCATTGTGATCATCACCCTCGAATTAGCTAGAGGTGATATTTTGGACGCGTTTGAAAGTCGTTGAATTTTCACGAATATTTTAATATAATTAAATACCCCGAAAATTAGCATAATTAAATAATCATCAGAATTGAATTCCTCACCCCTAAATTAGTTAGGGGTGAATTTTTGGAATTTTCCAGAGTACGTTTAATTAATCCAAATTTTTAATAAATTAAAAATTATGAATAATAATTAATTATTCCTTAAATTTGCATTTATCTCCTCTCTCCTCCCTTACAATTTTGGCTGGTCATCCCTTCCCCCTCATCTTAGCCATGCCCTCCTTGAGCAAGAATAATGTCTCCTCACATCCTAGCCCCTAGCTCATAATGGAGCATCCCTCTCACTCTCCTCCTTTAAAGGGAGAGCATAGCCCCTCTTCTTCTTCTTGCTAAAATTTTCTCACATTCTCCTCCATTGATCCCTTGTGCTGAAAGAAGAAGCTCATCTCTAAGGCTTTGAAGAAAGACAAAGGTTCCTACTTCCTCCACCCCTTGCAAGGCTAAGGTACCATTTTGTTTACTCTCATTGTACTCATTTGTTCTTCTTCCATGTTCATTTCATCTTGCTATTATTCTTATTGCATCTTTAGACATCCATGTTTAAGCATGTAAGCTATTACAGCTCTTCAAGATATTAAATTTGATGCTCTGTTTTTCTTGCATTCTGCATACCCCTGCATTTATTACCCATTTTTGTATAGTTAGGATGCTCTGTTTATGTCGATTTTGGTGTTAATAGACTTGTATCGGAAAGACCTTTCCATTGATATATGGCACCGCTCATGGAATGCTCTGGATTGAGAGTATTTGGGCTTGAAATGAGGCCTTAAGGGTTTCACTCTGGCGAAAACACTGTCCGGTGCTGCAGCGCCCAAGTTGCAAAATGGACCATTGCAGTGCGCCATAGCGCACAGTAGCAGGTTGTAGCACCATTTCGGGTAAAATCATATAAAATCAATTATTCGTCTAATTAAACTATAAATCGTAAATGGACCGCTACAGCGTACAGTAGCGCGCTGTAATGGCATTTTAAGAAAACTTAATGAAATATGAAAAATAAATTAATTGAACAGTATTTCTGCGAGTTAGACCGCTATAGCGCGCCACAGCGGGCCGCATCTCCAAAAGCGCCAAAAGCACCACAGCGCGCTACAGCGCCCAGAAACTATAAAGTATTGCCCAGAAACTCTAAAACGGCCCATAATTAGCTGAAATTGTCAGAACTTCACTGTTTTTGCATTTTAAGGTCCTTAGAACCCTAGTGGGACTGAATTATATCAAATTTGAGGATTCCATAAAATTATAAGTGAAAAATCAACTTTGGAAAATTGCCCCTTATGATATATGCAAAAACCTCTTATGTGCCTTAAGGATTTTGTGCCAATTGTTAGATAATAGAATCCTCAAAAGCTTGTATTGAATATGTATAATCTTAATAATCAAATGTCATGAAACTTAAGTCTTTTAGATTTATAATCAAGTGCTAATCCCTTTATTTTGATTTAGAATTTGGTTTGCCTTAATTACCTTCTATATTATGTCGCCTTTATATTTATATGCTTTCATGATATTCTGGTGTATATTAGAAAACTTTAATATTTGCATGGACACCCAAATATGCTTAGTTAACATTAAACTATAATTGAACATAAGAATCTTGATAACTTGATTAAGAAGATGATACTTAATCTAAACCTGAAATTGCCATCAATAATACACTAATAAAATATTGATTTGTCATTGACCTTTAAAATTAACCTTTGGTCTTAATAGTAGAAAGGTTAGGGGTTAAACCCTAACTTGTATTGATTAAGATCTAAACCTTAATCATTTAATCAATTAACTTGATTGAAAGATAAATTAATTGATATTATTCCAATAATGCATCTGATTTAGTATTGATCTTAAATTATTGAATTAGAAGTATTAAGGTTATTATTAAATTTATGTGATTGAATCATATGAACATAAACTTTAGATATTTGATTTTCTCTTATATAAGACTATTAGCATAAAATGGATAATAAAATTATAATAATTTATAAAATGATCTAACTCTAATAAGATCTTTGATTTCATCGCATGATTGTAGAATAAAAAAGGATCAGATGAATTTTAATTATCTAATCTGATCACTTTAACCTAAGTCTAATAAGTAAACTTTGAATGTTAGCTTAAGAAGTATAAAAGTGAGATCTCAAGGGTCTTGTTATAGGATCATTATTGAAATGTTTAAAGACCTTAACTATTGATACATTGAGGTAGGAAGAACTCTTGTAACTTATTGAGGTAAGAATCTTAGATGATCCATCATAATCTTAGAGATTAATTTTGATACATTATGGTAAGAACTACCTAAAGCATCTAGAATGGAACTTCCCCATTGTGGTAGAAACCATTATTGAGTGATCATTTGATCGCACCCTTGGAGGCTTGTGTAGGACACACCCATTTAGAGTAAGGATTAATAGCTTTGATGAATCTTTGTTGATTAAACAGAGTTGTCTGGACCTAAATTATTGGTTGGTGTAGTATGGTATACCTATAGTTTTGAATTACTTAAGTAGTATTCAGGATTGGTTGATTCACTTTAATGTGAACTTATGACTAGGTGCTATCCCGAGAAATTAGACGAATATAGTCCTGCTAGAGTAAATATTCTAAGACTAAGAGTGTTATAAACAGTGATTCATTCCTTAGTTTGATTAAAATACAAATTGCCATCGAGTGATGCCTCCTAGCGAAGATCGCTTCAATAGAGGTGGTTAAACAAACTAAGTAATTCGAGTCACCTTATTTAGGACACTAAGTGTGATTATGAGTTGGACTTCTTAATGACTTAGCTTAAGATACAAATTGCCATTGGGTGATGCCTCCTATCAAAGATCGCTTTGTTAAGGTGGCTTAATCAAACTAAGTATTAAGAACCACCTTTCTTGTAAACGGGCTAAATATATGTATACAATCATCTCATCTAATAATTTTTAAGTAAGCTCTCAACTTTAATCAATTGTCAAATTAGTAGGATTCTGCACAATAGAGACCTTGAATTCATTATCGGATTTCTAAGTATTTTTTTGGATTTGTCTCACGTAGATTAGAAGCATGAGCATGAGTATAAGCATGATATTGAGTATCAGTGATGACATATGAGTATCAGTAATGATTTATGGGTTAGGAAATGTTACATACATTGACTGGGGAATTTCAGGATGCATCGGCATCGTAGTTCCCAACTGGATGTATGTATACATTGGACCGTACTACTCATAATAGTTCAGTGATATTTTGTTTGCATATCAGTAATATACAGTATTGTAACATATTCAGATGCACAGTTTTGATGGCATACAGTATAGTTTTACATGATATTACTCAGTTTCATATACATTACTATTTTTGGTTTACTTTTATTATTCAGTTTACAGTTCAGTTTTATATTACTTTACTTCAATTTTGTATAGTTTTATTCAGCTTTATACTTTCAATTACCTTCATAATTTTTCTATAGATTTACTTATATTATGTAAATATTAAATGAATAATTAGACCTGTTTAAATTAGTTTCGATGTGTTAGACTTATTGTCTAACACGGGGTACTTTTGGGATCAGACAATTTACTAGATTTTGAGCAGTATATTGAGTCAGGTCAGGAGAACACCTAGGAGATTTAAGAGGAGCCAGTGGAGCACTGGTGGACTCTCCTTCAACCTTACTTTTCTGCTTAATTTTATTTTAGTTTAGTACTTAGCCTTTATTCTGTATTTCAATAGACCGTTTGTAATAATTCTGGATGTGTTTTCTTTTCTTTTTTGAGATGAATGTTTTATTCAGCTTCTGTGATGAATGTTTTTAGATATTTACTTTAACTTCTGTACTCTATTTATATACTATTTATACTTAGTATTGTGATATGATCAGTATACTAGAAATACTGATATCTTACACATATATTGGATTCCTATTATATACTAAATCCAATATATGTATTTGCCTAATACTTAGGATCATAATACTACTCTTATCTTAATTATTAGCTCTCAACCCTTCTTGAGGTTGAGTCAGTAGCCCTTCAGATGGGTTTTGTTTTCAGCTATTCGGGGAGGCGGGATATTCCTCCCCGAGTGGCGCACCGCTCCGCCGCCGATCTGTTTATACTCATCTATTGCGCGCGGCAACGGGGCGGGGCATTACATAACATGAGTGAGAGGATTTGAATCTGGATTCATTCTAAAATAGTGATAAATAAAGTTTGTTCAAGATTGATACTCTAAAAATATTGGAAAAGATTGTAATCTAATATAATATTAAGTATAAGTTATATTTCTTAGTTATGAGGATGCTTAAACATATTCTTTCATTGTAAATAATGAATATTTTATTAAATATTGAACTTTCTTTCTTATTCCACAAATTTACTCTCTGATACCAACTGTATCCCCATTATTAGATTAGATATATAAATCTAATAACGAGTGTTACGGCAGTACTTAATATTGAGTTAGGGAATTTTCACCCAACATTAAGTACTACTTATTTTATATAAATCTATGGGTGGAAGGAAATTCAATTATTTTAATTTTAAATATTCATTATTTATAATATAAAATTACAAATAACATGAAAGAATAATTTATAAACATCACAAAAGATTTAAATTACAAGTTTTTGAGAAATAAAATCTCTAATCCTCACATAAAGAAATTAAAAGTAAACAAGCTCTCTTATCCAGTCACTGCTCAGGTTCTTCTTTAACTGCAGCATCTGATTCACGCTCATGATCTACCGTATTTTGGTTTCTTAAATAAGGTAGGGTACAAAAAAAAAAAGTGATTAGACTTTAAAAAGTCTAAGTACATTTTAAAGGTAAGCTAAATACATTATTAAATAAATATTATATTAACCATTTACAAATCAAAATGAAAGCAATGCAATAAGCATGAAAATAGTAAGAGGAAGTAAAGTAAGAAAAGTTTCTTACATTACTTAAGTATTTTTATAAATCATACAACAGATAGGTTAGCATAGCATTTGAAATATTTGTAATTGAAAAAAATATGAATATGTTCAAATGATATTTTATGCTAAATAAGAAAAATGGTGTAAGAAATAAAATTGCATTTTTATATAAAACTTTACAGCTACATAAATTATCCTGAAAGATTTAATCTATTGTAAAGCAGTAAGTAATTTTAGTTCTTAAATACTAAATATATACATATAGTTATAAGACTATACTTAATCATTCACAATCAATAAAATTGTGAAAAAATACAATTTATGATTTATTTATTTTATATTTTTGTTCTACAGGCATCTAACAAGTGAGGAGTTGAGTACGTCTACTCAACTTATTTAAAAATGGGGTCAATTGTAAACACACACATTCCCATTCAAAGGAATTATGTGGTCCCTAAATATACCAATAGTCTGCCCAGGCTTAATGATAGTTATACTAAAATTCACCATATAAACCTTTCTAAAATATATATTAAATATTTATTATATGCACATAATCTTAGTGTATGATTCAAGGTTTGGGCTCAATGCATTCCAGTATAACAAAAGGTTTATCAAATTATTATAAATCACGTGATATCTATTATTTTCTATTTTTTAAATTACCTATCATAATGATTTGGAACTAATAAAATCCATAATTAACTTAAGAATAAAAATTCCTAAGTTAATTAATATAAGTAATATATTTAGTATTGAAAGTAAGGATTTGATTGAACTTTTATATATTTCACAAATTATTCATTTTATATTATGAGATTATATCAAAAAAATTTCTAGCAAGTCTAATAATGATCAAAAATACTATTCATTTTATTTGCATGAAAAGATAATATTCATTCTATATATATATAAATATTATTCATTCTGCAATTCTATAATTATTTATTTTGTAAAAGAAATATTATTCATTTCGCAGCCAACAATACTATTTATTTTTTAAAACATCAATACTATTCATTTCGCAATTAACAACACTATTCATTTTGTAAATTTGCAGCACTATTCATTTCGCATGTTAACAACACTCTTCATTTTGTAAAATAGTAGCACTATTTATTTTGTAAAATAATAATACTATTCATTTCGCAATTAACAACATTATTTATTTTGTAAATTTGCAGCACTATTTATTTTGCATGTTAACATCATTATTCATTTTTTTAAATAGCAGCACTATTCATTTTTTAAAATAGCAGCACTATTCATTTTATAAAATAACAATACTATTCATTTTGCAATTAACAACACTATTTATTTTATAAATTTGCAGTATTATTCATTTCGCATGTTAACAGCGCTATTCATTTTGTAAATTAGCAGCACTATTCATTTTGTAAATTTGTAGTACTATTCATTTTGCATGTTAACAACACTATTTATTTTGTAAAATGGCAGCACTATTTATTTTGTAAAATAGCTGTACTATTCATTTCTCTAAATAGTGTTTCACCTAAGTGCATACCTGAACCTGATAACATATCTCTTAATAATTCTGTAGTTTATTAATGCATATATTAATTTCAAAATATATTAGTAAATGTGAATATAAGGAAGTGTGCATCTTATACCCAAATACTTTTCAATGGAATTAGGTTTGATTTATGAAGATGAGTTACAATTGGTCTGCTTAAGAATGCAGATACAAATTAAAATAAGATATAAAACTTGACAATGACAATCATAGTGAACTGATGAAGAGGTGAAAGTTACACATTTAAATGTAAAGCTTTTTATTTGAATTCAATATATAATGAAGTAACAAGATTACATGTGTATTTTATAGTGCATATTAAGAAAAGAAGCGTATGATACTTTAATTATTGAATAAATGTCGTTTTGAGTTTGACAATCCAATATAAATATTCACATATGAGCTAATTTAAATTAAACTAAATTAAACAATCTTATGCGCTCAATCACACACACGTACTCATATACATACATTTGTGTATGTATTATTTCTCAAACATTAAATTAGCGAAAACCATTATCTATATACATTAAGAAAAATAATAAGATAAAAGAGAAAGTTAATGAAATTTTAAGAATTATAGAACATAGTTAGGGCATTAAGGTTTATACTACAGCAGAAGCTGAGAAATTAGCAAACTATTCACATAGTTGATTAATTAGTTTTCTTAAAGCATACAAATAGGTTACTACAAGCACATATAAAGAAGGGCACTTCTTGCAGATGCATGACATTGAATCAACAAGTAGCATTGAAAGTTAAGACATAAGTGGTTAGATGATGTGATTCAAGTCTATCTATTAGTATAAATAATTCAAGAATCGTTTCCAGCTGAAAAAAAAACACTCAAATTAGAATCAGGTTCCTAAAATAAAGTACTTATCTTCATGTTAAAGAAATAATGAAGAACCTAATTATTTATGTAAAATAAAAATATATGATTATTTAAAGAAAATAAAGCAAGAATATAGAAGTTTTGATATATTTAAAAGAAGAAAAATTCTTTAGGTAGATGAATAATTGTGAAAAGAAAATTTCACTAAAGTATGTATAGCAACCTTTCTCTTCCATCGCATACAAACACTGCATCTTTCATCCAACCGGCATTTGACAACTTAACAAATTTGTAATAAAAAATCGCTATTACACCCTCATTGGCTTTTTGATAGTTCTCTATCCACTTAGGCAAGCATTATAAGCTTGGTTGACAGATTGTGTTTTCCTTAAAATAAAATTAAAAGAAAATGAACAAACTTTAGTTTGAATAATTCCATAGTAAACTTGTAATAGTATTTTGCTATACCAAGAAAATTTTATACTTCATTAGCATTAATTATTCATAATTGTATTGATCTTTCTGTGATCTACTAAAACATGAATTAAACTAACTACGAGATCTAATCAAATCATGCCAAAACATGCAATTAAGAGAACTTGACAATAAATAATTTAGAGTACAAGAATAATCAAGTGCACAAAATAATCATTTGCACAAGCAAGTGAATTAGAATTTTATAGATAAAACTACAATGAACTAATTGGGTGGAGCATGGAAGGCTTGATTCATTAGATTCTTGAACATTGAAACCTTGCTGGTTACGCCAAACAATATAACTATGTACTCAATGGCATAACATATACAAAAAAAAAAAAGCAATCTTCATCCCATTGAACTCATCGATATGCAACTAATGAAAATTTAAAATAAATAAATAATATATATATATATATATATATATATATATATATATATATATGAGTACTGACAAATCGATTAAAGAGGCTATCACTAAGCAAAAAATATATTTGTTATTCAAAATGACCATATTTAATTTTTAACTGTCAAAGCAGATTTGCAATAAACCACCCTCCTTTTGCATAAACAATATCAGAGCACCCCATGGAAAATAGCTAGAGCAAATAAATCAGCATTCCATCGAATTCATAAGTCTTACCTTAAGATCCAACAGCTTCTATGTATGTTTCTTGGCATAAGATTAATGAAGAATGTCATCTCTCATACAATAGGTATTGTTATGAATTTTACTGAGAGGATATCCAAGAAACTCACAAACCACCAATGTGTTAATAAACTTAAAATAGATTTGTAATATCTCATATATTAAAAGTAATTAGTTTACTTCAAATAATAATTTCGAATCAAACAAGTTAAAAAAAATCTGTATATCTTATGTTGAGATGAACACAAACATAATATTTGAACTGTTTTGAATACATGATGAGCTCGAAAAAATTCAAACTGAAACAAGTTGGGCTTTACTCACTTGCACCCCTAATATTAACAATAAGTAACCTTTGAACAAGTAAAAAAAAATACATTGGGATAATTTTATTTTAAGCCCTATATTTACCTATTCTCAAGTTATGAATCAAATCTTCAAATTAACACCCTAATATCATAAATTACCAGAAAACCTATTTGACAACTTAACACTTGATACGAGAGTTGAAAGGAGTACCTGCTTGCATTAGCGAGTCGCTGCTAGGGTTCAGGAGGTCGTCTGCTTTACACCGGTTTCAAAAACTTGCGAAACTCCCAATTGAGGAGGTGAGGATCGGATAAATAAGGATGTAGCTGAGATATGGTGTAACAATCTAGGTTGTTACTTTGGTTAATTAAGACTAATCTAAGTCTTGATTGAGGTTCTAGTACACTAATTATGTTATTCATGACTCATATCTAAGATCTAAGTCAAATTTAGAATCAATTGAATCAAATTTAGATTTCTGGAAAATCCCAAAACCCTAGAAATTGACTTTTTATCTAAACTTCAGATTGAAAATCTGACTTCGCCATTGCGTTCACCATCCCCAAATTAGCTAGGGGTGAAGTTTTAGATGTATTTTGAAGTCGTTGAATTTTCGTCAAATATTTTAATATTATTTTAAATACCTGAAAATTTAAATAAATAAATACTCATCAAATCAAAAATTTGATCGCACCGTTGCATTCCTCGCCCCTCAATTAGCTAATGGTGATTTATTGGAAAATTTTGGAACGCATTTAATTAGTTAATTTTAATTAATAAAATATGTTTGAAAATAATTAAATAATAATATATTTAAAATATTAACAACGCCGTCGCATAATATTAACGTTGTCTCCGCTATCACCATTCCAGCTCACGAAGTCTTTCAACCGTTCGATCAAATGGGTAGTCTTCTTCCTTCCCTGCTCACCACGTATTGAGGAACCCTACACGCGGCGTCCTCCTTCGACTCGTGTCCATTTCCACCGACGAAGAGCACCGTTTAAGGAGAGGTAAAAACCCTTAATCAACTGAGCAAACTTGTTTGGCACAATCTGAACTGAGCGAAGAGAAAGGCAACCTTCGATCGATTCCTAACTCCTATCGACTGTCCATTTTAGGTACTTCACTTCAGTACTCTCCTTGTAATCCCTCTTTGCCCATATGAATTCTCAATTGCTTCAGAATTTCATTTAAGAATTTCCCGTGTTAAGGTATTGATGATTTAAGGTGATTTCAAGTACCTCCATTTGATGAATTTCCATTTCAATTGCAATCTATATGTACCTCTATTCCTATTGCTCTTATCTTCAATTGTCATTTTGATTGTTCAAATATGATATGTGATTGTCTATAAACCTAATTGACCATCTATGGATCATCAAATTCGCAAATTAGGTAAAATTGAACCAATTCTTTTTAGATATAATTTTTCGTATATCCTCATCTAGGGCAGCCGATTGCTTGCCGTTCAGGCAGCCACAAAGTGAAGTTTGACTGAAGTTAGGAAGCCCTTGTCCAGACCTACTCGTGGATGTGCGAACCGGCCTTCAGCGCCAGCGAAAAGGTCACCTTTCCTGATGCCCTAATCCGTTCCTGTCCGCGACTTGAAGAAGGCGATGGAACCCGCCAGCGACTTCGGGTCTCGCTCGGCCCGGGCGCAGTCGCTTGGCCCGAAAGCGCTGCACCATACACGTGGCCCGTCGTTTAAAATTGTGGGACCCGCCGCTTTATTTTATCTGTTAAAATTAAGGATTAAGTATTTAAATTAAGTAAATATTAGATTTATTAAATCAATTAAATACAAATATTTAAATAACCATATCTTAATAAATATAAGTCCAAATGACACAAATAAATATACTATTATTATCAACAAAAATTAAGGAATAATATGAGACTATCAAATCTCAGTTTAGATTAATATTTAACTTAGTGACATTTAGGATCCCAAAATTGATCCTAATTATCACAAAACTTTAACTAGCCACAACTTTGTATCCACTTACTCAAACATACCTAATAGGGGTCTCAAAATACTCAAAAAATCATAAGAAATATCTTACTAGGGTTAACTTTGCTGTTTGGATTAGATTTAGACTAATCATATATAGGACTTAACCCTAATTAGGTCAATTAACCCTAGAACTTCAATTGACTATAAGTTGGTCAATTGAGCTCCAAATTAAGTGATCCAAATATCCATTTAGATCAGAAAAATCTAATTTACAATAATTTATAAAAATATTTAGGATCCAAAGGTTAGATTTTCTAATAAACCCTAATTACCCTAATTATCCTAAAACTTAATTAGTAAAGATTAGCAAAATTAATGATCTAAATTGCACAATTTAAGTTTCAAAGAACTCCTTAAGTACATTAGAACCTAATGGTGTTGTTGGATTAGTGATTTGAATATTAATTTCACTAATCACTCTCTAATCACCCTAAACCCTAATTAGGCCATAACTTAGCAAATTAAGTTCCAAATTGAACTACCACTAGTCAATGAAATCAATGGATCATTTGTTAATCATAGCCATTGATTTTACTCAATTTGGACATCAATTGGAGAAGTTAAAAAAATTTGATCTTAATTAGGAACCCTTAGTTATCATTTAAACCCTAGAATTTGTATTGGCTATAACTTAGTCAATACATATCAGAATTTGATGATATTAGGTTTTATGGAAAGCTTAGGACTTAACCTTTAATAAACTGACAGAAAATTTAGGTATCATTAGGGTAAAATTACCAATTTGCTCTTATAGGTCAAATTTCTTAATTTGACCCTATAATACTTAATGAACCTACTGTCTAAACTCATATTAGACAGTAAGTAATCATTCCACTTTATTAAAATCCAGAATTTAACCCTAATTCATAAAGATGAGTTTCAGACCCTTAAGTAAGGGGCAAAATAGTTTTTTTTTGCCCAAAATTAGGGTTTAATAAATTTAAGACCTGATTTCATCTCTAAATCATAATATATAGTAATTAAAATGAATTAAGCTATAATTTAGATAATTCTAAGTCTCAAATTAGAAATTTGACGAAATCCATAAGTTAAGTCTTAAGTAAAACTTAAGTGAATTATGAGAGACCTTCCTTTCCTTTGAATTTCTTAGATCATCATTTAGGTCTTATAACCTTAGTTAAGATGTGTATCTGAGTGATACTCTTAGCACTTAAGAGCTTTAATTCCTAAGATTATGAATAGATCTTAGGTTAGAATTCATCTAATAAGTAAAGTGGATTACTTATTAAGGTGAAACCTTGATCTTACTAGTTTATTAGATTTTTTATAATTTATTAAATGATTATTTGATCTTTTAATTTTAGAATTAGGATTAGAGATCTATCCTATTGAGTTTGACTTAATTCAATAGGATTTGCCTTAATATTTAATCAGTGAGATGGGATTAAACTCTAGTTATTAGGATAACCTTGTGATTATGAATTGAATTTCATTATTTAGAGTTCAATTCTTAATCATTTCAGTCTTGATTTGGCTAATCAAGATTGGGTTTGGGATTATTAAGAATAATAACTTAGGACGATTGATTTAATTATTTTAACCTTTTAGGTGACATTGATTCATTTATAATTAGGACATAGCTAATCCTAATTATGTTCAACTTATAGGTTCATGATTCTAAGTTACAGATAGTATAGGAATTGATAATTCTGAATCTTATGTAACTTAGAGTAGTTAGAATAATTAAATTAGAAAACATGTAATATCACAAAGTTTGTGTAGTGCAATTATTTCCTTGAATTTAAATTGCTGTGCTTTTTCTTGCTTTTGAGCCTCTTTATACTTTTGGATATATTTTACTTAACAAAAATACTTGATAAATATTTTATGTTATACTTTGAATTATATTTTTATAGCATTTGCATAATTTAAAAAGAAAACTTAAATAAAACAAACTTTATTTTATGAGTTATATTTTATTTAGTCTGCCATTTAGTATAACTTTACTTTACTTTTGCCTAGGACACTTTTCTGGATGTTTACTTTACTTTTGCCTAGGACACTTTCCTGGATGTTTACTTTACTTTTGCCTAGGACACTTTCTTGGATGATTAAATGGACGTTACCTTATGACTAGGATACTTTCCTAGCACAATATAGGATGTTTATCCTAGATGGGCAGATGGACTTTACTTTGTGGCAATACTAAGTAGAAGTATCTCACACTTTACTTATAACTTATGTTTTACTTTACTTTTACAGGCATCTTACAGTTATATTACTTTTACTTTTCAATCACTTTACAATTGTCATTTTAGTTGTCTTATAGTTACTTTACATGTTTACTTTACAATTCAGACTTTTTTTTACTTTACAGTTCAACATATTTTTTTTCATATTTTTTCATTTTCTGCAGTTCCTTTACATTTTAGAATTTTCTGTATGTTAATTATTTTACTTATTGAGAGCATGTTAGGATGTTAGTCTTTATTTTCAGTACAGTACTTTTACTTATACTATAACCAGCATGTTTAGTTTGATCATATTACTTAGGACTTTCCTTTATACTTATTAGATTACATTTGTATTTTACTTACTTTGTTATGCAGCCTAAGTTGAGGTATGTTTCTACCTCATAACTTGTTCTTCCTTCCTTTGTCGTTTTACCGCTATGCTTGTTTAAATTTCAGTGGTGATATCATTAAAATACATTAAAATTCATTATCTTAAAATGTACTTAGACATTTTGTCTAACTAGATTTTTTTTTTGTTGGCTGGGACCCTACCATTTTGATACCGATATTGGTAGATTTTGAGCTTTTTGAGGAGATTGAGCCTACAGAGGAGCAGATCCAGGAGGAGGTTCAGACTACTGAGGATCCTTAGTTTACTTGATAGATTGCTTTACTTTTGATATTGTGAGGATGAGAGACTCTTTATAAATTAGTCTTTAAAACTTAATGTTTGTAATAATACAAGATTATTTTGTACTTTACTTTCCTGCACTATATATTCTGATCTGGATGTCTTTACAATATAGTTTGGATGAATGAATGATTACTTCAGTTTGTACTTTTCTTTCGCACTCTGATTTCATAGTATACTCATTAGTGATTGTTATCATTTATTTTATTATGAAAAGCACATCTTTCTCTTAAGATTGGATTAGAGTCTTAAATTTCCAATCTAATGTTAAGGTATGTGCTTAGTGACGACCACACCCTAATCCTTATGATTAAAGGGGGCGGCCGCCACATATGGGCTTAACTAGAAACGTTGTCAGATCTCCATAAGATTGGATGAGGCCGCGGTGGTGATCCAGGTTCCTTCACAAGCGGCCATTGGCTCACGCGAGCGGTGGAAGCCACACGTCTTCGTGCGGGCTTTGGTGAGAAGGTAGTGTCGGCCGAAGGATGTCGCTCGAATCGAAGGCATGCGAATGGGATTAGGGTAAGGAGTGAAGATGTATTTAGGGCAAAGCTATTAACAGTTAAAGAGAAAGCAAATAAAACTATTTAAATTAAAGTTAATAATTTATTAATTAATCAATTACCTAATTTAGAATTAAATCATTATATGCTTCTAAAATTTTTTCAAAAATTTGCTATTTAATTATATCGGGGGTGATAAACTCAAAATTATAGTTGAAATTTTCATTGGAGGTTGTCTTAATTATTTTATTTTTCAAGGTATCAAAATGCAATAAAATAATTGAGAAATTTCGACGTCTCTAAAACTCACCAAATTTTCACCCCTAGCTAATTTGGGGGTGAAGAACGCAATGACGAAGTTCGATTTTTAATTTGTTATCAAAATAATTTTCTCATTTTCCTTAATAAAATATTTATCCAAAAGTGGGGTTTTGCTCAATTGATTCCCAAATTGAACCAAAACTTCAGAACTTGCTTCTAATGACCAATTAAGATTGTTAGAAGAGATTTGAAGTTAAATAGACTATTAAATGGTCATTAACAACCATGGGTTGTTACAATAGTTTCATAAGGGTTTTGGTCAATTAAGACTGGCTTCGAGTCGAGTTAGCTCAAACTCGAACTCGTTCGGTTCAACTTTGAGTCGAGTTTGAGTCTTTTTGAGTCATTTCAAGTAGAGTTAAATAGGGTTGGAGTCAAGCCGTTCGACTCGAACTCGACTCAAAAATTTCAAGTCGAGTTTGTATCAAGTCAAATATTTCGAATTTCGAATCAAATTGACATCACTATAGTCAGCCCCCCATGTAGGATGAGGATGTTATTTGCGTTTTGTTTTTTACTGTGTCCTTTTTTAAGTATAAATAAAATAAATAAAACTAATGTAAAAGGGCCAATTCTTCTTTCCCGTCCTCTTATTCTTTTTCATTTTCACTTGTCAATGGCACTAATGGTTCTTCCAAGACATCACAATATGTTTTGTTCTACCTAAGTTGGCTTCAATTTTATTCTTAAGCTAATTACCACTAAGGCACTTTAACTGCTTTATACACTAACAATGCTCCAATTAGTCGATGCTCTAACCATGTTGCCCACTTCTCAATAATTCAAACAACTTTTGGAAAGGTTTTTCATGGCTTCATGATTCCAAACTCGAGCGAGTACATTAAGGGCATTATGAAAAACAATCTCTAGAGTATTCCCTCTGTAAAAACTAATTAAGGCCCAATTTCCACAACTACAAATGTCCAAAGAAGATGCTATGAGCAGTGAGTTGGTGGGCGAGCAGATAATGGAGGGCCAATAAAGCTATGTTTTTAAAATTCACCATCTTATGAGAGAGGTTGAAAGAAACTTGAGAAATTGGAGCTTTCTACAAAGCATTATAGCCAAATGCTGCCCTAAATGCAGATTGTGTGCGGTGTGCCCTATTGAAAGAGGTCTGCCTTCACTTAAAAAACTATCATTTGGTTCATTTCAAGACAAAAATCAACTTTTAAATATTCAAAATATCACCCTTAAAATATGGTCGGCAAGCTCTGACTTGGCACCTTCCCTTTGGGGTGATAATTTCTAAAGCGCACATCAGCACGTTTCAGCATTTATGCAATCTCTTATCTCTCCATAGTTGTAATATATAAACGCAGGAAGAAAATAGCTGCTTCCGTGTTTTTCTGGCCCGAGACTTAAAAGTATGGATTATTTTGCTGCTCATCGGAGCAGCTCACCCATGATTGTACGGATAATCATGCTGCTTAGGATAACCACCGCATCTCTCACGCTCGTAGCAGCAATCCTTATGGGAACAGCAGATCAACTTGTACAGATGCCGGTTTTCGACCCTAAGCTAGGCAACCACTTTCCCACTCTTTTCACCTTCAAGTATACTCAAAGTTGGTCCTTCATGTAAGCTTTCCAAAAAGAGTTATGCTCATAGGTTAATACACTATTTATTCTTATCGCTATTTAGCATCTCTTTCAAGAAATAGTGGACATTTTTATATGCATAAAAATCATAAAAATCACATTTTTAACCCTCCGTCGCTTCCGGAGGGTTTCCGCCGCCTCCGGGCGCTCGACCCTGAGCTCGCCGTCCCTCGTCTGCTCGGCTGTCTTGCGATCGGGTTAAGAAAAGCGGTGTTAAATATGTAAAATAAGAATAAATTTATGTTTTGAATGTAAGAATCTCAAAATATTACTATTGCTATTGTTATGTTAGATACTTCCTTGTTGCGAATGTGGTGGTGCTAGTGTACTCCTTGGTTTCGTTCGGCATAGCCATCAGAACAATTGGAACAATGCCTAAGCTTCTGCTCTCTGTTGGTGATCTTGTGGCAGCCTTAATCCTCTGCACAGGAAATGCGGTGGCGATGGGAACCATAGATGTCGCCCTAAATGGAAACTCGCATTACGATTGGGCCACATTCTGCAAAAAAACAATGCTTTTTTGCAGTAATGTCATCATAAGTGCTCTAATGTCTTCTTTTGCCGCCACCATTTACTATGTCATTATTGTGCTTTCACTAGCCGTCTTTAGTATGAGGCATTTGTATTATGTTTGAGCATAGTATATATTTGAAGAATGTATGAAAGTCTCTTTTTATCCATAGTATCTTGATTTTATAGAGTATCTATTACAAAAATAATACCTCATTAAGATGCTTTTTTGATATTCAACTCAATTAATTTTATATATATTATGCATATTTCTTCTCCATCTTAATGCTAAAAATTATGAAAATTTCTCCTATTGCATATTTTAATATGAGCAATCTAAGTATGTAATTATTATTTGGTGTTTGAGCTCAAATTTATTTTTTATAAATATGAAATTAAAATATTCCAAAATATTCTATTATCATAATTGCCCCCTAAACTCCTTTATGAACAATCCTTAAATGGATTTAGATCTTCATCATTAGTGCGATAACAACCCACTGTTGTGATAGAATTAGCTTAATAATCTATATAATTATGTTACTTATTTGATACTTTATATTCATTATTTATACTTATTATGTTGTTATGTATTTAATCATATTAATTTACTTAGATAATTAACATGATGTTGAATCTGATAATTCTTAGTATATCTAGTTTAACCAGTTTAAGTAAACATATTAATCAAAGCCTCTATTTCATTCTCATTTAGTAATATTTAATTTAAGCAAATTATTACAAATTAAATTTGCATAAACATGAATTATAATGATATAGCTAAATTAATAAATATTTTATTTAATTGCATTTTATAATAAATATATATATTTAATTTAAACTAAATTAAATATTAGTTATGTTAAGTACCTTAAGTAATTATATTAATTATTTATTTTTTATGATAATAAATTATGCTAACCATTTGTAATTATAAATTTTCATTAAATAAATATTTTATGTAAAAATAAACACGCATGATTAATTATGTTAATTTAAAATAATAATTGGTTAAATATGGACTTAAATTTGTAAATTAATAGTGTTGAATATTTTATAAAGTTTGACTAATTAAACTATTGGTTGTGATTATAGGCTAATTACATTTGTTGTATAATAACTAAATATTTTGATATTAATTTTTTAATTATAATTATATTAATTAACACTTATTTACTTATTTATAGAAGCACCATAAGCTTGATCTAAATAGCTTACATACAACTAATTTAAATTAGCTTACACCAACTTAGGAATCAAAAGCCAAATTCACTAAGACAATCATCCTCTAACAATTTAGAGATGATTAGCATTATTTTTTTTTCTTGGAAATTTGTGAGGGCCGACCACACCCATATATTAATCAAAATAAAACAGTACAAATAAATGTTCTTAATGAAAAAAAAAAATTGTAACTAACTAACAGCAATGAAAAAAAAGTAGAAGAAAATAAAGAAAATGCTAAGACATCAAATTAAATTGAAAAATAATAGATAAGACTCAGGATTCAGGTCCTCCACTATGAGGTCCACCGAAGACCAAAAATCTGTCAGGGCATCAATCATGTAAGACCAAGATAGTATCCGAGAAACGAGGCAATAGGGAAGCCGCCATACCAGCAAATGGGGTCTAAAACATCATCATTATCCTTCATTGTCTATAAACCAGAACAGGTAGCCGAAAAAGGGACCAAAGAAATCCAGCCAGACCATGCCACATAGGAATAAAAAAACTACTCAATGATTGAAAGAAAAACTCTGCTTTGCTTGAAAAAACAATAAGACCACCAAAACCAGCAGAAAAAATAACTTCCCAAAAACAGCAGAAGCCGAGACGAGACAAATAAATTAGATTTCCATAAGCTGTATTTTCCAGACCGAAAGAGGCTCAGGGGAAGAACGCCATCTACTTATACTGCTAATTAACTTGTTTTTAATGTTGTAAAGAATGAAATGAGGGCTGGAACTGCAAGTTTTAAATATTCGGGCATTTCGTTCTTTCCAAATACCATCGATAATCATACCAATAACAATAATAGAAGCTCTTTTCTGCCACTTATCAAGATCCTGAATATCACTCATAATTTGAGGCAGAGAGGGAGGGAGCATGTAGATAAGACCCCTAGGTAGGATCTTTGAAAGTAAGAAAAAAGAGAACTCACAGTTAAAGAAAAGATGAGAGTGGGACTCATCACTGTTAAAACAAAGGGAGCAAAGAGGGGAGCAATCAATTCTGCTATGAATGAGAATGTCCGCAGTTTTAAGTCCAACTATGATCGCTTTCCAAATGATGCACTTTAAATTAAGCTTTGTACCTCTTAATCACAAGGTTCCGGCCCAGCGCACATCCGGCAATTCAGAGAAAACTAAATCATGAGCATCTTTAAAGCATAACCGAGGACGGTTCTTAAAACAGCAAGTAAGCCCAAAAGAGTCAAAAGAAATATGGGGAGCAATAAATCTGTATGCTTTAGACAAATATCTCCAAAAGGGAGAAGCCAGTTTGTTACTTACAGTAAGATGATCGCCCAGCTTAAGACAATTGCTTTTCCACCAAATAGATAAAGAGAAGTATTGCAAAGTGTGTGCCAACAGGTAGATAACTTGCAACTAATAAGCAATTTAGAAGGACATATAAGACCAATACCACCTTTTCCTTTTGGGACTGCAACTTTAGCCCAAGCAACAATATGCATTTTGTTCTCAAGGGAACCATGATTAAGGAACTTTGAAGCTAGCTGCTTTATACTTTTAATAACATTCATTGGAATAATAACAGACTTAAACTAATGCAAGAGAAGAGGTCACACCATAAATTTCAGCATTTGAAGCCTTCCCGAAAATGAAAGGGACTTGTGAACCCAGCCCGTGAGCCAAAGATGCAATTTAGACAGTAGAGGAGAGTGGGAGGACAGGAAGACCCAAGTATTTCATTGGGAAAGTGCCAAGAGAGAAGTTCCAGATGTTCAAGAGCTCTTGAACATTTGGGACAGCTTTAGAAAAATAAATGCAGGATTTGTTACAATTGATGCTCAGCCCAGCGGCAGAGAGGAACCTTTCAATGCAGATTTTGAATTCAAGCAAGTTATCAGAACTGGCTACTCCAAAAACTAAAATATCATCAGCAAAAAGAACGTGAGAGCAACTAAATTTTCTCAATTTAAAAGGAATAATATGCCCACTAAGAACAGCTGCATCGATAGAAGTAGACAGATAATTTAAGGCAATAATGAAAAGAAGAGGGCAAAGAGAGCATCCCTGTCAAAGCCCTGTGTTTGAACCAAAATAACCATTAATGGATCCGTTAATGTTTAGGGAGAAGTATGGGTTTGTAATACAAGCCTTAATCAAGTCAATAACTTTCCTTGGAAACTTGATATCGATAAGTGCATTGATTATGAACTCACGGTTTAAGCTGTCAAAGGCTTTCTTAAGATCAATCTTCGTACAAAATGAATTCGGAGCATGCCAATTAAAAGTACGGATGATTTCATTTAGCCAGAATACCATGGTGAGCAAGATGCCCGCCTCTAACAAATGCGGCTTGAGTAGGATGAATAAGCTCAGGCAGTAAAGGAGCAATTCGATCCGCAATCAATTTAGAAATGACTTTGTACATGGTGTTACACAAAGCAATCGGCTGGAAGTTATCCAGATTAATAATACCTTTACCTTTAGGGATTAAAGTGATAAGCGTGTGGTTCATCCAATGGGGCATAATTGGGTGCTGAAAAAAGAAACTAATCCCATAGGTAATGTAAGTGTGAATGAGATGCCAGGATTTTTTAAAAAAAAGAGAAGAGAATCCATCAGGGCTCGAGCTAGCATTATCTTTGATAGGAAATAAAACACGCTTAATGTCATCTTCAGAGAAAGCATAATCAAGGTGATTGAGAGTCTCAGAGCCAACCACAACATAAGGGGGAAAGCAGATAGCGCCATGACCCTGTTTATTATTCAATAAATGATTATAATAGTAAATGGCAGAATCTTTAATCAACATAACGCTTGCTCTAGAGTTTTTCCTGTCTGCCATATGAGAAAAAAAGAACTTTAGATTGTCTTTACCAAGATTGAGCCAGTGGGATTTTGAGCGTTGCTTAGCCCACGATAACTCATTATAAATAGCATCTTTGAGGGATTGGGAGATGCCTAGAAGCCTAGACCTTTGAAGCTCATTAATACCCTGAGGGTTAGAAAGATTTAAAGCCTCAAGATGAGCTCGATGAATTATTTTTACATCAGAAGGGTTATAATGCTGAGAATTATTAACCAATTTGAAAATCTTTTTGGTTTGAGACAATTTCTTGTGAAGCTCAAAGAGGGGATCTCCACCATAACAATTATTCCAGGTGGCCAAAACAATGCTTTTAAAATCAGTTCTATTGACCCAGTAATTCTTAAAGCAAAATCTGGAGGGATCTTTGACTTTAGGGGGGCTAGTAATGAGGAGCGGGGCATGACCAGAGGTGGCAGGAAGGAGAACCTGATAAAAGACTTCAGGGAATGCCGAAATCCAATCTAAATTTACCAGACATCTATCAAGCTTAGCTTTAATGGGAGAGTCAAGACGGAGATTATCCCAAGTGAAGCAGTTACCAATGTAATGCAAGTCAATGAGCTCCGCTTCAGAGATACAATTGTTAGAGCCATTAAGACGTGAAAGAGAAGTCGGGAGGCCTCCCACTTTTTCATGAGGAAATCTAATGCAGTTAAAATCTCCGGTTACCAACCAGGGGCCACAAGAACCAGCCTTCAAATGGATAATATCATCCCATAATTTCAATCTGTCTTTTTCAGCATTAGAAGCATAAATAACTGCTAGCCAGCAATTAACCCCAAAATAAGATAATTTACCATGAATGAACTGAGAATCTACAACACTTTGAGTAAATGAAACAATGTCAGGGTTCTATTTAATCCAAATTCTGCCAACATAGTTATCATCAAAATTATTGTAGTGAGCTTTCGGGTGAAGAAGGGAATATTTCTTAAGTAAAAAAGGGGTGGAGATATCTAAAGGTTTCAGCTTAGGCTCCAGGATGCCAATTATGTCAGGGGAGTAGCAACGAACATGGTGCTTGAGGTCAGAGATACGGATGTCAGAGTGGAGGTCTCTGACATTCCAAATTAAGATGTTAGGTTTAAACATAAATAAATAGACCGGTCAAGATAGAGTCAGATAGAAGGAGAAAGAGGAAGTGAAGGGAATTATTTGGGCCGAACCCTGAGGGAACTACTTCTACTCTCAATCTTAAGAGCATCCTGAGAAGAGACATGATCATTTAATAAACCAAAAGAGTTATTGTGAACAACATATTTGCCTTTACTGGAGGAGAGGGGAGGCAATAGATTCCCTTGAGGGACTAACTGAGAAGAGGAAGCGAGGGAAGAGTTTGGTGGTTGGGGAGATGAACGAGGAGAGTTTGGGCCATAAGATAACCCAGACACAAAAAGGGTATTGAGGTCCTGATTGGAGGGAAGGGGGCTGGAAGTGGAGGGAACCAGCTAACAAATGGCGAGTGGGGATTCGGAAATGGGCGAAAGGGGAAGAGGAAGAGGAAGGGAAGAGTTGGGGAGGACAGAAGAACCCGCATTAACAATAACTACAGAGGGGTTAGGAAGGAGAGAGGAGTGTCTCGGCCGACGGGAGCGGCTCCTACCTCTAGGTAGGGAGGAAGAGGGACAAGAACAACCATCATTCGAAAACAGTTTACAAGTGTTGCACACTGACGGCTTCCAGTCATGTTCCACTCTCTGATTTATAATGGAACCATCAACTTTGATTGGGATGGATTCAGGCAATGAAGCAAGAGTATCAATTTCCACACAAATTCTAGCAAATGAGAGCCTCGATTTTGAAGCGGTAAGGGAGTCTGCCTTAATCGGGGTTCCGATTTTGCTAGCGAGTTTAGAAAGTATACCTGCCGACCAGAGGTGGAGAGGCAGTTCAGGGAATTTTACCCAAACCGGCAGCGAGGTGAAGGTAGAGACTGCGGGGGAAAACTTTCGATTCGAGGGCTTCACGAGAAAAGGGGTGTTGAAGAATAACCATGGTCCTCCTTGTAAGATCGACTGCATGTCTTCTTCACACGAGAACTTGATTAGATAGCAAGTAGGGTTTAGAGAGAACAAAGCAAAAGAACCTTTCAGTTTCCAGGTTTTGGCCATGGAGTCAAGGAGGGCTTTGTACGTATGCTTCCGACCCAGACTGATGCCGACAATACAGTTGAGCCATTGTTTTTCACCGAGGGCGAGTTCCTCTTCAGTAACTTCGATAACCTCCTCAGGCGAAGGAATGTAGGAAAGATTGAAATTGAATTTTTCCAGTTGAACCGCGTTGAATAAAGATCTCCAAGAGGAAGGGCCTATCGAGGAGAGGCCTTGGGGACGAGGAGGGGTGCCGAGGATACCGGAGAGGGGGGGGGGGGGGGGGGGGGGGGGGGGAAGTGGAGGTAGGCAAGGAGGGAGGGGACGACCCCATGGGGCCGAAAGGGAAAACCGCAAAGAGCCGCCTGCCCTAGAACGAGAGTGTGCCCTAGCTCAGTTTTTTACGATTCATGGACACATGAAGCTTTTTATGGCCCGTGTGGTAGGTACAGCCAGCATTAATTAATATTCAGATTATCAGCCTAAAAATATGGTCAGCAAAAGCTGACTCGGTACCTTCCCCTTGTTTGCCGCATTGCATTACTGCAATTTCTAAAGCATGATAAGCCAAACGCACGTACGTGCCCGCCCGCCCTTTTCAGCACGTTTCAGCTTGCAATCTATAGATCTCTCTCTCTCTGTCTCTCCATAGTCGTAATACATAGAAGAAAAAAGCCGCTTCTCTGTTTTTATGGCCGAAGATCTAAGCAAGGGATATTCTTCTGCTAATCAGAGCAGCGCAGCGATCAGGGTGCGGATTCTCATGGTGCTGAGGCTGGTCACCGCGTCTCTTACGTTCGCCGCAGCGCTCCTCATTGGTTTTGCGGATGAGCGTGTGCAATTGCAGATTTACGACCCTAAGCGCGGCAAACGCTTTCCCACTCATGTCAGCTTGAAATACACTCAAAGTTGGTTCCTCGTGTAAGTTCTCTAGAAAGAGCATGTGCATTAAAATATACTCATTTCCTACCTCTCTTTACTATATTACTGTTATGTTAGATGCTTCCTCGTTGCCAATGTGGTGGCGTTTGTGTACTCCTTGGTTTCTTTCGGCATAGCCTTCAGAACAAGTGAAACAAGGCCCAAGTTTCTGCTCTCCGTTGGTGACCTTGTAGCAGCCGTAATCCTTTTAATGGGAAATGCTGTGGCTGCGGGAACTATAGATGTTGCCCTAAACGGCAACCAACATTACGATTGGGCCGAATTCTGCCATCAGGCGATACTGTATTGCACTCGAGCCATCATCAGTATTCATATGTCTTCTTTTGCCGCCCTCATTTACTCTGTCATTATCGTGCTTTCGCTGGTCGTCCTTAATACAACCCATTCCAATTAATTTAAGAGAAATGCTATTTAGATCCGCTGATATCTTATTCAAAAATATTCACTCAATTAAATTTGGATTTTATTTTATTAGTATTTATTTATTTATAATAATAAAAATATTATTTTTAAAGTTTATATTAAAATAATATCTAAATATTATTGAATATATATTTTTAGATGCTAAGTAAATGAGTTTAAATAATATTTCTCATAAATTAATATACATAAAAATATTTAGTAATTTATGTGTTACTAGTATTTTTATTTAAATGTGATGATAAATTTGATATTTTTTCAAGAGATTGTGTGTTGTTTAAGTAGTAATTAAAATTTGTATTTGTAGAATGTAAGAATTTCTAATATTTACGGCGATGTGCCCAAATTTATGAGTACTCAATAGTATCTAATATATATATATATACATATATATATATATATATATATATATATATATATATATATATATAAATATGAATTGCTATACATCCAAAAAAAAATTACTTAGATTTATGTAAATCTAATATTAGAGTCCTCTTCCAATAATTATATTGGATATTTAATATAATGATATATTTATCATATTGTATTCATCAGAAAATCTATTTATCTTAATTTGTAAATATACAAAAGTCAATATTTCATTCAAACAGTCACTACAAAACTTTTACCTTTTTCATGTTTTTGCATCAACACAAAGTATGAAGAAACAAACTCAATTTATCATATATACTACAAAATAATAAAAAAATTAAAATTTAATTTCATCTAACTATATTATACTACATTTTACTATATAAAGTTAATAAAAATAAAAATTTATATCTAAAACAAAAAAAAAGTCAAATATTTTCTTGCAAAAAATAAAATCTAAATTTAATTATGCTCGTATAAGGTTAAATTTGAAGCTAAATAATTTTTTTATTATACTGTTGAATATAAGAAATTATTTAGCTTTATTTTTGAGATGAAAAGTATTATATTTATACAAGAATATACATAAAAAAAATATTTATAATCAGTAGAAAATTTTTATTGTATTTTATTTTTATATATAAACCTAAAAATATATTCAATCAATAATCTATTTACATATTAAATTCATCATTTATATATTTTGATATATACTAATGTATAAATATAACAATACTTATTTGAGATTAATATTAATTCTTATATTTTAAGTACAATTTATTTTTCACATTTCTTAAAAGAAAAATAATATGTTTAAATAAAAATATACATAAAATATCAATATAATTTTTTTTTTAATTTTTATATATAAAACTCACAAAAAATATATTTACAAAATAAATTGACACAGAATATATTTTGAGATAAATTAGCGTGTAATATAATATAATCTTTTAAAAATAAGAAATTACTATTTAGACCCACTGATTTTCAGCTAAAAAAATTTATGAATTTAAAAATTATTTTTTTGTATTAAAATGATATTAAATTTTTTTTTTTGGGTGCCTAATTTAAATATTATTTTTTTAAAAAATATGAGAAATGCTGAAATTTGAACACCCGGCAGTTGAACTTATATATATTTAGATTATTGTTATGGGGCTCTCAAATATTTTTTTTTTTAATATAGATAATTAAAAATTAAAAATTAAATAAAATAAAAAATATTATTAAATTTATTTTTATTTGTAGAACTTATAAAAATATATATTTTAAATTTTAAATCTTAATTATTTATAATTTTAAAAAGATATTTAAGAGCTCACTAACATTTTTCGTATATTTATGCGTTTTGGTTGCTCTCGACTAGCTCACCGTGCTGCCACAGCCATTTCTCGGCTCCGCTCTGCTTCTTCTGCCTCTTGGAATATAACCTCTCATCAGGCGTTATTCTTCGTTCTCTTACTTTATCGCCGGCCACAGGAAGCAGATCCGATTACAAGCAGCAGTTCGCGTGGCCCCGCGCTCTCATTCCGCTCGCCCTCGCAGCCTCCACCGGCTGCTTCGCCCTCGATCTCCACCATTCCCCTGCCCGCTGCGATCCGTAATGCTACTCTCTTTTATTATCTCAATTAGGGCTGTTCTATTTTGTCTGATTCGCAATTAGGGTTCCAGCCCTGCCCGGATGCAAGCCCCCGATGCCTTCGTTCACGAGCTCAGAAGCTTTCTGCAGGTGCGTTTTTTCTTAGATATAACAGAGGAAGTGCTTATTTGCAAAATGCTGTGCTATTCAAAAAAAAAAAAAAATTGATCAAAAATTAGGCAAAATCCTACTTTGATAAATTGACAATTTCTATATAAAAAACAAAAATGTTTTGTTACCTCGAAAATATCTCATCTTTTTTTTCAGTAATTGATTTTATTTCTATATAAATAATTATCTTTAAGGTATTGATAATTATAAATTAAATATTAGATTTAAAAAGTTTAATAGCACCGAGGACCAATTGGAGAAAGCACCAATTGCCAATTATGAACTCCAATTATAAGCAAAAATGCAGCAAAAATATATTTTTGATATTTTGCATCATTTCTCATTTTCCACTTTTTTAATTTTTAAAGTCTTTAAAAAATGTATAAAATTTATATTAAAAATTATAAATAAAATTTTTCAATGCTCTAAAAAAAAAAATTGGATGATTAAAATTTAAAATTTAAAAAATATATTTTTATAGGTTCTATAATTAAAAATAGATTTAATAATATTTTTTTATTTTATTTAATTCTCTAAATTTTAATTATCTATATTTTTTGAAAAATATTTAAGACCTATATAGCAAGCCTAATAGTATAATGCCAAGAGATAGTGCGGGTCAAAATTTGAATCGAATTTACAATATGATATAAATTAATTTTCTTAGTTTTCGAAATTATATTATTAAATATTTAATTAAAATCGACCATATGATTATATTATATAGAAAGCTTGGGAGACATTGGCAACGTTGGTGAGGCAAAAAGTGCGAGCATGGCGTAGAAATGACCGGGGCACCGGCGGGCCAAGTCGGCCGGCCCGGCCCGAGAGTCGGACCACAATATTCAGAGCCCAAAACCAATTAGCTGCGGGCTCAGGCTAGGCCGGCATGATAAAAATATTTAACGGACAAGGAACTTGAGTTAAAAATGTGAGTTTTCTGATTTTTTTTGTAATATTTAAAAAAAATAGTGCTAAATCTGTAAATTATGATTAAGATTGTAAAAAACCAATAAAAAGAGTAAAATTAGGTTATGCGGGTGGGCCTCCACAATAAAACCCCAAACCCCAAGAAAAAAAAAAATCCCTCCGACCGGGTTTTGACACACCGGACCATTAAAATTTTTTGTGGGCCGAACCGGCCGTCTTTTTTAAAGCCGGAACTCTGTACGGCACTCGAGTCGATTCAACACGTCTAATTTAAAATTCTACAGAAAGAAAATTTGAGTTTTTTTATTATTTAAGAAAAATATTATCCCAATAAATGTCTCATATTTTTATTAGATAATTATTGATTTTTAATAAATTTTTAATATAATTATGATTATTTAATTTTAATTATTATAACTTAAATATTAATTTTAAGTATTTTAATGATAATAAATAAATATATATTTGAAAACGTTGTAACAGCTCTAATTATTTTTAATAATAAGTAAATTATAGCTAAAAATAATAATAAAATTAAACGTGCAAATATATAGTTTGTTTAATATATTTTTTTGTATATATTAAAAAATAAAAATATTTATATTAGTGTTGGATATATTTCTTTGTATTTCTGCATTGTTAAAATTCCATTTTTTTTTTATGAATTAATTAATCTCGTTGCACTATTTTTTATTGAAACATAATTTGAGATTTTTAGAGAACTATATTATAACCTTTTTATTTTGAATAATGCTTTGTCCATTTGTATGATAATGAAAGTTTAGAAGATTATTTTGATAATTAAATAATTGTTGGATAATTTATTTTTCTCTCTTTTTGTTTTCTTAGGATAGCATGACTGTAGACTATGAAGAGAGGTACTTTCATGGAAATTCACAATATAGCTATAAGAAAATTGCTAATATTCCAGATGTGGTTGTGTATCCCAGGTGAGCCTTTTTTAAATGTATCTCTTATAATTTATATTTTTTGCACCAACTTTTCTATTTGTAAAATTGATGCTTAATTTTACTTATCTGATGAGATAAGAAGTATCATAGAGGAAATGATATTTATAAGATGAGATTTCAATGAGCATATTAGAAGGGTATCCAAAGAATTTAATATTTGTACAACAATACTAAGATTTAATCCCACTAGGTGGGATCAATTACATGAATCATTTGTTTTAATTGTGCACGATCAAATATAAGCCCCCCTAATTCCATATAGAGAAGACTCATTATAATGGTTTCTTCACATGTCTTTTATGATCCTCCTTTTCCTCTTTAATAAGAGCAAAACTGATAAAATCAAAATTTCTAACGAGGGCATTGCACAATCTATGCTTAATATGCCCGAACCATCTAAGGCGACATTTTCTAAACTTAACCACTATTGGATCCACTCCAACCTTGTTATGGATAAACTCATTTTTCATTCTATCCTTTCGAGTATACCCACTCATCCACCTAAATATTCTCATCTCCATAACACTTATTTTATTGGTAAGTTTCTTCTTTGTTTGCTAACATTCAGCTCCATATAACATAGCTGGCTGTATCATTGCTCTATAAAATTTTCCTCTAATTTTGAGTGAAATTTTATGATCCACATCACTCCAGAAACTCTCCCCATTTCATCCAACTACTTTGGATCCTATTAATCGCATCACTCTCAATTTCACTATTATTTTAATTATTAAAACAAGTATTTGAAGCTCTCACTCTTCTTGATCATGTTGGAGATGAGCTCAAGCCTTCTCGCTCTATTCCGTAGCGGAAGCGGTTTGAGAAATAGCGCACACTTTGATTCGAGGACCAAGATTGCGTTGACGGTTACCAAGCAATCTCAGTAATCACAAAAAATCACAAAAACAGAAAATACAGCACATGCATGCAAAGTCACATCACACAAAACATCTAAACACCAAGATATATGTGGAAAACTCAAAAATGGGAAAAACCACGGAGCCACACCATAAGAATCCACTAAAATATGATAGAAATTATAGAGTTGCAAAGAGCTTATCACCTTAGCACAAACAGCTCAAGCTCTTACTCTAAAATGGAGAGGAGAGGAAGCAGCCATCACCTGGAGTATCTCCTCCAACATGCAAGGCCTGACTTGCACTGCAGCTTACTTAGGGTTCAGCCTAGGGATCTCCTCTTCACACAAGCTTCCAGCCTCCACTTGACTACACTTGCATTCACTGAACTTAGGACTCTCCTCCTAATATTTACTTAAGTACTTAGCTAAAGAAACATGCCCTGAAATGTCCAAAATGCCCTCCTATTTGCTTAGGGCGTAACCTGGACTGGGCTGATTTCCGCCAAGCGCTACGGCGCCATAGCACCCGTGTTCTCGAATTGAATCCGCTGAGGCGTGCCACGGCGCGCTGTAGCATCCGCAGTCTCGAGTTTAGACCGCTGTGGCGCGCTGTAGCGCCCGCTCCTTGGGATGGACCCGCTAACTCGCTGTGGCGCTCTATGACGCCGATTTCCAATGCAATGACGATTTTCGCTGCAGCGCGTTGTAGTGCCTGTTTCTCAATTTATGATCGCTAAGGCTCGCGACAGCACCTTAGCTCTCGAGTAAGAACCGCCTGCGTGTGCTGCAATGCTTTTGCTGCTCCTGGACACTAAAGGCTCTCCATTACATAACAATCTCCCACTTGGAGACCTTTAGCAAAATCTTCCCTCCTTTCCTACATTGATCATTCACTGTCTTCTTCAGTGTCTGTCAAGAACTGTGGTGTGGCTCACCCCACTTTCTCTTCACATACCGAGGCCAACTGAAGCTGCACATAACTTCAATTTCTTCACTGTTACTATTTGGTAAACATATCAGTTGGATTCTTAGAAATATGGATCTTCTCCAATCCAAGTTATCCTTCTTCCTACAGTGTCCGGATGAAATGGTAACGAAGTTGAATGTGCTTTGTCCTGGCATGAAAAGTGACATTCTTCGTCAGATGAATAGCGCTCATACTATCACTGTAGAGCCTCACATCCTTCTGTTCCTTGCCCAATTCTGCCATGAAACCCTTCAACCATATCATCTCCTTACTTGCCTCTGTGATGGCAACATATTCTGCCTCCGTGGTAGATAACGATACAATGTTCAGTAGCCTGGAGATCCAACTCATCGCTGCACTTCCCAATGTGTAGACATATCTTGTAGTGCTTCTCCTGCTACCAAAATCTCCTGCAAGATTTGAATCTACATAGCCCTGTAAAAAATATCAGATCTTCCAAAGCATAAAGCTTTGCTCATTGTACCTTTCAGATACCTTAGGATCCAATTAACCGCATCCCAATGGTGCTTCCATGGGTTTCCCATGAACCTGCTGACCACTCCCACTGTATGGGAAATATCTGATCTCGTGCAGTTCATTGCGTACATCAAGCTCCCTACTGCTGAAGCATAAAAAACCTTCATCATATGCTCCTTCTCCTCTTCAGACTTCGGCATCTGTTCCTTTGATAAGCTGAAGTGACTTGCTAGGGGAGTGCCCACTGGCTTCGCTTCATTCATGTTGAATCTTTTTAGCACCTTCTCAACGTACTCCTTTTGCGACAACATCAGAATTCCTGCACTTCTCTCCCTGTTGATTCTTATTCCAAGAATCTGCTTGGCCAGCCCCAAGTCCTTCATATCAAACTCCTTTGAGATCAATTCTTTCAACATTCTTATCTCCTCCATGTCAAATCCTGCTATCAACATATCATCTATATACAACAATAGGATGATATAGGAGGACTTGCACTGCTTTATGTAATATCAGTGATCTGCTTGGCATCTCTTGTACCCAGATTCTGACATGAATCTATCAAACCTTTTGTACCGCTGCCTTAGCGTCTGCTTCAAGCCGTAGAGGCTCTTCTTGAGCTTGTACACTAGCTTAGACTTTCATTTCTCTTGAGCCTTGTACCCTTCAGGTTGTTGCATGTATAACTCCTCTTCCAGTTCTCCATGAAGGAATGCAGTTTTAACATCCATTTTCTCTAGATGCAAATCTTCAACTGCAACTATGTTTAGCACAACCTTAATGGTTGTCATCTTCACAACTGGGGTGAAGATCTCACTATAGTCGACCCCATGCCTTTGCTGGAAATCTTTTACTACAAGTCTCGCCTTGTAGTGCTTGCTTCCATTCAGCTCTTCATTCACCCGGCAAACCCACTTATTTTGAAGGGTCTTCTTTCCGGCTGGTAAGGGTGCCAACTCCCATGTCACATTTGACATGAGTGATGCTATTTCATCATTTATGGCAACCTACCACTTGATTGAATCTTTAACTTGAAGTGCATCTTCCAAGCTTTCTGGTTCACCACTATCCGTCAGCAACAAATATAACAAAAAATGAGAGTACCTTTGTGGCGGTCTAGTGACTCTTGTGGATCTTCTTAACATGAGTGTTTGTGGTTCAACATTGACACCCTCCTGAGCTTCTTCATGTTCTCCAACATCTAGCTCAATGTTGTCATCAATCTTTATGTGCCGGGGTTTTCCATCTGAAGCATCCTTGGAGTCAGTCTTGATTCCCATTCAATCCTTATACATCTCATTTTCATTGAAAGTGACATCCCTGCTTCTAATGACTTTCTGGTTCTGATTGTCGCATAATTTGTAACCGAACTCGCCCGCGCCATATCCAACAAATGTGCACTTGATCGCCTTAGCATCAAGTTTGTTCCTAAATCCTGCATCAATATGCACATAGGATGAGCATCCAAATATCTTGAGGTGGTTCAGTTAATTCAAGGGTACTGAAGGTCACCTATTGATTAGATATACAACCGTGTTAATGGCTTCATCCCATAACTGCTTTAGGAGACCGCATGCAATCTCATGCTCCTATCTCTTTCAGTGATTGTTTTGTTCATCCGTTCTGCAACTCTGTTTTGCTGTGGTGTTCTAGGGAGTGTGAACTCCCTCTTGATTCCTCTCAAGGCGCATAACTCTTTGAACTCCCTATCACAACTCGCTGCCATTATTGAACCTTAAGCATTTTAGCTTTAGTCCTATCTCGTTCTCCACCAAAGCTAGCTACTTTCCAAACACATCAAATACGTCATTTATGTTTTAGAAAGTAGACCCATACCTTCCTAGTATGATCATCAATGAAGGTGACGAAGTATGTTGCTCTACTTATGGAAGATGTAGGAGCTAGTCCCCATACATTTGTATGAACCAACTCTAATTTTTTGTTTTTCAGCTCTCTTCCACCTTTGAAGAATGAAACCTTCTTCAGTATGCCTAGCATGCAGTCTTCACAAAAATTCAAGTCCACTGACTTCAGTCCTTGGAGCTTCCCCTTTGACTGTAGGGATTTCAATCTCTTCTCGCTCATATGACCAAGCCTTCGGTGCCATAGATTCGTCTTCTGCAGCTGCAATAGTGTCAGATACTTTATTGATCAAGTAAAGTGTACCTTCCATACTGCCCTGTGCAATAATGAGTGCACCATTGGCGTCCTTCCACGAGTCTCATATGAAATTAGTGCTATAGCTCTCTCTAGCTAACTGGCTCACTGAGATCAAGTTTCTTCTTAGACATGGTACATGTCTAATATCCTTAAGCTTCCAAACTGCGCCGCTTGGTAGCTTAACATCCACATCACATCTGCAATGATGCTGCATGCTTTATCATCTCTAAGGCACACTTCCCCAAGTCACCCTTAGTGTAACTCTTAAAGACACTCCTCAACGGAGTGGCATTAAACAATGCGCCCGAGTCCATAACCCAGGACTTTGTGTTGACAAGCGAGAGGATCAAAGCATCCTGATCCTCCTCCGCTGAAACATTCACAGTGGGGTTCATCATTTTACCACCACCACTTGGCTTCTTCATGGTAGGGCAGTCCTTCTTGAAGTGACCTGCCTTCCCACAGTTCCAGCAATCTGGCTTTGCCTTTCCGGGTCTTGATTTTCCTCGTCAAGACATCGACCTATTTCTTGTATATCTCCTCTCAGCATGTCTTCCCCTGCTCTCAGCATTCAGTGCTGAGGTAGATGCTTCGCCATGAGATCTTTTCCGCACCTCCTCATTCAGCACTAGCCCAACGATGTCGTTGAACTTTAACGATGCATTTCCAGATGAATTGCTAATGGCTGTAACCAGCCCATCCCAATTTTTCGGTAACGAAGAGAGGAACAACAGAGCTCGGACCTCATCATCAAAGATGATGCCCACCGAATTCAGCTGGCTCATCACAGTGTTGAACCCATTTAGGTGTTCAGTCACTGAATACACATCCATCATCTTCATATTAAACAGTCTCTTCATTAGGAAAACCTTATTCGAAACTGAAAGCTTCTCATACATCCTCATCAAGGCATTCATGAGATTTGTTTTCTCATTAACAATATTAAAAGCAACAGAAGAAGACAGTGATAAACGAATCAAACCCAATGAAGTTTTATCAAGAACTTCCCATTCTTCATCAGTCATTGATGTAGGTTTCCTGTCATCTCCTTTCAATGGAAGATACAACTTTTTCTGGTAGAGCAAATCCTCCATATGCATCTTCCAAAACACAAAGTTTGTTCTGTTGAATTTCTCAATCTTGTGTCTCATATTTTCGGCCATTGCTCCCACTTAAATAGCAAACCCTTAGACCAATAAGGTAAACCACACTCTGATACTACTTGTTGGAAATGAGCTTAAACCTTCTCTCTCTATTTCGCAATGGAAGCGGTTTGAGAAAGAGCACACACTTTGATTCGGGGACCGGGATTGCGTTGACGATTACCAAGCAATCTCATTAATCACAAAAAATTACAAGAATAGAAAATACAGCACATACATGCACAAGTCACATCATGCAAAACATCCAAACACCAAGATATATGTGGAAAACCCAAGAATGAGAAAAATCACGGAACCACGCCTAAGAATCTACTAGAATATGACAGAAGTTACAGAGTTGCAAAGAGCTTATCACATTAGCACAAACTGCTCAAGCTCTTACTCTAAAATGAAGAGGAGAGGAAGAAGCCATCACCTAGAGTATCACCTCCAACATACAAGGCCTGACTTGCACTGCAACTTCCTTAGGGTTCAGCCTAGGGATCTCCTCCTCACACAAGCTTCCAACCTCCACTTAACTTCACTTGCATTCACTGAACTTAGGAATCTCCTCTTAATGTTTACTTAAGTACTCAGCTGAATAAACGGGCCCTGAAATGTCCAAAATGCCCTCTTATTAGCTTAGGGAGTAAAATGGACTGGGCTGATTTCCGTCAGGCGCTACGGCGCCTCAGCTCTCGAGTAAGAACCGCCTGGGCGCGCTGCGGCACGCCTGCAGCGCTTTTGTTGCTCCTAGACACTAAAGGCTCTCCATTACATAACAGATCACATGGTCCTCAATGGTTATATTATTGATATTATGGCTTCTAATACAATTGAATTTACACACTATATATTTTGTTTTAGATTCACTAAGACAAAAACTTTTAGATTTTAAAGTACTCATCCACAACTCATGTTTTCCTTTAACTCCATCTCTAGTATTATTAGCTTAAAGAATGCCATCTACAAATAATATGCACTAAGGAACATCTTCTTATATATGTTCAGTAAAAACATTCATAATTAAATCAAAAGGATATTGATTCCTTTGATGCAATCCAATAGTAATTGGAAAATTTTTCGACAAGCCACCTTGTGATCACATGTTACATCCCCATTATATATATCTATAATAACATCAATATATGCAACCCAAATTCCTTTTTCTTCTTATAACTCTCCAAAGAACTTTTCTTGGTATTCTATCATAAGCATTTTCAAGGTTAATAAAAATTAAATAAATTTTTTTTTCTAAATTCTCCATCAAACCTCTTAATATATATATGGCTTCCATGGTAGATTTACCTAGCATTAAAACTAATTTATTTTAAGAAATACAAGTATTCTTTTGTAATTTGTATTTAATTACTCTCTTCCAAAGTTTTAATGTATGACACATTAATTTGATTTTCTATAACTAGCATAGCTTGAGCATCGCAATTATTCTTGTAAATAAGTATAACAATGCTCTTTCTCTACTCATCTAAAATATCATTTTAGTCTTTAAAGCAACATTAAATAATTTGGCAAGTCAATAAATTCCTTCACCACCCAAACATTTTCATACATTAATAGGGATGTCATCCGATTCTACTGCTTTTTTGCTATTCATCTTTTTTAAAGCATTATGATAATTTTGAAGCATTTCCATACATTGGAGGATTTAATAGTACTCATGATAATTTATATTTTGGAAAGATTAATAAAAAATGAAAAATAATTTTAGAATTGCAATACTTAGAAAAAGAAAAGAATATAATATCACTTATAAAAAAAAGAATTTATGAATTAATTCCACTTATAAATATCAATAATATGTTTAATGGCATAACATTGATTATTGTTATAGATTTCAAAATAAGAAAAATAGTACTAAATCTATAATATGTTTTAGAATAGATAATTGAATGTTAAGAAGGGTAATCTAAATATTCTTAAAAGTGAAGTTTTATGATCAATGAGTCTCACTAATCAGTTTATTGAACACCTAAACTTCTGAACCACTTAGCAAATGCAAATCAGTGCTAGGTGACCATATATGGATTTATTAACAAGTGAGAACTTAAGTGATTGAGCTAGGGCACACGTTTCCCTTCCAAAGAATAGAAATGTATGTTTACCCTCAAATTAGATATGGGACATTATGCAGTGGCAAGTCGAGCAATGAGAGTAGAACTTATAATTACACAAGCAAATGAACAATGGAGTTACAATGAAACCCTAAAGCAAAAAAATCGAGTATGTTTTACATTGAGTGGGAATACACAATGCAATATGCACTTGACTACATATTCTAACTTGTTTAACACTACGTAACTATTTTCTTTTTCTCAAGCACCCATTTGCGTTTCACCGCCTTTTATTTTAGTAGCTTCATTAGTTCTCAAGTTTGTACTTCTATAGTGACTATATATCTTCTTTCATAGATACTAGCCAGTTTTGAGGATTTTCTCTAGAAATTATTTCTTAGTAAGAGTGTGGTTCAATTAACTGTTTAGTTCACTGACAAGACAAAAACAATAAAATCAAGTTACTAAATTTTGTAGTAATCTAATCACTCTTCTTTACTCTAGAATTATTGAAGGGATACGAATTGTGGGTTCTATCTCCTCAACTTTTGTGACTACGAGGTGAATCTCATGAAAAATTCAATCTCCACTTTTTCTAAAGATGCCACTTAGCACTATTGGTACTACTATTTAGGGATATGTGTTCCTTTCCTCTTAGCAGAACTTTTTCATTAAGAATCATGTTTCTACTATGAAAGTTATAGATGTATCAGGACCCTTTAATCAAAAATCTCTTACTCAATTATGTCAATTCTGTGTTCTGTGTAAAGCCGGCTCAAGCTTAAAATAATATATATTAAATGCATAAGAGAGCATTCCCATTGCATTTTTTGTTCTATATCTTAATAAAATATACTTCTTTAATCTTGGATCTAATTTTCCCTTTCTAGTTTGAGCATAAGCAGGACAATCAATATCCTGAAATAAGAGTAATTGAAAGGAGTACCTAAACATACTTCTTTTGGAGTCCTTAAATCCATGCTGAAATGAGACTGTTGATCAGATAGTGTGTGGTGGAAGTAGTTTCAACCTAAAAGCCTTTGTCCTAACTTGCAAAAAAGAGCATGCATCGTGCTTTCTCTAAAATAGCTTTGTTATATAATTCTACCACTCATTTTGTTGTGGCCTCCCAATAGAATTACGATAATTTACACTACCTAATTGAACTCTTAAAAACAAAACTTTAAGCCATTATTAGTATGAAGACATTCGATTGACTTCTAACTGCTTTTCAATCATATTCTTTCATTGTTTGAAAGTATTAAACACAGGAGGTTTTTCTTTCAAAATGGACATATTTTTGGAATAAGTATCAATGAACACGAGCATTTATCGAGCACCACCTTTGGAGGGTACATGTGAAAGACCAAAATATCTAAATGTACGTAGACATCCATGTTTCTCATGTATAAATTTTAGCAACGAAAGAGAATTTTTTCTTTAATTAAATATACATTGTTCATATAATTATAGTTGACTGATATGCTTTTCACATAGTAGACCTCTATCCTAGAGCATTTCTATACCTCTCCCATTAATGTGTCTCAGCCTTTTATGACATAATCCGGTAATATCAAATTGTAGGCGTGTCAATTATCGGTGAACTTTAAATGCATATAAGATATGTTTTCTTCCTTCATCATTATATGAACACTTTTGCATACTTTAAGTGTAATATCTTCATCATTGCATTTAAAATTTTATCATTCAAGATGCTAAGAGAAATCAAACTTTTCTTCAACTTTGGAACATGTTTAACATCAGTAAATGCTTTAACAAATTTGTCAAGTATATTGATCTTTGTTGTTCTAACACTAAGAATGATACATGATGCATTATTCTCAATTTAGAACTCCACTGATAGAAGATCTGAAAGTTGAGAACCAATATTTTGAGTGTTATATAAAATTTCAAAACTGAATATAATATCCATTATGATGTTCATATTCATTAATGATATTATACATTTAAGCCAAAAAAATTGTTTGTCTTCACTAAAAAGAAAAATGGTTTTATCATCCTTAGTAATAACACTAACCTAACAAACTTTTTAGATTTTCTAGTATTTTTTCTCAGGCTAATTCTTACTTTTTAGTTGTCAATCTTACTCGCACATAGCTCCCCAAGTGATTTTCATAGCTCCTTTGTTTCCTTCTTCTCACCGATGCAGTTTAGGATGTTGTCATCTACCGATAGTCGGATGTTGTCGCACACTTCTTCTATTTTTATTCTATCCTTGTATCTAAAAAATTAGGTAAATAATAATATTTGACATATGATAAATCTTCATTTTTGCCCTTCCATACATGATAATTCAAACCATTTAAAACAATCATTCTACTTGAATTATTTTCCATGGCTCCTCTCAAAAAACTTCTCTCACCCAAAGAACCTCGCCCTGGTTCCACTTCGTAGAGAATAAAGTAAAGAAGATAAAAATGAAGGCGGAAGAAGCGCACTAAATTTTTTAAAAAATATCTCATTAAGAGATATCTCAAAGATGCAAAAAGTATCTTACAGAGAATAATCAATAAAATAAAAAATGAAGAAGAAATGACTAATTTCCTTGCAATACATCTAGACGTGAGAGCCATGACACGTTTCTTGCTTTGGTGCATCATGTATTCATGCTTGGGAGCTTTTAGTAGACTTGCGCTTGGGCACATCTCATCACACTTCAATTAGCTAGGCTCCATGAACAGAGGCTTAGGCGTTTGGGCCCACCCAGTCACCCATCTCTTGGGTTTGTGTTAGCAGAGTTCGCGCCTAGGCACCTTTTGAATTATGTTTGGGTTTTTTTTAATCTCGCTTGGGGCCTTTTGAATTGCGCTTGGACACATCTCCCAAACTTGGTTTAACTAATGCTCTAAGTGATCTCTTTTGTTAAGCATGCCACTTAATCTCTAACAGTTACATCCAAAATCTTCTTTGCTACTCCAAGAGTAAATACTAAATACAAAGATTGAGATCTTTTAATAAATATCACCTACTCTATTCGGGATCTCTGGGATGAGATAACATAGTTCCTAAAAGGAATATTTGGAGGTTATGGTTAAATTTTCCTCTAATGTTGTCAAATTGGATCAAATTAACTGAGGTTGATGGAATTATGGGATCAAGATTGGGTCTATTTTCATCTCTCCCCCAATTTCCAAGCTTGCCTAAGTAAGGTAATACCCTTTAAATGAGAATTCTTATTTATAACTAGGAGGGGTAATTAATTTTTGAGGCTTGCACTTAGAGGAAATTCTCAATCCCAGATCTATATAAACTTTGAACTATTCATCTGGGGAAAATATAGTTAAAACTTAAATCTACCTATTAAAAAGTGAATATCTTTGCACTTTTAGGCATGCCAGAATCATTGGACATTGCACATATTAGTAGCAACACACTGAGCTTGAACATTACAGTTCAAATCACTTTTTACATTCACAGTCGCATGTGCATCTCTTAAATAACCAGCATTCCTTTATTCAATCTTTTCATTTACCATCTTATAAGCTATAATCACTAACTCAAAGTTCATATGGATCGTAGTTAGAAATTGGATTCACATCTTACTTTTATCTTCTTATCTGTGAGGTCTCTTTTTTTGTACTTTTATGTAAATCTTTAGCCACTTTATAAATAAATACAAGCTTCTTCTTCATTATCCCACTGATCGTACTCTAAAATTTTGTTTTTGAATATATCCATATTTCTCATTTGTAATATCTCATTATCTAGTTTTAGGGCATGACCCAATTACATGCTTTTTTAATTATTTGTTTTAAATTGTGTCTTGTATTCCAAACAGTATCATTTTATACTACGTTTGCATGCTCATAAATGCGTCACAACTGCTTGTTTTAATAATATGGGTTAGAAGTAGGGTAATAATGTTATTTTCATCATAAAAAACTTATACAACGCAACTTAGACAAATCATTTTTAGTGCTTGTAGATTTTCGGAAATTCCTATTTCGTTAGAGTTAATATTCCATCACTTTACCTGAAACAGGTCACAGGATGATGTACAGAAGATTATCATTGCCTGTAACAAGTACAAGGTAGTTTTTTCTTTTTGTTTGTGCCTTCTTGCTGTTATAACCGGGTTTCTCATATTGGTGGAGGGGGGATTAGCACATTGTTATAACACTTGAACAAAGATGCATACTATGATCATTATCTTATTTAAATATTTGGGACGCGCATAATGGCTCAACCATCCTCATTGGCATTGAAAAAGTAGTTTATCAATTATGAAATGTTTAGCATTAAGAAAATGCTCCTTGATCCATGTTGCCTTCTTAAATTTCTATTTCTTATCCCTAATTTTCAATATTTCTTAACAATGTGATACATTATAAATATATTTGAATGCATTATGGGTGGGTATGTTTAAGGTTTACAGTTTAGGATCTCAACCATTTGGTGTTGGTTTTGTGATCCCACATTCAAACAAAGGAGTGCTTACAATTTCAAAAAACTGTAACGTGTTTTTTTATTCCATGATGTGATCCTTAGCATTATATTTTTTTTAAATTTTAATTTAATAAAACATTTGATTATTTTAGGAATATATCTGGATGCATCATGGGTATTTTGGCGATAGGGTCAATTGATAATATTATGTGGAGAACCAAGAATTGTTTCTTTGAATAAAACAGTAGCTGTTTGTTTGTCAAAGTTAAAGGGGGCAATAGCTATATATTTAGTTAAACTAGTGAATTCATTGTACTGTTTTCAATTGCTTATGCTGATAAAATAAGATGAATGATTATCCTTCATGGATTTATGTTCAAGCGCACAAGCTAAGCTAGTAAATTGTGGTTCAAGAGACCAAATTTTATCAGTATCGCTTTGCCTTTTATTTTCAATGTTGTCGTTTGGTGATCTTATCTTCATATTTTAGACTAGATGGGTAAGGCTCTTATAATATAAAGCATCATTTTTGAAAACAGGTTCCCATTGTGCCTTATGGAGGAGCTACATCACTTGAAGGCCAAACTTTAGCTCCTAATGGAGGCGTATGCATTGATATGTCAATGATGAAAGTATGTGTTAATTTCCTCAATATGAATATATTGTATGAGCAAGTTATATGCTTATGTGAAACCCACATACAGTACAGATCCAAAGTCTTAGGCATTATTGCAAACATTAAGGGGTTTCTTCATGCAACCTTTTGCATTATTAAAAACTATACACAAGTTGGAATTGTTTTTAAGAAACAATATGTCAGTTTTATGCAATATTGTTTTTCCAATAAAAGATTGTTGATGATAAAGGTACATACATACTTGAAGCTACTACTACAATTAGGTGTAATTTCCTTTACTATAATAAAAGTCTTAAGATTGAATATTGTAAATCAATGGTGCCTTCAGGAAGCTTTGGCATAATCTTGAGTGTTTTCCTAATTATTGCACACTCTGAAAACCTTCTTTTTATTGTCATTTGTAATTTCTGGTGTGGATATTGAGCTATTGCAGTGGCTGCTTTTCTTTAGCTAAACAATGTAATAATGGCATGCTATTTTCATTGTTTAGTTAAGTCTAGAATCACAAAATTTTAACTATCAAGGTTTGTATGTTTTGGCTCAGTGACTCCACAATTTTTTCCTAAGATGTTAACTATTTAGATGACCATTATTCTAGGCGTGCTCAGTAGGAGCACATTGACTTTAATGTTCTTGTTGAAACTCTATTGCGATGTTTATGAGGTCTGCATAAATATACTTAAGGAGCTTTGCAGTCTCCCCAACTTAAGAATTAATGCCATCGTCAATCTGCGTGCATATATTTAAGAATCATTCATTAAGTAGATAAGATTCTAAATGTGACATCTACAGGCTAAAGATTACCCATGCAGCCTTGAGAGATAGTTCTCACTTTGTAACAATTTGTCCTACCATAGATTCAAGAGGTGGCTCCCATGTGCTTTATATGATAGCTTGACACTAAGTTTACTGCTCTGATAATATTGGTAACATTTTAAACTCTTATCAAATATTAACCACATTGACTTGGGGGCCTCATAGCTTTTTTCCCTTAGATAATAAATTTGTAGATACTTACCCATCTTGTAAGTGTTTCACTACAAGTACACTTTCTCCCCAACTTAAGCAACCGACGTTCTCATCAATATTCACACACAGATTCAAGAACCATCCATTGATTATTTAGGACTAAAGGTGGTCCCTATAGGCTCAAGAGATGCCCACTAACATGTAGCACCTTATCCTATCATGGTTCAAGCGGTCGCTTACAACGAAATGGTGCTTTTCCCTACATGACACCCAATGACTTGCACGGATACCATTTGTAATAGCCCGAAATCTTAAACATCCAAGGTATTATCTGCTTTGGCCTGATCTAACTAACAATTTTTTTCTCAAAAGATAATCTCACAACAAGTCACACATCCTAGGAATGCTTCTCACTTGAGCATGCTTAACTTTGGAGTTCTTATCAGAAATCAAATGTTATCTGAAAAGGCATCTCGAACTTTATAAGAATTGGTGGCCATGCATAACTAATTAAGAATTTAACAACCATAAGCAAGGTGTTGTGTAAATTTACTCACCTTCTTTTAAGAATTCCCCATGCATAACTACTTAAGAATCTAACAACCATAAGCTCTAGACTTCATTCTCAAACTTAATGTTCATCCCCACTAACTAATTAAGAATTCCCTAAAACATATTCAAGTGGTTAGACATGGGCTTCCTCTCTAAATATTTGAATTTCAACATCTGCTTAATCAGGTACAACTTGTTGTTCCTGGTCTTTCCGGCATTTAACTCACTTTTCAGGCTTCCTCCACAATTTCGTTATATTCCACTCTTCACTAATGCGATTCAGGACATTATCATCTACCCATTGTCTAATATAGCCGCAAACTTAATGGTAAGACAACATCCGTTCTTCATTAGTTTCGTGTTTGGCATCATGTTCACAAACACTTGATAGGCAGTAATCCTTCACATATAATAGATCCTATGGCTTCCCATTCCATATATCATAGTTAAATCCATTTAAAGTAAACATGTGACTAAGGTTATTTTCAATGATTTTCATCTTGGTGAAATCTCTCAGACTGATACCATTTTGACAAAGCGTGAAGGGCTAGGGCTCATACAACACGTGAAACAAACAAGCCATGGTGCGAGAGAATCTCAAACACAATCAACCACAATCTTGCGATAAACCCAAGATAGGTCAAAACACAGCAAATTGTCAACACATTCACAAATCTTATATAGAGTAAAATTATATACAATTATTCAATAGGTTCGACATCCCTGAAATCTTTCCACGAACAAGTCACAACAGTGACAAAATCCTCTATTGAGGGCAAAAACTCATAATATCAACTCCATAAGCAAAATTTTAACTTAAAAGATGGTGAATAAATTTACACAACACCTCCTGACTTTGGTACTAGATCTTGCTTTAAGCTTCTCTAGTGCCAATAAGATATTTAAGTGGTGGCCAAACATCTTGTTTCCATTGGGATTTCTCCTCCGACCATAAACCATCTTAAATTTTACCCAAAAATGGCAAATTTTTACCCTATAATTGGTTCATGTGCTTTTATAAATACGACTTGCGCCCGTGCATGCCTAATCATATAGGCATTGAGCTACTTTAGCAATAAAACTAATCATGCCTGGACGCATATTTCTTTGGCAAGCACTATTTAGCGATGGCTGGGTGCTCATCTCTCGAGTGGGTGCGGCATTACCTAGGCGCTCACTGTTTTGTTTGGCCCTCTATGCTCTATTTGCTTGCATTGGTCTTACGTCTAACCATGACTTATCATGCATGGGAGTGCAATGTTCTTAGGCACATCTTTTTGTGCTTAGGTGCGCAATGTGATTAGGCACATTTTCCGTGCCTAGGCACCCCTTGGAGGATTGGAGGCAACACCCCATGAATTTCATTCCTCTTACTATTCAGGAAATTTCTATCATGTAGTTCAGATTTTCTATAACACCCCTATTATCAATCTAAATAGCCACACCAATAAAGCTTGTGCTTTTCAACAGCTGCACTAATCATTTTGATCATCATCTATTAGACCTAACTAACACCTTTGTTAGTAAACATTAATTCTGCTATTCCTAGAACATATGCTACAAAGGTTTATTTTTGGGAGTTTCTTTAAACATTTCTAAATCTTGTCTTTTGAAAGGATCGTTCCCCTATCAATTTTGTCGATGTATCAATTAGATCATTTTGCTATGTACAAGACATAAGAGAATTTGTTCTTATTTTGAGCCACCGTAAATTCAGAATAATGTGTTGTGTGATAGTCTTGAATGCTCTAGAATATTCTTGAAAGGGTCACAAATCAATTGAATGCGAAACAGATCAGGAACGAGCTTGAAGAGCTGAACTTATTTTGATTGGGCGCCTAGCATGGACAAGTGCCTGCTAGGTAAACCAAACAGTGGACTTGGAACCCGATGCAACCAGGTGCCTGTCTTAGCCAACCTGATAGAGGACGGGTGCCTAAGCATGCTTAGGTGCTCTAATCAAGCCAATAGAGACCTGGGAACTTAGGCTCCCTGGTGCACGCAGATGCCTTGTATCAGCTATGTAGCATATGGGGCTAGCACTTAAGTGCTCCCAATCATCAAACAGTGGCATGAACAATGCTTAGGTCTCACCCAAGTAATGTAATGGATCAAATTAGTTATGAAGGTTGTTTTGGAATTGATATGTGCTAAGGTTTAATTACCCACTATTTAGGGTTAAGTATGTATGCAAGAGGCTTTTGGTGTCTGCTGTGTGTGCGTGATTGTGAGTCTTGGCTACTGTTATCTTCCCAAAGGAGAATAGCACTAATGTTGGGCAAGAAAGGTGACTAATGCAATTTTTTTTTATTCATAGTGAAAATTTCTTGTGGCAGTGGCTCTATAATTTTTTCTTGCAAAAAATTTTTCACATAAAATTGGAGTGTTCTCTGTGCTTGTAGCTTTTGAGTTTTGTTTGCGCAAATTTTCTGCATATTTCATGCTTATACTTCTAGTGTGACGAGATTGAAAACCCCTCATCAAAGTTACCTCTGTAACGACTATATCAGAGCTTATTGTGCTTTTTTCAAATGGGAGAAATGACAAATGAAGTGAGATATAAAATTGCGAAACTCAATGGTACAAACATTATGATGCAGAAGAATCAAATAGAAGACCTACTATATCAAAAGAAATTGTATCTACTACTAGGTAGAGCAGAGAAGAAACCAACATATATGAGTGGCAACGATTGGAAGCTACATTATAGAACTGCTCTATGTCTGATTCGATTCTTTCTTGCTTCTTCGATTATCTTCAATATTAAAAATGAAAAACCATAGTCGATCTTATGAATGCTTTGTTGAGGACGTACGAGAAACCCGCAATGTCCAACATAGTTTTTTTTATGAAAAGATTGTTCAACATGAAGATGGTGGACAACATATCTGTGGCAAAACATCTCAATTACTCAACACTATTACCAGCCAATTAGGCTCCATGGATATCAAATTTGAAGACTGGGTGAGAGCTTTGTTTCTATTAGCTTCATTGTCAAATAACTAAAATAACTTGATAATAATGGTGAATAATTCCTCGAAAAGTACTACACTAAAATTTGATAGTGTTGTTGGTCTTATTATGAGTAGTGAGGTTTGAAAAAAATTCGAAAGTGAGGTGTTTACCTTAGCATTGAACTTTTAAGGCAGGGGGCAGAAGTTTGGACCGAAATATACAATGATACCGGTCAAAGTAAAGTCAAAGGGCCAGCCTAAATGCTGGAACTACGACAAGAAAGGCCGCCCGAAGAAAAAGATTGCATTGCTCCCAAAAAACTATGAGCTAGTCAAACCTGGCAGTGGACATCACAATGAAGAAGCTTCAGGACACGTCTATATTGTCATTGGACAACACTGAGTCATGAGTGGTGAACTTTGGCATGTTGTTCCATGCCACTCCAAATAAATGCATGCTTAAAATTGATGTTGCGGGTGATAGGGAGTGAGTATATCTAGGAGATGACAAGATGTGCAATTGTTGGCAATAATGATATGAACATTAGATTGTTGAATGGCTCCACATGATAGCTGAAGGATGCTTAACATGTGATGTCCATAAAGAGGAACCTAATTTTGGTGAACCAATTGGCTCAACGTGGTGTCCCGTACCCAGAACCTGGGCATAGGCATTCACCAACTGCAGGATCATATTGAGCAATTTGAAAGAAAAGAGAAGCACATACAAAAGTCAAAGTGTATTTCTCATTAATAAGATTCCCAAATTTTACAATGTAGCAACGAACTTCTGACAAAGTTCATCTTTTAAGATGAACTGAAACAAAAGTAAAAAAAATGACGATTTTGCTTGTAGATCTGTCCATAAGTGAATATTTTTAAGGTTCTTGTTTGAGTTCTCCCAGAAGTACCTAACCTGGTATTGTACAGAAAATAATACCGGGATTAGAATTTCCAGTAATTAGAGAATACTCTAAGTACTGCAGTAAACAATAAAATATTACATTTTAGTAGTGATGCATTTTGCGAAAATAAGTAGGTAATAAACATGCAGGAAATATAAAATAACAGTGCAAACGAAATAAATAATTTCCCGCAAAAATATTAGCACAAAGATGTAAGTTATTGATGTATGTTTTCAGTAATCCACCATAAATGTTACTACCAATATCTTTTTTTCAGTAACAACTCGTGAATATTGTTACTGTGTCTTTTTTCAGTAACAATCCACGAATGCTGTTACTGATGTCATTTTTCTAGTAACTAGCCAAGAATGTTATTACTGATACCTTTTTTTCAGTAATAACCCACAAATATTGTTACTGATATTATTTTGCAGTAACTAACCACGAATATTGGTTCCGACCAACCAACCAAGCGTCAATATAAATTTGGCTCGAAAGCAAAGCTAAACAGTAGTAAAAATACAAAATGTAATACATGTCATATACTTGGTACCTTTGTTCTTTAAAATTTAAAGTTTGACAGTTCGACTTTTTAATTTGCATTTAGATTTAGATATTAACTTTTTAGTTTATGATGTATTTTCATAAGTATTTATTATGTCCTTTTCCATTGTCTTTCTTTCACTCTCTTTGCAGCATATTTATTATTAAGGGTAGCAATTTTTTTTAATAGCATTATTATTATCTTTATTTAAAGATAATAATAATAATATATGATAGTGAAAGATAGAACTGGAAATGACTGAAAATAATAAATTTTAAATTGACAAAATGGAAAATATTAGTCAAATATAATATTTGTACTGTTTGTCATCATTGATTAATGACAATAATGCAAATGTGATAACTTAATTCAGAGAATATTCTTATTAAAATGAATAATAAAAGAAAAGGAAAAAATTACTACTCAATTTCCTCCTCCACTCACCTAAAGTTCAGTTGCCGGGAGCTGGACGTAGCTGAAGGGGGTTGACGGAGTGGGGAGGCCGGAGGCCGGCTGGTGGCGGTTGGTTGGCTGCTGGCCGGCAACAGCTGGCTGCTTGCAGGAGGGGGCTGGGAAAGGGTGGCTGGCTGGGAGAGGAGAGGGGGCTGCTGGTTGGGAGAGAAGCGGGGGCTGCTTGTTGGGAGAGGAGAGGAGGAGAGGGTTTAAATAAAGGGAGAAGGGAGGGGGGAAGAGGAAAGGTCTATGTATGGGGCCCTCCCAGGTGCTAAACAGGCGAAAGTTTCCGCCTGGGAGTCGGGGGAAATGGGGGGCGGAGAAATTCTTAAGGAAAACTTAAAAATTTACTTAAAGTTAAATGTTTCACATTTTTCCGCCGTTTGGTGTCCAAAATGACGCAACTTGACACCGAGGTGTATTATGACGTAATGAATACCCTCGCGCTAAAAATTTTCGATTCAGAGTAATATTTTATTTTATTAATTTTTAAGGTTTAAAACTTCAAAAATTAACTACGATCAAATCGGTGCTCAGAATTTGATGAAACTTTTCGAATCGCCTTTAAATGATATATTTACACAACGATACTAAAAATGATGAATTTGGACAAGTATTTAGAAATTCAGAAAAAAATAAAGCAGAAGTTTCCGTTATCCGGATTCTCCCAAACTAGGGCACTTTGATCTAAAATTATTTCTATTCAAATGAATTTTTGGTTTACCCAAATTTGAAGTTCCCCGAGAACCCGATTTTTGACTAAATTTGCTAAGTAACGACATTGGGTCGTTACACTCAAGTTGGGCACAACACCATTTTTACAAGTGACTTATATAAAGTAATTAAAGGAGCACTAGTCGCAGCAAGAAGGAACAATTTATATAATCAATAAAGTTTCAGATGCCTCAACATCAACAATTGCAAAGGACTCATACTCAGTGGCATTAAAAGAAAAGACATGAGTGAGAAAGGATTGAAACCTCTCCTTGCACGAGGTAAACTTTTCGATTAAGATTTGCAGATTTATGTTTTTGTGAAGATTGTATGTTAGAAAAGCAGAGGAGTGCCAGTTTCTCTAAAGGTGGAAAGGAGCCAATGTCTCAAAAGCTAGAGCTAGTACACAGATGTATGGGGTTCTGCTTCAGTTTCATTATTGGGGGAGGGCTCTTGCTATTTTTTTACCTTTATCGATGATAATCTAAGGAAGGTGTGGATGTACTTCCTCAAGAACAAGTCAAGTTTGGTCGAAACATTCAAGATGTGGTTAGCTGCGATTGAAAACTAGATGGGACTAAAATTGAAGTAGTTAATGTTTGACAATGATGAAGAGTAATGCGATAAGAGTTTAAGGAGTTTAGTACTTCAATGGGGATCAGAAGATAGTTCTTAGTCATTGGAGCAACAACAAAATGATGTTGCAAAGAGAATGAACAAGATGATCATAGAAAGCACTGGGAGTATGAGGTTAAATTAAGGTTTGCCCAAACAATTATGGATTGCTGTTATGAACACTATAATATACCTCATCAATCAAGGATCATCAGTTCCACTGAAGGAAGAATTGGCCGAAGAAAAATGGAGTGAGAAGGAGGTTATTTTATTTCATATAAGATTATTTGGGTGCTTCCCGTATGTTTATATAGATGTAAGAAGTCACACCAAGTAGGATCCAAAGCCCATTAAATGTACTTTGATTGGATACGACTCGGATAAGTTTAGATACAAGCTCTAGGACTAATAGAATCACAAGATCATTAAAAGCAGAAATGGGACATTCAATGAAAATGAAATGTGCAAAGATCGGGATAGCTCAAAGCAAGATGATTCACAATACAAAGTGAGTAGATAGAATGTAAAGGTACAAGTGGGCCTGAAGAGCAGAACATATATATTGAGGAGATTCAAGTTGAATCTCAAACACCAGTGGTGCAATTAAGAAGATTTGCCAGAACATCATGACCTCCAATTGGGTACTCACCTTCATTATATTATTTATCGCTTACTAAAGGTGATGAACCAGAAAGATTTAAGAAAGCTATACAAATGGAGGACTCAAGTGTAGCAATCCGATGTCATTGCTTTGCAAGTTAAATCCTGACTCTAACATCAGGGTTCCAGAGAATTTCAAGTTAGGGCAAACAAAAATACCTCTAGATAGAAATAAATTTTTGGATCAAAGTATCCTAGTTTGGGAAAAATCCGAATAATGGAAACTCCCACTTTATTTTTCTGAATTTTCTTAAATTCAGTAAAATCAAGAACATTGAAATACGTATCCAAATTTATCAATTTTCATGTCGTTATATTAAGAACATTATTTAAAAGTTGTTCATAAAGTTTCATCAATTTTGGATCGTCGGTTTAACCTAAATTAATTTTTGAAGTTTAAAACTTCAGAAATTAATATAAAATAAAATATTTGCCATAATCGAAATTTTTTGACGCAAAGGTGTTTATTATATCATAACACACTTCGGTTTCAAGTTTCGTCGTATTAGGACCCCAAACGACACCAAACAATGGGCTAGGTGCTCCAGTGCACCCTGGTGCTCGTCATAGACAACCCAACAGAAGCTTGTGCACTTAGACTCATTGTATTAGCCAAACCAATAGAGGCTTGGGTACTTGAGCGTGCCCAGGCACCTTGTATCAACTGTGCAGCCTATGGGGCTAGCGCCTAGGATCTCCTTGGCTCCAGGAAAAGGAATGAATAGCTCCTCCAAGCAGTGTAATGGGTCAAAGTTCGATTATTAAGGGTACTTTGGGAATGATATGTGCTGGGGTATAAATATTCATGCTATTAGGCTTAAGTGGGTATGCATGCAAAAGGCTTTTGGGGGCTATTTTGTGCCCAATTGTGAGTCTTAGTTGTTGTTATATTCCTGAAGAAGAAATACCCTAGTGTCAGGCAATAAAGATGACCTCTGTAATTCCTTCTTCATTCACAATAAAAAATTCTCGTGGAGGTGACTCCATATTTTTTCCCTACATAGTGTTTTCCACATAAAATCATTGTGTTTTCTTTATTCTTCTTACTTGTTACTCCCGGGGTGATACAACCGGAAACCCCTTGTTGGAGTTATCCTCATAACATCATGTTCATTAAAAACATGGAGATTAAGGCTCCATTTAAAGCAATTGTAGCTGTCTAAAGATATTGCTATAGTAGAAGTTGTAGTTGTTGATGTTTGAAAGTGAAGTTATCATAGTATAGTGCAAAGCGTCAAACATGGACAGTAGTGCCTAATGGATAATCAATAGGCGAGCAGACGTTTGGCAAGTTAGTAGATATTAATTGTGATAAAGAGCCATGGAAATAATGGTATTTTAATATGCTAAATAATAATAATAGCAAAAGTGTATTTTAGAGACAATCGTTTGAATTTTTTTTCTTATTCGATTTTTTTCTTTATGTTTTTTTTAACATGCAATTATATTGATAAGAAAATCAAGGCACAAGCAAGCGGGTATTAAAAGAGAAAGAAAAACAAAAGAACCAAAAAACAAGATAGATAAAAAATAAAACAAACAAATCCAAAAAAAGTCAACCCAGGATATAATCTAGATGGATAATCAGCATAAATAGAAAAAACAATAAAATAATTAAAGAAAACAAAAAAATTAAGACGGATGTAACACAACAGCAACAACTAAAAGCTCCCCTCGGACCATCAAAAAGCTCCACATCACCGACAAAAAACCCGTTAAAGCCTCTACACATCAGCCCCAAACTGCCCTGTAAAGAAAAGCAAAACAAAGGGGAGAATAAAACCAGTAAAAGCAACAAATCACTCTGTATCCCGCAACAGCCCAGGTAGCTTCCAGCAAACCAAAGACAAGAGCAGCTGCCCAGTCCAACTAAAAACAACAAAATCAAGCGGAGGAAAAAAATTATAAACCCAAGCAGATAGCAAAATCTCCTTAATTACCACTGACTTACTTTGACAAGGGTAAGCTCTACAGCATAAGGAGAAATGAAATCAAGGCATAAACCTACCCCCCCATGACAATTGTAATTTGTCCAAGATACAGATAGCCTTTATAGGAGGAGGGAGATCACGCTCGCATGTAATAACCAGATTTTCATGACATGTCATCATTTGCTAATCAATCTGCTGCTAAGATACCTTCTTTCAAAATATATGAAATAGTGTAGTTATAGTAGGAGAGCAAATTATAAATTTTATCTAACATAGAGTTGAAATTTGCTTTTTGATGGGTTACTTTCTGAAAAAGTAAACAGAAAGCAACTCCCCTAAACAATAAAATCATGTAGTGGTGAACTTTATTTAAAGTTTAACGTCCATAAAATCACCCCAAACGCAACCTAAGTTGCCCAATTTATGCTGAAGTTAACATATCAGTTGCCCTCTTCAAAGATTTTCAAGCTGAAATTCTGAGAAATGAAATGTTAGAAATTTGATATGCTATTGTCATTTGTCTTGTCAGATTTGTTGTCTTTTAGAATTATATTCTCTTCCCTTTTTGGATTCATTTTGAGCTTTGATAGTTGTTCCCATTTTGATTTTGGCATGCATCCCACTTCACTGTAAATAACCAACAAAATGCACTATTACTACTAGTTATATCAATTTAAAGCGCATAAGTTATGTAATGTTTTAATCAAATTGTTTTATGTTTTGTTTTACTCATTTTAATCATATTTTTTATTGCATTATAATTTATGTGAGAAGTTTTTTACTTCCCTTATATAGAAATGATGTCTTTCTTCTGAGGTGAGAAAATTCAGCCATAGTCATGGGAGCTTAGGAGTTCAAAAACATTTTAATTATCTTATTTAAATGTAATTCATATTTTGTTTTGGGAATTTTGAACTTATCTCTACTTCTTACTGATTTAACAACTACAAAATTATCAGTCCTTGATCAATTGACATTAACAAAACTGATTTCCCATATGGGCTCAACTTTCACGGCTATGGACAGCTTTATTAGTATTTCTCCAAATATTTATCTTTTTTCACCCATAGCAAAATACAACATGATAGAAGATAATAAAGCAGAGTGCAACATTAGCAAAAAAAGCTTATTAATCATTTACTCTATGCTTTGCTGTAATCTAATCATGTGGCAGGTTAATCTTTATGAATTTTCTATGCTGCAGAACATAAAAGCATTGCATATTGAGGACATGGATGTAGTTGTTGAGCCAGGGATTGGTTGGGTGGAGCTCAATGAGTATTTGAAACCTTTTGGTCTTTTCTTTCCGCTTGATCCAGGCTAGTATATGTTCTTATTGTATCATCTTTTTTGGAAGTGCTTGTTATTTTTCCATTTGACTTGGAACTAATGAGCAATAACAGTAGACCACATGCCCAGTGGTTGGTACTCTCTTGCCCTGTTCTTCTGCTTTGTATAATTCATAAGAAGACAGTTCATTTTATAAACATTTTATAACTTTAATTTTGGATTAGTTACTCTTTAATTATCAAATGTATTTTTCAGCTTTTCTTATGTTGTGTCATAAATATATTCCTATCTGTATAAGATGGGCTTAAGTGAATTTTTGTAAGTATGATGTTCTACTACTTGTTGTCTATTAAAAGGTTCTAAGATACTACAGTCGATCTGATATTGGAAAAGAATATACTTTACTTTCATAATTCAAATTCAAAGCTTTTTTTTTGAGATTTATCAAGTTAATTATTCTGTTTGATTGCTTAAATGTAGGGCCTGGTGCTTCCATTGGAGGCATGTGTGCCACTCGTTGTTCTGGTTCTCTTGCCGTAAGGTTGTTTTTCAGATTTATTTTTTTAATGCTAGCTTTAAAAACCTCAAGCTTTGTTATAAATCTATGACTAAAAATTGTCATATTAGCTGAAGAATTTTTTCAGTTTTCAGGTATGGAACAATGCAGGATAATGTCATTAATCTCAAGGTATTTTTATATTTTTCCTTCTATATTGTAGTCTTTTTCAATTTTCATCTTAATTTTCAGTGTGCTTCTTCATAGGCAGTTTTGGGGAATGGAGATGTTGTTAAGACAGCTACTCGGGCTCGAAAGACTGCGGCTGGGTATGTTGAAACTCTCTTAATTTAAAATGTTAGTAATTCTAACATAGTTCCTTATTTCAGTGTGGTCAATTAAGTTCACACTATTTAAGTTGGCTACTCTAGTTCCCAAATTATTCAATATGCTTATTTTATTTTTTAATTTACTTGAAGCCCAGTTTAGCCCATAAAATGAAATTCAAAAAAATAAATTAGCATTAAAAAGAATAGCCAATAGACTAAATTGGCTATATATAAAAGTTGGGGACTACCTTTTCTAAATTGAGTAGTCTAGCTCTAAATTGTCGAAACTGAAAAAATTGACAGACTATTTTGGCCAATTTTTTGTTTGAAGATATCATAAATGTGGTTGTATATACCTAAACAGCATTGATACACATTCTTGCAAGTAGATTCAATTTTTCTTGGAACCCGAACTTTGAACTCACATCTTATACCATTTATGAAATTATTTGTTAGGAAATGAAATCATTTTATTTTATCATGATATTATTGTTTGCCTTTGCTTAGTTCCAAAATTATTTGGCATCAATTTTATTTTACTAGTTATTGCACTCAGTATTTGTGGAATCCATAACATCCATTTTGAGTGGAATTAAGCATACTTTATTGGCTATTTGGTGGAAGCATCAATTTATATTGTCAGGGAATCTCAAGTTGTCTCAATATTTGTCACTTTTTAATTTGATATATGTTTCTACTTCTGAGAAACATGCATCTTGAAAGAAGCTGATGATGGAGCTAATACATTTAAATAAACACTCTAGGTATGATTTGACTCGGCTGATGATTGGAAGTGAAGGAACACTTGGCGTTATAACAGAAGTGACTTTACGCCTACAAAGGCTTCCTCAGCATAGTGGTATTATTATTCACTAATATATTTTACTGTTATTATTTTTCAGTGGAAATTTTATAATAACTCTTTAATACATAAAAATTTTTGAAGTGTTTTTTTTTGGAATGTTTTCATGAGTTGTTATCAGTACTAGATAATACACAACGTAAATGTAGGACTTAATAATAGCTCTTGCATACCGCAAACATCTTTCAAGTGGTTTCAAGTCTAATCCAGAAAATAATTGAGCTGACTTAAGTTGATAAAAAATATCATCTAATCTTGGTAGAGGATATTGATTATTTATAAATATTATATCTAATGCTGAGTAATCTTTGCACATTCACTAACATCCCTTATTTTTAGGCATTGATTAGTAATTCACAAGGTGTAATTTTCAACTGAATAAGCCCTTTTTATCAAGTAGCTAGGCACTCATCTCCTTATATCTTCGTTCTATAAAAAAAGTTTTTGCACATACCAAGATTTTTCTGTGTAAAATCCAAGTATAATTAAATTTCACTCAATCGATTTGCTTGGCAGTAGGCCTCTCTACTCTTCAAATAGGTCTTTGCATTTCTCCCCTAATTTTTGAATTTGTAGATGAAAATGACTGGCTAAAAATGTAGACTAGTTTCTCTCAACTAATTGCTTTTTCAATTCATATAAATTGGCTGCTCACAGGCGGCCAAATATTTAATTAATCCATCTAGATCGATTGGCTAATTGTTGTGTCGACCCAAATTGGTTAGCTTAGTGTTTTGTCGATTCATCTTAGTTAGCTACAAATTGTGTGATTCCTAACCCACCAATTTATCGATTGTCTTATTTTGACTATGTTGATCCAAAAGACCGATAACATTTTATTAGCAGGCATGTATAGTATACTATAAAATGATAACAAATTTCAATCAGTTCTCGATTGATAGTTAACTCGGCATATTTCTTAATCCAACCAAATGGATATGGTCATCTCTAACCTTAGGAATCAATTTTTAACTTCTCAAAAAATATTGCATCTTTACATGAGGAAGTGTCATTCTCTTTTCCTATTTTTCCTCTTCAGTATCAATATTTTCTTAGCATTTCTTTCTTCTTCATTCCAACTTGAATTGATGACTCTTTTTGCCACCAATTTATCCATTGTCTTATTTTGACTAAGTTGATCCAAAAGACCGATAACATTTTATTAGCAGGCATGTATAGTATACTATCAAATGATAACAAATTTCAATCAGTTCTCGATTGATAGTTAACTCGACATATTCTTAATCCAACCAAATGGATATGGTCATCTCCAACCTTAGGAATCAATTTTTAACTTCTCAAATAAAATTGCATCTTTACATGAGGAAGTATCATCCTCTTTTTATATTTTTCCTCTTCAGTATTAATATTTTCTTAGAATTTCTTTATTCTTCATTCCAACTTGAATTGATGACTCGCTTTGCCAGTTTATTTGAACACTAATGTAATTGCTACAATTGCATTTGTGTTTGTATATCTTTGAATTTGTGATTAAGATTGCATAAAAGATTTCATTGTTGATATAATCTATTTTGTTAAAGTTGTCATCCAATCAATTCGCCATCGTTGGGTGCACTCAATGATGCTACCTGTGGTTTGTCTTCCTTGACTTCTTTGAATAATTGACAATTGAAACAAGATCGCTTCACAAGGTCAGTAACCTTAATGTGTCAACATCATTGATGACCTAAATTACCTACTTTAAGTGGATTCACTTTGATATCGAAAATATTATATTAAATTTTGTTGAGAGTGTAGCCAAAACACTCGATCAATATTCACAAATCTTAAGTGAGGTGCAAGTGACAAATTGTAGATATAGAAGAACAATGTGGATTCTAAATAATAACTTTCATTAAATTTGAGGAAAATAACATAATTTCTAAGAAAAGAGAGAAAGATTCAAAAGTTCAAAATTATTATTTGACTAGCTATTTATAATCATTCAGATGGCTTAATATTTTTGGGCATTTATCACACAATCGTAAGCTTGTAATGCCCTGCCAACTATGTTTGTAACCATCTAGCAAACTCTAATTAGTACTAGGATTTAGCCACATCATCCTCATCTTTAATGAGTAATGTCCTATGGAAAATATACTAATGAGCTTTTGTTCTTTGATATGCTTTAATTATTTATTCCAGATTTGCCCATCAACTGAAGGATATACATTCAATCAGCATTATTATCAATTGATAACACATTTGATTAGCAATATTGTTGATTGTTCTTATTATTTGTTGAATGAACATGGGCATTGATTGGTTATATATGAACCCCTTTCCAGTGGACACCAAGACTTAGCATCATATGGCTTATAAAAAAGTGAAATGAATATGTTGTATACTATTTCAGTCGATTGATGTTCATCGGGATGCTTGACAATAGTACTGAGCATTCGACAAATGATGTAGTCACTCGTTACATGCGGAGTAGATCATCAGATGCTAAAAAGTAATGCAATTTTTATGATTTCCTTTTTATAGCAACAATGAGTATCATGCTTTTATGAAAATTAATTTTGTGCATGAAGTGTCAAGCTTTTGATGTCCGTTGTAGAAAGTTTGCTTCAAAAACTAAATACTTTTTAGTATTCTAGCTAACAATACTTTTGAGTTGAACTATGTATATTTACTTCTAAATTTCAATGGAGAATTGTTGCCTTGGCATCCATCTGTAGAAATTCTTTGTTTTTATAATACTCAACTTTTAATGAATAGCTGTTAATCGATAAGAGAAAATTTTAGACAATACCTTCTTTATGCTGAAATTTCTTAACAATTAATATTGTCTTAGTTTTTTGTGCTCTGCTTTTCTTTGATCTTGTAGATTTATATATTTTGTAGTACAATCTTATCTTTAGGTGACTTTATAAGTGTCCAAGTTTTATTTTTGTATAAAAACTCTCTCTTGTTTCACATTAAACTTTCACTTGGTCAATTCATCTAATAGTAGAACTTTATTATAACATTATGACTCTCCCCCATCTAAGATAAAAGTAACAAAGAGAAGAAGAGTAGCAATTTGTTGTTTTATGAATTATTTGTGACATTTTAATCTGATTTACAAGTGTGTTAAGCTCGGGTTACTCATAAATTTCTTTTTTAGCTTCCTTTTTTATGTTGTCATGGTCAGCTTTTCTCTTTCGATATGCTTTAGAGGAGAAATATCTTTTTTAACTATGCTTGGCCTATTTTTGTATACTATTTATTATTCATGAAATTTCTACTTTTGATTAGTTTTCTACTTTTACTATCCCAAAATGTCTATCAAATGTATCTTCCCTATATTCAATCAAGTTGCATTTGTTTAATTTTAGATCAAGTTTATCTATAATCAATCTGATTATTATAAACATAAGATAAATATCAAAAACTTTAAACTATTTTAAAAGCTTTAAACTTAAGATTTTTTATTTATTAGATATATTATTGTGTTTCTTATATTAATTGATAATACTAGGGATGGAGTAAAAGCAAAACTTGAGTTATGGAGAACTACTTTAGAGTCCAAAGATTTTTATCTTAGAAGATCTAAAATTAAAAATAGAGTAAATTTTCAATTATATTAGAAGCTCTAATCTCGATGACATAACTATTGAGGACAATATGATCAAGAAGAGCGAGCGGTTCAAGTTTTAGGGTTCAATTATTCAAAATAATAAAGAAATATAGAGCAATGTAATTAATAGAATCCAAGTTGGTTGGATGAAATGGAGGAGTGCTTCTGGAATATTGTATGATTCAAAAAATCCCACTCAAAAATTAAAGGGGAATTATTTAGAACAGTTATACAACCAGCTATGTTATATGGGGCTGAATATTAGCCAACAAAGATGAAAGCCATTGATAAAATAAGTGTTACAAAGATGAGGATGCTTAGGTGGATGAGTGGGTACACTCATAAGAATAGAATAAGAAATAATTTTATCTGTAGCAAGGTTGGAGTGGCTCCAATAGTGGGCAGAATTAGAAAATGTTGCCTTCGATGGTTCGAGCATATTAAGTGTAAACCGTGCAATGCCCACTGTTAGAAAATTTGAGTTTATGAAATTCTCCCATATTGAAGGAGGCAAGAAGACCTAAAAAAATATGGGAAGAAATTATTGGAGTAATCTTCTTTATTTGAAACTTAGGGAGGGGCTTCTATTTGATCGTGCATAATGAAAACAAAAGATTAATGTAGCCAAGCTCACCCAGTGAATTAAAGTTTGGTGTTGTTGTTGTTGTTGTAGATATATTATTGTATCTAGTGCATCTTCCTTGAATATCTTTGGCAAACATACATGAAATCTTATGCTTTTTGCACTTTTATTAAGTATTTCATTCACTTTCTCAACTAGTTCTTAAATTATTTTCTCTATATAAATTCTTTGTGGCCACAATGATTTCTTAACTCCATGGATTCATAATCTTCATTTAAAAGTGTTTGCATTTGATTCTTTTTTTTTATTTTCCACCAAGCTCTTTTATTTTATAAGGGTTGCAAATGCATTAGATTTTTTTTGACAAAATAAATTTCATGTATCACCATTTATGAAAGTGATTTAATAAATATTTAGATGTATTAGAGGTGATAGGATTGCCCTTATACATGCATGTGAACTAACTTTAATTTTCTTATCTTAAGATTTCTCATAATTTTAAATAAATTATCATGCTTTTCTTCTTTAAGATTCCATCTTTATTTAAGTTTGGTTTAACAATTTTTAAATTTGGATTTTTTTATTGAGTGAAGAATTCGTAGGCCTATTTTGCTCAAATGGACTAATTGTTGGTTCCATGCTCAATATGTACTTCTCTAGTGGCAACAGTTCCTATTGTTCCTATGCTTGTGGTAATGCAAAGAGATCTTGTCTTATTAAATTCAGCAATCATCTACTCAACTTTTCTCAACTTCTAGGAATTAGCATTGAAAATTGCACAACATCTTCAGTTTCAAGCTATTTGATGGAGATTAAATTTATTCTTAAGTGAGGGATGTGTCAAAAAATTTTCAGCTTCCATACCATCCATAATATATCTTAATTACTACATCTTCAATGTCTTTTATGCTTAAAAATTTCATCATCAGCGTAGAATGTTTTCTTATAATCCATAATAACAAAAATAACAACAACACCAAGCCTTAATCCCACTAGGTGGGGTCAGCTACATAAATTCTTTATTTCTACTGTGCACGACCAAAGAAAACCCCCTAAGTCCAAATAGTAAAGATCCTTCCTAATAGTTTTTTCCCATATCTTACTGAGTCTTTCTCTTCCTCTTTTAATATGAGAGAAATTTATAAACTCAATTTTTCTAACAAGGGAGTTGCACGATCTATACTTAATATGCCTGAACTATCTAAGGCGGTATTCTTTAATATATCCAGTGTTGGAGCTACTCCAACCTTGCTATGGATAAACTCATTTTTCATTCTTCCTTTACAAGTATACCCACTCACCCTCCTAAGCATCCTAATCTCTGAACACTTATATAAGTTTCTTCTTTGTTGGCCAACATTTAGCCCCATATAATGTAGTTGGTCGCTACTTTAAAAAATGTCTTTGATTTTGAGTGGTATTTTCTGATCGCACAACACTCTAAAATCTCTCCTCCATTTCATCTAACCATCTTGAATCCTATTAATCATATTGCTCTCTATTTTTCCATTATTTTGAATAATTGAACCGATGTACTTGAATCTCTCACTCTTCTTGATCACATGGTCCTCATAAGTTATGCCCTTGAGATTAAGATTTCTAATATAATTAAACTTACACTCCATATGATCTATTTTAGATTTATTAAGGAAAAAACCTTTGGATTCTAAAATAGTTTTCCATAACTCCAGTTTTACTTCAATTCATTCTTTAATCTTATCAATTGTTACAATATCATCTATAAATAATATGCACCAAAGAATCTCCTCTTGAATGTGCTCAATAAGAACTTTCATAATTAAAGTAAAAAGATATGGGCTAAGAATTGAGCCTTGATATAATCGAGTAGAAATAAAAAATTATTAGATAAGCCACCTTGTGATCAAACACATGCTATAGCCCCATTATACATATCTTTCATAACATTAATATATGCAACACAAATCCCTTCTCTCCAAAGCTTTCCAAAGAACTTCTTTTGGCCCTCTATCATAAGCCATTTCAAGATCAACAAAAAGTAAATGAAAATCTTCTTTTTTTTCTCTAAATTTTTCTATCAAACCTCTTAATATATGTATGGATTCCATGGTAAATCTACGTAGCATGAAACCAAATTGATTTTGAGAAATGCGAGTATCCTTTCGTAATTTGTAATCAACTACTCTCTCCCAAATTTTTAATGTCACATTAAATTGATTCCTCTATAATTAGCACAATCTAGAGCATCACCTTTATTCTTATAAACATTAAATAACTCAGTAAGCCAAAAGATTCATGCATCACCCAAATATTTTCATACATCGATAGGGATGTCATTTATTTCTTTCGTTTTTCGCTCTTCATCCTCTTTAAAGCATTCCAGATCTCAACTTAACTTATACGGCGATGAATGAAAGTGTAATTGAGACTATTTTTATAACTATTAAACTCACTTATATTAATTTTACTAGTACATACTTCATTGAAAAGTTTGGTAAAATAATTTATTCTCTATAATGAATATCTTCATTCTTATAAAGAATTTTTTTATCATCATTTTTTATATATTTAACATTAGTCAAAACTTTGCTTCTCTTATCTCTTAATTTGGCTAGCTTATAAATGTGTCCCTCTCCCTCATCAATGCCTAATTTATTATATAAATGCTTGAATGTTGCACTCTTAGCATCACAAACTACTTTTTAAGATTCACGATAGATTAATTTTTATTTCTTCTAGTTCGCCACATTTTTACATTTAACCATTCATTATAGTATTCTTTTTATCTTTAATCTTAACTTGAATATTATATTTCCACCACCATCAATCTTTATTAATGGGTACTCTCACTTTGATTCACTAAGTAAATGTTTTGATACATAGCAAATACAATTAACAACTGAATTTCACATAAGATTGACCTCACCCTCAAAATCCCACTCTCCAAGTTTTAAAACTTCACTTTGAAAAAATATCTATATTACCATTCTTAAAATTGTCATCTAATTTTATGACCTATTTTAGATTTAATATTATATTTATTATGTTTTTTTTTTAAATCAAACTAGTAAAGAATGTTGGGTTGCCAAACAATCACTTAGAATATTTTTACAATTCTTACACAATAAATAATCATTTTTCATTAAAAAAAATAATCAATCTTAGATTTAGAAGTACTATTTTTATAAGTGATAGTATGTTTCTCCCTTTTTAAAAAAATAGGTGATAGCATTTATAAGATCATAAGCTAAGTTGAACTCTTAAATCATTCTTCCTTCTTCATTAATCTCTCTAAAACTAAAATCACCATGAATACTATTAAGTTTTATAATTACCCTTTTGACATATTTATTTAAATCTCTTCATGTAAAAAGCATCTCATCTTGAGATATTTCTTGAACCAACTTTCTAAATCATGTCAAATTCTTTCTTTCATACAGATATCAAGTTTTATTTTTGGGGTTTAACACTTGTGATATTAAAATTTATTCCATTAGTGTTAAGTCTTTTAGATAAAATTATATCTCCCAGTCTCTTAAACTATATTATCTTTTGATTTTTATCCAGAATAATACCCACACCATTCTTAAGGCAAGACTTACTCGAGTAACTATGTTTAAAGCCTAAACTTTTAATTTCTTTTGCTTTCTTTCACATCCACCTAGTTTTTTAAAGGCACAATATATTAATCCTTCTATTTATAATTATATTAACTAACTTAGAAGGATTGCCAATGAGAGTGTTAATATTTTAATTTTCTAATCTTAATTTAGAATCAAAGACTAACTTCTTTACTCACATTCATCCATATAATACGGGAACCCTTGCTTATTTGATACTACACCTGGGCGATGATTTAGTGTCCTTTGCAAATATTTTACTACATTCAGGCAATGCAATGCGTTGCTTTCAAGCGATGACTTAGCTCTAGCAGTTTTGTTATAATCTCATGTATAATATTTAGTCTTAAAATTTTAACTTGATGAACAATGAAAAGATTTACCTAAGTCTAATATTCAAGTTTCCATTGGACTATCAACACTAAAAATCAACACATCCTGAATGTCTTGTATTGTGACATCCAATATTTCTTTGCTTGACTTTCTCTTTGCTCATACCTTTTTTCTACAATCTTTCATTTAGTAGCTTGGTTTACCATATGAATTTTTCCCAAATTAAAGTTGAAAAGAAAGACCAAACAGCATTGCAAGAAAATTTATGAGTGATCACTCGTATTGGAGCTTTGTGAGGGATTGTTATTTATTAGAGCATAGCTAAGAAAAAAAAAATCATGTAGCCAACCATACTTAGCCGTAATAAGGTTTAGTTTTGTTGTTGTTGAACACCATCATATATGAAGGTGGTTGGGGGATTATATATGCAATTGTTCTTTAGTTTTGGTTTTGTTGCAGTATTTGTATCTATTTGAACATGGTAATGGCATTTTGTTGTCGTAATGTATCAATCCTTGTTTGCTAGTACACTTCATATGGTTGACTACGATGCAAGGAAAATGCTAATATTTGCTTTTTTTTTGTCTTGCGCTAGTTTTTGCAGTAGCCAGTGTACATGCTTCCTTATAAGAATATCCATCCCATCATTCTAAAGCCTGTTTGTCTGTATTATTGTGATCTTCAGGTTGCAATGTGCAACTTTCCAACCATTAAAGATGCTGCCAATGTAGCTATTGCAACTATGCTATCAGGAATACAGGTAAACCAGTAACGTTGACTTTTGTTTCCCATAAGCAAAACACAAATCACCGAATTTATGCAGCTTTCTTATAGTTATCTTATCACTAGCATTTCTGTTCATTTACTACCCAAATTTGCAGATCCTTGAACTTTTCTTTACGTTTTTTGAACTGGACACTAATTGCATGTGAGTGATTCCACAACACATTGGATATGTGTTCATATGAGTGACTGCTAATTAAATGAATTTTATTATGCCGGAACAAGTACTTTTTGCTTCTCTTAACTTTGACCTGGGTAATTTTTCCTTTTCAATGCCTCCTTATAACCTCATTTCTTGTCTTTCTTTCAATATTTGGCGTTCCGCTGGTACTTACAGATCTAGCTTCTGAGATTTTTCAACTTTACCATTAAGCTATTTGCTTTTTCTTCCTATGCTCCATTTATTCTGCTCTTCCTATTTTCTTTCTTATGTTCGACCATGGTACCATCCATAAAATTTCATATAGATCCTTGTGTTAAAATCTTTTTTTCTTAACAAAATAATTTTATTAATACTAATAATGGGATTACATAAGTGGTTGGTCTCGAACAATAAGCCCGCAAATCATAAAAGACCCAACCAAACTAAGGGAAAAGTATCATATAAAAGACTCAATAAAGGACCCGGGTACAAAACAAAAAAGAAAAATACATATAATCTGAAACCCTATGAAAAGAGCAAAGACCATTTGTTATAGGAGATCCAACACAAAATGTCGGTCTCAGCTGAGGTAGCTTCATCAAACCGAAATCAGCAAGAACTGGGAATCTAATTTTGGAAGGCAAGTCATCACATTGCAAGTTTTCAGAACGGTGTCTGGGGGAAACATCCCAAGCGGCAAAAGCAAAAGAATTCCTCAAAGCTCCATCGTCGACTACTACATTCTTCAAGTGCCAAGGAGTTTTCAGGATCGGCACTTGAACACAAGAATTTATCTAAAGCCAGCAGAAACAATGCTTCTGAGTAGTGGATCTCTACAAGCATTTCTTCCAATCTGCAATCTAAGCCAGAAAATGAAGTGCAAAAGCATAATGAGGTTGGCTAAAAAGTAAGGATGAAGCTAATTAAGTCTAAGTCCAGCAGCAATAATAATTAGTAAAATAGTATTTGCTGCACTGTCTTAGTCCCTAAAACTAGAGATTAGGACCAACAACAATGTCTATTAATTACTTAAAAGAGCTACCATTGAATTAGACTTAATTAGACAAAAGTTAATTCATCAAAGGCACCCAAGAAAAGCAGCTCCGAATAAAGAACCAAACCAGGATCAACACAACAATACGATCAATCAAAAAGACCAGAAAGGCAGCACTGAACAAGCAGCCAAACCTGCAACATTGCGAACAACATGACCAACCTGACTGATGGAAGAACAGCAGTAACCACATTCCAGGAAACAAACAGTAGTCCAGAGACAAAGACAAACCCAAAACAAAACAAAAAACAGCACAAGGAATTAAGTTCTAATATAAGGGAGTTGGATTTTATCAAACATGCATATTCCTTTCAGTTGAGAGGGCAATTTCTTCGTTTGTTAAAATGCTGATATGATCACTTTCAATGCCACGATTGGCAAGCTAATCTACCGCTTGATTAGCTTCTCTCCAAATATGAGAGAGTGAATTGAACTTAGAAGCTTATGAACATTCTTAGTAATGTAACAAGTTTGCCAATCACCACTCACTTTAGAATTAATAAGATTCAGAGAGCGTCACACTCGATCCAAGCTATCATTTATTCTTTGACCTATGACTAAATATTGACAGCATTCTAATAATTGAACTGTTAGTGGTAACTTCAATGACAAATTTTTTTCTTCTGGAAGATTCAATAACAACATCAAGCCAATCTTGAACATATCCATTGATGTTAATTATTTAAGTTTCTGATTTATAAAAAAAGTAGGAAATATTCTTGTCCAGATATCAGGCTAGATAAGATTTTCATTTATCTTTAAATCATTGATTTCTTCACAAATTGTGATCAATTTACCAGCTTCATTTACATCTTAGATCTCAAACCTATTATTTTTAATTATGAATTATTTTTACTCATAAATCAAGTATTTTTACTTCAATAATTGTTGATTCCTCACTCTATTAATGATTTATTATTTGTTGCTTCATTTTTTGAGTTTATTATGCTTGGAGAATCAGAGCATTGAGTAGAGCTGGAAGGCTACATCCCTTTAAAAATATACTTGTTTGTTATTTTATATTAAAAGAGTGCTTACCAGAGTTACTCTAGTTAATATAGGCATGAAAATATCATCCACTTGTTCTATAAAGAACCAATACAGATGATGATGATTGTTTCTTTTTTCTTTGTTCGCATGATACTAGAATTTTAGAAAGGTTGTTAAGTCGATAGTCGGTTTACATTGATCTCAATAGTCATTTTCTTAACTGGAGAAGCTCCTACATCATGAAAGATGCAATCAGCATATTGGACATCTTCCTATCTGCTGTTTAGCATGCTTGAAAAAAAAATTAATGCGTGCTTCTCAAACTTCTTTCAAAAAAATTCCCATGGTTCAATATCATCTCACAAATGTTGTATGAATGGATAACCAGAATGTCCTGTATCAAATGCTTAACTAGTTTTTGCAAAATTAAGCATCCTCAGCCTTTAAAATGGATGACTATGACTAATAGTCTCAACTATGAATAATAAAACGATTCAAACAGAAAGTGCTTCTCTAGAGCACGTCTATTAATTAGCTGTTTAACCTTGAGATGTAATTTTTCCACAATTTTCAGTTTAATTAATTTGGAGATTGAAGTGACTGCCATTAATGTGCTATAGTTCTCCTATTTGTATAGGTTTCAAGGGTTGAATTGTTGGATGAAGCATTGATGCATGCTATCAATAACGCAAATGGAAAAAGATTGCCTGAAGTTCCAACATTGATGTTTGAATTTATTGGCACAGGTAAGATTTAAGGCGCCCATTGCGCAGATATTTTTTGCTTTTTTTAATTTTAATTGTGTTTATCATGAAATGAAAACATTTTCTGTATAAATAGTGAACATAATGACTTGTAATGAAAGCTTTATGAAAATTGTGCATTTCGCTATTATTTTTTTCAGTTTATATAAAATTAGACTATTAGTAAATCATGCTAGATTCAGTCATTCATTCTGGTTATAGCTCTTAGTAACCTACATGGGTTATTCTACATCATGAGTAGGAAAATTAGCAAAGCAATGCATGATTTTTATAGCCTCAAGAAATGAAGATCACAAATGAATACGACTTGATGATTGATGATCCAATATTGACTAAGAAAAAGCTTTTGTGAATAGAAATAATATATATATAGATAACCACAAATTAAAAAAATTCATTTTATTTGTCACATTAAGATACTTCAATACAAAAATAAAGATTGGTATAAAAGGAGTACAAGTAATGAAAAACTTGCTTCCAACAATTACAACCATTACAAAAATGAAGACAAAGGAAAGGCAAACGCCAAAAGAACTCAATCCATAATCAAATTGAAACCTTTGGAATAAAAAAGATCAGATGACCCTCCACAAGAACAAAAACAAATTGAAAACTATGGAATATGAAGATTTGGTACCTCCAAAGCTACGAGTAAACCCAACTGAAAATTAGCTAATCTCTGGTGAGCAAAACAAAGCTAAGTGAGGAATGGCAAGACAGCAAAGAATCACTCAGTACTAGTCAACTTCTATTTGTCCCTCAATTCTTAGGCTTTAGGCGAGGATAGCAGTTTGAACTGTAGCCACACCTACAAAAAAGATGGAAATTTGTCAGCCAACGCCATTTATCAAGCGGATCAAGTTTGGACACAACTCTCATATTATGCTTTCCTATATGAATTGTTTTAATTAACAATGCCAAACAATATATGTGAGGGCCCGATGCCGGTTCAACGAGAACTATCCCGACATTGAGTATTCACGTATCGCAGGATCCTATTAAGCAATTTAAAAGAGAAGGAATACACATATAAAAGACAAGTGATATTTCTTATTCATTGAAATTCTAATTTACAAAATAGCCCACGTACATCATACAAAGTACATCTTCTTAGAACAAATGATGAACTGAAACAAAAGTAAAATAAAAATTAAAGTAAAGTAGTGTCGTAGATCCATCAGCAGATTGAAAGTTCAAAAATTAGGGTTCTTGCGCAAATTCTCCCAAAAGCGCCTAACCTGGTATTGTAAAGAAAACAATACCGATATTAGAATTCCCAATAATTAGAGAATACTCTAAGTACCGTAGTAAACAATAAGATATTACATTTTTTAATAGCAGAGATGCGATTAGCAGAAATAAGGCTATAATAAAATGCAAAAGGTAATAACACAAACGGGATAAATAATTTCCTGCAACAAGTATTATCACAAAGATATTGGTTACCGATGTTATTTTTTCAGTGACTAACAACGAATGTTATTGATGTCATTTTCCAATAATTAACCACGAATGTTACTGATATCATTTTCCAGTAACTAATCACGAATATCACTGATATCATTTTTTCAATAGCTAACCACGAATAAAATGATGTTGGTTTCGAACAACTAACCAATCATTAATATGAATTTAGCTCAAAGCGAAGCTAAGCAGCAGTAAAGTGAAAAAGTAATACATATTCATATACTGTGTACATTTTTCTTTAAGTTCAAGAGTGCAGCAGTTTGATTGAATCTGCATTTAAATTTGATATTTAAATTAGCTTTTTAACCAATACTTTTAGGAGTAATTATTATCTTTGTTTCTATTCTATTTTTTCTTTCGCTTTCTCATCTTGATAGAAGTCCAAATTTTAAGTTATTAAGATAGCAATATGTTATTATAGCGTTATTATTATCATTATTTAATAATAATAATAATAATGTACAAAAAAAAATAATAGAAATAACTGAATTGAAATTGACATAATTAAAATAGTAGTCATTTTATAACATTTGTATTGTTTTCATTATTAATTAATGAGAACAATAATAATGTTAATGATATAATAGAGGTAGTATAATTATTAATAAGAAAATAAAAAGAAGTAAAGATAATAAAAAATGTAAAATTTTGTGTTTTCAACAACAACAGTCCACTACTACAGCTTCAAGTTCATAGATATTTGAAAGCCTTCAGTTCATTTGTTGGGAAATTACCAGAGCAAAACAAAATGCACAAATTATATATCACAAAAAGGAAGAAAGAAGAACACCAGATTTACGTGAAAATTCAAAGCTGAGAAAATCACGGAGCCACATCACACGAAAAATCTACTATGATGAGAAATTGAAAAATAGGTTGCATGTCTCACTCTTAAGTTTTTAGATCTCACTCCTCCCTTTTGAAGAAGATGGCGACCACGGAGAAAACTCCTCCAACCCTAGTTTTCCGTGGCTGCCATCTTCTTCAAAAGGGAGGAGTGAGATCTAAAAACACAAGAGTAAGACCTGTAACCTATTTTTCAATTTCTCATCATAGTAGATTTTTCATGTGATGTGGCTCCGTGATTTATTTATAAAGGCTAGCGCTTTTGTACATGGATTTACAAAATGTACAAAATACCTCTTCTAAAAATTTTTGGGTCTATATTGCTTAACTGTTCTTGCTCGAACCCACCTCACAAACGATGTGTCAAACTCCATCTGCATAGATTTGGGTCTGCAACTTGCTGCCCAAATTGTCGACTGAATTCACGTGGTTTGGCTTATTGATGACCCATTTCCCATTGCTGACCTTACTCTGCCAACCTTTCTACCAATTTATGGCCCTGTTCGCCACTTTCCCATTTACCCCACCCACCATTTTTAATGACATTATATTGCATGTAATTTGATATATATACCATTTTAAAAATTAAAAAACAACAAAAAAACAATAGAATGAAAAACGAAAAAAAATGAGAAAATTAGAAAATAATCAAAGAAGAGGTGTAAGAGTTTGAGAAAAAAAAAGGAAATAAGTTATTGTACTATTTTTTATCATGCAATTTAATTGGAGATACAATTCATATTTCATGTAATTTGGGTAAAAATATGAGCACAAGTACTTTATACGTCCTAATTATCAATATGAGCTCGACTGGCTGAATATGGAGAGGTCGACAGTACATCCCGTGCTGATCCAATTGGGTTCTACAATATAACATCATTGAATTAAACAATGTTCATCAGTGTCAGGTTCACTGACTGCCAACAAAATCCCTCCTTCCATTCTTTTTTTCAGTTCAATCAAAATTGGTAGCAGCTCATACTCCAAGTAGAAATGCAGATGAAGTTGGAGTGGGACTAAACTCAGCAACTAGATATAGTATCCAATACTACCACAGAATTATACCTTACGACATTGACATTTTCTCTTTTTGTCTTCTTAGACACTTGTATAATCCCTTCTCCAATGAAATCATGGCCGTCTTCTCTAACATCGATGACTTGCCTCATCACCCTCATTCTGTTAAATTGTTTAGCCTTCACCATGATGATTGAAAGACAAAGGTAAATTGATTGAGATTTAAATTAATGTTGAACTAATTCTTTATCTTATGAATTTGTAACTTGATGGAAACCGGATATAGTCAAGCTCCTATCAAAGTTTATAAGTCTTGATTGAATAGAATCTTGTCAAAATGTACTCCAAATTGTTTGACGCAAAGTCAGCCAAGTTATTTGAATCAATCTTGAACATGAGTTAGATCAACTTGAGATCAAAGTGTTAACAACTTTAATGTGAAACACAATGACAAAAATGTGTATAATTTATGTAGGATGATGGGATTACCATTTCAAATTAAAAAATGCTTTGGAAATTTTGAAATTTTTGTGACTCAAGGAAAGAACCTTGAGTTACCTATACAAAAATGGTGATTCGGATAAAGAGATACAGTCATTCACATGCATTAATGTCAATCTTCATTTCTAATATTAAATGAGCTATTAAATTTGTTAATTTGTGGGAAGAAATTAAGCAAAGTTCTCGTTATTTTATAAATTTTAGGGGATTGAACAGCAAAGCTTGTGTTGCCTATAATTTAAGGGTTTCAATCAGGTAAAGCTGCCCATTAACCCAATTATTTAAAGACCCTGAAAATGAGATTGAATAGGATAGCACTAATAGATTGGCAGTAATCTCATCAACTGTCACCTTCTCCATTTGGTTTCTTAATTCCATTGAATATGTATGCAATAATAATGAAGGTAATATTTGTAAAGATATTAAATGAGTTTAAATGTATTTTATCAAAATCCCAACAGTTTATGCTAGCTAAAAGTTTATAGAAATTTTGAGTCCTTTGTTAAGCGGATTAAAATGGCCTTGAATAAACCGGTTGAAATCCCTACTAATTCCTCTTTAGAATTGAATATATGCTTCAGTTATAAAATTATTTTTTAAGCATTCCTCATTCCATTTTCTCCATCTGCTCTAATTTTTTCTTGTTCAATTTTTTTTATTTTCTTGATAACTTTTCAGAAGCATATGCAAGAGAGCAGACTATGCTTGTCCAGAAGATTGTCGCTGAGCATGATGGCACTGATTTTGTTTTTGTTGAAGATTCAGATGCTAAAACAGAATTGTGGAAGGTGCGTAGTAAAAATGCCAGTTTTCATCAGCTTATTGCTCAGACAAATGACAAAAATAAAAATAATAAAACTATAAAAAACTCTGATACCCTAAGGCGATCCTTTTTGGTATCTGACGCAGTTCATGTAGGCCACAGCATCTATCTTCCTTGATCAAATTACAAATGCATGCAATTAAACTAAAAAACCATATTTAGAATAAAAACTCATTGCCGGTCGGGTGTCAGAGGGTTTCCTATAAGATAACAATGTAACCTTCATATTAGCATAGATATATGTTTGCTTGGCAATCTCTACGTGATGTTTGGCCAAAGAGTCATGATGACAATTATCTGCCACTTTTTTCTCTCATATTTTTCTTTTCTCATCTTTTTTTTTTCTTTGGCTGTTCTAACCTCAGGTAAGGAAGGAGGCTCTTTGGTATTGCTATGCCATGGCACCTAATTTTGTAGGAATGACTACGGTTGGTTATTCGTTCCTTTTCATAATATGTTTTTGTATTGATTCTTATTCATTGATTTGGTTCATTTCCTAAATAATGATGTGGTGCAGTAGACATTGAACCTATGAACAGCTTCTTTTCTCGTACTTTGGTACTGTACTGTGAGCTTGCTTTTATGCACCTTGCAGCAATTATTTGCGGGTGAATAATGCGAACGGAATGCATTATTACTGATTGTTATGTTCAGTTTATTCAAACACATAATGCTCAAAGAACCATTTTGAACAATTTTTTAAATGTATAACAAATTTGTCATTTGTATATATGGTTTTATTCCTATTGATTTGAAAAGGGGTTGAAGTTGATTTGGAACAGCCAAAGGACTATGGTCACTGCCATGCATACTGTAAAGAAGCAGCGGGGCTAGACAGAGGCCTGGACGCCCAGGCGCGCCCAGCAAACTCAGCAAATAGAGAGTCTGGCTCAAAATAAAGTGTCCATAAGGCATTTTTGGGGTTTTAGGGAGTGGTATAAAAGCATTTGTAATGCGTTTTAGGGATAATACTAATAGTGTATGTGTGAGACTCTTGGAGGCTGTTGAAAAACTCCATTATTTAGGGTTTGGAAAGGGTTTATGAAAATTTATCCTCTCTTCCCGTGGACATAGGTATTTTCACCGAACCAAGTAAATCCTTGTGTTATGCTTGTGCTTGAATTGTTTGTTTGATTTCTCTTGTATTGTTCTTGTTTGGTTTTCGATCCTTTCTTCATCTTCATTGGTGGTGAAGAGAACATTCCACAAAGTTACGACACATCGGCAAATATCAATGCGGTCAAGTTTGATGGAAAGAACAACTTCGGGATGTGGAGATGAGAAATCACGAATGCACTTTATGCATTGAACCTAGAGGAAGTTCTTGACAGCGAGGAAAAACCAGATGAGATATTGGAGATTTTGGAGATATTGGAGATTTTGGAGATTTTGGAGATATTGGATCAAGATGAATCGCAAGGCATGTGGCTTGATCCGAAATTGTTTGACTCAAGACATAAAATATGTGGCGACGACGGAAACATCAATGTGGAAATTGTCGAACTTCCTTGAAGGAAGAATTTGAAGAAGAGCATGGGGAATCGTCTCCATATGAAGCGGCGTTATTACATATTTTAGATGCGACAAGGAATTTCTATTGATGAACACCTTAGTAAGTTCACATAGTTATTGGCAGATTTGTTGAATTTTGATTAGACCGTAGAGGACGAAGACAAGTCACTGTTGTTGTTGAACTCGTTGTTGGATGAGTATGAAAAGTTCACTATGATGCTTAATCATGGGAATGATGCTCTAAGATATGAAGATGTGACGACGACCCTACTAAATTATGAATTCCAACGTAAGGATAAGGAGGCGACGAAATAAGAGATGGTTGAGGCTTTGACCCTCCATAGGTGAAGAACATAAAAGAAAACGCAATGGCCAAAAAAGAAATTTGGGGATGCTCGGAAAAGTGGAAAATCCCTGGGCCGAAGCATTGGGAGCAATTATTGCGCATTCTGTCTGGAAAATGAACATTGGAAGGACTGCCCTAAGTTGAAAAAAAGTAACATGCCAGTGGATCTTCAGATGCAAAGGCCAACATTACTCAGAATGTGATGGAGTCGAACTCAAAGGTCTCTCTTGTTACAAATTCTATGGGTTTTCTAGCAGACAATTCTAGTTTGATTATGGGCACATGTGCGACGTACCACATTTGCTCACAGCAAGACTAGTTTTATTTGTATAGAGAAACGGGCAGCAGTGCAGTCACCATGGGGAATGACGTCACATGCCAGATTGTTGGTGTTGGCATTGTGTTGATCAGGACACATGCAGAAACTGTGCAAGAGTTGAAAGAAGTCAAACACATGCTTGAGATCAAGAAGAATTTGCTGTCTGTTGGAGCCTTCGAAGCCAAGGACTTTAAGGTGGTAATTGAGCTAGAAGTTTTGAAAGTCAGAAAATGTGCGATGACTTGCCATGACGTTATGGCACATGAAGCTGGCACACACTTAAGAGCATTCGCTGAGAGCATTGCAGAATGATGGAATCATTGAATGTATAAATTCTTGCAAATTATTTTTTTGTGAGCATTGTATTTTTGACAAAATATGTAAATCTTTTGGTGTTAGCCTCCACAATACTAAAGAAATACTTGAGTATATACACACAGATGTTTGGAAACTAACGAAATTGACATCATTTAGTTGTCGGAGGTACTTTGTCTCTTTTATAAATGACTATAGATATGTATGAGTGTATACCATCATATTGGAGATTTTCATAAATTAGAAAAAGTTTGTGGGAATTCAGACTGGCAAGCTAATCAAGAGGATCCAATCAAACAATGGCGAAGCATACACTTCTGATTCATTCTTACATTAGTGCCAGAGTTCAGGGTAGAGCACCACTTCACGGTGAGAGAGACACCACAACAAAACGAGATAGCAGAGTGTATAATATATGTAGTCTAATATCGGGTTGGAGAGAGTCTATTGACCGAAGGCTCTAAACTATGCCTGTTACTTGGTGACATGTTTGCCCTCTATTGTAATCAACAAGAAAACTAATAAAATTGTCGTCTGGAAGTCCTGTTGCAGATTATTGGCAATTGAAAATCTTTGGGAGCCCAACTTACGATCATGTGAAGAATGATAGCTAGAACCGCAAGCTATAAATGCATTTTTTGTTGGTTTTCGACGCGGAGTAAAGGGCTACAAATTGTATGATCCAGTAGATAGAAAGATAGTGACTAGCACATATGTCACATTTGATGAGGAGTTTTCTTGAGACAGAAAAGTTTGCATCATGTAGAAAATAGTGTAGCGACTTCTACATGCAAGCAGAGAGTGGGGTTTGATACAACCCCTTTTGTACCATTGTGTTCTTCCCATCACAATACAGTTGTTGAAGATACTCCTACAGTTAATGATCATTTTGGTGATGAGGAAGAAAATGATGATGCTGAAAGTGAGGCTCCAATTCAAGAGTTAATTGTTAGAAATAAAACCTGATGACAGGCAACCCAATGGCCAACTTGGCTAAAAGACTATGTCACCTATGCTTTGTCAGTATTTGAGGATGAGGTTCCCACTCATCACAAGGAAGCAATGATGAGTCCTAAGAAAAACTTATGGAAGAAAGTCATGAATGAAGAGCTCGAGTCTCTTCATAAAAATGGTGTGTGGAGGTTAAAAAAACTCCCTCTAGGAAGAAAGGAGATTGGGTACAAATTGGTATATGTGAAAAAAGAAGGATCTCTTGGAGCTGATGTGAGATTCAAAGCTAGACTTTGGTTAAAAGGAAGGCATTGACTATGATGAGGTGTTTTTCCCAGTTGTCAGGCACTCATCGATCTGTGTGATTCTAATTTTGGTGGCACTGTTTGATCTATTATTGGAGGAGCACCTCGATGTCAAAAAAATAGTGTTCTTACATGGACAACTATAAGAGGAAATATATATGGTGCAACCTCAATGGTACATTGACGCAGGAAAAGAAGACTTGATTTGCAAACTGGAAAAGTCTCTTTATGGCCTAAATAAGTTATATAGGCAATGGTACAAAGAGTTTAATCAGTTCATGCATAAAGAGAAGTATACTAGAAGCTAGTTTAATCATTGTGTGTATTTGAAAAGATTACCCCAAGGTAACTTCATTAACCTACTCATGTACGTTGACGACATATTGGTGGCCACTTTAGATCAATCTGAGATGAACCACATGAAGGAACAATTATCGAAGAGCTTTGAGATGGAGTTAAGGAAGCAAAAAAATCCTTGGAATAGAGATCTCCAAGGACAGGAAGGCAGGAAAGCTTTGGCTTACCCAAAAGGAGTATTTGGAGAATGTGCTTAAAAGGTTTCGAGTGAATGATTTTACAGAGCCGATAAATATTCCTTTGGCACCGCACGTTCGTTTATCTATATATTTATGCCCAAAGTCAAATGCTGAAAAGGAAGAGATGCACACAGTGTCGCATGCAAATGTAGTTGGAAGCCTGAAACAAGACCAAACATGGTGCAGACAGTGGGAGTTGTGAGCAAGAATAAGGGAAAGGATCACTGGCAAGCAGTGATTGGCATATTTTGATATTTGAAGAGTATAGTGGGTGTTGATTTACTATTCTAGAAGCAGTCATCAATAGCAAACTTTTGTGTTGGATATGTAGATTCCGACTATGCGGGAGATATGGATCGAACATGATCGATGATAACTTATGTCTTCACTTTTGTGAGGAGGTCCGATTGGGTGGAAATCTATACTACAATCTGCAGTTGCCCTGTCTACAACAGAAGTAGAATACATGGCTGTCACAGAAGCATTCAAGAAAGCTATGCATATGAAAAGCTTGCTAGAAAATTTAGGTGTGAAGCAAGAGAAGATATTAGTCTTATTGTGATAGTCAAAGTGTTATAATCTTGGCTATCAACCCTGTTTGTCATACTCGCATAAAGCACCTAGATGTGCAACATCACTTTGTTCGAGATATCATAAAGGATGGAGAGATCTTGTTGAAAAAGGTTGGTACAAAAGATAACTCAGTGGATATGCTTACCAAGGTGCTTGCAGTTCAAAAATTCGCCCACTGCAAGGGTCTGGTAAATATGGAAAAGCTTCACTAAAGCTTTTCCTTTGACGGCAAAGGAACTACGTGCAGTTTTATTCCTTTGGGAGGAGGATACGTAGACAATCATATTGGTGCAGCTGCTATACTTGAGAGCGTGTTTGGTATCAGCTCTCATAGATGTAAATGTAGAATTGATGATTGGAAAGGTGGTTGAAGTTGATTTGGATTAGTCAAAGGAGTATGATCACTGTCAGGCCTTCAGCAAAGGAATAGCAGAGCTGGATAGAGGCCTGGGCGCCCAAGCCCCCCAGTGGCAGAGAGCCAAGCGCCTAGCGAACAAAGAGCCAGGCACCCAGGCGCTTGTGAAGCAGTTTCAAGTCCGCGGTTTGGGCGCCCAGGCGCCTGTGACAGTTCAAGCTAAAAATAAAGCGTCCCTGTGGTATTTTTTGGGTATACAAGCATTTATGATGCTAGGGTTAATCCCTGATATAGCATGTGTGATACTCTTGGAAATTACTGAAAAACTCCATTATTGTGGGCTTGGAAATGATTTGTAAAATCCTAATTTGTATTCTTCACTCCAAATAGTAAAATTTATCTTCCTCTCTCCCCGCAGACGTAAATGTTCACATCGAACCATGTAAATCCTTGTGTTGTGATTAGATTGTTTGTTTGATTTTCTCTTGTATTGTTCTTGTTTGGTTTTTCATCATAACAATTCCCACTTACAACATGCATCTACATACATCTATTGTGTGATCTAAATTTTGCATTTAAAAAGTTTTTCTAAACTTTTATGTATAATAACTATATCGTTTGATTAAAACTCTACAAACCACATATTCATCTCACAACATAGAAAGCTACATATTCTATTTTGAATAATTTACATTTATTGCATAAAATACATGTATTATATTTTTGAGAAGTAAATTTTGTAAATTTAATGTTCTATCAGATAAGCAAGACATGCATTAGAGTATTCAACTGTGCATGTATCTTTTTAATATATTACTAAAATTTATAATGGGAGAGCTAATGAAGGAGATTGTCGACAGACTGCTCATTTAAAACATAAGCTGATTAAGATTAAGTTCACTTGAGAAGTAAATGACAACTACTTTTGGTGTAGCTTAACTAAGCTAAGTCAAATTAAGCTATAAAGTTCACAGGAGATATGTTGAAGCCATTCTTATTCAAAATTTGATGACCCAACAAAAATTGAAGCCATCCTTATATCAGTTTGGATCAGGAATCGTTATCCAAAAATGTTCCCAAAAATTAATTGCCATTGCAAGTCTAAACTTATTTGCCTGAAAGGATCCAAAGTCTTTGTGATGATTTGAAAGCCTCTCTTGGGTACAGCAGCTTGTTTCTCATTCATTTTATTCTTGCAGGACGTTTGTGTCCCTTTATCGAAGCTTGCAGATTGTATATCAAAATCGAAACAAATTCTCGATGAATCACCATTACTTTGGTATGCTCTGTTAAACCAAACTTCGATGAATTGAATTTTGTTGAAATAGCCATCATTTTTCCCTTTTTAGAGAAGCCTGAAAGATGCATCACAGCATGCAAACTGTTACCGTCAGTTATTCAGGTATAATGTCAAAAAAAAGATATTAGAATGCAAATTATTATGTTTTCTGCAGCTTTGTAGTTGCACATGCTGGTGATGGGAACTTCCATACACTCATCTTATTTGACCCCGAGAACAAGGAGCACGAGCTAGAAGCAGATAGACTGAATCACTCCATGGTTTCCACAGCATTGTCGATGGAAGGTACTTGAAGCTTTTTTCTGAAACATTTGTATTGTCATCCTAACAGAGTAAATGACGAACAAAAAACAAAGAAAGAGCACCACACAATCACAATCACAGCACATTAATGGGAAAAATGATAGGAGAGGGGAACTGGCTATGCTAGATAAAACTAAGAGACGAGAAAAACAAATGACCGAACTCCCCCATCTTTCATGATATTAGCATATATAGAGCAGAATATAGCCCCGAAAACAATATAAACTCTACGTAATGGCGATCAGATTCAAACTAAATTTGAGGCATACATCAAGTACATCTCATACACTTTACGAACACATCCACAACAAAGACTAAAGATATTATGAATAAGTAAATTTTTTCCATCAGGATAACTTGTAGTGCATAGGAATACGACAGCCTCGGAATATTTATGCACCTTATATTTTGTTGAACAGGAACATGCACTGGAGAGCATGGTGTCGGCATTGGTAAAATGAAAGTGAGTCCTCATTCTGAGCTATCATTAATCTTTAATTAAATCATTATAACTGTTTTTAAATGAGAACAGATACTTCTGCCAAAGCCTATATTTACAATTCTTAAATGGAGAAAGGCTTATCCTGAGTTTATGAAGGATTTAAGATTAATTAATATTGATCATTTTTATTCCTATACAAGAAATTTATAAGAGCTAAGGAGACTAAATTTAATAGAGAATTTTCACATTGTAGTTGCTGGCAGATTAAAAAAATGTAATTGTTGTTTATATTTTATCTGTCTTATAGCTGTCTGATGTTTTGACGAACATAACATTATTCGTTGAAGGAATTCAAATATATTCTGCACCATGTATTTTTTCCGCTCTGTTTTCTTAATATGGTGTTTTTCTGCTCGTCTCTGTCTTATTTCCATAAATTTGTGTATTTATCAGTAAAGTGGAGCTTTAATTCTGTTGCTTGTAAAACACTTTTCTCTGTACCTTTTTTAAAACTAGTTAAATACTTTTTTTCTCACTGAATTATGTTTGTTATAGTACCTTGAGGAAGAACTGGGCATTGGGGCATTGCAGACAATGAAAAGAATAAAGACTGTTTTAGATCCAAACAATATCATGAATCCTGAAAAAATCATTCCTCCACATGTGTGCGTGTGATGAAGATGTCATTCATGTAAAGCCTTATTGCATGATATTTTATACAACAAATAAAGCTTCTTTCTATTTATAACCTGTTTACTTTATGTGTAACTGAATGTCACTTTATTGTTATTAATCAAGTTTAACTTTTGCGAGAACATGCTGGCAGTTGTGCTTGTGAGTTTACTTTCAGAGTGTTGCAATAAGATGTCTCTTCTTGCATGACTACTTTTAGATGATGAAAAGATTATTGATAATCCTCCATCAAAAGGGAAGTTGCCTCTTTAAGTTCCTTAAATTGAGAAGATATAACAGAAAAATAGCGCTCTCTCTGACGTGCTCAATACTTTTCTCTGCTGAGAATGTCTTAAGTTGCTGGTAAAGCACTCAAAGCTTATATAACTTATCAAGGAGCTCAAGCTGTCACTATAGCCTTGTGTTGGTAAACACTCAAAATCCTAAGGCTAGAGTTTAGGTTCTCTTGAGCTATCGTCACAAGGTCGACTAAAGAGTTGGCCTGGATCTCAGCATAATAGTAATGTTAGCGTTAAACTGCTAGTCAACTATATGTAATTGAAGTGCGTGATTAACATTTCTCTAATTAACAGCTCCCACCTCTAAAGTATTTAGTGTTAACGGCCTATTGCTACAACTCAATCTAATAAATGACTATTTTGGACAGCATGGATCAAAGTAAGCAGCTTATTGAAGGTCATTTCTTTCATTGCCCCCATGTGAGGTGCGAGAATGAAAGCATGCTCATCTCAGACCTGCAAAAACTAATGATTAATAAAATCAATTTTCTATAGGGTCTATAACTTAAAAAATATTATAATGACATTAGGATCATAAGTATAGAAATATAAAGAATTTCAAAATGATCTCCTGTGGTTGAAAAATCAATTATTAATTCCTTACCTAAACGACTTGTAGAAATGAACAAAGTATTGTAAATGACGAGAGTATGAGGATCTAGTACAGAATATGCATTTAAACCCTTATCTCCAAGAGCATATGAAACAATTGTCGAACCTTTAGGGAAGGATTTAGGGTGTTCAAGAGCATCTGAAGTTACTTAAACAATAATAATAATATAAATGCTTAAATTAAAGGGAGATTGTCTTTTAACAATTTTTCCTAGTTATAGTTGATGTGCGGCAATTTTTTTCAAATAATAGAATCAAGCATGTCTTTCATCAGCCGCTGCAATTGGGTCAAACATGTTCAAACTTGTGATTCGCATGATCATATTAAGAATATTTTAGTATAGTATAAGAACAACAAACTTTCAATCATTAATTAAATCATATCTCATCACAGAAGTAATTACAGAGTGAACTCATAATCCCAATACAACTTAAAAATGAAATGAAATAATGTAAAATACAATGATATGCAACGTATAATAATGGTGGCAGATGAGGTCCTCACCTCTCAAGTATCCGCACATCTACTTCAAGAATTAGCCTTAAATCTTATGATTTTTTATCATACACATAAAAAAAGCTTGACTATTGAATCAATTAGAATAATCTAAATACTTGGATATCAAAATTATACATTAAAAATTAAAATGTGTGCAAAAAGTAAACTAGTTATGCAGATAATAACAAAAAATAAAAAAGGAGTAACAATTTTGCCAATAGAATATACTAGCAATTTCCTACATAAATATCAAGTAGGCTATAACAAGTAAAGAGGTGTATCACTAAAAATCAAATCACATGACAGGACGAGAGAGCTCGAAACATATGCAGAGTAAATAAATTAAGCTGATTATTGGTATGACATAAATAATTTCATGTTATCAATATTGTTATGCCTAATTTCTAAATATACTTTCTAAGTGAGCATTCTCATAAGCTGAGAATTCATACAAATATGTTTGCATGTTAACGGTTCCTATGATATTTACAACACAATATGTACCAGCCCTCCTTGATGGACAATGGTTTTGGTCTCCGTATCTCTAGGATGGACAATGCCCAATCTGATATATGTACAGATTCACAAGGATAGTCTCTTTAGAACCATTTGTGAAAGTCGTCCAGCTTTACATAAGACAATAACATGCTAATTTTTATAGGGAATGCAAAACTAAAAGTGACAACAAGTGTTAAGTAGTGGATATGACAAAATTCATGGTGTAATCATAAAACTGTGACTATGGCAACAAACAAGCAACAAACAAGCAACAAACATGGTAGAAGTAAAATGTGATCTTAAGCTAGATACTTACTGTAAAAAATGATATTCAAGTACCTACAAATTTTTTGTCAAATCAATAAAAATCAAACAAGGGAAAGCAAAGTCTCCATGATATTTGAAATTTTCAATGGTTTGGGTTTGATTATTAGTATTAACATGGCAAAAATACATTATAATCTAAATTACAGTCATAAGTTCATAAATATGTCCATTTACTCATTTTAATTCTATAAAAATATTCTATATACACATTTATAAAGATATGAAATTATTTTATTATTCCACAATTCATTAAAATTGAAGAGAAAAGCTGCAGGACTTAGGTGTTGGCTAGCTTTCTAATGTTAGTATTTCTAATCTAAACCAAAGATTGCTTGGCTAAGAGGTCACCAGAAGTTAAATGCTCAACCTATTAATCAAGTTCTAAGCTTCTTAAACTGAAGTGTTGGTCAAATTAGGGTAGTTCACCCAAGAAAACAACCTAAGGCTATCGGGAAAAAAAGCCCAAGCACATATAAAAATCATCTCAAGTTCCAAGGTGATGATCTAAAAATAGAAACTCTTATATCATCTAAACTAGTTCCAAAGGTGCTGAGGTGGGAGAAAGGTGGTGTGAGCTTAAGGCTAACTCCTCTACTCATGGTCATATGGTATCATTATAAGGCGAGGGAAGTGTACTAGAATCCTAAAGCTTAAATAATTTATTTTCACACCAACATTAAGATATGATATATAAAAAAATCAATAAATGGTAACAGTTTAGGCTAGATCTAACTAATCTCCAACTAGATGGGTTTACTTAGGTTAGTTGGGGTCTAGCTAGGTTTCAAGTTTCTATCACAAGGCTAATTGGTTTATTGGGTTCTCACTGGTTTAATTTATTGTTTTCATCATAAATTAGGGTTTGGAGTTCAAAGGAACCCAACTCTTATAGCAAAACATTAAGCTATTATAAAGTTATAAGCTAGAATGACAAGGCTTCAACCAACAAGGAGTGGTCCTATAGTTCAAGACCTAAGTTATAAATTAGGGTTTCAATGGTTAGGCTAAGGCTTAATCTAGAGCTATTAGATACTCTTATGATAGAAAATAGTTGCAACATAGCATTTATATTATATGGTTAAGCATGGTTCCATAAATAAAACAAGTTCTAGGCTGTTAAGTTTCTCATCCAAGATCTAAGTATTTAACCTTAGACCCATCAATTTGAGATCCCAAGGGTTTAAATAGAATTCTTAAATTTTTAAATGAGTTATTAACATCAATCTGATTCATTGATTAAGCTTTATGTATGTAAATTATTAAGCATACAAGCCATACAATATAAATATGAAGCGAATTATGAAGTATATAAAACATGTGATCAACCATTCATATATTAGGTTTAGCTTGCATATGCATTCAAGACTTTTAATATACAGGAATGGAAAGCTAGTTTAACTTATAAATGCATAAGCTATGCATCAAGTGCAAGTGATGATATGATAGTTTCTATCCATATGGTGATTCATATCCATGCATATGCTACAAGTCACTGTGGAATAGCTCATAAACCCAAGAAAAAATGATTGCATAAGCAACTTAAAACATGTTGATAAGGTTGATAGTAAGTACCATTTACTTTATCAATAATCTATGTAAATAATAAATGGTAAGGAGCACATGATTTATAATGATTTGAAGGGTTATTTTAAGCACACAAGGTTTAATCACATGCAACCATGCATTAATATCTATATAATAAGCTTATTGATATGGTTCTAAATAATGTGACATTGCTTAATATTAATCATTAAAGAAATTTAAAAGGACAAAAGTTAAGCATGAAGTGAGACATGTGCCACTCAAGTGGCTAGCCTAGATTAACCCAGGCGCACGAGCAAGGCATAACCCATTCATTGAATCACAACCATGAGCTTAATAACGAAGCTATAAACGATGTACAGTTAGAATCTTATTATCATCAAGCCTATAAAAATAAGATTAAGTGTGGAGACTACAATTGAACATACTTAACTAGTTCATGTAAATGCACATGCATGAGAAAAATATGTAAACCCATCATAACGCAAGCAGAAATTATTCAAGCTGCATCTAATCATTAAGTTAAGCAAGGCTTAATCACATAGTGTAGGTGTTGAATCAACACTTAATGGAGACATAAGGGTGGTTAATTAGCATTGGAACTAAGCTAAGAACAACATTAAATCAAACTAACTTAAGAGAGTCCAAAAGAGAAAATGAGTCACCCAAGGTGGGTCTAGTTTCAAGATTGAGTCCAAAGGCTTCAGTGGACACCAGGCTTCAAACTCCATCCTTTGCAACAAGTCTTGTGCCATGGAATGGTGAGCTAACTCTATGAATTCAATTATGTAGAGCTAAGGAAGGGGAGAGGGTTCCTTACTGTCTTAGGAAGATTCACTGGTTGATGAGCTTAAAGTTTAATCTGAGGATGCTAAAGGGTGTTCAAGGAGTTGATTGGAGGCTTTGAAGTGACCGGAAGGTGGCTAAAGGCTCTATACAGAGGAGTTGGTCGAGACGTGAGGAAAATGGAATTCTCTGGTCTAAGGGCTCCCAAGGAAAATTAGGGATTCTAAAATCTTTAAGAGGTTATACGAAAAAATTTAGGCCACGTAAGATGGTCCTTTTTGGTTTTGGAAACGTTAGCACACTATCGCTAAGATTAGCAGGGGGTGTATATCTCTGTTGCAATTGGGATCCCTCTTCTTCTGTCTGCTTGTTATTACATTTGTGCTAGGTTATGAATAGGGAAGTTACTCTATCCGTTTCTTCAAACCTCCCCCAGCTCAAGAAAGTCCTCTATCTCTCCTAACTTAGGTTGCCTTCTTTTTTGTGAAGTCTCACGAATAGATTCGATACTCCTCATCTTAGTCCCCCCTATTAAGAAGGCCACAGCGCCGGATCCGCTTCGCAACCGCCTCGTCGCCAGTAGCAACCGCGTCGCCACCACGTCGGAGCCGCGTCTATGCCGTCGTCGCGAGCAGCGTCCGAGCAGCGTCGGATCAGCGCAAACGCGACAGAGCCGCGTCCGAGCAGCGTCCGAGCAGTGTCGGATCAGCGTCAGAACCGCGCCGGAACAGAGCCGGAGCCTCATTGCCACTGCGTTGCAACCGCGTCGCCACCGCGTTGACATCACCTCCGTCGTCGGGTTTTCGAAGGACGTCAGCTATTCATTTGCATCTCACTCCCTCTAGCTCTCTATCTCTCTATCTCTCTCTCCCAATAGAATTTCAATTCAAAGAAGAGAAATGCTGTATCATGAACTTATGCAACGTAGGCGGAAGAAAGAAAAAAATCACAGCAGAAAATATAAAATGAACAATTCCATGAATTCAAATATTCATCTCATAGCATCATATAATAATTTATTTGATAATCCACTCAGCTTATAAAAGAATATTTGTCATAATCAAAAAATTCATTTTTAGCATATTTTGTTTTGTCAATTGTTCAAATTTAAACTGAAACAGCAAAATTATAAAATACTAAGAATAAACCACAAAATTTTCATGTGGTACATTATCTTAAAACACCACTAGATATTCATGAGCACAGGTGCCTTCAGAGTTTGAGCTGTTGCACTTGGCTCTTTAGAAGTAAATTCAGCAACTGAATCATGAACATCTTCCCCAATGTCAAGGGACTCGATCACTCGCTCGATTGCCTGCTGATCAATGATATGAAATAGCTCGGCCATCTTTAATCAGTTCTTCGCGAGAGTATTTGTTGAAGTTCATAAACCCAAGTTTCGAGTAAGTCTTTGCAGCTTGGGAACGGAATCCAAGCAAGTTCTCAAACCTGTGTTCTAAGTATTTGTTGAAGTTATCAAACCTAAGTTCCAACTTTTAGTTGTTAGTTCTATAGCAAAAGATAAATAATGCAAAAAAGAAACATTAAAATCAAAAATAATTTTGGAGATATACCTCTACGTAATGATCCAGCAGAATCATTAAGTTTTATTTCAGTAGAATGTGCATCTTGTCAAAAATGGTGTGCTAAGGATGCTTAATTACAAGCAAAGAACAAATAAGAGAACTATTCTATCAAATGTAAAATATTATATATCAAACATACAATATTGCATGTGAAAACAAATTTAAGAAAAGCATATATATCAATATTGCAATGTGTACCAACAGATAATAAATAATGAATAGTGCAAAATTAAAAGAGAATTGTAATGTTAACTAACTCAGTTTAAAATTGTTAGTGCTTTAAACCTTTAAATAAATGTCACTATCAAACATATAATATGATCAAAGGTGCTTGTAAAGTTGAAATCAGCTACTAGATATAGATGTATTTAATCTCTTAAAATCTTTTCCCCAACAATTTATAATGTAATAATCCAGAATGACTGATACATGTTCTTATCACCAAACATACAGAATGTGATAACATATTGTCTTTTGATTGTAAAAGCTTGCAAATGCATCATGTCTCATTTTGTACATAATTTTATGTAACACAATACTCTTTGTTATTGTCATCATCAAGCTTGCTAAATATGTAGAACTTAATGGGCCCATTAACTTCAATAATTGTGTACATACAGTTTATTAGTTTCTTTGACTGATACTGAAATTTATAAAACATATTTAATATATATAATTTAGATAATTATTCCTTAAATGGAAAAGCAGTTGTTGTTGTTGTTGTTGTGTATAAAATATCAAAAATCTTCATACGCATCCTCAAATTTGGCACTCAAAGTATTTGCATAATTTTGTACAAATATTGTTAATGTTAACGATACATATCCATCAAAGAATGCACTCATGCTTTCACTCATTTGTGTTGTAGACATGCCAACCAAAAAGATATATTTCAAGAATACGGTACTCTTTTTTTTTTACATTATATAGCAAATTGAACCACTCATATTCTAATAACGAGTGCTGGAACACTATATCATTCCATGCAATTTCAAGCTCATGTACGGAGAGTACATCATACATTGCTCTACTCAACTTTGAAGGGATAATATCATGGTTGTGCCTATTACTTAACTTATCAGGGAGTTTTCTTATAATGTGTCATAAACAAAATCTGTGATATATTTGAGAAAATATTTTTGAAATTGCTAAGCTTATTGCTTGGCGTTGATCAATTATGATTGCAGATGGAGTTTTTTCATGCATACAATCTAGTCATCTACAAAAAAATCATTTTAAGGTAACTGTTGTTTCATCAGTAACTAGAGCGCACCCTAGCAACATAGACTGGCAATGATGATTCACACCAACAAATGGGTCAAACGACATTGCATAACTATTTGTAAGGTATGTTGTGTCAAATGTGACATCACTAAAGTACCGATACAAAGTACTTGATTTAGTATATGCCCGAAAAATATTTTGCAATGGATTACTCTCTGATAGCTCAATATTATAGATAAAATTTAGATTATTCTTTTGCATCATCTCAAAATACTTTATCAATGCAGTTGCATTGCAAGAACCTAACAACGTATGTCTATTCTTTGCAACAAAATCTCTGCATTTTTTTTTGTGAATAAGCATTTCTCATATTCACCTCCATGAGTAATCATGGCATTTACAAACTTATTAAGTAGCACCCAGCAATATCATTAATTTCAAATTATTTTTTTATTGATAATAAAATTTTTTATGATATCTCATAAATTTAACTATTTGTGAATTCAATGAATGATTATGTTTTAAAATAACATTAAACAACTCATTTTCCATTTAAACATAATTCTTTAATAATCATTCTTATCTCACAACCTGTCTTGATAATAGGTTTGCGACATGAGTTAACGCACGAGTTGTTAGCAATATGTTTTCTTTTGTTTGCCACATATAAAGCAACAATGATATTTAACGTCATAAAAATTATATCGTAATCTTTTTTTTATTCCGAATTCAACCAAATATCCAAACATTTTGTAAAACTTAAATGCATCATCAATCGAATCAATAAACATACCAATTTCAGGTTGAGGCAATGTTGGGATGTTTTCAGCAATATTATTGTCAAAAGAGTTATTCAATATTTATGTTCTCATATCCTTAATTTGAATATCCTGAGAAAAATAAATAAATTATAAATAATTATAAAATATAAATGTTCAATGCAAACTTTAAGATTAAGAAAAATTTTAGTATGCAATTACAAATGTAAATTTTACATTTGGATTTATTTGATCAGTGACAATAACAAAACCCATTATTATAGAAGATTATGTGTCTTAATAATGTTACAATAAGCAGATCAATAGATTACAATAGCAGGTACAAAATAATTTTATTAATCAATAATAATAGGGACAATTAATGAAGTATGCATATTGCAGTGTAGAAATTTAAATAAAAAGTTCTAACAATCCCTTGAAGCTGACAAAAGAGCAGAAGAGCAGGTATCAGTCTACAGACTTGTGCATAGGAAAAAAAAAAAAAGAAAACAAAAAACAGCTGCATGAAAATAGAGACGATTCCATAATAATGTGTAAATGTTATTGCATATTAGATATCAGATGTTAGCGCTAGTTTGGTTGTTTCTAAAGATGTCAGTGCTCGTGTTCAAGGTTAGTTTACTGCTTGGCATTACAAATTTTGTGCAAATGAAAACATCACTGGACTTTGAGAAACAAAAAGCGGAGACCAATATAATCTGCAAAATATAGAAATTATTCAGATAAAATCACAAAGCACCAATCACCTACTGGAGTAAACAGAACGGACACTACCTTTAATCTAAACAGCTAGTCAATGCATTTACAATCAGGAGATCACCTCAGAAGGAAAGAGAGCTAAAGTTAGAAAACTAAACCAAACCATATGAATTTAGAGAACTAATTTCTTCTAGCTGGCAAACAACTAGCCTATCAATCTTTCAGCTTTAGCATTGCAGATGCAAGAACTCGCAAACTAAATAATATTACTGTTCATGGTGCGATTTCTGCATACCTCTTCAGACGGAGCTGTCGGCGACGAAGAGCGCGAAGGGTCAAAGCAGTTGTCGGCGAAGAGGGTTGAGCTTCTCTCCGGACGGCGAAGAAAAACGCCAGCGATTCAGGGAAGAACTGCAAATGTGAGCTAGGATAGCGAAGCCAAATGGCGAAGGATCTTCTGGGCGAATGGCGAAAAATCTAAAGTGATTTTAGTATTTCAAGAAACTTAATTTTTTTTATTTAGAATGAACTAATTTGATATTGTGCTTTTTGAGTAATATGAGAGGTAAGATTATCTCCCCCGAAAGTTTTTTTTTAGGGTTTCTGCAATTTCGTTCAGATCAATGACGAGCGCGTAGCGGTGGACGGAGAAGTTGGAGTCGTTCGAAGCCGTGAGGGAGCTCCACGTCGGAGAAGCTTCGTGTATTACGAGGGAGCTTTGCGTCAAACGACCGACCATAAGGGAGCTCGAGAATGGACGAACGACTGTGACGAGCTCCGCGTCGCATTCCGTCTCGCACCTCAAGAGCTCCACGACCAAAGAAAAATGTTATACTTATGCAGTGCAGCAATGCTAAGAAATAATTTGGAATATCATTTTATTAGTATTTATTTATTTATATTAAAATAATATATTATTATTTTTAAAGTTTATATTAAAATGATATCTAAATCCAATTTTAATTAGTTTTTTTAGCGTCATATCAGAAAAGTTTAAATAGTATTTGATAGTTTACTTATTGTAAAATTAAAAAAATAAGGTGGTGAAACTTACATCAAATCTTTAGAGTTAATCCAATAGTGATGATTTGATCAAAAAAAATTTTGAATGACTCAAAATAATTTGATTTAAATTTGTTATTAAAATAGAAAAATTTTTATGAAATATTAATTAATGCATTCAACTATGTGGTTTATAGGTGGAAGCCTTAAAAATTATGGTCTAATTTGGCCTAGTTTAGTTAAAAATTAAAATTTTTTATTTCACAAAATTAATTAAAAATATACAATCAAAGTTCAAGTTAAAAATGCCAAAATGTAAGTTATATTGAGAGAAATCTATAGATAACAAAATTATTCAATTTGGCAAAGTAGTTGAGGAAAAATTGGCTCAGAAAAATAGCCAATTTTGGGTTCGTCAACGTCATTAACAATGTTAATGTAATCATTAACACTATTACACCCGCCGCTTTCACAGTTAACGATCGTTAGATCACTGGCGCAATCTGCACCATCAGTTTCAATGGCAAATGGCGAGATCTATTAGATCGACCGTTAATGTGAGACTGCGGTAGACGACATTAGACGCCGTGTACCGGCGCCTAACGTCATTGTGAACGACCAATTTTTTGTTAGATTTAAGCTTTTCTTAAAATTAGCTCAAAAAATTATGAAAATTTCTCCACTAGCTAATTTGGACATTATGAATTAAAAAAAAAAAAATTCAATTCTAACACCACAATATTTTTATATAATTATTTTGATTTAAAATCATCATAAAATAATCAAGAAAAACTCACTTGTGATAAAATTTCCAAAAAATTCTCTAAATTCTCTAAAAAAAATTTAAATATCATGATAATTTTATTCTGTTATTTATATATATTTTAGAATTTGAGGATTTTACAGCTTGTATGCTTAATAAATTACATGCATAAAGCTTAATTAATGAATCATATTGATGTTTATAACTCATTTAAGAGTTTAAGAACTTTATTTATATCCTTGAGATACCAAATTGATGGGTCTATGGTTAAATACTTTGATCTTGGATGATAACTTGTTTTATTTATAGAACTATGCTTAATCATATAGTATAAATGTTATATTGCCATCATTTTCTATCATAAGAGTATCTAACAACACTAGATTATGCCTTACCATAACATTCAAACCCTAATTTATAACTTAGGCATTGAACCGTATGACCATGCCATGTTGATGGAAGCTTTGTTTTCCTAGCTTATACCTTTATAATAACTTAATGTTTTATATAATATTTGGATTCTTTAGGACTATAAACTCTAATTTATGATGAAAATAATAAAAGGCTATTGAGAACCCAATAAACCAATCTATCATATGATAGAAATTTGAAACAATAGCTAGACCCTAACTAGCTTAAGTAAGCCCATCTAGTTGGAGACTAGTTGAGCCCAGCCTAAACTTTTAACATTTATTAATTTATATATATACAATATCTTAATGTTAGTTTAAAAATAAAGTGTTTAATCTTATGGAGCTTATTACACTTTCCTCCTGTAAAGATTCACTTAAATAGTAATAAGTGAAACTCTTAAATATGGATACACCTTTTTAGATAATGGTAAAATTATTGATAATAACTCCAAAGTTAAGTGCGCTCAAGCGAGAGCACCCCTAGGATTGGTGACATGCTGGGAAGTTATCTTATGAGGACAAAATTGTGAGACATTTCAAGTCAAAGCGAATAATTCCTTGGTGCTTAAGAGTTTGTATTATTATAAATAATATCAGAGCATGCCATATAGTGTCAAATATGAGCTAAGTATCATACAGAGTAATGTATCACTTTATGTGAGCAACTTATTGAAACCTATGATGATTAAGGTGTTATAGTTATGGGTACCTCTTGAGCATGTAGGGGTCACCTCTAGTCATATATACCCAATAGATAATTCTTGGATCTATGTGTGGATACTGATGAGGACATTAATTAGTTAATATCTAGGCACTTTTTTAGATAACTGTGGAGTTCAAGAACTCCAAAATTAAGTATACTTATGTGAGAACACTCCCATAATATGTGAAAGCACTCTCATGATAGATGATCTATTAAGAATTTATCTTATGAGGACAAAATTGTGAGAACTTTTAGGTCAAAATAAATAATATCTTGGTACTTAAAAGTTTGGGCTATTACACTTCCCCTTATAATGATACCATATAACCATGAGTGCATCAGTTAGCCTTAAGCTCATACCACCTTTCTCCCATCTTCATGCCTTTAGAACTAGTATATAAGATATAAGAGTTTCTATTTTTAAATCATCACCTTATATTTAAAGTTCTAAAGTCCAAATTTATCCAATGATGGAACTTATGATTATGTTTGTGTTAAAATTAGCATTTTTTCTCATGATAGTCTTAGTTGTTATGTTAGGTGACCTACCCTTATTTGACAAACATTTGATGAAACGATCAATGCAGAGCTCCAAATCAAACGAATTTTTTTTGTAGATTTCTTATAATATTTTTAATTCAATGACATCAAATAAATTTTAACTAATATTTAATTTTCTCAATTTACTGAATTTAAATATATTAAATATAAATTCAGGAGTATCCATTATCCGGATTACTCAGAAACTTGGGCATTATGATCACAAAAATATACTATATCAAACTATAATTTTAGTTTGCCATAATTTTGAAGTCACCCATGATCATGATTTTTGAGTCGGATTCGATCCTAATTAGCATGATAATTATGTGGGTCATTGCAGTCGTCACCTGCCTCCAATGACATAATAACCCCTTTGAATGAGGAAACTGGAAGATATCTCCTTTAAACTAGAAAGAATATAAGAAATCCATTTTGAATGAGGAACAATAGAAAAAATCTCATTTGAATAGGAAGAAGATAATAGACCCCCTCTGAACGAGGAAGAAGTGAAGAGAGCTCATTCTGAACAGGGAAGAAGAACAAAAAAAAGAGTGATAATTTTTTTAATAAAAATAAATAACTAGTAATTTCTGACTTCTAACTTTACTAACTATAAATTTTTAATTTTTTAACACCTACTAGCTATAGCTTTCTAACTCCTAACTATTAATTTTTAACTTCTAATTTTTGACTCATAACTTTCCTGCTAATGTTATTTTCATTTAAGTCATTTTTATTTTGGTTAATTATTTATTTATTTATTATTATTATTATTACTATTTCTATTATTGCAATTTTCTTTCAAGTTATTTTTATTTTTGTCAATTAAATATTATTAATATTATTATTATTATTATTGTTATTATTATTTATATTACTGCAATTTTTTTACTATCATTTTCTGTGATGGCCCTGCCCCACCGTGGTCATGTTAACCCTTAAGTTAACATGATTACGGTGGAGGGGTCACCAAATGATAATATCCTCACTTAGAATTGAAATAGACACATGTTCTAATCCAACTTAAATAAGGACTTTGTCATTCATCCCAAAATACCATCACTAAATGACTATACATGATCTCAGAGTGCGGAAGCAATAAAAATAAAATTATAACATCCATTCATACAGTATAAATACATCAATACAGAATAAGTAAAGTGCTGAAAAGAAATGATTAACCTGTATTATCACAATATTTAATAAGTTTAGGAGAACTGGAAAAGGAAACTCTCGATCTCACAAGCAAAAAGAAGCTAAAGCTAAAAATCTTCAGGAACGGGCTCCTCCTCCAATGGTGAGCACTCCACTGGATCAGCTGCTCCAATAAACTCAGAACCTACCATTATTGGTTTCATAATGGTAGGGCCCCAACCAACAAAAGAAAAACTGGTTAGACTATTGTCTAAGCACATTTTAGAGAAAACAATTTATTAAGTTACTTGAATATCACCATAAACCAGAACTAAGCAAAATAGGTGCAGAAAGCGTACAAAAAGAACAGTAATAAGTTATAAACAAATAGTTTATAACTAAGCAAATAGGAAGTAATACATACCTCCTCCAAGCAACTGCAACAAAGACAGGTAAGCAAAAGATTAAATAAAACTATAAGAAAAGTACAACCTAAACATGCTTATGATCAAACAGATTATGCTAGTTGACATACAGAATTTGAACAGTATAAAACTGAAAATAACTAACATTCTAGGTGAGCATATGAAGACAGTAAGTAAAGCTAGCATCCTATATAGAAACAAGAAAACTGTAAGTAAAATAGTGCTGAAATACAGAATATGCAAGGTAAAACAGTAATTGAAAACTGAAAACTGCAGTGACTGTCCAAGTCACTCAACTGAAAACATACTCAACAAATCTTAGCCCGATGAACTAAGAAAGAAACTCTGAACTGAGTACCACTGAAAACTCTTAGCCTGATGAGCTAAGACAGAACCAAATGTAAGTGTACTTAAATTAGTATAACCATATCAGAATCCTGACTCTATAGTCAGTAGGGCGAGAGTCTATCCATCCTATCCCATGGACTCGGCATGGCCATAGACTGTCGGACATTAAATCCTCGAAAGGTTGCCGACCCCGAACAAGTTGATCGAAGAGGTATACTAATCAAGCTACACCTTACAAAAAAAAATCACCCTCAACTAGTACTCACCATGTCCAATCCTGACTAATGAGCGCAAAATCTATTTCTCGCCATCCTGGGAATTATTTCAACCAGGCATGGATAGACTTACCAACATTAATAAATCAACGTGCTATGCTGGACTCGAGGATTGGAGAGGCATACTAGTTAGGCCACAACTTTCTGAAAAACTGAAAACTTCGATCAATTGTGAATGATATGTATGTAATTCAAAATTTACATGAGATATTCATCAAATATCCTATGTCCAATATATGTGTACAAGGTAAGGGGCTCAAAATAAGGTATGCAAAGTATCAATTCAAGGTGAGCAAGAGACTCTATCTAAAACACAGGTGATATCCATTGTTATCTACTTTATTTGTTCTATCTACTCTAAGTTATACAAGTTCAGGATCTCTGGGTTCTACTATTGAGTGTAACTCAGATTCACGTCCTTACTAGTTGGAAAATAATTAGAACTGATCAGGTTATAATCTTATCAAATCAATGTCGACTAGATGAGATAAATATTAAGTCAAACGTCCTATTTTAATGTTTTATCAGGCCCAACCTCATCTTGATTGATTAAATCAAGATGAAAGGATTAAGAATTAAATTCCAAATATGGAATTTAATCTCTTAACCCAAATGGTGCATCTAAAGGATCTAAGGTTTAATACCCAAATCTCACTGATTAAATTAAGGCAAATCCTAATGATAAGTCAAATCATTAGGATAGATCTCTATTCTTAGTTCTAAAGTTTAAAGATCAAATAATCATTTAATAAACTAAGAAAATCTATAAACTAGTAAACTCAAGGTTTCATCTATTTGAGTAACCCAATTTAGTCAATAGATGAATTCTAACTTAAGATCTATTCTTAATCTTAGGAATTTAAAGCTCTTAATTACTAAGCTCTTAATTAAGTCAACCTCATCTTGATTAATTAAGAGCTTTAAATTCCTAAGATTATCCCTCAAGACGCACATCCTAACTAAGGTTTTAAGGGCCTAAGGAAAGGTCTAAGAATAATTAAAGAAGGAGAACACTCACTTATGACTTAGGAATTTTCTTTAAAAGATCAAAACTTGAGAACTTGATCAAGGCCAAACTAAGGATTGAATTTATCTAATTTTTTTAATCTAAATCACTCTATTTACTGATTTTAATGATTATAAAATGATTTTAGGGATTTAGAAAGCTAAACCCTAAATTTAGGCAAAATGACTATTTTGTTCCTACTTAAGGGTTCAAAAGATCAAATTTTGATATAGGACTTTAATTCTAAAATTTTCTTTTGGATTATGTTTCTTACTATCTAATATAAGATTATACAGCAACTAAATTAATTTTGGGTTATTATTAAGCCATATAAGATCAAATTAGTGAATTTAACTCATAAGGGCAAAGTAGTAATTTGGCTAAGTAAAAGTTAAATTTTCTTTCAGATTATTGTTCTTTACTGTCTAAGCTTTCTATAGAATTTAAATTTGCTAAATTCTGATAAGTATTGGCCAAGTTATGACCAATACAAGATTTAGGGTTAAAAGGTGGTTAAGGAATTCTTAATTATGGGTCAAAAATCCTAACTTTGTTAATTAGTGTCCAAATTGAGCAAAATCAGTGGCTATGGTTTATAATTAGTCCACTGATCATAATGACATGTGGTAGGCTCAATTTGGATCTAATTTGACTAAGTTAAGACCTAGTTAGGGTTAAGAGTAATTAGTGAATGATTAGCAAAATTAAACACTCAAACACTAATCCAACCTTACAAATAGATTTTAAATTACTCTAAGAGCCTCTAAAACTTAAATCACTCAATTTGGATTATTATATTTGCTAATATTCACTAATCAAGTTTTGGAGTAATTAGGGGTGATTAGCAAATCTAACTGTTGGATCTAAAATATTTTTATATATTACTGTTAATTAGGTTTTTTCTAATCTAGATTAATATTTGGATCATCCAATTTAAAGCTCAATTGACCAAGTTATGGTCAGTTGAAGTTCTAGGGTTAATTAGGGTAATTAGGGTTAGGACCTAAAAGTGATTATGCAAATACTAATTCAAACAGCAAGGTGAACACTACCAGATTAATCCTTAGGATTTTCTGATCACTTTAAGACACATATTAGGTATGTTTGGATTAAGGGTTGAGGAGTTATGGCTAAGTTTTGTAACATTATTTAAACTTAATTAAACCCTAAAATATCACTTTGCTAAATATAGGTCCTATAGCAAAATTATTGGCATCAATAAATTTTGTATATTTTTCTGATCAATTTGATATATTTATTTGCATAAATTGGATACATAATTTGCAAGTTATTTAGGTTTCAAGTTTGGTATTTAATGAATTATTTAATAATGTTTTAATTAAATTAATAAATCTATTATATATATATATATATATATATAATTTCGATTATTTAATATATCTGTTATATATATATAAATATAAATGTTTTTATTATTTTAACTGCAGGACACGTGGCGTGTACCCATTGGCGGGGTAGAAGGCGGCGGGCCCCACCAGTCAGACGGTCAGCGGTGGACATGCGTCGCGCCAGGACTGGCTGGCGCGCTGCGAAGTGGGCCCCACCGAGGCAGCCTAAGAGCCACGGGTTATGGTCCCCGGGCCGTGCACGGGCTGGCCCGACCCAACCCGAGAGGTCGTCTTCTCCGCGCGATCGCTCGACAGCTGGGAGCTAGGGTTTGCTTTTCCAGCGGCCTCCGGTCACGGCTCAACGTGATTCAACCAAAAAAAGATAGAGCACGACTCGATCTATCCATAGGTGGTCTAAACCTAGCCGGAGATGGACGGAGACCACCGGTGGATTAAACCCTAATTTTCGACTGTGCATCCAAACATTTACACTATTTAGGAATTTCTAAATTGGATCAATCGAACTCATTAGAATTCAATCGGTCCTAATAAATTGTCAATCCACATTATGAAATAGAGTTTCGAAATGGAAGCAATTAATTGGAATGCAAGTATTAGGAGATCAGGTACCTTAGGTTTGGATGGCTGCAAATGAACGAGGCTCGATCTTTTGGCTCTGGACTTCCCGTTTGAAACCGAGCAAGGCAGAGGTTCTACGGGTCTTATACGCGCTCTAAAGCGGCGGCTAAGAGCGGTGGGAGCTCACGCGATCGCCACATGCGAGCGAAGGACCCCGACGCGTGCGCAGGGTTTGCCACGCGCAGGCTTCACGGGGACGAGGGGCACGGACCGTTCGATCTTCGATCAAATGGTCAGAGATTGCCGTCAGATCCTGACGACGCAAAAAATAAAACGGGTGACGGCGTTGGACTTAGGTGGACTGCGCCGTTAACCCTAATTAAAATAAAAATTATTTAATTTAATTTACTCAGATTTAATTAATTAAATTTACCTTATTAATTGCATTCCAAAAATTTCCAATAAATCACCCTTAGCTAAATGAAGGATGAGGAACACAACGGCACACTCGGATTTTTGTTCCCATGATTATTTATTTATTTGAAATTTTTTAGGTATTTAAATATTATTAAAATATTCGATGAAAATCCAATGACTTCCAAATGCCTCCAAAATTTCACCCATAGCTAATTTGGGTGTTTTGAATACAATGGTAAAGTCAGATTTTCAATCTGAGGTCTAAATAAAAAGTCGATTTTTAGGGTTTGGGATTTTCCAGAATTTCTAATTTGACTCAGTTGACTTCTGGTTTGACTTAGGTTTTAGAGATGAGTTCTAAATTACTCAATTAGTGACTTAGAACCTTAATTAAGACTTAGATTAATCTTAATTGAGCCAAGTAACAACCTGGGTTGTTACATTTTCTTTCAAATATTTTTATTTTTGTCAATTATTAATAATAATAAATATTATTATTATTATCATTTTATTACTATAATTTTCTTATTGTCATTTTTTTTCAAGTTATTTTTTTATTTTATGTTAATTATCTATTATTATCATTATTATTATTATTATTATTATTATTATTATTATTATTATTGCAATTTCTATTTATTATTATTTTCTTATGTTCTCTTAATTAACTCAATTTCAATTATTATTATTATTATTATTATTATTACCATAACTATTAATATGAGTTTATTTATTATTATGTTTATTTTCATTTATTTATTTATTTATTTATTATTATTATTATGTCTATTTTCATTAAATTATCATAATAATATTATTATTACTAATATTTCTTTAAAACATAAACTTTAATACTTGTCTATTATAAAAATTATATAATCAGAACTTTGAAATACCTAAACCAAATAATTATTAAGACAGACCAGTATAAGTACTAACTTAAGTAATTCATAATTGTATGTATATAAGTTTTTAGAAGCTTTACATCAAAGTTATTATATTTGAGCCCACTTCTTTTTTTATAAAATTATGATTATTGCATTAATATGTGTCAACCACTATATAATATGCAAAACTTTATCATGACAACTTGTGACATATATTTATGGTGAAAGTTGTGAAAGAAGTTTGAAATTGAATAGTTTGCATGAGGGGTTTACTAGCAACCCAAAATAAAATAAGGAGGGAACTAGCCCAATGGGAAAGGGTTGTAGATCGAGAGGAAATACTCACATAATCCAATATTTAAGATACATTTCTATAATTGCGTATGATCTGGGAAATACCAGGAATGTGGGACTTTTAACGCCTAGTAACAATAGTAAGGCATGGTCTTATCTGGAGAGCTTGCCCAATTAAGAGCACGTCGCACAAAGCTAGTGATAAAAATATAAAATTTTATTACTGCTTATTTCAACAAAATTATGCAACACATTTTAATAATATTTATTATTGCAAAATTGAATAAACTTTCATTTTCATTTAATGTAAGCTTCATTGAATAATATTCCTGTTTATTTTATACATCATAGGATGATGTTGTATATTTATTATTGAACTTCTATGTACTCTTACCTGAATTGATAAATTTAATTTTTTTCTTAGGAATTGAAAACAAATAAGATGAGATACTTTTCAAGAACGATAGTTAGGAAGTGAGATAAAACCAAAAATAAAAATTGATTTCTTTTAATAAATACTGGAATTCACTTTTAGAATATAAATATATGTTATTTTGGCTCTATAAATGATGCTTTTTGTTAATTAAATAAAATTATCTTTTGATGTTGTTTAATTGAAAATTACCTGAAAATTACTGATCTTGATTCGCGGTCATCACAATAGAATATTTTTATAGAATTATAAATTAGTAAATGTACATTATTGAACTTATTATGACTGTACTTTAGATTATAAGAATATATTTTGGTATGTTAATACTAAAATTTAAGTCAACTCAAAACCATTGAAATTTTCAAATATCATGGAGACTTAGCTTTCCCTTGTTTGCATTTTATTACTTTAACTGAAGATTTGTAGGTACATGAATATCAATTTTTTACATTTAGAATCATGCTTAAAATCACATTTTGCTTCAACCATGTTTTTTGCCATTGTCAAGTTTTCATGATTACACCAAGAATTTTGTCATATCCGCTGCTTGTCACTCGTTGTCACTTTTAGTTTTGCATTTCTCTATAAAAATTTTCATGCTATTGTCTTATATAAAGCTGGGAGACTTTTATAAATTGTTATAAGATACTATCTTCATGAATATGTCATATATCAGATTTGGTATTGTCCAACCAAGGGAGTAAAAGATACCACAATCATTGTTCATCGAGGAGGGTTGGTACTTATAGTGTTGCAAACACCATAGGAACTGCTAGCATGCATACATGTTTGTATAAACTCTCTACTTAGAAAGTTTAGTTAAAAATTGATAACATGAAAATCATTTATGACATGCCAATTATCAACACTATTTATATCAAGGTGGATGAGTGAGTATACTCTTAAGGATATAATGAGAAATTAGCTCATTTGTAGCAAGTTTAGAATGCCTCCAATAATAGATAAGACTAAAGAATGTCATCTTAGATTGTTCAAGCATATTAAGTATAAATTGTTTGATTCTCTTGTTAAAAAAATTGAGTATATAAATTTTCCTATCGTTAAAAGAGGAAGACGAAAACCAAAAAAGATATGAGAATAAACAGTTAAAAAGAATCTTCTATATTTGAAATTTGGGGATGAACCTCTAATTGATCAGTCACATTTGAAATAATGATTCATATAATCGACCTCACCTAGTTAGATTAAAACTTAGTATATTATTATTATTATTGTGCTAATTCATTTAACAGTGTGCCATAAATAAATTTCTCTTAATTAAAATCAAATATAGTAGTTTAGATGTTATTCTTTGTTACCAACCATTTTATAATTATATAGCTTTATTGTTACTCTATTTAGTAAAATTATTATTAATAACTAATCATTTATTATGTTAATTTAATGTCCTTTTCATAATTTTGACTATTTTATATATGAATGAAATTTTATAACTTACATGTTGTCGAGAATGTTTAAATATATCAAAAATTAATAAATATTATCATTCAATAATGGAATTGATTAAAATTAATATTGTTTTAAGAAACAAAGCTAAAATAAAATAGAGTGTTGTTAATTAAGAAAATGTTATTATTTATTCATGAATTATTTGATAAAATAATATTCATCTACTCTATTGTATTTAATATAAAAATCTTTTAAATTATGTAGACTAGACTTGAATGATAAAATTTTAATGACAAATTTAAATCAAATTATTTTGAGTCATTCAAAATTTTTTTTGATCAAATCATCACCATTGGATTAACTCTAAAGGTTTATAAAGACTCCTAAACATTCTAACCCTAATCCTAAACCTAAAATTTTGTCACCACTCTCATTTTACCTCATTTGAGAGATTTTGGTAAAACTCTCTTCTCCTTCATCGTCTCCACCTCTCCAAACCCTAAAGACCCATCACAAAACAAATCTAAATGCAAAGGAATTGTGAGAGCTCAACTCACATAATAAGGGAGGATCCAAGCTACACCATTTCTCAAATCTCTATCAAATTTTTTTTCTAAGGTATCTTATATATTATCTTATAATAATCCTAGTTGTTACCTTAATTAGATCTAAATTCTTTACGCTAAATCAAGTTTTAATTTTGATTCCATTAGACTCAATGAGTCATTTAAATTTAACCCTAGATGTTTGGGACCAATCGGAGCTTCATTGAGAATTTTGATATTTTTGCCTATTTTTGAGTCTTGAAAAACACCTAAATTAATTTGATCTCTATATTAAAATTTGAGTTCATTTTTGAATTTCTCATGCCTCAATTAGTTAAAGGTGAATTTTTGGAAATTTTTGGAGGTCATTTAGGCATATTTTGAATTTATTTTAATTTGGTTCAATTGCACATTAGGGCTTAGAACAATTTCTAATTGCAAACCTACCCTTGTCCCCAATGGTCGGCTGACCCCAAACCGCGGGTGCCATCCTGACCATTGATTTATACGGATCGGATACTACAGCGCGTGCCTTTGATCAGATCCATCTCATCTCGACCGTTCCGCGGTTCCGAGACCTTAATCCGGCGGTATCCGGCCATCCGTCGTAAGTAGCCTCAATCGACCGTTAGATATTTTGATCCGATCCAACGGCTGGACTCATATCCACGCTTGGCCGTTAAGTGTCAGGAAATCAGAGCCATCCGCATATTTTGAGGATCAATCAGATGGTTCGGAGCACCCCCACGACTATGGATCATCTCCTTCCTCTCGCCCGACGCGTGCTGGTCCCCCTCCCCCCGACAGCCAGATCCTCCCAGCCCTCATGGTAGTACGGGAAAAAGCTTGTTCTTCCACTTCTACCATCGGTGTGACCTCCTACCGGTAGTAGCTTCCCTGAATTTCCCCTGGCTGTTCGAACCATACCTTCCCTTTGGCCTGAGCCTCTTATCCAAGTCTGAGCTCTAGAAGCCACCACCAGTACTCCTAATGCCTATAAATACCTTCAGGATATCACATTGAGTCCCTTTGCTCACCGTGATTCCTCAATTGTCCACTTGAAGTCCTCTGGAGCTCCCCGTCATCTCGGCAAAACCCGACACTGCAGAAGCTGTGAATTGCCGATAGAGGGTGTGTGTCTGGTGTTCAGAAGCCCCTGCTAGGTCGCTGTAATCCTCTGGAAGCTCCAGCTACTCCTAATCCCCTTCGGCCACATCTGCATCCCCAATTTCTAGGTACAACCTCTTCCTACTGAGCTGTATAAGCTCGGCTCATTGATTTAAGCTTTCAATTATTGCCTATGGATGTCATTTAGCTCCCTTAGCCCTCTAGAAGCCTAACCCGATCGTTCCCAGAGCTTGTGCTAGCTCCGATCGATCGTATCGATCGATCTAGCTCGCGGTTGAGCTATGGCTGAGTCCGAGTAAGGACCCAGCAATTGGCTGCCCCCCAGGTTGCGTAACCTGAGGGCTTCAATCCACTTCACCACCAGGATGGTGTAGGGATCAAGTCCTAGTCGAATGGTGGTCACTGTGAGGAGAATTTACTCCTCACAGTAAATCCATAATACCATCCCTTAGTGTGTCTCGGTCGAGTAGCACCCTAGCAATCCAGCACATCCCAGATGGGGGTTCTCACCTCAATCGACGCGTCTAGTGTCAAGGATGGTGTGGCCATTGAGATTAGGGTGTGGCGTGGTTTGTGCGTGGCGAGTTGCGCGTCAGAAGCAAACCCTATGAGTTCGGGTATCGGGCAGGTGTCGAGGGGAAGATCCACAGTGCTTGGCCGGGTTAGACCCCGACCCGCGCGGGTTGATTTTGGGTCGCGAATATATTATTGAAATTATGGAATTATATTTCTTATGTTAATTAATTGATAAATAGATTTCCTATGATTCCAATTTAAATAAAAATACATAATAAATTATTTAAATAATTTTAGTTATACTTATCCAAATAGTATGATCCAATATACCATTTTAATCAGAAAAATACAAGGAACAATAATATAAAATAAAATTAAAGATATAATGGTTAAATTTTAATTAATTACCTAATCTTTCTATATTTGTATTTAGATCATGATAAATTCATTTAATATCCAAAAATGATAATTAAGGTCTTTGATTGCTCATAAGATCATAAAGGACCTAAGTAGAATATTAAAAATAACTTAAAGACCATTAATTTTGCTAATCACCTCTTAATCACTCTAAAACTTAATTAGTGAATTAAGCCTTGAATTAACCTCTAATTTTGGTAAATTTAGTTCCTAATGCTTTATTAAGTATAGTAGAGCCTATAAATGTATTTGGATCATCCTAGCATACCTTAATTCCCTTAATCACTTTAATTGGCCTTAAAATGTGATTAGTGATAATTAGGCTAGTAATGCTATCAAATCCTAAGTTGAGTGTTTATTTCACTTCATTAATCAATATAAAGCTCATTAAAATAGACTTGAATCAATTTAAGTGATTAAACCTTAATCTTCTAATTTTAGCCTTGAGAGGAGTATTTTGGTCATTTTGACCAAAATGTGCTAAAGCACCCTTACCTTGGAATTTCAAGTAAAGTGCTTCTAATTAATGCATTAATACCCTGCTGTAATCTTAGGTGTTCTAAATAGGACCTAAGTAAAGAAGTCCTAAATTTCCCTTAAGGAAATCTAAATGTCATGTAATAAAGACTCAAGACTTTCCTTAAGAAATTAACCTAAATGAATTTAGTGCTGAATCCTTAGTCTAATTGCTCTAGTAAAATCATTCATAAGCTATAAATCTTAAGTAAATATTCTTGTAAAATCATAAGTCTAGATTTTATTTTAAATTTAAGTGATCAAATCTTAGATCTTAGATCTTAAATTTTAGATCATCTATTTAAATTGAATCATCTTCTTTGGACTTCCTTAATAAATTCATTGTTTAATCCTTTTGAAATCTCCATGTGGGTGTAGGATTGATTCAATTTATAGAATAATGTAATTATCCTAAAAATTGAATATAGATCTTAGATTTTTAGTTCTTAATTAATAATTTTATCTTATAATATTAGAATAACTTTTCATTAATATCTTAGCTTCCAATCCTTCAACTTAGATTTCTGATCTTTAAATTATGGTTGAGGGTGAACCATAGGACCATTAGTAGATTTAAATATTGGATTCAAGATTTGAACCTTAATGTGAGGTTTGGATTCATAATCCTTAAATCTTGATTTACTTAATCGAGATTTGGGTTAAGTGAGTATGATAATAATAATAAAGCCTGTTGATTTATTTACTTTAAACCTTTATAGTCATCACTTAATTTTTTTTTGAATTAGAACTTGTTAAGTTCTAAGGTTAAACATTAAGGTTGTGAATCTAAGATTTACTCGATAGTCGGATATTAGAAATCCTAAATATGTATTTTCTCATAATAATTAGATTTAGATAAATTAGACAACAACAAATATCACAAAAGTCTAGTTGAGTCTCTTACTTACTTTAACTTTGATTGCTCTACACACCTTGAATATTGAGCCTTGTTCCTTGAGCATAATAGGAGAACTTAGGATATGGAAGGTACATCATAAGTTAGTATTTGCAAAGCATAATATTCACTCAGTTCTTTCAGTGCATTCAATCTAGTAAGGTATGTCCTAGCTTAGCCTACCTTCTCAATTCTAGTTTTGTTATAAAATAGACTCAGACCTAGCCCAGTACTTGGCTAGAATGGATAAATGTCTTATTTTATAAGTTCAATTCGGACCTAGCTCTGATGATGCCTAGGATGGACATATGTTGAACTTTCTATTCAGAGGCCCTGTATGGCATGTTTCTGTTATGGTAGTGCTATGTCTTAGGCTTACTTTTACTTCAGTTCAGTTTTGGTGCTTTGTTTTGTTTTGCCACATGCTTCAGCGGCCTTACTTTTTGGTGCTTTCAGTCGCTTTGCCACATGTCTCAATGGCTTTACTTTTTAGCTTATTTACGTTCTTAGCTTATTTTTGCCACATGCTTCAGTGGTCTATTATATATTAAATATGCATGCTTGTATATATGTTCTTATGGAGTAGTTATTAAGTATTAGCATGTTTAAGATGCTAGTTTTGTATGTTCATTTCAGCTCCTTTCAGTATAGTTTACTTTTATAAAATTAGCATGTCTTCATGTGATCATAAGCATGTTATGATCAGTTTATTTCAATACTTGGAGTTATTTTTGCTCTTTAACCTCACCTTGCTTAGTTTCATGCTTCGTATGTTATGTTACATACCTGTTGCTTAGTTATAAATGAATAGTTTATAGCTATCCTTTTCTTTGTAGCTTGATGCACTATATATTGCTTGCATATTCAAAGTAGTTAATATGATATCTTTAAATATTCAGTTCACTTAAATAGCCTAAAATTTACTTAAACAAATTGTCTAACTGTAATATTTTTCTTTTGTTGGCTGAGGCTCTAGCATTTGTGATACCGATGAATATCAAATTTGGAGCTGTTCGTTGGTGGTTCTACAGGAGAGGAGCCAGTGCAGAAGGAGAATCTTCTTACTGCCATTTACTTGTATTTTTTCCCTTTTTCTACAGTAAGCTTGAGAGATCTTTTCTTTCTTTTAATTCAATATGTAATAATTAAATTTTAGATGTATTTACTTTCTGCACTTTGAACTGAGTTACTGTTTCTTTTACTCTTTTATACTATGCTGTGATGTGGATATTATACTATATTGTTTCCTACTTCCGCTACTTTGATATATTGATGTATGTTTACAGTTCCAGGTGACAAGTCCTTGGCTTAAGGCGAGTTAGGTCTTACTTGACTCTACTTGAGTTAGAGATTTGTCACAGTTGGAGCACCGTACCCCCGTATTTATGCTAATATCAGTATTAGCATGGTCGCGGAAGGTACAGGACCTCATATATCTCTACGTCACTCTCTTTCTCTTATTTTATTTTTCCATTGAAAAGAATGTTTAGATGATAATTTATGTTATTTATCACTTAACACATGAACAATAGCCACTTCCCCATATGTTTCCAAGTTTGCATGATTTTTAGTAAGTGAGTTTTCTCCAAAATTATTTCTTCAAATTTTGATAATTTTTCCAATTTTGCGCCACATAACTCATATTTTAGTTATTATTAGATCCTAAAACTTTGCACACAGATTCTCCAATATATTTGTAACAAATCATTAGTAGACACCACACTTTAGTTTAGCCACTAAGATATATCAAAAATCACTCTAAAGTTGGGAAAATTTTTATTTTTATTTGAATATTTTTTTAGAAATTTCTGCTTTTTTGTTAACTGGAGAGCTACAACTTTTTAACTACTATTATTTGAGTGTTGTAACATTGCATGTTTACTTTTTTATATTTTGTGAATAATTTCACAGAAGTCCTTGCTGGTTTATTTAGAAATTTAGAAAATATTTTTTGGCAGATTAAAGAAAATTTATTATTATGTTGTTGTTGTCTTAACTTTTAATATAAATGTTGGATTTAGCTAATTTTTTGCATGATTACTCTCTGTTATATTTGAAACAACTTCATTGTTGAATACATAACATGGTGTTGCCATTTAGGATCCCATATATATGCCCAAAATTTGGAAAATAATATGCTATTTCTTAGAAAATCTTAGAAACAACTAACATTTTCTCCAAATTTTGCACATTTATAACTCTTAAAATATTTGAATCAGTACCTGAAATATGGCATGCTTAATACTATATTAATTAAGAATAATTTTTATTTTGATATCAGTAGCTGAAAATATTATTTTAATTTTTATTTAAGTGTTCAAAGTTCACTAAAAACTATAATCACACTACATAACCAAATTTTGTAATATTGACATAAAATATTTATATTATATTTTTATAAGCTTTTAAATAATATATATTAATGCATATGAATTAATTCTTTACGTATTTTTTATAAAAAATATTTTGCAGAGTAAACGAATGAATCATGTACATAAAGTTATTCTAATTGTATTATTTTAAATATTGTTTTAGCTTACTTCTTTGAATATATACAATAATTGCATGTACTTAGTGTTATAATAGGCTAAATTGCTTTTTTTTTTTTACTTTTCAAAAGTGCTTGTAATAAATAAATATATATATAGTGACAGTCTTTGAAGGTAGAACAAAATTGAATATGTATATGTAATATTTGCTAGCAACTCATGAAGAAATAAAAAATGATCTAGTTTACTAGGAATGGCCAGAAGATCCAAAAGAAAAACTCATCAAAATAATATTTATGTGAACAATAGCAAGTAATTGTATACCATTCTAGAATAATTTTGATGCTAATATTTGGGTCTTCCATTGAAACTTGGGGGTCATAGGCCCAAAATGATATATTTATATCACATAATAATTTATGATAAGTTATTTCCATTTATTTTAATTTATGTTTTTGTTTTGAAATTATTTGAGCTGCTTGAGCATTGCAACTTACTTATTGTTGACATTGGCATAACCCTCAATTTGTAATGATAATATTTTCTTCACATTTTATTACATTGATTTTGTAATCTATATATAATATTAGAAATTAATACTTTTAGATGCTCTATATACTCCTGCCTGATTAACAATATTGATAATTAATGTACGTCGTGAGAATTAGAAGTGAAAGCTTGCTTGATTTCAAGAGCTATAAAGGATTATATTATAAAGAGTAGAATGTATATTCATCATTTTATATTTTATATTTATTTATGTTAAGACAATTTGCACTAACTTTTATTTAATTTTCAGGCTCTATAATGCATGAATATTATTTTATTTATAAATTTTGTGATGAATATTTTTTCTTGAATTATTACTTGAAATCTTGTAACCTCGGTCTTCGAGTTATTACACAAGCCATGGAACATAAATATGAAGCATATTATGAATTATATAAAATATGTGACATCCATTCATATATCAAATTCTTGCAATTAGGTTAAGCTTGCATATGCGTTAAATACTTATAATATACATGAATGGTGAGCTAGTTTAACTTATAAATGCATAAGCTAAGCATCAAGTTCAAGTGATGATACAATAATTCTATATGATGATCCATAGTCATGCTATGCTATGACTTACAGTGTGACAACTCATAAACCCAAGCGAATATGATTACATAAACAACTAGAAAGATGATTGATGATGTTTATATTAAATATTATTTAATTTATCAATAATCTAAGTAAATGATAAATAGTATGGATCTGTAACAACCCAGATATTGTTTCCTATTAATTAGTGGCATAATTAACTCAAAACCTTTTACATTACTCTTATAATAGAGTTAGGAGTCTCCACCTCAAATTTAGTGTGATTTGGAGATAGTTTTACAATTTCTAACATTTTTTTGTTTTTTAAAAATTCTAAAAATACCTAATTTATTTTGACCTCAGAATCGAAAACGGAGTCCACCATTGGACTCACCACACCCAAATTAGCTATGAGTGCTATTTTGGAAATGTTTGGGAGTCGTCAAATTTTTCGCAAATATTTTAATAATATTTTAGTACTCAGAAAATTAGTTAAATTAAAAATACATTCGATCAAATATCCATTTGCATTTTTGAGTCCCTCACCTTCAAATAGGTAAGGGCAAAAATTTAGGATTTTTCGGAGTGAGTTAGGATATTTTAATTTGATTAAATAAATTTGATAAGTTAATAATTTAATATTATATATAACTATTATTAATATAAATATATTTCTAATTAATATCCCAAATGGTAATATTAGAAAAGGCGAAGATCCCCTGTTATAAGCAATGTACGAAATAAGCATCCTTCTTAATCAGGACCGTTCTCTCTTGATTAAAACTAATCATATTACTGTGATAATTCCAAACCAATTACAATCCATCTAACCATGGATCGAATTGCCATCACTCTACGCCTTTCCATTTATCACAAGCGTTACCTGTCGAAACTGGACAGAAGACGTCCTTCCTCTATGCACGATCTCCTGCTACCTTATGATTTCTACAGCTAGCTATCCTTGACCTTATCCCCCTCTCGGCTCGAGAGCTATAGGGTCGGCACTAGGATCTCCTTTACTAAAGAGCTGCTAAGGAAACCAGAAGGAGGCGGGGAAGGAGAGAACTTAGGAGAGGAACTCCAGTCCCTATAACCCTAATTTCTTGACGGTGTAAGCAAGGAAATGATAGTGCCAGGTACTACTTACGTTTCTTCTATTGTTAATCTTCTCAGAATAAAGTATTTCAAATTCTTCTTTTAATGATACTAAGATGATATTTGCTTGGAATCGAATCCCAGAGAGTTCATTATTCTTTTCGGTTTGCTAAGCATATGTCCTGATAGAATATTTTTTTTATAAGCGAGAGTATTTCATCAATGATGTTATTTAGATGAGGAGAAAATATCCACAAGCTTGAAGGTTACTCATTTGGCATTCATTTAATCTAAGATTATTTATGTATATACATTATGTGTTGATGTGTGTTATCTTCACCTTATCTTTTCCAACTATGAATATTCAATGAAAAGTGTATGTTTTTCTTATATTGAAGCAGTATTTTTATTTCAATTGATTGAGCTTGAAATAATGCAGACCTCTTATTTAAATTATGTGCAAATTCTTTTGAACTCCCTTCAATGTCAGTTGTTTAGTAGTCTGTTTAGTTTAACTTTAGTTAGTGGTTTACTCTAGCATGAAATTAATACTATATAAGTATTATTAAGATGACTTTGTTCTTTCTTATGTACTTTTCTCTTGTTGTCAAAATATATGATTTAGCAAACAATATGTAATTGCTTTACTTTTCTTCAGGATATGTAGCAACCTGCATAGTAATTTGTATAGTGCATATGGATGTATAATTGTTATTAAATTACTTCATATTGATTTCAAAATTAAATTTGGAACACTTCTTCCTAGCATTTATCTTATCTCAAATGACATGCTTTAGACTCCTGTCGAATGGTAAGAGGATACTAATTACAAAGCAAAGCAGTTAATAAAACACTCAATTTTTCATTCCATATAGAAATGTAGTATTAGGTAGTTCAGTCGCTGCTGATACAATTAACCAATTCCAACAATTTTTTTATTGTTGTTTAAGTTCTCATATGCTAGAGTTTTATTATTTATTTCATGTGTTTTTATTTTATTTCGAATGAATTTCAATGGCATAAAGCTTCAGTAAAGTAGACAATTATGTCGTGTTGCAAAAATTGATTTTTAAATCTTGCATTATATGGTAATATGGAGATATTGTGAACTTTTTGTAATATAGGCTCTAATCAATATAATACATATTACTTCAGAGACTACGTGAATGCTTAAGTGATGTACTTCTAATATGTTTTAATAAATTGTTACCATATCACTTTGCTAGAATTTCATATTTGTTGTTCAAATAGAAATTGCTACTGCATTTATTATCAATGCCACACTTATGCATTTTATGCAATTTAAGAATCAATTTAAGATACCATTTGAATGTAACAATATACATGAATTTGTTGTTTCATATTGGCATCCGTGAAAGCTTTTTTGCTTTTATTATAACAGGTATTGTTTGGTTGGGATGGTGGCGATGCAATTGAAATTATTGTACTATTCTTTTCCATTTAGTACATCGCACCCATATTTGGCCATCTCACCTCCACTACACCACTCTGCTTTAACACTTAAAAATAAACCATCTAGTACAAAATCTGGGAAATTGATTCATACCCAAGCAAAAATTTCAAAATGAAATCAATGTTTTTTTTATGACTTATGTACTAATAAGAATTCAAATGATCAATTAATAAAGAGAAATATCAAGTAACTACTCCTTATTAGATATAATGATCTTCAATTACAGAAAATTATGAATGTGCTCATTTTAAACACTGAATTTTACTATGCATTATTTGCTTATTAATTAATTGTGGAGATTAAGATTCTTATTAGATTTTGCCAACGTTTGTTTTAAGGTATTTGGTAGAAGTATTAAGACTTAAGGAATCTTATATGATGTTTTATTTTCCTTTTTATCGTAAGCTTTATTACGTCCTTCTTATAAAACCTGATGGGATTATTTTCTTCTTTGTATAGTACTTAAAATGAGTATTGAACAAATATTGAAAGTTTCTTGCAAAAAGTTATTGTATTCTTCTATTGGGAGACTAAATAGCGTTCATTGTTATTATCAAGTTTCAACATGCTGAAAATTAATGTTTCAACAATTCATAATGTTAAATGAATATTGATATATCTTACATGCTGAAATTAATGTTTCAATACTTCACAATGCTGAATCAGTGTTACTCTACCTTACACGTCGAATATATGTTACTGCCATTAATTTGATGTAAACGAATGCTGTCATTTCTTTTATTAGAATCATATGTAGCCATGTATCATATAAGATTCAATGCTGCCATTTAGCTTGTGAGATCCAAATGCTGCCATGTATCATATAATATTCAATGCCGCCATTTAGTTTGTGAGAATAAATGCTGCCATATATTTTAAATGAAATCATATGATGCCCTTTTTATTCTAAAGTGAGATTAATAAGATCGTTTGGGATCGAATGCGATCACTTTTATTAAAATCATATGTGGCCAATTATATAAATGAGAGGATCAATGGACTATGTGGGATCTAATACTGTCCTATACATTGTTAGAATTAAATTAACTGCTGTCATTAAGTGCATTATTAGAAGCAAATGTTGTAATGATGTTGCCGTTCAATTATGTATATAATGCTTTTATACATGATTTTTATATACTTGATTGTTTAATAAATCTTCTCTTAATTCCATCATATTTGAGTTATAAAATGCTATTCAATATCATTATAATGTAACCTATTTAGTTATGATGTGGTTTTTATTATTACTAAGTAGTTTGTCATTCATCAACATAAGACATTTGGTTGTCTATTTCACTTATATAAGCCTTTACATTAAATAGAATCATTCTAAGTAGGGATTAGAAATGTCAATTCTCTTTATTTGAACTTAATAGCTAAAACTTTAAAATCTCTATACGTTTAAAGCAAGTACATTACTTTGTTCTTAAGCGGTATTTCTCCTATTCCATGCATCCTTATCATTACTGCATATAACATTATGGGTTAAGTTAAATAACGTGAGACCAATTAAGGAATTATCTCATTTACCTCTGCATACTTTCATATACACATAGTTTACTATGTCTCTCATACAGCACTTAGTTTCCTCCTTCCACATGCTGAAATAAATATTGTAATGCTTTACAAAGTTGGATTTAAATTGTTGTACTTTATAATGCTGAGTTAATATTTCGATACTTCATAATACTGAAGGAATATTATTAAGCCTTACATGTTGAACCAAATATTATGGGACTTGGTAATGTAATCAAATGCTGTCATTAAATGCAATGTAAGATAACAAATTTCAGTTTAAATGATTATTGTTTCTTTTATATATATAAATGTTAAACTAAATACTGTTATCTTTGTAGGTTAATTTATATGTTAATATCACTTGAAATGCTGAACCAAAATATCATTACTTCTTGCACATTGAATCAAATGATGCTGCCCCCTTTATTTTGCTAATTTAATTACTGCATCATTTATTATTTTTCATAAATATTTGATTTAAGATATGTAACAGCCCAAACTCTTAAGCACCAATATATTGTCCGTTTTGACCTGAAAGGCCTCACGGTTTTGCCCTCAGAAGATAACTTCCCAACAGGTCACCCATCTTGGGAGTGCTCCCACATGAGCACGCTTAACTTTGGAGTTATTATCAGGAACTCTACCGTTATCTGAAAAGGCGTCTCGATGTTTAAGAGTTTCACTTATTACTACCTAAGTGGGTCTTCACAATCTCCCCAACTTAAGTAACTGGCATCCTCATCAATATCCACACACAGATCCAAGAACCATCTATTGAGTAGATAGTACTAGAGGTGACCCCTACAGGCACCAGAGGTACCCACAACCTGTAGCACCTTAACCATCATGGGCTTAAGAGGCTGCTCACATCAAGTGGTACTTTGCCCTGTGTGGCACTTGGCTCCTATTTGACATCCTATGGATTGTTTTGATACTATTTGTAACAGCCCAAACTCTTAAGCACCAAGATATTGTCCGCTTTGGCCTGAAAGGCCTCGCAGTTTTGCCGTTAGAAGATAACTTCTCAGCAGATCACTCATCCTGAGAGTGCTCCCACCTGAGCATGATTAACTTTAGAGTTTTTATCAGGAACTCCACTATTATCTGAAAAGGCACCTCGATGTTTAAGAATTTTACTTATTACTTCTTAAATGAGTCTTCACAAACTCCCCAACTTAAGTAACTGACGTCCTCGTTAGTATCCACACACAGATCCAATAATTATCCATTGGGTAGATATGACTAGAGGTGACACCTACATGCACAAGAGGTGCCCACAACTATGTAGCACCTTAACCATCATGGGTTCAAGAGGCTGCTCACATGAAGTGGTACTTTGCCCTGTATGACACTTATCTTATATCTGACACCTTATAGTTTGCTCCAATACCATTTGTAATAGTATAAACTCTTAAGCACCAAAGATATTGTCCACTTTGGCCTAAAAGGCCTCACAGTTTTGCCCTCAGAAGATAACTTCCCAACAGGTCACCCATCCTGGGAGTGCTCCCACATGAGCATGCTTAACTTTGGAGTTCTTATCAGGAACTCCACCGTTATCTGAAAAGGCGCCTCGATATTTAAGAGTTTCACTTATTACTACTTAAGTGGGTATTCACAGGATGTGTCAATCTTAGGTTAGTAAATTGGTTCATTTGATTTACTCACATGAAATTAATAGAACTAGAAATAGTCAATCCAATGTAATGGATTGACTTATAAATTGATATTTTTTATAATTGTTGAAATTATTAGAACTAGAAATAGCCAATCCTATATAACAGATTGACTTATAAATTGATATTATTTATAATTATTGAAATTATTAGAATTGAAAATAGCTAATCCCATGTAATGGATTGATTTATATATTGATATTGTATGTGTTTATGTTGAGCAAATACAAAGGAGATTATACCAAAATTTTCTAGAATTAAAATGAAATTCTTATATTATAAATGTTATGCTTTTCCAATAATTATATGTAAGATTAAATTAGAACCTTTCAATTTCCTTTGTAACCTATCAAGTTTAACATATCAATCTTCTAAGTTAAGATCACTTAAAAGAACTTATGTTCTTACTAGTATTTAAACAATTACCTAGATGACTAGTGCACAATTTAATAGTCTTTAACCTCCTACATTAGTTCTCAATCAATTAGATTGAGAGTAATAAATTCCTTTCATGCTTTAAATAAGCTTTTAGATTTTTAATTCCCTACAATCTTAAAATAAATTATTGCATGCATGGTATAATCTATCTCTTTTCTTAATTTCAAATATTTAGTATCAATTAATCTTAGATAACTTCATGATTGAATTGAGTTGATACTTTTTAGTTTACAAGTTAAATAGGTGAAACTAGTAGAATATCCTTTAGCTTATACTTTCAGTAACTTAGTAATCTATAAACATAATTCTTCCTTACTAGTTTTCTTAAACTTTAATTATAAATCTATTTGATTTGATTAGTTTAGGACTAGTATATGATGAACTTCAATAACATGAAAATACAATTTTCCAAACTTATCTTCCTTTTACTTTTATCAAAATTAACTTAAAGATCAATATCTATAAGTCAATTTGGAGTTCAATTAGCTCCAATCATTAAGTAGATTATTAAAGTTTAGATAACAAAAGGATATCACATAGTTTACAATTATTAAAATTTATTGAATGCTTATTAGCTTTGATCATTTTTTTCCTTGAACATTTATTTAAGATCATTGTACATAAATAAAAACTTTCATAAAACTTTATGGGGAATGCCTTATGGCAAATTTGAATAAGAAAGATATCACTTATAAAAGGACTTCACATTTTAGAGATGGTAAATGTGAATGTTCGGCCCCCACTGTATCTAGTTAGGCAGACGTGCTTAACTCCTCGTCCCATTCTGTTGAGTACTCCCGCAGAATGAGATAGCTTCTAAATATAACTTTAATTAATAATATAAGAGTTATTTTACAATCTTATTGATTGTAAGATCTCTTCATAACTGTTTAATTATGCTTAATTTTTATAGTCGTAGGCTATGTTTGTCTTATATCAAGAGTTTAATATACTTCTTTGTTTTCTATGCTTTACACTCTCTATTTTTAGTATTATATTTTGCTCACTTACACTTCATTTAAAATTTAGTATATATTGCTAAATTTTATTTAATGATTCACTGTATTTCATTTGCTTACTTAGCATAAATTTTATTGAATATGTATTACTTTTATTTCATTTAGTTTAATGCACAAATAGTTTCTAACATTTTAGGATGTTTTCTCTTACCACTTTTGGATGCAGGCTAAGACTTATATATATATATATAAGTGAATATTTTTACTCAACTTATTTCATACTGTCTCATTTACAGTTATACTTGATTCTTTTTTTTTTTCATACTTGACTGCTTTTATAGCTCTACTGTTTAGTCTAAATTATAAATTATGTTTATAATATCTTATTAATTTAAAAATATAGCAAATCTTAAAATGTGCTTAGACTGTTTAGCATAACTACACTTTTTCTTTTTTGGCTTCGCCCTATCATATTTAAATACTAAAATATGATAGATCAAGAGCCATTTGATTCAAGTAATGCAGGTCCAAGTGCTTGAAGAGCTTTCAAAGATTTTTTGCTTCCGCTTAATTTTAAATTATTATTTGTATTTTATTACAAGTGAGAGAGTGACCTACTTACTTTCTTTTACTCTTACTTTTAAAAGGTTTGTAATAATTAAATTATAAACTACTTGAGTTTGCTTAAGTTACTTTTACCTACTCTTAAATACTCCGTGCTATGTTTACTATTTTGTAACTATTTGGGATGAATGAGTGGATTATTCTAATTGTTTGTATTGAAAATTTTTGCGATGTTGTATTTACATGTATCTCCTTATCATGTATCTTCTATTGCATTCAATTGTATAACTTTATTTTAACTTAATAATTACTCATAAAGTAATTTGACCACTTAGCATTTATACTTAATTTATTTCTTCTAATCGAGTATTGGGTGTTAAGGTAACATCCCAATATTTGGATCAATCTTCTATCCAATTATTGGGGTCGTTATAGGATCACATGGTTTATGATGGTATGAAGGGTTTAGTTTAAGTGCATAGGTTTAATCACATGTAACTATAGATTAATATCTATATTTAGTTTATTTAATGGTTCTAAATAATGTGACTTTGAGTGCAACAAATCAAAACATTCGATTACTGAGATATCTCTCAAGATAGTACAACAAAATCTATTTATATAGGATTTCGCTACAAGTACCGTCGTTGTCTTGCAAGTTGCATCGAATCTGTGCAAACCAGAACTTCGTCGCAGAGAAAATGGAGAATGTGCAAGGAACTCGTGGCTTAAAGGTGAACACGAGAGCGAACACAAGAGCTTTGAGACATGCACGAAGTTGAGGCGAAGAATGCATCACAAAAATATTAAGGCTTAGACACATCACAATTTAGTCAAATGAGATATGATGTGGCAATATTTGCCACATCAATTAATGCATTTTAATTCATGATTTGGTAACTGCAACTTGCCACGTCAGTTAATGCGTTTTAATTCATGATTTGGTAACTGCAACATTTCTCTTTCAGGGTGTGAAACATTTTTATGACAACACAAACAACCAATCCTTGAGTTTGATTTATGGGGGGGGGTTGGCTATGTGCGAACAAGTTGACTATGGGAAGGTTTGAAATTTAAGTGTAGCTTGTAACATGTGTTCATGATACATGTGTCCACATCATGACCTACTATGTGGCAATGCGTGCAATTTTTAGGCATATTCTCTAATATAACTATATCCTTAGGGGCGTACATCTCCCGCTCCTCTGTCATTAGTTGCAATTAGGATCCTTGCTTTTCTGTCTGCTTGTTGTCACATTTGTGCTAAGCTATGAGTAGGGAAGTTTCTTCCTTCTTCAAGTCTCCCCCAAGTTAAGATGGCCCTCCATCTATCCTATTTTGAAGTTGCCATTCTTTTGTGCAAGTGGTCTCAAGAATGGATTCAAAAGTCCCTAATCTTAGCCCCAGATCTTCCTATGAAGGAAAATCTAAGGCCCTAGCATTCCAAAGGTATGTGTCAGAGGCGCAATCGCGTCAATGACACAATTGCGTTTCCACTGCTCAAACACGTAGCAAACGTCGAAAAAGTGTCGGAAACCAAGTGGTCCTAAGAAACGCGTCGGAGACATCTTTAACTAACATTGAATCAAATTGCTTCAACTTTAATGACATCTTTAAATAACATAATATTGCATATATCTGCTAACTAAATAACCCTTAAGATTGGAGTTGCTTAGTTAAATATTATCTCCTTAATATCATTTGAAAATTTCAATAATACCATTCCCTAATGTTATCAAAATGTCGGCTGAATTTGGCCAGACATTCAGATAAAGATAAGATCGCCGTACACGTTTTGAACTTGCATTTGGGAAGTGCAACATTTCATTTTTATATATAGATGGCATTCACCCCATTTCACATAGGCCCTCTAGCTTACTGGTCTCACCATGGTATTTCAGACCGCTACCACGATCTCACGGTTCCGCTCGACTTCTGCGATTCACCTCTTGCGATTTCTCCGTTGTTCATCCTCACTCCCTGCTACTGCCGCCTTGCCGTCCAGAGGAGGAAGGGACGGTCACTGGCGGCTCTTTCCATGGCGCCGTACTCTCCTTCCACTCACCCTCGCCGCGTCCGCTGGCTTCTTCTTTCTCGACCTCCGCCATTTTCTTGCCCAATGCGACCCCCTCCTCGATCATCACTCGTACTATTCCCGTCATCCACTCTCCCTGTATTATCCCCATTAATATGATTTGGCTGTTGATTATAGTTGCAGATATGACGGGATGGAAGCTTACAAGGAACCGCCCGAGGGATTTATGGACGAGCTCAGACAAATTTTGCAAGTATTTGAATGATTTCTTCAAATTTATCGCTTTGGCATTGAGGGTTTAAGATATTCTTTATTTACGGACATGCTGGGGATGTAGGATGAAATGACTATCGACTACGACGAGAGACACTTCCATGGGAAGCCACAAAATAGCTTCCACAAGGCTGCTCATATTCCGGATGTGGTTGTGTATCCCAGGTGCTCATATTTAATGATTGTTATTTGCTAGTAATGCAATCTTTTAATAATGTTAAGATAAACAAAATATAGGCTGTGCAACTTAATTTTTATTATTAAATGCCTATATTTGTGAGCTAAGTAATACTCAAAATTACCGGCTAATCTAAATAACTTCATAAGATCATCACATGTTAAAACATTAACACCCATCTTTATAATGTATTATCTTTATAACATTTCACATGACATGCAACCAAACAACTCTGATTTTGATTAATTGGTTTTTGTGCCTTTCGTTAGTTCTCATAATCTAAATTAGAGTCATAGTTCATTTGTATTAAATACATTTTGTAAGCAGTTTTTCTTATGGAGGCATTTTATGCATTGTTGTTGTGATTATCATGATTGCTAATCTTATTAAGATATTCACTCGACAACCTTGGATTGCAATTGGAAATATTAAGCTATTTAACCAAAATGAAGCATCATTATAAATATGAAATTTTTTTTATCACAAAAGAAGTCCTAATACTTGTACAACAGTTAGACATCTTCAATCTTCTTCTCATTATCATTCCAGCTAACCTTTACTGTCTTTTTTGTTATCTAGAGAGAGGTGATGTAATTTGAGAGATTCTAACTTCAGTTTTATTTGTAGTCCTTTGCTTATTTTTGATAGATTCTACTTTCATTGATCAACACAATTGCCACACCTTGAATTATAAGATCAAAGAAAGCACACAATTCAACTAAAACTCTAATCTAGAGAATTTTACATGCAACTTATTATGAGTATTTGCAATACGTGTAAATAATTGCCATGAAAGTTTCATCTTTGGAATATACAAGCATGTTATCATTAAAACAATGCTGAAGAAATCAATGAATGGCCTAAATATTCAATAGCTATCCATAAAGTAGCTGGAGCATTGGTGAAGCCCAAGGGCGTCACCTCAAACTCATAGTACCCATATCTCATGTTAAGGGCATGTTTATTTCACCCTTAACTTAGCGTAGCTAATTTTGAATATCTAGTTTTTGTTTTTCTATTTAATTTGGCTTATCTAACTTCAGCTTGAATAGGACAGTTTCAATTTATCTAGATTACTCATCTAACTCATCCAACATATATTTTAATATAATCAACATAGTTGATTAATTATTAATTGGCATTTATAATCAGTGTAATTAAAATTTTTTAATTAATTATTGTATTATTAGTGCAATTATTTTTATAATTATAATTCAAATAATCAATAAATAAATTTTAATTAACTATCATAATTAATTAGTTATTAATAGTAGAATTAATAATTCTTCATTAATTAACATAATTAATGAGTTAATAATTAGTTATTTTATTTAATCAATGTTATTATTAATTGCCATAGTCAATAATAATACAATTAACATAATAACTAAGCAATAATTAACATACATACTAATTAATTAACATATTTAATATTGATAAATATAATTAATAATTAATGATTAATGTTTAATTTATTATGTAATTTATTAGTGTAATTTGTTAAGTAAATGATATAATTTAAATTATATAATAATTAATTAAGAATTACTAATTAAAATTTAATTAAATAAAATTAATTTAATATAATAAATTTTAATAAGTTTGATATAATAAATTTTAATTAGTAATTCTTAATTAATTATTATATAATTTAAATTATATCATTTACTTAACAAATTACACTAATAAATTACATTAAGAAATTAAATATTAATCATTAATTATTAATTATATTTATCAATATTAAATATGTTAATTAATTAGTATGTATGTTAATTAATGCTTAATTATTATGTTAATTGTATTATTTATTGACTATGGCAATTAATAATAACATTGATTAAATAAAATAACTAATTATTAATTGATATATTAAGATTTAATTATCATATTAATTTGAAATTAACGTAATTAATTAATTAATATATTAATTTTTAATTAAATTTTTAAATATTAATAAATATAATTATTAGTAATTAATAGTAAAATAATATTTTTATTAATTATTAGTATCATTAATAATTAATATTATTACTTATTAATTCATAATTTATCTCATATTTATTCTTTAGTGTATTTTTTAATAGTATAATTAATAATTTTTTTTTTACATTATTAATGAATTAATATAGTATTTTATGTAAATAACATAATTATTTAATTGGCATAGCCAATAAAATATATAATTAATGCAATACTTTAGTAATTGACATAAATAACTTTTAATTAACTTATTTAATGTTGATTAATATAATTATTTTTTAATGGTTAATTAACTAATGTATTTAATTAAGTAAATGATGTACTTTATTTTTAAATAATATATTAATTATTTATTAATATAATAATTGATTTGAATTACTAATTTCTTATTTTAATTAAATAATATAATAAATTTTAAATAGCTCATTAATAATTAATTACTGGTTTAATGAATAATTAAAATAATTATTTTTAATTATTATTAAATTATTAATGATTGATTATTATAATATTAAATAGTTAAATATAAATATTAGCTTAAGTATTAATTATAATGTATCTTAAAAAAATATTAACATAATAAATTATTAATTAATATAATTTTGATTTATTAACTTAATTAATTAAATACTTAATTAATTGTTAATTAATTCATCTATTATTAATTTAATATAGCATGATTAATTAGTAATTAATGTATCTAATTTTAAAATAATTTTGATATTAAATTGTTTCTTTCAACCTAGATTAATTAAATCTTCAACCGATTAACTCATTAGCTTATTTTTACTCAATTTAGCTAATCTTAATCATTTAATTTATTCCCAGGAAAAAACTATTAAAATGTTATTTTTCACCCATCTTTTTTGAATTCCCAACTTGTGATATTCTGATCTTAAGTCAACTTAGAGTATATTACAACTCTTTCAAAGCCATTGAATAGTCATTGACCTTAGTAGTATATATGCATTTTGATTGTGATAATATTCAATTCTCTCTAATCAATACATAATGTCAAACCTCTATTCTTTGTCCCATGAAAAATATTAGACTTAATGAAACCTATATTCAACATTTTTTTTATAATTTGAACAGCTCTTTTGTTACCATATATTGGAGAGCTTTTGCCGTATGAGCGGTGCTTTGCAATAAGTAAATAGTAAATTTTATCTCTCAAATTGTAGATACCATTAATAGCTCTTTGAAAAGTTCTTTGGATATTCCTTAATAGTTGAAATATTGTCTAATATTTTTGATTGTTTTATAAGATATTTCATTTGACCTATAAGAAGATTTGATGCTTGGTACTTAACAATTTGTATGGTTTAATATAAGAAATGATTATGTAATGAAATTTTTGATCCCTATAGAACTTAGATCTCTTTCACTTAGGATATTGATTTTAATTATCATTTTCTCACAATTTATAAATTTAGTAAGATAATTAATTCATACAAGATTGTATAATCTCAACTAATGATACTACTATGCTTGTTTGAAAGTGCCTACCTTCTGTGCCATGATTTACTTGGCAAGACAACTTTCAAAGTACTAATATTAAATAGAACTCTTGCAGACACGCTCCCAATAAAATTTGTGCCTGTATCACATTTAAAGAATTTCTCACCTCTTGCTGAGATACGTCATATACTTGTGGTTGAGTAGTTAGCCTTGTTTGCTTGGAGTTTGGTATTGGTACACTTGTTTTACCAACTTTTTGCTTGCTAACACTACTATTTGATTTTTCTTGAAGTTTGTTTTGAATAATTTGCCTATATTTAGAGACCTTTGTTTCTTAGTAGGCTTTTGAGTGTTAATAGGACAATTATATGACATGCCATGGTTGTTTGAATTTATAACAAATGCCAGGTCAATGTATATGCTCTTCGTTTTGCTGCTTGCCACATTTATTATAATAAGACCTCCCACAGCTGGAGAAGTTGATAGAACTAATATAAATATAATTATAAATTCTCTATCTTTTACTTTTCTTGTAGATCCATTTCAACTCTTAGACCTTTTTCAATTAAGATGGAAGAATTATCTTTCTTAAAAGGGATTAATAATCATTAACATGCCTCAACTTGTGATGGCCCTGGGTTAAGTTAGGTATCAACCTAACCGTCCTTGGGTACATCTCCGCAGGATCATATTGGCAGTTATGAGAAAATAATATTTAGACATAAATTAAATAATAGAGTCATACAACACAATAAATTTGCCAATCAATTCAATTTAAAGAATATAATATCCAGATAATTACAAACTAAAAATGATATAAATAAATGTTTTCTTTCAATTTTAAAGTTTAAATAGCAAATCAAAATTATATGCTCCAAGTCAGCACCACCATACTTTAGATATCTCTTAAGCTATATCAACTTCCTCCAATTGTACATGACCTGATATTATAAGAATAATGCTTCAATACACATTAAGTACAAAAGATGTTAAATGTTACACTTAGCGAATGCGGGAAGCGGAAAACAGATAATTTTGTATGAAATCAAAGGTTAGAGCAAAATACATAATCCTGCAAATTAAATATTTTTCTTGCCATAATATTGTCATTTGTCATATTATCAATATATAATAAGTTTGATGCATGTTTGTATGTATGTCTTGATTTTACGAAGCAACGTTAGCAGTTATGTTAGACAAATTTCAGAATCATGAGGCTGGATTCAATAAAAGCAACTCCTTCACCTGGGCCCCCTTGAAGGCTTCAGATGGCACACTTATAACTCCCGATAGACTAGCATCGTCCCTAACCTAATTAACCACTATTTCGGAACCCTTGCATACATTCACAAGATATAACATATACATTTCATTTATGTCAGTACTCTGGCATTTAACAAGCATTTCATTTATCAATATGAATAAAGCTCGAAGTGGTGCTAAAGCGGCAATAAAAGCATTTTAAGTGTAATCAGTAAAATTAATGTACCTCGGTATTTGAATATGCCGAAAAGTACTCAACAATCTGCTTTGTCTGTAAAAGTTATATTTGTAATATTATTAGGTTTTGAAAATGACCCATATATGTAATAATGAAATATAAATTCTTACTCCTAAGTCTTTAATATTTCTTTAGAGTTGTTCCCCCTTAAATATTTCTTTAAAATCTTCTAAACTTATGTAAGCATTCTCTAAAGTTCTTATTCTTTATTTCATTAAATTCTAATGCTTTATAAAGAAATGATTCTCTACATGAACCTTTATCATGCTTAAAAATAGTGGGTGAGTGATCATTTCACTAAAGAACTAAAAGCATGCCATCATTGATGTATCTTATAAAAGTATCTAACTCATTTGTTCGACTAATCCTAATCTTGTCTTAGCATTTCTCTCCTTTTTTATTTAATTAACGGAACACCCCACATTTCTTGTAGTATTACTGAAATTTGATCGATTCTTAAGTGCATAAATTTCAATATAAATATAAGTTAGCTTGAGAATATTGAAACCAAAATAAGCATAACTAGATTGTAGTTCTAAAGCCATTATATCAATTTATCTTTAAAAGAAGGTGAAGCAAGTAAGTAACTATAAAAGAGCAACCTAAACACTTACAAAACCCTCAAGTCCTTGCAGGTTTTTTGATAAACTCAAGGTACCGGCAAATAGCAACACTATTCTTATTTCATAGCAAAACATAAGCTGCTTTGACTTGTATTTCAAAACATAGGTTGCTTCTTAGGTGATTGATACTCAAACTAATATATTGATTAAATTATCCTATTGCACTAATTTCTAAACAGCAAAGCATTAATAATAGTTGAACCTAAGAACTAAATTCTGATTGAAACGGCTTCAGGAATTGTATTAGACTGAAGAACAACTAACCCTTACATTATAAAATTGATGCATTACTAGTTTGCTTATTTAATCCCAATATTTTTCACAAAAAAATTAAACGAGGCAGGTTACTAGTGCCTAATAATCTCAGGATATAAACTAGTAGTTTAACTCTTGCTATCTACTCTATAAATACTAAAGTTGGCATGGAAAGCTCTTAACAATTTCTCTGTCTCTCTTATCACAGAATTAAAGTTGCTATTAGTATACAGTTCAACAATTAAAACAAGACTATCCATACCTTAAAAGATTGAATCGATTGCTAGGAAACTAGGAAATGGCTCAGAATTGTCGGACAGAGATCGAACTTATCCTCACTGCGGCATATCCTCCCAAGACTGCGGCTGGCGTTGTTGTCTTGGAGAGGAGGTTACAGAATCAGCACGGTTCAGAGCGGAAGGATCGAAGGTGTCGAAGACCTCCGTGGACTGCGGCTGTGTCCTGGTCGGTGTCGTGGAGTTCCGTGAGCTGCGGCTTCGTCGCGGGCTTTCGAGGGTTACGGTTCTTCCATCGGCTATGGTGAGGGCTTAATTGTAACAACCCTTGGTCGTTACTAAGAAAGCGTTAACGTCCCCGCCAATCTTAATTGTTCGTTAAAACCGTTATAGTCTATTACTACCCGTAAATTTCTGTTTTCTGTTAGTTTTTTCCGCCGAGTTTCATTTTGACGTTGATAACCCGCCAATTTATTTCTACAATTGATTAACCAACCTCTTAAAAAAAAATTGTAACGATCTTACCTGTCGATATTCCAATTACCGCCACCTTCCAGAAATGACGTCTTTATCTCAAAAAGGCGAAAAGTCGCTTGCGGAAGGGGCGATGCCTCGATAGGAATCGGCGGTACTATATTTAGGCGGATAAATCCTACGACACTTGAGCACTTAGATTATCCAGCTCATACGCATCGTCTTCTTCTCCATCTCCCGACAGAGTGATCAAGCCGACGTATTCGCAGGTCACAGGACTCCTCGACACAGCTATAGCCAATGGAAATCTTCGACGCCGCTCTTCGATCCTTCCTCTCCGAACCTTGCCGATCCCGTAATTCCTCTCCAAGTCGACGAGGCCAACCGCAGTCTTGGGAGAGTACGCCGCAAGCAAGGACAAAGCCAGCCGCAGCTCACGGTACTCTTTACCACAAGCAGAGGCGCAGTCGCATCTTACGGAGGTCTTCGACACCTGTGATCCTTCTCCCGCCCGACCCTAGTTTGTCAACAGAAGACGTCTCTGTGGGGACCCGGTGCCGGGTCAGCGGGAGCTAATCCAACATCGGTTGCTTGTGGGATAGCAATAGCAACATCAACAAGTCCTCTAGTCGCATGATCATATTGAGTGATTTAAGAGACAAATATATAGACATCAAATATAACTCATTTATTCATTAATTCATAAATCTTGGATACATAGATTAAAATAAAAGAAAAATCACAATTTTTTCTTATAAAAAAATAGATAGAGTTAAAAAGAAAGCGGTGGATCAGCAGGTAGCAGTATCAGCACTGCTCAGTTCTTAGTATCTTTCCTCAAAGATGAACTCCTGATCTGGGCACGTTTCAAAAATGCGGGCATTCGAATATTAGTTAGTTGTGAAATTAAGTATTGATAGATGTCATCTTTACAAATATTAAATAATAAGCAAAATAATCAATATTTGACAAGAAATAAAAGCTGCACAAACTTATTCCTGCAAACCTGTTTCAATTGCACTTGTAACTTAGCATAAAAATAATTGCAGTCACAAAAATAAATACAGAATTTTAGCGTTTGATATTTGAGGCAAAATATGATTTTGTTGGGCAAGTACAAAATCGAGAAAAATGGAGGGTTCATTTTTGGGTTATATATCTCAACTTCTCTCTATACCTGCCCCCTCAAAAGCATATCTGTATAGGCTTCTTATGACTCTCGATGTCGGACAATCCCGTCCTAGCGGTTGTCTTATCAGACAAAAAATATAAATCAATATGGAACCCTTGCTTCTCACATATCCAAACTTATTAATATATCATTTATATGACTTTAAAAAGCACTTTTATCAAATTTGTGTGATGCTGAGCAGAAAACATATTTAAAGACATCTGGTACCTTGTTTTATAAGTTCAAAAGTTCAACAGTTTGGATGAGTGACAGTTCGTTCAATCTGTATTTAAGTTTTTGATATTTTAAATTAGCCTTTTTAGTCAATATTACTATTTTCGTTTCTGATTTTATTTCTCTTTCATTTTCTCAATTTAATAGAAATCCGTATTTTTAAGTTTTTGATGTGGCAATAATATTTATAATAGCATTATTATTATTATCATTTTAATAATAATAATAATGTACAAAAGAAAAGATAGAATAGAAACAACTGCCAAAATTACAGAACATAATAATAATAATAGTAAAAAGGGAAATGACAGATTATAATATTTGTATTGAAATAATAGTCATTTTATAACATATGTATAATTTTCATTATTAATTAATGAGAACCATATTATTGTGAATGACGATATTTTATCATTATTATTTTCATAATAATGATTATTAAGTAGGTATAAAATAAAAGAATGAAGTAATAGCAAAATATTTTCTCTTTTTTTTCTTCTCCATTTTTCTTTCTCTTATACTTCTCTTCTTACCTTAGGATTAGGATTGCCAGAAAGCGGAGGGAGATAGGAGTGGGGCTGTTGGCCGGAATGGGGTGGCCGGTCGGCTGCTCACTGGTTGTTAGCCGGCTGATGGAGGGCTGCGGCAGGAGGGAGCTGGCTGCTAGGTGGCCGCTGTCACTGCAGGAGGCTGGCTGGCAGGGAGGGGAGGACTGCTGGCTGCTGGCTGCTGGCTAGGGTTTGGAGGAGGAGAGGGGCTATGGGGGAATAAGGAAGGGAGGGGGAGGGTTTAAGTAGAGGGAGAGGAGGGGAGAGGGGGGTCGGCCAGGTGGGCCGACCAGCCTGCGCCAAAAACGGCACAAGCGGCCCCTTATTGGCGCGAACCTTCCGTGCCAGATGCGCTTGTCGGGTGAGCGAGTCGCAGGGGGGTCTGCAATCGAAGGGAGGAAGGGAGGAAACAGAGAAAAATTTAATAAAATTACAAAGTTAAATTTTTCGCATTTTTCTGCTGTTTGAAGTCCAAAAATAACGAAACTTGACAGTTTCAATATAATGAACACTATCGCGCCAAAAGTTTTTGATTCAGACAAATATTTTATTTTATATTAATTTTTGTGGTTTAAAACTTGAAAAATTAACCACGATCAAACCGGCATTCAGAATTTGATGAAATTTTTCGAGCAGCCTTTAAATAATTTACTTAACACAACGATACTGAAGTCGATGAATTCTGACACAGATTTCAATGTTATTGATTTATTAGATTTAATTAATTCAGAAAAATAAAGCGGGTGTTTCTGTTATTCAAATTCTCTCAAACTAGGTCATTTTGATCTAAAAATTATTTATATCTAATGCAAATTATGTTTTCCCTAATTTGAAATTCCCCGGGTCCTGATGTTTGAATCGGGTTTTGACATAATTTGAAAAGTAACGACATTTGGTCATTACAAACTCCCATACTTAAAAATGATGTCGTTCTCGACATCACGCAAACAAACTTAAATATGGGTGAGATTAATACCTGATACTATGTCGTTTTCTCCAGGTGCTAAGACTGGAGTGAGCGTGTAAATGCTTGCGGGATTGGTGTTACAAGATGCGGGTTGTCTCCTTTGATTGGGTGTCGGCGCAGTTGGTGGCCTTGGGGCGTTGGTTGGTTCTGGGGCGGCTCCTCTTGTTTGGGAATGAAATGGGGTTACAACAGTTGTTGTGTTTGTGCCTCTTATAATGGTCGCTTCGTCTATCGTCCTCAAAGATCGACAATCCCGAATTTGGTGGCCGGACTTGCCGCACTGATAACACCTTCTGCCGTCATGGTTGCACTTGCCGTAGGGATGAGGTTTCCGACAATCTCCTCTTATTCCTTGACCAGTGTTCTCAAAAGTTAGTTGGAAGATTTTAGCAGATGGGTGGGATTGTTGTCTTTTGAAAGTCTCCTGGTGTAACAGCCTCCTACTAAAATAAATTAATTAGCTTTTAAAAACTTTGTTAAGCAACCTAATTAAAACTTAAAAATATCCAACGGTTACTTTTTGGTAGTGGAAAAAAATTCGCTGTGGTGGGTACTGCATGGATCGGGCGTGCGGCAGCATCTTGGCCGTCGCTCTTCCTTTTGGATCTCATCCGACGGTTTAGCATTAATCAAACCGTAAAATTCAGATTTGTCCGTTCGATCAACCGATCGAACGAACGGCCAGATCCCGCTCCCTGTACGCCCCTCAAGCATGATCGCAGCTGCCAGGAAGGACTGTCCGGTTCTCCAGCTGGCCTTCCCGTGGCTATAATCCCCTTATATTCCTTTCCTAAGGGATTTTTGGCATTTGCTGAAGTTCTTCGAGCTGCCGTGTCTGAGGTGCTTGCGGGAGCTTCTTCGTAGGGTTTGCGACTTCTACCGAGGCGATCGACGTGTGCGGGTGATCGAGCCGTGCGAAGGAGTAAAAGAGAGCTTTGTGTACCTTAAGCCTCCGTCGACGAGCCGTTCTGTGCGGGATCATCAGGTACTTCCGTCTTCATCTCCTTTCCCTTTTACGCACATATCAAATTTTCCCTTCCGGAAAATTTAGGGTAACGTCCTCTTCACTTCATCAAGTCCATCCTGGGAAGATAGCTTCGGCGAGTTTCACTCGCCGGCGTGCGGGCCGTCCCCAGGATCGAGTAGGACTCTACCTCTTTTCCTCCTTTCTGTCGGCAACCTTCCTCTGTCGGCACTCCCTTCTATCGGCATCCTTCTTCATCTCTTCCTGTCGGCATTTTGCCCTGCGAAGGAGATGACTAAATAGCCATCCGCTCCATTCGCTCCATCCGCTCGCCTGTCTCCTAAATGGGATGACACGCGTCTCTTGCGATTTAAGGGACGGGCAGTGGATGCGACTTTTTATGCTGGGCAGTGGATGCGACTTTTTATGCTTAATCAGACATCTAAATTTTTATTAATGAAATAATTAAACTAATAATACAAAAAGTTTAATTTTTACAGTTATCATTTATAAACTTTTGTATCCCAATTAATTTTTCTTTCTAAATAAATGCTGTGTATTATTAAATGCTGAATCAAGACCTAATTTAATAATTTATTTATGCTATTGATTGATGTGTAAATAAATCAATTTCTTAATATTTATATAATTTGTTTTAATCATAACCTTAAAGTACAACTCCAAATAATACAAATTTATATATTATTTTGATCACAAAAATGTGAGGATCAATAATATGGAATAAAATTCATCATTTGAAACCTAATTTTCTTAATCACTTTTTAACCTAATTAGCAATCATTAAAACTCTAATTTTCCAATGTTGTCCAAAATTGACAAACTTAATATCAATCTTCTCCTTATGAAATAAGAATTTCATTTATTTATAAAAGATTTCAATTGGACAACAAATTATGATAATAAGTTTTTGAGTCTCACTTAGTGTTATTGTGATTAACCTAAATTTCTAAGTAGCTTACTTTAGGTCTTATAAACCCTAGGATAGCTAACTTGTCACATTTATTATCTCCCTTAGCACTTAGATAATATTTTTATGAGCTTAGTTCTCAATTCCCTAGTTATGTGAATTAATTGCCAAGTGCTTAATTTACCTTTCAACCCTAAGGTAGAAACCCTAGGATTTGATTTGCAATTGATCTATAGTTGGATCCTAAGTCTATTAGTTGCAACCATTAAGAATAGATAGTCTTAATGTATTAGTAATTGTAGAATTATGAATCAACTAGATTTAATTTTAGTGATTAGTTCGGTACTTAACTTATTCATCATAATCCTTAAAACTTATTTTTATTAATTTAAGATATAGTAATAGGTATCCTTAACTTACTTAGATTAGTTTAGGGAGCCTATTGAATTCTTTAAACATACATTAATAGTAAACATAGAACTTGTAGTTCTTAAGTCTAATAAGTACTTATCCTAAACTTTGCAATTACTTGTAACTTAGCTAGATTAATATATTTGATTAGAATATTCAAAATATAACCTAGCTAGAAAATCATAATGAATAGTAGTAGAATTACTTTAGTTTCAAATTTTTTAAGTTAGATAATTTTTTATCTTAATCTCTACCTATTAGTAACCTAAACCATGATTTAATTTTTAAGTTAGATCTTATAGTTTAGGAAGAGGTTAAGAGCTAGTCTCTAATAACAATCATTATATTTATAAATTATTTTATCACATCATATTAAATGAATTGAATCTATTAATTTTCAAAATCTCAATTACTATTATATTACAATTAACTTGAGATCAATATCTCAAAGTTAATTGGGAGCTCAATTAGCTCCAATCATTAAATAGATCATTAAAATTAGATAATTTTGAATATCACTTAGTTGCAAATATTGAATTTCCCTTATTGGCTTGCTTAGTCTTGAGCCTTATTCATTGAATCATTCATAAAAATATTGTGCATGAATAAAACTTTCACATAAAATTATTAGGGGTTCTATATGGTGGACCAGTCTAGGGCGGGCTGAAATAGAGTAATAAGGAGACATCACATTCTTAGAGGGAGAATGTGAGTGTTTTAGGTATGAACCCCATTTTCCTTAGATGTTAAACAGACGTGTTTAACTCATCTCATTCTGAATATGCCCACAGAATGAGCACAGATTAAAATAACTTCAATTAATAAACATGTGAGATCTTCGATCTTATAGATTGTTAAGACTCACCATAGCTTTTAGCTATACTACTTTACATAGTCTTAGGCTATGTGTATCTTAGATTTAAGTCTAAGATTATTCCTTCAATTTCTTTACTATGCATTTTCAATGATTTAGGACTGCATTTACTTGTTTACAGTTTATTTAAATTACAGTGAATATTGTATAACTCCATTTAAATGCTTCACTGTTTGTTTTTCCTTATCTAGCATAAGTTCATTTGAACATATATATGCTTTATTTCATTAAATTTCATATGCACACTAGTTCATTCTAGCCTATTTAGGATGTTTCACCCTTATATCATTTGTAGGCTAGGATGTTTGATTAAGTGAGCATTCTGTCTCACTTATTTTTCATTTCCTTAATTGTATGCTTATCACACTGCACCTATGCTTATGCTTGCTTTGTAACTAGAACTGTGATATCTAATTTTAATAATAACATGTTTAGCCAATCTTAAATTGTGCTTAGACTGTTTAGTCTAACCAGGTTTTCTATTTTTTGGCTTTGCCCTATCACATTTAAATGTCAAAATGTAATAGATCAGGTGCACTTGGATGCTAGTGGAGCTGGACCAAGCGCTAAAAATTAAAATTGCTTCCGCCTATCATATATTATAAATTTATAGCTTATTAAGAACTTCAAGTGAGCTGTAAATTTTCTTTTCTTATTCAGTTTACTGTTGTTTTGTAATAATGTCATTTACTTTAATTTATCATACTTGTTGGAGCTTAGAATATACTTAAATGCTTGTGATGAATGAATGGATGAGTAAATGAATGGATGAATGGGAATTTAATGTATAAAATTTGTGTATTAATTAAGTCTTTGCATATCTTCCTATGAATATTTAATGTCTTGATGAAATAAATCATAGAGTAGACAATTGTTACACATGTACTTCTCTCCCTTTTTCTTTTAGAATTGGAAATGAGCAATCCTATAAAAATGATTGAACTCTATTTTAGAATTGGAAATGAGCAATCCTATAAAAAAGATTGAACTCTATTGTAAAATTAGAAGTGAGCAATCCTATAAAAAGGATTGAACTCTATATTAGAATTGGAGTTAAAGTGGTTTGAATGCATGATAATTTAGGTTGTCTTTTCTTTTAAATTGTAACTCCCATTGGAATGGGAGTATTGCATGTACTTCTGCAGGTGTTTCCTTAACCACTTACAAAGGAGATTTTGCCAAAATTTTTAAGAAAATCTAGACTTAGAATAATTGGGGAAAAATATAAACTCATAATTCATATGTTAATTTCCTCATAAATAATTAGAATCCCATGTTTATAATTAAATGTAAGTAATTCATTTGTTTTTGATTATTATTGTATATACTCATGCCTTCTTTCATAAATTGCATGTTCAATTCTATTTTTCTTTCATTCTTAAATCCATTTGTTGCATTTTTATTTACAAACTTCTAAATACCATTCATAACTCTTCTTCCATCTTAACTTAAGACCCTCTTCTAAATCCTTGGCCAAACACAATATTTGGATTAGTTTTCTTCTAATCTAGTATTAGATATTGTGGTGACGTATCAATATTGAGTTAAGTGATTTTCAATATTGGGGTCGTCACACCTGGTCCTCTGTGGGATGATCCTATCTCTTCCCTTGTCCCATGTGATTAGAAAGTGTGCTATTTTCTTCGTGTTCCATAATTAGTGCGCATTCTAAAAGTTCGGAAAAACGAGCATGTCTAAATTGAAGTAGGCTTCAACGAAGGGTGTCTTTCATCCCTGATAGAAAACGGTTGCACCTTGCTTTTTCTGTACTTATCAGGTTTTAAGCATACCTTGACAATCTTGTGAACTCAGCCTCATAGTTGGCCACAGAGTTGCTACCCTGAACCAATTTCATGAATTGGTTCTCCATGATGCTTTGGGCAGCTTGAGGTACTTATTTGGCTCGGAAAGCTTCTAAAATTTTTATTTCTCTTAACCAGTCTTCTGCCTCCATAGGACAAGTAGGCCCATGAAATACTGGTGGATTTAATTTGAGGAAAGATTGGAGGATTCCCTTAGAACAATGCTTTTGGGGTGATTGAACGGAGTTTGATAAAGCTGTTTTCTTTTGGTTTGCTAGGACTTCTAGGACGGCTTCCATGAAGCGGTCGTTGGTACTTCCCGAAACTTATAATGATATTGGTGCATTGATTGGGGTTTCTGATAGTGTGCTAAAAAACCTTCATCTGAATCCATCTTTTTGCCTAAAAGTTGAAAGCTTAAGTTACTTAGGTTTATGTTATCCTTCTCTCTTCTTTAAATGAATTATGATTTGACATTTATATATTATCTTTCAAATTTACACTCAATTCTGCTTTGATACCAACTATGGGGACCCGGTGCAGGGTCAGTGGGAGCTAATCCAGCACCGGTTGCTTGTGGGATAGCAATAGCAACATCAACAAGTCCTCTAGCATTGAGTGATTTAAGAGACAAATATATAGACATCAAATATAACTCATTTATTCATTAATTCACAAGTCTTGGATACATAGATTAAAATAAAAGAAAAATCGCAAACTTTTTTTTTTAAATAAATAGAGTCAAAAAGAAAGCGGTGGATCAGCAGGTAATAATATCAGCACTGCTCGGTTCTTAGCAATTTTCCTCGAGGATGAACTCTTGATCTGAGCATGTTTCAAAAGTGCGAACATTCGAATACCAGTTAGTTGTGAAATTAAGTACTGATAGATGTCATCTTTACAAATGTTAAATAATAAGCAAAATAATCAATATTTGATAGGAAATAAAAGCTGTACAAATTTATTCTTGCAAATCTGTTTCAATTGCACTTAAAATTTTGCATAAAAATAATTACAGTCACAAAAATAAATACAGAATTTTAGTGTTTGATATCTGAGGCAAAATATGATTTTGTTGGACAAGTACAAAATCGAAAAAAAGGGGGTTCATTTTTGTGTTACATATCTCAACTTCTCTCTATACCTGCCCCCTCAAAGGCTTATCAGTATAGACTCCTTATGACTACCGATGTCAGACAGCCCCGTCCTAGCGGTTGTCTGATCAGACAAAAAGTATAAAGCAACATGGAACCCTTACTTCTCACTTATCCAAACTTATTCATATATTATTTTTCTGTCGTTTGAAGTCCAAAAATAACGAAACTTGACACCGATGTGTGTTTCAATATAACGAACACCCTCGTGCCAAAATTTTTTGATTCAGACAAATATTTTATTTTATTTAATTTTGAGATTTTAAAGTTCAAAAATTAATCACGATCAAACCGACGCTCAGAATTTGATGAAACTTTTTGAGCAGCCTTTAAATAATTTACTTAACACAACGACACTGAAGTCGATGAATTTTAACACATATTTTAATGTTCTTGATTTATTAGATTTAATTAATTCAGAAAAATAATGCGGGAGTTTCTGTTATCCGAATTCTCTCAAAGTAGGGCAATTTGATCTAAAAGTTATTTTTATCTAATGCAAATTTTGTTTGCCCGAATTTGAAATTTCCCGGGTCCTGATGTCTGAATCGAGTTTTGACCTAATTTGAAAAGTAACGACATTGGGTCGTCACAGTTTCATCCGTCGGCAAGCAGCTTGACTTTATCCGCCGAAGCCTCGCTCGATTTCCTGCGTCCGATCTCTGCTTTCTAGAGAGGAACCCGATCTTATAAGGTATGGAGAGTTTGATTACAACTGTCGAAATGTATTCTTATAGAAGCTTTAATTCTGTGATAAGAGAGACAGAGAGATTGTTATAAGCTTTTCATGTCAACTTTAGGATTTGTAGAGTAGATTGAAAGAGTTAAACGACTAGTTTATATCCTGAGATTATTAGGCACTGGTAACTTGCCTCATTTAATTCTTTTGTAGAAAATGTGGGATTAAATAAGCAAACTAGTAATACATTAACTTTATAATGTAAGTGTTAGTTCTTAAAACATTCAATTCATGAAGCTGTTTTAATCGAAATTTAGTTCCTAAGTTCAACTATCATTAATGCTTTGTTGTTTAGAAATATGTGCAATAAATAAATTAGTTTAAGTATTCGTTACCTAAGAAGCAACCTATATTTTGAAATACAAGTCAAACAACTTATGTTTTGCTGTGAAATAAGAATAGTGTTGCTATTTGCCAGTACCTTAAGTGTATCGAAAGACCTGCAAGAACTTGAGGGTTTTGTAAGTGTTTAGGTTGCTCTTTTGTAGCTACTTGCTTGCTGCACATTTTTTTAAAGATAAGTTGATATAATGGCTTTTAGAACTACAATTTAGTTAGGCTTATTTTTGTTTCCATATTCTCAAGCTAACTTATGTTTATATTGAAAATTATGCACTTAAGAATTGATCAAATTTCAGCAATACTACGGGAATATGGGTGTTCCGTTAAATAACTAAAAAGGGAGAAAAATGCTAAGATAAGTTTAGGATTAGTCGAACAAATGAGTTATATATTTTTATATGATACATCAATGATGACACTCTTTTAGTTCCTCAGTAAAATGAATCACTTGCCCACTATTTTCAAGCATGATAAAGGTTCATGTAGAGAATATTTGCTTTATAAAGCATTAGAATTTAATGAAATATAGAATAAGGATTTTAGGGAATGCTTACATAGGTTTAGAAGATTTTAAATAAATATTTAAGGGGGAAACAACTCTAAAGAAATATTAAAGAATTAAGAGTAAGAAATTATGTTTTATTATTATATAGGTCATTTACAAAATTTAATAGTATTACAAATATAACTTTTGCAGACACCGCAAATTTTTGAGTGCTCAAATCAGACATTCAAATACCAAAGTACATTGATTTTACTGTTTACACTTAAAATACTTTTATTGCCACTTTAGCACTGCTTTGAGCTTTATCCCTATTAATGAAATGAAATGTTTGTTAAATGCCAGAGTAATGTCATAAATGAAATGTATATGTTATGTCTTGTGAATGTATGCAAGGGTTTTGAAATGGTGGTTTATTAGGTTAGGGACGGGACTAGTCCATCGAGAGTTATAAGGGTGTCATCTGGAGCCTTTGAGGGTGCCCAGGTGAAGGAGTTGCTCTTGTTGAATCCAGTCTCATGGTTCTGGATTTACTCAACAGAACTGCTAACGTTGTTTCGTGAAATCAAGACATACATGAAACTTATTATGACAGGTGACAGTACATGAAACTCTTATTCCATTGTACTACTCTTATATATATATATATGTACATATGTATATATACATATGCATATGGCAGTACATAAGTATGTATCTATATACATTTAAACTGAGAAGTAGAAAAAAAAATGGTTTATAAATTGAGTCATGATTTGGCGGAATATCAACGTACAATGAAATCCGACAGGAAAATCAACAGAAAAATTTAAATTCGCGGGTATTAATACTATAACTATATTAACGAACAATTAGGATTGGTGGGGATGTTAATGCTTTTCTTAGTAACGACCAAGGGTCGTTACACAACCACTATGAAATTTTTCACATTTCTCAATTTTAATTGAAATTTTAGTATAATAGCTTCAGCTTCGTACTCGGAAACAATATGATCTCCTTGCGCCAACTTAAGAAATCTATTGTATATTCGCATTTTAATAAAGGAGGGCACAACTTTAACATTGAAAGTTTTCTTGAAAATTTTGAACTTATGTTTTATTTGGATGGCAATTAAATTTCATTGTTATTGACTTTGCCACCATCTATACGCTTCACTTGTGAGATTGAAAGTGACCAAAGGCACTCGTCATTCAAGAGAGCAGCGTCTAAGTAAAGATTTTCTCAACCATTGAAATTTTCTCAACCCTTGAAACCAATTCTCAGTTTAAAAAAGCCTTTAGTTTTAAAGAATGTATCTGTCTCTTGTTTTGGAAGAACTTCATATACTTTTTTAATTGTTGTACCATTGGCTTGAGAATTTAGTTGCAAACCCTTGATGATTTGCACAATTGTTAACACTAGTTGCATAGTGTGTTTGACTCAACCTTAAAACCCCTAATCTAAGGCTTCATATCTATTTTTTCATTTGGTTCTATTCTTGGATCTTTCTAAACTTGAACTAGTATAAGCATAATGCATCGTAAGCCTATAGGTACAAACAAATAACCCATATAATTATTCTTATTCAATTTATGGTTTGTTAACTCAACGTAATAATTATGATAGTCATCTAAAAGCTCAAATTATTTCTTTGGATAAAATTGTTTTAATGACTTTTTTTTATTAATATCATTACTCTGGTACCATTTATTATGACTCGAATTGCTGCTCGGAATATCAAGGTAAGGGTAGAAACTGCAACAATTTCATTAATTTATTTTTATTCATATAGCTCGAAATACTTTTAAGTAAAATTAGAGTCACTAAATCATAAAATTTTACTTTATATTTACAATTTTAAAATATAGAAGACTTGCATATGTTTTAATTTTTTCACTCACATTTGTATACAAATTGAGTTTTATATAATTTTTATGTTAAATACCCATAATACTATAGAATATATAGCAATTATCATTTATATACTAATTTTTTATGCATTTAATCCTTACTCCAATAAAAAAATAATGAGATTGGGATTCTCAACTTAGTTGGGTAATTACATTTCTAAATAATAGTAAAGAAGATAAACGATAATTGAATTTATGTTAATTTGAATAAAATCTAAAAGTTAAAATGCTAGGTTTAAATATTACATGGAATGAGATGTGCACATATAATTTTTTCCTTAAGAAAGCAAGTCATAAAATGTGATGACCCATGTTAGGTTGGTAACAACCAATCTAACATCGGATGCGTCTTTCTGCATGATTATATTGGCAGTTAGGTAAAATAGCAGTTAAACACATCCAGAGGCATTCAAGTGTAAGAAATGACATTCATTCAATTTAAAGTAAAACAATATCCAAAATTTATTACATAACTTTCATTATACAAAAAAATAATTAGCATTTAAAGGGGCAGTTAGAATCCGTTAATTTGTCGTGCCATGACTTTAAACTATATCAGCTTCCTCCAGCTGTATTTGATCTGGCATTATAAAAATAATGCCTTAGTGCATATTTTAAATACAAAGGATATTAAAAATATACTTTAAGCAAAAGTGAAAGACAAAAATGATATTAATTATAGGAAAATATAGTTTATAGCAAAAAGATAATCATAACTCCTGCAAAATAAATATTCTCATGTCACATGCCAAATTTTCAAATGGAAAAACAATAATCGCATAAAAGTTCATATTTATGTTTATGTCTATGATATTATAAAGTAATGATAGCAGTTCTGATGGGCAAAGCCAGAATCATGAGGTTGGGTTTATATGCATTTAAGCATAAATCTTCATCTAGGCCTCTTTAAAGTCTCAAGATGGCAATAAACATGCATTTAAGCATAACCTTCACCTGGCCCCCCCTCAAAGGCTCCAGATGGCACCCTTATAGCTATCGAGGATTAGCCCCGTCCCTAACCTATTCATGCTCCATTTTGGAACCCTTCTTGCAACATTCACAAGATACATAAATATTATTTTGTTTCTCTTACATCATTATTAGTAAGAATAATACATTAAGTAGCAATACAAAACAGGCTCAAAGCGGTGCTTAAGCAGTAAAAAGTATAAAAATAATATCTAGTGTACCTTTGAATTTGACTTAAGAAGATGAATCACTCACAAAGTTTGTGTCTACAAAAGTTGTATTTATAATTTTCATTAGACTCTAATAATGAATAATTAGTCTCTCATATGAATACAAGCACAACTATGCCTATAGTTTAATCTTATAAGTCCTTATAATTCATTTAATACATTAGTGAATAAGATAAAGACTAACGAATCAAAATGTGATTATAATAATTTCATAGTTCCTCATTCAATATGCGTCAAAATACTAAGTAACTTAACGTGCGCCTAATTCATTATGTAGGGATTCCAATTTGCCATGAGATGATAATTTGCCAACAGATTCTATTATATATGACCATTTCTTCTCTCTTATATTCCATCCTTAATTGGAATCTAGCAGTAGATTGAAGCAAAAATTTTGTAGCTTAATTACAGAATAGAAATACAGAAGGTTTATGTTATCAATCAATATAGCATCAACACATTGTTTTCATCGTAGTTTTACTACAACCTTAACGTAGTTCCATTATTCTCTATTTTCACATGATCAACCATTATAGAAAATTGACATGATCTGAATTGAAATCACATCAACCTAGTACAACAACGTTTTGGCAAAATCCTACCACAGGTTTTGATTTCAGAGTTTAAAATGAATGGCTCCTATTTGCATAAAACAGTAATTACAATGAGTAAAATAAAGAAGATCTCAATTATGATGGACTGCTCCTTGTCTTATCCAATGACGTTGGATTCCATATAAAATCAACATCTATGAACACAAATTCATTCATGATGGGATTTTGACCCAATTGTTAATTAGGTAATTTAATAGAGATTTCAATATTTCTAAGTTCCTCACATAAATATTTATTATTAATTATTGTTAATATGATATTCATTTGCTAATTTAATTGGAACTTTAATATGAAGTATTACTAGCACACATTTAAGATTTTATCTTATATAAGAAAAATCGAAGCAGTAGAGTTTCTTACCTTATGTTAGTTGAGTCGAGTGCACGGAGAGATTGGCGCAGAGGGTCGGGCGATCGGGCGCGAAATCGAGCGGAGGAGGTCGGCGCAGAGTCTTGCGCACGGAAGTAGAGGTCGTGCGCTATGAGTCTCTGACTTCCGTCTCTCGGCGCACGGTATTACGAGCTGAAGGAGGATCGAGCGCAGGGGGGAGACGATCGGCTCTTGCTGCTGGTCGTCGGCTCAGGTGCGCTCCTACGGCTTGAGCGGAAGAGAAGAGGAAAGAGTCGAGAGGAAGTAGTGAGAAATCGAGCGGCATGCGCTCGATTAAATAGGGTGTGCGTGCGTAACGCACACCCGATTCCTTCGGCTGCTTTGCATGAATTACGGTAATTAGCGAATAAAAACGAAAATGGCGCGTTTGAAGGAATTGAGCAGTTCACATTTCCTTCCTGATAGAACCGTCGGTCTTAATTGCTAACAGTTTCTAAACTTTCGTTTCCTGTCTTCCCTTCTTCTAATTTTGTAAGTGCTTAATGACAAACGCAAATTTCAATTTAGCATTAATCGAATTTGAGAAACCTCTTCAATCAAAAATTTAATCAACGTGTAACAGAAAATCTTGACAAAAATAGATTTTAGCGGGCGATGCAACCGAAAACTGAGATTTGCGGGAAAACAACAGAATTAGATTTTAGCGGGATTTTAATGTCCTTCTCAAAATGACCTAGGGTCATTACATAAACGAATATGAAAATTTTATATAAATAAAAGGTTTTGATTTATAAAATGAAGTTGCATTTGTATAAAATTGAGTTGATATATAAAATTAAGATAAAATTTATTTGATTAATAAACATTTGGGCATTTATATTAAATAAAAGGTTATTTGATTTATAAACTTAAGATGAAAAATAATTCAATACATGTTAAATTTGTATAAAATATAAAAGTTAAAATATGCATAAAATTTTCTTTAAAATTTTCTTAGTCATAAAATACTTTAAAAACATTATGGCATTTATCATAAATGAAAGGTTATTTGATATAATTAAGTACATTTGCATGGTCACATTATTAGTTATTTATATATCTCTCATTTATGTTGCTTTCTTAGTCATAAAATACTATAAAACATTATGGCATCTATAAATTTTGTTTATCCCTGGTTTGCTAGTCTTTGGGCGTCCCACCACACCAAAATTTGATAAAAGATTCATGTTTTTATTATTGAATGTCCTTAGTCCCTCAAAAGAGCACCATAGTTTGGTAAAGGATTTTTTTTTGCTCATTATGCACGACTACGATTAACTTAGCCTACACCATTAATAGAGTTTTAGTTGTCTCATTCAATATTCTTTTTTATTCAAACATTTTTTTTTTCATTTATTATGGTAATAATATGTAGTTACAACATTACTTTGTAGCTTTCCCAAATGATATTATAATAATAACATTGTCAATCTTTAGTGGAACTAAGGCTTGTTGGTTGTATGAATTCTTTCTTTCCTGCTTGTGCAATCAAATAAAGCATTTTCCTAGTTTTAAATAAAGATCCTTTTTTGCAATTTGTTCCCATGTCCTTGTTGGTTTTATCTTTCTATTAACATGGGCAAAATTCATAAAGTCAAGTTTTTTGGCTGGCACATCGGATAATCTATACCTATTATGCCCGAACCATTTGAAATGACATTCTCTAATCTTATCTTCCATTGGTGCCACTCCAACCTTGCTATGAATGATCTCATTTCTCATCATATTATTTTGAGTTTATCCACTCATCCACCTTAGCATCCTCATTAAGTTTCTTATTTGTAGGTTTACATTTTACTCTATATAGCATTGTTGGCTTTATAATAACTTTTATTAAAATTTCTTGAATTTTTGAGCTGAACTTTTTGATCACACATCACTATAGAAGTGCTCATCCATTTCATCTGACTAGCTTGGATTCCATATCGCTCTCTATTTGGTCATTTTTTTGTGTAATTGAGCAAAAATGTTGAACCTTTCACTCTTCTTGATCATATGCTATTGCTTCTTATTTTTAACTTGTGTTTTATATATTATGTTTTAGGTCTACTATAAATTTTTTTTAGATTCTAGATCCCATAATAGCAACAAATAATATAATTTACAATGATTAAATTTGCATCAGGATTTGTACAATATGAAGAAAGTGAAAATGACATAGTGAGGTAAGTAGGGAAATTTTTTAGTATGACTTTTTGGTAAATGATTATTTCAGATGAATACGTGTATATATATATAATAAACATGAAGTACAAAAAAATGAAATACAAAAGATTTACTATTAAACAAATATTTCATCACTGTTCAATTGATTTGTAATAACCGACTTTCATATTTGAACTTTTATCATACTTTTTTTTACTATTCTTCAGCCTTTATAGAATCATATTATATTATTGCAAGTAGCTGCATAAATGTAAAACTCAGCCCTTAAGTTTCTACTTTAGTTTGCTTCCCCATAGGTTTATTTAATAGGCTATATAAAATCATTTAATTTAGGATTTTATTTTCCACTGTACTTTTAAACTTTATAGGTCTTTACTGCAAAGTTCTTTTAAATATTTGGTTAATACTTATTTATTTTATAAGAAAATAATTTTCTTTCAATTTGCACAACAAAATATGGTAATGATCCAAACTATCTCTGTAATGATCTTCGGTCAATTTTGAAGAAAGACCCTAATTTCTCTGCTAGGTTCAATTTCTGTTGTCTACTCGCAAATTTTCGTTTTCTTTTAAAATTCGCTCTAAAATCAGTTTTTGGTCAAATTTCGGTTACAATGGGGAAGTTTCTCAAAGCCAAATAATGCTAAAATGAAATTTTAGCTTTGCCATTAATTTCAGAATTAAATGCAAATTAGTAAAGTAATTCAAATTTTTTTACCTTTCCTATAATTGAAGGAAGCATCTCTCCCATGCCAATCATGCACACAGACCTCCCTTCCGCTCGCTGGAAGCGCACGCACGCAAATCCTTCCTTTCCGCTCTCTAGGAAACGCACGACAATAGTGTGAATGCTCCTTATGCACGTAGCTCAGTCCCTTTCTGAAATCACCAAATTGAATTCAGCGGTTTACAGAGCCTCCTATTTAGGGCCATTGAGCTCCCTGAAGTCGCTACCTTTCCCTCAATCCTTTGATGCACAATCCACCAAGCGCTCTCGACTCCTTGCTCTTCCTCTCAGCAGTCCGAGCCCTCTCGATCCAACTCTTCGACGTTTGCCTAAGCCGATGGAGATGAGAACGACTGTGATAAAGATGCAGAAGCCGACGGAGGTCTTTTATAGAAATAGAGATGATTCTAAATGTATCAGCGTCTGGTCAGCTCCTTTCCTTCCGCATGATTTCTTTTCTTTTGCTTGATTTTCCTGCGCTCGGTCTCGATATTCCCTGATATCTTAGGTACAAATCTCCTTACTAAAGTGTTTAGACTTTTGCTGAAGGATAAAAGCCAAAACTTGCAATACATAAGCCTATTAATGCTGAATTATTTAGTTAATAATTTGGTCAAAATCCTGCATGAATGAATTTATGTGTCTGTGGTTTTTTGATTTTATATGGAATCTGACGTCAATGGATAATAAGATAGGGAGCAGTCTAGCATAATTGAGATCTTCTTTACTTTATTCATTGCAATTACTGTTTTAGGCAAAGAGGTTTTATTCATTTTAAATTATGAAATCAAAAGCTGTGGTAGAAATTTGCTAGGATTTTGCTGTACTAGGTTGATGTAATCTCAATTTAGATCATATGTCAATTTCATGTAATGGTTGATCGTGTGAAAATAGAGGACAATGGAATTGTGTTAAGGTTGTAGTAAAACTATGGTGAAAGAAATGTGTTGATGCTATTGTTAGCCAGCTACCATCTTGATTGATAACCTAAACCTTCTATGATTCTATACCTGAATTAAGCTACAAAAGTTCTGCTTCAATCCACTACTGGATTCCTATCAAGGATGGAATATAACGGAGGCAAAATGGTCATATCTAATAGAATCTATTGGCAACAGTAAATGCAATAATTTTCATTTAAACATTCAACATTAGTTCTGTTGAATTATCATCTCATGGCAAATTGGAATCTTTATATAATGAATTAGGCGCACGTTAAGTTACTTAGGATTTTCACGCATATTGAATGAGGAACTATGAAATTATTATAGTTGCATTATGATTCATCCTATTCACTAATGCATCAAGTGAATTATAAGGATTTAAAAGATTAAATTATAGGCATAATTATGCATGTATTCGTATGTGAGACTGATTATTCATTAGAGTCTAATGAAGATTATTAATACAACTTTTGCAGATACATAAAATTTGTGAGTGATTTGCTTTATTAAGTCAAATACAAAGGTGCAATGGATATTACTTTTTATACTCTTATTTTCTTTTATTGCTGCTTAAGTATCATTTTGAACTTGTCTCGTATTGCTACTAAATGCGTTATCTTTACTATTAATGATGTAAAAGAAATAAAATGATGTTTATGCATCTTGTGAATGTTGCAAAAGGTTCTGAAACTGTGGTTGAATAAGTTAGGGATGGGGCTAATCCATCGAGAGCCATAAAGGTGCCATTTGGAGCTTTTGAAGGAGCCCAAGTGATAAACATGCTTTTATTAAACCCAGCCTCAAGGTTTTGGCTTTGCCCATCAGAACTACTAACGTCGCTTCATGATATCAAGACATAAACGTAAACATGAATTATTATGTGATTATTGATTTATCATTTGAAATTTGGCATGTGACGTAACCATGATTAAGAAATGTTTATTTGAAGGAATTGTGAATATTATTTGTATTAAATTGTGTTTACCTGTAATTATTATCATATCATTTTTGCCTTCCGCTTTTGCTTAAAAGTATATTATTTAATATCATTTGTACTTAGAATGTACATTATGATATTATTTTTATAATGCCAGACCAGGTACAATTGGAGGAGGCTGAGATAGCTTAAATATGTTTAAAAGAATTGTGGTGCAGAATAAAACTTTAGCTTTTATTTTCTTTTCAAGAGACACATTTATTTTTGTATGTGTCAAATATGTAATATTCTGAATAATATGATGTTAAATTGAATGAATGATATTTCTTATCTTTGTATAGCTTAGGATGTTGTTTAAATGTATTTTGCTTAATCGCCAATATGATCTTGTGGAAAGAAGCACCCAATGTTAGATTGGTTGTTATTAACCTAACTTGGGTCATCACAATCTCCAAGTATGTTACGAATGAACTCATTTATTGTCATTTTTTAAAGTACTCACTCATCTATCTTAACATTTTTATCTATGTAATAGTTAATTTATTAATAAATTTCTTATTTGTAGGCCAAATTGGCCTTATAAAAGCTTTATATAATTTTCTTTTGGTTTTGTAGGTCAACATTCTACATTATTTTTCTTATATAGAAGCACTTCTCCATTTCATCCAACTAGCCTGAAATTTAGTAATCACACTATTTCTATTTGGCTGCTATTTTGTATAATTGAACAAAAGTAATTGAATCTCTCACTTTTCTTGATCACATGATCCTCAATAGCTATATTTTTAATATTATTGCTGTATTAGTATTTAATTTATGCTCCATTTATTATGCTTTAGGTTTAGCATGGAAAAACCCCTTATATTCTAGATCTTACAATAGTAACAAATAATATAATTTGCGATGATTAATTTTGCATCTGGATATGTATAATATGAAGAAAAAGAGATTAACATGTTGAAGTAGAGAAATCTTTAATATGATTTTTGGTAAATATGATAATTTCAGATGAAAATATTTATACTATCCAATATGAAATGCAAAAGATTTAAAAGAAAAAAGATTTTCTTACTATAAAATGGAATTGCAATAATCACTTCTATGTTTGAACTCGTATGATAATTTTCTTTTTTATGACTATTCTTCTACCTTTATATAATCATACTATAATATTGTAACTATTTGCAAAAATGTGAGACTCAATCCTTAAGTTTATATTAGTTTTGCCCTTTTAGGTTAATATTAATTAGGCTAAAAAAATAATTACGCTAGAGCTATGATGTGCCCTGGCTTAAGAAGGGGCTTTTATCACCATGTAAACAAAGGATTCATGTAGGTGACCCCACCTAGTGAGATTAAGGCATGTTGTATGCGGAATAAAAAATAATTGAGGTTTTCTTTTCTAATTTGCTTTTAAACCTTACAAATAATTTTTGTAAACTCTTTGTCTTTGATTAATATTTATTTAATTTTATAAAAAAATATTTATTTCTCTAAAAATTTCTTTTTCTAAAATAAAACCCAATCAATCAGTACACATCCCATTAAAGATTTGTTTAATTTGAGGTAAAAAAAATGGATATGAATTAGTATAAATTCTTTCAAGTAAATAACGGCTATGTATATAATTTTTGATATTCCATATTTATGGTGTTTTTCATTTTTGATATTTGTTTGGGCAAAATGTAAATTAAAACAAAAAGAAAAAAAAACTTATAAATTAACATTGTGGCTTTACTTCAGCGTGGTGTGGTTAGGAGTTGGCGAGGGCCGGTGGTAACGGGTTAGAGCTGATGAGACTAGAGACCGGTGAGAGTTGATGAGGCCAACAGGTGACAGGTGAAAATTGGCTGGTGCAGGCCTCTCCAATGCTAGTAATTTTTTGCTAGTGTTTCAACCAGGAACTAGTGTTGAATAGCTGAAGACCAGTAAGATTTGGTTAGGCTCACTGATGATTGGCAAATCTAGCCGTTGTGTGTAGTTAGTTTTGGCAAGGGGTTTTGATTAGAAAGTTTCTTGGCTGGCCGAGGTCTACCGAGGTTGACAATGGTTGGTGAAGGCGAACAAAGACTTGGAAGGGCTGACGACTAGCGAGAATTAACCGAACATTGCGTGCAAATTTTTTCTTCATGATTTGGAGTTTGCTCGATTTGGGCTAACTCCAAATCTTGAAAAAATGAAGGTTTAAGAGATTTGAATCCCTGGTAATCTTTTCTTTATTCTAAATCCCACAAGTCAATCACCCATTTTCTTATGCAAATCTGTTTTATGCTTAAGCATGATAAATCAGACAACCTCTAACTCTTAATAATATATTAGACTGATTTTATTATTGTTTCCCCAAGATCTAATAGAATGTTGGCAGAGTTTCCTCTGAATTAGGAAAATCTCCAACCCACAAAAGTTCCCAAAATCTTGGTTAGAAAGAGAGAATAAGTCGAACTAATCGTGTGATGTTTGTAGCAGTGTCAAAAATCCTTAGGTTCGACTTTAGAACCTGAGCTCCTTGCTCTCTTTCATCTCCTCCTTGTATTAGTTCGTATGCTTCCACCACCTTGTTATCGTAGGGATATTTATACAAAAAACATTTTTATTTAATTCATTAATACATTAATTAGCATATATATATAAATATTATATATATATGTATATTAATATATATGTCAAAATATTATTTTATTTTATGATGAATCTTGTTGACTCTTAAAATCTCATACTACCTCATTATTATTTTTAATTTATTAAATAACAAGGATTAAAATTAATTTAAAATTTAAAAAACTTATAAAAGTTAGTTTAACAGGTTTAAATTTTTTGGATTGCCTGAAATAAACATGAGAATCTAAATATTAATTGTAATTTTGTTATTAGATTGTGCTTTAGCAATTTAATTCATCCGAGCTTGTCTACTATCTAAAGTTTTTGCTTATTATAGTAGCCGGTTGTCATAAGTGAAATCTTTTTGGATGATTATCCCTTATGTAGTTGGCTTTTATGTTTATCATAGTAGATGATTACAGTCCTCTCATAACCAATGGGGATTAAGTCTCACCTTCTACTAAAGCGATGCTTTCCCTTGCTTTATCAAAGGTCAATTCTTATATTTATCTCATGCTGGAAACTAACACCTTGATTGTTATTTTCTCTGGCAACCCATATATGGAAGGCCCAGTATGTATGCGCAGCGCTGTGAGGAAAATTAGTTGAATAAATCAAATGAATGCATGCTGCGCTGTGTAATATCGTGGGTGTTTAGACTGGAACAAAACTGTTATATTTCTTTTAAAATTTCTCATAAAAACATATATTCGGTCCATTATTTGATAGGAAAATGCTACTTGTGCAGACAACGCTTCATTTAGGCTAGACCATGGGTACACTAACATTATATGATTTGAGTTTTCGTGTATATTTCTTTCCAGTTAAGCAAAGCGCAGTGAATTGTTGCACTTCTTTTTTATTTTCAATTTTCTCAATATCTTCTACAGTCATGAACCTGCTAAGACTATTGAAATGTGCTACACATAAATGTAGTCTCATTTTTTTTTACTCTTAATTTTTTTAATTTCTTTTTTACAATTACATGCAGCAAAGATTACAAGCATATGATGAGTGCATATACTTTGGAAATTGCTATTATTTAATGGTGTCATGAGGGAAGTTAGACTGTATGAAAGAAATATTGAAATTTATGCTGATATAATTTATGCTCGACTATTTTTGAATTCCTTGACTTTATTTTCAGGTGCACTTTGTGTGCGTTCTTGTTATTATTTCCCTATATGCTGTGGTTGATAACCTTTTTTCAGTTTGGAGATAATATTTATTTACTAGGGGAACGTTTTGTTACTTTCTTTTCATCAAATGTAGGCTCAGTCTGTAAGTGTTTGCTTTTAGTTTTTACTTTTTTGTTTTCACCTATCTTTGTATGGTTCATGACCTGGAGAAATGATTTTCTTACGTTTTTTATTAGATAGTCGCATTTTGAAAACCTGATCTTATAATTTATGTCCTTTCCTGTAAATATAGTTTAGTAATAATAACTGACGTAACACTAAAGTAGGGTATTTACATATATGACATCAAAATTTAATATTTACTAAACTATTGCATATCATTGTCCCTCCTATCTATGAAATCTCATTCACTTGCAATGATTGGAGAAACCTAAGTGGAGTGATGGTTTTGATATAATGATGCGAGTTGTGTAGTAATTTTAAAAATATCAAAATTTTAGTGTTAAGTATCTTAGTAGGGAAGACTTTAGTGCTGTGCATGAATTCTTTTTCCTTAGTATTGTATTTGTTAACATGATGGCAATGAATGTATTACAGTGGTTAACTTCAATAAAAGATTAGAAATAGCCTACTAATGTTCCCTTAGAACTTGGATATGGGCCACCTCTACTTGTATGAATTACTCTCAGTACTTGTGCATTTCTTGACTTCCTAATTTGTTAAGGGTTTGATTTTTATATCTCAACATGAAACAGATCACAAGATGATGTGCAAAAGATCATCATTGCTTGTAACAAGCACAAGGTTTGTTTCCTTTCTGTTTGTTCTTGTTTTTACTGGTCTCTTGGTTTCTATTATGTGCAGAAATTATAGGACGGGCTGTGGGTAGCTCCTTGTGATGTTTCTTTCAAATGGCTTTTTTTTTTTTACTTGCCTGGGGATTGCCTAGGGGCGGGTATAATTTTTTCTTCCCGCATGTTCTAACACTCCATTTATCATTTAAAAGAAATTGATTTTTTTCAATTCCACGTGTTGTGGCTTGAGTCCTTTTGATTTAGCCATTTAAATTTTGTAATCAATTTTCTTTTAATATGTAAATGGTTGTTTTATTTTTATCAATGCATGTTTAATGCTTTTCCAAGCATTCTAATTACAATATTAAACTTTTCTAACTTCACATTGAGGTTATTTTGAGAAATAAAACATCAAATCATATTTTGGATATTAAATTTTAATGTGATTATGTGTAATTGATTATAAGCTTTTTTTCTTAAGATGTCTTGTACCTATAATTTATAGATGTAAATTTCATATGTTCATGTTTTATCTTGTGGTACTTGCATCTGTTAGTAATGATTAAAACTTGATGAGCTGTGATAACTAATTCAATTACTGATGATCTATCTAGAAACTGAATTAGTTATGCCCACATATATTGAATTTACTGCTTTTCATAATGCTTTGAACTTCTGTACATACGTATGTGTGTTTGTTGTATTAGATGATGAATGAATGAATAACAAAAAATATGTGTCTGTTGATGATATATCCAACAACTGAATTTGTTATACCCAAATATATTGAATTTGCTACTTTTTCCAATACATTGAACTTCTGTGCCTATGTATATGTGGCTGTTGTATTCGATGATGAATAAATGAATAACAAACAATTTCATTTTTGCTCGATACACAAACCTATTACTTTTCTTTGTATTTAACTTTCACTTAACTTGGTATCAGAACTTTCTTCCTTGGATTCTGAACTATTCTCAATCCAGTGGAGATTTAGTCTTGATGCAGAAAACATCTCTTATCAATTCAAAGAAGAATTCCTCATTCTCTGATTTTTGCAATAAAACAGCATAATCAGGTGATTTTGTCTGCAGGATACGATTCTGCTGTTTTTCTTTCGATAACCAGTTCCTTGCCTTTGATCGTTTGTTCTTGCTCGAACTGCAGCATAACGATGTCCACAATTTGCAGCCGTCGGCTGTCTGCCACTGTCATAAATCTGTTGCGTTGACCCTCTGCTACCGTTACAAATATGCCACATTGGCCCTTTACCATCACCACCACCAATCTGTAGCAGCCATCGCATTGCTGCATCCTTCTGTCATCACAATGCCGTTCTGGAATCGCAGATACCACCTCTTATTCGATCATATATAACATTTCATCTTTGATTTGCAGTTGTTGTTAGCTTTGTTTCTATCTGCAGTAACTGTAAAACTTAATTTTTGATTACTTGAGTCTTCAATCTGCAGTAACATTTTTGATTGGCTTTTTGATCTTCTATCGCTTTCATCTTTGATCTGCAGTTGCTGTTAAGTTTGATCGAATCTGCATTTTTATCATTGATCACCAACATCATTTGTGATCACCTACTGTAAAGATCACCTGCTCTTCAATCCAGCAGTCCACCTGTTGCAGATTCTTCTTCCGTCTCTCAATCAGATGGCAATATTACTCGCACTCTGCATTCCTTTGATGCACATCAATGTACAATCCAGAGCTTTTCTTCCCTACTTGCGATTAATAAAGCATTGACTGTGACCTTGATCGATCCAATTATAGTCTTTGGCGAACTCATATGTTGAATATAATTATTGCTGATGGATTGGATGGCATTCTTGATGGATGTAGAACTTATCCACATAGATTCTTGCATGATATTATCAAGGATCTAATCTATTGTTTGTGGCAATGTTAGAATAGACTAGTTATGTGCTGTATTTATTCCTCATTATATGAAAATATAATGGCACAAATTATCGGATTGTGCACCACCTATGAGATATGGAGGGCATTAGAGACATTCTTTGCTGCTTCCCCTAAGGATTGGATTATGCAGCTGCGCCTTCAACTTCAGACTATTAAGAAAACAGGTTTAAGTTTGATGGATAATGTTCTTAAAGCGAAATCTGTTCTAGATAATCTTGCAAAAATAAGTAATCTGTTTCAAGACAAGTTCAAATTTTTTATTTACTCCCAGTTCTAGGTGCTGAATATAATCCTTTTGTTTATTAAATTGTTTCAAGACATGAGCCATTATGCTTAGAAGAAGTGCCTAGTTTGCTGCTAGTTCATGTGACAAGGCTATAACAATAGAATTTCATTGAATCAATGGGGTGATTCAAGCCAATACTGTTGCTTACAATCAGAAGTTTAATATTCAAAGAAATTTCAAGCTTAATAATCTGGTCAGATCCAACTTCAATGCAAACCGTGGCCTCTTTTACAATGACAGGAAAAGGTAGACAAAACTTACCCTCAACCCCTTTCACAACACAAACATATGTAAAAGAGAAGAAGATTAAGTGCCAAGTATGTGGCAAAATTAGGCATGTGTTCGGTTGCTTGCACAGGTTTTTTGTATTATGATAAAGGGTGAGGGCTTTTCCCTAAGATTTAATATACAAGAAAATTACAAAAGAGTAATAAAAAGATCTTAAAACCAATAGACTATTCAGATTAAAACAATCCATGAGTAGAAAACCCAACAAAATAACCAGTAAAGCTAGTAAAAAGATAAGGAGAACATCACAAACACATAAGAAATAAAAGATCAGAAAGAAAGTTCTAAGTAGATGTTGAGCAGACAAAGTTACGCGTGCTTATGAATACCAGGTCATCGAGGTTGCTCGTATTACAACATAAAGCAATATTGTGTGATCAGGATCATTCTTTCAACACATCTTTATAGTCTAGAACAAAACCCACGTTGATGTCCAAAACACCCAGTAGCATTAAAAGGAATGTATGAACATTCCAAAGATACACTAACTTAAAATGATGAATCTTGTTTAACTAATTAAATCAAAGAAACGAGTGCCAGAAGCAAAGAGAATGCTGAATAAAGAGTAGAGATTTAAAAGCTATTAGAGCATAACCGTCGATCATAAGTATCCATCTATCTACCATTGGATTGTAACCACATACCACTATATATATACATATGCTGTACCCATTTACGTATATAATGAGAGTTCATGATTATAATCTCTGCGTGTGTTTCTTTCCTTTCCTTTTGCTTTTGGTCTTTCTACATGGTATCAGAGATCCTTTGATCTTCTTCTTGCTCCTGTCTTTTTTCAACTCCTTCCACTTGATCCTTGCATGCGAGTCCTTCAAGAAGCTTAAGAATATCTTCTCCTCCATCAATGCCAATGTCCAATGGTCGCATCGCCATCCTCCAGTACGGAAAGCAACACAGATGCGTCGGAAAATCAAGAAACACCAACCTCACTTGTTTTCCCTTCTAGCATTGCAGTCTTGATAAATAACATCAAGAACCTAATCAACAATCCCCTTACCTCTGACAACTACTCAATTTGGTGAGTGCAAATCTTCAACCTCTTCAAAGCCAACGGTCTCCAAGCCCACCTCGACGGCGCCTCAACAAAATCACTACCTCATACCTCAGATAGCATTGGAAATCAGACTATCAACCCACAACATGAAGTATGGAACTCCACCAATTGAAATTTGATCGAAACCCTATATTCCATCGTCTCCTCAATTCTCTACCATACATACTCATATCGAAACCTATCAAGAAGCATGGCAGATTCTTACAAGAAGATTCCAATCCACAAACAGGTTCTAGGTCATTCAACTCAAGAACACCCTACACAATATTACTATGCAAGACAACAATGCTTGCCTACCTCTTTGAAATCAAAAACAGTAGATAAGATCTCAGCTGTTGGCTCCACCATTAATCCTGAAGACATAATTCTTTACACCCTACACGGCCTCTTTGCTCAATATCAAGCATTCAAGACAACAATCTGCACAAATCTCCAACCTCTAAGCCTTGATGAGCTTTATTCCCTGCTATGCAGTGAATAAATCAACCTACAACATGAAGCAAGCGTGGCCTACATCAAACCTCACAACCCACACTTATGCATACATGAGGTAGAGACGCGCCAGAACATGGAGAGGAAGAATCCGAACAGGCCCCAGTTCTTGAACAACTAACACATACAACGACAATTGGAGAAAAGCCGACATTGATTGTCAAATTTGTGGCAAAAGAGGGCACACAACATTCTCTTATTGGCATAGACACGATTCAACCCTTACGAAAGTATCTCATCAGCCCACTGCACTCATCCTCGACGGTTATACAGACATTAATTGGTTTTTTGATTTCGGCGCATCAGCTCATGTAACCAATGATATTAGCATCTTTCAATCTTCAATTCATACAATGGACATGACAAGATAACCGTCAGCAATGGCCAATCCATGCACATCTCTAACATTGGCAATGGCCTCTTACCTGCTCCATATCGTAAGCTAACTCTCTCAAATACTGCACATTCCCCGATTTAAATTTAATCTCATTTCTGTCCAAAAACTTGCAATTGATAATAATTGCTCTATTTCTTTTGATCCCATTGGCTTCCTGTATCAAGGACCTCCACTTGAACATGGTTCTTCTTCAAGACCGTAGTCGTAACAGCCTTTACTTCATCCCATCAGAGCCACCACCCACTTCACCGCAACTTCTCTTTCTTCCAATGCGCCGACAACAACAATCCTTTGGCACCGAAGACTAGCCCACCTAGCCTCTCCCATTCAGCAACTTCTAACAAATCAGGCTCCACACAAACCGCTCAACAACAACCATAATGAATGCATTCAATCATAATGAATAAACATATAAAATTGTCCTTCCCTATTTCTATTAATAACCACTATAAATTGTTAAAATTGATTCATTGCGATATATGGGTCCAACCGCAAATGTATCCCATGCGGGCTATAGATATTATGTATCTTTTATTGATTTTTCTAGCTTTGCAAGGACAAAAATCTGAAACCACAAGTATCTTCATAACAAAATAAAAATTCTTCGCATTGACGGTGGGGGTGAGTATTGCAACACCATCCTCACAACTTACCTACAACAAACCAAAATTCATCATCGAATTTCCTGCCCCTATACACACACCCCAACAAAATGGCGTTGCTAAAAGAAAACACTGCCACCTTATGGAAATTGCCAGAACACTCCTTCACACTGCCAAACTCTCACCCAAATTCTGGACTGATGCCCTCTCATCCTTCGCTTATCTCATCAACCACCTTCTATAACCGCCAAAAACAGAATACCATACGAATTACACAATAAAAAAACAATCTACATTCTCCTGTGTCTTCAACAGCACTTGCTACTCACCCCTACCACCCATAAGATAATTCAAACTTTCCCCAAAAACTGTCACCTGCATATTCATCGACTACTCTAACCATACAGGATACCGATGCTACAACCACTCACGGAAAAAGTTCGCATCTCTTGCAACATACACTTTCACGAATATCACTTCCAAAATCAAATCTCATCTTTTCAACCTCCCCCAACATCATCAATAACCAAACTCAATAACCCTCAATTGCTCATTCTTCCCTCTACCCTCTTCCAACCATCATCTACCACACCACAACAGCGCAAACCATCAAAAACACCAGCTCTCTTGCCTTCTCCAACCTCCCCAAACCCTCAAAGCTCCACCTCCTCTAACCAAACCAATTACTCCATTGATATCTCCTCTAACTTCCCCACAACCGAAACCACTTCTCAATCCTCCCATTTTCCTACACATCCTTCACATCCAATGCTTACTCAATCCAAAACAAGTGCTCTCAAATTCTGTCCAATCCTAAACCTCACCACCCAACCACTTATACTACCCGATCCCACCACCTACACCTAAGCCAATAAACACAACCATTGGAGAAATGCAATGGCAGCTGAAATCATGGCCCTTAAAGATCAAGAAGCATGGGATCTCGTTCCCCCAAACCATATCAACAACCACTTGGTTGAATATGTACATTCCGCACCAAATATAGCACCGATGGATTCGTTGCTCGTTACAGAGCACGCCTCGTGGCTCAAGGCTTCAACCAAACCTATGGGTTATATTGCATGGAAACTCTTAGTTCAGTTGTTAAAATATCCACCATCGCTTACTCTTCACCATAGCTGCCCACCATCGTTGGTCCTTATTACAACTTGATTTATCAAAGGAATTTCTCCATGACTCTTTGAACGAAACAATGTATATCAAACAGCCTTCGAGTTTCACCGATCCTTATAAACCTGACCACGTGTGCCGCCTTAAAAAAGCTCTCTATGGGCTATAGCAATCTCCTCGTCAATGGGTTTCTATCCTCACCGAGTGTTTCATGTCAAAAGGCTTTATTCAAAGCAAAGCAGATCCCTCGCTACTCATTTACAACACCCCCACATCTGTGTATTCCTACTAATATATATTGATGATCTACTCCTTATCGACACAAATCTTACATTTCTTCAACAGACAATCAAAACAATGGAAGATCGCTTCAAGATGAAAGCCCTTGGCCCCCCACTCAATTCCTCGGTATCTCAATCAAGACAACCACCCATGGCCTGCATCTATCTTAGGCATCATTTGCAGCACAGATTCTTCAAGATACAAGAATGTCTACTACAAACCAGACCTTACATCTGCATGCTCAGCCGACAGCTCTCCTACGGCCTCAGAGCTATTATCTGATCCACAAACCTACAGACAACTTGCCGGCCACCTTCAATTCCTCACCATCATACGTCCGGACATCAGTCTCGCCATTAGCCGCATTTGTCAGCACATGCACCTACTCCTACTACATCATTTCACTCAACTGAAATGCATCCTACTGTACATCAATGACAATTCATTTCGGGCTACCCATTACTCCCACCACCATGGAGCTCTATGCACGCTCCAATGTAGACTTGGCAAGAGATTCCACCGATAGGAAATCAACTACAGGCTTTTGCGTGTTTCCCAGACATACTCTAATAAGATGGAACACAAAGAAACTACACAGTAGCACGATCATCTACAGAAGTCTAATACTGAGTGCTCGCTTAAGCGGTTACATAAATCCTATGGTTCTGACCACTACTTGAATAATTCCAACATCCCCAACCACGAGCAACCAATATCTACTGTGATAACATGTCTGCAATGTCCCTGCCCAACAACCCGTTATTCCATGCTCGCACAAAACATGTAGAAGTAGACTGCCTTTTCATTCGCGACAATGTAAAAAATAACGAGCTCACCATCCACTACATACCATCAAACGAGCACACAACGGATATCTTCACTAAATCATTTTCAAGTTCACAATATAATTACCTATGAGATAAGCTAACGGTCAAGATTCTACTGTCATCTTATGAGGGGATATTAGAGCATAACTGTCAATCACAAGTAACCATCTATCTACCGTTGGATTGTAACCGCATACCACTATATATATACATATGCTGTACCCAGCTACGTATGTAATGAGAATTCAAGATTATAATTCCTGCGTGTGATTCTATCCTTTCCTCTTGCTTTCAGTCTTTCTACAAAAGCCACACATCAGAGGCAAAAGCATAACACATTCAATTGGGTTGGGAACACTTGAGATGTCCGTTGAAAAAAAAGCAGAAACTCAAACGCATTTATTTAATGATTGAGCGAAAGTCTTAAAGCATCAACATCAGTAAGATACCCATGATCAGGCAGAGCCCATCTGTTGGCATAGATTTGATCAAAGTTTTCAACAAAGAAATCTTACCCAAACTCACCCATCTACTGCTATGCTAACAACTTCGACGTCAACAAACAACGCCTGTTTATTTTGATACAGGCGTTACACATCATTTGACTTTAGATTTCAGCAACTTGGCCTCATTGAATCCTTTTTTTAGGAGGCAGAATTCTTGTTGGCAATGGATCTTCTCTATTCATTCCAATATTGGTGGAGTAACTTTTTTTTCTCAAACAAATATTGCATCTAAAAGGCATTTTACATGATCCTTTGTTTGTCAGATACCTAATCAATGTTCAAAGATTATGTTCTGATGATGGTGTCCTAACTGAGTTTAATTATAATGATTTTGTTGTTGAGGATCTCATTTTGAGGAAACCTTTCTCATCTATTATAAATTAACTCCTTTGTAAAACCTTCAGGTCAGTCTTGAATGGAATTTCAACATCACCCTGCAGTTTTTCTTCTTAAAAACTGCTTTCTCTATCCCTTCAACAACTTGCGGTTCTTATCTTGTGGAGCAGAAAAACTTTCCTTTGTGAAACTGCACAGGAGCAGATTTCTCAGGGCTGAAGGTTGCTGTTTTTCACTAAGGGCATTCTTTGTCTCTCAGAAGACGCCTACAGATCTCAGCCTTCCATATATAGAAGAAGAAACTAGATTCTCCACAGCCCAGCAGTTCTTTGTCTTCGTTTTAACTCTCTGAGAGTATATGGCATTCCTCTTCACACAGAAGCCACTGATTTCTCTCCAAAAGCCTGCAGTTTTTCTTTGTCTAAATAATTGAGAGAAAAGGCAGTGTGCAACTCCTTTTCACTTTACTCCAGCTTTCCGTTTTTTCTGAGTGGTTGCTGTTTTCTCTCACTGAACAGAGAAAATCTTTGTTTTATCTACGGGTGATGGTTTGTCCAAAGAATAACCGTTCAGAACTGTGTGCCGTTTCTCTCATTTTGGAAGATAAATCCTCTGTTTCCAGTTGCTATTACAGAATAAAGCCTTTTTTTCCCCACGTGAGAAGTTCTCCTACTCTCTTAAGCCTCCAGTACTTATCCAGAATGTGCAGATATTTTCTATAAACCATCGGTTGGCAGATTACTTTTGGTTCACAACACAATGCACATGGATCCACTCAATTTAACACTTGATAACACATTCTTCAAGTCCCGATCAAACCTAAAATTTATGAAATAAATTTAAGTACGTATAATTAAATATTTAATTTAATTAAAGGACCTTTAAAACATAGCACTTAATTTTTCACTATTTACATAACTAATACCTAAATTCTATCATGTACAGAATAATCACATTTAAGCCAATGGGAGTGATAAAATTGTAAATAATAAAATTAGATATAACATATATAATAAAAAATAATTTTAATGTTATATAGACACTTTAACCTCAAATTTAATCAAATTACCAACCAATTATTAAATTTAGCTGTCCAATTTGTTAGGTAATTTCTTATCTAACAATAATTTTTTTTTTTTTTTTTTTTTTTTTTTTTTTCTTTCTAATGATAACCTCCTCTTAAACAATTGTTTCTTACCAAATTCATGTTACAACTATTAGTGCACGAGTACGATTAACTTAAAAGAAAAAAATCGTAAAGATAACCTACTATTAGTGCAGAGAAAATAATAATGGAATGAAAGCCAAGCATAGGGAAACAAAGATGCTAATGTAACATGAATTTGTTTTTAATTTGTTGTCATTAATTAAACATTTGTTTTCACTTATCCTCAATCGAACCTCCTCTTGAAAATCTTAAGAAAACTTGCCACTGAGGACTTGTGATTTGAACCCCTTCCTATGCTAAGGAGGATTCAATTCCTAGGGTAGATTGCCTTGAAAGTTGTATGTGCATGTGTTTCTAACACATTCATATTTAATTTTGAACGTGAGCATTAAATAAAATTTAAGTATCTATATTTTACTTTTTCAAAAATAAAATGTTTTTTTACTAGTTTAGTAAAGTAATGAAACCAAGATCACCCAACTTTGAAATGTTGACTAAGTATCATATATATAATATAATCTCTATTAACTAAATTAATTATTTTTATACTTAAGATTTTAATTAAATTCATTAATTCGTAGTTCAATATGATTTGAAACTTGATTTAGTTATTATTGGGTAAGCTGGGATTTAGAAATTTAAGTTTAGTACGGGACTCAAGGCTTGTTGCATTTTTAACTTCATTAGACTACCACAACTATTAAGTGCTATACTAGAAAATTATAAGAAAATGAGATAATAAAATTATTGTTCTCACTTTTAAAGATTTGGATTGTCTGAATCTTTATGATTAACTAGCATGAGACAAATCTAAATAAAAAGGGCAATCAAGTGAAATTTGGTTGCGTTGTTGTTTAAATTATAATAATTTTTTTTTTGAAGATTTGATACTACAAGTCTGTCTATAGGGTGTAAGCTGTTCTTGGTTTGATATCAGCATTTAAATCCTAAATTGGAAAGTGTTAATTCAGATTTTGCAATTTTTGATGTTGTTTGGAATGGAACAGGTCATATAAATGGAATTCTTAGTCTAGAATCCACGCTGGGGCAGTAGGTGATGAAGGTTATCAATGCAATGTTTTCAATGCCAAAAATGAGATGGAAAAATTTAGCACGTGATGAAGGCTATCTGTCGGTTGGCTTGCTCGGCATAGATAGAAGCTCGGCCAGCCTGGATGGTGGCGAGATTGGCTTGGAAGCGGCGCTCGCCCCATCGCTCATATCGCTCGGCGAGTCATGTGCACTGGACAGATCGCCTGTTCAATTGATGTCGCCTCCAGCAATAATATTGGCTACTTGTGGGTCTTCTTCATTAACACCGAAAATAGCTAAAACTGCAGGAGGTTTGCTCAAGTTCTTGGAAGCAACAACAGCCCTTAAAAAGCAGGAAAATTTTTGCCCAAAGCTACAGATAAAGGGTTGCTACCGGACAGCGATCGCCCATGTGATGTCCCGATGTCGGTTTAGCGGAAATCGTTCCGACATCGGGTGTTCACTTACCACAGGATCATATTGAGTGATGAAAGAAAAGAGACAAAAATATAGGACATTTCTCATTTATTTCAAAGTTCATATTACAAGATATGTCATCGTACTCCTTGTACAAAAGTGAAAATAAATATAAAAGATAAGCGAAGCAGGGCAGTCACAGATCCATTGACAGATTGAAAATTTCAAGCATTAGGGTTCTTGATTAAGCTCTTTCAGAAGTACCTGACATGGTATTGTACAACAAATAATATATGAATTGGAATTCCCAGTAATTAGAGAGTACTCTAAGTGCCACAGTAATCAATGCAGTATTACATTTTATAATAGCAGAGATTTGCGAAAGAGATGTAGGAAAAATAATAAGGTAAAAAGCGCAAATGAAATAATTAATTTCCTGCAAAAGACATTAGCTCAAAGATGTGGGTTACTGATATCATTTTTTCAGTAACTCACCACGAATGTTGTTACTGATGTCAATTTTTCAGTAACAACCCACGAATGCTATTACCGATATCATTTTTTTGGTAATTAGCCACGAATGCCGTTACTGATGTCATTTTCCAGTAACTGGCCACGAATGCTATTATTGATGTCTTCTTTCCAGTAATTAGCCACAAATGCTGTTATTGATGTTATTTTTCCAGTAATTGACCACGAATGCTATTACTGATATCTTTTTTCTAGTAATTAGCCACGAATGCTATTGTTGATGTCATTTTTCCAGTAACTAGCTACGAATATTGCCATGTTGGTTCCGAACAACCAACCAAGCTTCAAATTAAAATTTTGGCTCAAAGCAATTAAAAGCTAAGCAGTAGTAACAATACAAAATATAATACTTGTCATATACTGGGTACTATTTTGTCCTTCAAGTTTGGATGAGTGACAGTTCGCTTAATCTGCATTTTAAGTTTCTGATATTTTAGTATTTTAGCCAATGAATTTAGGAGTATTATTTCTTTTTTAAGGATTTACATTCTTCTTTCTTGTCTTTATTCTTTCACATTCTTATAATGATATAAGTCCGTAATTATTAAGTCATTTCATATTTATTATTATGATCATGTTAATGTTATGATATAATAAAGACATAAATAGAAATGAAAAGAAATACTTAAATGGAAATAGTAGTCATTTTATAATATTTGAATTATTCTCATTATTAATTAATGAGAATGATAAAAATGTGAATGACTAAATATATATTTTTATAAAAATGTATAGAGTTATAAGTTTCAGTAAAATGTTTTTCTTTCATTTTTTTCCTTTCCAACACCTTTTACCTTAGGATTAGAATTGCTTGAAGAAGTTGAAATGGATGACCGGATGGTTAATCGAGGTTGCTACAGCAAGAGGGCTGGCTGGCGGTGGTAAGAGAGGGTTGTTGGGTGGCTGGCAGCTTGCTGGCTGCTTTGGGCTGAATGAAAAGCTGTTGTGGGGGCTGGTAGGGGCTGAGGGGGGAGCTAGCAGCTTGCTGGCTGTTATGGGCTGAGGCAGGAGTTGCTGAGGGGCTGGTAGAGAAGCAGGTAGGGGCTGGAATGGGAGCTGGCTGCTGCTGTGTGGGGGAGAGGAGGAGAGGGCTGCTGTTGTGGGGTCGAGGAGGAGATGGCTGTTGCTGTAGGGCTGAAAGGAGGAGAGGGCTGCTGCTGTGGGGCTGAGGAGAGGCTGGGAGCTGGCTGGAATGGAGAAGGAGCTGCTATTTGAGAGGAGAAGGGAGGGAGCTGCTGGATGTGGGAAAAGAGGGCTGGCTATGGGCTGAGGAGGGGCTGCTGTAGGACTGGTAGGGACTGAGGGAGGAGCTGCCGTGGGGGCTGGAATGGGAGGAGGAGAGACTGGGAGAGCTGCTGGGATCTGGCTGGAATGGAGAAGGAGGAGCTGCTGGCTGTGGGAGACTTGGCAGGGGGTTGCCGGCTGTGGTAGGGGAGCTGGTAGGGGTTTGGGGGCTGCTGTTTGAGTGGAGAAGGGAGGGAGCTGCTAGCTGTGGGAGACTTGGCAGGGGGTTGCCGGCTGTGGTAGGGGAGTTGGTAGGGGTTTGGGGGCTGCTGTTTGAGAGGAGAAGGGAGGGAGCTGCTGGCTGTGGGAGAAGAGGGCTGGCTATGGGCTGCTGGCTGGGAATGGGGAGAGGGCTGCTGTAGGACTGGTAGGGACTGAGGGAGGAGCTGCTGTGGGGGCTGGTAGAGAAGTTGGTAGGGGCTGGAATGGGAGGAGGATATGCTGGGAAAGCTGCTGGGATCTGGCTGGAATGGAGAAGACGGAGCTGCTGGCTATGGGAGACTTGGCAGGGTGTTGTTGGCTGTGGTAGGGGAGCTGGTAGGGGTTTGGGGGCTGTTGTTTGAGGGGAGAAGGGAGGTAGCTGCTGGCTGTGGGAGACTTGGCAGGGGGTTGCCGACTGTGGTAGGGGAGTTGGTAGGGGTTTGGGGGCTGCTGTTTGAGAGGAGAAGGGAGGGAGCTGCTGGATGTGGGAGACTTGGCAGGGGGTTGCCGGCTGTGGTAGGGGAGCTGGTAGGGGTTTGGGGGCTGCTGTTTGAGAGGAGGAGGGAGGGAGCTGCTGGCTGTGGGAGAAGGAGAGGTTGCTGGAGGCTTGGGAGGGTGCTGCCGGCTGGGAATTGGGAGCTGATTGGGGCTGGGAACTGCTGTGGGGGAGAAGAGAGTTGGCTGTGTGGGGAGGAGGAAGGAATGGAGAAGTTTAAATAGAGGAGGAGGGAGGGAGCGTAGGATAGGGATAAGAGGGACTTAATGGCGCTTATTGGGGCTTAAATGGCGCAGGCGCACCCCTGTATGGGCGTAAGATTCTTCCGCTAGGCGGAAGAATCGCAAGTTTGGCAAATGTGATCGGGGAGGGGGAATTTCAAAGGAAAATTATTAAAACTATTTAAACTTAAATTAATTGCATTTTTCCGCCGTTTGACGTCCAAATGCGATGAAACATAACACGGATGTGTGCTATGACATTATGAACACCCTCACGCCGAAAATTTTCTATTCGGAGTAATATTTTATTTTATATTAATTTTTGAGTTTAAAACTTCAAAAATTAATCACGATCAAACCGGGGCTCAGAATTTGATAAAATTTTTTGAGCAGCCTTTAAATAATATACTGAACATAACAACACTAAAACGATAAATTCGGGCACGTATTTCAATGTCAAGATATTTAGAATTTAAATAATTCAGGAAATAATCTTGAACTAGGCTCTTTGATTTATAAAATTAATCTTACCTATGATATTATTTTTGTTTGCCCTAATTCAAAATTCCCCGGGATCCTGATTTCTAAGGTGGGTTTTGACCTAATTTGCAAAGTAATGACTTTGGGTCGTTACAACCCAATCCAAAATAAACTGTCTTCAGGAAAACAGCATGCCACCCAATGCCCCAAAGGTGATTATTGATTTTAAAAAAAAGCTGCTGCTTGGGAGAGGTTAAAAACTATCCCTTGGAATCTTTCATCTGAAAAGGAGCAATATTTGGCAAGAATGGTGAAATCATACTAGATGAGACCAATTTTCGCCTACATTAATCCAAACTCGAGCGATCACTTATTATTCGACTCTTTGGTCAACGGATTCCTTACCCGGTTATTGTAAACGAACTCAAACTACGGTGGGGTAAGTTTGGAACCTTCTCGGTCCATGCGAGGATGACTGCATTATTATAAAGTTTGAGGATACAACGACAAGTTCCCAAGTGCTCGATGGCGAGCTCTGGCTCGTCGGTGGTCAGGTTCTTGGCGTTTCCCGATGGGTGCCAAACTTCTCTCTGAGTATGGATGTTGGGTGGTCGACGCCGGTGTGGTTCCGCCTCCCGGGCCTTCCCTTTGATGTGGGACAATAAAAATTTCACCCGCATAGCTTCCAAAATTGGAAGACCAATTTGCATTGATGCAAACACAGTAAATGGAGAAAGATGCTCTTATGCCTACATTTGTGTAGAAATCAACCTTCACCACTCTCTTGCTTCGTCAATTCAGATCTGGAACATCGATGCTACTATCACACAACAAGTTAAGTATGAGGGCTTTTCCTTATTCTGCAATCATTGTGGCAGGGTGGGCCATAGAGATTGCACAACTCAATCTCAAGCTGGACCCAACCCGGCGTTGGCTACCACTACTACAGCCCAGTAAAAATTAGTGGGTGGCGAGACCGATGACACAGATTGTATCCTTGTCCAGCGACGGCGATACATGATTACTCCTCTAGGTAACTCAAGGAATCGAGCTGACCGCTCACTTTCAAGAGCAGCCGGTCCTCGCCTTCGTGGGGCTAGACCCACAATTTCTGCAGCTCCTCTAGCTCGGACTGATTCCACAGATCCGCCCATGCCTTTTCTTGAGGCCCGTGCCCCAGCTCAGCCTGTGTAACAGCTGGATCGTTCGCTTCTGCCGAGTCCATCCGCGGAGCCAGACCCGCCCTTGCCTCCGCTGGTCCAGGTTTAGCCCAATGTTCAGCCCACTGTTTTTTTGGGCATGGGCCCAGTGCCTTTCATAGTCTAGCATCGCCAACTAGGGATGGGCCTTAGCCCGCCTTCAGCAGGGACCTGACCCATCTCTCCCAGTAGCTCGGTTCTTTTAGCAGGGCAACCGCAGTTTACTGATATAGACGAAGTCCAGGCCCGACCCAAGATCCAACCTGTAGTCCTGTAAGGACCCTAGGTCATTTATAAGGTAAGAATTAATTTCCCGCAATATTCAAATTCGTTAAATCCTCCCGCAAATTTCAGTTTCCCGTTAAAACTCCCGTTAAAATTCGATTTTTCAGTTTCAACCCTTAATTTAGAAAATTTTAAAATTCTTTTATAGCTGAAATTGAAATTTAGACCCGTCATTAACGCATATTTAAATTAGTAAAGCATAATTTCATCATTTAAACTCATATTTAAGGCATGAATCAACTGTCCCTTTTTGAAACGGTTAAACCAATAAATCTCGGCTGAATTAGGAAGGTATGCGTAGAGTAATTAAGGGTAATTTATGTAACTTGCTGCTCGAGCCCAAATAAATCGGACGTGCGTTACATACGCACGTCCTATTTAATCAGAAGGAGCCGAACGGCTCTCACCACCCTCGATCCCTCTCGCCTCTTCCTCTTGGTGATCAAGCCCTCACAGAAGAAACAGCGGCGACAAGGGCATACCTGGCGGCCGATTGAAGAGCCAAGAGACGCGATCCCTCTTTCCGCTCGGCGCCGAGAGACGAACGTCAGAGGTTCGTAGCGCTCGACGTCTGCTTGCGTGCTGCTGCCTTCAATCGACGTTGAGCCGACTCCTTCCGCCTCCTTTACGTGCCGATCGCTCGAATCTCCGGGCGCCCGATTTCGTGCTCGACATAAGGTAAGACTCCTCTGTCGAACGATCAGTTAAAAGGATAAAAAAATGTATGTATATATATGTATAATAATAATAATAATAATAATAACAAATAATTTTTATAAATAGACTAAGTAACTTATTTTGATATCATTAAAAATACTTTTAACGTTATAGTAATTTGAACTTAATATTTAGCAACAATTAGTCATATTTAATCACTTAACCTAAGACTAAGTTGTTTAATCATGCTTTATGAGGTATTAAAATGATTAAAGTAATTTAATTACTTTTGGATAGGAATTGAGTGCAATCAATCATGATATAATCATAGTCGAGTGGTAGATGAAAATCAATATCTAAAATTGCAGTATAATGATTAGGTCTGACTTGCCAACATTAGGAAAAGACCTAATCAGTCAAAATCAGCTATTTGATAAATTCTTAATAAAAATAAGAGTTTCTGGATTTGTCATATAATGGAGTAAGTTATAACTTCTTTTGAATATTGTTAATATTAAATTAATAATCCTCCTATTCTAACTTAAACTTTAATATACACTAAGCCTTTGAGTTCATATTAATTTTGATCATAAATAATAACTCCAGAAGTTTTGATATCTTGCTTGAATGAAGCATGTTGTACTGCTCTAACATAATAGATGGGTTCGGTGTTGATAAAGAAGGGGTTTAGTAAAAATATTAACAATTCAATTAGACTCCTTTTTCTCCAACTCTGTAATACGATTCTTTTAGATAAGGTTGCCTAAATTTTTTAAGTCTAATAAAGTATGATTTTAGTTGAAATATAATAAATTAGAGTTATGAATTAGACTTTCTTATTGTATAAATTACTCTTATGTCATGTAAGATATAGATTTAAGTAACCAACTAAAGATAAACTTGGGAACACGAATACTATTTCTAATCTTGTAAACAGATAGTTTCATAGTTTAATAAAATCTCAATTATAATTTTTGCAGACACATCAAGTTTGTGAGTGATTCATCTAGTTAAGTCAAACACAAAAGGTACACTGGATATTAATTTTATGCTTTCTATCTTTTTACTGCTTAAGCATCGCTTTGAACATGTTTTATATTGTTATTTAATGATTTACTCTTACTGCTAGTCATATAAGACAGACAAATGATGTTTATGTATATTGTGAATGTTGCAAAGTGTTTCGATACGAAAGTTAAATTAAGTTAGGGACGGGGCTAGTCCATCAGGAATTATAAGGGTGCCATCTGGAGTCTTTGAGGGGCCCAGGTGAAGGTCATGCTTAATTGCATATATAATGCCATTTGGAGCCTTTAAAGGGGGCCCAGATGAAAGTTGTCATCCGGAGCCTTGAGAGAGACCTAGGTGAAGGTGCCATCTGGAGCCTTTAAGGGGGCTCAACTGAAGGTCATGCTTAATTGCATTTTTATGAACCCAGTCTCATGGTTCTGGCTTTGCCCATTAGAACTGCTAACATTGCCTCATAATATCAAATCATAAATATAAACATGAATTTTTACGCTATTATTGTTTTTTTTATTTGAAAACTTGGCATGTGACAAAGAGACATTTATGTTGCAGGAAACGTGATCATCTTTTATTTGTAATAAACTATATTTTCTCTGCAATTAATATTATTTTTGCCTTTCGCTTTGCTTTAAGTATATTTTTAATATCTTTTGTATTTAGAATGTGCACTAAGGCATTATTTTTATATAATACCAGATCAGTTACAGCTGGAAGAAGCTGATATAGTTTAAAGACATGCCGCGATAAATTACCGGATTCTAACTGCCCCCTTCTAGGAATATTTGTTTTTGTATAATGAAAGTTATATAATAAATTTTGAATATTGTTTTATTTTAAATTGAATGAATGCTATTTCTTACACTTGAATGGCTCTGGATGTGTTTAATTGCTATTTTACCTAACTGCCAATATGATCATGCAGGAAGATGCATCTAATGTTAGATTGGTTGTTACCAACCTAACATGGGTCATCACAAGTCCACAGCCGAGTTGAGGGCCTTCCACTTGCCCCTGCTCGGCCTACCAGTCCCGTCCACATGCTGCCCGAGTTCAAACCGGAAGTCACCACTGAGATTCCATCTTCTAGGACCTTGAGATTCAGGAGCAGGCAGTAGCCCCCGCCTCCCAGCTTGACTTTGAATTGTCGCGGTGTGCGGAAGCCGGCGACACGACACCACCTTATGCCGCTTATCTCGGAGTGCAAGCTAAGACTGATTGCCTTATTAGAGACTCGGGTGGAGTCTTTTACTCGTAGAGACCCCGACCGCCTCTTTGTGGGGCACTGGAGCTTCACTGCCCAGCCTTCTGCAAGGCGCTCCGGAGGTATTATTCTTGCTTGGCAGGATAAGTTTTTCCAGTGTGACATCCATTTTTCTTGCAGCCATGTGATATTCTCCACCATCACCTTGCGATCTGGGACTTCTTTCAGTTTGGCGCCGTCTACACGTCGACTGATCTGTATACATGAAGGGAGCTGTGGCGGACGATCCTAGCTGTGCGTGTGGAGGGATGCTTGCTTATACTTGGCGGAGACTTCAACTGCGTTCTCTCCTAGCTGAAAAAATGCGGTGGGGAGCCGTTTAGAGTGACTGCTGCTTAGACGGACTTTCAGGAGGTTCTGGATGCTTGCCACCTTCACGACCTAGGCTTTGTTGGTCCACCTTACATGTGGAACAACAACAGGGATGGAGCGCGACACATTTGGGAGCGCCTGGACTGGTTCCTTCTTAGCACGGAGGCAATGGATCTCCTGCCGGGTGCAGTTGTGCACCACCTTCCCCGGGTAGTTTCTGACCACTGCCCGATTTTCTTGACGGATTCCTGTCTCAGGTTCCAGTGTACCGGTGCCCGGTACAAGTTCGAGGACACGCGACTCTAGTACCTGGAGGACTTCTCTGTGGTGGAACGGAATTGGCGGCGGCCGTCTCGCTGCGCGCCGTTCTTAGTCCTCAACCACAAGAAGGCATACACTCTCAGGGCACTGTGGCGATGGGGATGGGACATGCTTCCAGACTTGAGGAGGAGGAAGACTGAGCTCACATTAACCTTGACGCAACTTCAGGCCTTAGACATGGAGACAGATAGGGGCGATGACTCGGAGCTTGTTCAACAGCTCTAGGACACCATGCAGGAACTCTCTCAGGTGGAGGCGAGATTGGCGAGCTGGTGGCAGCAGCGTGTCAAGGCTCGATGACTCTCTCAGGGTGACAGCCTCCTGTGACGCAGTGTCACAAATCGAACACCGTGCTCGCGTTATAGGAGCTTGGGGAGTTCACTTACGACCCGCTACAGATACGCCAGATATTCTTGATTTTTTTAGGGGAAGTGGGGCACCTCTAATCTCACAGGGGATTGCCCAGATGATCTGATTCCAGATCGTATCCTTGGTGACGCAGATGTTGCTTCTCTCTAGGGTGTGGTTACAAACACAGAAATTTGGGCAGCCCCGAGGGACCTTGGCCCAAACCGCTCCTCTGGGATTGACGGCAACACCCCCTTTTTCGTCACCGGCTACTGGAGGATCACCCAGGCTGACACCTTGACAGCCATTCACCATTTCTTTGATGGTGGGCGGATGCCGCAGCGTTAGCGGGACACTCTAGTAGTCTTCATACCGAAGGAGGGGGCCTTCACTTCGATGCAATTTCGCCCAATTAGCTTGTGCAACACTGTCTATAAAGTGGTGGCCAAGATCTTGGTCATGCGCCTTCCTTCTCTGATCTTCCGGGAACAAGGTGCCTTTGTTCCTGGGAGAGACATTAGCTAAAATTGCCTCACGGTCCAGGAGATCCTCATGCGGCTCTCATATTCCACCTCGAAGGCCGATTACATGGCCATCAAGGTGGATATGGAGCAGACTTACGATCCAATGGAATGGGGGTTCTTGCGTTTGGTCTTGGATAGATTCGGATTTTCGCAGTGTTGGACGACCTGGACTATGAACTGTGTGGAGTCCTCCAGGTTCTTAGTTCTGTCCAGTGAGCACAGATTTTCTTGGATAGTATGGAGGAGAGGCTTCAGGCAGGGGGTGCCCCCTCTCCACCTATCTATTCATCTTGTGCTCCGAGCTCTTTTCTCTCATTGTCAGGCGGTAGCAGCAGATTGGTCGCCCGGTTGACATCAGGTTGGATCGGGGTGGGCCCATCTTCTCCCACCTCATGTACGTTGATGATCTGATACTGTTCGCTCCAGCATCTGCGGCAGCTGGCAGAGAGGTTCAGAGGATTTTAGTTGAGTACGGGAGTTGGACTGGGCAGTCTGTGAACTCGTACAAGTTATAGATTGTCTTCAATTGCCATACCCCTGCATATTGGTAATGCAAGTTAGCGTGTCAGCTGGGCTTTCGGAGAGGTTTGTCCCTCAGATACCTTGGTGTTATCGTTATTGGCAGGCCTCTGCGGAGGGCCGACGTCTTAGCTGTTACCGAGTAGGTTCGAGGCAGATTGGGCTCCTGGAGCAATCATCACCTTTCTCTCGCCGGTAGACTGTGTCTGATCGGTCAGTGCTTGCCACGATTCTTAGCTACTAGATGCTGGTGGCCCTGATTCCAAATTCCTGCCTCGCCGACATTGAAGCTATCCTCCGTAAGTTCCTTTGGGATGGAACGAAGGGTAGCAGTCTACACTATGTGCGGTGGCAGTTGGTCTGTCGATCACTCGAGTTTGGTAGACTCCGGATCAGAGACCTGAGGTTCTGGAGGACTGTCTTAGCCACTCGCCACACCTATAGCTTTGTCAGTAGAGAGGATCTCCTCTGGGTGACAGTCATGGAGTTCTGCTACCGCCACTGTGGTCAGGACTTTACGGTCCAGCGTGCTGATTCTGCAGTTTGGAGGCTCTTGGGATATGGCTGGCTGGTTGTTTAGTGCCACACTCAGATGGAGGGGAGTCTGCAGTGGCAGGTCGAGGACTTCATCGAGAGTCGGGCTAAACAACTTTACCGTCTGGAGAGAGGAGGTCAGCCTTGACAGTTTGCGGCCATGTGGGAGATGGCCCCAGGGAGGCTTGTTTTTTTGTGAAGACTGCTTAGCGAAGCCATCCCGATAGGTTGTTGGTTATTCAGGAGAGGGCTCACACAGTCTGCAGCTTGTGTCTGGCTGTGATGTAGAGGAGGACAAAGAACACTTTGTGATTCACTGCAGATATACCAGGGCCATCATGGAGACTTTTGTGCGCTGGAGCTTGCTTCCAGCCACACTGACCTCTTGTGACCAGTTTACTGCGCTGTTCTCGACTACTACATCATCTCGCCGTTGCTGTTTTAGCTGCCATATTGTGGCCTACTCCCTCTATCAGGCTTGGAGGGGAAGGACTGAACATTCTCATGGTCATCTGCATCCCACTCTGTTGGTCTGTGAGGGCTCAATTCTCTCTGCCTTGGTCAGTGCTGGATTGCACGATGAGTCCGACTCCTGGGGTTTCACGGCCCACCAGGGCCCCTCCACCTTCTTCAGATGGTGCCCTCCTCGACCCGTTGGCTGAGGGCCAACATTGATGCCACCTACTACTATGGAGAGCCGGTTGCTTTTGGAGCTGTGTGGTCCGAGACTTTGGTGGACAATTTCTTACTGCTGTGGGTGCTAGTTTGTAGGCACAGTCTCCCCTTCAGGTGGAGATGCAAGCGGTTACTGTTCTTCGACAGGCCCTTCCGGCCATGGAGGCGGTTATGGATAGAGTTATCATTGAGGGTGACTGCTTGGGAGCTATCCGGAGGCTCAGACGACTTTGGGAGATGACTCTCTGTTCACGAGGCGGAGAGTGACACGCCGATCACCTCGCTTTTTTGCTAGATTATCACAGTGTTATTTTTTTCTGCCTGTCGCCCAATGCGAACCGTGTGACGAACTTTTGTGCGATGTATGCCTGTTATTGTGATTTTTCTTTTGTTAGGGGAGATGTGCTCCTTCGGAGGCCTTTGGACCTCCTTGCGCAGGACACAGTGGAGTTTGATTCGAGTTGATTTTGTACTATTGATTTTATATATATATGCATAGGCTATGACCATCCTTTCAAAAAAAAAAAAAAAGATGGAAAAATTTAGCCTTTATTATTATAGGTTGCCGTTTTGTTTGGAAAAGGTGAGTTTTTATCTTAGGTTTGATATTGAGGCCGTTGAAAACAGGACGGTTGTTGCATATACTGCGACAGTTTATATCAACCGAATAAATTCAGGTTTTATATAAATTCATTGCTGTTCTAATAGGAATTTCAGAGAAAATACACGGATATTATTATCTTCGGATTTATATGGGTTGCATAGGGAATATTTTTGATCGACCTCAAAATCGAATCAGCTTAATTTAAGATGATATAAACCAGATTTGAATATGGTTAATATCTGATTTTAAAGAAATCAAGTTTATCCTACGAAAATCTCACCTTAAATGAAGCGGTGAGGTCGTTGGAGGTGATTTTGGTTAGAGGCAGCGCGGTAATCTTTACTTGATATTGAAAATGGACGCCCAACCTTTCAAATATTAAAAAATTGAGATTCTTACTTTCAAAATATAAAAATATATGAAGGAAGAAGGAAACCTGTAAGGTGAGGAAGAAGACAAGGGGAAGAAGGATGGTGGCTAATGTTAGGGTTTGTGGAGGAAGAGATGGGGAGGGAGAGGAGGAAGAAGAGGCAGTTGGAGAGATGGCCGGCTAGAGAGGGAGTGAGATACATGATTGAGATAGGGAATGTGGGAGTGAGAGAAAAGGAGAGAGCCAGAGGGAGCGTGGAATGGATTTATATTGTCTGTATTTGTTAGCACTAGCTGAATCGACCTTGAAGAGTACATATTATTTGAATTGTTTTACCATTCTTTTTACTGTTGTTTTGTGATGACATTCTCTTTACTATCTATTAAACAATATGAGGGAGTCTTCGTAAAATGCTTGTTACATAATTTATCATATTTGAAAGCAGGTCCCCATTGTCCCGTATGGTGGAGCTACATCAATCGAAGGACATACTTTAGCTCTCAACGGAGGTGTTTGCATTGATATGTCAAAGATGAAAGTATGTGCTAAATTTTTAATATAAATGATGGAATAAACATGCTTATTGTTTATGGGAAGAACACGCACATGCAGCACAGCTACAGATCAATCTGCCACATTGAGGGCTTTCTTCTTTCAAGTATCTGCATTATAAAAATCAACATACATTTTAAACTTGTTTTTTTTTGAAATAATTACTGGCTCTAAGCATGTTCTTGAGCACATAAACGTGAATGATAGAGGTAACTACAGCGCTAAAATCTACTTTAAGGTGATTGTTTCTTTTATATAACTAAAGGTTTTATGTTTGTGTATAGTACATCAGTGGAGCTTTTTGTACCCCTTTGCATAATATGGAGTGCTTTTTTAATAATTATTTCACTAAAAACATTTATTTCTAATTTTATTTTTGTTGACATTTATTTATAATCCTCAGGATGTTTTGGTCAAATGTGACATCAATGCCTTATAATGTTAAAACTATGCAATATGCATAATATTTATCATAAAAATAATTACATAGTAACTAGTTAGTGCAATAATTGATTAATTACTATTCCTTATCTAATATAATGAACTTGTTATAATAATAAAAATAAACTGATAATTAATTATGAAAATGAGTTAATAAAGTATAAAATTATTTTTTAATTCTTGATAATTTATTAAGTTAATTATTTTAGTTACTAACTTTCCCATGATGCAGAACATAAAAGCATTGCATATAGATGACCTGGATGTAGTTGTTGAGCCAGGGATTGGATGGATGGAACTCAATGAATATTTGAAACCTTATGGCCTTTTCTTTCCCGTGGATCCAGGTTTGCATACCATTTTTGAGAAATTTCCAATCCTTCCCTCTGAGGGGTTCATTGTTACCGTTTAATTTTGTTGTCTTTGTTGTTCATGTTTTGTATAAAGTTTTTGTGATCAAATTTTGAACTCATGCTTCTTTTTCTATAGATTTGTTGTCCTTTTACTATAAAGTTTGTTATTTTAGGTTTTTCTTGTTTAATTACTTTTTTGTTTTTGTAAAAGATGGACATAATTAACATTCTTGAAAGTCTAATACAATTGAACAATGGAATAATTAATTTGAAGGAACTTTTCCACCTTTTGTTTCTATTAAAAGATATTGAAATGCAAGAGCAAGGTTTGATCTTGAAAACATATGCTTTACATTATGAGGCTGTTTAATATGAGTAAATTGAAATTTAAGTGTAAACTAATCTGGTTATAGTAAAATTTAATTACAGTATAATCATATTACTTTACTATTATTTGATAGTTTACATGAAATTTAATATTTTTTTGTTTGAAATAAAATAATCTGTGAGTGTAGTATTTTGAGTAAATTGAGGGGGCAAAATTATGCCCCCCAAATTTTTTTTTCAATTTTTTAACGGTTGATTTGAAAGAAATCGAGAAATCTATTTCGAACGAAATCGAGAAATTCATTTTGTTTGACCGAAATCGATTTTGTTCAGGTCAACGATGAATAAACAAAGTTGTGGATGAACGCCGAAGCCGTGGACGGAGAAGATGGACTTGAATGACTTTTGTTTGCTCGAATGAACGAAATTGTTTGTTCGTTCATTCGAACAAAAGCTTTTGTGCTATGTTCTTTCATTGCGTGCTTTTTTCCTCGCATTCTCTGAATTCTTTTGATTTGAGCGTAATCTATTTACTCTCCTCTTATATATATTAACGTAAAATCGAAATATAGTGTAAAAGTTTTTCACCTGTTTTATTTCATGCTAAATGCAGGTAATTTCAGTTTCCCAAATTTTTTTTTACACAGCTTCTTTTCTTAATATTGAAACCTGCTATGAGAAATATATCAGCCTGCATCTGCATTGACATCCCAGCAGATGTTATTGTATAGTTCTATTTTCTGTTCATGATTTGCATAGAATGTTTATAAGGGCATTTGATTTTATAAACATTTGTAACTTCTTACATTAGTTGCACTGTGTCTCTATCATTTAATATAATCATATCTGTAAGAGTTGGACACGAAAAAATTTGAAAGTTCAATTTTATTTAAAAACAGAATTTAATTGTAGAACTCGTCCAACATTTTTAGTGTTCTTAATAAGGTCCTAATAGAAAATATGACCTTTAAAATGTATATTCTAATTTTTTTATCAGTAGAGCTTATTTGGGAAATTGATTAGCATATTCTTTCATTGTCCCTTTTATTTCTTAAAATGTAGGACCTGGTGCTACCATTGGAGGCATGTGTTCCACTCGTTGTTCTGGTTCTTTAGCTGTCAGGTTTGTTTTTGTATTGGATTTTTTCAATCTAAGCTTTCAAGTCCTCAGATTATTTTTCAATTTATGACTACAAATGTTGTTATTGCTCAAGATTAGGATATGTTCAATATTAATTGGATTTGAGGATTTAATCATCAGTTTATAGGTATGGAACAATGCGGGACAATGTCATTAATGTCCAGGTACTTTATAATATTTTATCTTCTTTATAATTGATTGTTCCGGTTTTTATCTTCAATTTTAGGCACACTTTGTTATAGGCGGTTTTAGGAAATGGAGATGTCATTAAAACTGCTGCTCGTGCTCGAAAAAGTGCTGCTGGGTATGTTGAAGTCTCTTAATTAGAATAATGATGTTAATATTAATATGTTGTGCTTGTTATATTTTGTTGGTGGTCATATTCTTCTAGATGAATTCCATCATTTTTGCTAGTTTGCTTTTGAGTCGAGATCTTACATTAACCAATCTATTATTGTTTGCGATTACTTTCTCTTTCCATGTTTGTTTGTTGCAAAATAATTCTCCACCGAACATTGCATTGCAAATCGGTGCAGTTTGGCTTTTAAATGCATCCATACCAGATGGAGTTTAAGCCTATTCCAATTATCCACTCAAAGCATTAGTTTTATTATCCGAAGTAGCTGTTTATAAGGTAAAATCCCTATTAAATCATTCTTGGAGAGGTTATGTAGAGTGTCATGTTATCTCAATTAAAATCACATGTTGATTAAATTTTAAAACATGATTAGAATGCTCATAAAACATTTTGACAGATGATGGCGCTAATACAGTTAAATGTTTACTCTTTTAGGTATGATTTGACCCGACTGATGATTGGAAGTGAAGGAACCCTTGGCGTTATAACAGAGGTGACTTTACGTCTCCAAAAGCTTCCTCAGCATTCAGTGGTATTTATTATTCCTATTTCCAGTATTTTCATTGTTATTAATTTTCCTGCAGAATATTAGATTGAACACTATCAGTTCTAAAACTAGTTTCAAATGCCTTTAGCATGGTTATGATATATATATTTTTAATATTATTATGTCTTTTTCATCACATTGATGCCAGAATTATCGCTCATGTTTCATGTACAGCCATGTGTTATCAACTTTTTCTTTGCATCTTAATGGCTTTATCCTGACATCATGATTCACAATAGCATCTGGCATTTTATTTGTTTCTCTCTCATTTGAAACGAAGCTGGGCATTTTCTATCATTGACTTCCTGTTTTTTTTTTTTTTTTTTTTTTGCCTTCATTAAATTCTTGATGATGACATTCTTTGTTATTTTTTTCTTGCATGATTAAGGGGTTGGGAACAGCTCTGCTGCTAGGTTCCAAATCCCTAGTGAGAAAGGTTGGGGGTTGGATTAGATAGTTGATAGTCAGAACAAAATTTTGTCATATCAACATGACTTGTCATTTGAGAAATTGTGCTAGAGGCCTTGAAAGCAGCCTACTGTATCGCTTAATTAAAATGAAGAGTGCAAAGGTTGCTACATTAGTGCCCATGTGTAATATTGAACAAGGTTCTTACATTATGAACAAATGCAGGTTTGGAAGCTAGTTCAAGACATTTGGTTGAGAATTTGGAGTTAGAATACTGGTATTATGATAACAAAGCTTATGAAATTAGTGGATATTATGATTAATAGAAAGACCAACATTCTATATCTTTAAGAAACAAATTGGGTAGGTGAGAAAGCAAAAGAAATCATTAGCTCTGGATTTAAGCTTTGGTACTTGGGTAGGATCGACATAGAAAGTGTGAGTGTTATTTGAATAAGAATTTAATGGATGATATTGTGAAAGTTAAGAAGTTAGATAAAAATATGGCTTTAAAGATTGTAATTATGGAGTGATGATTAAAATTGTAAATATTTATGCCCCTCCAATAATAGTATTTATATGAGTATTAAACAAAATTATTGGCTTACTTTGGAGTTGTTTTAAAAATTCCTCAAGAGGAAATGTTTTTTTAAGAGGGAATTTAATTAGGCTTGTAAAAACAATAATTGAAGATTTTCTTATAGATATGGTGGTTTTGGTATTAGTGGGACTAGTGAGGAAGGAAATAGTCTTTGAGTTTGTTTTAGGCTTTGATTTTTTAATTTCCAAGACTTTTTGTTCAATAGAAGGGAACCGATTGTCATGTTCTTTTTAAAACTCAATTTTATTGTAAGGATTGAGGTTGTCCTAGAGAGCTTGTTAGTTCAATATTGGTTAATGGCTTTAGATTTGAAAATAATGTGTGGAAAAAATGATAATTTAGTTATTTTAGATAGTAATGAAGGATTGTAAGAATGGAAATAAAGTTATGTTCAAAAGTATAATTTTAGTGTTTGTACAATGAGGGATATTAAAAGGTAGGTTAATTTAATGTGTCAAACAATTGCTAATTGTATTCAAAGTTGGTTAAAAATGTACTTGGAGAGTTATGGTGGATATAAGAAGTTCAAGAAAAAATTAAGAAAAGATTAACTATAAAGTGTAAATGAGAATGATGAGAAACAAAGAAATTAAATTATTTTTTTGTGAATCTGAAATAATAGTTTGTTTGTGTTGCCAAGAAAATGACTTTCGAAAGTTTAGATGAGAATTTAGATATTATTGAGGGAGAGGCTAATGATTAATTATGAATTGTGTTAAATATGTTGATCATAAAATTCTTTCCAAGGGTGAGGACATTCTACATAGATAGGTAAATTGTTTTGATAAAATATTTAATTAAGGTTGTACTAATATAATTGTGTTTTGTTACTTCAAAGATAATCTCATTTTTTTTCATTGATGTAAAGAAAATTGAGGTAAGGAATCCCTTGGATCTTTAACTTATTTATTGCTTTTTGAAGAGTAAAAAGAGGTAGATGAATGGAGAAAGAAACCTATTTATATATATAAATAAAATGTGCATTTGTGCAAATTATAAATGATTTTACTGAGTCATACTCTGAAATTTTGAGAGTGAGTAATTAATAAAAAATTAAGATAATATACTAGTATTTACAACTTTTTTTTTATGGCAGGTAGATCAGTTATGGGGTTATACATTTACTTTTAGTTGGAGAACTTTAGAGGGAGAAAGAAAGATTTTCATTTATTTTCTTACTCAAACATATGATAATGTTTCAAGATATGTTGTTTGGGGAGTACTGGAAAGAAAAGGGATTTATGTGGATTTAATTGAAGTTATTAAAGCATGTATAATGAGTAGCTACATTTGTTTGAATCCAATGAGGCTTGTTCAATGATTTTCCTATTTCAATTGGATTGCATCAAAGTTTCACTTTTAATTTGCATCTCTTTGCATTAGTTATGGATGTTCTTATTGAATACATTTTATTTGCCAATGATTTTATTTTTATTGAAAAAAGTAGAGTTGTAGATAACTACCTTTGAATCTTAATTGCTGTACATTTGGCTACTTAGATCTACTTTTCTAGGATGCTAAGAAATGATTACTATTGTTGTCATCCTTTTCTAGTTCCACGCCAAGTTTTTGTGGTTTTATTAGTCAATAGCTTTCCCTTTGATGTACATCTCATTATTTTGAAGCCTCTTGCCTTCAGGTTGCTATGTGCAACTTTCCAACCATTAAGGATGCTGCAGACGTAGCTATTGCAACTATGCTATCAGCAGTACAGGTAAAACAATATTGTTGAGTCTTTTCTCCCATCAGCTGTACAAATTGTTGGCACCTTCTTTATTGTACATTTCAGCATACATTTATTATTGACTCAATTTGCTAAACTGCAAACAGCTGAACTTATGTTTTTTGAACTAGTTGTGAGTAGCATATTATGTGGCTATGCTCGTTTATGGGTTTACATGTTGGGATTGAATGATATAATGATACAACAAGCGATGAATTATTTTTTTAAAATCATGTTCTAAGAATATTGATGAGCAAATATCTAGAATTTGAGAAACTAAAATGTAAAAATGAGAAAAAGTGAATACAAGTCTTTTCAGGTGGCACAATTTTTGCTTGCATTTTCAACCCAGACCATTCTTGAGCTATGATTTTATTTGAACCTTCACTAACACAAAATTTGAATACAAGGTTTTTATTGGTGGTTCCAAATTAGTTTATGTCCAATTTTTTAAAAAAGAAAATAACTTCTACAAATTTAGAAGAACAAAACAAAATATTACAATGAAATAAAAAAAAATTAGAAATCATGCTCTTAATATTCTGGTGCTTTTTAATTTTATTAAGCATTTTGATCTTTTCAAGAACCTATAAATCTTCTAGTAAAATGCAGTTTAAGATGTTGCAATAAAGCTAAAAATTCAGTTGATTGATTTAGCAAGACAACAAAATTATTGAGTTTGAATTAGATGAAAGGGGCTACTCATATACGGTGGTTAGCCTGGGAAAAATTCTCCAAACAATTTAAAAATTGCTTGAATGATTCAATCCTAGTCACTTAAGGTATTCATTTTGCAAATACAACTTTTATCAACCAAATTACAATTATATTCGCTAAACCTTAATTGCTTGCTCTCCAAATAAATTCTAGTTGACGTTGAATACCCTACATTGCGTCCTGTGCAGTCTAGCAACATCTAAGATATTGTTCTTGTAATTTTGATATTTCAGTTATTTAGATTAGCAACATGAAAGCTCAGTATAATTTTAGGTTTTTTGATTCAGGTCATATTATTTAGGATATGAGTACTAACAAAATCGGAACTATGCGGACGATCAAAATATTTAAGTGAGTAATCTTTAATTCTATTTCAGAGTATTATTCTCTTATTTTGAAAAAGAATCCATATGCATGGAATAATTCATGTGATAAATAAATAAAGAGCATACATATATTAATTGTTTTTATTAAAATATCTCTCATATTGATAAATAATGATAAATATATATTATTAGAAGTATCATTTATATATAATAATGATTGTTAACGAATAGTAGAACTTAGTTTATGTAATAGCTAATTATAATAATCAATTTATGAAAAGTTAAGTATATTATTTAAAAGTTAATGAGGATTAATTATATAATATAATGTGTGTATATATGTAATGGTCTATTGAACAAGCCTCGTATGATATCAGTTTGGGAAGCTGTATTAATGGAAATGATAATAGTAATGGTAACGACAATGATAATGGAAATGACAACAATTTTTGTTGATTAGCTCTTTAGACTTTCACACAATAATATGATCTTATCCTTTAATAGTATTATGTCATAAGAAAAATGAATATTTGGTAAAGGTTAAATACTATTAAAGGATAAGATCTCATGGTAATAAATATATGATAATTGTAAAGGTAATTATCAAGGATTGCTAATATTTACATACTCATTACCTTTTACTTTAGACATGTAAAATTAAAATTATAAGCTACATAATTTATAATAATATAAAATTAGCATGCATATTACTTTCTTTTATTCATGTTATTGTGATTTTTTATGGGGATGTACCTACTAAGTTTAAATGTAACTCATTATATATTTTATGGAGTCTCAACTGCAGCCTAATGTAATGTAACGAGTTTGAGTGCACCTAGATTTACAACTTAAAGTGCATCAATGCGAGCTAGAGCCGGATATGGTAAAATATGACCTACAACATAAAGTGCGTCATGGGTCAGTTGCGAAGCTTGAAGTGACTTTGGGCTAGCTACTGATCAACCGGGTGCAAGCTGGACGTGAATTAGATCAAATGGAGCCTAAAAATGTTGAAGGGATTGGATTGGCCGAGAAGTCGACGCTTGGACCCTACAAAATGCCGGGTCAATATTCTGTAGTAGAATCTTAAGCACGCCCAAGTGCTAAGGAGTTTCCCTAGAATCCCAACAAATCGAGGCTCGGGCGAGCCCAAGTGCTGGAGGCAATGACCAAATTGCAGGACGAGACTTGGGAGCGCCCAAGCGCTGACATTTTCTTAGAACAACAGAGCTAAATTAGAAATTTGGACGGTTGTGTCTTCCTTGGCGCTATTAGCTGAACCAAGTAAGACTCATGACAAAGGATTAAGCATGCTCAAATGCTCTGTTCATTTCAGCTCAGTTGAAGCAACTCGAGACCTCGACGCTTATGTGCACCCAAGTACCGGCGGCGAATGCAAGAGTGGAGATATTTTGGGGCACGAGAATGAGAAATTGGACATATGGCATGCTCAGGAGGGGTGTGGGTGATATGTGGCAAGCATCCAATATTATTAAGAGACAGATGGAGGTTTTTGGGCGCTGTTTAGAGGGCTTTAAATCCCTAAGAGATCTTAGGGTTTGTGTATGATGCAGTTTGTGCTATGAGTGCTATGGTGGCTGGGGCCTATTAGGGTTTAAGAGTTGTGAGAAAGAAGTTGTTGGTTGGGTTGGGAAAGGCTTTTGAGAGAGTTTGAAGAGTGGCATACTCTTGTAACTTTTTGGTTATCATAGTGAAGTTTTTCGTGGTATGGCTCCGTGATTTTTTCTCAGTCTTGGAATTTTTCATGTAAAATATGTGTTTGGATGCTCTGTTTTCTTTTAGTTTTGTTGCTTGTTTGCTTTTTTGTTTTTAATATGTGCTTCGATGAGGATAACTTAAAGGGGGTAGGTGAGATTTATGCTCTTTGTTGGCCAAGTGTGGGGCTAAGCATAAGGTGTCAACACCATATCATCACTACATTAATGGCTAAGTGAAGATTTCTAATAGTGAGATTAAGCATATCTTAAAGAAGGCAGTCAATCCTTCTAAGAAAGATTGTTCTTTGAGATTAGATAATGTTTTTGGGCTTGTAAAACTGTATATAAAACACTTCTCTTTGGGAACGATTTCCATTTAGTAGTTAAAATTGAGCGTATTTCTTATTGAACAAAAATGTATTTGAATTTTTGATTTGAAGGCTTAGGTAAGAAGCTTCTCTTAGATATGAATGTCTTGGATGAATATATAAAAATACCAAGATTTATAAGGAGAATGCTAAGAGATGGTACTATTGAAATATTCAAGAGGCTTTTTGAACTTGGTAAACAAGTCTTTATCAATTCAAAATTAAAACATTTTTAGTAAAAGTTTGGTCTAGGTGTTAAGGCCTTTCACTATCAGTTGGGTATTTTCTTATGAAGTTGTGGAGTTGAAAAGTGAGAAAAATGGCTCTTAGGCATCATCACATTAAGCATTATTGAAGTGATGATAAGAGAGTTTTTTGAGATTTCATCGAGGGGCTGTTTGACATGAGGAAATTTGAGAAATCTGAGTGTAAAATAATTTGATTATAATATAGTCAGATTACTTTACTGTTGTTGTAACAACCCGGAGTAGCTACAAAAAAAAATTTAATCGCCAAAATTAGTTTGAGAAGATTTGGAGGTTTGGTTGATACTTTTCCTTTCACTGAGTATAATTAACTAGCTAATTAAATAATTAACTAAGTCCTTATAGCGTTAAGAGATCAGCCGCTGAACCTCAAAAAGGATCGGACGGTCCATATTTAATCTGAACCGTCATTTCACGCATGCGTCCCTTTGAATAGATGGCCATGCCCTCGATTCAGTCGCTCAAATAAGGATCGTACCCCTCCTACGCATACGCTTGCTTACTTGAAGAATGAACCCCAAGCGCTGCCGAAGGAAAAAGGTGCTGCAGGCGGACAATTTAAGCGGAAACTGAAGGAGGATTTTCAGACGGTGCTCGACAAGTACTCCGTTCCCTTACAATCGTTTACCTTCCATACTCTCCGAATTGCTATTTATATGCTTGCGTGTGAGTATCGTACCTTGATCGACCTCAGTCGAACCAATCAGGGAGAAATCGGCGCCATCGAAGTAACTTAGGGCGTCACGATGGAGTTACGCCTACCTGCGTACGCGTCGGCTAGGATCGTCGGACAGGAAGAGGGTGACAAAGCTTCGGATCGACTCCTGACGTCCCCAAATCGGGAAAGAGGTGGGGCCGAGTGCGAGCGCCTGCATCCTGTGCCTGCTTGAGTGCGCAGAAGATCGGGACCGTGAGTAGGCTAAAGGGAACCGAGGGGAAAATTTATTAGGAATTAATTTATTTATTAAATTATTAACTCATTTAATTAGAAACTTAAACATATTATATCTTTATAATTAGTGATCGGAATATATTGAAACTATATCTTAAAGTGTTCAGAAAATTATGTAGAATATTATGGTTACATTTAAATTGCAATTTGAAATATATTTACAAAATCACATTTTTATTATTTTCAATAATTAGGTCAAAACCCTAAAATGCTCAATTAAATTACAAATTGGACATACTCTTTGTTTTAGTTCGTATTATGTTATAGGGAGTGTTGAGAAATTGATTTCATCTAAAATTGGATAACAAATTTAGAATCTGACATTTATGAGCCAAAATACTTATTGATTTGGGGTTTTGAGAAGATTGTCATAGATGTGATCTCAGCATTAGAAGTAGAGTAGCTTGAGCCTCTACATATCAAATAAATCAGCTTAGGTGAGAGAGCAATAATGATGAACCCTTAGAGGGGTTATGGAGAATTGGAAAGAGGGAAGATTTGGGAAAAATCAGGTCATTGGAATATGTATACATGTACTGAGAATTTTACTTTTGATAAAGTAGTATTATTAGCAAGTTATTAGATCAGTAAACAGTTTAGAGCTTTAGATATGAATTGTTAGGAATCGTGGCTTTAGGTTCTTAAGATATTATATGGGGACTTCTTGAGCAAATATCTAGATGTTGGTAATGTCTAGTTGATTGAAATGAGTTTAGCATAGAGTAAGCACCTGTGAGGTTCAGCCATAGGAATTCTTGAGGTAATACTACTTTAGGCTGGATTATTAAGATAATATATTTTGTCTTAAGGGCTTAAGGAATAAAAATTAATGAAGTTGAGGATGGTGACCTTAAGGTTAGGTTAGAGAGTCTTAAGTTAGTCTATTATTATAAATTATTTTCAAATTATAAAGTCATACTTTTATATATAAGTATCTAACAATTGACTTAAGATCAATGTCTTAAGTCAGTTCGGGGGCTCAATTAACCCCAATCATTAAGCTAGATAATTAAAATTAGACAACAAATAGATATCACTGCTTAGTTACTTGGCATTCCCATTGAATGCTGCTACGCTTTGAAGCCTTATCCAATTGATCATAATCATTGCATATAACAAATATAATTAAATAAGAGGTTTTAATTCAGGGTGGATCAGTCTGTATAGACAATTTGAGCCATGGCTGGCTATGGAAAGATCAGGAGACTTTTCACATGTCCTTGAGGGGGAGTGTGTGTGGTTATACAGGAAACCTTGTCTTAGATAGTTGGGTAGATGTACCTAACTCCTCTTTTGTTCTGATAGTGCCTACAGAACATAATACAACATAACTTAACTAATAGATTAAATAGAAATCAGTTGTGTTACATGTTTCTACACTTATTTCTACGTATTACGGTTCAGTTTGTTCATTTGATATATTTGTTTATAGGATGCTAGAGAATGTCTTTTACCCCCTTACTCGCATATAGGATGCTAGCCTTCACCTTATTTAGCTTTCATATAGATGTTATTCATATTTTATCATTCTTTTGCAGGGCTGCTTAGTGTGCCTTAGCATGTATACTACTTATTTTAAATGCTCATAATGTATATTTTATTTATTAGTTTATTTTCTTTTAAATGCATTGTGCACCCTACTGCCTAAACTCATGTGATATTCTTAAACTAAATAGGGTAGAAACTATAAAATATAAGACTTTATTAGTCTAACCAGATTTTTATTTTATTGGCTGTGCCTTATTGTATCAAAAACCAAACACTGTAGATCAGGAGCCTGGAGTGGAGCTGAGGGAGAGGAGTTGGACCGGGGACAAATTTAAGACCTACAGAGACCCTTTTTACTCTATTATTTATCATGTGAGAAGAGAGTGATTTTTATCTATTTAAATCATTTAATGTAATAATTTAAGTTTATAATATTTATTAGACTCTGAATTGAATATTTTTTTATTTTATTCTGGATGATTTATAATGAAATGAATGCTTTATTAATATTACTTAGAAATGCATCTTTGTTTTCTCTTTCTTATAGATCCTTTGCTTGTAGTAGTGTTTAAATGTGGATTAGTATATACTGATTCATTATTAAGTACTATGGTGGCATCCAGTGTTAGGGCAAGATAGCTAACCCGAACACTGGGTCGCCACAGTTGTTTGGTAGTTTTTCAAGAAACTTAAGATTTTTTGTTTGGAATGAAGTAATTCGAGAGTATGATATTTTGAGTAGATTAGGGGGTTAAGATTACCCCAAAAAATATGTTTTTTTTTGAAATCTTGGTTTCTTAAACAAAATGAATAGGATTCGTTCGATCGTTTGATCGAATGATTCGATAGTTCGACTGTTCGATCTAATGATTTGACAATTTGATCGAGTGATTCGTTCGATTCGTTGCCGGACAAGGAGGTTTCACAAACAAACGATTCGATCGAATCATTTGATCGAATGAATCGAACGATCGAATGAACGAATCGTTTAATTCAGTAGGTGCTTGACCTACGGAGGTCTTCTCGCTAGCGTCTTCTTTGTTTGGCTTGTCCTCCAAAACGGTGTAATCGTGAGTTACGCCTGATTTAGGCGTAATTGAATTATGTCATTCCCTATACGATCGCAAACTTGACTTACGTTGTAAAATTGTTTCACTATTTTACTTCAAACCTATTGCAGGAAATCTCATTTTACTCAAATGTTTTTTTACTTTACCTCAATTTAACTTCAAAACAAATAGCTCCTGTGTGAGGACCCGATGCAGGGTTAGCGGGAGCTAAGCCAGCACCGGCTTTTGGGGCAAGTTCTCTAGTCGCAGGATAATTTTGAGTGGTTTTAAAGACAAAATATGTAGACATCAAACATAACTCATTTATTCATTAATTCAGAAGTCTTGATTACAAAGGTCAAGATAAAAGTTACAAACTTTAAAAAGAGTCAAAAAGTGGCAAATCAGTAGGTAACAGTATTATCACTGCTTGGTTCTTAGCACATTTCCTCTAGAACGAATTCCTAATCTGGGCACGTTTCAAATGTGTGGGCAGTTGAATACCAGTTAGTTGTGAAACTAAGTATCGATAGATGTTAACTTTACAATTGTTAAATCATAAGCAACTTAAACAATAATTTGATAGGAAATAAAAAGCTATACAAATTTATCCCTGCTAACCTGTTTCAATTGCACTGAAATTTTAGCATAAAAAATAATTTCAGTCACGAAAATTAATATAGAATTTAAGCGTTTGTTATTTGGCGCAAAAATATGACTTTGTTGGGCAAGTATAAAATTGAGGAAAATGAAGATTCTATTTTGTGTTACATATCTCAACTTCTCTCTATATTTGCTATCTCAAAGGCTTATCAGTATAAGCTCCTTATGACCCCCGATGTCAGACAACTCTGTCTTAGCAGTTGTCTGATCAGACTAAAAATATATCAACATAAAACTCATGCTACTCAGTTATCCAAACTTTTTCATATATCATTTTATGTGATTTTAAAAAGTATTTTTATCAAATTTGTGCGATGTTGAGTGAAAAAGCATATTAAACAAGAGTAATAAAAGACATCTGATATCTTTTTCTACAATTTGATCGAATCTATATTTAGATTTTGATATTTTAAATTAGCCTTTTAACCAATATTATAATGAAAGGTATGATATTTTTAGGGATTTTTTTTTAATATCTTCATTTCTATTCTGTCTTTATTTCACTCTCTCTTCTTGATAGAAGACAATATTTTTAAGTTACTGAGGGTAGCAATAATATTTATAATAATGCTATTATTATCGTCATTTAATGATATGAAAGAAAAAAAAGACAGAATGGAAATGACTGAAATTAAATTGACAAAATGGAATAACAGTCATAATATAATATTTTCACTGTTATTCATTATTAATTAATGACAACAATAATAATGCAATACATAATAGATAATAGTATAATTATTAATAAGAAAAATAAAAAGAAATAAATAAAACAAAATAAAAAAAATGAAAATATTTTCTTCTATTTTCCTCTCCTTTTTCTTCTCATCTAACCTAGGGTTAGGATTGCCGGGAGCCGAAGTGAGGTTGCTGGAGTAGAGATGGCGGTAGGAGGGTTGGCGGCAGGAGGGCTGAGGACTGAGGGGGAGAGGGGCTGCTGTTGGGGAAGGAAAGGAAGGCTGAGGGAAGGAGGAGGGGTCGGTCAAGTGGGCGGACCATCATGTGCGTCAAAACAGCGCGGGAGTTCTGCGTCGCAGAAAGCTCTGTCGAGCGACAGGGCCTAAGATCGGGATAGGGGGGAACAGAAAGGAAGAAAAAAAATTAAATAATTACTTAAAATTAACTTTTTTGTATTTTTCTGCCGTTTGAATTCCAAAAATAACGAGACTTGACATAGAGATTTGTTATGACTTCAAAAAATTATGAAATTGGACACATTAATTATATCAATTTGTTGAATTTAAATAATTCAAAAATTAAAGCAGGAGTTTTCGTATCCGGATTTCTCACAAACTAGGGCACTTTGATCTAAAATTTTTTTTTATCTAATGAAAATTTTGGTTTGCCCTAATTCTGAAGTTCCCGGGATCCTGTTTTCAAAGCGGAATTTGATCTAATTTGTAAAGTTACGACATTGGGTCGTTACATCCCGAGTGACCCATTTTAGCTGAGTTTTGGATTAGTCTAGCTAAAGACCATAAACTTAGCATTACTTGGGAGGCAACCCATGTGTGCTTTCTTGCATTTGTTGTGTGATTGCCTTAACTTCTGTTTATTTTATTGATTATTATTTCTTTTATTAGATTTAAGGTGTTTGTGTAGTTTTTTTTTATGTTCAAAATTAGAAGCAAATTTGGGGGAATCTTCTAGAAAATATCAGTTACATTATAGGGAAGTCTTTTAAACTCTTAGCTTATCATTTACATTGAGGCAGTTTAAGATTTTAAGTTTGAGGGTAGATAGTTGTCACTTTTAGCAGCTATTTTATTATATTAATGATAATTTCAAACCAAATTATTTGTCAAAATATTGAAATTTAGATGATTGCTTCTTTATTTGGTTAAATCTGTTTAAAATTTGAGGATATTACGTATGTAATTAACTTGAAATTAATTGTTTGGATTATTTTGTATATTTTGATTTCAAAAATTTTACTCTCCAAAATTTATCAAAGTTGATTGGAATGTTTTAATGAATATGCTAAAATTTAGCATATAATAAGACTTCATTGACTGTATATATTTGAGTTACTTGATGAATTTTAAAAATTAATGTAGAGATGTTTTTGTTTAAAGAAATGATTTAGACGATAGTTTGATAGTGTGTGCTTTAGCCTTTCATTTTCTTTAATGTCAATTGCATAATAATTGAGCACCATATATATTTCATTTAATATTCTCAACTTTGTTCATTTTATGTAGCATGTAAGAAATTCTCTAAGGGGATATTTGGCATGAGGTAAAAGCAGTGCAAGGTAAATATTTTTTGGGTAAACTGAGATTACCGACATTTGGAATGCAGTTAAACAGGTGAAAATTTATACTTTGTAATTCAATTTTGCCCGTTACTATATGCACCAGGGGAGTAAATAAATTACGCTCGATTTAGTCATATTTTGAAAATTCACAGAGCAAAGCAGCCATGGAGAGGAAGGCGCCCTCGAACAAATGATTCCGTTTGCCATCTTCTCTGGCCAACAATTTTGGTGAATTCTTCCTTCGTTCGAACGAACAATTCGAATGATTATTTCGAATGAAACCCTAAAGAATTTCAAAACAATTTGATGAATTCGTTTGAATGAATCGAACGAAGGTTTCAATCGAACGAATGATTCATAGACTGTAAAAAATGATTCGGTCCTCGAATGAATGATTCATTCGTTTCGTTCGAACGAAACCCTTAAAAAAATTTATTTAAGGGGTTATTTTATCCCCAAATTTATTCAAAACATCACACTCACAGATTACTTTATTTCAAATAGAAAAATATTAAATTTCATGTTAAATTACCAAAGAACAGTACAAGTAATCTGATTACACTTGTAATCAGATTACTTTATATTAAAGTTTTTCATATTTTCTTATGCCAAAGGTAAGCTCAAAGGTTATTCTTGTACAATTTTTGGCTTATCAAGGAGCTTACCTTTGAGGTTACCAGTTCTCTATCATGGCTGTCCTTACACTTAGTTACATCATGGGATTATTTCTAAGAAAGCTCCTAATTAAAATAAATACCAATAAATACCAATGTCAGATATTATGGGAAATGTTAATGAGTAGTTTGAATTTGAGTATGGACAACTAGATTACATAGTTTAAGTTTGAATGCATAGGTGATGAGTCAAATAGAGGCTTGCAAAGAGCATTAAATTTATAACATCTTAGATGCTCGGTTCTAGTTCTATATTTGATTTGATATTTTGTTTGCGAATTTTTTAGTTTGTGCCTAACAATTCTATAATAAAATACAAAACTAAAAGGAAAATTTTCTTTGGTGATGGCTAAAAGTGTCTAAAAGCGAAAGCATATGCCTTAAATCCTAGATCTAAGGTTGGGACTTAATACATATGAGTTTGTTCTTCTTGAATCTTAGATCTTAGCTTAGAATGAATATTTGAGCATAAACATATCTACCAAATATATAGGGTGTCTTGTGGAAAAGATTGATTAACCCACATGGGTTAAAAGTTTGAGACTCTTTGAACTTGTAATACCTACATGGAAGGCGAATGCCAACTAATCTCTTAATCGAGGTTGAGTCTCGATAGAAATGCTGAGTGAATGGGGTTTAGTCTTAAATGTGAACTTAAAGTTTTATTATTAAGGAAAAGATGCTTGTATATGGGTAAAATGCGAGACAATAGACTGATATATACTTATTTTTTGCCTTAATTTTGGAGGGGAACATTTTTGTATGTAGATTCTAGAAAAAGGGCTATGCTCAATGTGACTTTTTTATATTATATAATTAAAAATATATTTCCATTATTAATAAGGAGACTTTCTTTTTCTTAGGTTGATTTATGTTGATTCAAATTTAGTCAAGTAAATGAATCCATACTACAAATGCAATTTCCTATAAATTACTAAGCACATTGCTTATATGCTTAATGAGTCCGCAAATACAATTATAAAATTGTGGAGTAGTTTTAGATGTCGTTTGATTTACATTCAACTTATGCTACAATGTGGTTTGCATCAAGGTAGTGTTTATCTATATAAATCTAATCAAATTATATGTTATAGTCTTTTTTAAATTGAAGCTAAATCCACTATGCTTTATTTTAATTATTTTTTGCTTCATGAAATACAGCCGTAGCCTATGTATATATATAAATAATATTAATAGTGCAAAAACTCAACCGGGATGAAACTCCACGGTATCCTGCGCAAGAAGGTTCAAAAGCCTCTTGGGGAGCACATCTCTCCTAGCAAAAGAAAAATCACCCTGACGGGCATACAGAGCACAAAAGTCCGCCACCCAATTCGCATCGTGTGATCGGTGGGAAAAAATATACACGAGGAAAAAACAAGCAAAATGGTAAGGTGATCGGCATGCTACTCTCCGCCTCATGAATGGAGAGTCCTCTCTCAGAGACGCCTAAGTCTCCGAATCGCTCCCAGGCAATCATTTTTTGCTTCAAATGATCAAAATCAGGTTAAAGATTGAGTTGTTGGCTCAAATTCCCATTAAAAGAAGATTCTATGAGATAAAGTTGTCTTATGCCCAATATCGTGACCAAGCTCAAAATACATAATATCATTCTGGAATCTTGTAAATGTTTGCTGGCAATAAACATAACCTTTACATTTATCAATAATAGAACTAAAATCCACAAAATTATCTTCCAACCACAAATTATAGAGCCAACTTAATATTAATAAATTCATTAATAAAGAAACAACAATAACTAGTACAATTATAAAGTAGCCAGTAAAAGGTACCATATATTCTAGCACAACTAAGGGAACGATTTACACCTACACTAAAAGCTAAAAAATACACAATGATGTCCCAATCAGCAACAAGTGTAGGTTAATAAAGTTCTATTAACCATCTAAAAATGATCTGACAAATGTTAATAAAGATTATTAGAATGGATACTTACTCTTTTATTAAACTTTAATGACAATGAAAGAAGGTGTGTACATGCTTTAGCAGTTTTCTGAATTCTTACCTTTTCAGTTTCAGTAAATATGATATGCTTTGCACGAAAGTTTCATGTTTATTGCATTGGTTATTCACACATGGCTTGCTCCATGTGCATTGAAACTCTGAGCCCTTGAATGTTCTATATAAAATGCTTAACTTAACCCATCGTCTTGCAAGGGATCAATGCTTAAGTGTATTATCTATTTATTATCTGTGAAACCTTCATATATATGGATGATTTTAACTGAAGTCTTTTCAAAATTCTGAGATGCATCAAATTGGAATATTGAAGTAACATCTGCAGCAAATGCTCTTTAGCCTCTTCTTTTCTGTATAGGTTTCAAGGGTAGAACTCTTGGATGAAGTTATGATGCATGCTATCAATATTGCTAATGGCAAAAAATTGCCTGAAGTTCCAACATTAATGTTTGAACTTATTGGTACAGGTAAGGTATATGCTACTTTTGAACTTGTGTCATTATCATATTCCTCAGAGCTATTTGAACTGCCTAGCCTAGGGCATTAGACACTCGCCGTTAATCTTTTTTTTGGGAAACTTACAATTTTTATTGAAAATAAAATATGATACAGTAGGTGAGTTTGGATGGTTACAATAAAATAAAAGAAAAGAAAAGCAAAATAAAATTCAAATCCAAACCTAAAAAAGGTAAATCCAAAGTATGTTTCTAAAAGTTCTATCATTAAAAGAAAAAAATGCAAATCTAGGGTACGTTCCTAAAAGATTTTCCAAAAAGAAACTTACATTTAACAGAATAAATAAGAGTAAAAAATAATTATAAATTTATCAATATTAGTTACGAGTTTAAGAGGATTTAACAAAGTTAATGCAGTGAGGCTGGGTTCAGTCCTTGTCAAGACCGTAGCAAGCTTGTGGACTCAAGATCATTCCCGAACCAACAATATATAAAAGTAAAGAGTAACAATTTAGTCGATCTGGAGCAACTACAAGGATGCAGGATCTGTGGCTGAGCCGGAGCAATTAAAAATGGGCTACAACAAGTTGAGGAGAAGATTCTACTATGATTCTTCTTTCGTTGAAGCTTCTAGTCATACAAAAAACAATCTCAAACCATCATATTAGCAAAATGGATACCCACTGAAAACCGCTAAGAAAATTCAATAAGCCAGCTTTGAATTTAAAACATTAAGAAGTAGGCACTAAAACTATGCAGAATTATCAGTAAGAATGAACATGTTGAGAATAAAAAATGATTAAATCCTAATATGAGGCATCTGGATTTTATCAAGCGTACATATTACTTTAAGACTGGAAGGACAAGAAGCTACTTTATCAATAATAACAAAATTATCACTATTAATACTTTTACTGGATAACCAGCCCGCCGCTTAATTTCTTTCTCTCCGTATATAGGATGTTAAAATTAAAACTTGAGAGCAATTTGAAAACGTTTTTAAACAAGAAACAAAAAAGCCAATCACTCTCATATTTAGTCAAACCCTTATTTACACGCATATAAGCATCGCTTTCAATCTTGAGACTAAACAAATTTTTATTCTTAAAAATATCCAGGCCCAACAAAAGGGTCTTAAGCTCAGCTATAAACGAAGAAGGTGCATAAATATTAGAATATAAAGCAAAATAACATCACCATTATGATCTCTTTAGTACCACTAGCAGCAGCTTGTTCAGTGCAAGATTATAACTTCCATCAATATTCAGCTTCACAAAGCTCACAGTTGGATTTTAGCCACCTCACAATACAATTTTAAAAACAAATTCAGCTTTTTAATTCCAAAATTCTGCAATTATCCTTATTACCTTTGAAGTTTTTAATATCAACGATGTTTCAATTACTAGCATCTTGCAGGTAATAAAAATTTCTAAACATTTCGATTATAGAATTATAAGAGAAGTTTCTATGCTTACTTCTATTTCTCTCTTTCCATATAAACCAAGGAATTTCAAAGAAATTAAATCCTGGCGTGGCTTTCTTTAACAAAGCTTCCAGATGATTTCCACGACCATATTTAATCTTTTTGAGACATGCTAAGATTTATAGGAAGGCCCAATATATTACCAAAAACATTTCAAATAAAATTAGCATTTTTAATAGTTTTATTCCAAATAATATCAGCAAAAGGAAACAAATGAGCTCTTTCTCTAAAAATGTTATATGCTCTCTTAAAAATAAATAAGCTCGGGCCCTAACCTTTCTAGGTTTTAACATCTTTATTTGCGATATTAAAGTGAATACCAGAAATTTTATTAACATTATCAATATTGAAATTAAACATCCCAAAAAGTTTATCAAAATCCCATTCTTCATTGATGAAAATATATTAAACCTTACAGGAGTTGTCTTAAATTTGAAAATCTTATTGCAAGAGATTGATTACTAAACCAACAATCAAACCAAAAGGAAATATTACCTTCACCAATGTTCCAGTCAATATAAATTTCACATTTATCTCTATAAGAAACCAGTCTTTCCCATAGTGGAGAATCTCCAATTTGGTAGGAATTATAGAAGGGTGAGTGCCTTTGCAATAATTTTTATTTATTAATTAGCCCGAAAACTCACCCTCATTCTAAGTTTTCACCAAAGTTTAAGAGTAAAAGTTTTAATAATGTCCTTAAACTTGTGTGATTTGTAGTTTGCAAAAATGAGTTAATATAGCTATTTTATATTTTATTGATTTTAGGGGATAAGATCATTAAACTTGTCATGATTTTATAACTCATTTTGTAAACTTTAATAAGTTTTTATCACAAATCTAGAACTATAAAATGGAGATCTTGTATGACTTTACTAACTCTTCTGTTTTTTATTATTTCCTAAATAAAAGTCAATTCAGTTTCATTGTTCTCTGTTTATTTTTTCTTGTTCAATTTCCTTAAACATTTCATCGTGCAAAATTTTCAGAAGCATATGCACGAGAGCAGACGCTTGTTGTCCAGAAGATTGTTTCTGAGCATAATGGCTCTGATTTTATTTTTGTTGAAGATCCAGATGCTAAAACTGAGCTGTGGAAGGTGCTTAGCAAAAATGCTGATTTATAATTGTTTTATAATGACTATAAAATAAATAAATTGAAATGAATTAATATCATTTGATAATTTGATACCCTGGAACATCCTTGTGTTAAACAGATTTGAAATCTGTCTGTTCAAGTTCTTGTGTAACGTTATCATTCGTGCAGAACCATAGAGAAATGCTACTAAATCAAAGCAACTTTGGGCTAATTACTTCCCAATTTCTGATGTGTATATGACCAGTGAAGTTTAATGAGAATGAACTGGCTTCTTTCTTGACTTAACATTTCCATTTCTGTCAACTCTATTGACAGGTAAGGAAGGAAGCTCTTTGGGCTTGCTTTGCCATGGCTCCTAATTTCGAAGCAATGATTACGGTTGGCAGTCTTGTCTCTTCATAATGTTTTCTTGATCTGTTTCATTTCCATAACTATGAGGTGGTACCATGCACAGTGAATTTCGTTATATGATTTTAAGTGATTTCATTATAAAATGGGCAAATATTTCAGTTACTTGGGTGTTTTACTGTGATCGTTTGATTAATTTACCATTCTCTTATATTCTTGTAGATAAACAGAGCCAGGAACATTATATTTTCTTGCAAAAATGAGAGTAATAATGTGAATAAATTACCGTATTACCTATCTAAATTTCTATTTGTCTACATAGATCAATGCTCACCTTGAAGAATATTTTATAAATTCAATTAAAATATCTTTTTCAATGGATTGGCATTTCTTAGGTCTCTGTAATGCTTTGCCATGAAAAAGCTGCACTGATGTGGCTACCCCGATACCATGGATGTGACGTGGTGTTTTTTGTCTTAAAACCTGCCAATTTTTATTGATAATAAAAGAAAGATACAGTAGGTGGGTTTGGTTGGGTACATAGAACTGAAAGGAAAAAAAATAAAAAAACAAGAATATTAAAATAAGAAAACAGCCAAACAAAAAAAAAAGATAACCCAGGGTATGTCCCTAAAAGGTTAAACCAGTAAATGAAAAGGAAAAAATAGACAAACGCATGGAACATAATAATGTAGAGAGTAAAGAATAAAAACAATGAGCAGAAAAGTCTTTCCACAGCTAGGATGATGATAGGGTTCCAAAAGAGTCCAAAGCAGCATCTAATGTTGTATGGTGATTTCTGATAGTAGCAGGGAAAGGAATCCATGTATCTAAAGTGCAAAGCCAATCAAGAAGACAAAGCATACTTTAAGTTGCAAAGTTAACATAGCAAATAAAGGAAGTCCACCAATTGGACTTAGCTTGAGCCTCCCAAACACCAAAGTGGACGCCTTCATACCACCAAGTCTAGATAAGCATGAAAAAACTAGCCAACCGAATATACTTTCAACCTTTACAGTAAGCCCACCACATAAATGAAAATTCACCAACACATTAATACAGAGGGGAGAAAATCCATAATATGAGAAGCAAAAGGAGGGCTAGAATTTTTATACCCAACAACAGAGTGTTGAAACTCACTATTCCTACAACCTGTGAGGTGATTCACCATAAAGCCTAATTATGCTCAGACAAAGAAACTAAAGTAAAACTCAGTATTATCACTGATATAAACAAAAGACAAACAGTAGGAAAATAAGCTCTGAAGTAGTTAGATTCAAATATAAAGTAGAATAGATTTATCCAATCTGCAGATAGCCTCCAGGTGTTTGGGAATATGGATAGCATTACAATTTTAATATAAATTCAGTGAATAACAGCATTAGCTAACTAGTATGCTGCTTTATTACCTACTCTCCAGATATGGGAGATAGTAAAGCTAAAAAATTTCAGCTAAATAAAAATTATTCTGAGGTTTTACCCTAAATTCCAATCATTAGCTTTTCTATACTTAATAAAATTAACAAGTGTTAAGGCATCATATTTAATCCACAAGTTAACAATACCTTTATTCTTGCAAATAGTAAGTCTAGTAAGAAGGGCTTGAATCTCAGTCATAATATTACCTTGGTGATCCCTGACAATATCACCGACAGCAGCTGTAGTTGAGTTACTCTTAAAACAACCATCCACGCTCAGCTTATTGGTGCCAATAGGAGGCTTAAGCCACTTGACAACATAATTCGTATTTGTATAGTGGGGTTTAAGGACGTTATAGAAACTTACAACCTTCATCACAATTAATGACAATTTGAACAAACATTACCAAATTACCTGAAGCTCTCCTAAGAAAGCATAAAAGTTTTAACGGTTAAAGTATATTTTGTTCTGTACCCCAACAAATTACCAAAGTGAATCCAAATTTTCCTTACTGAGCCACCATTTATGAATAAGTGATCAAGAGATTCACATGTAGCCTTCTAGCAAAAACACTTAGGGGGACATTAACACTCGTACATAAAAAGAAGTTCTTTATGCAAAATTTTTGAACCAAAGACGGAGCTAGTGGGACGGATAGCTTTATGCCAAAAAGATTTGCCCATATTAAAATCATTTTTCTTATTTCTATAAACCTCAAAATCATGTTTAAAATTAAAAGAGCTGGGAGAAGTTCCTTTCCAAACCAAAGTATTATTAGGTTCATCAAGTTGAATATGGATGGAAGAATATTCTCAGTAATATTTGTGACGTGAGTTGGCTGGCCAAATGTGCTTGGTTGACTCAAAGGGAAAGTTAGTGTTAGTCAACCTAAAAAAATTGTTTGGCAAACCAATATGGTGTTTGATTGACTAACCTGTGTACCAACACTCATCGATGGCTGACCAACATGTAAGTTAGTCGATCACTACTGCTTTTGGTTTATCCATTGTTCAGTCAACCACCATTATGTTGTTTTGCAGTGGATCAAAAAATTTTTGGTAGACTAACACATAATTCTGATCGACCAATGTTATGCTATCTTGAACAAATTTGTTTGACAATCCATTTGGTTGCCTTAAAGTGAGTTGGTCGACCACCACCACCAAGCCTTAATACCATCAGATTGGGTTGTACATGAATCACATGTTTCTATTGTGCATGATCAAATAGAAGCCCCTCCCTAAGTTCCAAATAGAGATCTTTTCTAATGGTTTCTTCCCATGTTTTTTTGGTCTTCCTCTATTAATATGGGCAAAATTCATAGGTGCACTTTTTAATCTTATCCACTATTGGAGCCACTCCAATCTTGCTATGGATAAACTCATTTCTCATTATATCCTTACTAATATATCCCCTCATTCACCTCAGCATCCTCACCTCTATAACACTTGTTTTATTGGCTAGTTTCTTCTTTGTTGGTGAACATGCAACACTATATGACATAGTTTGTCGTATAGTTATTTTATAAAATTTTCCTTTAATTTTTGAGTAGGATTTTTCAATTGCACAACACTCAATAAACGCTCCTTCATTTTATCCAACCAGCTTGGATTTTCTTAATCACATCACACTATTTCACCATTATATTGAATAATTGAACAAAGCTATTTGAACCTCTCGTGCTTTTTGATCACATGATCCTTAATAGTTATGCCCTTGTGATTGGGGCTTCTAAAATAATTAATCCTACACTTCACATATTTTGTTTTAGATCTACTAAGATGAAAATCTTTAGATTATAAAGTAGCTCTACACATCTCAAGTTTTACATAGTCCCTCTCTTATCAGTTAATAGATTGTCACATACAAATAACATGCATCAAAGAATCTCCTCTTGAATATGCTCAGTAAGAATATCCATTATCAATGCCAAAAGATATAGACTTATACTGAGTTTTGATGAAATCCAATAGTAATAGTAGAATTATATGGCAAGCCACCTTGCGATCGAACACATGTTATAGCTTTATTATAGATATCTCTAATATTACGTTTGTCATATTAGTAAAATGCTTTTAGTTTGCTTGTCTAAGTTTGTGATTCTGAAAATTTACCCTTTTAGTGAGATTTATTATTGAACAATATTAAACTAAAGTAGCGTTCCACTATATTCTAATTGTTTTATTGAATTTATTCTATAAGTATCGTGTCTTGTCCCGTGATTCTGCCGTCAGAGGAGAAAATCGAAGATTCTTCACTTGTCTTCCACAATGCCGAAGCTCGGCAACATAGCCGAAGAACCCAAAATATAGAGATGAACTGTCTCCAGAGAGCATAGTTCGATTTGTCAAGTTTGACGTTCAGGATGTGATGCACGTTGGACCTATCTCCATAGCTTTCTTGATATTGTTAGACACAACTGGAACTCTTTATTGAAGGCAATAGCTATAGTTGACTGTGGCATAACTTAAACGACTTTAAAAGGATCTTAATAATTGGAATCATTATATCTTTAGTAATGTTTTTGACAAAGTTCGTGAGGCTGAGAAGGATGCTAACACTATGGAAGCCTGTTTACTTGCTTCTGGTGAATTGGAAGACCACATTGATTGGAAACAAGCATATGCTCATTTGGCTCAGCGTTTGAGATGGTGGAATGTTATTGGAAACAAAAAACTTTTCAAAAAAACTTTATTGAGAGAGAAAGAAATATGAAATATTTTGATAATATGGTTAATCAAAAAAGGAAACAGCAATTGGATTCATAGGATTCTTGATTTTGATGCTTGGCTTACTAACCCTGATCAAATCCAAAACTCAGCTACTTGTTACTTCAGCAATAATCTTAAGAATGGTTTTACTTCACTGAAAGAGTTTGATACTCATTTTATTCCTAACCTTATTTCTAAAGAGGATAATCATAGTTTAACAAAAATTCCTGATCTTTAGGAAATCAAAGAGGTTATCTTTTCCTTTGAGGGGGATAATGTGATGAGCCAGATGGTTTTTTTGTCCTATTGTTCAGAAATGCTGAGTTATTATTGATAAGGATATTTGTAATGCTGTGAGTGATTTCTATGCAGTTTTTTTCTCTACAGAGATTCTTTACATCTTCGACTATTGCCCTGATCCCTAAGAATAGCAATTGCACTAACTCAAGGATTTTTGTCCCATTAGCTTGTGTGATATTTCAACAAAATTCTTTCTAAAATTATGAGTTATAGACTTATCCTTTTACCTAATATCATTTCTATTAGCCAATCTGACTTTGTAAAAGGAATGCTTATTAATGACAATGTTCTGCTAGCCCACGAGCTTCTTCATGATCTTAACCAAAAAAAATTTGTAGGTAACTTGTTCAGCAAACTTTGTATCTAAAGCATACACTATAAATTGAATCTTTCTGCAAAGTTCTCAGAGCTTTTGGCTTCCGTATGAATTTTATAAATATTATTAATAGTTGTATTTCCAATTGTTGGTATTCGATTTTAATTAATGGTATTAAAATGAGTTTCTTCAATCGCAAGAGGGGTCTTCAACAGGGAGATCCTCTTTCTCCGGCTCTTTATATTCTTGGGGTGGATTATTTTTCGAGGAAAATTAATATTTTCTGCTTTAAATATTCTTCTATGTATTTTCATACTCGGGTTTCTTTGGGCATCTCTCATTTGGATTTTACGGACAATTTGCTTAATTTTCCTCTTTGAGAAGACTTTTATTGTGTATGAATCACTTCGTAAAAGTTTATGGCTTAAGTTTAATAAAAATAAATGTTTTGTGGCACCCAAACACTTTAATGCTGATTCTTAGAGACTTGTTTCTTCTTAGACTGGTTTTGCTCATAAAACCTTCCTTATTGATCTTTGTTTAGGGGTGCTAATAAGGTCATCTATTATGATAATTTACACAATTTACACACCCTCAGGATTGTTAGCAGGGAAGTTCTTTTTTTTATTCAGGCAATGGAGACCGCTATGGTTCTAGGGGTCATGCCTTCTTTGTGAGATGGTGAGACTCGGTTGTGGCGACTGATCTACTTGGGATGATTGATTGTCCAGAGGTACATTCAGTGGTAAGTGGGGTATGGGAGTCAGATTTTCACAGTGGAGAATGATGAGACATGTTTGGGTGCTCTTTAGTACAAACCAATATTGGGTGATATTCACACTGTACAAAGCATGCAAATATTAGACTTCTTGGATGCTGAGGGTAGGTGGAATAGGGACTAGCTTTGCCTGATGGGTGGCGATAGCTTTGCAGAACCCATACTCTAAGTTCTGACTCATCTAGTTGAGCAAGATATAGTATAGTAGTACTTAAGTCAAATCTATGATGCTAAGAGAATTGTGGGCTAGTGGTCTATCATATGTGGGGGTTGCAGCTTGGGCCTCAAGAGGCATGCTTTCTTTGGAGGTTTCTTAGGGATGCCATCTCGAACCTTAGGTTATCCAAGAGAGGCCTCACCACCACTTCCAATTGTGCTTGGAACTGCCACATGGAGGATGATATGGAGCACCTACTGTTCGCTGAAATTATACTAGAGCAATCTCATATGTACTTGCTTGACAGGGTTTGTTGGTCTCGACACCATGTGACTGGGAACAATTTACTTCACTCTACTCGAGTACCCCCACATCCTACACGCCAAAAAATTACTAGTTAGATCATAGCCTACGTGATATATCCGTTGTGGAAGAGTATATTTGAGAAACAACACGGTTGATCCTTTTCTACTTCTACGGTTTGTGCGAGCTTGATATTGTCAACGTTGGTTAGTGCAGGACTTTGCAATGAAACAACTTCTTGGTGCTACTCAACTCTTACAAGCCCCATCACCACCTTCAATGCCCTCTCCTCCACCCCATTGACTTAAGGACAACATTGACAGGTCCTTCATATACGGTGACCAAGACTCCTTTGGCGGGCTGATACTTCAGAATGAACACGATGGATTGGTAGTTGCATATGGAGCATCTGCAGGTGCGGACTTCGATTGAGACTGAGATTCAGGCTATTCTGCTACTTCAACGAGTTGTTCAGAAGAAGAGCTCTATAGTTGTGAGCGCCGGACGCCGATTCAGCGGGAGTACGTTTCGACATCGGGTGTTCACTTACCGCAGGATCATATTGAGTAACTTGAGAGAAAAAGAGTATACACATATAAAAGCTAAAAGATATTATTCATTTATTTCAATGTTCACATTACAAGATATTTTCAACACTCGTACAAAAGTGAAAATAATGAAAAAGATAAAAGAGAAACAAGCAAAAAAATAGCATCGTGGATCTATCAGCAGTTGAACAAAAGCTTTATAGTTTTTGCGTATATTCCCCTAGGAGCACCTGACTTGGTATTGTACAGAAAACAATACCGAGATTTGAATTCCCAGTAATTAGAGAATACTCTAAGTACTGCAGTACACAATAACATTTACATTTTAAAGGATGCGATTAGCCGAAGTAAGGTGGAAATAAAATGCAGGAGAAAATAAGGCAATAGCGCGAAATAAATAATTTTCTACAACAAATATTATTTATCAAATAAAGATTACTGATGTCATTTTCTAGTAATCAACCCCGAATGTTACTGATGTCAATTTTCAATAACAACCTTGAATGTTATTGATGTCATTTTCCAATAACAACCCGAAGGTTGCTGATGTCATTTTTCCTGCAACAACCCCGAATATTACTGATGTCATTTTCCAGTAACAACTTCGAATATTATCACGTTGGTTCCGAACAACCAACCAAGCTTTAAATGAATTTGGTTCAAAGCAAATAAGCTAAGCAGCAGTAAAAGTGCAAAATATAATATTTGTCATATACTGGGTAGCTTTGTTCCTTAAGTTAAGAAGTTCAATAGTTCAGATGAGTGACAATTCGCTCAATTTGCATTTAAATTCGGATATCTTTAAGTTAGCTTTTTAATTCAATATTTTAGGAGGCATTTTTTTCATTTTTTTACTTTGAGTCTGTTCTCTTTCCGTTTTTTTCTATTAAGATTGAAGTTCGATTTATTTAAGCTGTTATAATCATTAAAGCGTTATGATTACGATTATAATAATGTATGAAGGAAAACGTCAGAATAAAAATAACTGAATTAACAAATTTGAAATAATAGTCATTTTATAATATTTGAATTGTTCTCATTATTAATTAATGAGAATATTATTAATGTGAATGACTAATTATTAATTTAATAGCTATGATTTTAATAAGTAGAGAGTAACAAGATTAGAAAAATGTTCCTTCCAATTTCTTCCTTTCCAACTCCTTTTACCTTAGGATTAGGATTGCCGAAAAACAGAAGGAGGTCAGAGTGGGTGGCCGGACGGCTGGTCGGGGTGGCTGCGGCAAGCTGGCAGCGGCAGGAGAGGGCTGCTGGGTGGCTGGCTGCCGCTAGAGGGATTGCTGGTCGGCGGCTGGACTGCTGTTTGCAGGGCTGCTGGATGGCCAGTAGGGCTGTTGGCAGACTGTCGGAGGAAGGGAGGAGCTGCGGTGGCTGACTGCTACTGGAGGGACTGCTGGCCGGCGGCTGGAAGGGGGAAGGCTGGCTGAGGAGGAAGGGAAGCTGATGCTGCTGCTGTGAGGGAGAAGGGCTGGGGGTATTTGTAGGAGGCGAGAGGGAGGGGGAGGGGGTCGGGGGTGGGGGTCAGTGTGGGTGGCCGGACGGCTTGCCGGGGTGGCTGTGGCAAGCTGGCTGCGGCAGGAGAGGGCTGCTGGGTGGCTGGCTGCCGCTAGAGGGATTGCTGGTCGGCGGCTGGACTGCTGTTTGCAGGGCTGCTGGCTGGCCGGTAGGGCTGTTGGCAGACTGTCGGAGGAAGGGAGGAGCTGCGGTGGCTGACTGCTACTGGAGGGACTGCTGGCCGGCGGCTGGAAGGGGGAAGGCTGGCTGAGGAGGAAGGGAAGCTGATGCTGCTGCTGTGAGGGAGAAGGGCTGGGGGTATTTGTAGGAGGCGAGAGGGAGGGGGAGGGGGTCGGGGGGGGGTCGGCCCACTTGGCATACAGCCTGCGCCAAAAACGGCATAGGCAGGCGGAAGGTTCCGTCGCAGGCTCTGTCGCAAGACAGAGCCTTCGATCGGCGAACGAGGGGGTCGGTAGGGGGAAAACAGAAAAAAATAGGAAAAAATGGAAAAATACTTAAACTTTAAAAAATGGAAAAATACAACGAAACTTGACACCGAGGTGTGTTACAACATTATGAACACCCTCACGCCAAAAATTTTCGATTCGGAGTAAAATTTTATTTTATAATAATTTTTGAGTATAAAAACTTCTAAAATTAGCCACGATAAAATCGGTGCTCAGAATTTGATGAAATTTCTCGAGCAGCCTTTAAATAATATACTTAACACAACGATATTGAAAACAATGAATTTGGACACGTATTTCAATGTTCTTGATGTTTAGAATTTAAATAATTCAGAAAATAAAGCGGGAGGTTCCGTTATTCGGATTTCTCCCAAATTAGGGCACTTTGATCTAAAAATTATTTCTATCTATTGGTAATTTTGTTTGCCCTAAATTAAAATTTCCCGGAGTCCTAATGTCAGAGTCGGAAATTTGACCTAATTCGCAAAGTAACGACTTTGGGTCGTTACAATAGTGGCTGCCATCATCTTTGAAGGTGATTGTATCACTGTTCTTCATCATCTACAACACGCCCGGGAGAAGACCATAGGACGAGAGACGTTGTTCGCTCTTCAGATCATCTAGTGCTTGGTTTCTAGAATATCTTATTTGTGCACCACTCATGTGATTGTGATAATGCAACATATTTTCTTGCTTTTTTTTTGCTGACAGGGCGACTTTACTTTGTTTGAGGGGGGAGTACTCTCATCTTGAATATTGGATATCCTCAAAGATGAGATTGAGGAATTTTATATATGTGAATGGTGTTATAGCCCAGTGGTTGAAGCTCAGGATTTGTTATCCCAGGTCATAGGTTCAATAGCCATAATAATAAAAAAAAATAAAAATAAATATATATATATATATATATATGTGTGTGTGTGTATGTTATTGGTCTGGGCCCTTTTTCACAATTATTAATAGAATTAAAAATTAGCTTGATGGCCAGGAGCATAAGTGTTTTTAGCACTATATCCCCTTCAAATTCTTCAAAATTTCAAATCATTTACTGCTGTGCTGGATAGATTGGAGAAACTTTTTAGTAGAATTTTTGGGATCTAATTGGGACCAGAAGAGGAAACATGGGTGTAATTAGAATGCGATTTGCTTGCCTATTCTTGAGGGAGGTTTAGGTTTCAGAAAATTTAAAGATATTGGTAAAACTTGTCTTATGAAAAATTGGTGGAACTTTAGGCTCAACAGCAGCCTTCGGGCCACCTTTATGAAAGATAAGTATTGTAAATCTTTCACCCTATCAATATAATCCCTAAAATTTCTGATTATCTGGCATGATTTTTTGTTTGAGGAACACAGTTTGGCTTTTCGGTTCCCAAATCTTAGTCACTCTTCCTGTAAAACCTTTGAATTCTACTATGGTAATCAATGGAACCTGACTAAACTTATGATTGTGCTTTATGACAACATATTGGGGAGGAAATTGTATCAATTCAATTTGATATGACACAAAAGGATCAGCTTATTTGGAAAGGAAATTCTTCGTCCCATTTCACCATTAAATGTGCTTTTAATAAAATTAGGGATGAGGCTAACTATTTCAGCCTTGGTGATATCTTTTGGCATAAAGTTATCCATCAGACGATATCATTCTGCAGTTGGAGAAGCTTACAAAAATACATCCATGCTGATGATTTTTTAAAAAACAAAATCACATTATTTCTTGGTGCTACCGTTCCTTATCTGACAATGAGATTCTTGAGCACCTTTTTATTTCTAGCAACAAAGCTACTCAGATTTGAAACTCTTTTTGCTAATTGGTTTGGTTTATAGATATAATTTGAGCTAAATTTTAATGAGTTTTTACTTGCTGGGAAATGTTCTGGAAACTTTCTCTTGGGGTTATTTTAGAATTTTTTGATTGCTTTTATTATTTGGCACATATGGGAAGAAAGAAATAATTGTAAGCATAGAAATTTTTTTTAATACTAATAGGGTGATTTGGAAAATCAATAATTACATGGAAAGTGCTATTTTGACTCATCTAATTATTTGCAGTAACTTCAAAGGTGATGGGCGTCTAGGGGGTTTTTTTAAGATGCTCCAACCTTTAGTAACTCAGAAATGTTGGGTGGTGAGGTGGCCGAAATCGAGCTTGGGTATTTACATGCTCAATGTGGTTGGGTGCTTTAAGGGTCATAATAGTTGAGCTGCTGTGGGAGGGTCTTATATGTGCTCCTTGCTTTTTTTTCAGAAAGTTTCAGCTGCTTCTTCCATGCGGCTGAATTAAAGATCTTTTACTTGGGCTTAATTTATGTAGTGATCTTGGTCTTTATAACATTTGGATTGAGATTAGTGCCTTTAGTCTCATACTTGCTATTGAGAAACAAGCTAAAGGTGATTGGAATGCCTGCACTTTCTGCAAAAAACTGTATTATATGCTCACCTCTCTTACCTTTTCGGTCACTCACATTCAGTCACATTCAGTCACTCACATTTGGCGGGAGGGTAATATGGTTGTGGATTGGCTGGTCAATAAGGCTTTGGATAGTGATGAATTGACTATTTTACATAACAATGTTCTTCCCTCTTCTCTCAAAATTATTTGTATGCTTGATCGAACTCAATTACCTTACATTAGAATTTATTCTTTTTGGCTGGTGGTTCAATATCCTGATGGCTGTGATGCTTTTTCTTGGCTTTGTTGTGCTTACTAGAATTTCTACCTTTAGGTTTAGTTGGGTTAGGTTTTTGGTAATTCTGAGCAGTAAAGGTATCTTTTGTTGTTGATCTTGGGTTCAACTTGAACTTGAGTTAGTGATAGCATTAGGTATCCCCTTATTGTTGCTAATTCCTAGATCTAAACCCTTCTCACCCTATTTACTTTATATGTTGAATTACTTCTGGCTGTTTTTTGTTTAGTTGCCGGATTGGCGACTTGTGTTTGTCGCACAGTTTTGCCGAGAAAAAGGATTTTCTTCTCTGCTTGTGCTGATCTTGGCTCACCTACTTGGATAGATGTCCAAATAAGGCTTGGTTTGGTGCGTTGGAACTATCTACCGAAGTGTGGGGAATTTCCCTTTGGATATTGGGCTTGTTGAGTTCCAGTGGTTCGAATGGAGGTGCTTGAGTTGTTGGGCTTTCTGAGGAATTCTGAATTCTAAAAGCTGCTACACACATTTTCCGTTGAAATTCCTGGACTTGATTTTGAAATTGGAACTGGAGAGATTCCTTTTTGGGGCTGCTATTCAACTCCCATAGTTTACATTTAGGCAAGATCCAGTGGGCCCTGTCTATTCATTGGGTAATGATTGAAGCTGGAGTTGTGGCAAGCACTAACCTTTTTGGCTCTATTGAGCTTTCTCTGGTTAGGTACCTTGGAGTTTGTTCTTTGAGTTTTTGGTTGTATTTTGATTGCTTTTATTTTGCATTTTCCTTTTGTTTTTGGATGTTCAACCCCTAGGATTTGATGTTTGATTTTGGGTTAGCATTTTATTTAGATTGATTGGCTTTTCTCTTTCACTTCTTTTGATGTATGTGGCCAACAAATCCTCACTTGCTTGTTCTCAATTACATTATCAATAAAAAATTTTCTTATTAAAAAAAATTGTGTAAATACTCTTTTTGAGCTAAGCCCAGTACCTTGTTGACTTCATTGTACATGAAACGCTAACTCTTATGGGAATGTTATTTGAATTTCATTAACTATAGTGTTATTGGTTAAAAACATAATCTATTTTCTTGCATAAATTGCATGCTTAATTAAATGTTGTATTAACTGAATTAATAACATGTGCATATGCAGGAAGGTTAGGTTCCTGATGAAACTAAAATGATGAAACTAAAATAATGTGATGTATTTAGATCAAAGAACTCGGGAATTTGCTTAGCTTAACCTCATTTTCACCATAAATTTTTAACAAAAGCAAACAAATAGATATTAGAATTAGAATTCAAATGATACTGGTCGAATAAATTTGGGCATCATAAAATCATTTAACAATCACGTGTTAATTAATCACCAATTAGAATCCTAGTTGTTTCAAAGCGTCAAATTGTAGAATTGCTAGCAAGCCATTTACATGATGTATTGAAGAATATAGGCTGTTGAAAGAAGTTTCCAAAATAAAAAAATTAAAGTCTCACGCTAGTAATAAAATCTAGAAGTAGTTAATAATGCTTGTACTGCACACCAAGAAATTTATCATTCGAGTTGCAGCACAATATTTGAAAGCAATAGAATATTGCTTTTGAATTAAAAATATGTAATTATGTCTTTTAAAACATTTGTTTATTCTCTCAATCTATACAGTAACATCAAATTCTTGTCTATTTGTGGCCTGGTACATAAATATTTTATCTACTTTGTGCACAATCAATTAACAATCCCTCTATAAGCTTCAAGTATATGAGATCATTCCTATTAATATCTTGCCATGTATTTTTTGGTTTTCCTTGTTTAGCATGGTCAAGGTTCATTAATACCCTGCATGTTTTGTAGTATCTGGTTTTCCTTGTTTAGCATGGTCAAGGTTCATTAATACCCTGCATGTTTTGTAGTATCAGAAATATCTAAGGTCATTTACTTGCACATGAAATCTTTAATATTTCTTACAGGTTCATCATCCATATTTTAATAAAACTATCGCATAAATCTTCTTATATTTTCAAAATTATTCTCACTTAGGTCTAACATAATAATTAAATACAATTGGGATTTCATACATTAGTTAAGTTTTAAAAATTTATAGATATTTAGCTGCCTTATATGTAAAATTTAAAGTGCAGAGTGCTGGACAAGTAAAATTTCTTATAATTACTTTATATGTCTAGCTTATCTTCATGATAGGATCTTCTTAATTATACTTTGAAAGCATCCCTTGGAGTTACCTTTTTTCTTATACATTCTATTCTTGCAGGATGTTTGTGTTCCTTTATCAAGACTTGCGGATTGTATATCAAAATCTAAACTTGTTCTCAATGAATCTCCATTGCTGTGGTAAGCTGTTTCTTAAGTAAACCTATGATTATTATAAACTTATCTGTTTTTAGGTGTTAACTGAACTAGCTGTTAGGCGTTTGTTGAAGTAACCGTTTCACTTTTATGTTAAAAAGCTTGAGGTGCTTCCCTTGAATTTACAATGCTTTTTTGTCAAATTCTCTTATCATCATTCAATTTATGCTCTCTTCAGCACAGTCCTTGCCCATGCTGGTGATGGGAATTTTCATACAATCATCTTATTTGACCCCGAGCAGGAGGAACAACTGCTAGAAGCAGAAAGGCTTAATCACTTCATGGTTCAGACGGCTTTGTCGATGGAAGGTATTTGAAACGTTTTCTTAGTGAACTGTTTTATCAATCAAACACGGAAATTAGGAATATGAGATATTTCACAATGTTGATACATTTTATAATTTGTTAAATAGGAACATGCACGGGTGAACATGGTGTCGGCACTGGTAAAATGAAAGTGAGTTTTGCATGCCATGTGTCTTTCTAGCTAATTTAACAATGCTTTTAATGACATGAACCTTTTTGTGAAAACCTATATTGATAAATTCATTTATGTTATGCTAAGTTGTTATTCATATAGGATTGAACTTTGATTCTAAATTTGAATTTTTGATAAATTATATGAAATCCTTTATTTTTCATAGCTATTTTTTGTTGGTTTTTGGATCCTATGTCTATGGAAGTGTGGCTGAATCAGTGATGAGGAATTAGGTTTAAGTTAAGAGAAATAAAAGCTGGTGCTAACTCGTGGCTGTCAAACAACTTATACTGACATTTGGCTCTGATGTGACATGATTGAGGGTGTCAGTTATTTCAAGGATTTACATGTTCAAGGACTCTCTTCTATTATTGATTTATGAACTCTTCTTTTTCTCTCTATGCTTTATTTGTACCTTTCAAAATAGCGACGCTTCTACTGCTAAAAATGTCAAACGATAATTTCTTCCGTGGACAGTTTATTGTTGTTTATGAAATTTGAGCTTGTGAGAGTTCAAGTTTATCCAGGTGTAAATAGAGAAGATGCTAAAAATTTCTTGAGAATTTCTCTTAAGAAAATAGAACCATCAAAGAGTCGGTTTATTCAGGTGTCTTGGGCTTCAATTATTTTTGCTTTGCCAATTTAGTTCCATATTATTATTCATCTTAATCCTCAAAGCATTCAAGAAACATTCAGCCAAAATCACACCATTCAAGAAACCCACAATCCACTATTCTATAACCCTCAGCCGAAACAAATCACCAACACTTCCTTTGATCAAGAACCTCAAGAAATCCAACAACCCATCTGACTTCCCACCCTCCTGATAACATATGATCATGCAACCAATAACGACACTCTCAATCCAGTGAAAATTCTAGCTCCCATCAAAGCAATTCCACTTACTCATCCGAAACTAAAAACCTCAAATTCTTGATATCAAATATCAAGAATATCATTTACACTCCCCTTATCTCTACAAACCACTTCATTTGGCGTCTCAAATCACTCAACTGTTCAAGCCAAACTACTTATATGACAATCTTGATGGAACAGAACCCACACCTTTTGTTGAAACTCCAACTTCACTTCTGGAAATCCATTGATCAGAACTTTATAGCAGCCTTCTACTTCACCATATCACCCTTTATACTACCTTACATCATAGAAGTCAACTCATGTGCAAAAATTTGGCTCACCATGGAAAAACGTCTACAATCCACAAACTGGTCTAGAGTTGTCAAACTCAAAAACAAACTCCGCAACGTACCCTTAAAGATCTATTTCAGAATATCTATCCGACATCAACTCTTTGGTGGACAGAATTGCAGTAGCCGGCTCCAAAATTAACAATAAGAATATCATTTTATACACACATTGAATGGCCTCCCCTCAACTTACTAATCATTCAAGACGATAATAAAAATAAAACTTACATCCGTCAGCCAAGATGATCTCTATTTCCTCCTAGCAGTGAAAAAATAAGCATTTAACAAGATCTACAAAAAAGATCCAGCTTACCAACCCTCTCTAACCGCCAGCATCAACACACACCTAAAATTGTTCTTGGGAAAATTTCGAGACCGATGCAAATTCAGTAGGGGACATGGCAAATTTCTACCGTAGAACAGAAACATCCCATATGTGCAGAGAAATACCTGATTGTCATATATTGAATGCCAAATATGCAACAAGCTTGGCCACACTGCCAAAACTTGTTGGCATGGAATGGACACTAGCTATCAGCAACTGCATCACCCAACAGCATTACGGGCAGACGAACCAAATGATCACAGCTGGTACCTAGACTCCGGTGCATCCCAACCACATCATCAATGATCTCAGCCACTTCTCAATAGCCGAAACCTATCATGGCATAAACCGGGTGATTGTAGGTAATGAACAACCCTCTCAATTTCTAACATTGGCAATGGTATACTTCCAACACTAAATCGTAAGTTCCTTCTAAATCTTTTTCATGTTCTATTTTGCAAATATAATCTCATTTTCATCCACAAACTAACATCTTACAACTCTTATTCTATTCTAGTCGACCCATGTGGATTCACTGTAAAGGATCTCCATACGAACCTTCCTCTTCTTCAAGATCGATGCATTAATGGACTGCACTTTTCATCCATCACCAAAATCTCCTCCCACCAAGACCATCCTGCGATCTTCCACAAATCTAGCTGAACCATCATGACATCACCAGCTTGGGCATCCAAGTTCTGATATTCATCAACTCCTGAAGCAACATCCACCTCTCGGCAAAGGTACAATCCAGCCCCTTGTACCACGTGCATCACCGCAAAACATTGCAAACTCATTTTTCCCAAATATTCTAGTAGAAAGTACAATGCATTTGAATTCTTACATACTATATGGGGTCTAACCCTTGTTATATCCAATTATGGATACAAATTCTATGTCATTTTTGTGGATGATTACTCTTACTTAGTTATATCCCCACTCAAAATTAAATTTGAAACTCATTACAAATTTACTCGGCTCCAAAAATACATTGAATGTCAGTTTAACAAACATATCAAAGTTCTTTAGTCTGATGGAGGGGGTGAATATAACTCAAATATTTTCAATAATCTACTCAAGTACCATTGCGTACACCACCAAATGTCCTGTCCGTACACACCTCAACAAAACGATATTGCTGAACACCATAGACACATCCTCGAAAGTACTTGAGCTCTCCAAACAGTTCAACTACCCGAATAATTCTGGATACATGCAACCATTAACTCCGCCTATCTAATCAACTGCCTTCTCTCACCAAATACCTATCACAAAACCTGACTATAACCATCTCCAAGGTGTTCAGTTGCCTATACTACCCCCTGCTTCCTCCCATAAAGACAACCAAACTCAGCCCAAAAAATCTCCCATGTTTCTTTCTTAGCTACTCACAACACCACAAGGGCTACACATGCTACAATCCCAAAACATCTTCTTAATATCATGTCATGTCAAATTCAATGAAACTGAATTTCTCTCCTCCAACCAACCCACCTCTCGCATTTGTCTAACTCAAAAGTCACATTCCAATCCCCTCGTTCTTATCCCAACATCCGTAACTACCACATCCAAACCAAAACCTACTACACCCTTATCTTACGTCCTCAAAACACACCATCTAGTCGAACTCACTACACATGTCACTTTCTTGCACAAAATCATCTTTCCAATCCTCCTCACCTACTCAACCTCTTTCCTCTCCTCCGATCCTCAATACTAAATATCTCACACAGCCTATGCTAACCCTTCCTAAAACAGACACCGTACACCCCAAATTTCTCAAAAATCTACTTCATACCACATCTCTACAAGTTGAACCAACCTCCTACACGCCTGCGGCAAAATCGACACATTGGCAACATGCCATGGAGGAAGAATATAAAGCCTTAATCGAACAGAAAACCTGGACACCTTAGACTCCACAACCTCATCAAAACGTCCTCAGATGTAAATGAGTGTATCGTACCAAAATCAATGAAGAGGACACAATGGCCTGTCACAAAGCCAGACTAGTGGCACTAGGCTTGAATCAGAATTGTGGTATAGACTACTTCGAGACATTCAGTCCGGTGGCAAAAATGCCTGCCATTTGGTACTGCTCGCAATTGCCACTTACGACAAACTAGATGTATCTAACGCTTTTCTACATGGGCAACTCAACGAAACAGTCTATATATTAAACAACCACAATATTTAGAGGATCCTTGCCATTTTTAACTATGCGTGCAAACTCAACAAGGTTATATAACAATCACCTCACTAATGGTATTCTACCCTCACCTACTTCCTACACTCTAAAGGCTTCAAAACTAGCACCACAGACCCATCTCTCATTCCTGATACCACACCAAACTGCATTTGCCTCCTTATCTATGTGGATGACGTACTCATCGCAGGACCTCAACAAGTAGCACTTAACACCCTCATCCAACAACTCACCAAACGGTTCTATATGAAACACCTCGACACTCCAAAAACCTTTCTCGGAATTACCCTACAATTCACAACAAAAGGATCTATGCTCAGCCAAGCAACCTATCCATCCACAAGACAAAAAATTGTAGGCATGGAACAATGCAACGCCTCTCTCACTCCTATCCCCACCCAAAAAATCAATTCAGCTTTATCTCCTCTCTTCAACCGACCCCAACAATACAAACAACTCACCAAATCATCACAATGCCTTACCATCACTCGTCCAGACATAAGCCTAGCCGTCAACAAAATTTGTCAACAACATATGCACAATCCCACACAAAAACACTTCAATCAATTGAAGCGCATCCTTCGGTACGTCAAGGGCTCCCTCCACATTGGTCTTCCCATTTCCTTGGATAACATGCAGCAATGTGCCTATGAAGATTTCGATTAAGATGGGGACACAGACGATCGCAAGTTCACAACCGGCTACTGCATTCTTTTGGGAAACACTCCAATATCTTGAAGTGCCAAGAAGCAAAGCACTGTCTCTCGTTCATCCACAGAGGCAGAATACAGAACTCTAGCAACGACAACAGCTGACATTATCTGGACACGAAGAATGCTACATGAGTTCAGCAATCCCCCAGCCGGACCAACTAGATTATACTGTGACAATCTCTCCGCCATAGCTCTAGCAAAGAATCTAGTCTTCCATGCAAGAACAAATCATGCTAAAGTCGATTGCCATTTCACTCGAGATAGAATATTGAAACAAGAAATTGAGCTACTTCACATATCCACATAAGAACAGATTGCTGACCAAACTGTTACCCCGACTAAGTTTCTTAAACATTGGTTCAAACTCACCACATCAACATATGATTGTTCGTTTGCGAGGGGATAATAACATATAGATTTAATATCAGCCATCTAATATAATCATTCTATTATTAGACCTCACATGCTTATATATATGTAATGCCATACTGTGTAATTGATATCAATGATAATATTTTATCTACTCTTTTCTTGCTCTTTTCTTCTCTCCTTCGGTTTCTTCAGGCTCCAATCTTACTACGAATAAACTCATTTTTTATTCTATCCTTACGAGTATATCCACTCATCCATCTAAGCATTATCATCTCTGTAACATTTATTTTATCAGCAAGCTTTTTCTTTATTGGCCAACCATATAATATGGTTGGTCGTATAACTGCTCTATAAAATTTTCTTTTAATTTTAGTGACATTTTCAATTACACAGCACTCCAAACGGACTCATTTATTTCATCTAACTGACTTGGATCCTGTTAATCACATCGCTCTCTATTTTTCCATTATTTTGAATAATTGAACCTATGCACTTGATCTTCTCGCTCTTCTTAATCTCTTCTTAATCACATGGTCCTTTATAGTTATGTTCTTAAGATTAGAGCTCCTAATACAATTAAATGTACACTTCATAAATTTTGTTTTACATCTACTAAGATGAAAACTTTTAGACTCTAAAGTAGTTCTCAATAGCTCAAGTTTTGTATTACCTTAATCCTTAGTTTTATTAATTTATAAAATGTCATCTGCAAACAACATGCACTAAGGAACCTTTTCTTGAATGTGGTCAATAAGAACATCTATAATTTAAGCAAAAAGATATAAGTTGAGAGTTCAACCTTGATGTAATCCAATTGTAGCATGAAATTCATTAGACTGGCTATCTTTCGATCAAATGCATGTTATAGCTCTATTATACATATCTCTAATAATATCAATATATGTAACCTTTTTTTCTCCAAAGATTTTAAAAGAACTTTCTTGTTACTCTATTGTATGTATTTTAAATATGAGTAAAAATTGAATGAAGATGTTCTTTTCTTTATCTAAATCTCTCCATCAAGCCTCTTAATGCATGTATTGCTTCCATGATAGATCTACTAACATAAAACCAAATTGATTTTAAGATATATAAGTATTCCTTTGTAATTTGTATTCATTTACTTTCTTCCAAAATTTCAATGAATGACATATTAATTTGATTCATCTATAAATTTAAATAGTACTGAACATTGCCTTTATTATTGTCAATATGTATAATGATAATATTATTCTAATTATTTGACGTCTTTTTAGTCCTTAAAATAGCTTTAAGGGGTTGTGTGGTATGTGTGAGATTCATGAGGTAAATTAATGTAAATTTTGAGATTTTTAAATTCAGGATGGTTGGTATACTGAATTTCTGTGGTAAAGTAAAATAACAAAGCAATAATTTTACAAGAGTGTAAATATAGGCGTTGAAAATTTTATTGCATGAATAAGGTAAATTCAAACTATGCGGAGTTTGTTGATGCTAATGGAGCTCGCCGACGCTATTTCTTCTTGACAAAGGCATAGAGCTCACCGCTGCCAATGATGGAGCTCGATGATGATGGAACTTGTTGACGCTGACAATGGAGCTCATCAATGCTAACGGTAGATCTTGCCTACGCCAACGATGGAGCTCACCAATGCCAACGATGCCGACGATGGAGCTCACCGACACCGATGCTGATGTCGATGACGAAGTGGTCTTCATAATTGCAGTTCAATACAAATTGAATGATGGAGCTTGCCAATGACGATGATGGACCCTGATGATAAAAAAATTAAAAATTAAAAACAAAATTCAGGTGCTAATCTCACCATTGAATTACTCAATGCACTATAGTCTACAAATTTTTGCATTCCAAACAAATAATCAAATAGTTGTAGTGATTATATTACACTGTAATCAGACTATGGTGTAATTAATTACACTGTAATTAGATTACTCAGCAAATGCAGCTTACCAAACAGCCCCTAAATTACTTGGTAAGCCAACAAATTTTTTCGTCACCCAAGCATTTTCATATATTGATAGGCATGTCATTCAATCCCGCCACTTTTGGCTCTTCATCTTTTTTAAACCATTCTAAATCTTAGTTTTACTAACACGTCAAATGAAAGTGTAAATGATATTATTCTTATAATCATTAAACTCACTTATATTAATTATATTGGTACAACCTTTATTTAAAAGCTAAGTAAAATAATTTATTTATTTTTGTTGAATATTTTCATTCATAAATTTTTTTTTATTATCTTTGATTTATTTTATGAGTCAAATTCTTAGCTTTTTTGCCTTTTTAGTTCGACTAGTTTATAAATGTGTCTTTCTCCATAAATAATCTATAATTTGTTATATAAATCCTTGAGTGTTTCCCTATAGCATCACTAATTATTATAATAGGTATATGACAAGCTAGTTTATATATTTTTTAAATTTTTTCAATCTTACATTTAAACCATTTTTTATAGCTCGTCTTTTATCTTTAATTCTATTGTTGCCAGTTTTCGAGTCTTGGATAAAAAAAGAGAAGGCATTAGGTAGTGCGAGCATAAAATTTTGTCAAATCTTATTATGTCATGATATATTAATTTTAAAGAATAAATAACAATAATTGATAATTAGTTTATTACTATTTTTGTAATTATTTACATTAAATATTTAATAAATTAAGCTATGAGAGACTAATTATGGTTTTTATGCAAGTTAACTTAGTTATAGTTGTTTTGTTAAAGTTTAAGCGTTTGAATTATTGTGCTAAGTTGCAAAACAAATTACTTCACATTTGAGGCTAAGTGGGAATCAAGCAAAGTTGTTAAGCATGTTTTTGTTTAGGGGTTAATTGGTTTGTTGAAATTGACTTAATGGGATAAACAAAATATAATGTAATTCATGTTTAGTTAATTGTTTTATTTTACAAATGTTTGGACAACAATTATTAATTTTCAGAAAACTAAAATTCTGTTGTTTGGTTGTGTTATTAGTGTGTGTTAGGTATTGACTCTTTAAATCACCATGCACATCTAATTTAATTCAGGATGTTCAATTTTGATCATAGTAAATATTGAAATATTTTTGAATAAGTATTAATCCTTGATATTGAATTTGAGTTGGCTAACACTAAGCTTTAATTGCTCAAGCTGTTATAAGATTTCAAATGCTCAAGATACTTAGATCTAGATGATAATTCAAGGAGATTAATTTCAAATAATAGGTACAAGAAGATAGATGATGAACAAGTACTTGAAGAATTAAGGTCAGAAAGACTAAAGAAGCATTAGCTTTGTGGTATTGAACTTCATCAAACTATGGAAGTGCAATTGCAATTATAATTAAGAGAGAATTTGTCTTAGATGTAGGCTGTGTACTACTTAAGTTTGAGAGCACATATCAATTAGAGATATTAATCTTTTTCTCTTGAACCTACATTTTTGGTCTACATACTCAGATAGGTAAGCTTACACTTCCAAGAATGTGAAGACCTGCGCTTGGGCACATTTGGTTTAGGTTGGCTGGTACCTGAATCACGCCCAACCGACTTTTGACTCGTGCTCATCCTGGCCCTAAAAGGAATAATCCGAGCCACGGATCACCGACTTTTGTGCTCAGGTGCATGGCATGGTTTGCTGCTCAAAATTTTGATCTTGCCTATTTGAACCCCTCATCTCTTCACCTATAAATAAGAGAAAGGTTTCTTGATGACTACGCCTTAAGATAGTAAATTTTAATTTTTGTAAATTTCATTTTTTTTTTCTTTACTACTATGGGTTGTGTGATCTTTTGATAGCTCCACCTTGACAAGGCTTTGAGAAAGAGGGTAATTTCTTAATTCCATGGCCAAAGTTTGCTAAGAAGGGTATACTTAGACTTATTTGTCTACTATTGGACATCAAAGAAGCACCTCAATATTGAGTGAATTCTTGATGGAAACAATCTTTTGAAGGGTTGACGTAACGTTTTAGATTGATCCGAACCACTATATTTGTGGTCTTTTTTATTTTTTTTCTTTTTGTGAAAATATATTAACTTAAATATTTTTCATTCTTATAAGTTTAAAGTCTTAATTTTCTTAAAGAAAGTATTCAATTCAATTTCCCTCTTGGAATAAGGTTACTTGTCTCTCTAAAATCCTACAAGTGATATCATAACAAAGCTTCTACACTATTGTGTCTAACGGTCTAGTTGAGTAAAGATCTTACTTAAATGGCATTATTCAAGAACAAAAACTTTCATGTAATGCAGGGTGGTGCATCTTACAACTGACCATTGTTGTTCGATAGGATTGACTTTAACTTCTGGAAAATGAAAATTAAGAACTTTCTTCAGTGAATTGATTAACATGTATAGGTCTTAACAGAAATATGTTATCACAAACATGATATCTCATTTAATTAACGAAGTGATTAAAAATTTAAGAAAGTAAAATTAAATGTGAAGGTATTCACTTTCAATGTATATTAAAGCAAAAAGATTATAAATGCATCTTTGGTGCAAAATTGGGAAGGAAATTTGAGACACTTTAATGGTCATTTATGAAAGTATTGATAATGTTCATGAGTTTTAAATTAACATATGTATGTTGATTTTTTCCAAATGAAAACGGAAGAGCCATTCTTGAAGATGTATACAAGACTAAGGAAAAACCTATAGTATCTAAGAGAAGGTTAACATAATTTAAGAAACTTACCAAGAAGCTGGAATCTTTAAATCCAAGTTATTTTGGAAGCCAAAGATTTGAAAACCATTGATCAACTATTAAGTTAGCTTATTGCTTATGGGCTAGTCTTAGCTATTAGATAAAGAATAGAGAGAACTTAAAAAGAATGAAATGAGAATTGCACTAAACACTGAAGAAGCAACATGCTTTGATGAAATATTTGAAGATGATTAATAAATTGCCTAAGTAATGAGGAAAATTTAAGTCAATGCTTAAAAAAAGGACAATAAAAATCATAGATGGCCACAAAATATAGTAGCAATTGTAGGATTCTTCCTCTTTAGTGATTTTGATGATGATATCCCAATTTATTTTGAATGCAAAAATGGGCATATATGCTTGGAATGCTTAAAGGACACAAAAAGGAAAGATAAGTAGACTGAAAGGCTTAAGAAGAAGAACCTTAAAAAGAAAATGTTCTTGGTGAACTTGGACTCGGGGAGCTCATCATAGTCAGAAGTCGAAGACACAGATTTGTATTTAATGGCTCAAGAAGAAGAGGAAAACAATAGCTCATCAGGTAACGAGGTAAGCGATATTTATTCTTACAAAGATTTTGAAACTTTTCTAGAAGATTTACTTTCATTCTATAATAATGCTTTAGAAAAATTTAATAAAATTTTGAAAATTGTATTTTTTTAAAATACAAAGCATTAAGCAAGTTCTTAAAAAGAAAGTATATTCACTTAAGACTAATAAATGATTTAGAGTGTGAAAATATTAAAGAACCGAATGAAGCTCTTCATATAGAAAATATGAGGTTTGTAACAAAAATATTGAACACAAATTTATTTGTAAATCCATAAAAAATATGATAAATGAATTATAATTTAAATCTAGCTTTATTAAAATAACTCAAAAAAAAAAAGGTTGACAATGTTTCTAATCAACAAATTTATACCCAACATGTCTTTTCTTGTGATTAATTTGAGCATATTTATAGTACATGCCATAATTAAAAATAAATATTAGTTTGGATTCTTAAAAATAAAAATGACAGTTAAATAGGAACCTAACATTAGATAGATTCATTTAACTTGAATGCATGTATATCTTTATAATTGGAGCGGTAAAGATATTTGATATCTGAATAGTGGTACTCTAAGCACTTGTTAGAAGACAACTAATTTTTCAAAACTAGAAAAAGATAATTGAGAAAACGATTCTCAGGGATAACATATAAATTGAAATTATTTTGTTTGTGAATGGTTTATGATATAATTTGCTTAAGATGTCAACTTTATAATAAATGATTTATTGTTGAATTCTTACCTGATAAATTATATTAAACAAGAATAATAAAATATTAATTAAAGACTTGAAGTAGATATCATGTATCAAAAAGCAACTAATGTCATCTTTTTATTTATCTTATGTATGAGCATCACACAAATATCACCATATGTGAGGAATTTACTTCTCTTATGAGCTAGAAATTTGAAATGAGCATAATGAAAGAATTAAAACTTTTTAGGATGGTTGATCAAATAAGATTCACAAGGCACTTGCGTTTAACAAACTAAATACCTTTGAGAACTCTTTAACTATCTTAAGTTTGATGGTAATAATCCCATAGATACCCTATGACCTCTTCTATTGTTTTAAATTGTGACCCATTCAGTAATTTGTAGATTAGAAGTTGTATTGTAGTATGATAGAATCCATGTTATCATACGACAAGCATTACTGCATTATTTTCTGTTTTCATTTGTGTACAAAATTTTAAATTGATCTTAGAGAATTTCACTTACTAATAAGCATATTCTCCAACCCTTTAATAGCTCCCATGTGATGCCCTTACAACAGGACATCTTTTGATTTTGTCAGTTTCTTATGTTCAAATTTTGTTTCATCTATAAGTAACAGGAAGAACATTCGATACTTGCTAGTTTTTAATTGTTTATTGTTTCCTCGTCAGTAGGCTGTTGAAAGTTGTATTGTTCAACTCTTGTGATTGAAACAATAACTATTAGATTATAGAGTTAAATATACAAAAATTACTGATTAAGTGTGATAACACTAATGCCATTAATTTTATTAGGAATTCGGTTCACCACTCATGCACAAAACATATTAAAGTTAGGCATTACTATGTTTGTGATCATGTTAGCAAGGGTAATGTAGAGTTAGAATTCGTCAGCACCAAATACTAACTTGCAGACATTCTTACAAAGTATTACTATAAATTAGATTTTATTCGTTGAGATGTGAACTTGGCATTATTGATCTATTTTGAGTAATTTGTTTTATCTCTTTTTTGTTTATGACAAAAATGGAGAATATGTTATATTCTCTATTATAATTTTTTTCATAATTTATCCAGGAATGGTATTTTTTATATTGTTCTTATATTTTTATTAGTGCTTAGATTTAGAGGGAGTATTATTGCATTTTACTTTTATAATACAAGTCATATTAGAATTTTATCATCATTAAAAGTGAAGAGCTTGTTGATTATGTGAGTCACGTTGCATGCCTGGTCTAATTTATTAGAGATTTGTTGGTATCAATAAGGGAGAGCTCATGACTATGTGAGTTACTTTGTACATCTAGTTTTATTTAGGGTGCCTCAATTCTAATAAGACTTGAAATAAATTTTGATAGTACTAATATTTAATATTGAATTTTAGGAAAGTTAGCTTTCAAATATTGCATTTAACTCTAGTTGCTCAAGCTATTAGAAGATCTCAAATGCTCAGGATACTTAGATCTAGTTGATAAGCTAAGAAACTACTCCAAATAATTGGCCTATGAAACAAGATGATAATTAAGTACTTAAATAATTAAGGTTAGAAAGATTGAAGAAGTATTAGCTTTGCAACATTCACTTTATCAAAGTACTAAAAGACTGAAAATTTATGCTTTACGTTTTTATTATTGTAATTGTAATTATAACTAAATGATAAAATCAATTTTAGACGCAAGTTACTCGCTAAAATTTGAGACAATAGAACATTTAGAGAGCTTAGCTATTTTCCATGTACACACATTTTTGGTCCATGGGCTTAGTTACATGAGCCCATGCACATAGTTGCCGGCGATGAATACTTGTACCCATGTGCATCTGACTTAGCTCGATGCCCGAATCTAGCTCCCAAGTAGTTCCTAGCCGGTCTTTAACCTGCACTCAAGTGAGCCCAAAAGGGAATAACTCGACTCACGGATCACTGAGCTCATACCCAATCAAATCTGACCATGGGCTCAGGCACGCTTTGTCACCCAAAATCTGAATCTTACCTATTAATACCTATCCTCTATTCATCTATGAATAAAAGTTAAAATCCTAGCCTCTCTACTTATCAAAGAATCTCTAAAAGTACCTTGTAGCTCTCATAAGGCTCTTCGAAAATGCTCCTGAATTCTCTCAAAAATTAGGAGGCTTGATGATCTTTGGGACTTTATTTTAGGATTATAAGTTTTTTATTTTATAAAAGTTAATTTTATAACTTAATATACTTTAGCATATTGTGCAACCGTAAGTTTCAGAAAGCTCTGTCTCAACAAAGCTTTGAAAATGAAGACTCCGCGGCCAAAATTTGCTGAAGGCAGGGCTTCTTCGCCTATTGTTGAACAACAAGAAGCGACTCGGTTATGAATAAATTCTTGAAAGAGATGAATCTTTCAAGAGTGGCCTAACCACTATAAATTATAGTTTTCTATTTTTATTTCTCTGTGCTTTTTCTTTTCTTATTGTCTAAGTGATAATATAGTTATCTTAAACTTCTTTCCCTCACTCTTAAGTTTTAAATCTTTAAAATTATAAGTATCTAGTTCGTCCTCTTTGGAATAGTATCACTTATGCCTCTAAAACCCAACAAAGTGATGTGTACTTTATTAATAAATAATTAAAAAATAAAAGATTGATCGTCTGTCGGCGTAGGCTGCTTATGGATTTCCGGCGGGTGTCGATAGCTAGTGACGCCTGCAAAAGACGATTAAGCCTTGTGCGAGGTGAAGGTGTGGGATGGTCAGTGTAGGCCATTCATCGATCGGCTTAAGCAACCGAGGGCTTGCTAGCGGGTATCAACAGTGACAAAAACCTTGTGCGTAGGGGATGATGAAGCTAGTGCAAATGGATTTTTTATTATTTATTAATACCTGGCCAGTGGACATTCAAGTACGATGAGTCGTAGTGCCACAACATTGTCATTTAGACTGAAGAATATCGCTCACTAATGTCTTTAAGAATAAAGAACATTTGCCATCAGATCTTGAGATGAACTTGTTAAGGCCAACATTATAATCTTGGAGGTGTTGAAGCTCTTTTTTATTTTGATTCATATTTTTATGTTCACCTGTGAATGTAAAAAATTGAGAAACTCACCGTAGCATATGCCAGACATATATATAGGTGAATTGAGTTTCATGTGTTTCTAGAGTCACAAAGTCGTCTATAATTTTGTGATGAACTTGGCCAGTGGTCTTTCTTTTGATAAGCAAATAATCATTAACATAAACTCCAATATGCTGCCTTTCTCTTGTTTTTAAAAGATTATATAAAACATTTTCCCATGTTACAACAGGAAGAGGAAGAGGAAGAGGCAAATTAAGAACGACTAGGAAAGAAACCATTAGAAATGATCTTTTCTATTGGAACATAGTGCGAACCTTCTATTTAATTGTGTGAAGTGGAAACAAAAGGCTCATGTAGCCTCCCCACCTAGTTGGGCTAAGGCTTTATGGTGGCGATATTCTTCAGTCTAAATGACAATGTTGTGGCAATACGACTCATCATACTTGAATGTCTCTATCTTCTAGTCTAGCGGATACACGTATTGTGATGGAAGCTGGAGAAAGTATCAAGAAAACTTGTGATCAAGGAGCTAATTGTAAATTCGATTAGGGCAATTTTATCCCTAGGAGATGATATTTCTCATGGGCAGTCGGTGTTAAGATGTTTCTTTATCACCATGAAAATTGGTTTGATCAATATAATGATCCACTATTCTGTTTGATGGGTTTCGTTAGCTTGTCAATATCCATTCGGTGGTAGTTGATATGAGAGTCAGGTATATGCATCTATGAATCCCGTTACATGGTAGGTTGATATATATATATATATATATGTGCGTGTGTGAATGGTGTTGCAGCTCAGCGATTGAGGCTCTGGATTTATTATCTCATGTCATGAGTTCAAATCCCACCGGTCACACATAAGAAAAAAAAAAATCTATATATATATATATATATATATATATATATAGTATATTAATTGAGCACATCAAGCACTTGGAAGTTTCTCAGGTGTCCACGTGGCAGCTGAATTGCTGGTCCTTCGATGCATGTCTTTGGCAGATTAATATCTTGTAATCTTACTGCTTTTATTGTAGACACGTCCAAAGTAGTGACTTTTTCTTTGCATGTTTGGGATATTCACTAAACCGGCTTGTAAGCCTGCTCAAAATAGGATGATAATTTGAAACATGATTAGGTGCCAATTTTATAAATATCAAGATTTATAGTATATATATATATTTTAATTTTTGTTATTGTTATTTCAGTATCTTGAAGAAGAGCTTGGCATTGGAGCATTGATGACGATGAAAAGAATAAAGTCTGTTTTGGATTCAAACAACATAATGAATCCTGGGAAGATAATTCCTCCTTGTGTCTGTTTGTAAGGATGTCTTTACACATCAAGTTAAATATTTATGGCATGAAGTCATTGACAAATAATAAAACATTAACTCTATTAACTTCATATTATTTGCATCACTTTTTTACTAAATTATGGCAACAGCTATTGATTTAGAATCAAAATTTTAAATTATTGAATTGCTAATGGCATAGTAAATCTAGTTTTCTGTTAATGATATTATTAGGTCATAATCAACCCTCTAAAAATCATTTTTTGTTGTGTTGTGCATTGTGATATGATTGTAATTAAGAGAGTATTCACTTTTTATGGAACTTAGAAATAGTAGGTATTGTACATTAACAATAACATTGTTGTTTCATTTAATAGCACACATATAACTGTTTTTTCTAAAAGAAAAGTGAGTCTCAAATAAGAATCAAATTTGTGGCCAGTGACGTTTGATACCATGACGTGGGATAACAAATAGTCTTAACATGTGATTATGACACATAAAATTGTTGCTTCACCTCTTTCAGCACATACAAGCTGCCTTGGCCAATAGCACAACATATAAATAATATTTTGATGACATGTATATGTATATATATATATATATATATATATATATATATATATATATATATATCTGTAACAACAAAAATTAATTAAAAGTGCAAACAATAGTACATGATAGGAATCTTATCAAATTTCACATATCAGGCACACTTGAGCAATGATTGCTCTTTCTGCATGCAAACTGCTTGTTTTTTTGGGAGAATCAGATTCATAATCTATCTAATATTATTTTTCCTCTAATCCTAACAGACTTGTCATGCTTGATGATTATGTAAGGTGTTTTGTGTATCTGTGCCCCTAAAATCTCTAAGGAAAACAATCTCGTTTCACAAAAGCTCCTTGTGTTGGGACCAATGAGTATGTCGTATTAACAATATTCTCATCATGCAGGGGAATAGGATCATTAGAGTAGATTGACAACTAGGAGGCTAAAGCTTTGAATAAATTTGAAATTAGTATCAACTACATGACTGACAGTGTTGTGCAAATAATACTTTGGTTTCAAAAATAATTGGTTGCATGAACCCAAGAAAACCAGTACTTATCAAAACTTTGGGAAAAGTTTTTTTTACTAATGTCAAGTTCTGCAAGGATTTAGGCCACCGAGTGCTGATTAGCTTCAACATTGATCTTTAGAGGCTTTCCAAATATTGATTTCATGGACCATGGTGTGGCCTCATTACAAAGGTGAATGCGATGCTTCAAGAAAGCCTCCCAAATCAGTTTGATTGAAGATTTTACATTTGGATCAAATGAAGTTGCCATTTGAGCAAGCGCATTGGCTACCATTATGTTTGAATGAGAGAAGTAGCTGATGTAATTTGTTGTTGAAAATGTTTCGGTGATCAATTTGACATGCTGATTAGTTGCCAAGCTAATCTCATGTTGAAGAATTCTTCGAGTCATAGATGGGCATCCCCAATTGATAATATTCTAGTGAGTGAGAATTTGAATAGTTTAGACATCTCCGAATTACCATATCATAAAATAGAAGCAACAATCTACAAAACATCAAACAACGATGGAAGGTTAACAAGAGGGTTAGATGAATCTCCGCGAGGTAGAGGTCCTGAGATGACTTGAGCAAGGATCGGGAGCTCCAGACTTGGGAGGACAAAATCACTCTGTAGGGGTCAAATCAAAAGGGGCCACATGAGGTGCCACCAATGGTGACGGCTTCTACCCTAAAGAAAACTAAACTACTCGATGATTCAAAGGTGGATTTACTCTGTCAAAGAATGTTGCAATGGAGAGTGATGACTTGTGATTTATCGAAGGGAAAAGAAATTAGCAAGAGCGATTAGCTGCGAGCAAAGAGTCTGTTGCACAGTAGGAGTGTCAAGCCAGAGAGTGAAGATTGTAGGGGAGTGAATGGTGTTGTAACCAAACAGTTGAGGCTCAAAATTTATTATCTCAGGCCTTGAGTTCAAATTTCACTGGCTATACATTTGCTACATATTTGAAGCTCACTTAATTTCAAATAAAAAAAAATTGTTGTGGAGCTCCGATCTACACTATAATGAGAGGAGAATGACACCTCGTCATTAATGTTAATGAATATTATGATTGTTATTAAAATTAGTTAATTAATTAGAAAAGAGTAATTACTACTGCATTTACCACATTAAATTTTCTTAAGAAAAGTTAATTAATCAACTTTTTTTATAAAATTAACTAAGATATTATTCAGAAATTTTGCAGCATGATGGCATCTTATGTTTCCTTAAAAGCTTGGGTAACTCAACAATACTCAAAATTATATTGAAATTTTTTTTCTTATCATAAATAGACGGCCGACAGAGGGAGCTTAATTTTTCTAAATGGATTAAAGGTCAATAAACTAATGGTATAGTATTAAATTTTCTTGACAGGCCAAAGATCAATGAACTCAAGTCGTCTCATTAACGGTCTTGTAGGTCTTGAGTTGATGTCCTTAATAAATAAGAAGAGCCTTGTATTTACAAAAGAGAGGAAGGGTTGGTTTAGGGCTGGCCATAATCCATTTTATTTAGAATTGATTGATCATGGGATATAATCATGTGAGTTATTTAGAATTGATTGATCCATAATCATAGGATATAATCATGGGATATAATCATGTGAGTTATTTAGAATTGATTGATCCATAATCCATTTTATTTTATAAGTTATATTATACTGATATTCTTACTTAAAAGAAAATTGATGATCTTAAGCTTATATTCAGATAATAAATCACATGAATTTGTTATAGCTCTTAATTATTCTAGTTTACTAGTCTAGAATAATGGCAAATCAACAAGAGTTATTAGGTTTATACTAGTTATTGAATATTCAAATCAAGTGTTCAATTAATTCAAGTTAATTAGATTTGAGATTAAATTCTATCAAGTTAGGGCTTGACCCAAACTTGACCTAATTATGATTAATTGTATAGATATTGATTAATAAGATAATTATTGAATTATTCATCAATTGTTAGTGTAAAATCATATACTGATTAAGGTTTGACTAATTTAAGTTCTAAATTAATCCCTTTTGGGGTTCCATCCTTGATTAAAGAACTTCAAAATATTTAAGTATCCAAATCAGAAATTATAAGTTCTAATATGCACACATACTATTTATGAAACACATACAAGGCTAATCAGAGATTAATAAATGCTAATATTCACTAATTATGAGCTAAAGAAATTGGTACTTAATTAGCGATTTAAAAAAAAAGTTAAATCAAGTTAAATAAATAAATTCTAAGCATCATAAGCATGAAATTCATTTTAAAAAAATCACCTCTATATCTACATAATACATGATTTCATTATAACTAGTTTTTATTTTGGTATATTTTTGCATTATTAGAGTCACGGAGTCTTCAAAATATGAAAAATATGAAATTTGAGCAAAACTGGGCAGTTCTGCGCGCATTGTAGCGCTTTCTTAGCCGATAGCCAGTCGCTACGATGCGTTGTGGCGTGCCTCTGCGCTGTAGCGCTTTCGGGTGCTACGGTGCCACATTTCCCGAGATGTGGGCGTTGTTGCGTGATGTAGCGCTCTGTGGCTAAAATCCAGGCTGGCGCGCTGTAGCGCCAGTTGGACATTTTGCCTGGATGAAAATGGAACAATCCCCCCTATGGAATCCAAATTCTCTCAATGGTGCCATATATCGATGAAAATGTCTTTCCAAGACCTTTCCATTGATACCAAAATCGACATCAAAAAGCTATTCAACATCGCAAATAATGAAACCCTAGATCTAAGTATATATAAATCTTATTTGCAGAACTATTTTCTTAATGGACAAAATGAGCTTCGATAGGACTCATTTGCTCCCATTCCTTGTCTACTTCATGTTGTTATCATGCTGTTTTGTATCTTTAAAAGATCCATGATTGTATTTGGAAGTTATTGAGGTTCATTAAAGCATCATATTACTTTGAAAATCGCATGCTCTATTTTTCGTCTATTTTGTATACTCGAGTATTTAACTCCATCGTTCGTATAGTTAGAATAATCCATTTGTGCCGATTTTGGTATCGATGGAAAGGTATCGGAATTACCTTTCCATTGATATATAGCACCGCTCATGGAATGCTCTAGATTGAGAGTATTTGAGCTCAAAATGTGACCCTTCACGATTTTCGCACAGGCGAAATCACCGTCGGGCGCTACGGCGCGCCCGAAGCTCAAATAGTTTCCGCTAAAGTGCGCCACAGCACGCCATAGCGGGTTGCAGCTTCATTTCAGAAAATATCATATGAAATTGATAAATAAACTAATTGAACAGTAACCCACAAGTTAGACCGCTGCGGCGCGTTGTGGCGCCGCGGCGGGCTACAGCATCATTTCGGGGAAAACTATATAAAATTAAGAGAAAAATTAATTGAATAGTAACCCGCAAGTTGGACCGCTGCAGCGCGCCACAGCGACTGCAACGTCATTTCTAGAAAACTATATGAAACCAGAAAAAAAAAATAGAACAGTGTTTCTGCAAGTTGATCCACCACAGCGCGCCGCAGTGCCTGAAAGCGCTGCCGCGAGCCGTAGCATCTAGCTCTCGGATTAGTCCCACCATAGCGCGCCACAGCGTCAAAAGCACTGCAACACGCCACAGCATCGTTTTCCGTCGTAGCGCGCCGCAGTGCCTGAAAGCGCTGTTGCGCGCCGTAGCTCCCAGAATTTTCTGAAAGTGCACAGAATTGGCTGAAATGGCCAAAACTTCACTGTTTTTGCATTTTAACGTCCCTAGGACCCTAACATTGCATAAAATTTCATGTGAAAATTATATTTGAAACTTTATCATTTTAAACAAGTGCTTAGAGCCTATTATGTATTTTAAATGTCTTGTGCCAAATATTAAAGAATACGACCCTTGATTGCTTATATTAAACAAGTATACCTCAATAACTAAATGGCATGAAACTTAAGTCTTTTAGCATTGTAATCAAGTGCTAATCTATTTTGTTTGATTTAGAATTTGGTTAGCCTTAATTATGTTCTATTTTTCTGTCATCTTTACATTTCTATATTTTTTATGATATTAAGATGTATGTTAGAGGATTTTAACAATTATTTGGATACCTAAATGTGCATAAATTGACATTAAACTATAAGTGAACATAAGAACCTTGAGAACTTAATTAAGTAGATGATACTTAATCTAAATCTAAAATTTGACATCAATAATATACCAATAATATATTGATTTGTCATTGATCTATAAATCAACCATTGGTCTTGATTTTGGTAAGGCTAAGGGTTAAACCTTAACTTTTCTTGATTATGATCTAAATCGTAATCACCTTAATTAATTAACTTGATTGTGAGAAATGCAATTGATATTATTCTAATAATGCATATGATTTGATAATGATGTTAAATTATTGAATTAGAAGTGCTAAGGTTAATATTAAATCTGTTTGATTGAATCATCTGAATCTAAACTTGAGATATTTGATTTTCTCTTATATAAGACTATTAGCATAAGATGGATAATAAAATTGTAATGATTTATGAAATGATCTAACTCTAATAATATCTTTGATTTCATCCCATGATTGTAGAATAGAAAAGGATCAGATGAATTTTAATCATCTGATCTGATGACTTTAATCTAAGTCTATTAAATAGACCTTGAATGTTAATTTAAGAGATAGAAGAGTGAGATCTCAAGGGTCTTGCTTTAGGATTGTTCTTGAAATGCTTAAAGATGTTAAAGATTGATGCATTGAGGTAGGAAGAACTTTTGTAATTTATTTAGGTATGAATCTTAGATGGTCCTTTATAACCCTAAAAGTTGATCTTGACACCTCGTGATAAGAATCACCTAAAGCAGTTAGAATGGAACTTCTCCCTTATGGTAGAAATCAATATTGAGTGATATTTTTTTATCACATCCTTGGAGCCTTGTGTAGAACTCACCCATTTAGAGTAAGGATTAATAGCTTTGATAAATTCTTATTGATTAAATAGAATCTCTTGAACCCAGATTATTGGTGGGGTATAATAGGGTATACCTATAGTGCTGGATTATTTCAGTAGTATTCATGATTGGTTGATTCACTCCAATGTGGACTTATGACCAGGTGCTATCCTGATGGATTAGACGAATACAGTCCCGTTAGAGTAAATCTTGCAAGACTAAGAGTGTTACAATCAGTGAACAAGATCCTTAGTTTGAGATATAAATTGCGACCGGGTTCTGCCTTCTATCGTAGTGCGCTTCGATACCTGCAGTTTAGCAAACTAAGTATCTTAAGTCACTTTGCATAGAACACTAAGTATGTTTGTAACTAGGTTATTTAATGGCTTAGCTTGAGATATAAACTGTGACCAAGTTCTGCCTCCTATCGAAGTGTGCTTCGATAAGTGCAGTTTAAAACAAGCTAAAGGTTGAATCCATCTTTCTTAGAAACATGCTAAATATGTGCATATAACCTTCCAAATTAATGATTTTTAAGTAAACTCTCAACTTTAACCAATTATTGAACTAGAAAATAGGAGTCATAATCCTTCATTTTGATAGGATTCTGCATAATGGAGATCTTGAATTCATTATCGAATTTCAAAGCATTTTCTGGATTTCTGAATTTACCTCATGTAGCTTAAAAGCATGAGCATAAGCATAATGTTTGAATATCAGTGATGATGTATGAGTATCAGTGATGATTTATGGGTTACGGAATATTGCATACATGGATTAGGGAATTTCAGGATGCATCGGCATCGCAGTTCCTAACTGGATGTATGTATACATTAGACCGTATGACTCATAGATGTTCAGTGATATTTTGGTTGCATATCAGTAACATGCAGTCTTGTGGCATATTCAGATGCACAGTTTCAGTGGCATACATCATGGTTTTGTGTGCTATTACTCAGTTTCAGATCCATTACTGTTTTCGTTTACTTTCAGTATTCAGTTTCCAGTACAGATTTACTTTACTTTACTTCAGTCCTTTTATACCGTTTTATACCTTCAGTTACTTTACAATTTTTCTGCAATTTTATTTACATTATGTAAATGCTTAATGAATAACTAGAACTGCTTAGATTAGTTTTGATGTGTTAAATTTATTATCTAACACGGGGTACTTTTGGGATCCAGCAATTTACTAGATCTTGAGCAGTATATTGAGCCAGGTCAGGAGAACACCCAGGAGATTCAGGAGGAGCCTGTGGAGTACTAGTGGACTCTTTCCCAGCTTTACTTTTCTGTTTAGTTTATTTCAGTTCAATACTTAGCTTTATGTATGTATTTCAGTAAACTGTTTGTAATAATTCTGGATGTGAATTCTTTTCTTTTCTGAGATGAATGTTTTATACATCTTCTGTGATGAATGTTTCTGGATGACTACTTAGCTTCCGCACTTTGCTATATACTACTTATATTTAGTATTGTGATGTGATCAGTATACTAGAAATACTGATATACTGCATATATTGGATTCCTCATGTGTTTTACATCCAATGTATGTATTGGTCTAATACTTAGGATAATGATGCTACTCTTATCGTGAGTATTAGCTCTCAACCCTCCTTAAGGTTGAGTCAGCAGCCCTTCAGATGGGTTCGGTTTGCAGCTATTCGGGGAGACGGGATATGCCTCCCCGAGTGGCGCACCGCTCCGCCGCCGATCTGTTTTATCTTTTTTGCGTTGCAACGGGGCAGGGAGCTACAGATATTTGCTCAAAGATGTAGGTTACTGATGTCATTTTTCCAGTAACCCACCACAAATATTATTACTAATGTCCTTTTTCCAGTAATAACCCACGAATGCTATTAACGATGTCATTTTTCTAGTAATTAGCTATGAATGTTCTTACTGATGTCATTTTTCTAGTAACTGGCCACGAATGTTATTACTGATATCTTTTTTCCAATAATTAGCCACGAATATTGTTATATTATTTTACAATAACTAGCCACGAATGTTGTCATGTTAGTTCCGAATAACTAACCAAGCTTCAAAACAAAATTTTGACTCAAAGCAATTAAAAGCTAAGCAGTAGTAACACTACAAAATGTAATACTTGTTATATATTGAGTACCTTTATCCTCTAAGTTTGGATGAGTGACAGTTCACTCAATCTGCATTTTAAGTTTCTGATATTTTAGTATTTAGCTAATAATTTTAGGAATATTATTTCCTTTTAAGGATTTTCTTACATTCTTCTTTCTTGTCTTTATTCTTTCACATTCTTATAATGATATAAGTTTGTAATTATTAAGTCACTTTATGTAATCATATAATATTTATCATATTAATATTATGAAAGAATAAGGACAGCAATAAATTGATTGATTAGCAATAATAGACATCTTTATTATATTTTCACCGTTATCCATTATGATAATGTGATCGATGTATTTGAGATGTTAATACTATTATTATTATCATACTAATGATTAAGCACAAAAGAAAAATTTTCATTTCTTTTCTTCTACATTTCTTACCTTAGTATAGGATTGCTTGGAAAATGAAGGAAGGCTGAAGGCTGGAGGAAGGCTATGGGGGCTAGTAGGGGCTGAGGAGGGAGATAGCAGCTTGCTAGCTGCTATGGGCTAAGGTAGGAGTTGTTGTTGGGGCTAGTAGGGGATGAGGAGGGAGCTAGCAGCTTGCTGGCTGCTATGGGCTTAGGGAGGAGTTGTTGTGGGGGCTGGTAGAGAAGCTAGTAGGGGCTAGAATGGGAGCTGGATGCTGCTGTGTGGGGAGAGGGGGGTAGGTCAGCTGCTGTGGGCTGAGGGCTGAAGGCTGGGGGAGCTGCTGTGGAAGTTGGAGAGGGTTGGAATGGTAGGAGGAGAAGGTTGAGAGAGCTGCTGGGAGCTGGTTGGAATAGAGAAGAATGAGCTGCTGGCTGTGGGAGACTTGGCAGGGGGTTGCTGGCTGTGGTAGGGGAGCTGGTAAGAGTTTGGGGGATGCTGTTTGGAGAGGAGAAGGAGGCTTGGCTGCTATGGGCTAAGGAGGAGGAGGGGCTGTTGTGGGCTGGCTCGTTGTGGGGAGAAGAGGGCTAGAATGGCAGCAATTTGGAGAGGAGAAGGAGGCTTGGCTGCTATGAGCTAAGGAGGATGAGGGGCTACTGTGGGCTAGCTGGATGTGGAGAGAAGAGGGCTGGAATGATAGCAGTTTGGAGAGGAGAAGGAGGATGGCTATGGGGAGAAGAGGGAGGGAATGGAGGATTTTAAATAGGCAAGGGAGGGCTGGCATGGCAGGAGATAAGGGATAATGGCGTCATTAAGGCACTAAAGGCTGTAAGAAAAGGCGGAAGTTTCCGCCAAAAATTAGGACTTAGATCGGTAGGGGGGGGTGAAGAGAAAAACTTAAGGAAATTTTAGAATTTTTACTTAAACTTAAATTAATCGTATTTTTCCATCGTTTGACCTCCAAATACATTGAAACTTGGCATCGGGGTGTGTTATGACATTATGAATACCCTCGCGCCAAAAAAATTTGATTCAAAGTAATATTTTATTTTATATTAATTTTTGAATTAAAAAACTTCAAAAATTAACCACAATCAAACCGATACTCAGAATTTGATGAAACTTCTCGAACAGCTTTAAATAATATACTGAACATAACGATACTGAAAACGATGAATTTGGGCATGCATTTCAGTGTTCATGATTTTTAGAATTTAAATAATTTAGAAAATAGAACGGGAGCTTTCGATATTCGGATTTCTCCCAAACTATGGCACTTTGATCTTTAAAATTATTCTTACCTATGGTATTTTTGTTTGCCCTAATTTGAAATTTCTCGGGATCCTAATTTCTAAGGCAGGATTTGACCTAATTTGTAAAGTAACGACTTTGGGTCGTTACAAGAGCTGAGCTCCTTACGTGGGCCAAAAAGGGAAGAAAGGGGTGTTGTTCGTAGAAAAAAAGGGGAGTGGGTACCAGGCGCAGGAGAGAAGAAGGAAAATGGAGAATTAAATTAATTAAGCTAATTAATTAATACTTTTTAATTAATCTATTTCCCTAATTAAAATTAGATGAATAAACAAGCTTCAAAAAATCCCAAAAAAATCATCATTAGCTAATTCGAGAGTGAGGAACACAACGGTGAAATTAGATTTTAATTTGAAGATTAATTTAATTATCTAATTTTTGGGGTATTTAAATACATAAAGAAATTTCGAGAAAATCTGACGATATTCAAACACTTCCAAAACATCACCCCTAGCTAATTTGGGGGTGACGAGCGCAATGACGAAATCGAATTTTGATTTCGAGGTCAAATTAAAAATCTCAATTTTTAATTAATTAAATATTATTAAAATAATTCAAATATTCGATTAAGCTCCGAATCGCTTCAAATCTTCAGGATTTGGCTCTAATGACCATATGAACTCAATGGAATTACAATTAGGTTACAATTAAGTTAATATTATGCTAAGTAACAACTTATAGTTGTTACACATAAGAAGGTTAGTTTTTCAAGAAATGGGAGAGACTTGAAGTCTCAGAAGTTGGAGCTTATGCACTTAGATGTGTGGGGACCAACTCCAGCATCCTCTCTAGGTGGAGCCACATACTTTGTTATACTTATTAAAGCATAAATATGATGTACTTGAAGTATTCAAGAAGTGTCTAGCTTTAGTTAAAAACTACAGGCTTAAAGCTCAAGTGTCTCATATTAGATAATGGCGGAAAATACTATGATAATGAGTTCAAGAAATTCTATTTTTTGAATGAGATCATGCGGGATTTCACTGTTCTTGGAACACCTCAGCAAAATGGTGTTACATAGCACATGAATAAGCCTCTTACAGAAAGAGTCATGAGCATAAGGCTTCATGCTAGATTACCCAAGAAATTTATGGCAGAGGATGTGAATATAGTCACATATGATCAATCAGGGTCCTTCAATTACCTTGAAAAAAGGGATACTCGAAAAGGTGTGGAGCAGCAAAGAGGTGAAATTTAATCGCGTAAAGGTATTTGGTTGTTCATCCTCTGTGCATATTAAAATAGGCTCCATAGGCAAAGTTGACTTGAAAGCAATCATGTGCACATTCATTGGTTATGAAGCAAGGGGTTTGGTTATAGAATATAAGACTATTAGAATAAAAAAAATATTAGAATATGGGACATCACATTCAATGAAATTGAAATGTATAAGGATAGGAATAAAACTTTAGATGATGCATCAAATTACATTGAACTGGATGCCAATACTAAATAAGGTGAGCATGAACAATAAGATGCTCATGATGATGGAAAGCAGATAATTGCTCAAACACCTGCCACTAGACTGAGAAGATCCATCTAAGCTATTAGACCACCAAAGAAGTATTCTCCTTTTTTATTGTATCTATTGATAATGGATGCTGGTGAACTAGAGTGTTATGAAGAGGCATTGCAAGTGTACAACTCAAGAAAGTGGGAGCTAGCCATGGATGATGAGATGAAATTAGTAATGTAAAATGAGACATGGGAGTTGGTTGTTCTACCAACTGGGAAGAAAGCTCTTCATAATAAGTGGGTCTACAGGTTGAAGGAAGACAATAATCTTAGCAAATCTTTGGATAAAGCATCTAAAAGCTTTAATTATTCTATTTTTAGATGTCTTCCCTCTTGTCTCCCATCATAATGACAAGATATATTGTAATGACTCAAGTTGTTACCATATAAATTAGGATCAAATCCAATTCAAAAATTAGGATCCCGAGTGACTTTAAAATTAGGGCAAACCAAAATAACTGTTGGATAGAGTTTGGAAGCAATCTGAATAACAGATACTCTTGAATTAATTTCTGAATTATTTAAATTTAGTAAATTAGGAAAATTATATACAAGTCCAAATTTAGTGATTTTAGTGTTCTTAGATTAAAAATATTATAAAAAGAATACAAAAAAAATTTCATCGAATTTAGAGCTTCAAATTGACCATAATTAATTTTTGAAGTTCTTATCTTCAGAAATTAATAAAAAATAAATTATTACTCCATATAAAAAAAATTGACGCGTGTGTTCGTCTTATCAAGATACACTTCCATGTCAAATTTCATTTATTTTTTTTGAAATAATGGAGGAGATAGAAATAAGAGAAAAAAAGAGGAGATAAGTAGAAAGAGAAAGCCAATTTGTACACTCTAAGCATTTAAGATGAAGAGAAGTCAAATTTCTCACATTAGAATAATGGAGGAGAGAAAAAAAAAATTTATAAATACACTCCCTGTAATAACCTAGGTTGTTACTTTAGTTAATTAAGATCAATTTAAGTCTTAATTGAAGTTCTAAGTCACTAATTAAGTAATTTAGAACTTATCTCAAAAACCTAGGTCAAACTAGAAGTCAATTAAATCAAATCAGAAATTTTGGAAAATTCAAACCCTAGAATTTGACTTTTTATCTAGACCTCAGATTGAAAATCTGACTTCGTCATTGCATTCAGAACACCCAAATTAGCTAAGAGTAAAGTTTTGAAGGCATTTGGAAGTCGTTGGATTTTTGTCAAATATTTTAATAATATTTAATACCTGAAAATTCAAATAAATAAGTACTCGTCGAAACGAAAAATCCGAATGCACCGTTGCGTTCCTCACCCCTCATTTAGCTAGGGGTGATTTATTTGAAATTTTTGGAATGCATTTTTATGGTTAAATTTACTTAATAAAATCGGTGTAAAATGAATTAAATAATTTTTTTTTTTAACTTAACGGCGCCGTTGCCTATTATTGACGCTGTCTCCCTACGCTTTAATCGGCGCCGTCTATCCAGACGGATCATCTCCACCGTCTGATCGTTTGATCAGACGGCTGTGACTTCGTCTCCTCCGCCAGAGCTCCGCGTGGAGAACGAGTAACACGCGTCGCCCTAATCTCCTCTCCACGCGCTTCTCACCGCCATCAACTTTCGATCACAGCTCAATTAGTTTTTGATTAAAATTACAATCTTAACTCTTAAAGGAAATTTCTAAGTCTTAAGTGAGTGAATCTTCTTCCTTATTTCATTCTTAGATCTTTCCATATGTTTTATAACATTAGCTAGGGTGTGTGTCTTGAGCAATACTCTTAGTAATTAAGAGCATTAATTCCTAAGGTTAGAAATATATCATAAGTTAGAGTTCATCTATTGAGTAAATTGGGTTATTCAATAGATGGACTTGAGTTTACTAGTTTATAGATTTTCTTAGTTTATTTAAATGATTATTTGGTCTTTAAACTTTAGAACTAAGAATAGAGATCTATCCCAATGAATTGATTAAATTATTAGGATTTGCCTTAACCTAATATGTGAGATTTGGGTTCTAAACCTTAGACCCTTAGTTGTACCTTTGGATTAAGTGATTAGACCCCATCATTTGGAATCTAATTCTTAATCTTTTCATCTTAATTTGGCTAATCAAGATGAGTTTGGGTTAATTTTAAATTATAAAATCAGGTCGGTGATTTATTCATTTAAACCAAATAGTCATCTTTCAATTAAGATATAGTTAGGACTTGGCCAGTCCTAATTATCTTCAACTTGTAGGATCGTGATTCTAAGTTACAGTATGTGTAAAAATTGATGATTCTGAAACTTATGTAACTTAGAGTAGATAGAATGAATAAAGTAGACAACAATGGATATCACCTGTGTTTTAGATAGAGTCTCTTGCTCAATTTGTTTTGATGCTTCGCTTACCTTGATTTTGAGCTTTAAACCATGAACATATTTAAGGTACATAAGATAATTGATAATTATCTTATGTCAACTTTGATCATTCATAAATAGCATTTTGTTTTCTTCTCGTATTTTTGTAAGGTGTATCTTGATTAGTATGCCTCTTGAATCACTTGTTCGGGGTCAGCTTCATTGTTCGGGTCAGTCCGATAGTCTTGTCATGCCTAGTCAGTGGGATAGGATGGATAGACTCTTGCCCATGCTGATTGGATAGTTAGGATTTGATATAGTTATACTAATTCAAGTATACTTACAATTGATTTCTACCTTAGCTCATCAGGCTAAGGGGTTTTAGTGATACTCTATTCAGAACTTCTTTCTTAGCCCATCAGGCTAAGTATTACTGAGTATGCTTTCAGTTTGAGTGGCTTAATTAGCCAATACAGTTTTCAATTTCATAGTTACTATTTTACTTTACATATTCAGCATTTCAGTACTATTTTTACTTTTAGTTTTCATAGTCTTGTTTCTATATAGGATGCTAGTCTTATTTACTATCTTTATATGCATATATAGGATGTTAGTTATGTTTTCAGTGTTATAATATTTTACATGTTCAATTAATGTTATGTCACTTAGCATAATTCTGTTTTGATCATAAACATGTTTAGGATGTATTTTCTTTACAGTATTTGTTTAGTTTTTGCTTACCTAACTTTGTTGCAGTTGCTTGGATGAGGTATGTGCTTACTTCCTAGTTGTTTTAGTTATAAACTGTTTGTTTATAACTTTATACCATTCTTTCCTTATGCTTTCTGCACCTACTTGCTTGTTGTACTAGTTTATGGTGATATTCAGTTAACTTAAATAAACTTTTACCCTAAAATGTACTTAGACAATAATCTAACCAGTTTTTCTTTTTGTTGGCTGGGGCCCTACCATTATGAAATTAATAATAGTAGGTTCTGAGTTTATTGAAGCAGTTGATCCTGTGGAGAGCTTGCCTTTGGAGGAGGAGCCGGTATTTGAAGAATCTTAGCCTTAGTTTCTCTTGCTTGTGAGATTGAGAGTTTCCTTTTCAGCTCTTTAAATTTATTAAAATGTTGTAATAATACAGGTTAATCATTTTCCTTTCAACACTTTTCTTATTCTAGATTATTGTATTATATGGTTGGATGTTGTATTTTATACTTCCGCACTCTGAGTTCTTGTATGATCATTTAGTGATGAATTCTGTGAGATATTTACTTTATGAATGGCAAAGTCCTTAGTTAAGTTAGATTAGAATGTATGTCTAATCCAATTCTAAGTGAGGACCTTGTCATTTGGTAACCCCTCCACCGTAATCATGTTAACTTAAGAGTTAACAAGATCACGGTGGGGCAGGGTCGCCACAGTTAGTATCAGAGAATACCATAAGGTGTCAGAGTGGAATTTGTATTCCTCTCTACCTAATGGATTGTTCTTCTGCTACGAAGTCACTAAATGAATACTTGAGACAACATCCATGTCATATTAAATATAATTCAGAATAAATTGAAGAATAATAATAATATTAAAAGTACAAATATATGAATATATATGTAAATACATATGCTCAAATCTACTAAAGGGATTTAGTCATAATTATAAGTTTAAAATATCAATCAAGAAATGACATTCATAATATATCTGAAGGAGTTCGAGACTATTTGGAAATATGAACATACGTTAGGAATAAAGCAAGGAAGAACTATTGAAGGAGTGTCAGAACGAGGATCACAAGTAATAAATAAATTACTAAAAGAAGGCATCTATAGAGGCCTTGATTTTCCTATATTAGCTAAAGAGTGGCTCGCGATAGTTGACCATATATTCGGTATTATGGAGTGGCCTAATCACATTAAACTAGAAGTGGTGCTATGTCTTCTGTGTGTTCAAGCAAAAGAATGGTGGATTATGTCATATGAAGAATTATTCCATAAGGCTCAGGAGGAGCATCGTGAAGTAACTTATGAAGATTTTCGTATAGCATTTTTCACTAAGTATATAGGGTGTGAGTAGTATATAATCCATGATGTAATAAGTATGACATATTTCACTATTGTAATAAAAGTTTAATGATGAATAAATAAGAATTTAACCTTTGGCGTATCTTACATTGTAAGTAAGCTAAGTATACATATTTTGATTTTAGAAAGATGAATCCGGCAACATCTCCAAATAATACTCCGATCAACGCTCAACCCTCTTCCAGCAATGCTCCAATTAACACTGTAGCAGTCACCAACAATACTACTATAGATGAAGTAACCTCTTTGAGAAATATGGTTAGCGCAATGCTCGAAAACCAGAACCAGCAAGCTCTAGCCATTCAAAAGTTAGTGGCTGCATTACCATCCGCCAACGCCAGCACTTCTTCAGCATCTCCTACTCCAAATTTTGCTAGCACATCTCGACAGTCTGGAGATGGAATATTCCATAGTTTCTTGAGGTTAAGACCACCTACTTTTGACGGATCTGAATCACCTGTAGAAACTTTAGCATGGTTAAAAGCAGTAGAGAAGAATATTACCAGTCTGGAGTGTTCAAGTAATCAATCAGTAAGATTAGCTACACACTTGCTTAAGGGAGAGGCGGAACATTGGTGGGAGCAAATAAGAGCAACACGTTTTGAGGAATTTGAACTAAATGAGATAGAATGGAGTTGGTTTTCTCAGGCCTTCAGAGAAACATTTGTACCACCATCAGCTAAAAACATTATTAGTGAATCTTTGCTAAAATTAACACAAGGAAGTCGATCAGTAGCTGATTATACTACAGAGTTCTGGAAACTCATCCGGTTTGCTTCACATTTAGCTCCTATAGAAGAAGATAAATGTTTTAGATTTGAAAATGGACTTCGAAAGTCCATCAAAGATTCTGTGGTTCCCCTCCAACATACCCTCCAAATTTTGAAGCAACAAGAGTGGTGGAGCACCACCAATCGATTAAAGAAATGAAGAGGAAGGCATTTAATATGAATAGTCGACCTCAAAACTTCAAACAGCACCGTTCAAATCAAGGAAGGGTGTACCAGATGGACACTTATGACACACCAGGACATAATGAAACATGCAATAAACCACATCCTTTGGTAAATGTTACCATTCTGGTAGGGTCTGCTTTACTTGTGGCAAACCAGGGCACGGGTATCGAGAGTGCAAAGCAAATAAAACTATCGATGGAGTACTGATCGATCGGAACCGCCAGAATAAAGTGTTCCGAGCAACTCCCATCAACTCACGAGAACCTCAGAGAGCCCTTATGCCACCACCTTCTGCAATAAAACAGAATCCAGTAAAGACTCAGTATGCTGCAAAATCTCCTAATCCCAATCAAACTAAAGTTCAAGATTCTAATAGAGGACCTTTTGGGAAAGCCAGAGTATATAATCTCACCCCATTGGAGGCAGCAGAAGATAACAATGTAGTCTCAAGTACAAATTCTTAATAATTACTTTTACTTACTGTATTTTGAATCTTCTAATTTTTCATTATTTACATTAGGCACCTTATACATTAAAGATGAGCCATGCAGTATATTGTTTGATACTGGGGATATTCACTCATTTATTTCTGAAAATTTTGCTAAGAAGTTAGATCTACACAGCTACAAACTTGCAAAGACTTTAAATGTTGGACTTCCATCTAGAGCCCAACTTAGTGCAAACAGATTTTGTGATATTCAAGTACCAATAAACAAGCATACCTTCCAAGCCAAGTTAATTATATTACCTATAGCAAACTTTGATATCATACTGGGCATGAACTGGCTTAGTATGCATAATGCTACTACAAATTGTCAAAAGAAGAAGGTTATGTTACAAACTCTGGATGCCTCAGAAACATTTGTAGGAAAATTCAGCACTAATAATTCCTTAATTAATGCAATTCAAGCAAAGAAGCTTGTATACAAAGGGTGTATGGCTTTTCTAGTAACCATGATGGGCAGCAGTAAAGAAGAGATACCTATCTCTGCAATAAAGGTTGTTAAAGATTTTGAAGATGTTTTTCCTAAAGACCTGCCTAGATTACCACCAACCAGAGAGGTAGAATTTGAAATTAACATAGTTCCGGGGACACAACCATTATCTAAGACACCATATAGAATGGCCCCGAAGGAGCTACAAGAATTGAATAATCAACTGCAGGAGCTACTAAATAAAGGATTCATCAAGCCAGGTATGTCTCCCTGGGGAGCTCCAGTGTTGTTTGTAAAAAAGAAAGATGGGTCTATGAGAATGTGCATAGACTACAAGGAACTGAACAATGTAACTATTAAAAATAGATACCCACTTCCATGAATTGATGATCTATTTGATCAACTTTCTGGTGCCATAGTATTTTCCAAAATTGACCTAAGATCTGGATACCATCAAGTAAGGGTAAAAGACTCAGATGTGGAAAAGACAGCATTTAGAATGCGATATGGACATTATGAGTTCTTAGTAATGTCCTTTGGTCTTACTAATGCCCCATCTCTATTCATGGACTTAATACAGAGAGTCCTGAAACCTTACTTAGATAAATTCGTAATAGTTTTTATTGATGATATTTTAATTTATTCAAAAATAGTTAAAGATCATGAGGAATATTTGAGAATAGTTCTGGAGAAACTTAGAAAGCATGAGTTATATGCTAAATTCTCAAAATGTGAATTCTGGTTGAATTCTGTATCATTTCTTGGCCATGTGATTGATGCTCGTGGAATTCAAGTAGATCAAAGCAAAATTTGTGTTATTCAAGATTGGGTTCAGCCCAAAACAATCACTCAAATTTGTAGTTTTTTGGGTTTAGCCGGATACTACATAAAGTTTGTTAAAGGCTTCTCCCAAATTGCTGTGCCACTTACAAAATTGACTCAGAAAGCAGTTCCATTTGCTTGGTCAGAAGAGTGTGAAACTGCATTTCAAACTATAAAGGACGCGTTAACTTCTGCTCCAGTTTTACTTCTTCCAAAAGAAGGGGTTAATTATCAGGTGTATACAGATGCATCTGGAATTGTTTTAGGATGCGTATTAATGCAAGAAGTCAAAGTTATAACTTACGCATCTCGCCAGCTAAAAACTCATGAAAGAAACTATGCTGTGCATGATTTAGAGTTAGCAGCATTAGTTTTTGCCTTAAAAATTTGGCGCCATTATCTATATGAAGTTCCGTGCTCAATATTTACAGACCATCAAAGTCTGAAATATATCTTTACCCAAAGAGTAAACTAAGTCTTAGAAGATCTTCTCCGCTTATGTATGTTAAATTTTTCATGATCCTGGGAAGAGCATATTCCTTTAGTGGAATTTGCATACAATAACAGTTTTCAGTCAAGTATTCAAATGGCACCATATGAAGCATTATATGGGAAAAAGTGTTCAACTCCATTAGCATGGTTTGAGACAGGAGATACTTAATTATATGGATCTGAGTTAGTGGAAGAAACAAATAAGAAAGTTAAACTCATTCAACAAAGAATTAGAACTGCTCAAGACAGACAAAGTAAATATCATGATAACCGTCATCGTCCACTGGAATTCAAAGAAAGAGATTTTGTGTAACAACCCAAGTTGTTACTTGGCTCAATTAAGACTAATCTAAGTCTTAATTAAGGTTCTAAGTCACTAATTAAGTAATTTAGAACTCATCTCTGAAACCTAGGTCAAACTAGAAGTCAACTGAGTCAAACCAGAAATTCTGGAAAATCCCAAATCCTAGAAAATTGACCTTTTATCTAGACCTCAAATTGAAAATCTGACTTCGCCATTGCGTTCAGAACACCCAAATTAGCTATGGGTGAAGTTTTGGAGGCATTTGGAAGTCGTTGGATTTTTGTCAAATATTTTAATAATATTTAAATATCTGAAAATTCAAATAAATAAATACTAGTCGAAATGAAAATCCGAGTACGCCATCGCGTTCCTCACCCCTCATTTAGCTACGGATGATTTATTGGGAATTTTTGGAATGTGTTTTTAAGATTTAATTTAATTAATAAAATCTGTGTAAAATTAATTAAATAATAAAATAAATTTAAATACTTAACGGATTCCGTCAGTTATTTATCACGCCGTTCCATCCATCTGACGGCGTCTACCATTTCCATCTGATCAACAGCAGCCGTCTGATCCAATCGTAGCGATTGATCAGACGGCTCAGAAGCCGTCGTTCTCGTCGCTCAGCGCGTGTCGCGCTGAGCCCTAGCCTCACCACGCGCGAGGTTTCGAGCATTGCATGTGTCCCTCCGCCACTCTAATAGAGGAGATAAAGCTCCAATCTAACTCTCTAGTACCCCATTTCCTCGATTCTGATCATAGCAAGGAAGAAGGAGAAGTTTCGTGCGAGCCCTCGTTTGCGCCGTCCAAATTAAGGTACACTCCCACCCTCGATCTATAATCATTATTCAATTTTTCAATTTTGTTTACCTATTCCGCACTATGGATTGTTCATCTATCGAATTCGATCGGGTTAATCGAACCTGTATGCGTTTGAATTTCAATTTTGTCTACAGTAGTGTACAGTAAAGTTTCTCGCCGCCTGTAAGGATCTAGGGTTGGATCCTGTCGTCGATCCAGATCGTCTTAGGTCTCGGTCCACCCGTCATTAGAAAGATCTTAGTGTCCTCTTTCCATCGCCATATGGATGAGCATCCGCTTCCAACGGTGAGCCCAGAAACAGCGTGCCCTAATTTCCAGTTATCGGGGCGACCGCGAGGAGATGAAGTCTGTTCGGGTTCGACCGGGCCGGCCCGGGCCCGGCCCGAGGCCCGTGGCCCGTGGCATTTTGTCTGCCTCGGCGGGACCCACTTCGCATGGCTCCATCCAGTCACGGCGCGACGCGTGGCTGGGGGGTCTGACGTCTGAACTGGTGGGGCCCGCCGTCTTCTGCTCAGCCAGTGATGATCCGCCACGTGTCCAGCAGAAAATAATTAAAACATATATATATATATATATAATTATATGTCAGTTAATAATAATTGAATTAATTATATATATATATATATATATTATAATAATAGAATTAGTAATTTAATTAAATCTGTATTAAATAATTAATTAAATGCTAAAGTTTAAACTTTAATAACTCCTAAAATACACATCCAAATTATACAAATAAATATATCAAATTGATCAGAAAAATATGAGGAATTTATTGATACTAATAATTTTGCATTTGGACCTGTATTTGGCAAAATAATATTTAGGATTATTAATTTAACTTAATTAAAAATCACAAACATTCAATTGGCTATAACTTTGCAACCATGAATCCAAATATACCAAATATGGGTCTTAAAGTGATCAAAAAACCTCAAGGATTAATTTGATAGTGTTTATTTTGCTGTTTGGATTAGGATTTGACTAATGACATTTAGGACCTAACCCTAAATTATCCTAATTAGGCCATTAAACCCTAGAATTTCAATTGACCATAACTTGGTCAATTGAGCTTCAAATTGAATGATCCAAACATTAATTAAGATCAGGAAAACCTAATTATCAGTAATCTATAAAAATATTTTAGATCCAACGATTAGATTTGCTAATCACCCTTAACTACTCCAAATCTTAATTAGTGAAAATTAGCAAATCTAATAATCCAATTGAGTAATTTAAGTTTCAGAGGACTCATAGAACCATTTAAAATCAATCTATAAGATTGGATTAGTGTTTGAGTGATTAATTTTGCTAATCACTCACTAATCATCCTAAACCCTAATTAGGTCTTAATTTAGTCAAATTAGGTCCAAATTGAGCCTACCACATGTCATTATGATTAGTGGGCTATTTGTAATTTATAGCCACTGATTTTGCTTAATTTGGATACTAATTGGCAAAGTTAGAATTTTTGACATATAATTAAGGATCCCTTAATTAACCTTAAACCCTAGATCTTGTATTGGCCATAACTTGGCCAATTCTTATCAGAATTTAACAAATTTAGATTCCATGGAAAGCTTAGACAGTAAAGAACAATAATCTAAAAGAAATTTAACTTTTACTTAGCCAAATTATTAATCTGTCCTTATGAGTCAAATTCACTAATTTAATCTCATATGACTTAATAATCACCCAAAATTAGTTTAGTTGATGTCTAATCTTACATAAGACAGTAAGAAGTACTTTCCAAAAGAAAATTTCAAAATTTAAGCCCTAGATCAAAATTTGATCTATTGAACCCTTAAGTAGGGGCAAAATGGTCATTTTGCCCAAATTTAGGGTTTAGCCTTTTAAAAGCTCTAAATTCAGTTTCAAATCACTAAAATAAGTAAATAGAATGATTTAGAACTAAAATTAATCAAATCCAAATTTAAATTAGATTTTGATTAAAATCTCAAAATTTGCTCCTTAAAGAAAATTTCCTAAGTCTTAAGTGAGTATTTCTTTTTCCTAAATCATTCTTAGATCTTTCCTTAGGTTCTTATAACATTAGTTAGGATGTGTGTCTTGAGAGATACTCTTTGTAATTAAGAGCCTTGATTCTTAAGATTAGGGATAGATCTTAAGTTAGAATTCATCCATTGAGTAAATTGGGTTACTCAATAGGTGAAACCTTGAGTTTTCTAGTTTATAGATTTTCTTAGTTTATTAAATGATTATTTGATCTTTAAACTCTAGAATTAAGAATAGAGATCTATCATAATGAATTGATTTATCATTAGGACTTGCCTTAACTTAATCTGTGAGATTTGGGTTCTAAACTTAGACCTTTAGATTATACCTTTAGATTAAGTAATTAGACCCCACTATCTGGAGTCTAATTCTTAATATTTTCATCTTGATTTGGCTAATCAATATGAGGTTGGGATGAATTAAAATACAAAATTAGGTCGATGATTTATTCATTTTAACCAAATAGTCGTCTTTTGATTAAGTCATAATTAGGACTTGGCCAGTCCTAATTATCTTCAACTAGTATGATTCGTGATTCTAAGTTACAGAATGTGTAAGAATTAATGATTCCGAAACTTATGTAACTTAGAGTAGATAGAACGAATAAAGTAGATAATAACGAATATCACCTGTGTTTTAGATAGAGTTTCTTGCACTTTGATTTTAATGCTTCGCATTCCTTGATTTTTGATCCTTATACCTTGAACATGTATTATGTACTTAAGATATTTGATAAATATCTTATGTTAATTTGGAACATTCATAAGCAGTATTATGTTTTCATTTCACAAGTGGTTTGTAAGGTGTAGCTTGATTAGTATACCTCTTCGATCAACTCGTTCGGGGTCGGCAACCTTTCGAGGGTTTAATGTCCGACAGTCTATTGGCCATGCCTAGTCCGAGTGATAGGATGGATAGACTCTCGCCCTACTGACTATAGAGTCAGGATTCTGATATGGATATACTAATTCAAGTACACTTACATTCAGTTCTATCTTAGCTCATCAGGCTAAGAGTTTTCAGTAATGTTTAGTTCAGAGTTTCTTAGCTCATCAGGCTAAGATTTGCTGAGTTCATGTTCAGTTCAGGTGACTTATATAGTCATTATAGTTTCAGTTTACAGTTACTGTTTTACTTGTATATTCTGTATTTCAGCACTATTTTACTTACAGTTTTCCTGCACTTGTTTCTATATAGGATGTTAGTTTTACTTACTATTTTCATATGCTCACATAGGATATTAGTTGTTTTCAGTTTCATACTGTTATGTATGTTACCTAGCATATTTTGTTTGATCATAAGCATGTTTAGGTTGTACCTCTTCTTATAGTTTTATTTAGTCTGTTGCTTACCTGTCTTTATTGCAGTTGCTTGGAGGAGATATGTATTACTTCCTAGTTACTTTAGTTATAAATTGTTTGTTTATAACTCATTACTGTTCTTTTTGTACGCTTTTCTGCCCCTATTTGCTTCAAGTTTCTGGTTAATGGTGATATTCAAGTAACTTAATAAAATTGTTTGCCCTAAAATATACTTAGACATATTGTCTAACCAGTTTTTCTTTTGTTGGCTGGGGCCCTACCATTATGAAACTAATAATGGTAGGTTCTGAGTTTGTTGGAGCAGCAGATCTAGTAGAGAGCTTGCCATTGGAGGAGGAGCCTGTTCCTGAAGATCTGTAGTTTCAATTTTCTTTCTTCCAGTGAGATTGAGAGTTTCCTTTCAGTTCTTTTAAACTTATTAAAATGTTGTAATAATACAGGTTTATATTTCTCTTTCAGTACTTTACTTATTCTGTATTGTTGTATTTATACTGTATTAGATGGATGTTATGTTTATGCTTCCGCACTCTGAGATCATATATAATCATTTAGTGATAGTATTTTTGGATGAATGGCAAAGTCCTTAGTTAAATTGGATTAGAATGTGTGTCTAATCCAATCTTAAGTGGGGACCTTGTCATTTGGTGACCCCCTCCACCGTAATCATATTAACTTAAGGGTTAACAGGACCACAGCGGGGTAGGGCCGCCACAGTTGGTATCAGAGAATTCCAAAAGGTGTCAGATTGGAATTTGCATTCCTTTCTACCTAATGGACTGTTCTTCTGCCACTTGATCACTAAATGAATACTTGAATTAACATCCATCACATTATGAGTATAACTCAGAATAAGTTAAGTTATTAAATAACTATAAAAGATGATAAACCATAAATATCAAATTATGTGTACATATATATGCTCAACAAATCTAAAGTAAAATGTTATAATTGTAAGAATAAAAGATCATCTAGGAATGGCATTCATGACTTACTTAAAGGAGTTCGAGACTATTTGGAAATATGAACATAAATTAGGTAAAAAGCAAGGAAGAACGATTGAAGGAGTATCAGAACAAGGATCACAAGTAATAAATAAATTACTGAAAGAAGGCGTCTATAGAGGCCTTGATTTTCCAATACTAGCAAGGGAATGGCTCGCGAGAGTTGACCATATATTTGGTGTTATGGAGTGGCCTAGTCACATCAAATTAGAAGTGGTGCTATGTCTTCTACGTATGCAAGCAAAGAATGGTGGATTATGTCATACGAAGAATTATTTCGTAAAGCACAAGAGGAGCATCGTGAAGTAACTTATGAAGACTTTCATAGAGTATTTTTCACTAAGTATATAGGGTGGGAATAATATGTAATTCATGATGTAATAAGTATGATATATGTCATTATTATAATACAAGTTTAATAATGAATAAATAAGGAATTTAATTTTTGTCATATGATTCATTTTAAGTAAGCTAAGTATACATGTTTTGATTTCAGGAAAATGAATCCTGCTACTTATCCAAACAATACTCCACTCAACCCTCAACCGTCTGTGAGCAACGCTCCAAACAATACCGTGGCCGCTTCTAATACTATAGATGAGATAACCTCTCTGAGAAATATGGTTACTGCAATGCTAAAGAATCAAAATCAGCAGGCTCTAGCCATTTAAATGTAAGTATCAGTAATACCTGCCACTAATGTCAGCACCTCTTCAGCATCTCCCGCTCCACAAGTTCCCAATACCTTTCGACAGTCTGCAGATGGGATACTTCACAGTTTCCTAAGACTAAGACCTCCTACCTTTGAAGGATCTGAATCCCCGATGGATACATTAGCATGGCTGAAATCTATAGAGAAAAATATCACTAGTCTTGGTTGTTCAAGCAACCAATCTGTAAGACTAGCTACTTATCTTCTGCAAGGAGAGGCAGAACATTGGTGGGAACAAGAAAGGAACACACGTTTTGAGGAATTCAAATTAGATGAAATGGAATGGAGCTGGTTTGTCCAAGCATTTAAGGAATCATTTATTCCACCATCCACTAAGAACATAATTGGCGAATCATTATTGAAATTAACCCAAGGAAATCGATCAGTAGCTGAATATACTTCAGAATTTTGAAAGCTCATACGATTTTCACCTCACTTGGTTCATACTGAAGTAGATAGATGTTTCAGATTTGAGAATGGACTTCGAGAATCCACTAAAGATCACGTAATTCCCCTACAACACACCCAGTTCGAGAAATTGGTTGAAACAACACAAGTTATAGAGCATCATCAATCAGTCAAGGACATGAAGAGAAAAGCTTTCAACATGAACAAATACCCTCAGAACTTCAAGCAACAAAGAACAAACCAAGGAAGGGTATATCAGATGGAGACTACTGAAACATCAAGCCAAACTGCCACCTGTAATAGGCCACATCCTTATGGAAAATGTTATCATTTTGGCAGAGTTGTTTTACTTGTGGAAGGAAAGGTCATGCGTATAGGGACTGTCGATCAAATAAAATGATTGATGGAGTAACTATTGAACGAAATCATACGAATAAAGTATTCCGTGCCACTCCCATCAATTTCAGAGAGCCTCAAAGGACTCTTATGCCACCTCCTGCTCAAGAGCGAACCCTTACAAAGGTTCAATATGCTGCAAAACCTTCAAATCCAAATCAATCAACAGCTCAGATATCTGATAGCAGACCTGCTGGAAAGGCAAGAGTGTACAATCTCACTCCTGTAGAAACAGCCGAAGACAACAACGTAGTCTCAGATACAATTCGCAACTTTTGCTTTTCTTACTGAATTAGAACTTCCTAAAGTCTATATTTTTATTATTAGGCACCCTATACTTTAAAGATGAGCCCTGCAATATATTGTTTGATACTGGGGCTAGTCATTCATTTATCTCTGAAAATTTTGCTAAGAGATTAGGACTATCATGTTACAAACTTGCGAAGATCTTGAGTGTTGGACTTCCATCTGGAGCCCAACTTAGTGCAAACAAATTCTGTGATGTTCAAGTACCAATCAATAACCATACCTTCCAAGCCAAGTTAATTATGCTACCTATAATAAATTTTGATATCATATTAGGCATGAATTGGCTTAGTATGCATAACGCTACTATTAACTGTCAAAAGAAGAAGGTTGTTTTGCAAACTCCAGGAGCTTCAACGATGTTTATTAGGAAATTCAGCACTAGTAGCTCCTTAATCAACGCAATTCAAGCAGAGAAAATGGTGTGCAAAGGCTATAGTTGTATTCTGATGGTGATGATGGGGTAGTAACAAAGAAGTAACCCCAATCTCTAAATAAAAGTTGTTAGAGATTTGAAGATATTTTTCCTGAAGATCTGCCTGGTTTACCACCAACTAGAGATGTAGAATTTGAAATAAATGTAATTCCAGGGACACAACCTCTATCAAAAGCACCATATAGAATGGCCCCGAAAGAACTGCAAGAGTTAAATGAGCAATTACAAGAACTGCTAAATAATGGGTTTATTAAACCAAGTATGTCCCTGTGGGGAGCCCTGGTACTATTTGTAAAGAAGAAAGATGGGTCTATGAGAATGTGCATAGACTACAGAGAGCTAAATAAAGTCACTATTAAAAATAGATACCCACTTCCTCGTATCGATGATCTGTTCGATCAACTTGCCAGTGCTGTGTAGTGTTCTCTAAAATTGATTTTAAGGTCAGGGTATCATCAAGTGAAGGTAAAGGACTCCGATGTAGAGAAGACAGCATTCAGAACGTGATATGGGCATTTCGAGTTTTTTGTAATGTCATTTGGTCTCACTAATGCCCCATCTCTGTTCATGGACTTAATGCAGAGAGTTCTGAAACCTTATCTAGATAAATTTGTTATAGTATTCATTGATGATATCTTAATTTACTCCAAGACAGTAAAGGATTATGAAGAACACTTGAGATTGGTTCTGGAGAAGCTTAGAGAGCATGAGTTATATGCTAAATACTCTAAGTGTGAATTTTGGCTAGATTCTGTATCATTTCTTGGACATGTGGTTGATGCTCGTGGAATCCAAGTAGACCAGAGTAAGATTAGTGCTATTCAGGATTGGGTTCAGCCCAAGACAGTTACTGAAATTCATAGTTTTCTGGGTCTAGCCGGATACTACAGAAGGTTTGTTAAAGGCTTCTCCCAGCTTGCCGCACCTCTTACAAAATTAACCCAGAAGGCAGTTCCATTTGTTTGGTCAGAAGAATGTGAAACTGTATTTCAGTCTATAAAGGACGCATTAACTTCTGCTCCAGTTATAGTTCTTCCAAAAGAAGGAGTCAATTATCAGGTGTATACAGATGCATCTGGAATTGGGTTAGGATGCGTATTAATGCAAGAAGGCAAAGTTATAGCATACGCATCTCGCCAGCTTAAAACCCATGAAAGGAACTATGTTGTACATGATTTAGAATTGGCAGCATTAGTTTTTGCATTAAAAATCTGGCGCCATTATTTGTACGGAGTTCAATGCTCTATATTCACAGACCACCAAAGCCTGAAGTACATCTTTACTCAGAGAGAATTGAACTGTAGGCAAAGAAGATGGCTGGAATTAATTAGTGATTATGATTTATATATCCAGTACCATCCAGGAAAAGCTAATGTGGTAGCTGACGCGTTAAGCCGTCACACTGTTCTTAACAGCTTAATTTCAGAAAGTCCGTTGGTAAATGAGTTTCATAAAATGGAAATTTATTTTGCTAAGGAAAATTCAGTCAGTACCATGATATCTATGAATAATATAGAACCCACATTCCATAGAGATGTTTCAATCTCTCAAAGCAAGGATGATGAATATTTAAACTTTAAAGTGGCAATAGAAAGTGGTCGTCGTCCAGAATTGCAGTTTAAGAAAGGTACTATTTACATGAATAATCATCTCTGGATTCCTAAATCCATGCAGAAAGAGATCTTGATTGAAAGTCACAATTCAGGATATCAAATTCATCCAGGAAATTCTAAGATGTATCAAGACCTAAAACAATCATTCTGGTGGCCAGGGATGAAGAAAAGTATTGCAGAATTTGTTGCAAAATGCCACGCTTGTTGCTTAATAAAAGCAGAGCATCAAAAACCTGGTGGCTTATTGCACCCACTAGAAATCCCAGAATGGAAATGGACTGATATATCCATGGATTTTGTCATGGGTTTGCCCCGTGCTAGATCTGGAGCTGATTCAATATGGGTTATAGTAGATCGTCTCACAAATCTGCTCATTTTATTCCAATCCGTCAAACTGACTCAGTGGAGAAATTAGCTAAACTGTACATTAAGGAAATAGTCAGATTGCACGGAATTCTTAAAACAATTGTATCCGATAGAGACAGCCGTTTTACTTCTAAATTTTGGCAGGCTGTCCATCAAGATTTAGGCACAACTCTGGCCATGAGTACAGCATTCCATCCCCAAATAGATGGCCAAACAGAGCGAGTAAATCAATTCTTAGAAAATCTTCTGCGTTTATGTATGTTGGATTTTTCAGGATCCTGGGAAGAGCATATTCCTTTAGTGGAATTTGCATATAATAACAGTTTTTAGTCAAGTATTGAGATGGCACCATATGAAGCCCTATATGGAAGAAAATGTTCATCCCCACTAGCATGGTCTGAGTCAGGAGATACTCAATTATATGGATCTGAGCTGGTGGAAAAAACAAATAAAAAGGTTAAACTCATTCAGCAAAGAATCAGAACAGCTCAAGATAGGCAGAGTAAATATCATAATAATCGTCATCGTCCTCTAAAATTCAGTGAAGAAGATTTTGTGTACCTAAAAGTGAGCCCGATGAAAGGAATCTATCATTTTGGAGTTTCTGGAAAGCTCAGTCCAAGGTACATTGGACCTTTCAAAATTTTGCAGAAGATTAGTTCAACAGCTTATAAATTAGAGCTACCAGAAGATTTTGCTGCTGTTCAAAATGTATTCCACATATCATCACTAAGAAAGTGTCTTCGAGATCCTTCCCATTTTATTGAACATCCTGCAATTGAAATTCAACTTGATCTTTCTTACACTGAAGAATTAATTAAAATCCTAGATCGTGATCTGAAGAAATTAAGGAATCGATCTATTCCAATGATAAAGATTCAGTGGAAGAACCGGACTTGTAATGAAGCCACCTGGGAGAAAGAAGTGGATATACGTCAAAAGTACCCAAACCTTTTTAATCAAGGTGATTCTTCAACTCTATCTTATTTCAATTCGTTTCTTTATATCTGCTTAAATTTTTTTTCTCACTTGAGTGATGTCAAGGACGACATCATTCTTAAGTGGGGGAGTTTATAACAACCCAAGTTGTTACTTGGCTCAATTAAGACTAATCTAAGTCTTAATTAAGGTTCTAAGTCACTAATTAAGTAATTTAGAACTCATCTCTGAAACCTAGGTCAAACCAGAAGTCAACTGAGTCAAACTAGAAATTCTAGAAAATCCCAAATCCTAGAAAATTGACCTTTTATCTAGACCTCAAATTGAAAATCTGACTTCGCCATTGCGTTCAGAACACCCAAATTAGCTATGGCTGAAGTTTTGGAGGCATTTGGAAGTCGTTGGATTTTTGTCAAATATTTCAATAATATTTAAATATCTGAAAATTCAAATAAATAAATACTAGTCGAAATGAAAATCCGAGTACGCCATCACGTTCCTCACCCCTCATTTAGCTACGGATGATTTATTGGGAATTTTTGGAACGTGTTTTTAAGATTTAATTTAATTAATAAAATCTGTGTAAAATTAATTAAATAATAAAATAAATTTAAATACTTAACGGATTCCGTCAGTTATTTATTGCACCGTTCCATCCATCTGACAGCGTCTACCATTTCCATCTAATCAACAGCAGCCGTCTGATCCAATCGCAGCGATTGATCAGACGGCTCAGAAGACGTCGTTCTCGTCGCTCAGCGCGTGTCGCGCTGAGCCCTAGCCTCGCCACGCGCGAGGTTTCGAGCATTGCAGGTGTCCCTCCGCCACTCTAACAGAGGAGATAAAGCTCTAATCTAACTCTCTAGTACCCCATTTCCTCGATTCTGATCATAGCAAGGAAGAATGAGAAGTTTCGTGCGAGCCCTCGTTTGCGCCGTCCAAATTAAGGTACACTCCCACCCTCGATCTATAATCATTATCCAATTTTTCAATTTTGTTTACCTATTCCGCACTATGGATTGTTCATCTATCAAATCTAATCGGGTTAATCAAACCTGTATGCGTTTGAATTTTAATTTTGTCTACAGTAGTGTACAGTAAAGTTTCTCGCCGCCTGTAAGGATCTAGGGTTGGATCCTGTCGTCGATCCAGGTCGTCTTAGGTCTCGGTCCACCCGTCATTAGAAAGGTCTTAGTGTCCTCTTTCCATCGCCATATGGATGAGCATCGGCTTCCAACGGTGAGCCCAGAAACAGCGTGCCCTAATTTCCAGTTGTCGGGCGACCGCGAGGAGATGAAGTCTTTTTGGGTTGGACCGGGTCGGCCCGGGCCCGGCCCAAGGCCTGTGGCCCGTGGCGTTTCGTCTGCCTCGGTGGGACCCACTTCGCAGGGCTCCATCTAGTCACGGCGCAACGCGTGGCTGGGGGGTCTGACGTTTGAACTGGTGGGGCCCGCCGTCTTCTGCTCAGCTAGTGATGATCTGCCACGTGTCCTGCAGAAAATAATTAAACATATATATTTATAATTATATGTCAGTTAATAATAATTGAATTATATATATATATATATATATTATAATAACAGAATTAGTAATTTAATTAAATCTGTATTAAATAATTAATTAAATGCTAAAGTTTAAACCTTAATAACTCCTAAAATACACATCCAAACTATATAAATAAATATATCAAATTGATCAGAAAAATATGAGAAATTTATTGATGCCAATAATTTTGCATTTGGACCTGTATTTGGCAAAATGATATTTAGGGTTATTAATTTAACTTAATTAAAAATCACAAACATTCAATTGGCTATAACTTTGCAACCATGAATTCAAATATACCCAATATGGGTCTTAAAGTGATCAGAAAACCCCAAGGATTAATTTGATAGTATTCATTTTTCTGTTTGGATTAGGATTTGACTAATGACATTTAGGACCTAACCCTAAATTACCCTAATTAGACCATTAAACCCTAGAATTTCAATTGACCATAACTTGGTCAATTGAGCTCCAAATTGAATGATCCAAATATCAATTTAGATTAGGAAAACCTAATGATCAGTAATCTATAAAAATATTTTAGATCCAACGGTTAGATTTGCTAATCACCCTTAACTACTTCAAATCTTGATTAGTGAAAATTAGCAAATCTAATAATCCAATTTGAGTGATTTAAGTTTTAGAGGACTCATAGAACCATTTAAAATCAATCTATAAGATTGGATTAGTGTTTGAGTGATTAATTTTGCTAATCACTCACTAATCACCCTAAACCCTAATTAGGTCTTAATTTAGTCAAATTAGGTCCAAATTGAGCCTATCACATGTCATTATGATCAGTGGGCTATTTGTAATTTATAGCCACTGATTTTGCTTAATTTGGACACTAATTGGTAAAGTTAGAATTTTTGACCTATAATTAAGGATCCCTTAATTAACCTTAAACCCTAGATCTTGTATTGGCCATAACTTGGACAACAATTATCAAAATTTAGCAAATTTAGATTCCATGGAAAGCTTAGATAGTAAAGAATAATAATCTAAAAGAAAATTTAACTTTCACTTAACCAAATTATTAATCTGTCCTTATGAGTCAAATTCACTAATTTGAACTCATATGACTTAATAATCACCCAAAATTAGTTTAGTTGATGTCTAATCTTACATAAGACAGTAAGAAGTACTTTCCAAAAGAAAATTTTAGAATTTAAACCCTAGATCAAAATTTGATCTTTTGAACCCTTAAGTAGGGGTTGCCCAAATTTAGGGTTTAGCCTTTAAAAGCCCTAAATTCAGTTTATAATCACTAAAATCAGTAAATAGAATGATTTAGAACTAAAATTAATCAAATCCAAGTTTTAAATTAGATTTTGATTAAAATCTCAAAATTTGCTCCTTAAAGAAAATTTCCTAAGTCTTAAGTGAGTGTTTCTTTTTCCTAAATCATTCTTAGATCTTTCCTTAGGTTCTTATAATATTAGTTAGGATGTGTGTCTTGAGAGATACTCTTAGTAATTAAGAGCCTTGATTCTTAAGATTAGGGATAAATCTTAAGTTAGAATTTATCCATTGAGTAAATTGGGTTACTCAATAGGTGAAACCTTGAGTTTTCTAGTTTATAGATTTTCTTAGTTTATTAAATGATTATTTGATCTTTAAACTCTAGAATTAAGAATAGAGATCTATCCTAATAAATTGATTTATTATTAGGACTTGCCTTAACTTAATCTGTGAGATTTGGGTTCTAAACTTAGACCCTTAGATTATACCTTTAGATTAAGTAATTAGACCCCACCATTTGGAGTCTAATTCTTAATCTTTTCATCTTGATTTGGCTAATCAAGATGAGGTTGGGATGAATTAAAATACAAAATTAGGTCGATGATTTATTCATTTTAACCAAATAGTCATCTTTTGATTAAGTTATAATTAGGACTTGGCCAGTTCTAATTATCTTCAACTAGTATGATTCGTGATTCTAAGTTACAGAATGTGTAAGAATTGATGATTCCGAAACTTATGTAACTTAGAGTAGATAGAACGAATAAAGTAGATAAAAATGAATATCACCTGTATTTTAGATAGAGTTTCTTGCACTTTGATTTTGATGCTTCGCATTCCTTGATTTTTGATCCTTATACCTTGAACATGTATTATGTACTTAAGATATTTGATAAATATCTTATGTTAATTTGGAACATTCATAAGCAGTATTATGTTTTCATTTCACAAGTGGTTTGTAAGGTGTAGCTTAATTAGTATACCTCTTCGATCAACTCATTCGGGGTCGGCAACCTTTCGAGGGTTTAATGTCCGATAGTCTATTGGCCATGCCTAGTCCGAGTGATAGGATGGATAGACTCTCGCCCTACTGACTATAGAGTCAGGATTCTGATATGGATATACTAATTCAAGTACACTTACATTCAGTTCTGTCTTAGCTCATCAGGCTAAGAGTTTTCAGTAATGTTCAGTTCAGAGTTTCTTAGCTCATCAGGCTAAGATTTGCTGAGTTCATGTTCAGTTCAGGTGACTTATATAGTCACTATAGTTTCAGTTTACAGTTACTGTTTTACTTGTATATTCTGTATTTCAGCACTATTTTACTTACAGTTTTCCTGCACTAGTTTCTATATAGGATGTTAGTTTTACTTACTATTTTCATATGCTCACATAAGATATTAGTTGTTTTCAGTTTCATACTGTTATATATGTCACCTAGCATATTTTGTTTGATCATAAGCATGTTTAGGTTGTACCTTTTCTTACAATTTTGTTTAGTCTGTTGCTTACCTGTCTTTGTTGCAGTTGCTTGGAGGAGGTATGTATTACTTCCTAGTTGCTTTAGTTATAAACTGTTTGTTTATAAGTCATTACTGTTCTTTTTGTACGCTTTTCTGCACCTATTTGCTTCAAGTTTCTGGTTGATGGTGATATTCAATTAACTTAATAAAGTTGTTTGCCCTAAAATATACTTAGACATATTGTCTAACCAGTTTTTCTTTTGTTGGCTTGGGCCTTACCATTATGAAACTGATAATGGTAGGTTCTGAGTTTGTTGGAGCAGCAGATCCAGTAGAGAGCTTGCCATTGGAGGAGGAGCCCATTCCTGAAGATCTGTAGTTTCAGTTTTCTTTCTTCCAGTGAGATTGAGAGTTTCCTTTCAGTTCTTTTAAACTTATTAAAATGTTGTAATAATACAGGTTTATATTTCTCTTTCAGTACTTTACATATTCTGTATTGTTGTATTTATACTGTATTGGATGGATGTTATGCTTATGCTTCCCACTCTGAGATCATGTATAATCATTTAGTGATAGTATTTTTGGATGAATGGTAAAGTCCTTAGTTAAATTGGATTAGAATGTGTGTCTAATCCAATCTTAAGTGGGGACCTTATCATTTGGTGACCCCTCCACCGTAATCATGTTAACTTAAGGGTTAATAGGACCACGGCGGGGCAGGGCCGCCACATTTTGTGTATATAAAGGTGAGCGCAATGAAAGGAATCTATCGTTTTGGAGTTTCAAGAAAACTCAATCCCAGATATGTAGGACCTTTCCAAATTATTCAGAAGATTGGATCAGCGGCTTATAAACTAGAACTACTAGAATATTTTACTGTTGTTCATAATGTGTTTCACGTATCATCACTAAGGAAGTGTCTTCGAGATCCTTTCCATCTTATTCAACTTCCTATAATAGAAATTCAGCTTGTTCTTTCATACACTGAAGAACCATATAAAATTTTAGATCGTGATCAAAAGAAATTAAGAAATCGATCTATTGCAATGATAAAGATTCACTGGAAGAATCGGTCTTGCAATGAGGCCACTTGGGAGAAAGAAATAGATATGCGTCAGAAATACCCAAACCTATTTAATCAAGGTAATTGTTCAACCTTAGCCTATTGCAATTATTTCTTTATATCTACTTTACTTTTCTCACTTGAGTGATGTCGAGAACAACATCATTCTTAAGTGGGGGAGTTTGTAACAACCCAAGTTGTTACTTTGGTTAATTAAGATCAATTTAAATCTTAATTGAAGTTCTAAGTCACTAATTAAGTAATTTAGAACTTATCTCAAAAACCTAGGTCAAACTAGAAGTCAATTAAGTCAAATCAAAAATTTTGAAAAATTTCAAACCCTAGAATTTGACTTTTTATCTAGACCTCAGATTGAAAATATGACTTCATCATTGCATTCAAAATACCCAAATTAGCTAAGGGTGAAGTTTTGAAGGTATTTGGAAGTCGTTGATTTTTGTCAAATATTTTAATAATATTTAATACCTGAAAATTCAAATAAACAAGTACTCGTCGAAACGAAAAATCCGAATGCACCATTGCGTTCCTCACCCCTCATTTAGCTAGAGGTGATTTATTTGAAATTTTTGGAATGCATTTTTATGGTTAAATTTACTTAATAAAATCGGTGTAAAATGAATTAAATAAATTTTTTTTTTTAACATAACGGCGCCGTTGCCTATTATTGACGCCGTCTCCCTACGCTTTAATCGGCGCCGTCTATCCAGATGGATCATCTCCGTCGTCTGATCGTTTGATCAGACGGCTGTGACTTCGTCTCCTCCGCCAGAGCTCCGCGTGGAGAACGAGTAACACGCGTCGACCTAATCTCCTCTCCACGCGCTTCTCACCGCCATCAATTTTCGATCACAGCTCGATTAAAGGCTCAGATCTCTCATCCTCGCGAGTCTACGCAATCGAGGACCCGTGACAGTCGAAGAAGCTCTCGTTCGAGGATTGTCATAACCCGAGCCGTCCATTTGAGGTACCCCGTCCTATCTCAATCCTTATTCAAATCTAGCAACTTTAATTTCGTTTCATAATTTCATAGTATGGATTAAACCTTGAGCGGCTTCGATTGAGATCATAATGAGTCATTCGATCGAATTTGAGGTAGGATCTGCAGTAGTCCACAGTAACTGAACTCATTCCAAACCCTAATTCCTAGGGTTAAAGATGATGCGCTGGTTAGGTTACTCACGTCATTGAATCTTATACCATTAGCTAGATCTTGTCCACCTCTTCGTCTTGCCATATGGGACGAGTCCTGCCACCATTGAAAGAGCCTCAAGAAACGATGCCCTAGATCCCAGTCTGCGGAAATCGGGAGAAGAAGACGATGGGTCGGGCCGGGTCGACCCGGGCCCGACCCGTGAGCCGTCAGTTCGATTGAAACCTGTGGGGCCCACATGCGCAGATCGCGCTCCGCAGATGGTGCCACATGTCACCCAGGAGACACGCGTCGCCACCACGCGGCTCGGCGGCAGAGGTGGGGCCCGCGTTTATGGCTCCGTGCCATCTGTCTTGTTTGAGACAGCGGTGGGGCCCACTTGTCTGTCCCAACCAATCAAGTCCTAACACGTGTCCGGCGCTAATCAATTCCTGCATAAATAAAAAGTTAATTCAAATTTATAAACGAATTAAATTTATTAATTAAAATCCATTTAATTAAATCAGTTTCAAATTAATTAAATAAACTATAAAATTTTAAATAATCATATCTTAATATTTATAAGTCCAAAGTATACAAAATTATATACCACTGGAATCAGAAAATTATGAGGAATATTTTGGCCCTGTCAAATCTCAAATTAGATAAGTAATTAACATAGTGATACTTAGGGTATTAATTAAGTCCAAATAATGTTACAAAGTTTCATTTGCCCATAACTTTGTACCCAATGATCCAAACCTATTGAATATGGGTCTTAAAATAATCAAAAAACCCTAATGATCATTTTAGTAAGGTTACCTTTGCTATTTGGATTAGTATTTGGCTAATCACTTTTAGGACCTAACCCTAATCACCCTAATTAGACTTAGAACTTCAATTGACCATAACTTGGTCAATTGAGCTCCAAATTTAATGATCCAAATATCAATTTAGATCAAAAAAACCTAATTAACATAAATCTATAAAAATATTTAGGATCCAATGGTTAGATTTGCTAATCACATCTAATTACCCTAAATCTTGATTAGTAAATTTTAGCAAATCTAATAACCCAAATTGGACATTTTAAGTTTCAGAGTACTCATAGAGTCATTTAGAACCCAGCTGTAAGGTTGGATTAGTGTTTGAGTGATTAATTTCACTAATCACTCACTAATCACCCTAAACCCTAATTAGGTCATAACTTAGTCAAATTAGATCCAAATTGAGCCTACCACATATCATTGTGATTAGTGGACTAATTTTAAACCAAAGCCACTGATTTTATTCAATTTGGACACTAATTGATAAAGTTAGGATTTTGACCTTAATTAAGAATCCCTTAATTAACCTATTAAGCCCTAAATATTGTATTAGCCATAACTTGGCCAATACTTATCAGAATTTGGCAAATTTTAGTTCTATGGAAAGCTTAGGTAATAAAGAACAATAATCTGAAAGAAAATTTAAGTTTTATTTAGCTAAATTGCTGAAATGCCCCTATGAGTCAAATTTATAGATTTGACCTCATAAGGCTTAATAATCACCCAAATTTAGTGTAGTTACTGTCTAATCCTACATTAGACAGTAAGAAACTCATTCCAATAGAAAAAATCAGATTTAGAACTCTAGATCAAATTTGATCTTTTGAACCCTTAAGTAGGGGCAAAATAGTAATTTTGCCCAAATTTAGGGTTTAGCTTTCTAAAGCCCTAAAATCATTTTTATAATCATTAGAATCAGTAAATAGAATGATTTATAATAAAAATTAATTAAGTTCAAGATTAAATTAGTTTTTGATTAAAATTACAATCTTAACTCTTAAAGGAAATTTCTAAGTCTTAAGTGAGTGAATCTTCTTCCTTATTTCATTCTTAGATCTTTCCAAAGGTTTTATAACATTAGCTAGGGTGTGTGTCTTGAGCGATACTCTTAGTAATTAAGAGCCTTAATTCCTAAGGTTAGGAATAGATCATAAGTTAGAGTTCATCTATTGAGTAAATTGGGTTATTCAATAGATGAAACCTTGAGTTTACTAGTTTATAGATTTTCTTAGTTTATTTAAATAATTATTTGGTCTTTAAACTTTAGAACTAAGAATAGAGATCTATCCCAATGAATTGATTAAATCATTAGGATTTGCCTTAACCTAATCTGTGAGATTTGGGTTCTAAACCTTAGACCCTTAGTTGTACCTTTGGATTAAGTGATTAGACCCCATCATTTGGAGTCTAATTCTTAATCTTTTCATCTTGATTTGGCTAATCAAGATGAGTTTGGGGTAATTTTAAATTATAAAATCAGGTCGGTGATTTATTCATTTAAACCAAATAGTCGTCTTTCAATTAAGATATAGTTAGGACTTGGTCAGTCCTAATTATCTTCAACTTGTATGATCGTGATTCTAAGTTACAGAATGTGTAAGAATTGATGATTCTAAAACTTATGTAACTTAGAGTAGATAGAACGAATAAAGTAGACAACAATGGATATCACTTGTGTTTTAGATAGAGTCTCTTGCTCAATTTGTTTTGATGCTTCGCTTACCTTGATTTTGAGCTTTAAACCATGAACATATTTAAGGTACATAAGATAATTGATAATTATCTTATGTCAACTTTGATCATTCATAAATAGCATTTTGTTTTCTTCTCGTATTTTTATAAGGTGTATCTTGATTAGTATGCCTCTTCAATCACTCGTTCGGGGTCGGCTTCATTATTCGAGTCAGTCCGATAGTCTATGTCATACCTAGTCAGTGGGATAGGATGGATAGACTCTTGCCCATGCTAATTGGATAGTCAGGATTTGATATGGTTATACTAATTCAAGTACACTTACAATTGATTTCTACCTTAGCTCATCAGGCTAAGAGGTTTCAGTGATACTCAGTTCAGAACTTCTTTCTTAGCCCATCAGGCTAAGTATTACTGAGTATGCTTTCAGTTTGAGTGGCTTGATTAGCCAATGCAGTTTTCAATTTCATAGTTACTATTTTACTTTACATATTTAGCATTTCAGTACTATTTTTACTTTCAGTTTTCATAGTCTTGTTTCTATATAGGATGCTAGTCTTATTTACTATCTTTATATGCATATATAGGATGTTAGTTATGTTTTCAATGTTATAATATTTTACATGTTCAATTAATGTTATGTCACTTAGCATAATCCTATTTTGATCATAAACATGTTTAGGATGTATTTTCTTTACAGTATTTATTTAGTTTTTGCTTACCTAACTTTGTTGCAGTTGCTTGGACGAGGTATGTGCTTACTTCCTAGTTGTTTTAGTTATAAACTGTTTGTTTATAACTTTATACCATTCTTTCCTTATGCTTTTTGCACCTACTTGCTTGTTATACTAGTTTATGGTGATATTCAGTTAACTTAAATAAACTTTTACCTTAAAATGTACTTAGACAATAGTCTAATCAGTTTTTCTTTTTGTTGGTTGGGGCCCTACCATTATGAAACTGATAATGGTAGGTTCTGAGTTTATTGAAGCAGTTGATCCTGTGGAGAGCTTGCCTTTGGAGGAGGAGCCGGTGTTTGAATAATCTTAGCCTTAGTTTCTCTTGCTTATGAGATTGAGAGTTTTCTTTTCAGCTCTTTAAATTTATTAAAATATTATAATAATACAGGTTAATTATTTTCTTTTCAGCACTTTTCTTATTCTGGATTATTGTATTATATGGTTGGATATTGTATTTTATACTTCCACACTCTGAATTCTTGTATGATCATTTAGTGATGGATTCTGTGAGATATTTACTTTATGAAAGGCAAAGTTCTTAGTTAAGTTGGATTAGAATGAATGTCTAATCCAATTCTTAGTGATGATCTTATCATTTAGTAACCCCTCCACCGTAATCATGTTAACTTAAGAGTTAACAAGACCACGGCGGGGCAGGGTCGCCACACTCCCCTCATCCTCCCACTCCTCCCCAACTCTTCTTTCCCCTCCACTTCCTCATTTTCTTCCTTGGCCACCACCGGTTCTCCCCATTGATCTCCAATAAAGTCTTAACAATAGTAAGAAATTAGAAATAGATGAAATTTTTTTATTCTCTTAATTTCTTTTCTTCTTCTTTTATTAATAATAATAATGTTATTATTATAATAATTATTATTAATGTTATTATTATTATTATTATTTTATTATTTTCATTTATGTTATTTTCATTTGTATTATTTTTTTTCTTTCTATATATATACATATATTCAGTGATATACGACCCAGTTTTATTTTAGCATTTTCATTAAGTTTAGTTTCTTTATAGCTTTTTGTTTTCAGCGTCTTGTTTTACTTCACTTTTAGTTATGTACAATTTTATACTTTTTCAGCTATTTTAGTGTTTTTTATGTAGTACTATTTTTCTTACTTAAATGTTAAATATTCTTAAACTGTACATTTTTATACTTTTTCAACTATTTTAGTAGCTTTTGAAGTGTTAGACTTATTCTCTAATACGAGGTACTTTTCTCTTTTCTTTTGCCCTGGAAACTAGTAATTTGGGATTCGACAATTTGTCAGATCCAGTGCAGTTTGAGAAGCAGGCTTTGGAGGATTCCCAGGAGATCCAGGAAAAGTTTGTGGAGCACTAGCTATGCCAGTTCTTTTATTTACTGTTTAGTTTACTTTCTATTGTGAGTGATATACACTTACTGCTTTTTTATTTTAAGCAAATGGTCTGTAATAACTTAACTCAGGATGTAATTTTTATCTTTCTTTTCTGAGATGAATATTTTCTTACTTATCTTCGGTGATGAATGATATTGATGAATACAATAGCTTCAGCGCTCTATTGCTATTGCTAACTTATACTTAGTATTGTGATGTGATCAACATAAATATAATGTTAATACTCATATATTGGATTCCTATTTAAAGCCACCTCTCATAATCTAATATATATGAGTACTATATCTAATACTTAAGATAAATATTTTACACTTATCTTAAGAATTAATGCTCAGTGCTACCTTGGGTAGGACTTTCATATTAGCTCTTATTCGGGGAAGGTTCAGCAGCCATTCCCGAGAAACGCATCGTTCCACCGCCAATTATCTTTGTTCCTTGAAAATACCTCAGTTGCATGCAGTGATGGGATGGGGCATTATAAGTTAGAATGATCCTAATGGATCTCCAAGTGGGAGATTGTTGGGATGTGGAACCCATTTTGATGGTCCACGGAGGTATCAAATAAAGCTTCGATGGGTTTATGGGAGGTCTCAAGGGGTTCTGTGATAAGTTAGAAATTTAGATGCTCCAGGCGCCACAACGCGCCTCAGAGCCTCGAATTCGAAATCCAGATGCCACGGTGCGCCTCAACGCCTATAATTCGAGTCAAGCACCACAATGCACCTAAGAGCTCATAATTCGAAAGCTAGGGACCACGACGCATCGTAGCGCCCGCCAAACATGCTTGCGCTCCCATGCGTTCCCTGGCACATGCGGAAACCCTGTTACGGGTTTTGGCAGTGCCATAAGTTATTTTTAGGGGTATTTTGAGTCTTTTGGAGTCTATTTAGACCTTGAGTATTTGAAAGAAATATGTGAGGGATATTTTAAACGTCGAATCCTAATCTATTGGAGGTTGATGCTGTTGTTAGCGTCCTTCTACCCTAGAGTGAGTGCAGAAATTTCTGAAGGAAAAGTCGATTAGAAGGTTTTAGAAGTAGTAGATCTATCTTGTTTTTGTGACGGTGATACTCTATATAACTCTTTAATTTTGTTCGTCTTTTCATAGTGGATTTTCTCTGGTGGTGTAGCTTCGTAGTTGTTCTCATTCTTGGGTTTTCCATGTAAATCTATGTCTTTGGCTGTGGTTTGTGTTATGATTCTTTTTGTGCCATAATTTATTTCCTTGCTTATGTTGGTTGATATTTTGTGATTCTTGCTACAGTAACATCACCTCAAACTCGCTATATAAGTCATATCATCTTTTCTTTAATCCTCTAAATTGTTTTTGTCATTTTGTTTTTAAGTTTTATTGTTCATGGAATTAATGTTTGAGCTCTTTTAAATCTTCTCTCATAAAGTCCATGGAAGGTGAATTTCTTGAGTTCGAATTCGAGTTCGAGTTCAATGCAAGTTCGAGTCGAGTTCTAGTCAAGTTTGAGTTGAGTTCGAGTAATTTCAAGTGATTTTAAATAGTGTCCAAATCAAGGCATATAACTCGAATTCGATTCAAAAATTTTCAAGTCGAGTCAAAACGTATCAAGTTTAAGTCGAGTCGAGTTCGAATTTTAAGTTTCAGGTCAAATTGTCAGTCACACCCTACTTCATTCATAGATTTTCAATTTAGCTTTACAGTTGATTGAGTAGGCTAGCAACCGTATCTTATATCTTCTTTGACAATTTGTATTTAACTATTGTGAACATGCAAATCCAAACAAAATGTTAACTCATCTGTGTCGATAAATGCATTGTTCCCCAGAGGATGATACTTAAGATACTCATCTCGTGTTACTTGAATTGTATGCAAACTGATTATCTAGTATTGCGAACACATACAAGACTTTAACATAGTTGCCCTAAAAATACGATCTTTAAAATAGAAATTGGCATGATTAATAGCATGCACATAAAAGGTGTGAAGTACACATTTGTATAATGAAGGAAGTTAATCAATATGCTCATCCTATAGTCATACAAATACTTCAAAAATGATATCACCTCTCTCATCTTCTCATTTATGCTGCGCTAATTAGCCTAACTATTTCTTAAGAATTTAATTTATAATTAGTGCATGATTAATTTTAATCGTTCAGATTTTAAATATGAAAAAAATCCATAATTATTTTCTAAAATAATATTTGTTTTTGGATAGCTGGGATGCACTATGAGTACTATTTCTTAAGGCAGATTCTAATTTTTTGTAAGAAAAAATATTATATTTATACAAAAAAATATTTAGGATCAATAGATAATTTTTTTTTTCTTAATTTTGCATATAGGTCACAAAAAAAATGTATTCAATCAATAATCTACTTACATATCTAATACACAATAATATACATTAAAAAATATATAAGATAATATATTTTTTTTTTTTTTTTGCAAATAGGCCCTACAAAAAAATAAATTCAACTAATAATTTATTTATATATTGAATTGATAGATTATCTATATATTTTAATATATACTAATGTGTAAGTGTAACCATACTCTTTATAAAATTAATTATTTTTTTCTCTTATATTATTAAACCCGCTTTTTTTCACCTTAATCAACATTCAAAATTGTGCACTAATATACTAATATTTACTTAGAATTTATTATATTAAAATAGTGCTACAGTCTAATAGTTAATACTTTATCGCATCTCTACTTATTATTAAAAACTCTTATCTTCATTAAGAAAATAAATTAGTATTTAATATTCCTAAACAATACAAAACATATAACTATCTCTTTGCTTAAGTATTTAATATTTAAATTATTGCATAGTCTTAATATATTGCTATTATTGCTTAGTTTTTTCTAAGCTAAGAAGCCTTACTTCAAAGCTGAAGAGGCTCCATGATAAGAAAAAGAAACCAGTGTCCATCCTTTTCAAATAACTGTCTAATGAGTAATTATATTTAATTCATTTTCTAATTTATCCTTATAATTAATATAGAAAATGTTTTAATATCCTAATAAATGCTCTCAACATTTTTTTCCTAGATTATTATTAATTTTTAATAGATTTTTAATCATAATTTTAATAAATGAATTTCATTTACTATGAATTATGAGTTAATCATTAATTTTAAGCACTTTAATGACTCTGTAGAGCATTGGAGGGGATATGTAACTGTCCACTCTTAAGTACCAAGGTATTGTCCGCTTTGGCCAGAAAGGCCTCACGATTTTGTCCTTAGAAGATAACTTCCCAGTAAGTCACTCATCCTGAAAGTGCTCCCACCTGAGCATGCTTAACTTTGAAGTTCTTATCAGGAACCCCATCGTCATCTGAAAAGGCACCTCGATATGTATCTCCCCAAAAATACCAAACTATTATTGGCATTATAAACAAAATTGTATAGTTGCAGCAATTACTCAAGGATTTATACATACAATATTCCACATGCATTTTTGTTTATAACAATCAAGTAAGACAACACTGAATTCTACTTTTCATAAAAGAGTAAACATGTAGGTGTTGATTGTCACTTTGTGTTCATAATTATGTTGAAGCTTGTTTTCTAAACACACACAAGTTCATACTCATGTTAACTTTGAGATGTATTAACAAAATTTTATCAGTTACATTAATACTCTCATTATTATTAAAGAAGGATATGCATAATTGTGATATCTCGATACCAGATTAGATTACTAATCCGTCACTATATGCTAAATCATAAGATCAAATTGAGTGTCTAAGTCATAATCAAAATATAACATTACACTCATTTTTTTTTGAAAGTAATACATGTCAAAACTAAAAAAGTTGGGTACCATTATCAATGCTAATGGGCTGTTTTTTTTTTTTTTTTTGATAAATTAGGTATTTAAATATTGAATGGATTTGTAGGATAATATCTAAGGATAATTTCTGGAGTTTGTGGTGGGATGGTTATGAGTTTAGAGTGTGTAATCTAAAGGAAAACCAAGACTAATTCAGATCGAGCCTAATTTTGGTTGATTCAAAATATCCCTTTTGTAGGTGGGGTTTTAGTAGGTCAAAAGGCTGGATATAAATTACTATAGGTAGCATAATATGTGTAGTTTGGATCTGGAGTAGATGGCTAGGTTTGATGGTGTTTAGATGGGTGTTGAGGGGCAGGGAAGAAGACTAGGTCGAGTTATTTTCAGATTTGGATGTGGAGGTTGTGGTAGAGTTTGGAGAATGTTTGAGAGATTATATAATGATTTAATAATTTTAAATGATACTTAAGATGCTGGAGAAGAAGTGTGAATAGTTTGAGGTTATGAGAATAAGAGTACAATTAGAAAATAAAATAAAAATAAGATAACAACCTAGCTCACTAAAGATAGATAATAAACTTGACACCACCAAGCACCAAGTAATATGAGAGCTATTCATCCTAAAATTTATTCATTCAAGTTATTTTATTATATTACATTTCAGCTCATATTTATAGGCACTACAAGTCTCTCACCCTATGAGCTTTTGAGGGAAAATATGGAGGGAAATATGGTAATTGGCAATTAGTGAGGAAGTAACTCCAGCTACTTACATTAAATATTTTTCTTATGATATTTCTAGTCAAACATGTGCCTTAATAAATAAAAAAAGTACAATATTAATAAAAATAATATACAAATAGTAAGTCTTTATTGGGATTATATTTTTGTAATTGGGCCCATTTTCAAATTCTTCCCTTAAACTTTAGCCATGACTTTTGTTATTAGGCCTTTGATAATATTCTTAGGATGTGCTACATCAATTATATTTCTTACACTAAAATATGTTATATATGCAAATTTCATAATTTTTAGAGTTAAAATGAGAAATAAATACACTAAATACATTATGTATTAATTTAACTAAAATTTAATATGGTCTAATTATTATAAAATCAAAATATATTTAAATAAAATGGCATGCTGAATATCAATCATTGGATAGGCCAATCCAATCCGAAGGCAAATCGGTGATTAGATTGTCTATTGTGAACCTAATACGTCGCTAGATCGGTGAGACCGAATCTAGTCATTGAATCTGTGCCTTTGTTCCAATATCAATCAGCACTCAAACTGTAGAATTAATATCAGTTTCTGATCAGTAACTCTAATCCAACGGTTGGGGATCAATCAAACTGTAGGCATAATCTAACATTAGATCGACAAACTGTTTTAACAACAATAATTAATTCTTCATAAATCCGGCAATCCGGCTGACTCGACCCGACCGACCTGGCCCACATCCCAAGCCCGATGTTATAGTAACATCTTCGCCATTACTGGGGTTTCACACACCAAAACCTTAGAGAATTACCATTTTTTATTTTGATGCCCTATTTTAATGTTTCAACAGTCGATATGAGGTGCAAGGATGAGATACACGTAATGAAACTTAAATCAATTATAATTCTTCCCATATTGGGATAAATTCTCAATAGTGGGATCTATTTTTGCAATATTCACTCAATTCGGGCTCCACTCATGGAGTAATTGATAATCTCATCTTCACAAGCTACCTTTTATAGTAAATTTGTCTCATGCAATGTTGCTTTTCTAGACTAATTTTCAAACCTAATGTAACGATTCAAGTCGTTCATAAGGCCAATTAGCTCTGAACTCGACTCAAAATTTAGTATCTTGGGCTTCAAAATTAAGATATTCTAAGAATATCACTGAGAAGATAATATTTTTGTGATCATAATACTTGCTTCAGTTTGGAAGAAATCAAAATAACATATACTATATAATTACTTTTCGAGTTTTTATTGAAATTACAAAAAAAGAGAATAAAATTGATCTCAAAATGTGAAACGAGTGACATTTATGAATTAATTGGCCCCAAATTAGTTAGTAAGTGTTTCATATTTTTCAAATGAAAATTGGAAGAAAAATATACAAATATGTTAAGATTAAATTTATCTTAATATTTGAACAAATCCTTAATTAAAATTATTTACAACGCCAATTACTTGGGCACTGATCTGTCATATGACGCCATCTTAATCGTTGGATCGGCTCAGCTCACCATCCAACAGCCCGAAGTCCTTCTGATCTCATGATCAGGATTCCATGAAGCAGATGAGATTCAAGACAGCGGGATGTCATGATCTCAACCTAAATAGAATCAGACGATCCATGTTAAATTTAGATAATGAAGAAGATCTAACTATTGGATATAAATAAAGATCTAACAGCCCAGATTCTTCCATGTGCATCTCTCTCAATATACAAAAATTTAAACATTGAGATATTTTTTTAGATAACGGTAGAGTTCATAATAATAACTCCAAAACTATGCGTGCTCAGGTGAGAGAACTCTCAGGATGGGTGATCTGCTAAGAAGTTATCTCTTAAGAAAAAACTATGAGACCTTTCAAATCAAAGTGAATAATACCTTGATGCTTAAGAATTTGGACTGTTACAAATGATATCAGAACAGGTCATAGGGTGTCAAATAAAAGCTAAATATCATACAGAGCAAAGTACCGCTTCATATGAGTAGCCTCTTGAACCCATGATGGTTAATGTGCTATATTATTGTGGGTACCTCTTAAGCCTATAGATATCACATTTAGTCATATCTACCCAATGAATTGTTCTTGGATCTATGTGTGAATACTGATGAGAGTATCAGTTACTTAAGTTGGGGAGATTGTAATGACCCCTTTAAGTATTATTAAACAGAACTCTTAAATTTTGGCTGAACTTAAGCTTACCCAAGCTAACTCAAGCCCAAACTAAGTCAAACGGACCCAATGTGCCATATGAGGGTGAATTCACCCTTAATAACCATAAATAAGCATAAATGCCAATCCTTTAGGGTACTAAAGGTCCAAAATCCCTTAAATAGCAAGTTGACCCAATTGGGCTAGCCTAAGTCAGATCCTAACCTAACTAGCCCAATACACTGTATATGGGGTAGTTAAGTCAATATATGATCAAATAAGCTTAAATGATCATTGTCAGGCCTAAATATGACCATAGGATATCATAGGCACAAGGGCCCATTATTGACCCACTTGAGTTAGCACAAGCTAGCCCAAGTGGGCCTAAGCCCAAACTAACATATGTACCCCCTCATGGGGATGGTTCAAGCCAAAAATACTACTATGAGCCTATTATGCCATAAAAAGGCCATGAAACTTTTTTGGTTCGAATGACCCACGATGGTCGATTTGGGCTAGCCCAATTTAGCCCAAACTTAGACCCTAGACCTTAAGAGGATAAAATGTTGGAAAATATGGTTTTGGCTAATCAAAATTTATAGACCACTTTAATTAATCCTAAGAAGAAATTAAGACATAGTCTCTGGACCTGAATCCCACTAAACCACCTAAAGGATCTTTTGGGTTAGCTCAAGCTATCCCAAACTGACCCAAAATTAGGATTGGCTCAAAAACTTAGCCAAAATGACTTGAACCAGTTCTATAATTCATAGTGAGATCTATAATAACTCTATGTTGTTACCTATGGAACCCCGCCCTCACTGTGTTCTTGTTAACATGTATGTTAACATGATTACGGTGGAGTGGTCACTGTGACAGATCTCCCATTTATAGTTAGATTAAGTTTTCACCATAATCTACTGATAACTGAGAGATATGCTACATAACTAAATTGAATTTTTAATAAATGTACATACAAGAAATTTAGAGTGCAGAAGCAAGTAAGATTAATATTAATTTAACCATAATACAAAAAGAAATATATTTTAACTCAGAATAAAAATGCAGTAAAGAAAATATATCAAAATTATGTATTTTTACAACATTTGAAATAAAAACACTCATCCTTATAAAAATAAAAGCAAAGACTATCTAAGTATCCATAGCAATGAGATGGTACTCCTCCTAGTCCAGCTCCTCATCGTGCTACAACCTCAAAAGGCTCAAAATCTGATATTCTTAGTTTCACAATACTAGGGCCCAACAAAAAAAAAATCTGATTAGACAAGTGTAGTCCGGAGGAGTTTGTGTAATAGCTCATATGGAGACTTGTTATTAAGGGATCGAGAGGGTTGACGATTGAAAGATAATTTGAGGTTTGGAAAGTCGTATATCCAATATAATTGAGGGAGAGATGAGGTGGAGAGAAGAGCACCATCAATTTCAGTAGTATATTTGTTACCATTTTGTTGGGGGGTATGAAGCGTGCTGAGGCTGTGATGAATGCTAGGTTGTAGAAGAGTCTGAATGGATTTCAGGTATTCACCCCTACCATCCGATTTGAGTGCTCTAATTTTGAATTTCTTTTATAGTTATTTTCAACGAGATTCTAAAAGTTTATGCCATGTTTTCAATGAGATTCCTGAAGTTGATGAATGTTTGTAAAGCATCATTTTTATGTTTTAAAGGAAAAAACCAGCAAAAATAAGTGCAAGCGTCTGGATATCACATCAAGTTGCGGGTTGGTAAGAATTGTGAATGCCAATTAGACTAGTTAGCTTTATCTAATTTGAAAGGAAGGAGATGATGTATGTTAATGGTGACTTGATTTGCCTTAGGGTTAGGGCTAGGTAGAGTTTGAATGTGCGTCGAGGAATTAGATGTAATACGAGAGGGAGCATAAGAAAATACAAGAGAAATTGATAGGGAAGAAGAAATAAAAGAAGGATCAAGATAGATTGAGATAAAAAATCAGAAGCTTCTTACATGAATTTGGCGGAATCATTCGTTTTCCTGAAAGATTCAAGGCTCGCTCTGATACAGTATTAAAGAAGCAACAATGCCATACATAAGTTTAACGGTGGAGATGCAATCGGAGTAATCAATGTAGAAACACACTAGGAATACTAAAAATAAAATATAATAAAATACTTAATTATAATATAAAGTACTTTTAATTAAATTAATACAAGAAAAAATTTCTATAGTTCAATTATTTTTAATAATGATTTGAATACAAAATATAATATAAAATAAAAAACCAAAGAATTATTCATAGCTAAGGCTTGGAGTTGCATGCCTAAGATAGCCGAGCCGACGAGATCCTGTCGATTCCATCCCCTTCTAAATCTAATTTAATTACAGTGCAAAATATTTACACTGTAATCATATAACTTTACTGCTGTTTGCGAATCGTTCGAACTATTAGATCAAACAATTCTTTCGTTCAAATCAATTCAAATGAAGTTCGAACAATTTGATCGGACGATTCTTTCGTACAAACGATTTCATTCATATCAATTTTCGCCTGATAAGACGGCCAATGACCTCGTCCGCCGGAGAAGATGGCCAACGGACTCATTCACTGGTGAGAAGACGATGCCGAAAATCGTTCATTGTTTGAAAGAATGAAATTGTTCGGTTTCCTTCCATCGAAATAACGAAATCATTCCGTTGGTAATTTGTTTTAAGCTCATTTGAGCTAAAGATGTAGCTTAAGGGTGTTATTAAAAGCTTTATATCAGTTTTAAATGTAATTAGTATGAAACGCTTAATTATATCTTAAGAATTTAGCATTAATTATATTTTGAGAGTGTAGTAAATTAAAAATATGATAAAATAATATTTGTAAGTTATATGGTATTCTTTGAATCTCTTTAATATATCATAAATACTCTGTGTTTAAATATTTTTCTGATTTGAAATAAAAATATTAGAGTTAAATAATCACTATTTAAATATTTTTCAGAAAAATTTATACAAAATAATAACAGTGTTTGGAATGTCATAAAAAATTTTGTAGAATATACAATTTAATGCATGATTATAAATTTTGATTAAATTATATAAATAAAAAAAGGAAAAATTCTTGACAATTTATATAATTTATTTTTTTAATTCAAAACTGTTATTTTTTTATAGTAATTTTTAATTCATAAAATCTAATCTAATTTTAATTTAATAGAAACTGAAAATTAGCATTAAATATGCAAATACAAGATAATTTGTGTGCCATATAATTAAATGTATGAAATAATTATTTATAATAAAAGTGCGGCACCACAACTGCGGGGAGAAGTTATGGACGGGGTAACGTAAACGACGGAGGGGGGGTCTTTTAGGTCTTTTATATCAACGGCCCCAAGTTGGAAATATGAGATGTCGAATGAACGCGGATCGAGAGATCGATCTCGAGGAACCCTGGATCAGAGTCTTGCTTGTGCTCGCCTTTTGAAAATTTTGCTTTCGTCTTCGAGCTTTGGCTTTCTTGTTCTTATGCCGATTAGGGAAACATGGATCCTGCGAGTTCGACGGTTTGTTGCAACTGCGGGCACCCTCGCTGGTCCGAACCTTTTTCTCCAATCTTCCGCCGATCCGTGAAGCGCAAGGCCGAGGTTCATGGCCGGGACGCGATTCTGCTGGCCGACGGCTTCGCGCGGGTGGAAGCTGAAAACGAGCTTGCGGCTCTCAGAGAAACCGTAGCAAGTCAGCGGGGAGCGATCCAGGAGCTTTCCTTGGAGCTTGAGGAGGAGCGGAACGCCGCGGCGACTGCTGCAAGTGAGACCATGGCGATGATCCTTCGTCTGCAGCGAGAGAAGGCGGACATTCAGATGGAGGCGCGCCAGTTCCGTCGATTCGCGGAGGAGAAGATGGCTCACGATGTTCGTCAGATCGCTGAGCTCGATGATCTTCTTTTCAGGCGCGAGCAGGAGGCAGAGGCTCTTTCTTGGGAGATTCGGGCTTTTAGACATCGGCTGTTAGAAGTAGGTGCGGATGTTGAAGTCGATCCAATCTCTCTTGATTTTGATGGTGATGGAGGGGGATTCAATCTCCCTCGAGTTGTGCACTATCCTCCCCTGCGCTGTAGTTTCGCGGAATCTTGTGATGATGAAACCGTGGATCTAGAGCAGCGGATCTACGAGTTGGAGAAGATACCCAATGTCACCAGCGTCAACATCATCGACGCATCTTCTGGGCATCTCCGACGTTTATCTGCTGAGGTTAATTTGGTACCTCAGGAATCATCCACCATTGCTGATGGAAATGAGAAAGAGGATGATGATGAGACTGATCGGATCTACACAATAGATGCGGTTCATGGTGTAACGTTGGGCGATGTAAGCATGGGGGACGAATTGATAAAATCGTGGAGGAATGATCAGAACGATCAAAAAGAGAGGTTTGATGGCGGAGAAAGAGAGGATGGTGATATAAAGAAGCTTTACACAAGGCTGCAGGCTTTGGAGGCGGATAGGGAGTCGATGAGGCAGGCGATCATTTCAATGAAGACAGAGAAAGCGCAGCTTGTGCTTCTCAAGGAGATTGCACAGCAGCTATGCAAAGATGGAAAGTCAGAAGTTAGGGTTGTTAAGAAGAAGCCTGCTTTGTTTGCAGCATTTTCATTTGGGTCATTGATCAAGGCAAGTTTCTTTGCATTTTCTAAATTTTTCAAAATGTCTTGTTTTTGCTAAATGCGCATTATAAGGCTTGTTTATTAGGTGAACCCTGCATTATACAGCTGTTAAGCTAAGGAAGTTTTATGATTAATTATAGCTTAATGATTTTCTTCTTCTTTTTTTCTTTGAGCTGAAACATCTGTACGTATACATACTTATTTAAAACCTGGATGCCTGGATTTACCACAAGGTTGGAGACAAAACTCATAACTAACTGCGCTACAGATGGGTGCTAAAGCACCAACGTAATGATACCTTATAAAGTTCCTTTTTATTCTGTGTTCAGTTAATTTTCTCTTCAGATTTGTATATATTGTGGAGTTGCTCTATGAATTTAGCTGCTTGTTTTTGAATGTATGTTTTAGAAAATGATGATTTTGTATTTGATCAAGTGTGGAAATTTTTGACCAGGTTTCTAGGGGGGATTTTTGAGACTTAAACTAATCATGAATGAGTTGTCTTCAACCATATCCAAAATTGGTTATTGATAACATGACATTCTTATGTATAAAATGTGATTGGCGCGATCAGGTGCACATTTGTTAGAAAATAATAATATTATTTTTTTATTTTTAAATATTTAAATGTGGCTAATTTTGTGGTAGTATTTTTATATCATTGAATTTGAAAAATCATTCAAACCAATTGGTAAATTTAAAATAAAATACATGGTGCAAATTTAATTCTAATAGAAGCCATAATCTTGAGGACATAAATATTGACAATCATGTGATCAAGAGGAGCGAGAGATTCAAATACCTTGGTTCAATTTTTCAAAATAATGGTTAAGTAGAGAGCAATGTGGTTAATTGGATCCAAGCTTGGTTGAAATGGAGTATTTTTGGAGTGTTATGCGATTGAAAAATCCCATTCAAAATTAAAGGAAAATTCAATATAATAGCTATATTCCCAACTATGTTATTTGAGGTTGAATATTGTTTTGATTCTAGCCCACTTGCAATTGGGCTTTCTCACCCAAGTGCACTTGGCAATCACACCCATATTTGCTTAAGCGTGCACCTAGGAACACACCTAGGCGAACAATTTATGAAACTGTTTGGCGTGCCTAGGTTCCCTCAGCTGTGCTTAGACACCCTCAAACATGCTCATACATGCTCGAGCAAACTATTTTTGAAATCCTTTATGAATGGTTTTTATAAACATTTCTTGAACCGCTGCTTTGAATCATATTGGGCATTTCTTAGAATTGTCCGACGAGCCCAAGCGAGCCCATGTGCACCTTGAATTTTTATAAATGTATGGAAAATGTTAATAACGGTAACCAATTATACAAACCAACTACTCACTATATAAACCGATTACACACTAACTAGTTATACCCTTATGTAACTTTCTCTATATATAGAAGCCCATTGTACTTGTAATAGAAAAATGAATCATAATTACTTTTCTGCAACAATTGTTTCTCTCCTCTCTCACGGCATCTCCTTCTTTCATGGTCTCGGAGCAGCCAACACTATTCACCGGTGAAGTTCAACCTTTCCTGTAACATCTCAGCCCCAACCTTCTTAGTCAACCCTCAACATCAACACCTCCCACAAGGGAATCTCTGCCCCCTTCCTCCCCTCTATCTAATCAAGAACCCACCATCATCACCAAACCTCTTCCAGCCAACAATCCTCCCTCCAAGAAACTCTAAACATCCATCAAGACACCAAGAACTTGAAGAAACTAATCCATTCTACATATCCAACATTCATGGTATCGTCTAACATGAAATCCAACACCGATGACAACTCAATTAAGCCTTCCATATGAAACAACCACTTGGGCTTACGGATCCAAAACAATCCAACCATATAGAAGATTACCCCGTGAGTGCCCGTGGAAACTCATAAAGTAACCTACGACCTCAAATAATCACCCTGGCAATGATATTCAACCATCACCAACCTCTTATAGGCCAAGGGTTTTCGAATCAACAAACTTGACCTTTCCCTCCTTATCCATGACACTACCCCTGACTAATTTATCTCTTAATCTATGTGGACGACATTCTCATAATCGGGCCAAACAGTACCACAATAATTTTCCTCATTCAAACCCTCACTCAAAAGTTTTGAATGAAACATTTAGGCACCACATCACTCTTCTCAGCATTCAGCTCACACAATCACCCAACGACCCAATTCTTAACCAATTAACCTACGCATCCACATCATCAAAATCTCAGGATTGGATCAATGTAACCCAATTTTCACTCTCATATCCATTTAACAACCCTTCCCCCCCCACCTCTCCTCTGTTCTACTACCCCAAGCTATACAAACTAGTTACCGGCTCTCTCCAGTACCTCATCATAACACACCCTAATCTCTGCGTAGTTGTCAACAAAATATGATAACATATGCACAATCCCACACAAACTCACATCGACTAGGTCAAACGCATTCTACGCTATGCAAAAGGATCACTTCATCTTGGGCTTCTCATCAGCCCATGGGAACATGCAACTCAAAGCATACGCCATCTCAGATTGGGCAGGGGACACCACCAATCTCAAATCTACTACTATATAGTGCATCTTCCTCGACAATACTCCCATTTCATGGAGTGCAAAGAAGCAAAACATCGTTTCACGCTCATCTACCAAAGCATAATACATAGAGATAGCCACAACAACCACAAATATCATATGGCTCAAATATCTCCTTCTAGAATTTGGTATATTATAGGAAGTAACCACTCAAGTTATTTTGTGACAATCTATCAACTATAGCCCTGCAAAGAATCCGATCTTTCACGCCATGCTGAAGTTGGTTGCCATTTCATCCGTGACAATGTTCAGAAACAGGAAATCGAACTTCTATATATCTCCCTCGAGGATCAAATAGCGAATATTCTTACCAAACCACTATCCACTGCTCGATTCAACCAACATAGATCCAAACTCACCACCTTAGTCCAAGATGGCTCGTTTGCGGGAGATAATAACTGTTACCAGTTATACAAACTGGCTGCCCCCTATATAAACTAGTTGCGCACTAATCGGTGATACCCTTGTGTAACTTTCTTTATATATAGAGGCCCATTGTAGTTGTAATTAAAAAATGAATCATAATTTCTTTTCCTACAACAATTGTTTCTCTCATCTCTCTCAGCATCTCATTTCAAATGAGATGTGTGTGTTTCAGTCCTTATCCTCAAAGATGGTTGCGGTTTTGGAAGGAGAACAAACCTTAAAACGGGAAAGAAAGAAGATTTGGCTACAAATTTGATGTCTGTACACTTGTTGTTGCAAGCTTTGCTTACTATTTGAGTCGATAGTTTAGAGGTTGGCAAACTTTCTTGTTTTAAGTTTGGAATTTTGTAAATTTTTATTCTATTGAATTTGTACTCCTTATGTAACAAAGCTCGATTAGTTGTGAAGATAGATTTTGAAGAAATTTTCTCTCCAATAGTGATATATCATTTATCAAAGTGGTGTTAGGATGCTACAACCTAGAGGTAGATTAGTTGGATGTCAAAATGGCATTTCTTCATGAGGATCTAGATGAAGAAATTAATATAGAGCAGCTAGAATGATTCAATGTAAAAAGCAATGAGAATTTGGTGTGCAAGTTGCAAAAGAGTTTGTTGGATTGAAACAAGCCTTAAAATTTGATCAATCACAATTTCTTGAAATAGACTAAGAAATTTAACTCATTTATGCTAAGTCAAGGCTATATTAGGATGTCATTTGATCACTGTGTATTTGTCAAAATGTATTTTAAAGATAATTACATTATTTTTTTTGTATGAAGATGATATGCTTGTAATAAGCCGAGATGTGTGAAAAATTGATTACATGAAGGAGCTAGCCAAGTCTTTTGTAATGAAGGACTTGGGACTTGCAAAAAAAATTATGGGTATGCTGATAACCCAGAAAAGGAGTGAGAAGAAATTGTGGTTGTGACAAGAGGATTATGTGGAAAAAGTCTTTGATCGTTTTAACATGAGCAAAGCTAAGGTGCACACCACTTCATATTTCAATATGATGGCAGACTAGTGTCCCTCTAGTGATGCAGAAAAGATGGAGATAGAGCATGTTTCATTAGGAAGCAGTCAAATGGATGTTGCAATACTTGAGAGGTACATTTGATCTAAAGCTATGCTATTGGAGAAGGTGACCCAGTTTTTACTGGATTCACTGGCTTGAATATGGTAGGTGACGTCAACACTAGGATGGCTATTTTTACCTTTTGACTACTTTTGAGAGAGCTGTCCGGTGGAAATCCAAATTGGAGTGGTGTGTTGTCCTATTAATAGTCTATAGAAGTTGAATATATTATGATCACTGAAGGTTACAAAGAACTATTGCGGATAAAGCGATTTTTGGAAGAAATAGGCTTGAAATAATGAAAGCACGTGATGTATAGCGATAACCAGAGCATTATACATTTTTCGAAGAATTCCACTATCTGCTATAGATCGAAGCATATTGAGGTGCAATACTAGAATCTAAACATGCTCGAAAGGAAGCTGTTGCAGCTGGATAAAGTGCACCTGAACGAGAATGCATCATATATGATTACTAAAATCATGCCAAAGGTAGGTTTATAATCACCTGTCAAGTCTTTTTGGATGGGGGAATATGTTGATTCCACCCTATCTTTAATTGGGTTTTCATGCTTTGGCATGTTCAATAATTGGTATCCAGGCACAGTTTGACGTGTTTAGCATACACATGTGTACTCAGGTGATCATTTTTTGGAATTGTTTTTGGATGGTTATTATAACCTTTTTTAAATTGTTATTTTAAATCTTTTTTAGGTGGTTTACTAGAATCATACGGCCCAGAATTTTTAAATGTATGGAAAATCTGAATTAGAGAATTGTGTTTTGGCATTTATCCTCAAAGGTGGCTGCGGACTTTTGATGGGATAGCAAACTTTAAAAAGTGAAAATAAGAAAATTTGGCAGCAAATTTGGCACATGTTATAAGCTTTTTTCTATTGTAGAATTTGTAGAAGTTGGAATGAACTTTCTTGTTGACGTGTTTATAAGTTTGTGAATTGTTATACCAGTGAACTTGAACTCTATATTTTTTTTTGTTTTCTTGCTTTATGTAATTATTTTTGGTGAGCCACGAAACTTTGATTGAGCTTGCGATCTATTTTTGTTTGTTATGTTGGTCAACCAAGAAGAAATTATCAATAAATTAAGTATTTTAGAGATGATGATGCTAATGTAGATGAGTATGTATAATTGAAAAGATAGAATCAGAATTCAGTTCATTCATAGCAAGGTTGGAGTGGCTGCAATAGTAAATAAAATTAGAGTCTTTTGTCTCAGATAGTTTCGGCTTTTTTAAGCGTAATATTGCTTAATGTCCCTTTAAGAAAAATTGAATATGTGAATTATGCTCTAGTTAAAGAGGAAGCTAGAAAAAGACTTAGAAGAAATCATTAGAAATGATCTTTTTATTTAGAACATAGGGAGAGGTTTTTATTTGATGGTGGTTAATGGAAATAAAAGGATTCATGAGCCAACCCCGCCTAGTGGGACCAAGGCTCAGTGTTGTTATTCGAACTAAATGGTAGACCTTACAAATTTTATTTTTTTAAATGTGTTTTTAGTTTCAAGCAACCAAAAATGCTCAATAACTAGGGATTTTCATTTGTAAAGAGCTTTTTGTTTTCTTTTAAGGACATTTTGGCTTGTTGACATCTCTATGTTATTTAGATGTCGTGCTAGTGCTCTTAGAATATCAATGACTATTAGGTTTAGTATTTTTATATTCTAAGTATGGATGCTTTTATGCAAGATTGTTTCTAACTGTTTAACACTTAGTTATATTTCTCTTAATTTAGCGTCCACTTTACCTGGTAGGGTAGCATGCATGATGCAGGCAAACTTGAACATGTTGGAGAGCTCTAATTAAATCTTGATGGGTTAGTAATCATTGAGAAAGGTTAAAGCTGTGAGTATGGAGTTCAACAATGTTTATACAGATATTTTTGTTCTAATAATTTATAAATTATTATATTATTTTGTTGAATGTGTGATTAAATTATTATTTTTTTCTATTTTAAGCAAGACTTAGAGCGCTTCATTCTTTGCTTCTATCAAGAATTAGTCAAGTGAAATTTACTCAGTAAAAAGCATACAAGCTCTTAATGTTTATTTTTTTTCCCACATTAATTCTTTTGATATTCTTATAGCATCAGAACTACTGTTTTGTATTGTAAGTTTCAATCCAATTTGCAACCCAAATGCTAAACAAAGTCACTTTGCTGTCATCTTCAGTTCATTAGATTAAGCTTAGGTGGTTTTGATATATTAGAATCGCAATCTTGCTTCCAGTCTTCATGTCCTTACTGTTTCATATCTCCATTTGGGGAGAGAGATTTGACCCTAAGTTTGGTCTTTTTTTTTTTACTTTTTTTAAAATGAAGTTATTGAGTTCTGTTGTTCTTACCAATTTCCAATTTCTTTCAATATTTGTACTCTCATCTATTTTCTTATTGTCATCACACAAGGAGCTCAAACTTCGCTCCATCTCCTTGATTTAAGAAGTATTTCCTTAAAATGATTGTGATTAACACTTCAATATATTTTACTTCCGATAGTAAACGACAACTATTCATGTAAGTAAACTAAGCAGTATATTTGAACAGAGCCACTGAGGGAATGCTTTGTAAATGAATTTGTCACAGCGACGTTGGTCACATGAGTTGAGCTGTTTTTTTTTTTGTTTATTATATATTATTTATTTGCTTTTGAGCAGCGTACTATAGACTGACCTTTATCTTTAGTGAATCTTCTTGGTGTGGTCAAGGGGTGTAATCAAGTTGTGTTCAAGCTATATGATCATCTAGTTGTTTTTTTTTTTTGAGCTCGAACTCAGCTCAAACTCATATATCTAGCTTGAATGACAAACACTAGCTTGATAGTAGGCTTGTAAACTGTAGCTTGTTAAGCCAACAAAAATGATTTTCATATGTAATGATTTATATATTAAGTTTATTTTGATAAAATCTTAAGTCAGTCTTTATTATATTTTATTATATATATTTATTATAAAATTTTCTCTAAACAAGCCAGCTCAGAGAGCTAATGAGTTAGCTAGCTTGAGTTTGAGCTTGTTTATAACTCAAGCCTAATTTGCAGCTCAAGCTTGGCCCCTATGCTTGATAACCTTGGCTTGCGATCCCATTACAAGCTGAGCTTGAGCTGGCTTGCAAGCCGTCTCAGCTCATCTACTCCCTTATCTGAACGTACTGTTCAAGCTGGAACTTTTTAATTAGATCGAATGACAGCTAAATTATGGGCAAAAAAATTTTAATTTACGAAGTATAGGAAGATTTGAAGGCAAACCATTTTAGAAATCTAAAGGACAAGCTTCCCCGCCCTTTTCTCTATTAACTCCAAAGATCTTTCACATTCGATTGTCTTGTTTGACAATCTATTGGTGACTTCACCGTGATTTTTGCTTAGGATTTTTGGGGGGCCACTATGAACACTAAATTGTTTTGTCTGTTAATATTATTTGTTTAATGGTTTGAAATATAGAGAAGCCAACGATGTTGATCTCTCTTCTTTTGTGGAGGTGGGAACAACATGAATGCTTCTGAACTAGTAGCTCGATAATGGTTATCAAAGCTAAACTGTTTTCTGTGCAGCTTAACTTCTTAGCTTTGGCTTAAGTCAGTTTAACTTCTTGACTTTGGCTTATGTCAGTTTAGCCTAAGTTTACTAAAATTTAGTTAATTAATCAGGTAACATTAAGAAATTAATAAATAAATTAAATTGACTACTTAGGGCTTGTTGCATGATTCGTGCTCAGTTAGCTTAAATTGAGCTTATGTCCGGAGTTGTTATTTTGTATGGTTCAGGCATACTGAGCTTAAATTGAATGATTAAGTTGTTGTCAATCTTTTTAGCTGGTAACTTAAAACAGTCTTAGTTAGAAGTTGTCTGGTTGTAGGCTAAGCAAATTTTTGTTAGTTTATTAATTCAATTAAATAATTAATTAAAAACATATAATTAACATAGTAAGTGAGTAATAAATTTATTCAGCAAATTAGCTTATTTTTTGAGATGAGTAAAATTAGCTGTACTTATGCCTTAATTAGGCTTAAGCTATTGACTCAAAAATGTTGGGGCTTAAGATTATTCCCCTAATTAATATAAAATGCAAGGATTTTAATCTACAAATTGAACCCTATATTGGCATCTGATTTTATATTTTTTGCCCTCATAGCATATTTTACTTTTTCTCAGTGGGTGATACCGTTTATTTTTTGGAGAAAGAAGCCATCTCGTAGCAGGTATTGTTATGCTTACAAATTCATTTCATTGTTTAAAATTTTCATGTATTTTTGCTAATAAAACTCATCTCTTTCTTGGAATTGGTAGGTACACTTTCGGGCAATCGAATTTTAATGTGGGGTTGATGCAGGTTTTGGACAAGTCTTCGCAGATGGTTCATTGGCGGTGCCTCACGAGAGTCACCCTCAGGGAGGCTGAAGAATCCAAATTGCCTTCATCTTAAGTAAATTGTTTTGTTTTTTTGTATTTAAATGGAAAATGCAATCACTTCCTTTGTTTTGATTGTTAATACTTTAGTCGTTCAGGGAACTTTGAGATAATCTTCAAAATGGTATTTTAACTCTTGTAATTTGCTCATTTTAGTACTTGACCATATAATTCATATATAAGAGTAATGACTAAAATGAACAAATTGTAAGAGTCAATTGATCATTTTGACAGCTTTCTCAGGAACTTCTGGGTGGATTTTTAGCTGTTTAATTTGGATTAGTAAAAGTAAAATATATGAGTTGAGCTGTGAATCTGAGATAAATGAATCTTGAGGGCTCGCTCCTGTTCTTTTATCTTTTATGTTTTAGCCATTGCTTGTTTTTTCTAAATGGCATTATAAGAACTGTTTTTCAGGTGAACTCTCTGCATTATACACACTTGTTCAAAACCTGTATGCCTGGATTTATCACAAGGTTGGAGACAATACCCATAATGATACCTTATAAAGTTAATATATATTGTGTTCAGTTAATTCACTCTTCAGTTTTTATTATATTGTGGAGTTGCTCTATGAACTCATTATGTTGTTGTTTTTCAAATGAATGCTTTAGAAAATGATTATTTGTTTGTGTTCTAGTGTGGAAGCCTCTAAATCCTTGTAGAAATTAACAATGCTCGACAATATTTACAAATATTCATGGGGTTGTTCACTAAGTTTTTGTTGTCCCAAGATGAAAAGCCTAATTTACTGCCCATTAACTTCAGTTTGCTAGAGTTTCAACTATAGACATTATAGGCATATGTGAAGTTAAACCTGTCCCTGTTCAATGGAATAACTACCACCATTGTTGTCCACTTGTGAAGGTGGCTTGGAGACGTACTAGTTCGATGGAGAAGCAGAAAATTGGTGGTTCTTGATGATGGACTTAATGTTTAAAGCACAAGACATTGACAAATCTGAATCTATGAAGAAGATGACTTCACCTCTTCAAGAAGGAAGGCATTGCTTTTCTGGATTTAGTTTATTGAAATTATCATGCAGGCAGTTGAATATATGGGTTGTTCTATGAACAAGTCGATGATTGAGAAGAAAAAGAAAATGGTTGTTTTAATATTGTATGATTTATTTGAATGAGAGTTCAGAAGAAAGAATAGTCAATCTCAAAGTGAAGCTACTTATTAGGGCTGACAATTTGACCCGAAACTCATAATTCGAAGTCTAGACATTTTGACTCGATTTAAACTTGACATGAAAATTTTTGAAGTCGAGTTCGAGTTTTACATTTTGACTTGAACTTAACTCGAACTCGACTTGAATTCGAACAAGTTTGAATAAAGATTGACTCGATTCGAAGTCAACCATGCTACTTTATCATCACTTTCATAAGATCTTATCTGATTTCAGCCATATAAAACGTGTGGGAGCACTTTTTGTAAGCAAGCCTAAAATTATTTTTATAAATAATCACTATTTTTTATTTTTTGTCTCGCTATAATGCAATGATCATATTATTATAGAATATTTCTTATATGATATTTTGACAAAAAAAAAAAGAGTCTTGGCTTACTACAAATTTGCACTCAACAATAAGTGCATATGAAATTTTTTTGACCGTCCATCCCTGCATTGTTTGTGGTGGAGCCTTGAGTAAAGTGGAAGCATAACTGAGGGTGGAAATGATTGGAATTTGACACTTTTTTTTTATAATTAGAGGAATTTTAGTAGCTTAAGAATGCATTAAACCAAACCCAAAGTGGGCTCCGGGATGAGTAGTTTTTGAGTCGGCTCTTGGGCCCAAGCGCTCGGCTCACTGTTTTTGGGTCATTTTGCCACGGAGGTGGGCACCGACGTGCAATCTAGAGGTATTTGGGGCAATGTATAATCTAGAAGAGGGCTCTTTCAGGACCTTGGATGTGCCTAAGCGCATAATGGACTGTTTTACTCGTTTGGTAGGAAAGTGTTATAACACATATATTCACTTTAAAAATGCATAAACTATATTAATTTGACAGTTTGGGGATAAAAATTAAACAATGATATAAATTTCTAAGATATTTACAATGTGGTATGATGTTTTAAATGCAATCTTTTTTCTTAGATGCTACTATTATTCTCTAGGTTTAAGTAGCCATTATTAAGGGTTGAGAACCCTAGATGTTTGTATTATTATTTTCTTTGTCCTCTTTTATTAATGAAAGTCATCCTCTCCTCCTTATGGGCATAGGTAAATCTCATTGAACCACAAAAATATTTGTATTTTGGTGTTGTGATTGTGAATTTGTATTTGTAGTAGTGTTCTTTGGCAATGAATATCTAAACAAACTGTATTTGTAATTGTGTTCTTTGTATTTTCCCATGAATCTGCTATCTGGATATCTTCAAAAATGATGGTTGTTGTTACGAGATTTGGTGGAGGACTGAGTGTTTGTGCCACTGCGGAAGGAGGAGAAACATCAACTTCTACATCGGTTGAGGGATTCGTGCATCAAGTTGTGATGCACCCAACAAAGATTGACATCATCAAATTTAATAGCAAGAACAACATTGGGATGTGAAGGTTTTAGGTGATGGATGCACCATACGACTGACCATAACCTTGAAGACGCTTTGGACAACGATGGGAAGCTAGAAGAGATGTTGTAGAAAGATTACACAAACATGAATCACATGCGATTTTATCCGTAATTGCCTCACTTAGTATGCTGAATACACTATGTAGGAAGGAACTTCAATGATGAAGTTATGGCAAATATTGGAAAATAAATACATGTTGAAGCGTGTGGAAAATCAACTCCATAAGAACATGAGGCTGTTTAAATTTTAGAGAATAAGAGATGTTTCCATTGATGGGCAGTTGAATCAATTCACTAAGTAGTTGGAAAATCTAGTAATTATAGATGAAGATATGGAGAATGAAGACAATGCACTCCTTATATTAAGCTCGCTCTTAGATGAATACGAGAACTTCATCACGATCCACCTATGGGAAGAGGGCCATGATGTACAAAAAGGTGATGTTGATGCTATCGATTCAAGAGTTTAAATGAAGGGACAAGGCTACACTAAGATGGAAATGATTGAACCGTTAACCCTCCAACATGGACGGTCCGATAAAAAAAAATATTGAAAGAAGAATAATGACAATGATTGCTCCACCATTAGATGTGAAGACACATGTTATGCAGATGTGACTTGATATAGAAGACTCATATGTATCGCTCTTAGTAATGCCCTATTATTTGTACACAGAAGACACATGTTTGATCATAGATACCAGTGCAACCTATAAAATCTGTCCACGATGAGATTAGTTCCAGACAAAGGATACTAGAGGGTAGCGGTAATGATGGCAATGATCAAGCTTATTATATTATTGGGATAGAAAGTATTTTGGCTTGCATGCATGATGGGATAGTTAGAGAGCTGAAGATGGTGTTATTAAGGCATGGTTATTGAGGATTTAGTGAAAGTAGTGTTGTAGTAGAGCTGTACTAATAAACCTTCAAATATGACCACACTATAGCAATGTGGCTTGCACATAAAAGAACCCTCATTACAAGCAATGCATATATAGGGGCTGAGCTAATACCTCCATGTTCAAGTTTTGTGAGCATTGTGTTTCTTTCAAAAGGGCAAGCATATTATTTGGTACTGACATTCACAATACAAAATGGATACTTGATCATGTGTGCACATATGCAATGGGTATGAAAAAGATGGCGTCATTCGGAAGATGGTTATATTTTGTTACTTTTATTAATGACTATTCTAAATATGTTTAGATGTACACCATGAAGTTTAAAGATGAGGTGCTGAAAGATGTGGACAAATAACCGGATTGGTAGAAGGATAAAGACGAAGATAAAAAATAAGACATGAGCACACTTCAAAATTCAAAGTGCTTGGGTGGGAGAACTATTAGGACATGTGATTTTTTGAAAAGTTATCTTCAAAGGATAAAATTATGAGGCTATTAATGTTAAAGCAAATAATATCTTAGTGTATAAGAGTTTGAGCTATCATATGATCTCACAAAATCACAGTATTGTATGTGCTCCTTGTGTGCCTTTTCTTTCTTTGTTTTCACTTTATGTTTGGGCGTTCCTTGGGAATCTCTATGTTGATGAGTAGCAGTTTGGCAGCGCACCGCAACGCTCAATTGCCCGAGAGGCGGGCGCTAGTGTGTCGCATCGCCCAGCTGCCTGAGAGGCGGACGTTATAGCGCGCCACAGTGCCTAGTCGCCCGAGAGGCAGGTGCTATAGCGTGCCGCAGCACCTGGTCACTTGAGAGACAAACGCTATAGTGCGCCGCAGTGTTTGGTCGCCCGAGAGGCAAGCATATAGCACACTGCAGCGCCAAGTTGCCAGAGAGGTAGGCGCTATAAAGCGTCGTAGCGCCTAGACGCCATAGAGCGCCGCAGCGCATGGGTGCCCAAGATGCGAGCGCTATAGCGCGCCGCAGCGTCTGGGAGCTCGAGACGGGAGCGTTATAGCGTGCCATGGGGCCCGTGACTCATCAAGCACGAATATGAGCCGCCTATAAATATTCTTAAGCCCTTTTTAGGGTTAGGTGGTGAAAATATCCAAAAATATCAGCCTCCATTTGGTTTTGTGTGTGGTAGTTGCTCCATTAAAGGAAGAAGAAGAGCTCCTAGGATTTGTGAAAGAGTTTGATAACTCCAAATCTTTGTAATCTCCTCTCAATAATAAACCATTGCAAGATCCATTGGAGAAGTAAACCATTGCAAGATCCAAATGCTAAGGTTGAGTATAAAGTCATAGCTAAAATTACTAGTGAACTACAATGTAGCTGATGAGATTTTTTTTTGAAGATAAGTCTCAATGAGTGAACAATTTAGCTGATGAGATTTTGAACGATTGACCTTCGATTTGGCCACAGCACCATTGACAATGCATTAAGAATTTTGGATTGACTGTTTAAGATATCATAACGAACTCATGCGTGCATCTTCCCCATCTACTCAATCTACTCAGTCAAAAGCTAGAAAAAGTGGGCTCACGGACATCGTGGCGTTGCTGCCCATGCAAACTTTATTTATTTATTTATTTATTTTCTAAGTGGAAACTTTATTCTTAGTATCGTATCAAATTTTATCATCTGTATACTTGATATTATTTCTTTTCTTGGATCTCAAAATTATGGAGCACTTAATTGTACTATTGCAGCTCAATGCGCAAAAGAAACAATCACAACTTATTAAATAGTCAAAATCGTCGCTGCTCGTAATCAAGAAATCGTTGTGTTTGTATAATTTGGCACAACCTTTCACTTGCGCACGAACTATTACATGTATGGGCGCGACTCAACTCTTGGGTGTGCTGAACTCTGTTATGGTGCGGAGATCAATTGGATCACCAAAGAAGCCAATAGCAGATCGCGCGCCCAGGTTCCCAACAGACAGAAGGTATGATGCTTAGGCGTGCCTAACAGGCGGGAGGTCTGGCACTCGAGCGAGCTCAAGCGCCCAACAGGTGGAAAGTCTGGTGCTCAGGTGCGCTCAAGCGCCCAACAAATAGAAGGTCTAACGCTTAGGTGCACCCATGCACCCAGAACAGATACACGAGCTCTCAAGTACCCGTAAAAATATCAATCCAAGCGTGACATGTCCAAGGTAGTTATCAAAGGAATTTGATATGGACTTGGGACCGACAAAGTAGATAGTCGGGATGAGGATCAGTAGGAAAATAAATGCAATGATACTGAAGTTGTCTCATACTGACTATGTTGAAAGATTACTCAATAGATTCAACATGAAAGAGGCAAAGTCATTTTGCACTCTCATAGCAAGTCATTTCAACTGAAAAAGGTGCAGATGCCAAAGACTGAAGTTGAAAGAGATACATGGAAAAGGTTCCATATGCTTCGGCAGTCGGGAGTTTAATGTACGTGATGATTTGCATAAGATCGGATATCGCTCATTCAGTGGCAGTGGTTAGCATGTACATGAGCAACCCCGGGAAGCCTCATTGGGAATCAATTAAATGGATTCTCAGATATCTGAGAGGAATCGTGGACAAAGTACTTTTCCTTGGTAAGTCCAAGGTAGAGCTACAATGATATGTAGACTCGAATTTAGCTAGAGACATTGACAGCATAAGGAGCACAATTGGATATTTGTATACCTTGGGAAGTGTTTTAGTTAGTTGGATCTCCAGGCTACAAAAGATAGTTGTCTTCTCTACAACTGATGCAAAATATATCACAATCACTAAGGAGAGCAAGTGATGATTTGGTTGAAGAATTTCATAGTTGAGTTGGGCAAGGAGCAAATGGATGGAAGACTGCATAATGATAGTATGAGTGACATCCACCTAGTTAAGAATGTTGTATTTTATATCAGGACGAAGTATATTTAGTTACGGTACCACTTCATTCGATCCTTGTTTGAAGATAATCAAATGGTGTTAGAGAAGATTCACACATCAAAAAACCTAGTAGACATGCTCATGAAATCAGTAACAGTCGAGAATCTGAAACTATATTCAGCTTTAGTTGTTTTTTGAAGAATAAAGAGCGGGCGGGGTGAGCCACACCACATCCTTACAAGAAGGAAGGCAAATTGAAGAAAATCAAAGGTTGAAAGTAGATTAATCACAATTGATCTTCAAGTGGGGGGTTACTGCAGTGTGGAGACAAATTGGATCACCAAAGGAGCTAGCAGCAGATAGGACGCTCAAGCGCGCCTTAATGCCCAACAGGTCGAAGGTCTGACACTCGGGCGCCCGCAGAAATATTATCCCAGGCGTGACATGTCCAAGACTGCTTTGGTGAATCCAAGAGATGTAGAAAATCTCCCGGATTCAAGCTGAACTCCTAACCGGCACGACAGCTTTGTTGCCGCATTGAGAAGTTTAAGAAGCGATCGTCGTCGTTTTGCGAAAACACCCTGCTGTATCGTGGAGACTTTACTGTGCAAAAACAGCGCAGGCACACCGTTCAACTTCTTAACACAGTTTTCCATTTTATTTCTTTGTATATTATGTTAAAATAGTTTGCGTATTGTTATACAAAAAAATAGTATTTCTTTTACTATGATTTTATATTTTCTTTGTGACCGTCCAAAGGTTAATGGGAATATTACCAACTAACCAATCTTCCTACTTACCACTCTCTTTGACCCTCTTCCAACATGTGGCCGGCCATTGACCAAATAATTTTTTTCTTAATTATCTTGTTTTTCTAATATAATTATCTTAAGCTCCGCCCTTGCCCGGTTAAACAAAAAAAAAAAAAAAAAAAAAATATATATTATTTAACTCTCAAATATTTTCTAAAAAGTATGGATGATTAAGATTTAAGATTTAAAATATATAATTTTATGAGCCCCACAAACAAAATTGGATTTAATAAAAATTTTTTATTTCAATTAACTCCTTAAATCCTAGTCATCAATATATTTTATGAGATAATTACGAGTTATGTACCAATACTCAAAAAAAAAATACTAGCTATTGAAAATGAAAAGGTCAATCATCTCTTTGACAAAACATAAAAAAAAAAAATCAATGAAAATAAAATCTTGCATCATAGAATTCACAGCATATATGTTTGTTTATGTGGAAAATGATATGAACAAATCATGAAACAAAGTTCCCAGGAATGTGATGTACCACAATTAGGGTTGAAGATTATACCTAAACAAGTTTTGAGTCGACTCGAACCTAAATAAAAAGTTTCGAGCTGAACGGCTTCACTCGAACTCAATTTAAGTTGAGCTCAATTTGGGCGCGACTCAAATCAAGTTACTCAAAGCACAACAGCTCATAGACATTTTTTTAAATTAATTTTTAATAAACATATCACAAATTAGGCCACCTAAAGCATTCAACCTTTCTTCAGCTGACATCTTAGTATTTTTTTTTTTATATATTTCGAGTTCGCATCTGAACTGACACGCTCGAACTCGACTCGTATTCGGCCATAATTTGTGATTCGTGCGCACATCATTTGCTTCTTAAATTACTGTCTTATTATTTTTTAAAGTATTTTTAGTATTTTATATAAGTTAGAGAATATAATAATCATGCAATATAAATATAATAAAATAAATTATACTATATAAGAATGTTTGGTATGATGCAATATTTAAGAATATAGTGTTTTATATTAAAATACAAGAGAATTTTTGAACATGTGTTAAAAAGGACGTTTATAATTTGATTAAAAATTTAAGCTCAATATTGTTAAGCTTAACATATTAAGCAATTTGAATTACTTGCTAATTAGCTTATTTAACAAATTTGTCATATTGTGTGTTTACCTTTATCACCTTTAATGGGTCAAATAAATGGCTAATGGGAACGTACTAAGAGTTCAAATCGGAGAACCCAACGAATAGACCCACGCCGCCTTCAATGCGTATTTATTTAATTTATCTTAATCTGCTCTGGTTGGATTCGATTCGAGTTCAGATGAGTTAAGCCATACTCGAACTTGAAATTTTCTAGTTGTGTATGACTCGAAGTCGAATCAAATTCGAGTAGTCAATTTCAATTCAATAAAGATTAAGTTTGAGAAGACTCGAATTTTATTTGAATCAGCTCGAAAATAGTAGAAGTTACTTCTTCATATGATATAGCTTTTTATATTGGATATGTAAAAATGATTTTTAGTTTGATTCAAGTCAAACCAACTCAAACTTAACTTGAATTGGGTTCATGTCAATCTGTTCAACTCGAGCATCAACTCGAAAATTTTGAATCGAGTTCAAGTCTACTCAAAACTTGAGTTTCAGGTAAAATTACCCGTGTTGAACAATAAAGGAGGTGATGTCCGCAAGTCGATGATGTGTTGGGGAGTGTAGAATACTTGAAATTGCTTTTGAGCCACAAGATCCCGAATAAAATGAAAAGTAACATCCCATGTTTCATGCGTGTATGTAGAACATGTTTACGAGGAGGATTGCCGCATCAAATTCACGGAGTAGCTGCCAAGGAAAACCCGAGTGATTGAAGAAGGTGCTTTATCCAAAGTAGTTCAATGGTTGTGTGAGCCACAACAGCTTTGTACTCAGCTTCAGTTCTTTAGCGAGCGGCGGGTTGTTTCTTTTTCGATGACCAAGAGAGTAGAGAAGAGCTGAGAAAAACAAAAAACAATAGTAGATTTCCTGTCATCAATACAACTTGCCCAATCGGCATCATTGAGTGCTTGGAGCGAGAAGGACTGAAGTGGTGGGAGCATGATGTCATGTGAGATGGTGTGCTTGAGATAGGTCGGTGCAGCTATAATCTGAGCAACTTTGTTGATGTCGTAAGAAATATCAGGGCGAGCGAGGACGGATACTGAAGAGTCTCGACAACCTGTCGATATGGTGCAGGATCAGGTGTAGAGCAGGCTTGCAATCTGTCAAACCTGTTCGAAGTAGTAGCTAACGAATGTAGGTGGATTGTGACGGGTGCGAGTCCATTAGATGTGCCCCACTGTGAGTCATATGATGCGTTTAGGCGCGAATCCAACAATCTTGCCTAGCCACACCCATTTGCGTCGTAGTTGCAGCGGATCTAAACTGCTCCGGGAACAAACCCACAATACAAGTTACAAGTTCAAATTGGAGTCCTCAGCCTCCAAAGATCCAAAGTCCACAAATAGACGAATAAATAAAAGAAAAATGATACTTGCCAAAATAAATAAATAAATAATTTAACAAAACATTAAGCATTTATTAAAATATAAGAGAGATTTAATCTTGATCTCGAATATAACACTAATCTCTCTCTCAGACTGTAATCAAGCTTAACTTGTGTCTACATCTTGCACTCAAGAAGAGATTATGGAAAACTCTGCAGTCTACTGTCGCTTCTTTAGGGATAATACTGCGTGCTCTCTTTTTTCCATACCTGATTAATTAATTATAGTAAATGACTAAGAACTGACAATGTTAGCAGATAATTTAATCGGTCAAAATTTGACCAATTAGTTGCAATGAGATGGCATTATGTGCATTTACTTAATGCAATTTTAACCTTAATCCTGATCTTAAGATTTTTTTAACAGCTTTAGAACCTTTCCACACAGACTTAAGTCATTGATGATGCAAAGTTGAGCACCTACTAATTAACAACTTCTGAAGACCAAAAGCACAAAGTTATTTTATAAATTAATATATATTCATTTAATATATATGCTATAACTTAATTAAAAATAATTATCTATCAAATTATCTTATCTGTTCATGCTACCATATAAATGCATGCATTTGTAATCTCAGATCTTTGGTTCAATTCCTATATATGACATATTTACTTTATATATATATATATATATATATATATATATATATATATATATATTCCCTCTTAAGTGAAAATTAATTTTTAAATTTCTTCTTCTTTCATTCACACTAATCATATTTATCCTCCTACTAATCATACTTTCTACTAGAGTGTTAATATTATACTTACCTAGTCTTAAATTGGTACCATGGATTGGCTTATTTATCTGCATTCGTCCATTATGTGAGAACCCTGAAACAGAATAATTGCTTATAGAATTCATATCATAAGAAAACTCGACAAAGTCTTACACCGGCTGCCTAACGCGGCCTTCCTATTTCATCCAGCACTCAGCACTCGACAGTGGCACAATGAAGCAATGTTGAGCCTAAATGCAGTAACAAAGAGTCAACATTTGGATCATTGTAACTGTTTTGCTAATGGTGACAGTTCCTGACCAACAATGTATAAGTTTTGCATAATCAAACCAAGCAACTACATTTGGAAAAGGATTCATTTTGAAAATGATTGTCATTACATAAGGTTTTTACTACAATCATTCACACAAAGCTCTCAATCTTACCAACTAACAATACTTTTAAGCTCGGATACCTAAATTATCTTACTAACAGATATCCTTCACATCTAACTGACAATAGCATTATTTATTATTATTATAATACAAAGTAACAATATTAGTGAGAAACATGCCTTTCATAATCATGATTTTGATTAGTAAAAATCAATTATCATCAGTTTAATACTAAGTTTAGATGCAACAGTTGTGACAACATTCATGATTATAAATAAGTTCAAGCACAAGCTACTATGATGCCTCAAAAAAACCTCAAATTCTCCCAATTTTGCAAAAAGAAGATCTAAAACAAGGAAAAATTCCAACTAGCTAAGACTTTTCTGCAAAAGCTGCTTTTCTCTTGCAATAAAACGCATCCAAATCATCACATCATCTAAATGCGAAGCTCTATCGTAATAATCCATATCAATAAATCCTGTATATACATTATGCACCAATTTTCTGAGAAAATCAAAGAGAAACAAAAGAGGACCCTAAACTCCTCTAGTCGCTGAAGCTGGGATCCTCGTCATCCCCCTCATAGGCGACATTAATATCGATCAGGAAGGCTTGCCGGTGAGCATCATCGGACGGCGGGGAAGGCTTCCCCGTGAGCATCTGGACGAGCCTCATGAACTCCTGCGGCTGCGCGTGAATGATCCTCGCCGGCTCGATCTGGACGATGACGGGGGAACGGCGGCCGGCGGCGATAGCCGGCCGCTTTCTCATCTTCAGAAAATCCTTTGTGACTCTCACCGCGAGGGGGGAAGCCGCCTTGGAAGAGCAGGACGGAGGCATGGCTTTTTATTTTATTTATCTATTTTTCCCCTGTTTTGTCCTGCGGAGATGTGCAGAGGTCTTTATTTATAAAGGGGAGAATAGATTGGGGAAGAAACTGAATTGGGGGAAGATGGATTGCAGTTTCCTTCAGTGATGACTGATGAGCCGTGTAGGGCTGGGAATCTCTTTTGTCTCTTTTTTTTATTGTACAGTTGAATTTATTTTGTGATTTTTGATGCCAGGACTGTCATTCATGAATTAGTGCCAATATATATATATATATATATATATGCTGGTTCGGAGAGATTTAATTTTCTGATATGGGAGAGGAAAAATGGTCCATGGGTCAAAGGACTGAGGAATAGAATAATGGGGAGACGAAAGAGGAGGGAGAGTGGGAATTATGGCTGTGAACGGCAAGGATGGATTAATCAAATGTTTGGGTTTTGTGCACAATCATTGGGAGTGAGGAATGGGAAGGGAATGCTATGATGCTTTTGATTCATTGTTCTTTCAAGTGTTTCAGTGCTGTTCTAAGAAAAATACTATACTTATATAAGAATATATATCAAAAAGTATTTATGATCAATAGAATTTTTTTTTAAATTTTTACATATAAACCCACAAAAAATATATTCAATCAATAATCTACTTACACATTGGATTGACACATCATCTATATATTTTGTTGTATACTAATGTGTAAGTGTAGCAATACTCTACATCTAAATATAATGATTAATTCATAATAATTAAGATTCACTAGTGAAAAAGTGTGAAGGCACCGAAACATTTTTCGTGTGAGGAGAAGCTGATATAATGTCAAATGATGGATAAAAATGCATGATATTTTTTGTTCGTGGATCATGATGTGTTTGTTGGTTCTGTTATTCATCATGTGTTCCCACTTGCATATCTCCTTTACTTCTTCTTCAAAGTTTTTTAGTTCACCACAATTAGTTATTAATATAATGAGGGAGCCCTTGGTGTTTTAGCATGTCTTTTTGACTTCACCACTAGTGTCTAAGGTTCATCTTGGTTTTGCTCATTTTAGTTGATCTAGTCTTTAGACCCACTAGTGCCACCAACTTCTATGTATTTGACTTGTATCAAGGAATTATTATGCTCTAAGCTGTCCTAGTCCTTTTGCATGTTTTTTTCTTTGAATATATATTTTTTTGCTCGATGATTTTGGTGGTCTCAGAATTTGTGCCCAAACTCATTTGGGCGGTATCTAATGAAGGTACATATGATTGGCACTTTGTGCAACTGATGAGTTAAGTATAATTTATAAATATATGGGGACCAACCAAATGCCTTTAGATGAGTTAAGTCTAACTTTATTACAATTTTGTTTTTCTTCTAGAAATTCTTTCTTTAACGGCCTTGATGGTCCTCACTTGATTAAGTAAACTACAATAGTCAATGTCAGCCCAAGCTAGCTTGGGCAAGCCTACAAAAATGCTTTTACTTTTGGCAGGTTATGCAATTATCTTGTTCATTATTTTCTACAATAATATTATGCTATGGTGTTCTTGGGGTTGTCAACAATGTTCTAATTTCTCTTATAGCAAAAAATTCTATGAAGTCTTTGTTGGAGTACGCACTACTATTATCAAAATTTAGGTACTTCAGCTTTAGGCTTATCTTGTTCTCAACTATAATTAGTCATTTTAAAAATTTTTAGAACACAACTAATTTATTATTAAGAAAGTACACCAAAAACTTTCTTTTGTGGTCATCAATTGAGGTGACAAACATTGTGGAACTACTCAATGATGAAAGTAGAGTTGAAGCATGTTTTATAGTAATCAGAAAGTTCCAACATATTCATTTATAGTGCAAGAATTGCAACAAAATCTATGTTATAATAGTGCATAAAGTATCTAGCATCCATAATGTGAATATCAATATAAAATCCTCTTATATTCCAACTTATAATGACAAAGATTATAGAAAATAATATTTGCTTACAATTAGTTTTCACCATTTAGGGTTCACAACCTTTTTTGGGCTTACTTTTACACATTATTTCAAGAATTTTGGTATAGAAAAAAGATTTTTCAAGTGAGATAAATGTTTCACCATCATTTGTTACCTTATGAGAGTGAGTGCCATAAAAATTATAACTAGATGTAATTATTAGGGAAGCTGTGAGTTGTTTGAATGGTATGCTGAAGCTTCTAAATTTGGATTGAGAGTTACTTTATCGAGATTAAAATTTGATATAAAAGAACTCAATGTTTTCTCCTACTCCTAAGGAATAGTGAAAGGTGAGTTTTTTGCTATAATGAAATGGCAATAGAGGATTATTGGTGAACAGGTTTGTCATGAATTTACTAATGCAGATTAATAGCACGCAGAGGAGAGAATTTTGGAAGCCAATCATATATAATTTGGCTTATTTATAGTATTCTCTTTCATTTCAAGTTGAATGAAGCCATGAGGAGAGACAGTGTGAGTAATCTCAATATACATCCTTGCAAAGGTGAGCCTAGTTAAAGAAGATGTTTGATTAAAAGTCAAGATAGGTCTACCTATCACACTAGAAATGCTAGAAAATCCTAATTCAGTTCATAGTTGAAAAGGAAAATTGAGAATTTTATCTGAATGAGGATAAAGGAAAAAAAAAATGAAGAATGCACAAAATTTTAAGACCATGGCGTGATTAAAAATGAGGATTTGGAGACAAACTAAGTTTGCATTCAACTGAAGTGCCGAATCTCTTAAACATGTGAATCTAATCAAATAACTAACTACTACTAGAGAAAAAAAGAATAAACAAACATTTAAGTTTCCATAGCTTACCTAATGCTTCAAGTAGAGCTTTGTACATGTGCTTTTTACCTATGGAAAAACTAGCGGTACTGTGCGAACCTTCAGTGATCTCCATGGATGAAGAATGGGTCGTGCCTAAGAAAAATATGGCAGACCATAGGGATCCAAAATTAGCATGCCATGAAACTCAGACTCTGAAAAATCAAACTCCAGTGATGCCACGAAAGAAACTCCCTAAAAAAACTCTAATCTTTTAGGTAACTATCAAGAAATGCAAAAATTAAAATAATTCATATACATACATACACACATACATACATATATATAGATATAAGTATACAATGCGCAAATTATGTACTGATCTTTATAATTGTAATAAGAAAATAGTGATCTTTTCCGAGGCTTAGTGAAAAGACAAAAATGGATAGTAACAGCATTCTATAATCATGTATTATTTATAACTTGTCGCATGCTAAACTAAAAAAATATTAAAAGTTAATAGACGGCCGCAGCTTTGTTGGAAAACTAGATGAAGTTAACGAATTATTATTCTAACTTTTTGTTCAAATTCTATTATCTATGTATTTATTTTATATTTAAAGTTCATCAAACTTTAGAAAATAGAAATAAATGAGCTATGATATGTTATCATATATTATGATTTTGCTTTTTATCAAACATTATGCACAAAAAAAATTAGCAACAAAAAGAAAATTGCAAAAGAAGACATGCTCCTAAGAGTCTTAAGACATACAAAATTTGAATTAATAGGAGGCTTAAGAGGATGATGCTCTCCCAAGTAGCATCAGCAGTGTAGTATCCATTCTTAAGAGTCCAAATAGACAAGATTTCATCATCATTATTATCCTTCCGCATGAGTCCAAACACATGATCATTAGAGAATATAGACAGAAGAAATATCGGAGAATAAAGAGATACAAACTCTAACACAATCTATTTTAGAAAGCCACAATAGACTTCAGTTCTTTGAAAAAAAGATAACATGCGTGAAAACATCTTAACTACTCATAGCTACACATAAATTGTACTGAACTAAATAGATAGAATACAATGCAATGTCATTTTAGTTATTTTTTTTTCATTATTGTGAGTACATGCAGAAGCAGCCGAGGAGCCAAGTACTTCTATAAAATATAGTGTGGGTTCCTGAACTTAACACAACTCTCCTCAACGAGTGCATGTAAGTATCCTTATTACTCTTTACAACCTGTCTGCTAGTCGTAATGTGCTGATATCAACCCAATGCTAAATATTTTGCTAAATTACTATCTTTTCATTTCATGCACAAAAAATCTTATACGACATGTTACAAGAATTTTGGCTCAAATGCAAATCAATGATAGATCAAGCATTTAACTGAATTTCTTAATGTATCCATTGTTGTCTAATTATTGGTTCTAACTATTTTGATGATGTACAAGCTCTGAATCTCCAATATCCTACTATCTATTACATTCTAAGATTTACGGTCCTAAGATTAAAAATGTTAAAACTAAATGTCGTTTTAACTCAAATCAGATAGATTTTCCTGCTGAAGTCAACTTATTAAATCACACGTCCTAATATTTGTTTTAACACATTTACTAAGCTTTATTACAATCTAACACTAAAAGGCTAAGAGATTAAACACTAACCATAGGGTTTAGATCTCTTACTTATGATTTTCACTTCTAAGATTTAAGCTACTCAAACCTAAGCTAAAATTAGGGTTTAGACTAAATGAAATTTTCCTTGACTCAAATTATGTAATATAAGCTATCTAATCTATAAGAATACTGATTTAGAGCCTAATAAGATGATTAGGGGTTTCAAAGTTGAGTTCTAAGCATTTCTTAGCATTTACCCTTAAAATATTATTATTTTAGGGCAAAATTTTTGATTTAAAGAATCAAGCTCTCAAACATAAAATTTTCTATTTCTAAGGGAAGTTTACTAGCTAAGGAGTCAAATGACACATTAAGCACCAAATTTAAACAACTATGGGTCCTAATATGACCTAATTAAGCTTAACCATGATTAGAAGTGATTAGCAAAAATATTCACTTAAACCTAAATTTATTTCAGATTATTGTTTCTCTCACTTTTTGATTAAAATAGTATATAAATTCATATTATTAAGATTTATATTTATAAAATTATTTCAATAATAGATTATGTAATGTTTTCCTAAAGTTCTGATTTAATTAAATCAATCGACTTTATTATTTAAATTGGAATATTTCAAGAATATTCCAATTCCATCGTGGGTTAGCATTCGAGTTGATGGGAAGCTCGACTGGTTATGAAATATTTGACGGATATTTTCTCATTTCGAATGACGCGGGTCACGGGTCGACTCGACCAGCGACTATGCTTCATCTCCGCGAGATTCACGAATTGGGGCAAACTTTCGTCACTAATTTTGGGCGACTCTGTTCACCTCAAGGGGAATACCACATACCAAAAAATTCAACAAGAGAAAGAGCGTCGATTGGCACCATTAGCCCCATGGCTGCTGACGCTGATCGCCGGGACCTTACTCGGCTAAAATCCGACCTCCAAGATTTAATGTGCAAGCTAAATTTGCATGTCACGGGCCACACCGAAGAGGGTTTTTATGCCTACACCTTCACCGTCCTATGGCGGTTCAAATGCTCATATTCACAATGTATGAGCCCACCCAGAACATCATGAGACTACTCGATCGGGGCTCTACTGTGCGACACTGTGGAGCCCGATCGTATCCAGTTTCGGCTAGGCTAGTTCGATCACATCTAGGCTAGCTATTGTGTGAATGGCTTGCCAAGCTCAAAAAGTGGTTGGCCAGACATTATCATCAGACGCCTAAGAATGCCAATCGAGCGCATTCCGGGGTCGAGTGGAGGTTGCCTTTGACGAGATTGTGTTGATTTTTTGGCGAACCCTAGTTTGGAAAAATCGACCCAATCCAAGTCTCAAGATTGGCAGATTTTGCCAATTTTAATTCAAAATCAATCTTAAGGCCTCCTAAATGCATTTCAACTCATCACAAAGCATGGAGAAAGCTAGCAAGCTCATTAGGAACTGAACAACAAATAGGCTTAGAGGGGAGTACCTTGCACTTGATGGTCGGAACGAATGTCAGACTTACTAACTGAGTTCAGGCTTCGTTGAAGGTTCCTACTGCTTCCTGAGGATCTCAGCTACTGCTCAAGCATAAAAACACTAAGGCTGGACAACTTAATGGCTGGGAAGGTTCACTGAAGCTTGTCGGGGTCTGGTGAGGAAGAGGGGAGCTCTAAGGATGCTTGGACTTTGCAAATGACCAAAAGACTTTCCAAAGAAAATGGGGTGGCTTAAATAGCCAAGGGAGCTGGAGAGCTCAGGCCATGAATTTTGGGAAGAGTCAGAGAGGTTGACTTCCTAGGGGATATTCCAGGGCTAAGCTGGGCTGAGGCGGCCCGTGGAAGATCCCTTCTACCTAATGAAATCATTGGCGATGGCTGGGGATCATGGGGGACAGCCTTGACAAGAGATTTGTATGGGGGGATTTGACTGTCAGGTGTGGGCAACTTCATGATGAAGATGAACAACATTGGGAGTGCATAATGCCATCCAATCCATCATCCGAAATGCGATATGGCCCAGATCACCCAGATTGTAACAACCATTGTGGGGTTAAATTACAACAACTGGATCGTCGACGTGATCTGATGACCCACAATTTGTATTAATCTGGTGCCCCACAAATTGTATTAATAAATTAATTTATTTAAATTAAAATTAAAATTTTAACGAGTAAATAGTCGTTATTTGTGAATGGTGATTGATCCACGGTAACCAACAAAACACAGGATAGCCAGATTACGTGATATGAGTCATCCCGTGGATATAAAATCAACGATCTGATATGATCTGAGCTGCAATATCTGGGCTCAGATCCAACGATTAAGATCATCACTGCTGTTTAATAAACCTACAAGATCATATTTGGGCCACCATATCTTATCTAATGGCCAAGATCGATAGGAGTACTATGCTCCCATTGTCTTCCTCCAGCGCAGCCATAGGTGCACGATAGCACACAGGTCATGCTATGACCGTACTCTCCCGCTCCAATTCTTCGTGAAAACCTCGATTGAAGCCTCCTTCGCCTCTATTTCACTCAACCCTAGCAATTGGATGGCTCATAGCGGCTTCAAGTGATCTTAAGGTTTGGTGATGTAACAGCCCAAACTCTTAAGCACCAAGGTATTGTCCACTTTGGCCTTTCAGGCCTCACAATTTTGCCACTTTGCCCTGTATGACACTTAGCTCATATCTAACACCCTATGACCTGCTCTGATACCATTTGTAACACCCAAACTCTTACGCACCAAGGTATTGTCCGCTTTGGTATTTCAGGCCTCACAGTTTTGCCCTCAGAAGATAACTTCCCAGCAGGTCATCCATCATGAGAGTGCTCCCACCTGTGTACGCTTAACTTTATAGTTCTTATTAAGAACTCCACCGTTATCTGAAAAGGCACCTCCATATTTAAGATTTTCACTTATTACAACTTAAGTGGGTCTTCACAGATGATTATGCGAATGGACGGATGAAAGGTACTTCACTTCCTATATGTTTCACGATGCCATTTTCTATTCCAAGGTTTAGTTTCCTTCATTCAATACTTTATTGATTTTGAAGCTCAATTGAGCCTTGATAGGCTTGGGCATGTACAGTGGTGTATAGTGCCTTATGACACCAGATCTCTCAAGAACTGAGTGCTACGGCGTGCGACAACGCTCTCAGACGATGAGGGCGCTACGGCGCACGACGGTGGATTTAATTTGAGGAATTCTTCGTTACGGAGCGCTGCAGCGGTTCCTGGCCGAGAGCCAAGCACTACGACGCACTGTAGTGCTCGATGTTGATTTTGCATGTGTGAAAAGTGTAACGGATCTTCTTTCGCACTCAAATACTCTCAATTTAGGGAATCTCATGTGTGGTGCCACTTACCAATGGAAATGTCTTTCTGACATTTCTATTGATACCAAAATCGGCATGAAAGGATCATTATATCGAGCAGAATATAATGTCCCAGCTACAGGTATACAAAATTTTTACAGCTTTTGACAGCAACTTTAATGGAGAAATGAGCTTTAATCGGACTCATTTGAGTCCGATTGAGGCTTGACGATTATGCCTAGACTCCATACACTAGCTACAAAAAATACCATTCACAAATACTTTAAATAATTGGATGGAGAGAGTAGCACAAGGAATAGTATATCAAATGGGTACCTTGTCTTGGAGAAGGTTGAGTTCTGCAACTTTTAGGGCTTGAGAGAAAAAGCTTTTTCTTCTTCTTCTTCAGCTGCTGGCAAGAGGAGGAAGAAGCTGAGGATTCTTCTTTGGCTTGGGAATGAGCTTGGAAGAAAAGATATTGGGAAGAGGAGGATATCTCAGCTGATGGTTAAATGGAGGAAAGGAGGAGGGTTAGGGCTCCATCTTATAGGAAGATGGAGGCATGGCTAGGGGATGGAATGAGAAGGTGCCATCCCATCCAAAGCATGGAGGAGAAGGGATTGAGCAAAAAAATGGAGAATGGAGAGGGGGCTGAGCCCCTTAATGTGCGCAAGATTTAAGGGAGAAGGCGCTGACAGGCAAAGGAGGAGAGTGGCAAGTCCCCGCCAGAGGGAAAAAATAGAGAAATGGATTTTAAAACAATTAAATTAATTGTTTATTTTTTAATTTCAATTAACCCATTTTCTCTAATTAAAATTGGATGAATAAACGGGCTCCAAAAAATCTTAAAAATTCTCCCCTAACTAATTTGAGGGTGAGGAATTTAACAACAAAGCTGGATTTTGATTCCGATAATTACTTTATGTAACAATCTAATATTGTTACTCAGCTTAATTTAAGCATAATCGTATCCTTATTATTATTCTATTAAACTCATCTAGTCATTAGAACCAAACCCTGAAAGTTTGGAACAATTCGGAGCTTAATCGATTATTTTGTAATATTTTAATATTTAATTAATTAGAAAATTGAGATATTTATTTTGACCTCAAAATTGAAATCGACTTCGTCGTTGCGATCGTCACTCCCAAATTAGCTAGGGGTAATATTTTGGACGTGTTTGGAAGTTGTCGAATTTTCGTGAATATTTTAATATAATTAAATGCGCCGAAAAATAGGATAATTCAATAGCCAAGGGAGCTGGAGAGCTCAGGCCATGAATTTTGGGAAGAGTCAAAGAGGTTGACTTCCCAGGGGCTATTCTAGGGCTAAGCCGGGCTGAGGCAGCCCGTGAAAGATCCCTTCTACCTAAGGAAATCGTTGGCGATGGCTGGGGATCATGGGGGACAATCTTGACAAAAGATTTGTATGGGGGAATTTGACTATCAACTGTGGAAAACTTCATGATGAAAATGAACAGCATTGGGAGTGCATAATGCCATCCAATCCATCATCTGAAATGCGATATGGCCTAGATCACCCAGATTGTAACAACCATTGTGGGGTTAAATTACAACAATTGGATCTTCGACGTGATCTGATGACCCACAATTTGTATTAATCTGATGACCCACAAATTATATTATTAAATTAATTTATTTAAATTAAAATTAAAATTTTAACGAGTAAATAGTCGTTATTTGTGAATGGTTATTGATCTGCGGTAACTACCAAAACACGGGATAGCCAGATTACGTGATATGAGTCATCCCGTGGATATAAAATCAATGATCTGATATGATCTCAGCTGCAAGATCTGGGCTCAGATCCAACGACTCAGATCAGCACCGCATTTAATAAACCTACAAGATCATATTTGGGCCACCATATTTTATATAATGGCCAAGATCGATAGGAGTGCTACGCTCCTGTTGTCTTCCTCCAGCGCGACCACACGTGCACGATAGCACGCAGGTATGCTATGACCGTACTCTCCCACTCCAATTCTTCGTGAAAACCCTGACTGAAGCCTCCTTCGCCTCTATTTCACTCAACCCTAGCAATTGGATGGCTCATTGCGGCTTCAAGCGATCTTAAGGTTTGGCGATATAACAGTCCAAACTCTTAAGCACCAATGTATTGTCATCTTTGACCTTTCAGGCCTCACGGTTTTGCCACTTTGCCCAGTATGGCACTTAGCTCCAATCTGACACCCTATGACCTGCTCTGATATCATTTGTAACAGCCCAAACTCTTAAGCACCAAGATATTGTTCGCTTTGGCCTTTCAAGCCTCACGATTTTGCCCTCTAAAGATAACTTCCCAGCAGGTCACCCATCATGAGAATGTTCCCACCTGAGCACACTTGACTTTAGAGTTCTTATCAAGAACTCCACCGTTATCTAAAAAGATACATTCATATTTAAGAGTTTCACTTATTACTACTTAAGTGGGTCTTCACAGGCGATTATGCGAACGGACGGATGCAAGGTACTTCACTTCCTATATGTTTCATGATGCCATTTTCTATTCCAAGGTTTAGTTTCCTTTATACAATACTTTGTTGATTTTGAACCTCAATTGAGCCTTGATAGGCTTGGGCATGTACAGTGGTGTATAGTGCCCTATGACACCAGATCTCTCGAGAACTAAGTGCTTCGGCGTGTGGCAACGCTCTCAGGCGCTGAGGGCGCTAGGGCGTGCAATGGTGGATTTAATTCGAGAATTTCTTCGCTACGGTGCGCTGCAGCGGTTCCTGGCTTAGAGCTAAGCACTACGGCGCACTATAGCGCTCGACGGTGATTTTGCATGTGTGAAAACCGTAATGGGTCTTCTTTCGCACTCAAATACTCTCAATTTAGGGCACCTCACGTGTTGTGTCACATACCGATGGAAATGTCTTTCTGACCTTTTCATTGATACCAAAATCGGCATGAAAGGATCATTATATCGAGCAGAATATGATGTCCCAGCTACGGGTATACAAAATTTTTACAGCCTTTGAGAGCAACTTTAATGGAGAAATGAGCTTCAATCGAACTCATTTGAGTCTGATTGAGGCTCGACGATTATGCCTAGACTCCATACGCTAGCTACAAAAAATACCATCCACAAATACTTTAAATAATCGGATGGAGAGAGTAGCACAAGGAATAGTATATCAAATGTGTACCTTTTCTTGGAGAAGGTCGAGTTCTGTGACTTTTAGGGCTTGAGAGGAAAAGCTTTTTCTTCTTCTTCAGCTGCTGGTAAGAGGAGGAAGAAGCTGAGGATTCTTCTTTGGCTTGTGAATGAGCTTGGAAGAAAAGAGCTTGGGAAGAGGAGGAGAGCTCAGCAGATGGTTAAAAGGAGGAAAGGAGGAGGGCTGGGGCTCCATCTTATAGGAAGATGGAGGCATGGCTAGGGGATGGAATGAGAAGGTGCCATCCCATCTAAAGCATGGAGGAGAAGGGCTTGAGCAGAAAAATGGAGAATGGAGAGGGGGCTCAGCCCCTTAACGTGCGCAATATTTAAGGGAGAAGGCGCTGACAGGCGAAGGAGGAGAGTGGCGAGTCCCAGCCAGAGGGAAAAAATAGAGAAATGGATTTTAAAACAATTAAATTAATTATTATTTTTTTATTTTAATTAACCCATTTTCTCTAATTAAAATTGGATGAATAAACGGGCTCCAAAAAATCCAAAAATTCTCCCCTAGCTAATTCAATGGTGAGGAATTTAACAACAAAGCTGGATTTTGATTCCGATAATTACTTAATTATTCTATTTTTTGGGGTATTAAAATACATTAAAATATTTGAGAAAATTTGATGACTTCCAAATACTTCCAAAACATCACCCCTAGCTAATTTAGGGGTGAAGAGCGCAATGACAAAGTTAGATTTTGATTTTGATGTCAAATTAAATATCTCAATTTTCTAATTAATTAAATATACTAAAATAATCCAAATATTCGATTGAGCTCCAAATTGTTTCAAATCTTTGGGGATTAGTTCTAATGATTAAATGAACTTAATGAAATGATTAATAGAATGTAATTAAGCTAGGATTAGGCTAAGTAATAATTTAGGGTTATTATAATCCCAAGCCAATCTTGATTTATATAAATCAAGATTGGGAGATTAAAAGTTAAACTCTACATATTATGGTTTAACCTCTTAATCTAATAGGTTCTAAGACTAATAGTATAAGGTAAAAACCCAACTTTCACGAACTATAAATTAATATTACTTATTAAGCAAAGTCAAGCTTAATAAGATAGATCTCTAAACTTAAACTAAAGTTAAAATACAAAATAATCATAAATAAAGGATAAAATTCTAGAAAGCTATAAAACTAAAGTTCTAATTATTGAGTAATCCATTTACTCAATGAATAAAATTTATCTTAATTTTTATCACTAATTCCTAAGAAAGAAGATCCTAAAGATTAAAGAAACTCCTAAGGAATTAAGTTAGGATAAAGAGAAGATTTAAGCAATGATGTTAATCTTATTTATATGTTATTCTGATATAATTATCTTATGGAAGGTATAAGATGAACTAAATTCACTTTAAGAAGCTTAATTTAGAACTTCGATATTTTAAGTGAAGTTTAGGCTTTTTCTTAAAATGACAATTTAATGAGTCTAAACATCCTAAATTGATTCTAAATCAATTATAATACTAATTTTAGTGATTAAATTATGATTTTAAGGCTTAAGGATCTTAATTTTAAATTTGGGCAAAATGATCATTTGCTCCTACTTAAGGATCTAAAATTCAACTTTATGATTTAGGGTTCCAAATGGGAAATTATTAATGGAAATTGAGTACTTGCTATCTAACATGATGATAGACAGTAAGTACACCTAATTTGGATAATAATTAAGTTTAATGAGCTCAAATTAATAATTTAGCTCATTATGGGAAAATTAGTAATCTTACTAAGTGGAATATAAGGATTTAGCTAAAATATTGTTGCTTACTATCTAAGGATTATATAGAACCAAAAATTATTGAAATCTGGTATAAAATTGCCAAGTTATGGCCAAAACAAATTTAGAGTTTAAATATATAAATTTAGGATTTTCTAAAAGGGGTCAAAAACCTAATTTTTTCATTTGAAGTTCAAATTCAGCAAACTTGTTGGCTATAGATTTTCTATAACACACTTAGTACATTAACTAGGAGTAGATCCAATTTGAACTTCATTTGGTTAAGTTATGATCTAATTATGATTAAGAGTGATTAGTAAAATTTAATTACAAAATCACAAAACCAACTATACCACTAGGTTCTAATCTACTCTATGAGCTATCAGAAACTTAAATCACTTACATTGGATCATTAATTTTGCTAATATTCACTAATCAAGATTTGGGATGATTAGGGCTAATTAAGGAATATAATTATCAAAACTTAAATATTTTAATAGGTTACTGCTCATCACATCCTCCTAATCAGAATGGTATCTTGGAAGTTCTAATTTGAAGTTCAATTGATTAAGTTATGGTCAATTGGAGTTTCTAGGTTAAGTAAGGATAATTAGTGTAGGGACCTAAAAGTGATTAGTCAAAATACACTTCCAATAGGGAAACTAATACTATCAGAGCACTCCTAAGGATCTCCTGATTAAGATGCTACACTAGAGTACATTCAGCACCGAAGCTTGAAACCATAGCGGTGTTTAGTGTGAAAATGAATATTTTCATTAAGTATATAGCTTGGTGTATGTAGCTTTAGATGCTAAAGAAAACACTTGGTATGTTGCTCATAATTTTTTTTCCTTAAATGAATGGAGCTTTGTGACAAAAAAATATGTTGTAATTCAATATAAAACTTAATTAATAAACAAACAGATATTTAAATTTTGAATAATTTGTACTTATTCTAACCTCGTGGAAGATTAAAAGATACCCTTCTAATAAACAAACTGCAGAAACGTCACGGATGACAAAGTAATTACGTCACATATGATTATTTGGAGGATTAATATTTTCATTAAGTATATAATTACTTGGAAGATTAATATTTTCATTAAGTATATATAATTAAAGAAAGCTGATCTCACGTCTTCATAGGTACAGCGGGGCCCAAACTATTGAAATCACACTCGAGCACTGTAGTAAAATCCTAACCTCTCCCTTCGCCTGCAGCAGGCCCGGATTATTTTTTTTTCATTTCTCGGGGACATGCTTAGCTCTAGGAGCTGATTTCGAGTCGAGTCAGTTCATACTCGAATGTGACTCGAATTTGTTCGAGTTTGTGTCGAATCGAGTCATTTCTGCTCATTTTAAATAGGTTCGAATCAAGATGTATGACTTGAACTCGGCGAGTCAACATGCCTCGACTTCAAGTTCCAATTTCGAGTTCCGGGTCAAACTGTCAGCCCTACTTTCGTCCCTGTTTTGGGCACTGTAGCATGTAGCACGTCACAGAGAAGTCAAATGAGGAGGCGATTTGCATAGGATTATGTAATAACAAATATGTTTGCCCAATAGAGATATTTGCCTAAAACAAAGAAAAGAAAGATTTTCTTAGTTGCTTCCTTGTTTGTAGACAAAGATGGATAAAATGACCCATAATGATCAATTAGAATACTTGTTTGTTCATTTTAGAAATTGGTTAGAAGGTTAGATATAAGCCTGAAGTCAAATTTGTCTTTAATATATTTGCTCTGAATTTTCTCTAAGAAATAGGTGTACTTTTTGTTTCTACATTGGAATTTTGTTTTATTACTTGTTCCTTAATTCTCCAACTAGGGCATTCAAAATTTATCATGCAAGTAGCATTGTAAAACTCTAATGGATTTTTCGCCGTTGCCGGCAGATTTTGATTCGATGAATATTGAAAACAAGTGTACAATTGTGCCCGAGAAAATAGCCTAAAGCTGAATTCTATCAAGTTGTACTTGAATATACCATCTTTGGGAACAAACATTTTGCCCTCGGTTCTATAATAAGCTCTATCATTTGTATTCATGCATTCACAGAGCCTCACCCAAATTTTACAAGATTGTCATAGATGTTGATGTAAGAGATTTGCCCTTTCTAAGTGGTGATGCATGTAAAGCTAAAATTTTTGTTCTGCTATCTACCCCAGGCATTAATTTCTAAAGAGACTCGGTGTGGAGATTCAATGCCTTATAATAATGTTGGTAGCTTCAATGAGTAAGTACTCCATTGCGGCACTTAAATTTTTGTAGTATGCAGTGATTGTTTTGATTTTTGTAGTATGCATTGATTGAATTCATACAACAATATTAACAATAATTCTATGATGGTATGATACATATTTTATGATAATTCAAATTGATTTAAAGAGTATCAACTTGGTTTGTCCTCCTCATATAAGTCACCAATGCATATAAATGATATTCTATAAGCTTAATTTGATACAAAATAATAAATAAACATTATTGCAAGTCATTTATACTATTCAAAAAAAATATTAAATGAAAAAAAATCAAATAATAATCTAAATAAATCCTTAAGTCCTCTATTTACTTACCGTTCCAGTATGTGTAAGAAGTTATCCACACATGGATGAGGCTGTGTGAGATCACAACATCTCTCACATAAGTGAGTTTAAGAAGATAGTGATCTATATATGGTTATCTTTAGCCACTAATTAAGGCATGAGACTAGAGGTGATTTTATGCATTAATCTTTACTTAAGTGGCATTATGAGTTCATGGAATCTTCTTAAGTTCATACGATGTGAATGAAAGTGCTTAAACATATCTCTTTGGATATAATCAACATGTTCATATCACTTAAATCTCACTATATTATGTGATTTGCCAAAATAATTATTTTATTTACAAGCTATCATGAATGTTTTGCAAATGTTTTTCACCTAATTTTGAGCTTATATTGAAAGCCTTATTATTCAAATCAATAGATGTTTTAATACTAAACTTATTACATAACTATAAAAATAACAATTCATATGGTTTATTATTCAAAATAGCATGTTTTGAAAATCATAGAAATATTTCAAAATTTTCAAAATTTTAATAAAGTAAAATTTGTAATTTTTTTTGAACTTTGAGTATGTAAATGAAAGCCCTAAAATCATTATTAGCTCATGATGTCTAAAAAGCAATTTTTCCTAATATATAGGAGAGTTTACATATCAAATTTCATTAACTAGTTATGAATGGAATGAAAGTTAATTTAGTACAAACAAATTAAAAAAAAATTAAAATATGTAGAAAATTTTCAAGTAAAAATTTGTATTTTTCTAAAATTTTGATTAAAAAGATGAAAACCTTAATAATCTTATTGCTTGTGAGCTCTACAAAGGAGTTACAAATAATAAGATTGAATTTTTGCAATAGTTACAAACTATAAAATTGAATTTTTGCAATAGTTACAAACTATAAGATTTAATTTTTGTAATAGTTACAAATTATAAGATTGAATTATACATGTCAAAGAGACTCGTCTTGAGCATGAAGAAAAAATCCAAATCTTGAAGCCTTAGATTCATGCTTAAATCTAAATTAAGGGTGGTATATTGTAACAACCCTAGGTTGTTACTTAGCCTAATTTTAAAGGTACCCCTTATTCCCTTCGATTTCCTCTTAATCTTAATATTTCAATTTCATAAAGTTATTTCAATTGTTAGATTAATAATTGAACGGTTTCGATCATGCTTAGGATGGAGCGATCGATCTAATTTCGATCGGGATCTACAGTAGTATACAGTAAAACTCTAGCCGCCTGTAGAAATCTATGGTTGGCTCCTGTCATCAATCCATGTAGTCTTAGGCTTTGTTTCACCTGGCATTAGCTAGGTCTCGATCTCCTCTTCTCGTCGTCGTACGGGATGACCCCTATCGTCGCCGGAGGAGTCGTAAATAGCAAGCCCTAAATCCCCGTTCATGGTCTGTCGCGCGAAGACGAAGGACTTTTCGGGCCGGTCGGGTCGGCCCGGGCCCGGTTCGTGGCCCGCGTCCGCGGCGTTTCGGCTGCCGCGGCGAGACCCACCGCGTGACGCGCGGCCAGTTGCAGCGCGACACGTGGCTCTGCGAGTCAGCGAACTGGCAGTGGGACCCGCCGTCGTCTGCCGCGCCAGTAAGAAGCTGCCACGTGTCCTGCAGAAAATAATTAAATCAGTTATATATATAATTATATGACAGTTAATAATAACTGAATTAATTATATATATGTATATTATAATAACATAATTATTTAATTTAAATTAAACAGTAAAATTAATTAAATTAATACTAAACTTTAAACCTTAATAACTCCTAAAATACACATCCAAATTATGCAAATAAATATACCAAATTGATCAGAAAAATATGAGGAATTTATTGATGCCAATAATTTTGCATTTGAACCTGTATTTAACAAAATGATATTTAGGGTTATTAATTTAACTTAATTAAAAATCACAAACATTCAATTGGCTATAACTTTGCAACCATGAATTCAAATATACCCAATATGGGTCTTAAAATACTCACAAAACCCTAAGGATCATTTTAGTATGGTTAGCTTTGCTGTTTGGATTAGTTTGAGCCTAATCACATTTAGGACCTAACCCTAATTACCATAATTAACCCTAGAACTTCAATTGACCATAACTTGGTCAATTGAGCTCCAATTTAGATGATCCAAATATTAATCTAGATCAGAAAAATCTAATTAACAGTAATATATAAAAAAAATTTAGATCCAATAGTTAGATTGGCTAATCATCCTTAATTAACCTAAATCTTGATTAGTGAATATTAGCAAATCTAATAATCCAAATTGAGTGATTTAAGTTTCAGAGGACTCATAGAATCATTTAGAATCAATCTATAAGGTTGGATTAGTGTTTGAGTGATTAATTTTGCTAATCACTCACTAATTACCCTAAACCCTAATTAGGTCTTAACTTAGTCAAATTAGGTCTAAATTGAGCCTACCATATGTCATTGTGATCAGTGGACTATTTGTAAACCATAGCCACTGATTTTGCTTAATTTAGACACTAATTGGCAAAGTTGGGATTTTTGACCTATAATTAAGAATCCCTTAATTAACCTTAAACCCTAGATCTTGTATTGGTCATAACTTGGCCAATACTTATCAGAATTTAGCAAATTTAGATTCTATGGAAAGCTTAGACAGTAAAGAACATTAAACCAAAAGAAAATTTAACTTTTACTTAGTTGAATTACTAATTTGCCCTTATGAGTCATATTCACTAATTTGATCTCATATGGCTTAATAATCACCCAAAATTAATTTAGTTACTGTTTAATCTTACATTAGACAGTAAGAATCTCTTTCCAAAAGAAAATTTTAGAATTTAAGTCTTAGATCAAAAAAAATTTGATCTTTTGAACCCTTAAGAAGGGGCAAAATGGTCATTTTACCCAAATTTAGGGTTTAGCCTTTAAAAGCCCTAAATTTAGTTTCTAATCACTAAAATCAGTAAATAGAATGATTTAGAACTGAAATTAATCAAATCCAAGTCTAAATTAGATTTTGATTAAAATCTCAAAATTTTGTTCCTTAATGAAAATTCCTAAGTAAATTGTGAGTGTTCTTCTTTCCTTAATCACTCTTAGACCTTACCTTAGGTCTTATAACATTAGTTAGGATGTGTGTCTTGAGAGATACTCTTAGAAATTAAGAGCTTTAATTCTTAAGATTAAGAATAGATCTTAAGTTAGAATTCATCTATTGAGTAAATTGGGTTACTCAATAGGTGAAACCTTGAGTTTTCTAGTTTTTAGATATACTTAGTTTATTAAATGATTATTTGATCTTTAAACCCTAGAATTAAGAATAGAGATCTATCCTAATGAATTGATTTATCATTAGTACTTGCCTTAACCTAATCTGTGAGATTTGGGTTCTAAACTTAGACCCTTAGATTATACCTTTAGATTAAGTGATTAGACCCCACCATCTGGAGTTTAAATTTTTAATCTTTTCATCTTGATTTGGCTAATCAAGATGAGGTTGGGATGAATTAAATTACAAAATTAGGTCGATGATTTTTTCATTTTAACCAAATAGTCATCTTTTGATTAAGTTATAATTAGGACTTGGTCAGTCTTAATTATCTTCAACTAGTAGGATTCGTGATTCTAAGTTACAGAATGTGTAAGAATTGATGATTCTGAAACTTATGTAACTTAGAGTAGATAGAACGAATAAAGTAGATAACAACGGATATCACCTGTGTTTTAGATAGAGTTTCTTGCTCACTTTAATTTTGATGCTTCGCATTCCTTGATTTTGATCCTTACACCTTGAACATATATTATGTACATAAGATATTTGATAAATATCTTATGTTAATTTGGAATATTTATAAGCAGCATTGTGTTTTCGTTTCACAAATGGTTTGTAAGGTGTAGCTTAATTAGTATACCTCTTCAATCAACTCGTTCGGGGTCGGCAACTTTTCGAGGGTTTAATGTCCGGCAGTCTATTGGCCATGCCTAGTCCGAGTGATAGGATGGATAGACTCTCGCCATACTGACTATAGAGTCAGGATTCTGATATGGATATACTAATTCAAGTACACTTACATTCAGTTCTGTCTTAGCTCATCAGGCTAAGAGTTTCAGTGATGTTCAGTTCAGAGTTTCTTAGCTCATCAGGCTAAGAATTGCTGAGTTCGTGTTCAGTTTAGGTGACTTATATAGTCACTATAGTTTCAGTTTACAGTTATTGTTTTACTTGCATATTCTGCATCTCAGCACTATTTTACTTACAGTTTTTTTGCACTATATAGGATGCTAGTTTTACTTACTGTTTTCATATGCTCACATAGGATGTTAGTATTATCAGTTTTTCACTGTTTAAATTTTGTATGTCACCTAGCATAATCTGTTTAATCATAAGCATGTTTAGGTTGTATTTTCTTATAGTTTTGTTTAGTATTTTGCTTACTTGTCTTTATTGCAGTTGCTTGGAGGAGGTATGTATTTACTTCCTATTTGTTTAGTTATAAACTGTAGTTTATAACTTATTACTGTTCTTTTTGATACGCTTTTCTGCACCTATTTTGCTCAGTTCTGTTCTTAAGGTGATATCTATTTAACTTAATAAAATTGTTTGCCCTAAAATATACTTAGACATATTATCTAACCAGTTTTTCTTTTGTTGGCTGGGGCCCTACCATTATGAAACTGATAATGGTAGGTTCTGAATTTGTTAGAGCAATAGATCCAGTGGAGAGCTTACCATTGGAGGAGGAGCCCGTTCCAGAAGATCTGTAGCTTTAGTTTTCTTTCATTCAGTGAGATTGAGAGTTCCTTTCAGTTCTTTTAAACTTATTAAATGTTGTAATAATACAAGTTTATATTTCTCTTTCAGTACTTTACTTATTCTGTATTGTTGTATTTATACTATATTGGATGGATGTTATGTTTTATGCTTCCGCACTCTGAGTTCTTGTATGATCATTTAGTGATAAATTCTGGGATGAATGGCAAAGTCCTTATTTAAGTTGGATTAGAACATGTGTCTAATTCAATTCTAAGTGGGGACCTTGTCATTTGGTGACCCCTCCACCGTAATCATGATAACTTAAGGGTTAACAGGACCACGGCGAGGCAGGGCCGCCACTCCAATCTAGTGACTGGATGGACTTAATTATGATACGATTAAGCTAAATTTTAGCTGGGTAACAACCTTGGGTTGTTATATAAGGTAATAAAAGAACTTGTGTGATTAAGCATCTGAACATAAACTTTAGATTTTTAATTTTCTCTTATATAAGACTCTTAGCATAAAGTTAATTATAAAACTAAGTTGATTCATCACAAGATCAAATCTTAATAATACTCTTGATTATACCCCATACTTGTAATATAGATATTGATCAGATAGGCTTACCCATTTAATTTGATCAAAATAAGCTTATTGAATAAAATTTATGAATTTTAGTATAGATGTTAGATATGTAAGGTCTTGATGATTTTACGTTAGGTTTTCTATGGTAATAACAATAGCCTTAACAAATATTAATACATTGTGGTAGAAAAGACTTATTATGACATCTTGAGGTATGGACTTAAGATGATCCTTCTTAACCCTAGAAGCTTAATCTTAGATCCTTGTGGTAGAATCACCTAAAGTACTTAGAATGAGATTTCTTTAATATGGTAGTAACCTATAGTGGGTGATCTTTTTGGTCACATTCTTGGAACTTTGTGTAGGATTTACCTCTTGTAGTTTAAATCTCATAGCCTTGGTGATCCTTGTTGATAAATAGCATTAATTGAACTCAGATTATTAGTTGAGTATATTAGAGTATAAGCATTGTGCTGGGTTACTGCAGCAGTATTCAGGATTTGGTAGATTCACTTTAATATAAGATTGTATTTGTGTTCTATCATGCGGGCTTAGTTGGATATAATCTCACTTAGAATAAATCATCCAATCATAAGAGTGTTATAATTAGTGACTTAAATCTTTAGTTTGATATATAAACTGCAACCAAGCACTGCCTCCTATCGAAGTGCATTTCGATAAGTACAGTTTTAACCAAACTAAGTATCACAAGTACTCTTCTTAAGACACTAAATATGTTGGAAATCTAGGTATTTAATAGCCTTTTTTGAGATATAAATTGTGACCGAGTACTACCTCCTATCAACGTGTTCTTTAATAAATACAGTTTTAAACAAACTGAGTGTTAAGTTCATTTTTACTGGAAATATATTAAATATATATATATATATATATATACAATATTTTTGTAATAATCCTAGAGTTGTTACCCATTAATTAGTGATCTAATTGACTATAATCTTTTTTCATTAGTCTTATAATGGTATTATGAGCCTCCATTTTAATTTTCGTGTGATTTGAAAATTGTTTGGCAATTTTCAGCATTTCCTAGTTTTCTGATAATTCTGAGAATGCCTAATTTATTTAGACCTCTGAATCAAAAACAAAGTCCTCCATTGGACTCATCACGCCAAAATTAGCTAGGGTGATATTTTGGAAATATTTGGAAGTCGTCAAATTTTCCTCAAATATTTTAATAATACTTAAATAAATTAAGGTAATTAAATTGGCCTCCAATCAAAAATCTGATTATATTTTTGAGTTCCTCACCCCTCATTTAGGTAAAGGTAAATTTTTGGGATTTTTCAGAGTGCGTTTGGTTATTTAATTTTGATTAATAAATAGAGTATAAATAATTATTTAATTAAAGTAAATGAATTAAATAATATGAATATTAATTATATAATTTCCATCGGCGTATTTTCGAACTGCGGAAATCCACTGCGCAGGGCTGGGCAGCGCACAACAGATCAGAGCCATCTGAGCCATCATCCATCTTTTTAACCTAATCCAACAGCGCGAATTCGATCGAGCAAAACCAGCCGCCGGATCAGCGCCTTGATTGAACGGCTTGGATGAGTCCCCTGTACGCCTTCTTCCTCACATGTCATCGTACCCTGCGAATGGAGTAGTGGAGGTACGACACCCCTCTAGCTGGCCTCATCCATCACAATTAATCCTCCTAATCTCTCCATTTCTCCATTTTGCACTCACGGAGGTAAACTGAAGAAGCTGGGAGCGTCTGGGGAGCTTGCAAAGGCATTTCGAAGGATCACTGAGCTTCGGATTTCTTCCACCTCCAGGTTCTGATTTGTTTAGCCTCCTCTTAAATTGATTTAACAATCATGTATCGCTTGCATCAGGGGATCGATCTGATCTTTGATCAAACTCGATCGAGTAAGATCTAGCTCAAATTGATTGAACTTAGGGTAGTAGGAACTAAGGTCACGCCTCGTGAACTTTAGGGCATCGCCCTGTTACCGCTCCTATCATCCTCACGGGCTAAATTTAGGTTCGTCAGGTCAGCCTCATCGTGGGCTTCGCACCGAGATTCGGATCTTGGCTAAGACCCCCAGGTTCGACCAGGAGGTCTAACCCTAATAGCGCACCTCTCGGCCCCCTTTCGAGGACAAAGCGGTCCGGATCGCGTGCACTGCGGTCCGGGTTTCCCCACTGAGCTGGGACAGTTCGATCGCGTGCCGCGATTATTTAGGCAATGGTCCATAAAATTTGAACCTATTTTAGTTAGTTTGATCCTATTTTAGTTAATTTTGAGGATTCCATAAAATTATAAGTGAAAAATCAACTTTGAAAATTTGCCTTTTTTATGACATGTGCTAAGATCTCTTATGTGCCTTAAATATTTTGTGGCAAATGCTCAATAATAAAATCTTTGAAAGCTTGTATTGATTATGTTTATCTTAACAACTAAATGGTATAATATATAAGTCATTTAGATTTAAAATCAAGTGATAACTCCTTTAGTTTAATTTATAATCAAAGGCTAACTTCTTTAGTTTGATTAAATAAAAGTAAGAAATTAAAAGCTCACTTGCAAAAATTTATAAGCTATATATTTTATTATATTATAAGCAGAAGCAGCTAGTTTTTTGCACTTGGTCCAGCTCCACTATCCTCCAAATGTACCCGATCTATCATATTTTGGCATTTAAATATGATATGGCAAAGCCAAGAAATAGAAAATATGATTAGACTAAACAATCTAAGTATATTTTAAGATTGGGCTAAGAATATTATTATTTAATTGGATATCACTACTAGTTACAACATAAATACAAGCATGGGTGCAAAAAGGAAAGCATACAAGTGTGGAAAAAGTAAGTAAGAAAAAAGTAAAGTGAGTTAAAATACTCACTTAAATATATATCATAGCCTGCAAACAAAATAAGGGTAAAAGCATCCTAAATATGCTAGATAAAAACAAAAGTGCATATGAAAGTAAATGAAATAAAGTATGTGTATGTTCAAATGAGCTTATGCTAAAAAAAGAAAAGAGACAGTGAAGCATTTAAATGTAATTTTAACAATATTCACTATAATCTAAGTAAACTGTAAACAAGTAAAGTACAGTACTAAAATATAAATAATGCATAGTATAGAAATTGAAGAAAAATCTTATACTATTAGTCTAATATTCACATAGTCTAGAACTATGGAAAGTAACATAGCTAAGAGCTATGATGAGTCTTAACAACCTATAAGATTGAAAAAGATCTCATATGTTAAGTGATTAAAGTTATTTTATAAAGTACTCATTCTACGGGAAAATACAGAATAAGGCGAGGAGTTAATCATGTCTGCTTAATAAGTAAATGAAAGCGAGGTCAAAATAAGTAACACTCATATTCACCCTCTGAGAATGTGAGGTCTTCTTATTACTCCTTATTAGCCTGCCCTTGGCTGATCTAGTAATATAAACTCCTATAGTTTTTAATGTGAAAATTTTATTCATGCACAATATCTTATATGAATAATTCAAATGAATAAGGCTCAAACCTAAGTAAGCATTCAAGAAAAATTCAATAATTACAACTAAGTGATATCCAAAGTTATCAAATTTTTAATGATCTACTTAATGGTTAGAGCTAATTGAGCTCCCAATTAACTTTGAGATATTGATCTCAAGTTAATTGTAAATATAATAGTAGTTGTGGTTTTGAAAATAATAGTTCTAATTCATTTATTATGATATGGCAAAATAGTTTATAAGTATAATTAATCCAAGTAGAAGCTAGTTCTATTCTAGTCATAAACTATAAGATTCAATTATGATAAATAAATCAAGGTTTAGGTGTCTAGTAGGAAGAGATTGAGATTAAGGAATTGGAAGTTAAAGTTTAGTCTACTAAAGCTCACTAGCTGGGTTGTAGTTTGAAGATTCTATCAAATCAAATACTAATTTAGCTAGGTTATAGTAAAATGAAAGGCTTAAAGTAACTAAAAGATGGGATTTGAGAACTACAAGTTCTAAGTAATTTTATAGTTAAAAGTTAAGGAAATTAACAAGTTAACTAAAAGTTCTCGCCATAGCAGGTTATAGCGTCATTTTAGGAAAACTGTATGAAATCAGAAAAATAAATTAATTGAACAGTGTTTCCACGAATTAGTCCGTTATAGCGCGCCATAGCGCGCCGTAGCGACCGCTATTCGAAAAAATTAAGCGCCGAGAACCGCCGTAGCGCGCCGTAGAGTCTGAAAGAGCTGCAGCACGCCACATCATCAAAAGAGCTGCAATACGCCACAGTATGCTACAGTGCCAAAAGCGTTGCAGCGCGCTATAGCGCGCCCCAACGTGCCCCAGCGCGCCATAACGCCCAGAAATTATAAAACTGCTCAAAATTGGTTGAAATGGCCAGAACTTCTTTATTTTTATATTTTAAGATCCCTAGGACCCTAATAGGACTGAATTATATCAAATTTGAACCTATTTTAATTAATTTTGAGGATTCCATAAAATTATAAGTGAAAAATCAATTTTGAAAAATTGCCCCTTATGATATGTGCAACAACCTCTTATGTGCCTCAAGGATTTTTGTGCTAAATGCTAAATAGTAGAACCCTTGAATGCTTATACTGAATAGGTATATCTTAATAACTAAATGGCATGAAACCTAAGTCTTTTAGATTTGTAATCAAATGCTAATCCCTTTATTTTGATTAAGTATTTGGTTAGCCTTAATTACCTTTTAGTCTATATCATTTTTATATTTATATGCTTTTATGATATTATGATGTATATTAGAAAACTCTAAATATTTATTTGAACACCTAAATATGCTTAAATTGATATTAAAATATACTTGACACGAGAATCTTGGTAATTTGATTAAGTAGATGATACTTAATCTAAATCTAAAATTTGATATCAATAATATACTATTAATATATTGATTTATCATTGACCTTTAAATTAACTCTTGGTCTTAATGGTAGAAAGGTTAGGAGTTAAACTCTATCTTGTCTGGATTAAGATCTAAATCTTAATCACTTAATCAATTAACTTGATTGAAAGATAATTTAATTGATATTATTCTAATAATGCATCTAATTTAGTATTGAGCTTAAATTATTGAATTAGAAATGTTAAGATTAATATTAAATCTATGTGATTAAATCATATGAACCTAAACTTTGGATTTTTGATTTTCTCTTATATAAGACTATTAATATAAAATAGAAAATAAAATTATAATGATTAATGAAATGATCTAACTCTAATAATACATTTGATTTCATCTCGTGATTGTAGAATAGAGTATGATCAAATGGATTTTATTCATCTGATCATATCACTTAAATCCAAGACTAATAAGTAAACCTTGAATATTAGCTTAAGAAGTAGAAAAGTGAGATCTCAAGGGTCTTGCTATAAGATCATTATTGAAATGTTTAAGGACCTTAATTATTGATACATTGAGATAGGAAGAACTTTTGTAACTTATTGAGATAGGAATCTTAGATGATGCTTCATAAGGAAATGAGGGGTCTAAATAGCTCTAGGATGGCTGCTATGGTGGAGATTCTTCCATAGGGGTTTTGGATTGTGGAGATTAAGATGTAATAATTTTGACCTCAAATGTGGTAAATTTTTGTTTGTTACTTGAGGGAATATTTCTAAGAATAAAATAAAAAAAGAAAATTTGAAAAATGTCAGCCTAATTTGGTCAAAAATGGCTAAAAATACAAATTTGTATCTCTCTAAAACTAAGTCCATAAAAATCACCAAATTTTGAATTAAGGTGTCCCGGTGATAGACCTAACTGAGAGGAATCCATATATACCAAAATTAGGTCATTTAGTTAAGTGATTGAGTCAAATTTAGCTTCCGAATGGGCTCACATTTAGCCAAACCCTTGTCCAAACCATTTATATTCGAGCAAAGCTGACCCGTCACATTATAAATAATGTGGTTAACGACGGTTGAATTCACCTCCTACGGTGTTAGATCGACCGCTCAATCTGCGTCGTTGGATTTAAATAGATTAAGCAACAACGATTCAACACTATGATGCCGTGGTTAATCATTGGCTGCCGTAAGACGGCTAGCGTCATTTTGAAGAATTAAATCAAATTGCATATCAATTATTAATCGTCTGATCATATATGAATCCGCGAAATGACTATGATTCGTTGTATCTTAGGATCAGTGTTCCGCCCCAGCACACAGGATTTTCACTGATTTAATTTTTATTAGTATAAATATCTAAATAATCAATTTATTAATTTAATTTTTATTATTTGATTTAATAAAAATTATAAATACATTTTGCTCATATCTTATTCATTTTAGTTCCAAAAATTATAAAATTTTTGTGATAAGCTAATATGAATGTGCTTAAAAAAAATGTGCAAAATTTATTTATCAGAAAATTGTCAAAAAAAAATAAAGATACTTTTGTTATTATATTTTAAATTCTCTCTCTCTCTTTCTGATTCTCTCTCTCACTATTTCAATATTAGAGAAAGTAAGATAATTTTGATGGTGATGGAGATAGTAATGATAATGATAGCAGCGGTGATTGTAATTATGATGATAGTGATAATGATAATAACAATAAGAAAAATACTATGGTTACACAAGAATATACATCAAAAAGTATCCATGATTAATTAGAAATTTTCTTTTTTTTATAATTTTTGTATATAGGTCTTATCAAAAAGTGCATTTAATCAATAATCTACTTACACATTAGATTGATACATCATCTATATATTTTGGTGTATACTAGTGTGTAAGTGTAGCAATACTCTAACAATAATAATAGTAATAATAATAATTTATATTATTATTACTATTATTTATATTTATAAAATAAAGAAATTGAAGTTCTATGAAAGTGCAATTTATGATAAAAAGAATAAATTATAATAATAATAATAATAATATATTATTATATTATTATCATTATCATTTATAGTGGAATTTATACGTAAAAAGTTTTATTTTTATTGCTCTAAGTGAGAGAATATAATAAATAAATACAAAATAAAATTGTTATTTTGGATAATAATTTTATGCACTTGAGTTTATTTTATAGAGAGAATATTATTATAATTTTTCTCCTTGAAAATTTTATTTTGATAATTTATTCAAATAATTTTTTCCACTTACTCTTTTTTTTTTTTTTTTTCGCAATCTCCTTTTCGTTCAAAGGGAATTCAATGTGAGGAGGCGACGACTTGACGAGGAGCTAGGGAATAGTTCTAAAAGTGTCGGACAGCATTACAACAGAGTTTCGGCAAGGTCCGACGGGAGTGTGAGGGGCAGTGATTTGCTGGGGAAGAGAAAAAGAGGAGAAATTTGGGTTTGCCGAGAGGCGGCGGCAACTCGACGAGGCGTCGTGGGGAGGTTTATGAGAGCCGAGCGAGGTGTCGGTGATGTGTTGTAAGGTCGAGGCGGTGAGGCGGGAGGCAATGATTGGTCGTGGAGGAGGAGGAGATGGGAGAGCGTAGGAGGCTAGGGCTTCGCCGTGGAGAAAGAGGGAGGTTTGCTTAGGTGCTTAAGAGGTGGAGATGGAGTGGAGGTCCGGCGGCCATAGGTGGAGGAGGAGGAAGAGTTGTGAGAAAAATAATGAGGAGAGGAGGAGGGGCAGCCCTATTTATAGGGAGAAGAAGGGGGCTGCCCGAGCAGGCAGGGCAGGGGGCAGCATGGCCACCCCCAAGGAGGAAAGGAGGGGGGCCGGTCCTTTTATGTTGCATGTCTCAAAGGTAGTGTCCTAGGGTACGCATGGTAGGTGGAGGGGAAAACGATGGGAGAAGAAAGAATGAGAGATTAGTTTTTAGGAAAATTTTATTTTAAAAAAAAGTCAATTTAAATTAATACTATTTTTCTGTCCTCTGATTTTCAAGTTTGATGAAATTTGATCGGAATGTCCGTTTTGATCGTTTTGACCAGATAAACGTCCTCGAATAAAAATTTCTAATTTCGAATTTATATTTAGTTTTTTATTATTTTTTGAAGGTAAAAAAACCTTAAAAATTAATATAATGGCACCAAAATTTTATATTTTGGATTTATATTTTATTTTTCTTAATTTTTTATATTTAAAATTTTGAAAATGAATATATATTAATATTCATTTAACAGATTGACTTCAAATTTGAACATTAATATCACAAAAATATATTCTTTCCAATAATATATTTAATTTGGAAGGTAGGCAAGATTCTAATTTTACTCTAATTGGACTGACAATTTAGCCATTTGTGTTATTACAGTTTGGTAGAGTTATAAAAATAATATTAATAAAATAAAATGAACTTATACAAAAGCAGAAGCTGCCACGGGATTGCGGCTTGGGATTTACAGCCAAACATTTTTCAGCCGAAAAACACCGTTCCAGAAGCAGAAGCTGCCGCAGAGTAGGGGTGCCACATACCTTTATGTGCAAGTAGAGGGACAAGAGAGACCTAGAGCAGCGAGAAATGTTGCATTTTATCTATTTTCTTAACGACAAAATGGATTGACCGACAGAACGCTGCAGTCTATGAAAACTTTATGCAAAAATTATAGGATTTCAAACTCTACTGCCGTCTTAAACTCGTCATCGCTTTCGTCAGACCACGTTACCCTTCAGACTTCATGGCGAAAGGTGCAAGCTTGGTCTGCAAGAGACCTCCTATGGACGCACTTGCTGTGTCTTGAGAAGAAGTCGAAAGGTGCAAACTTGGTCGGCAAGAAGCCTCCTATGGACTTGCAGAATTTAATCCCAAACAGTCCCATTGCGTTGCTTTATGTTGGAAAGTATCGATTTTGAAGGCATCCCCTTTTAGATAACTAAATCATAGCTAGGGAGTGGCAAAGATGGTATTTTTACATGTCTTGGATTTTCTGAAATCAAGCAATGAGTTCTGCTTAGAGCCTGCCTTTTTACATGTGCTCTTTGCTTCCTTCCAGATTTTGTTCTCGGTTGCCCTGTCTTTGCTATGGTACTTTAGGAGGTTTAGGGGTGAGAGTTTGAGTACATATGAGATTAAAATTGATCAATTTTTGTATTACAAAGTTACCATCTCTACCTGTTTGATTTTATGCCTCATGCATATTTTCGTATTCTGCTATGATCTCTTTTGTTGGGACGGTTATGGCAATGGAATTTTTGTTAAACAACTTGCCACTCTATTGGATTTGGGCACCAGAGCAATCACATGGCTTTGCATTTCTTTGTATTTGCATTTTTACTTTCTTCCATCTTGTGAGAAGAGGTTCCCCGCTTTTCTTAGGGTATGTTGGGGTATCCTGTTGCTCATGTCCTGCTCCTCCATTGCCTTAAACTTTTTCTATTATGGAAAGTATAGTATGGTGGGAACTCATATGTGGTTATTGGATTTTGGGTCTCTTGTTCTTTCTCTGATTCTTAATTACACCGGGTTTTTAGGAAGAAGAGTTGAAGATAAAAGTAGTCATCTTCAAGAATCTCTCTTGAATGGTGGGTTAAGTAGCCTCGATGGGGAACCAAGTGTGAGCAATAGCAGTTTTGGTAACGTATCTTTGTTTGCAAATGCTAGTTTTCTTAGCATCCTCACCTTCTCTTGGATCACTCCACTGATTGCGCTTGGTAATAAGAAGATTTTAGACCTTGAAGATGTCCCCCAGCTGGTTCACAACGATTCAGTTGATGGGGTTCTTCCTATTTTCAAAGGAAATCTTGAATCTTGCAGAACAAGTGGCTGTGATAGCAATGGCAATGGAAGAAAAGATGCAAATTGTCACATTACAACTTTCAATTTTGCAAAGGCAATGCTCACCTCTTCTTGGAAACTTATCTTGCTTACATCAATTTATGCGCTTCTTAATAGCGGCTTCCTATGTTGGACCTTATCTTATAGATTACTTTGTTCAGTTTCTTTATGGTAATGAGGCATTTGCTAATGAAGGTTATATTTTAGTAATGGCATTCATAGTTGCAAAGCTGATTGAAAGCCTTACAATGAGGCATTGGTACTTTCGGTTACAGCAGATTGGTATAAGAATCAGATCTTTTCTGGTATCAATTATCTACCAAAAGGGTCTTACACTGTCGAGCAATGCGAGGCAGGGTCGTACCACTGGAGAGATCATCAATATCATGAGTGTTGATGCTGATAGGATTGCATTAGCCACTTGGAATTTGCATGATCTATGGATGGTTCCAGTTCAAATTGCTTTGGCCCTATTGATCTTATATGCTAGGTTGGGGCTTGCTTCACTTGCTGCTTTAGTTGCTACATTTGTTGTTATGCTAGTAAATATTCCCATGGGGAAAATAGAAGAGAAGTACCAAGGAAAGATAATGGAATCAAAAGACATAAGAATGAAATCTACTATAGAGATTCTAAGAAATATGAGAATTCTCAAGCTCCAATGCTGGGAGATGAAGTTCTTAGAAAGGATAGCTGAATTGAGAAAAAATGAGACAAATTGGTTAAGAAAATACATTTACACAACCGCAATGTCGACTTTTGTGTTTTGGGGTGCACCTACTTTTGTTGCTGAGCTACCTTTGGTTCTTGTGTGCTTATGAGAATACCATTGGAGTCAGGAAAGGTTTTATCGGCAATTGCAACATTTAGAGTGCTACAAGGGCCTATATAGCCTTCCTGATACCATTTCTACGGTTATTCAGACCAAAGTATCACTGGATAGGCTAACATCTTTCCTCCGCCTTGAGGACTTACATAAGGATGCTGTAGATAAGCTACCTAGAGGTAGTTCTAATGTTGCTATTGAAGTGATCAATGGAAAATTCTCATGGGACCTTTCATCGGAGTCTCTTACTTTAAATGATTTAAATTTTAAAATACTGCAAGGTATGAGAGTGGCTATTTGTGGAACTGTTGGTTCAGGAAAGTCTATCTTGCTTGCTTGCATCTTAGGTGAAATTCCAAAAATGGATGGGGTGGTGAAATTGTGTGGATTGAAGGCTTATGTTGCGCAGTCCCCATGGATACAAAGTGGAAAAATTCAAGACAATATACTATTTGGCAAAGAGATGAACTTGGAAAAATATGACAGTGTCCTTGAAGCTTGTTCATTGAAGAAGGACTTCGAAATTCTACCTTTTGGTGACCAGACAATAGTAGGGGAAAGGGGCATCAACTTAAGTGGGGGACAGAAACAAAGAGTTTAGATTGCACGTGCTTTATACCAAGAAGTTGATATTTTTTTGTTTGATGACCCATTTAGCTCTGTCGATGCGGGCTTCCATCTTTTTAAGGAATGCCTGCTTGGGCTTTTGGCATCAAAAACGATACTCTATGTCACCCATCAGGTTGAGTTCTTGCCTTCTGCTGATCTTATATTGGTTATGAAAGATGGAAAGATTACTGAAATGGGTAAATACAATGACATAATCACATCAGGAAGGGATTTAATAGAATTAGTAGGTGCACATAATGACGCTCTGTCAGTTCTTGACAATATAGGATTTGCTAAGGAGAGTTCAAACAACAATGCAGATGATGGTTCAGCAAGTAGTAAAAGCCACAAGCAAACTCTTGAAGAAGATAAGAAAGATACACCGAATTCTAAAGCTGATGAAACAAAGATTAAGAAAGGCCAGCTTGTGCAACAAGAATAAAGGGGGAAAGGAAGAATTGGATTCTGGGTTTATTGGAGATATATCACAACAGCATATAAAGGTGCTCTTATTCCATTGATATTAGTTGCCCAGGTTTTCTTTCAAATCCTTCATACAGCGAGCAATTACTGGATGGCTTGGGCAGCTCCAACGTCCAAGGATGTGGCAGCTCCGGTTGCTGTCGTTACTCTTATCAATGTTTATGTTGCATTATCTTTTGGGAGTTCTATATGCATCTTTGTAAGATCCATTCTCCTTGCAATGGCTGGATTCAAAACCGCAATTATACTCTTTGATAGGATGCATTTCAGCATCTTCCGTTCTCCCATGTCTTTCATTGATTCCACCCCGTGCGGGCGTATTTTGAGTAGAGCTTCAACTGATCAAAGTGCTGTAGATACAAGGATAGCTTCCATAATTGGCTCATTTGCATTCACAATTATACAACTTATTGGTGTTATTGCAGTCATGTCACAAGTTGCTTGGCAGGTTTTCATCGTCTTTATTCCAGTGATTGGATTAAACTTTTGGTATCAGCAATATTATATCGACCCTGCGCGAGAATTGGCGAGGCTGTTTGGACTATACAAAACACCAATTATACAACACTTTTCAGAAACATTGTCCGGAGCAATTATTATTAGAAGCTTTGGCGAAGAATCAAGATTTGTTGGCATTAATTCCCAAAGTTTGGACGAATCCAATCGACCGAGATTTCATTATAATTGCGCTATGGAATGGCTCGGATTTCGTCTCGATGTTCTGTCATCCCTTGTGTTCTCATTTACCTTGATATTATTGAGCTGCTTGCCAAAAGGGGCGATTGATCCCGGCATTGCTGGTCTTGTAATCACATATGGTCTTAATTTGAATACGCTGCAAGCGGGGATTGTTTCAACTCTATGTAACCTTGAAAACAGAATGATATCAGTGGAGAGGATTCTGCAGTATACAAACATTCAACGTGAGCCTCCTCTTGTTATTGAGCCAAATAGGCCTGATGGAAATTGGCCCTCAAAAGGGGAAGTGAACTTCTGTGACGTGCAGGTTCAGTGTGCTCCACACTTGCCATTAGTTCTAAAAGGTCTTACATGCAGTTTCCCTGGAGGTCTGAGGACTGGAATTGTTGGGAGAACAGGCAGTGGAAAATCTACACTGATCCAAGCGCTCTTCCGCATCGTCGATCCCGTTGTTGGTCGGATCGTTATTGATGGCGTTGACATATCGACAATCGGATTGCACGATTTGAGATCTAAGCTGAGCATTATTCCGCAGGATCCTACAATGTTTGAGGGAACCCTGCGCAGCAATCTCGATCCGCTTGAAGAGCACACAGATGAGCAGATTTGGGAGGCGTTGGATTGCTGCCAGATTGGGGATGAAGTTCGGAGGAAGAAGAATAAGTTGGATTCAGCAGTGATTGAAAATGGCGAGAATTGGAGTGTTGGTCAGCGACAATTGGTCTGTCTTGGAAGGGTGATTCTGAAGAAAAGCAAGGTGTTGGTTCTTGATGAAGCGACAGCTTCAGTGGACACTGCGACTGATAACCTGATTCAGAAAACCTTGAGGCAGCAGTTTTCTGTTTCCACAGTCATCACGATTGCTCACAGGATAACGTCTCTTCTTCAGGGTGATTTGGTCTTTCTTCTGGACAACGGGATGATGATCGAACGCGGCGCGCTGGTGAGATTGATGGAGAATAAGTCGTCTTTGTTTGCAGAGCTGGTTGCGGAATATTTTAGCAGATCAAACTCCAACTATAAAACCTAGAAATTTAACAAGTTTGAGAGTAAATTGAAGATTTGATCTTTCTTCCTTGATTTAAAGGTTTAATCTTTGGTTGGAGTTAAGAGAAATTATGGGAGCAAAAACTAAACAGGAAATTATGTATTGCCAAAATCAAAATGAAACATCATAACAGTATGGTATAAAGGTCCTCCTCTTGTCTCCACTTCCACTTAACTCACCATCAAAATAGCTTTCAAATTTTAACCATAATGCAACTACACAAAGTTAATATTGACATTATAGTTGCTATCAAAATAAGAAAGTAGTATTTAAATAATAATCTGATCATTAATATTTAAATTATCATTATTTTGTGATATGCATGAAATTGTCTCAAAATTTACAATCAAAGACATGTCTTGAAAATCATATGAATCACAGATAATTTTATTTCAGTAAATCTCAATAACAAATTCCCTCCCCATCCTTCTCAAGTCATATGTATATATATAGAAGTTTTTACATACAAAATAAATAAAAATAATTAAATTCTCATAATAACCCACCCTCACACACACACACTCACTCACTCTCCCTTCATACTGCCATAAACCCAACCAAGCCCCCCACCAAAATCCCAGTAATCAATCCCCTGTCAACGGCAGAAGACGTGGCCTTGACATCGTTATCATCCGACGGGTGGTCGAAATTGGATGGAACTATTGTGTGCGGGGCACTGCCGCCAGCCTCAAGGCTAGCCGGAGCAGGTGACTCCGACATGCTTTTGAGGCTCGGCGGCAGGCCTTGGCCGCGGGTGACATTGATGGCGAAATGCTGGCCATTGCGGCACTGATCGCCGTCGTAGTTTCCCGAAAAGAAGAAGTTGGGGCCCACCCTGAGGAGCGGCACGGGCACAGTGATTGCGGCAGCATCGAAGGCAGGCTCGCCGGACCACTCGGTTGTGTCGTCGGCATCAGCGTCGTTGTAGTCGCATCCATTGTATGTGGTTTCATTGTAAGTTTGGACCACTGAGTGGTTCCTGTCGGTGTTGAAAACTGCATGAAACCAAAATAAGCTGAGACAATACAATAAATGAACAATATTTAAAAAATAAATAACCAAATAAAGGCTATAAAATGAGAAAATAGCAATATATATTTTGTATTTATATTAACTGCAATTTGAAGGAAAAATTGCTTAGCAAACTATAAAATGAGTATTAAATGGATATTGATATAAATGTTATTTATATGTTTTCAGCATTAAAATTTTGATAAAGGATTATATAATGTATAAATTAAATTTATTAAATAATTTTATTATGTTAATGCTTATTATTAATATAATAAAATTATGTATATATTATATGTGTTATAAAGCAAAATTATTTTAATTATACAAAAGTTGGGTTTGATTATGCGGCATTGCTTATGTGTAAGAATAGAAATTGTGTGATATACTTTTGGTTGTGGGTCTAAGTTAATATCTCTTACTTTTAAATAAATACTTAAATTTGTGTCCAATTTCTTAGTTATTTGTCTTTAAATTATAGTTTAACATTACTTAAACATCATTAAATTGGCATCTAAATGAGAATGATCTCATTGTGGTCTGAGCTTTAAAAATTAAGGCAATTGTAATTAAGAGAATAGAGACAGGGGTTAACAAAGAAGTGCACCTTCACTTTACTTTATATTTACTTGATTATTATTATTTTTAAGTTTATTAATCTTGTTGTTTGAAGAATTGTTTGGAGGCGGGCCACGGTGCGCCATAACGCGCCGCAGCAGATGAGCGCCCGAGAGGCGTGCACGACAGCGCACCGCAACGGCCGAGCATGCTGCCGCGTTCGCTACCCAGTATGCATATTTCAGGGCCGCCTATATATATTCTTAACTCCGTTTTTAGGATTATGATTATGTGAGGCAAAATTTGAAAATTCATTAGCCTCCTTTGTTTTTGTGTGTAGTGGCTGCTCCATTTCAAGGAAGAATATGTTCCTATAGTTTGTGTAAGGACTTGCTAACTCTAGAACTCATTGTAATCTCCTCTCTACTTAGTGAAATATTTTGCCCTCCTCTCCGTGGACGTAGGCGTTAGTACTGAACCAAATAAATTTGTGTCTTGTAATGTGATTGATTTTCAATGTGAGTTTTTCTTACTTAATTTGGTTTTGCTTAATGCTTGAAGCTTATTGTTCCGCATTGTCTTTGGAAAACTTTCACCCGGTCAAGAGATCTCAACAAGGGGTCATGGATCCCAACAAATCTTTTACTAATTCAATAGTTCTCTTTTATAACAAAAATAACTCATTCTCCAATGAAATTTAATACTAACTCTTGCATCCATTAATATTTTTCTAAAATTTAAACAAGGTTATACTCAACTTCTATTGATTGAGTTTTATGTTTTAGTGTTCTAGATTATCATAATATGAAGTATATTAGTGTGATAAGAAGTGGCCTCAATACCCAAGTTCTTATTCAACTAAGATCTCATAGTTTTATCCAAGAAGTGTAAAGTGAATTGGTTACAAAAGTCATGGTACTACTACAAAAACAAGGAACCATGAAGAAAATTCCAATAAATCATGTGTTATGGGAACATGGAACTACTTAGGAAGTAGAGTTCAATCTGTATCCCAAACACATTTTGCTATTCTTTGTCCAGTGAGAATCTCTTGTTTAAACAATCTAATTTGAAATTAATCCTTTTGTTTGTTATCTATGGATATTGCAATCTTCCCTAAATTAAGCATGTTTGATTCTAATAATGTGGATTACACCCTATTCTCATGTTGGGAGATTTTAACATCCCAATTTTTATTTTATTTATCGACTTTAATTAAGTATGCTAATCTATGCCTCAGCTTCTTTGAACCCAAAATTTGATAATGTCATTAAGAAGAGCTATCATCAAGTATTTTATAACTCACCAAACAAGTGCCCAACTAGCCACGCGAATTGAGCCAACTCAAGCGCAATATCAAGAACTCATAGTGAAAGTTCATATTGTTGTTATCTTAGTGACTTCTTTTGATAATGGTAGCTTACTACTACTTTAATCAGGATGATTGAGTTGTATCATTTTACTTTATCTATCTAAGCAATCCTCCTTCCATTTATCTTCTTCTTCCTCTTCTCTGTATTTTCTACGCCGAAGCTATTTGTCTTTAATAGGAGAAGCCTAAAAAAGGTTCTAAACTCATAATTTTGAATCTTTCCTTAAAAATACCTTAGTGAACCATCTCAAATCCATAAATAAGGTTTGATTATGTAATGACCTTAGGTCATTTGGACAAAGGAGGTTAAATTCCCCGCAATATTTAGTTTCTGTTAATTATCCGCTCAATTCCTGATAGCTATCCGCTATATTCTGTTTTACCTGCTATTTTTTGTTTTCTGTTAAAAAATTCCCCTAAAAATTCATTGTCGTCAACTCCCGCTTGATTATTTTATAACTAGTTAATTAGTTTATAAAGCTTTAAGAATTCATAAAAGTTTCATTTATACCCGCAATATTATTAATTTTATCGGCTCCGTCTACCTCTTCCCATGCCGTCCCTCTTTCCCCGAATTAGACATTTGACCTAACAACTCTCCTGAGCCATCCAATTGAGAAATCGGGCCGTTCCTGCTTCGTCTCTCTCGCATGGCCTGCGCATGTCTCTCGATCGAGCACGCGGCATCTACCACCATTCCAAGTGTCCACCACCGCTCGATCGCCACTTTAGAATCTTTTTGTTTGGGGTCGGTCGAGTTAATGCATTAGCATTGTTTTGGGTCAAACTAGAAATCAAAAGCTCATCTGTGTGATATCATGAACCTCCATCGTCAATCTTCAAGTACTCCGATCTCTTCATACATTCAATAAATACTTAATTTTCCAATTTGTTTATCTATTTCCTGCATTCGATTAATTTCTGATCGGGTTCGATCGGGCTCGATCGAACCCGATCAAACCAATTTTAGCGAGCATCCACAATGGCACACAATGTCGCTACCATTCCATCCCGTAGGTAGTCTAGGGTTCAAGTTTCCCAGCACCTCAGGCCATCCCTGTTCCTGATCCACCAATCGGTGGTTATATCTCGACTTGCCATTCTTAATCCCGTGAGGGCCGGCCTTCAGTAGAGTCATTTTAGCCTCCATATTTCTTTCCTTAATCCCTGAGCTTCGATGTCTGTAGGGATGAAGTTGAAACTTCATATTGGGCCAGGTCAGGTCGAGCCCGACCGGCGTGTCTTCGTGAGCCGTCAGCCTAGCGTACATCCGCAGAGAATGTGTTGCGTGCCCCGCTGGTCAATCAGTGGGTATTCTCAGCTCTGCTATGTGGGTTCTGCTCCCTACTCAGACCGTTAATCCGTTTAAATTAAGAAATATTTAATTGTTTAAATTAAGTTTATTTAATTAATTAATTGCAGAACTTTAATCTCTCATAATTTACAATCCAATAATCCAAATATATTAAATATATATCTCATTTTAATCAGAAAAATGAGAGGAACACTTTGGCAATATCAATTTTCCATTTGGATGTGTATTTAATATAGTAACATTTTAGGACCTTCCACTTAGTTCAAAACCTTAGAAAACTTTCATGCCTCATAATTTTGCGCCCACTGCTTCAAGCATAACTAATATAGGTCTCATTTTAATCAGAAAAATTCTTAGATTCCTCTGGTAATATTAATTTTGCTATTTGGTGTATGATTTGTCTAATGACTTGTAGGTCCTTTCCTTAATTTCCCATAAATCCTAGAAACTTTAAATGATCATAACTTGATTAATTAAACTCTAAATTAGGTCATCCAATATACCATTTTGATCAGAAAGACCTAATAAACAATAAACTAGAAAATTATTTTGAATTTGGTAATTAGTTTTCTTAATTATCCCTAATCACCCTAAATCTTGATTAGTAAATATTAGCATATTTAATGATCCAAATTGAGTGATTCAAGTTACTGAATAGTTCCTTAAGTAGAATGGAATTTAGTGATATAATTAGTTTTTTTTATTCTATGATTAATTTTATTAATTACTCACTAATCACCCTTAACTCTAATTAGCTCATAACTTAATCAAATGAAGTTCAAATTGGGTCTACTCCCAGTCATTGCACTCAGTATGTTATAGAAAAGCTATGATTACTAAATTTGCTAAATTTGGACATCATTTGAGAAAGTTATGTTTTTGACTTATTTATAAGCTTACTAATTTACATAAATAGACCCTAAAATTATTTTGACCATAACTTGACCAATAGTAATTAGAATTCAATAATTTTAAGCTCTATAAAATCCTTAAACAGTAAACAACAATAAACTGACTAAATTTTTAGGCTTCACTAGGTAAAATTACTAATTTTCTCTTATGAGCTAAAAACCTTAAATTGAGCTTATAAGGCCTAATTCTTATTCAAAATTGATGTACATACTGTTTATCTTCATATTAGATAGTAAATAATTATTTGACATCAATAAATTTAAATTTGGATCCCTAAATAAGAAAATAGTATTTTAGACCCTTAAGTAGGGGCAAAATAATCATTTTGCCCAAATTTAGGTTTAAGCTTCCTTAAACCTTAGAATTTTAATAAATCACTAAAATTAGTAAATAAAGTGATTTAGATTCATTTTTATATCATTTAAGCTTATTAATTAGATTTCTAAGTAAAATTTTAAATTTCATCTTAAAATATTTCCAAGTAATTAAGTAAGTTTTATGATGTGAGATTCATCTCACATTATGTCATCCATAAGCCTTCTAAATTGATAATTAAGTATATTTAAGATCTAATTAACTTTTATGCATAGCAATGCAAATCTTTTCTTTAGGATTTTCTTTAACTTTAGGATCCTCTTCCTTATGAATTAGGCGTATAAATATGTTAGAATTCATTCATTGAGTAAATGGGTTACTCAATGGATAAAATCTTAATTTTATAGCTTCTAGAATTTCATCATTTATATATGATTATTTTGTATTTTAACCTTAGATTAAGGTTAGAGATCCATTCTATTAATTTTTGATTTTGCTTAATATAATTTGGCTTAATCTTTAATCCATGAAATTTGATTTTTTAAATAGCCTTTAGGATTATGTTTAGATTAAGTGATTAAACTCTAATTTTTAGAGTTTAATTATTAATCCCTCGGTATTTGTTTATCTTAATCAATATTGGTTTGGGTTGCTGAAAATTATAAAATTAGGACAAATGATTAATTATTTGACTGATGTAGGCGATATTTTTTTATTTGGATTAGAACTATTTAAGTTCTAATGTCTAACTTGTAAGATCGTGAATCAGAGTTTATATTGGATAGTAGGATATTAGATATGTTGAGCTTGTATAAACTTATAATAATTAGAATGGATAATTAGGCAACAACAGTTATCATCTGTGTTTTAGTAGAGTCGCTTGCTTACTATTGAATTTTTATTACTTTGCATTCCTTGTATTTTTGAGCCTTTTCATATTGAACATGTCATATAAGATACCTTGATAAATGAAATGAAAATATAACAACTTAGGTTAACACATGCATTGGGTTCATTCTTTGATCGTTATTTGTGCACTGTTATTACCAATGGACAGGTGGTTAGGAGAAATAAGAATTACTTAACACGTACTCATCGAGGAGAGTTGTGTTAAGTTGGAACTTGCTTTAGTCTTGCAGCATGCTTGACTCCTCAGCTACTTCTGAATGTGTCCGCAAAAGTAAAGTAAAAGAACTAAAACTTACTACATATATATATTTCTGTCTTAACTTTGAGGAGCTAAGTGATATGATATAATACAATTATTTTTGTCTTAGCTTTGATAAGCTAGGTGATATGCATGATTCAGTTCAGTGGCTTGTTATCCAATTCTTTTGATATGGCAAATTTTACATTTTATTCTTTTTTTACTGCTTCCTGCTTACCTTTACTACAGTTTAGTACTTGTTTGTTTACTTACATATATTAGGACGTTAGTTTTGCTTGCTTACTTATATGTATCATAATTTAGTTTACTTTATGTTAATCTGCATAATTTCATATGATCATAAGCATATTAGGATGAGTCTTCTTTTCAGAATTTACTAAATATTTTATACTTATATAAATACCTAACTGTATTACAGCTTTGGGTGGAGGTATATGCCTTACTTTCTTTTGCTTAAGTTATAAATATGTTATTTATAATTTTTCCTTATTCTTTCATAGCTTGTTGCTCTTATTTATGCTTGTTTAGTCATTTAGTTAATGGTGATATCTTAAAAGATTTTGGAACTAATATCAGCTTAAAATATACTTAAATAAATTGTATAATCCTATTTTCTTTTCTTTTGACTGGGCCCTATCATTGTGAAACCAACAATGGCATATTCTGAGCTGTTTGAGGTAGTTGGGCTTTATGAAGAGCTTATTTAGGAGGAAAAGCGTGCTGCTGCCGAAGATCATTAGTTTTCTTTCTTATTTGTTAGTATGAATGAGTGTTTTTCTTTCATCTTAGTTAAGCTTTTAATGATGTAATAATTTAGGTTTTGTTTGTATTTCTTTCATTGCATATTTATTCCGAGTTGAATGCATTTACTTTCTAAATTATGGTGAAATGGATGTGTATGTTTCTTGCTTCCACACTCTGAAAAGTTCATGTATTATCATTTTGTGAAAAGTTCTTAGTTAATGGCAAATTCCTTAGTAATAAAGGATTATAATGAAAACCTAATCTAACTATAAATATAGAACTTGTCATTTGGTGAACACTTAATTATAATCATGTTAACTTAAGTGTTAGCAGGACTACGGTGGGGCTGGGGTGCCACATCCTTCCTTTCCTGAGATGGTCGAACTCCTGAAACCTTCGTAAGAGTTCGACGAATCCAAAGCCAGTGCCAACAGTGTCATTACCGCTAGATGATCAATGTTCCTCTCCAAAAATCGCCAAATTGAATACGTCCATTTCCAGAGGCCCTTTATATAAACCACCGAATGAATACCCACGCCATCATTATGCAAACATCAAAGCACCTCTCAATCTCTTCTCGCCACTCGCGGTACCACACAAGGCACAGTGTTGACAACACCTTCTCTTCGTCTTGATCGTTCGAGCCCTCAAGCTCTTGCACCTCTCTGCTTGCACTCATTTACACCCTAATGACGGGAAAAGAGATTTGTATAGAAACAAAATGATGTTTATGTATCTTGTGAATATTTGCAAGGGTTTCAAAATTGTGGTTGAATTAGGTTATGGATAAGGCTAGTCCATCGAAAGCTATAAAGGTGCCATTTGGAGCTTTTGAGGAGTCCCAAGTGATAAACATACTTTTATTAAACACAGTCAGGCTAGTCCATCGAAAGCTATAAAGGTGTTATTTGGAGCCTTTGAGAAGTCACAAGTGATAAACATGCTTTTATTAAACCCAGCCTCCAGATTTTGGCTTTGTCCACTATAACTTTTAACGTTGCTTCATGATATTAAGGCATAAACATAAATATGAATTTATATATGAATATCTTTTGAGTTTTGCACGAATTTTATTTATTTTATTCGCATTAAAACATGTTTTCCTGCAAATTCTTACTTTCTCATTTTTGCTCTCCACTTTTGTTTAAGGTTATACTTATAATGTGCAGTAAAATATTATTTTTATAATACCAGATCAAGTACACCTGGAAGATGCTGAGATAGCTTAAGAATGTTATAAAGAATTGTGGCGCAAAATAAATGAATAAAACATTAGCTTTTATTTACTTTTACAAGAAATAAACTTCTATTTTTCTATGCTATCAAATATGTAATATTTTGGATCATGTTATTTCCAAATTGAATGAATGATATTTCCTATATTTTTGTGGCTTTGGATGTTGTTTAAATGATATTTTTCTTAATCGACAATATGATCCTGTAGAGATGGACCTAATGCTAGATTGGTTGTTATTAATCTAACATGGGTTATTACAAATTAAGTACATAAGCTTTTGTTGCTCATTTTGATATTTTTTTTAATTTATTAGCTTATCGCATAGCTCCAAAAAACCTATATTTTGTTAATCATCTTTATTTTTTCTATATACTTTAGATCATGTTTTAATTGATCCAACATGTACCATATTTGATAAACATATATATGTTATAAGTGGTTTTTAAATTTTTAATATTATAAATGTTTATGCACTTAATTAAATGGAATTGGATGTTACTAATAAGAGAAACTATCAATATCATTTGGAGAAGTAAGTTTAAGATTTACAACAATAGAGTATGTTATTTATATGATAAGATTTAAATGACATAGAAAAAATGTTTAAAGAATTTAAGAATTTGGAGAGATTAATGAAGAAATTAGAATAATTTAGAGTTATTTTTGTCTTATGATCTTATGATTGTTAATATTTATTTTAAGAAAAGAGATAAATATGTAATCACTTAAAAAATAAGACATCAAAAACTTAGATTGATTATTATTCTTGTAAAAAAGAAATCATCTATATTGTAAGTATTATAAGATCATTTCACATAATTGTTTGAGGACTTAATTTCATTTTAAAGAGTAAGGTGGTTGGATGAAGAAGGAGGAGTGCTTTTAAAGTGTTTTGGATTAGAAAATCCCACTAAACTATAAAGAAAAAAACTTTATTGATTAGCTGCACAAATGGTTATGATATATGCAATTGAATGTTAGCCAACAAAGAAGGAGCTTATTGATTACATAAGTGTGATAGAGATGAGGATGCTTAGTTGGATTGTAGGGTATACTTGAAATCATATAATGAGTTAATAGTGTTGGGGTTGTATCAGTTTAACATTAAATTTAGATGAATTAATAGTGTTGAGGATGTCTATTTTGATAGAGTACCAAAATTCTTATTTCATAATATCTTAAATAACCTTATATTCAAGGTATAAGAATATGTGCTTCAATATCCTTAAAAATATCACATACCTTTTTCTTAGTTAATTATTTATCTATAATCAATTTTATAATTATAATTTTAACTATTTAATTATAATTATTATGAGTTAAATGACACTAAAAAGAATATAATTGAGAGTATTATAAGGACTCTAGTTATAATATTTATTTAAGATTCTCTTTGAATCATAATAGTGCGTAGTTATGATTGTCTTCGAGTCCAGTCAGCCCATACTCGAATTTGGCTCGAACTTATTCGAGTTCAAGTTCGAGTCTAGTTCGAGTCGAGTTTTAATCGAGCTCATGTCAAATTTGAGTCATTTCGACTGATTTTAAATAATGTTCGAGAGTTCAGATGCATGACTCGAACTCAACTCAAAATTTTATAATGAGATTTGAACATTATTTCATTAATGATTATTTATTTATTTTAAAATAATATAAATATTATTTTCAAAATTTATATTGAAATAATATCCAAAAAAAAAAAAAAATTATCAAATGCACGTAACCGAATATATACCCACCGACACTTCTAAATTTAAACTATTCTTAATATATATATATATATATATATATATATATATATAAATATTAAAAATAATATTTATATTATTTTAATATAATTAAATAAACACTAATAAAATAATATCTAGATAAATTTTTTTAGTTATCACATCAATATGTCTAAATATAAATAACATTTATCAAAGCTTTGCTATAGTGTTCATTAATTATTTAAAACATATGCAAAGAATAAATTCTGGCCAAGTTGATGAAGAGATAGGTGCACCATCATACTTTTTATTTTTTTCTCCATTTTAATAGAATTTGAGTTATCTTATTTTCCTATAAATTTTTATGCGTTTATATAAATGAAAAATATTATTCAACTCTTAAATATCTCTTAAAAAATATGAATAATTAAAATTTAAAATTTAAAATATATTTATTCTTCTCCAATTCTCAACTGACTAGAGAAGGTTTAATAATAATTTTTTATTCTATTTAATTCTCAAAATCTTAATTATTTATATATTTTTTTTAAAAGATATATAAGATCAAAACTTTGATTTAGATCTCATAAATTCCGAGAGATCAGATATAATGTCAATAATTTGGCAATCGCCATTCACAGGACAGAAGGTTGACTTACCAAATCAAGAAAATTCACAGAGAAGAAGAAGAGAAAAATATGGGATTTTGCTAAGAAAGGGAAAGAGGCGAAAAAGACGAGGGGACTCACTGAGAAAATCGCCGAGGCTGAAGCTTTTTTCTGCGGCCCATTTTTGGTAGTTGGCTTTAGGCTGCATGAGGTCGTCGTACCAGCCGTAGGAGCCTCCCACCGTGTAGTTCTCGTAGGCTTTGGCGACGTGGAAGCCAGGTTTTAGCAGCAGGAGACAGCAGGAGGAGAACAGCAGAAGGCCTTTGCAGCTGCTGCCCATTTTTATCTTATTGTCTCTGGATCTGCTCTTCTTAGAGAGACGCGAGTTCGGATCTGGTCAGTTGAGAATTGGAGAAGAGAGAGTGCAGAGAAAAAGAGGGAGGGCAGATCCAAGCTTGGAGATGGCATGTGAGCCTTTTATATTTTGAATGCCCGATTAAACCTTCTAAACCTAATGTTTATAACACATAATAATTGAGATTTAGCTGTCCAAATCATGATTATAAATATGTTAAAACTAATAAGATACCTCCGAAGGTATTGAAGCATTTTTCTTTGGCTTAAATGAATTTATAATCATGATTTTTGACCAATGAATCTCACTTATTATAATTCTTATATATATATATATATATATATATATATATATATATATATATATTCTTAGGTTGTAAAATTATTAATATTAATATTTATTACTATTGTCTTATTTTGAATCTTGTATGGTTGGGAGTATAATTATGCTAAGTTCTATAAGCACTGACTACCTTAAATGTTAAATATTTGATTGTTTTTAATAGGTTAATTTGAGTAGTCTAATTCTCTAAGGATTATAATTTTATATATTCTTGCTTCATAGATTTTCTTTGATTAATACCTTTCCTCGAATTGTGAATGTATTAATTATTATAGTACACCCGCATAATATGTGGAGGCGCTAACACACAGAAAAGAGAGAAAATGACAGAAGACGGATGAATCAAACTCATCTAATGTGTGGATGCGCTACCACATTGAAAAAATATTACAATTTAGTCACAGATAGACAAGATTTATGAAACTCGTGCAATTGCACACAAAAATTGTGCATGATGTGTGGAAGAAACACAACATAAGAGAAAAAATTAAGAAAGACGTTGTAATGGCTCGCCTCGTTACTATATGCAACAGAATATTATTAGCGTCAGAACGAGACATTACTGAGAAATAACCCATCCTGACTCGTTATCAACCCATCGCTCATGATGACTTAATAAGAATTCAATGAGTTATCCTTACATATGGTGCCATCAACTGCTGATGTTAATCCTTAAGACAAGTGAAGTACATTTATCTTAAGCTTTAGTTAATGTTACTCATACACATTGGCATTAAGATAAATGAGGAAAAATAGCCATGGTATATGAATAAGCTTTAGATACATCCATAACATTCATCAAAGAAACTAAGTAACATTCATGCTTGAAAATAAAGAAAAATATATCCAGAGTTAATTATTATAAACTAGAATTTAATTATTCAAAATAAAAGTGAATCATCTCATCTCACCAACAATAAAAAGAGTATCTAAGAAATGAAAATCAGCACTACAGCAACTACTGCTCCCCTACCTTCTCTGAAGCTCCTTAATATTCTTCAAAGCTAGCTCCTCAAACTGCTCCAAACCTGACATGTCGATTTCACATGTCAGGTTCCAGCAAAAAAAAGAGAAAATCATATTTTAGATAATAAGACTATGTACATTTTATGCTGGAAACAATATTTTCTTACATCTTAAAGGATATTACCCAACTTAATAGCAAAATAGAAATCAAACTGCAGTTGAAACAAAACTATAACTCAACTATAACAGTAAAGTCATATACTGAAACTAGAGATAAAATAATATTGAAACATTAATTAAGCGGATATCACATTAGTCATTTACAATTTAAAGAATAAGCGGTGCAATAAGCATGAAAATAATAATGATGGTATGTAAGAAAATTTGCTCACAATGCTAGAGTATTTTTACCATTCCTGCAATAATTATGTTAGGATAACATTTTAATTATTTATAATTTGAAGGAAAATATGAATATGTTCAAATGGATTTATATGCTAAGTAAGAAAAATAGTGTAAGGAAGGAATTATATTTATATATGAAATTCTACATTGTATAAATTTATGAAACAATTAATCATGGAAAAATCATCTCAGTCTAAAGACTGAATATATCATTCACAATCAATGAGATTGTGAGAAATATAATTTATAATTTATTTATCTTGAAATTTTATTCTGTGGGCACAGAACAGGCGAGGAGTTGAGTACGTCTACTCGACTTATCTGTATGTGAGGTCAAAAATACACACACATTCTCCCTCAAAGGAATTATGTGGTCTCCAGATACACCAATAGCCTTGTCCAAACAAATGACAGCTGTACTAAATCCTCCATTTAGACTCCTCTGAAATATTTTATAAAATATTTATTATATGCACAAAATCTTTTTGTATGAATCAAGGTTTTAAGCTCAATGCGTTTGCAGTACAAGAATTTTATCAAAGTATTGTAAATCATGTGATATGCATTGTTTCCTTATTTTTCAATTATTTATCCTAAAGATTGCATATTCACAATGGTTTCCCATATATATAGGCCATCCAAATTACAATATGACAATAAAAGAAATAATAATAAAGAATGAATATATTTCATTTTTAAAAATTTTGGCATGATCTCCTTTGTATTTGCTTAAAATAAACAATTACAATATCAATATAAGTCAATCCATTATGTGGGATTGGCTATTTCCAATTCTAATAATTTTATATGAGAAAAATAGTTAAAGTATTTTGTTAATCTAAGACTTACACATCCTAAATTGAACATTTATGAAAATAATAAGAGATGTAGTAAATAATTTAGCAATATCAAGGGGTAACATTTTTCAACTTAATATACAATAAGCAATAATCACTTAAACTGAAATTTGTTATTTTACAATGCATTTAATGACAGCATTTGATCATATATTTAAAATTGCAGCAATTGAAACATATTGAAATAAATAATAGCAATTGTTCTCCATTACATTAGATCTATATACATGGCAGCATTTGTATAATAATAAATGACAGCATTCGATTCCCTAATTCATGGCAGCATTTGTATAAGGTAAATTACAGCATTTGATTTCCTAATTCTCGGCAACATTCGTATAAGGTAAATTACAACATTTGATTTCCAATTCATGTCAGCATTTATATAAGGTAGATGACAGCATTTGAATTCCATAATATAAATGGCAGCATTTGTATAAAGTAAATTACAACATTTGATTTCCTAATTCATGCAGCATTTGTATAAGGTAAATTACAGCATTTGATTTCCTAATTCTTGGTAGCATTCATATAAGGTAAATTACAGCATTTGATTTCCAATTCATGTCAGCATTTGTATAAGGTAGATGACAGCATTTGAATTCCATAATATAAATGGCAGCATTTGTATAAAGTAAATTACAGCATTTGATTTCCTAATTCATGGCAGTATTTGTAGCTCACAAAGCAAATGACAGCATTTGATTTTATGTGATCTTAACGATCTCATCTTAGAAATGATAGCAACATATGATTTCATCTAAAGGAAATAGCAACATTTGATTTACTTAAAAATGAATAATAACCCATAATTTGAAATCTGTATTCTTTTTTAAGAAGTCAAACTACAGTTTTACTATCGAACCTGAAGAAAACGATCTCAATATAAACAGTCTCAGCTTTGAATCAAGTGCAACCATGAAGAGAAAATATATTTTACACACACACACACACACACACACACACACACACACAGATATATATATATATATATATATATATATAGAAAACATATGTTGCCAAAATTATAATCATGGTATGAGAATATATGACTTAAAGAAAAGATAAAGAAATTGAACTATTGTTTAAAGTAAGTATCAAAATTTCTTAAAGAATATACACAACTTGAAATTAACAATTCTAAAAATTTATATTATAATGCAGAGCTTACAATGTCCGCAATTACATCAATGCATGCAAAACTATGTTAATGGCGTTGAGATACACTGCTAATACTTTCTTCTCATAAAAGCATCAAGATTTCCATTGAGGTTCAAGGAGATATTTTGCTCCAAATACAAAAATAAGTATAGCAATAATTTCTCAAAATGGAGAGCATTTTTAACTCGGACTCGAATCAAAGAAAATATCTAACAAGCATTAAAATAGTGTTTTAAACTAATGCTTGCAACTTTTAATCTTTACAGAACCATGATGGAGCACCAACTTCTTCCATCGTTGTGCAATTATTAGTAGCAAATTTTTAGATTAGATTTACGCAATTTGGGGCTAAGAGCATATTGAGACATACCTAAAATGTAAGGAAATGAGAAAAATTGCAAACCGCATGAAATCCATATGTTGAAACAAGAAAACTTAAACTAAATGTTAAAAGGTTTCTCAACTCATTGCATTAATGGAAGTACATGTAATGTAATTTGTAAATGAAAATACACAAACACATTTAATCCGTGTTAACTATGACTGAAAAGCATTTAAAGGTTCGATAGGAAAACACGTAAATGAAGAGTCCACCACGTGCCAAATACCGGAAAACTAATTTAAAGCCATTCATAAAAATTTTTATAAACATAATACTGACCTTGGATGAAAATATGCCTTTCATGATATACAATAAAATTAATTTAAGAACCAATATAAAATGCACATGCTTAACACAATACAATAATATCATACAATGCAAGTATGAGGTATGCAGTATATCTGATTAGAGCTCTATATGAATATAATGGTGAAACAATGATAAGGAGATCAAGAATTGATAAAGAATTAATTTTATAAAGTTATTAACAGTTTTAAAATTTAGTTTCAATTGAATAATCAGAATTAGATTCATTTATAAAATGATATGCTATACTAGGTATAACAATTATTTATGCTTTTAAGCATATATAAATAACCAATAGAAAGGAACCTACTAACTTTACTTTCAAAGAAATACATACAAGCATAAGAAAAATTACTCAATGCTCATATTGAATAAGAAATCTGAAAGAGTTCAATCTATATAACTCATTAAAACTCAATTGCAATTTAAAGATGCCTATTTTCACATTCTTTACTGTAAATTGATAAGCTATAATTGAGATCATACAATATACATCTCGTGGAATCTTAAAGAAAAGAAAATAAAATAAATCATCTATAATCACACAAAAATCATAAAATTTAGATTGGTAAGAACTATAAATAATGATATATGTAAGCGATTTAATGAAATCACTTTGCAAAATGAATGAGCAATAACATATCCTTTCCTCATTTGACATCTTAAAACCCTAAATTATTATTAATTATATGTAAACTACATTGAGGAGGAGAATCGAGTGGAGTACCTGGGTTGGACATTGAGAGATCGCTGCTAGGGTTTAGGGGATCATCTGCTTGCGCCAGTTTCAAAAACTTTCGAAGAATTTTAGATTGAGGAGGTGGGGTTCCGATAAATAGGGAGATAGTGTCGGCTTACCTCCATACGACCGGATGAGGCAATGTCGATTCGATCCTTAACGAGGCCTCCCATTGGTTAAGGTAGCGGCTCAAGCCACGCGTCGCCGACTCTCTTCTCGCTCGAGGGATAAGGATGGAGAGGGTTCTCGGGACGGGATAGTCGCGTGCATTTTAGGTTAGGGCAGAGGAGGAAAAGAAATAATGCAATTATATATATATATATATATATATATATATTGTATTATTTGATTAAATATAAAATTTTCATTTATTTAGATTCATATGATAATATATTCCTAAATGAATTTTTTGAAAAATTGCTTTTTAGGGGGGGTGACAGATTCAACAATGCAGTCAAAATTTTAATCAGAAGTCGTCTTAATTATTTCATTTATCAGATCTTTAAAAATATAATAAAATAATCAATAAATTGTAATTATCTCTAAAACTCATCGATTTTCTCATTTTTTTTATTCAAATATTTATCTGGAATTAAGATTTTGATCATTTGATTTCAGACTGAACCAAAACTTATGGATTTACTTCTAATGACTAATTAAGGTTTAATAGAAGAGATTTGAAGTTGATTGGACTATTATTTGGTGATTAACAACTTTGGGTTGTTACAGTGCGTTACTCGGGAAGGATTGCTGAACCTCCCTGATTGATTCAAATGAACTGCTGCTGAGACTCAACCCCAAAGGAAAGAGAGATGAGTACCAATCCTTAAGATAAGTGTAAAACTCTTATCTTAAGTATTAGGTATGGTACTTATATACATTAAATTATGAGTGGAATAAAGATCCAATATACATGAGTATTAGCATTTTACTTATGCTAGCCACATCATAATACTAAGTACAAATAGTAATAAATACAGAGTGAGAAAGTTAAATCGTACATTCAGATCATTCATCATAGAAGCCAAGTAAATTATTCATCTTAGAAAAGAAAAAAAAATACATCCAGAATTATTATATATAATTTACTTTAAATAAATTAACAAAAAATAGTCTATCTACTAAATTGAAGTAAACTAATGCAAGAAAGATAAATGTTGATGCAGAGTCTACTATTGCTCCATAAAATACTCCTGGATCTCCTGTGAAGCCTTATGATCTTATTCCACAAGTTGCTTTGGATCTAGTAAATTTTTGGATCCCAAAAGTACCACGTGTTAGGCAATGAGTCTAATACATTGAAAACTATTCTAAACAGTATTGTGACGACCCCAATATTGAGAATCACTTAGCTCAATATTGATGCGTCACCACGATACATAATACTAGATTAGAAGAAAACTAATCCAAATCATTAAGTATTGTGTTTGGCCAAAGATTTAGAAGAGGATCTTAAGTTAAAATGAGAGGAAAATTGTGAATGATGTTAAATAAATTTATAATTGAAAATACAATACATGATTCTTAGGATGAGAATGAAATATGACTTGAGTAAGTAATATAAGCAATAAGACACGAGATTGCAATTTAAACAATTGACATGAGTTTACATTCAATCTTAGATATGAAATTATAGGTTCATATTTTTACCAAAATATTCTAAGTCTAAATTTTCTTAAAAATTTCAGCAGAATCTCATTTGTAAATGGTTAAGAAAATACTTGCAGAATTATATATAATACTCCCATTCTAATGGGAGATATAATTTAAAAGAAAAGACAATATAAACTAACATGCAATCAATTTAATTTAATTTCAATTCTAGTATAGAGTTCAATCCTTTTGATATGATTGCTCATTTCCAATTCTAAATCATGAATTCTACTATTATCTAAAAATATGTCTCAATATTTAAGAGTTTTACTTATTAGTACAAGTGATTCTTTACACTCTGTTAGGTCGACCGGGACCCGACAGGCCGGCCCATCTTGGGACTGCGCAGGTCAATCGGGCCTGAAAACCTAACAATGCTAAACAACGCAGGTCACGGATCAGCTCGACCTGCACTGTACATCTTTGTCGCCCCGACGCGTGCGAGAGGAGCAAAAATCAAAATTTTAGGGTTTCGAAAAAACCGTAAATTCTCGATATTCTGAACACCAAATAAAGCATTTGGGAGCTCAAGAGAATCACCTAGTCGAGCTCAATATTGAGATATGAAAGTCATTAATGGGGTGTTCTGAGTCGGCCAAACTTTAATCGATCTTTATTAATCCTATGGTTGATTGTGGAGGGAGATTTCTCCCTCCACAATCAAACACGAGGCTTAATTCGATTCACTGCATGTTCTTTAGGTCAAGGCCGACCTAATGAATAACTTGGCTATAAGGGAAGCCACCAGGATCCATTGATACCAAATGGGGGCTCAGGCACTGTACCCCACTGTAGAGGCCCGAGCCATACAACGTTCTATCGGGTTTAATCAAACATGACCGACACTTGCAATGGGTTCGCAATAACAATCAGTGCAATTGAATTCATCAAATAGGCTTTTAGTACTTTGAAGGGAGTACCTGGGTTGCTCGTCGATTCGCCGGCTTGCCGAGTAGCTCGGGATGACAGGGCACAATGTCCTATCGATTTGGGCCGCTGGATCAGATATGGCGACCCAGATCAGATTTCGAGTTAAGTAAACAACATGGTTAAAGCCAGCCGTTGGATCTAGCTTATGATCCAACGGTTGGATCTAAATCAGGCAGCGAATGCCGTCTGATTCGATTCAAAGGAACCGTGGGACGACTCAAATCACAAAATCTGGTTGTCCCATGTTCTGAAGAAAATGACAAATCCGCGCAGGCGGATTAAGACTATTGTGATTAAATAATAAATATCACTTAAATATTTGAAAATGTTACTTTGATCAAATGAACTCCGAAAAATATCAAAAATTTACTCCTATCTAATTTGGATGCTAGGAATCCAAAAACATGATCGAATTTTTGATCCGATGTCAAAATAACTATTTTATTTTTCTTAATTAAATAATTGGCTAAAATTAGCAATTTGTCTGATTGACCTTCAAATTGAACCAAAACTTTGAGGGTTTTTCCTAATAACGATTAAAGACTAATGAAAGGGGTTCTAGGCCGATTGGACTAGGTTAAGCCATAGTAACAATCATGAGTTGTTACAAACGTTGTCATCGTAAATAGAAAAGCAGCAATGCAAAAAAAAGTGAAATAGGTAATGCTCACTAAGAATCAAAATGCAGAATTATTTTATATTTAATACCTTTATAAGATTTAAGTCATTCAAAGTTTTATTTGAAAAAAATTAAGAATACCATTAGATTTTAAAATATGTTTCACCGTTTGCCACTCACTAATAACTTGAAAATTTTACTTAAGAAGAGATTTTCAACGATTTACCCAAGCTTGGATATAAGGCATTTATTTTTTAAGTGACTTTTCGATGTCACTAGAAAAATATAACTTTAAAAATATTTTATTATTTGATTACTATAATTTAATAATTTTAAACTTATGTACATTAAAGGCTTTTGGTATTAATTATTTATTTTTAAATTCAATTCCTATAATATTAGAAATACCAATATTAAGGTTTTGATAACCTAATCAAAGTTTCAAGGTTATTGATGTTAATAATATAGGCCATGTTAAGCCTTGTAGATAATAATTTGTTTATATTCATAAGCATTTCCTTATCAATGAATATTTCCATTGTAGAAAAATGCAAAGATAAAATCTAAATTGTTTTACATAAAAGTAATAAAATAATCATAGTTTAAGACATATTTACAGAGTTATGTAATTTGATATAAGAAATTTGATTAACTTGCATTAGTTCATATGAAATTTGTTTAAGTTCATTAAGCATAGTTTTTAAATATCAATGTACTTTTTGAGATAGTACTAGAGTTTCCAATTATAATGCTAAAATTAAGTGTGTGAATATTAGAGCACTCTCATGATTGGTAACCTCTTGAGAAGCTTTTTTTTATGGGTAAAAGTGTGATGTCATTAAGGTTAAATGAACAATACATTAATATTTGAAAGTTTGAGCTTTTACAAATGGTTTTAGAGCAATACATTAGTGTTAGACGAGAGCTAGGTGACATGTAGGAAAATATACCACTCCATGAAAGCTACATCTTAAACTAAAAATGAGACAAAATGCTATATGATAGTAAACACCTCTTAAGTTTGTAGGAGCCATCTCTATTTGTTACCTGATTGATGCTTCTTTGATCTAAGTATAAATGCTTAAGTTGAGAAAAAGTAATGTCCGCTTAAGAATAGTTAGGTATAACTTTTAAATATCAAGATATTTTATGAGATAATGAAGAAGTTTCTTATAAAAATTATAAAGTTAAGTATTCTTATACGAGAGCACTACTATGGTGGGTGACATCTTAAAAAGTTATCTTTTGAAAATAAAATTGAGAAACTATTAAGATCAAAGCAGATATTGCCTTGTTATTTAAGAGTTTTAGTTGTTATAGTTCAAAAAATTGTCTAGTAGGGTGTTTAATTTTACAAACATTAATGCATAGTAATTTTTATTTTAAGTAAACATAAGAAATGTAATTTATATACTCATGTCCTCTTCAAATAAAATCAAATAAAATCAAGTTAAGACAAATTTAAAAAATAAATATGAAATACAATTTGCAAATAGATACAAGAATTAAATTTAAAAAAAAAATAAAGATAAATATAATTATTATTTCTTATTTGAAAATTTAATTGATAATATTCATGAAGCTATAATATATTTTTGTGAGATTGCATACTATAATTTATAAATATTATCATATGCACTTATGATTTCTTTGTTTTGATAAATTAAAATAAGTGAGAATTGAATCAAATTAAAAAAAAATTATTGAAAAATATGAGAAATAAAATAGAAGGTAATGGTAAATGAAAGAAAATGTTTTACTATTGGAAGGAAAAAGAAAACTCATTATTCAAAGTAAGAAGAGGCTCAACAATCTTAGGCACATTCATAATAGAAAGCTTTTGGAATTGCGAAAAAGATTATGTAAATATGATTAATAATTATGCTTAAGAAGTTGATGTAGTAAAATTTGTGGTTGCTGCTTTTTAAAGTATTGCTATTATCTGATATGGATGATGTTAACAATAATTGATGAGGAGATGATCGCCATTCATGTCTAATAAAAGCTGTTGTTGGTATTATTTAAAGCATTTCCATTACGCTGATGTGCTGACAACAGCAATAATGGATTGATGAGACAATAGCTATTGACGAAGGAGAAGTACAATTAAGTTGTTTTTTAAAACTACCTTTGAATCACAATCTAAATATTTATCATTTACAATTATTTTATTTTAAAAAATTATTGCTATAAATCTCTCAAATTAAACATATTATCAATTAGTATTTATTACTATTAGCTAACTTTAATGATAAGTATATAATATTCATATTTTGCTAGTTAAACATACATTAAAATATGTTAACTTCCAATATGATGTTTGAGAGGGATGCCCTCTACAATCTTTCATTAATTTTTTTTTTGTTTGCTTGAACTTAATTTATCATAATAAATTATGATATAAATAAGCAATAATAATGTTAAGAAAAAAAAAATATATATATATAAATGTACACTTATTTGTTATAGCAACAAACTTTATGCTGCATTTGATATAAAGATATTATTTAAACCTAATTGTCAGAATTTGATAAATATAAGCTCTTTTTAATCATCACTATATGATCAATTTTTCTGTGGGTAAACTGAAATCGGAGTCGAGATCAAGCAAAACAATGAGGATCTGCTCCTCTGAAAACCACAAATAGTATCCTCCCGATCCATACAAAATCCCATTTTTTTGGAGTATATTTCACCGTAAAGGAGAAGATTAAAGAATGGGCCTACCCTTCCTCCTCGTCTATCTCGGCCGCTCTTCTCTTCTTCATCCTCCGATTTCTTTAATCGTGCTTTGAAACTGGAAAGCTACAATGTGGCCCCCTTTTCTCCTTTTCTTCTTCATTCGTTTTTTTAGATATGCAATGCCGGAGAAAATTGGGCAGCAGAAGGTTCCGCAGGGGATAGTGCTGCTTCTTCTAAAATGGCGAGGGAACTTGAGTACTACGAGGTCCTTGGAGTCGACCCTTCGGCTAGAGAGGAGGAGATTCGTAAGGCTTATTACCTCATGGTATAAATTTCCAGATATGAATACTGCCCCTAGTTTTCTTCACTTCGATTTCTTTTGATTTCCAATGTGTTTTATGAGTTGCTGTTAAATTCCTGTTTTGCTGCTTATATTATGATTTCCTGCAAAGAGATGCACAAAACATCCGAATTTGTCTTGTTTAAAATCTGCGATAATTCCGGTCTCTGTTAAAATTGTTTTGTTGTGATTTTCATGAATTTCAAGGTATTAAAATAGCCAAATAGACCACCAAATTGATAATATTTCTGTCAATTCTTTTGTTGAGAGTACTAATAACTTGTAATGGCGTCTTTTACTGTCTATTAGATTTAGATCTGGAAGTTGACATAAATTAGATTAAATATTGTATAATGAATCCTGCTTAAGAATTATTTTCATAAATTAGATCCTGTCATGCCCTTGCTACATATAAGTGACCTGAGTGGAGAATTGCTTTCTAACTTGAAATTTACCCGTGCTGCCATTTCTCCATCCTAAAACCAAAAAAAAACTAAAAAAATCTCATTATTTATTAATTGCAGTAAATTTACTTCTTAAATATGAACTCCCACGTCCTTACAGGCTAGACTGGTTCATCCTGACAAAAACCCAAACGACCCACACGCTGCTGAGCGATTTAAGGTGGGTATTCAGAAGCTTCTGCAACTTGACATTCATTGTTATTTGCTTGCTTCAATACCTTAGATATTGCTCATTTTTTTGAAATAAATCTTTAAACTGGATTACTTGAGCCAACAGGCACTCGGGGAAGCGTACCAGGTTTTAAGTGATCCAGCACAAAGAAGGGCTTATGATGGCCATGGGGAAAAGAGTATTACTAAGTAAGTCTTACTTGCTAAAGTCAAATAAGTAAATGCTTTAATTCCTTGTTTAGACAATTGATATTTTACTATTAGCTAGCCTTTGTTGAAAAAAAAAACACTTATCTCGTGGGCAAAGCATGTAAAATTGATGATGCTCGAGACTGATTTTGTTAGGTAATATTTTAAATCTTCTTAGCCGATGACTTAGCTATTGTAGTTCTTAATGAATTGTAAAATACTATTGTTCTAACTTTGTGCTAATATTGTGTATTTAATAATATCGTGAGATCATCAATTTGATGTTTAAAATAATAAGTTTAACAAATATTAAATAATATAGAGTATTCAATGCAAAAATTTTCCACCAGAATTTAGATTTAAATTTAAAAATTCAATTTTTGAAGGACAACTTATGAAGTTCTCAATCGTGAAATGCCAAATATTCAAATACAACTTTTCCATTGAAAATTGAATCTAAAATTTGAATCAAACAATCTGTATCAAAATTTTAGAGGAAATAATTGTGAGAGATTAAATTGGATTGATGTGTAATAATAGAGTACTTTTGAAATTCAAAGGTAACCCCCAAATTAAATGGCTAATGTCTCACTTAACATGAATTTAATTTTATTATATTTGAATTAATTACATTCTTAGTTTTCCAATCTACAATATGTGAAATTCGAATTGCAAAGAGAGAAAATAAATATTGTAACTTGGAACATATTTGAAATAGATTGGATGAAGAATAGTGAACTTAAAAAAATCTTGTTCCTTTTCCTTTTTTTTATCTCTTTTCTCTTTTTTAAGTTCTTATATTCATCATCTAGTTTTCTTCTAATTTCTCCTTTTCTCAACTTATAATTTTTTTATCTATGTATTCTCTTTCCCCGCTTATCTTCCATCTCTAATCAATTGGTATCATTGCTTCTTTGGTTGTCTTTCTAAATGCACTATGGGAATCGATATTGTGATTATTACAATGTATTTACATATACTCCACCATTCAATATTCTCATAATCCCCAAAAATAATCAAAGTGGTTGAAGCTTATGAAAGCATTTTTCAAATACCATCATCTATATGATGACATGAATTTGGATAGTTATTCAAAAACTGGATAACACAGCACAGAATTATTGTCATGATTTTACATATCAGAATAAAGTTTTTTATCCCTCATGAAAACAAATGAAAAAGAAGCTTGTTTGTAGGTTTTGCTTAAGGTATGCTACAAAATATTCTCATTTAGCATAAGCTTTATCAAAGCTATTCACCTTCACATTGATAACCATCTTAAGCTCCAAAAAATTCTCATTTAAAAGTAAATGCAAACCCATATGATTTGCTGTCACTAGCTTTAAAAATAATAGAAGAATTATTTAAAAAATATTAGTAATATATTTTAAAATCTTAATTTTGAAACACAAATGGTTGCACCCCCTCCAAGCACTAAGCTTCTGATAATAGCATCTATACCAAAACCTTCACGACATCCCTAAAATTTACCATCACTACTTTCTACATCTTTAAAATTTATTGCCGCTACTATGTATTTCCCTTCTTAAGCCAACCTTTGTGGCGACAGTAACTCCATCATTACCACCCTTATTACTTACAATAGTTTCTAATTCAAAATCCACCACCCACCATTTCTCTTACTAACTCTCCCACCATAAAATTTACTATAAGTCCACCACTCACATCGTCACTACTATCACTTTTACCCCTTCATAAAATAATGCCAATACTTTCATTATTACCACAATCTCCTAAATTTAACAATTATATAATATCTAAAAGAAAATTCAAGAAGATTCCCTTACCACCATCTTTACTGTCAACCTCAAAATTTCAACAAATTGTGCTTTTAAAAAAACCCCATTTTTTCCATTGAATCTTAAAAATGACATCATTTGCAAATCTACTTAGCACATAACATAACCCTACTATATGTGATCATTATTTATAAAGCCATTCTAACTATCTTGCAAATTGATTTCTCAAGCCTTGACACATGGATTTCAAAGTATCATTATATTACCACCACTTCTATCTACATCTCTTTCTAAGACAACCATTGTGGTGAAAATAACTCCATCATCATCACCCCTCCTATTTTCTAAACCCTAAAACCCTAAAACCTAGACTTAGCGCGAATCATACTTCCTTCTTTCCCTTCAAGCAGTGTCTTTTCTTAGTGGCGCAGGGTGGTTCAACCCGGCCTCATCATCACATTCCAATTACTTGCACGATTTTCTAATTCAAAATCTATGGTGATAATACCATCATCATAATGACCATCACTTTTCTTGCCTACCCTCCCCACCAAAACCTAAACTTAATATAACTCCACCACCAACATTACAACTATTATCACTTTTATCCCTTCCTAGAATAATACCAATAGATCCATTATTACAAAATATCAAGAAGATTCTAGAAGATACCCTTACCACCATCTTTATTGTTAACCCCAAAATGTCATCAGATTATACTCTTAAAAAAATCCCCATTTCTACCATTGAATCCTGCAAAATGACATCATTTGCAAGCCTACTTATTTTCACAAAACGTACCTTTACCATATATTGTTGTTTATTTATCAAGCAATTCTCACTTTCAATGTGATTGCTCACGCCTTGACTCATGTACTTCAAAGTATCATAAAATCTTCAAACTTTGAAAATAGAGTTTTTGAAAGATCAAAAAATTTGATGATAAAATCAATTTTATAGCAATCTGATATGATTACAGTGGGTTGCCTTGATAGATGGACTGAATTAATAAATTTCTTAAGATTGTCTCGCGTGTGAATTTTTGCACAATTTAAAATCAAAATTTGAATTTGTAAAATATTTTGTTAGGATGCTTTAATATCGCTGTAGTATTAAATTGAAAATTATTTGCTAAAATTTAAACTAAAAATTTGAATTTTGGTGAAAAATAATTAATTGACAAATCTTATTATTATTATTGCCAAAATGTTTAAAGTAGTAGTAATATTCACCGCAAGCAATAATTGATGAATAACTCCGTAAGAGCAAAATATCTATGCTTAGATGGAATTGATGCAACACCCCTTTAATTTTATATTATTAAACTATAATCAATAAAAACATCAAAAGGATTAGAATTTGAAATTTAAATTTTTTTGCCAAAATTAAAGTTGTAGGTTAGTAATAGAATTTTTAATTTTAGAGGGAAATATTGTAGTAATATTGGGTTGTTGATTGGCAAATATTCAAATCTAATTTTCTCACTTGAATTCTTATCTGAATTAGTTATTTGAATGCGAATTTTGAAGGTAATAATTAAATAAGGGATAATGAGTGATAAATAGTACTTTAAAATTTTAAATCATTGAAATTAAGTAGTCAACTCTTCTATTATCCCGATATTTAATTTAATTAGAGTTGATTAATGATCTCCTATTTAATTGTTCCTTCAAATTTTTATTTTTGATAAGAATGCAATGTAAATTTTGTAACTTGGAATAAACTTGGGAAAGAATGGAATGAAAAATATTGAAATTTAAGAATTCTTGTACCTTTTCTCTTCTCCTTTTTCTTTTAGTCCTGGGTCGTTTATATCCTCTCTTACACTCTCTTGGTTATGGGCCAGCTCTCTTTGCCAACTCTTTTAATACTCAAGGTTGTGCCTTCTCTTTCTATATTTACTGAGGTCATTAGTATGTTCCATAGTTAACGGAGCTTGTAGACTTTAACTGATTTCATTCGTTTGACTTTAAAACAGTTTGTGAACCCATGACTTCTTTAATAATATTTGTGATTAAATATCGTTCTCAAATGCATGCATTGAACAAGTTATATGAACATGAAAGTTGATTTCCTGTTCTTTAAACAAATAGCATGGCAGAAATAATTGCTTACTTTTAAAAAAAATGCAGAAGAATATTCTCATGCTGTTTCACTAGCTTTTCTTTGAAAATGGTTACCATTTTGTAGTCTTTTATTTCTTGCAGAACTTGTTATCTCATTCTAATTTTTTGATTTTTTTTGAAGCATCTCATTTGCAAAATTTGCTTAAAATTTCCAGGGAACGCATGCTAGATCCTACTGCTGTTTTCACCCTTCTTTTTGGAAGTGAAGCTTTTGAGGATTATATAGGGCAACTAGCTGTGGCTTCAATGGCTTCTAGTGATCTAACTATTGAACGCAACAATCCCGAGAAACTTCAAGAAAGGTTGAAGGTAAGTGAGCATTGCTTAATGTCAGTTTTAAAGTTTTTGCTTTTACTGGCACGTGGCCGCACCCATCTGTTTAACTATACCAAGCAAATTTCAATTTTCATTTTCTTTGTGCTGGTGAATGAGGTGTTTAGCACAGCTTTATTTGGATAATATTTGTATGATGACTTTAGATTTAAGTTTAACACATGAACTTTTTTCTAGGAAATATCTAGTTGATGGCTTAATGTTTTTTCAATATTTTTTTTGTACGACATTCTAGTAAACCGGTGTTATGAAAGCACCATATGTGGCCATAAAGGGTGTTTAGTGCGCCAAATTTTAATGTTCAAACAAAAGTGAAATTAGCATATATGATAGTACTCTCAATCAGAAAAATAATTAAAAATCTGTTGATAACACTATGGAAATACATTCACATTGTCGTATATTAGCATTGTTGTTTAACAATTTGGAAAGAATATTCTTAAGGGCGTTATAGCTGAAAATGCATAACTGTTTGGGAAGAACTTTTATGAACAAATCATAATTCTAGAGTTATTATCTCTTAACTATATTAATATATTTCTTTATAATATAAACCGATGATACTTTATTTATTATTTTATTCTAATAATCATCTACGAGTTGTCTTCCACTTATTTCATCCTTTTTTAAACACTATTTCTAGTGCTCAACGTTTCGGACATTGTTTAAAACTTGACTTTCTTACTTGTTAATGCTGTAGTCCCATTATAAAATTTTTAGTTTAACTATTTGAGTGGTTTTATTTGCTTTGGTATTTTGTTTAGATTTTGATTTTTGCAATTAATTTTTAAATATATATGATATAAAATATGAAATTGAAATTTACTATGTTCAATTAAATATTTTCACCAATGAAAATACTTTATTTTGCTGTTTTTGGCAGCTTTTAAAAATTAACCTCCAAAATCTTCATTTCACGAGGCAATTTCTTAAATATGTTCTCACAGATTTTCAAAGTTTAATGGTGAAATTATTGTAATAGCTCTTTTTACAGAAATTTCATGCAACCACATCATTATCATGAAGTATTTCTGCTTCGTCCCTCCTCTCATCGGTTAGTTTCCATGGCTAATTTGTGCTTGCCACGTGGCTTGCTGCAGGCAAACTGAGCACTGGCTGTGTTCCCCTCTGACTCCAGCCCTTACTTTGATCTTATTTTCTCTCATCAGATTTCTCCTATTGCAACCCTAGTTGGGCTAGGGCAACTACTGGTGACCCTATCCCTGCCTAGCAGCAACTTCCAGTAAACCTTATCCTAGGCGGCAGTCATTAATGAATCCCACCTCTACCTGAACACTTCCCTGCTCAGTAGCTTTCGTTAAGCAGCATTTGATAGTCCTTGATCTTGTCTTTTAATTTAAAATTTAAAATTGAATTAGTAATAGTCAATTGAGTAATTTTAAATCTTGGACATCACAATTATTTTCAAACCCTCTAATTGCTTCAGACAACAATTTTATTTTAGTGTTTCCTTTGAGAAACAGCTGCAACTATGCCAAACTGATCTACTTATAGTTAGCTATTGTTGCTTCTCAATCATATTAATTGACCAGTCTTAAAGGAGGTGATGAGCACATTTTGTGCTATCATTAGGGGTTCAGGGGCTTTACTTTGCGACCCAATGATGGGACAAAGAGCTGCCACCACTGTGGCATGATCACATACTTGAGCAGTTATTTTTTATTAGCATGATTACTCACATTTGTTGCAATTTATTGAATGCGGATATTCTTCTAGTTGTTGAATAATCATGTTTAGGGCTTCTTTAATCTAATGAATTTTAGATCAATGTGCTTGTAGATTTTTGGTAAGTTTGGTTATTTGCAGGATAAATGGCACTTTTGACTTATGTGAAGCATTCAATCTTCTTACTTTAGCCCAAGCTGATGCAGCAAGTCATCCTCTTAACCCTGCTATTGTCAATAACTAAAATGCATTCTGCCATTGTGGTTAACTTCTGTTTACATCGCTATGTTTCCTAACATTGATTTGCCAAAAGCTGCCTACCAAATTTGCAGCTGTCTTGCCATCTCACCCAACTTCACCATTTGTGCTCAAACTAGTTTAAAAGTGCTCCATTAGATTTTTCTTGTTTGAAAATTCACTTTCTCACCAAACCAACAATGACATACTTTATATTTGCATTGAAGAGATTATGTTTCAACGACTTTTAGAATCTTTAAACTATAATATATATAATCTAACTTATAGTAATTTAGTGGTAAAATTATCTCCTTAACATGTAAAACAAGATGATTTCATTTTGATGCTTTTCTTGTAATTCTCAAGCCTAGCAGAGAAAAAACTTGAATCCATAGAATTGTAGCAAAATTTCAAACTCAAATTTGAGCATCAACAATTAATTTTTCTTAAACATGAGACTATATTAACAAAAAAGATTTGCAAAGGTCGCTGGACAGAGAGAAACTCAACCCAAAAGAGCCAAAATTGCCGAGGGACAGAGAATTCTAGGATAGTTGCTTCAGTGAAGAAGACAATGCGATTTTAACGCGGCACCGGACGCAGGCTCTAATGTGGCGTCGGCGCTGCCACTGACACGGCTCCGACCCTCGACGCCGCCTCCGACGTGGCCCCGACCCTTGACACCGCCTCCAATGCTGCCCTGACCCTCGATGCTGTCTCCGACATTGCCTCTGATGTCGCCTCCGACGCCTTTCTTAGGAGGAACAGGGGCTAAGATTTGCCTTCATAGGAGGATTGGGGGCTAAGAATGAGGGGTTGCCAATCCATTCTTGAGACCACTTGCACAAAAGAATGACATCTCAAGTTAGGAAAGATGGAGGGCCATCGAGTTGGGGGAGACTTGGAAGAGATGGAAGGAGAAACTTTCCTACTCATAGCCTGGCACTAATCATCGATGAGACAAATCTTGAAAGAATAGTCATAGTAGATCTAGTGGAGAAGAGGTCGAGACGAAAAGAAGCTCGACCCAAAATTCCAAAATCTCGAAGGTTGTGACGAAGAGGAGGTGCGATGGAGATGAAGGAGGTGCAAAGATGGGCTATGACGAAATGCTGCAGAGGGGTGCTTGTCTTTCTTGTGGAAGGATGTGATGCGAAACATGAATAGAGAGACCTTCGCATAATTGGAATTCGCTCGAATTGTAAGTAAAATTTTTACAGTGCCTATATTTATACTATTATTAAAGGATTACCCCTTCATTTCACCTCAAAAGTTCACATACAGGAAACCAGAAATTTGTAGATCATGGGATTTACGTTACTTTACATTCAAAACCCTTCGTGCTCTTAAAAATATGTGAGATATAGTGCATTGACTATATGTAAATATATATTTTATGTAATGTTTATTATATATTGTAGACTTGTTTAAGACTCCCCCTTTTATTGCTTTACAGGAATCTAAGTCTCAAAATTGGACTTGATTACATGAAATTGGGACACTGTTTTTACTGCTTACTTTGCTACTTATGGCTTTGACCTTACTGAACTACACTCGTGGAACATGCTCGGATCTCCTCTCTTTGCTACCATGTATTGCAACCCACATTCATCCCCAGCTGTGAACGACTTAACTCTTAACTCCTGAAACTATGCTGCCGCTGCTGACCCTCAACTGACACTACTTTTAAATTGATGAGTCCCCATGCCAGCAACCCTCATGCTGGTGAACCCTATGTTGGCAAGCCCCTACCTCAACAGCTGCCCAATATTTTATAGTTATGTGATTATTGTAATTCAATCACTAAAGATATTGGCTGCTACAGCTGCAACAATTCCAAATGACTAGTTTCTCAATTGAAGCTATTTTCTTGCTTCTACAGCAACTGCAACTGTCTTAAAAAAATTCTATATAAAAAAATTAAATACTCTGCATCCTTTAAAATTTTTGCCAATGCGTTAGTTTTCTTTGTCTGATAATTCTCATCCTTGTAAAATTTGGGGCAAAACATGCACAAATGTCAGCAATGTTTATTTATTATATTTTTTTTTGTAAATTTGAGCCTACTGAGACAAATATGTAGCCGGTGGTACTTGAACTTTATATCGATTAAGAGTTTAAATCCAAGAGCCCTAATCATCAGGCTGATGGTATTTTATTTTTTATTACTAATAAAAAATAACTTCTGCAAAATTTGAGATAAGAGCTGTAATTCATCACAAATATTTGACTTGACCAATAATCTTTTAACCGTTAAATACGAAATCTATGATATTTTCTTGGAAATATATGTTTTACCTGTATGGATAACTCGTGGGATTTACTAAATAATAAATTCACCGTAACATTTTTGGTATCTTCATTTTCTAAATACCTTGGAAATTTGGTGACAAGTTGAGGGCAGCAAAATGCCCAAACAATTGATTTTACATAATTGCTCAAGTATTTGGCATAAAACATGTGATTTTGACTCAACCAGATATATAGATAGTTTGGGGGAATTAAAAAAAATGATATCATGATTGTTGATATTTGAACTAAAAGTCTTAGAATAACTTCTTATTCTACTTCAGAGAGAAGCTGTTCAGTTTATGAATAAAGTTGTTTTTCTTTCTCTTTTAATGAAGGCTTTGCAAAGGGCTAGAGAAGAGAGCCTTGCTAAATTTTTGCGAGATTTTCTCAACCAATATACATCTGGTGATAGAGATGGATTTTCAAGATGCGTGGAGGCTGAAGCAATTCGTTTATCACGCACAGGTTATTTTTAAAAATGAATTAGTTCCACAATTGCATCTTGATGCACTTTGTCATACCATTGGTTGTTAATATCCTACATTTATTTGATTACAAACTGCTACTTCGTTCAAGCTTAAAAGCGCAAGCACTTGCAATTCAGTGCTTTTCATCTAGTTATAATTTCTGTAACAAACCCATGATATATTTAGTTTTTCCAGGCATAAAAGTTTCTTGTTAAGTTGTACTAGTTGGCAAAAATTGCAGGCATTTGAACATACACACTATTGAATATCTCTTTTGATACTGAAAAAAAGTCTTTTTTTCTATGATGGTGATTGTCCTGCTTTGGTTTCTATCCACAATTTGTTCACTTTGTATTGCTTGTCAGTTGAGTTGTAAAACCAAAAACATTATGTCACTTTTATGTGCTTCAGTCAGTTTTCATTTAAGTGAATAGTCATGGCTTACCTTTTTTTTGTTCATTTCAGTAAAGCAAATATAGTGTTTAATGATATTTACCCCCATTTTGTGAATAAATAGGTTGGAAGAAGACTTTCCAATCATGCAAATCAAATGTATCTGCATCTAGGTCTTCAATAGTTAACTACTATAAAATAAATAGCCAAAGCACTCTCTTAGCTTTTTGAATTTGTTTTTCTTAATTCCCCGTCTTGTGGTTGTCAAAAGTAGTTACTCAAATCAACAACCTTTTATGCTCTGATATTATGATCAATTAATGGCTTGTATTGCTTGTGGTTGTTTGCTTACTGAGCACCCCAAATATTTTAATCATTGCACTCTACAAATTAATGCAGCTCTTGGTATTGATATCCTACGCACAATAGGCTACGTGTATTCAAGACAGGCTGCAAAAGAGCTGGGAAAGAAAGTTATATATTTGGGGGTTCCTTTTTTAGCTGATTGGGTATGAACGAAAGGACATTCATGGAGATCACATATTACTGCAGCAAAAGGTTAATATCCTGTTATTTACTACTTTTATTTGAGAAAACTTTAGCATAGTTACTAATCTGGGTACTATATAATATATACCAGGTGCTTTGCAGTTATTGCAGCTGCAAGAAGATGTCTGCCATCAATCTAAAGATAGCTTTACTGTAGAAGAAGATGTTGAACTACATATGGGGATGAAGGACTTGATGTTGAATGCATTGTGGAAGCTAAATGTAGTTGACATTGAAATAACTCTGTTATACGTATGCCAAATGGTATGCAGCAGTATTTACCAATTTATGCTTTTTTTTTTGCATGAAGACCGATAAAATATATCAGAGGGATTTACATTTTCTAGCAAACATTCCTAAAAGTATTTAGCAATATGCAGTTTTTAATAACAATATGGATTAGTAATGCCAAAATTTGTATCTCAAGGATTGTTGAAATTAAATGTATATGATAAAATTGTTCTTATGTTTTTGATATTTAAACTTGAAATGCTTTATAATTTATACTTGTGAAATTATCTTTAACTTACGGTGAACTATTTTCTTATATTTATTTATATATTTTGTTGTTAAATGGAAGTTTAAAATATTTAAGAAATTAATTAAAAAAATTGAATGCAAGTTAGCATTTATTATTTTTAACTTGTGAAAAATACATAATTGGATGAATAATTGAGTTTTGTGATTATATTGCATAAAAAGGTATGCTGATGTCAATTGCAATAAGTTTATTTTACTTTTATTACATATTGATATCCGGAGTTACAGTGACTGTAAAGGAAAAGTTATTTAATTCTATACTGGGCTAATCCATTTGATCTATTGACTGCAAGTTTGGTATCATGTTATTTTTCTTATGACAATGAAGTAAATCTTTGCTGATTATTTATAACTTAAATGTCTAATTTGATGTTGATATTAAACGAATTTGGTGAACTTAGCAATTTAATATCTTTTTTTAACGTTTAAAGTTTTTATTATATGTTTTAATTATTAACTTTATTAACCATTAATACTTGTGAAAATAAAAAATCTGTGTATTTAAATTTTAAATTAGCGATAATAAGAAATTATAAAATCTACTTGCTCCAATAATTCAATGCAAGCTGGCATAATGGTTTGTATTCATATTTTCATTTCTATTACAAGAAGTTTTATTTGATATACATTATATCATTAAAAATTGTGCTATATTAAATTATTGGATAAATAATTTATGATTAAACGCATTCTTATGTGCTATTTTGATTTTATTATAAAATTATGCATACAAATTAATATGATTATATAACATGCATAGGAAAAGTTATTTGTAAATATTTTATAGTTTAGGTTATAATATTCATGTTAAGTTTCAAAATAAAATCAAATAATTTTAAAAAATATGCATTAGATTTTGAAGCTAATGTTTTAATTTGTTGCATCCATATATATATATCGAAAAACTACAATGCAGAATATTAATTCTTTAAATATAAAACCAGTTGCTCTCCTATATTTTATTAGTGGATTCTTATAATCATTAGGGTTTAGTTTGTCATCAAAAGTCTTGAAAATTTTAAATTTGGAAGTCCTTAAACTTTATAGGTTGACTAAAAAATGTATGTTTGTTTGATTATTATCAACTTTAATTTCAATTTTTTTTAGACATAATGTTTTCATAATGAGTATACTCTTTAATGCACTAGATAAAGTAATACTATCAAATTATTTTTTAAAAGCTTATAATATATGATTTTCTAAATATTTTCTTGATAAATTTTTTTTGATATAATATTTAAAATAAAATACAAATTGATGCATTCACAGTATTTGCAATTTAAACTCTTTTTTTAGCTGTTGTGCCTTGTAAAAAGTTGTTCCAATTTCTTAAGTTTATTTGGGAGTTGCTTTGAGTGCTTTTTAAAAGTCCGCCTTGTAATCTCTGGTTTTGGGAAGCTAATTTTGAACTCCATTCTAATACTGGTCGTTGTTTTGAGTCCTTTAATTACAAGAGTAGTCTTTTGTTGTTTTGATTGCCTTAGTTGTGAGTGGGCGATTCTAGATCTTACAATGAGCCTAATTGTCATAATGCATGCTCTAGTCACAACCTTAGATTTTACTGCCACCTTTGGTCCTTGCTATGTTGGCATAATTCGGTGATGCAAGCCTCAAATTTGCACGAACATGCTCTAATTACAGCTCTGGATCCAACCAATGCTCCATCAGTGTGCCCATTGGTGATCTCACACTGTTGGGACCCGCCTTGCCTATTTTTCCTGATTTTCAATTAATAATCTAGAAATTAATTATTGTTGTTTAATTTGAATATTTGTTTCATGGATATCACTATGACTTCTAGATTCCAAACAACATTGGCTGCCAGCTTGGTAAGACAGTTTTATTGTAGCTGCTGCCTTTTGAGATAGTTGCATCCATCTCAAACTACACCTTAGACTATTGTTGGATTAATTGGGATATAGAAAATCGTGTTTCTGTGCCTAAGAGACATTTTTATCATTCGGACCAAGAGAAAATTGTTCTACGCAATGTAAGATATCATTAAGCTATTTTAGATTTCATTTATGTTTCTCACTATATTTTATTCTTGTTTGAATACAAGCATAATCTTTGATTCTAGATTCTATTAGATTTTCATGAGTTAAATTGCATTTGCCTCTGCATTTTTTTTTTGTTAAATTTTTGAAATCCTGCCCAAAATTTGTTCAAGTAGTTTGATGTATAAAATGAATTTTTTGCTGTTCCAGAGAGTGTGCATGATGGCATTAGATTTATTTTGGATCATGCACAAGGATTTCATGATGATTTTCTTACACCTCAATGCTTTAAAAAATTTCCACTTGCTGTTAGTTGACCGATGTAACATTAGGGCATCAATGCATAAACAATTTTCCCCACACTATGCTATGTCTACCAGAATTTCTTTGGGTAGATCAGTTTCTCTTTTTCACTTATTTTGGCAACGTGAACTCTTTCTAGTTGACATTCAGGTTTTCTGATTCTCCTAATATCCCTTCCACAATTTGCTTTTATTGATCAATTATCTTTTGAGCCCTAATGCTGAATCCAAGTTATTTTACAAGTTTTAAAGCTTGATGTTATAACCATAGTATTTATAAATATCAAGAGGTATGATAGGCTAATTCACTTGAATTGATGCAGAGCTGTCTTGAGATAAGCTTAGGAAGGTTTTTGGAACCATTTTTTCAGTGTATGAGTTATAGAATGGTATGTTTGGTTTGTATGGTATATATCTTAATGTATTCCAAGATACATCAATAATTCTTATCATATCTTAAGCTTTGTTATCTATTATTGTGAAGATCAGTTCTCATAAATGGATTTCGAGATTCATTGGTGATTTAATATTTTCGTGTATCACATGGTTAAATAGGCATCATGCTTCTTGTGCAAACGCTGGGAAAAGGGATATACAATATATGTTTTTTGATAGGTTTGACTTGGGTTTGTGAATATTTAAATTGATGGATGGAAGCTTAATTTTCATGGGTGCATAGTCAAGCTTAATATGTACAGAGTTCAGATGAATAATAATATATAAGAGGGGGAGGAGAAAGAAAGAGAAGGAACTTCCTTTTTGTTTCATGGAGTTTGAACTATCACCTTGGTGATCAACAATACCTGTTAGATATACTTTTGAAGTGAGTAATTTTGTGGCTTTGACTTAAAATTTTAAAGTTATCTGTTTTAAGTTTTTCTTTCTTTTTTTTTTGAGTTAGTATGAGACTCCTTTTTTTCAAGTGAGGGCAAATTATAATGGAATAAGCTTTGTTTGATTTGTACTTCTTGATTGTCTTATTTGTATATGGATCATATCCTCTTTTAGGCTTAATTAAGCCGAACCATGTGATGTTAACGTTCTCGTTTGAGGTGCTCGATATCTTTTGAGATTACTTTGTTGTTCATCGTATTCACTCTAGGATAGAACTTTTGAGTTAGGCATACATTTTTTGCAGTAAGAAATTTGGTTCTGGTATCAATTAGTCTAAAGTGCGTCATTTTAATACTAACTTTATGACTTTCAGTTTGAGTATCTTTGTTAATTTTATCCCCCTTTATTTGCAATTGCTTATAATCTTTCTATAATTCACTATTAGATGAGTGAGCATAGAATTGTTCTTCTTGAGTTATTTAGAAGAGTGAAAGTGGTGCCATCAATTATGATTATCTTGGGTTTCTTTGTGGAGACAGTAGGAGTGTTCTGTGACTTTTTTAGTACATGAAAGAGAAGATTCGTTTTAAGTGGAGGGATTCTAGATTTAGATTTTCATTTATAATTGAATGATTAATTACAACAGTGCACACACTTATTTATAGTCATAATATAATATAAGATTTAAAATCATGCAAATATATTTTTCAAAATTCATAAAGCAAACATTTTACAATTGAAATTTGTAACTACTTACCACAAAAAACATGCAGTATTGCCAATCAACATCTGATTTGCATTCACCTATTAGACACCCAAACTACTAAATTGCTAATCAAACATTCGAAACTTTGCTAATAAGACAACATGCATTTTGCTAAACAAACATCCAAAACTTTGTATTTACTTATTAGACACTCAAAAATACCAAATAACAGCCATGATGCCCCCTAATGATGCCATTACGCCCCGTGCACGATGTTCATTCAAACAATTTAGAGGACCAAGATATTGCAAAAAAGTGCTTTTTGCTTGCATATTATATAAAAAAAATGGATAATATCTTATCCAACACCCAAAACGTTGTGTTTACTTAATAGATAGCAAAATTACTAATAATAACAATCCCAACACCACCCCTCCCACTCATACTGTAATGCCCCTCATACACTGCAAAATTGCAAAACATCTCTCAAAAGTTCTCTACTTTGACAAAAAATATCGGCACGATCAGTTACCATTCGTTGTCAAAGAGCAAATTGATGAATGCGAGTTAAATTGTTGTTTTTGCTAACTTCTTTGAACCAAATGAGCTTCTTTTCTCAATGCCAAAGGACCTACGTCTTGTTCATCTTAGCTATTCGTTGTTGAAGAAGTTACAGGACACATGACATCAAATTCCAGCCAAACATATGTTGTTGCTCCTTACCGATTCTCTAGAGGTTGCAGGTTGGAACTTTTTTATTCATTTGCTTTTTTATGCATTCAGTTAGTCAAACTAGGATTTAGAGTGCATAAGCACAAATTTTTTATGGATGATTCAACATGAATGTGATCCAATAGTTCTTTAATTTAGAAGGGCTTGAATCTTATATTTTAGGGTTTAATCTTTCTAAGTATTTAAAAAAAATTCAATATGCAAATCTTTCTCTTTTGTGGAACCTTGCTTACTTTTTATTGGGGATCTTTAGATACATAGTACTCAAGATTTGTTTTTTCAATGTACTCTTAATTAATATGTTTTTTCTTAAGTCAACCACACTTTAATATAAAAACACAACTTAAAATACAGCTTTAATATAAAAATAGCGTAGAAACTAAATTTAATATGTTTGTACTTTTTTGTTAAAATAGAGATAATAATATTTTAATAACATAAAATATTTAAGCATAGCAATTATAATTAAAATGTATGATAGTTTCACATCAAACTATGATACAAACACATCATAATAGCAATCTAATAGATTTAACATTTAAATTGACACCATATCAAATTTGAATATGTTAATAATATTTCATGCATTTAATCCAAAAAATCCAAAAAATAAAATAGTTGGCTACATAATCGATTAATTGGCTTTTGTTTAGGTGTATGCTTGGCCCTTCTTTGAGATGAACTTGTACTTGGTTTCTCAACATCATTAAAGGGAACCAAGGGATTCTGACATGTGCTCTTATGGTGGTCTTGTTATCAACATTTTTTGAATTTATGCCTTGTTCTTGAAACATTATCTTTATCATTCACAAAAAGCTTTCAACTTTATTATCTTCGAAAGACCTCTTGGTGTCATTGAATGCAAGGGCTTGATCATTAATTTTTTTTTCATTACAATACCAATGTTCTTTGCTAGGTATTGCTGAAATAGCACCTTCATACAACATCCTGTATTTACAATCAATAAATAATTAAATCATGCATTTAGATTTAAAAGTATTTTAAAATAATCAAACCATGAAACATTGTCTTGTTATGTGTTAACAACCACGTGCATGTGCACTTTAAATAAGCTGCTAGGCTACTAAGTAAAACTTCTGCATGTAAACATGGGAGTCCTGTCATGAATACAATTTGCATACACAGTCATATGCTTCAAGATCTAATGCAACTTTCTCCGATCAGTTCTCAATATCAGCTCCTATTAATTATGATCATCAAACAATAAGTTGATCTCTTATTATAGGGATTTCTCCAAGATATTCATTAACCAAATGCTTAAGATCACTTCTCCAAAATGTAGCATTATTGTAATGTTGATTTCTTTGTTCCATCAGCACGTCTCTTATGTTAATTTTTCGATTACATGCAATACTGTGCAAAAACACAAACGTTGCACAGATTTATCACTCTTTTTATGTATGCATTAATAACATTCCATACAAGAATTCTAACCATTGTACCATCGTTTGAGTAGAAATTCTTCTTTATATTCTTCACTAAGTAGCACATACATATTAGATATTCTGAATTTGAAAGCAGAACTCTTACTACATCTATTAATTCTTTATTTATTACTAAAATGAGGCACACTTTGTCAATTCTTCCAATTCTTCCGAAAGCTTTTAAAAGATTCTCCAAGATATATTACCTGTTTTTTTAACTGATTCTCCACAACTACAATTGCAATGGGACATAATCCATTATTCTTATTAAGTGAATTTACAGTCATCAATTTCCCACATTTACAATTGCAATAGTAAACTTTAGATGATAAGCATCAAGCTTAATAAATGTATTGGATCCTGCATTAAACCCATTAATGAAAATTTTAAATGTAACAATGAACCTCTTAATGAATTATCTTGTTCATCATAAACATAGCATGTTTGGCTCCTTATATTCCTTGCAATAGGCTACATCCTCAATGTTGCTAACCACGTATAATTCTCTTTCTCGGCAAACAATATCTCGAGCTTTCTCTTGGGCGGGCCTTATCTTCTTGTTCTGTATTGACAACCCATATTTATTTCTATCTTATCTTTCACTATAAATCTTTGTATAACATTTATCACCCAATTGATTGAGGCTTATATATTGCACGGCTTATTTACTCTCAGACAAGCATGTTGGTCATACGCTTATTTTACTTCAAACACATTATCAAAATGACATATAGATGCACATATATGCTGGGGGCAATATTTTTGTGTACAAATAGCTATATTGTTCTGGTCATTTGTCTTCATCTAGATAATATAGTTATTCTTAATTTTATTGTCCAAAAATTCAACATTATCAACTTATTTGCATTATGCATGCTCAATTGCCTTGCCTTCGCATTGAATCATGCATTTTTAGATTAAAAAAATTATTCATCATAAAACAATAAAATATGTTCCCATTTAGATAGTGTGATCTGGATTGCTTATTCCCATAATTGAAATGTGACCAGGAGTACCTGCCCCAAGGGTGATCCAATTGTCAAATTGCGGTATAGCAGTAGTGACTTCTAACATATTTATTTTTGACAATCTAACATTACTTTTTGTAAATCCTAATATTACTTGTATAGGAGGCACAAAAACGAAACTCCAATGATCAAATTTACAAGGACAATTATAAGAAAATCGTTATTATATTTTGATGACGCTACATAAAAACAATGGCCGACAGTTATTCTATGGGTATTTTTTCTCGCCCAAAGAGAGAGATGGTAGGAAACATAAATTAGTTAACTTAATAATATAATAATATGAATATAAATATTAATAGTAGTTGTCACATGTAACAAAACAACTATCATTGTTCTGAATCGTTGTAAATGCTTGGCAGAAATTCCGGACACTTAATTGCACCCATTAAAACGTCAAGGTAACATTTGCTCCAATAGTCAATGCCATCAGCCTCAATTTTTTAAATAACTTAGCTAGCTATCATTTTTCTCTTTAAAAAGCTTTCAACTTCAGCAATATGGTATTCTTATAGAATAAAATATTAATTATATAATAATTTTTTTATAAAAATATACTAATTTGCATTTAAGCACCATAGCCTCTTGACCTTGGTAAAAAAAGGTAGTTTTTGACAATAAGCGCCTTAGACTATTACATAATAGTATATTGTGTACTATATTTTTATAAGTGCCATTATAAAGAAAGAAATATTTTGAAAAAATTAAATGTTATTAAAGGTTAAAGATCTCAAGGTAATGAATATATATATATATATATATATACACACACACACACACAATAACCATTCCTTTCGAGGCTTTTCTCTTCGCTTATTATCGCTATGGTGATCTCCCTGGTGGCTCAGGCGTGGTTGGACTTGGGCGGTACCTTCGCCTTAGGAGCCTTGTCGTTGTAGCTCGTAGGAGGATTTGACCATAGTTGGTGGGGGTCAATCCGATCCTTCCAACGACAATTCCTACTTTGCCGTCGGTGGCCACGTTGCTGCGGTCTTCACTTTTGCTGTTGTTTGATTCGTCACTGTCGGAGGCCCTTCCAATCCGTCCGTTTCTATTATCAATTCTTCGACAATGGTTGTTTGTGCTGATGCTGATGGCTTTGCCGGTGGTCATGGCCGCTTGGTTTGCCTTCCTAACCTGCACTCTAAGAAGAACAATGGCTGGTCTGCTCCAAAATATTTCTTGAAGCTCTCACAAATTCTCAATTGACAGGTGGTTTGATTGGTTTCAAACCAATCACGTCTCTTAGAAGTAAACCGACTCTTTATTCTTTTCGAAGATGAAATGAAAATGTTGGTTAAACCTTTCAAATTCTCGCTTGTTGGGAAGTTTTCTTATGAGAAGTCTCCCATGGTTGCCATTATGAAATTTCTCAATAATTTGAGATTGTCGGGCTTGTCGGGCTTGTCACATAATCACGTCTCTTAGAAGTAAACCTTCGCTTTTATAATGCTGGATTAATTGATGCTTGTCACATACTAATAAAGCTCTTTAATGAATTAGATAATACAAGGTTATTTGCTCGAAATTCATACTACATTGAAAATTTTTATATGAAATAATTGAAATGAACCACATCCTTTGATCCAAAACACGAATCTCCTAACTTTTGCTTGGATAAGTTTCTCGTTACTAAGGTCCATTTGATCACCCATTATGTTCTTTTTTCATTGGGGTCTTATTTTGGGAAACCCCTTAAGGTCGACTATGCGACAACTAATTTTCTCCGGCCGTCAGTAGCTTGAGTTTTGGCTGAAATCAATCTAACAGAAATCTTTGAATCAACTTTCTGGATTGGGAGTGAAAATGAAGGATACTTTCCGAAAGTTGTTTTTGAAAATTTACCTATTTACTGCACTAATTGCAAATTAGTTGGTTACAAAAACTCTTCGTGTTTCAAGGGAATGTACTATGCAAAAGACTAAGTCAAGCAAACAAATCTATGTTCCTAAGTGCCGAAGGGCTTAATCGGACAAAAACCTTCAGGAAATCATTGAACAGGCTGTGGCCAATGCAGAGGATTGCAATAATTTGATCACTGATGTTGAAAATACTAAGGAAAAGGGAAATGATGTTACCTTTGCTGCGGGCAGCATTGCTAAGCAAAATTTTGATGCAGCCGCCAATGTTGAGAAGGGATTTGTCATTAATGGAAGCAGTGTTGGATTTATCTTCAATTTTTTTTATCTACTGCTATTGACAATATCTTACGTGGCCAGATGGAGTTGAATGATGCATCGATTTAGAGTTTGATTGAGAATTTCAATAAAATTCTTGAAGAAAGTTGTGATTTCCATAAAATTAGTGCAAACAAGCAGCTTCTTATGGAGAAGTTCCTTCAAGGCCTTACGGGGAGGTACATGTTTCTATATGGGATGATGTCGAGACCGCCCAAGTGGTGGCGAGCCTCCAGCCCATTGAAAGCCATGCATTTGACTCTGGCGAACATACAAATGAAAATCAATCATCCCTTTATATATTGTCTGATAATGACTTTGGTGAGGATCAAATGTATGAATAAAAATATTTTGAAGATCTGGAGGAGGCTTGGATCAATAGGATTCAAACAAAGAAGGGTCTAATTCCTCTAAATTTTTTTTATGATATTATTAAAGAAAAAAAGGAGTTGAAACATGAGTAGTGGGCCATGATTGCATTTACATTTGCATTTTTTTTCTTCAATTGATTCTTCTTGTGTAAGAATCTTTAGGGGGATTGGTAGTCATTTTTTTCATAATTTTGTAATTTTAGTTTTTATTTTAAATATTTTTTAATTCTAATTTCTGTAATGGTTACCATTCATTATATGTTTGTACTCATCTTTATTAATAAATTCCAATTGACTCCCAATATATATATATATACATATATATGCACATTAAAAAAAATATCTGCTGGTATTTTATATATGATCAAGAATAGTATACAACATATGTGGTTGGTATGCAGTTGGTGACCTCAAAATAAAAATGAAACAACAATAAAATAGATAAAATAAAATAAAAGAAAGGAAAATAGTCACCAACCACCCAAATGAATCTCGCATAAGAGATTTCAATACAAGTAATAAAGCTAATAAAATAATGATTACTACACTTCCACTTGAGCTTTAGGTTCCTTGCATGAAATTAGCGACTGTTTCTTCTCCGATATATGAGCTTTTAACGGGATTTAGATTCACTCTTTTATTTCTTCTTTTTTTTCTGTTCTTTTTGTTTCTCAAAATCATCTTAAATACCAACACATTCATTTTTTGACATTGAAAAATCCTCCTCAACATTAGAATCGGGAACCTCCTCAGAAACCCCATTAGGATCAATTTTCTCTACCTTTGAAGGAGTGAATTCCTTGGCAAAAAGGTTGAGAACCGATGTGTCCTTTAATGATCTTTCCTGTAGCATCTTAGGAATTTCAGTTGCCATTTTTTGAAGCATAGTCAAAGGAGTCTCTAGCAAAATCAAATCGAATTACCCCTATTAAGCCGTGCTGTTACTCATGGGTGAGTTGCCACGACCTCATATGGGGCTCCTACAGTTTCTGCACTCATCTGCAGGAGCTCTTGGATTGACGTAAGCTTGGCTTTTAGCCTCTTCGAAGAAAAGTAATTGAATACCTCCTTGTCTCTTTTTCCCATGGAATAGAACGGGTCCAAATGTCCATCGGTCGAAGCCGACATCCCACATCGTCTGTCTCCTCGGACTCTATTAGCTCCGGATTTGACTCCGTGGTCCCTATCGTGACTGTCGAAGGAGTCTCCACAATGCCAACCTTTTCAGCCCCTTCATCAACCAAAGGAACATCTTCGTTCAAAATCTCGTTCTCATTAGACGTATTTTTGCGTGCCACCGCGTTGGTTTTCTCTTTTGGGACATAAATCATCTTTTTTTTTTCTTGGAATTGTAATGTAAGGCGCTCTCATTGACAATTTTTCTTTAAGTTGAATGAAGTCGAAAGCAGTGAGTATAAAGGTTTATTCTCAAAAGTACATTCTTGCATATATTCATTCCACTCATTTCTAATCCAAATTTCTGATTCAAATTTTTCGTTAAGATCGATTTCAACCAATACGCGCGCCATCAAAGGACAGAGAAGATAGGCGGTAGTGAAGTCGACTTTAAACGACTTACCAAAATAAGACCCCAATGCAAATAAGATTGATGCATCATCAGATGAATCTTGAGTAGGGGATGTGTACCCAAATTGGGGCAACGGGAGGTTCAATCCTTGGATCAAAAGATGACGTCCATTTAAGAACTTTCATGTGAAATTTCTCAATGAAATACAAACCTCTTGCAAAAATTCTAGTATAATTAGCTTCATTTGACAATTTGATAATGATGTGACAAAAACCAACTAAGCCTGCACTATATATACCGGAAAAACTCAAACTATGTAGAAGTTTGTGAATGGCTACCATCGACAGTTTTCCATTTGCATATTTTCCCACTAGAGAAAACTCGAAGGGCTTAGTCAGCCTTTGGATTTCATCGTTAGAAAGGATAAGGCATGGTTACCTTGTAGGAATTTAATGGATTTCATACCATTTAGGTCTCCTCGAAAGATAAGGCACTGCAAAAGGAGAGAGGCACCGAAGTAGTCATCAAACGCCTTAGATGAAAGATCCGAAAGCCCTACCTCCTCCAAAGGCCTCCGATTAGCATCCGATGTAACAGTTGGGTCTGTAAGCTCGCCTCCATCGCATTCTCCATAGGCAATCGACGTTTGTGTGACACCTGAGCCGGGTGCAAAGCTCCCGTGCGTAAACCGACTGAGGACCGTCGAACCCGTCATTGGCGGCAAGAGCCGTCAACGGAAAACCATAAGAAGCCTCCTTCATTTCACGTCGTTCTCTGTTCGCGTTCTTGTTTATATATATATATATATATATATATGGCAATAATAAAGGAAATTATGAAAGAATGGTTAATATCTATTGCATAGGATTTATATAAAAATTTTAAAGATGCAAGACTTTTAATAATATAAGAATCAACACGCATATTGCCTCTTCTTTATGTTAGAATGAGGATATACTCATAGAGTTATAATGTAACTCATCCACGTCACCCAATATTTTTTAGGTTTTAGGGCCTATGGAGAAATATTTAGCTAGTTATACTTGTTGACGCAGATGGATTCCTCTCAATAGGTATATATGCTTAGTTTGCCTTTGTGTGTTTTATGTGTCATTTCTTTAAAGATAATTATTAGATGGGGTAGTGGCTCTTTCTTGTGTTTTGAAAAATTATTAGTTTAATTGATCAAAGAGATTGAAAATGTGACATTTATATTTTCTCCAATTGAGCTTTACTTCATGACACTTATCGGGTTCGATCATGATATAACATATTCATGATTGAACACTAATGACGAATCAAATGCATTTAGTTTGTGCAAAGAAGAGATTTGGTTCCAAGAATTAGTCGATCATGACATAATATATTCACCATTGAATACTTATGACGAATAAGATTCATGTACTTTGTTCGGAGAAGAGGAACATCATTTGGTTTCAAGGAATTGGCAAAGGACGATGGCTCAGTTCGATTTTGTAGATTTGTTTTTTTGGCAATGAACGACGACATGCAACTGTGTAACGACCCAATGTCGTTACTTTGTAAATTAGGTTAAATCCCGCCTCAGAAATCAGAATCCCAGGGAACTTCAAATTAGGGCAAACAAAAATACCTCTAGATAGAAATAAATTTTTAGATCAAAGTGCTCTAGTTTGGGAGAAATCCGGATGACGAAAACTCCCGCTTTATTTTTTTATTTTTTTTTAAATTCAATAAATCAAGAACATTGAAATACGTGTCAGAATTCATCAATTTTCATGTCATTATGTTAAGAATATTATTTAAAAACTGCTCATGAAGTTTCATCAATTTTGGATCGTCAGTTTAAGTATAAATTAATTTTTGAACTTTAAAACTTCAGAAATTAAATATAAAATAAAATATTTGTTTGAATCGAAATTTTTTGGCGCGAGGGTCTTCATTACATCATAACACACCTCAGTGTCAAGTTTCATTATTTTTGGACCCCAAGCGGCGGAAAAATGTGAAAAATTTAACTTTAAGTAAATTATTTAAGTTTCCTTACCTCTCCCCCCTTGCTTAAGTCGGGGAAGACTCTTCCTCTTCCCCCATCTTCTCCCTCTATTTAAACCCTCTCCCCTCCTTTTCCATCATTTTCCCCTCATTAACAGTAGCCCCTCTCCTTGCTGCCAGTCCTCTCCCTTGCTGCCAACCCCCTCTCCCAGCTAGCCACCAGCCACCCGGCCACCCCATTCGAACCCTCCAAACCAGCCGACCCCCTTTCCAGCCCTCCAAAGCAGTCAGCCAGCCCCCTCTCCCTGTTGCCAGTCTCCCCTTCCAGCAACAACCCTCCTCCCACCTCCTGCCGGCCACCAGCCAGCCACCATTTCGGCCACCTCCTTCATCCGTCCAGCCTCCCTTAGCCTCTTGGCAATACTATCCTAGGTAAGAGGAGAGGGAAATGAGGTAGAAATGAAGAGATTTTGCTAATACTGTTATATACTTAGTATATCATTATTATGAAAATAAATATGATAAGATTATGTCATCACATTAGTATTGTTGTCATTAATCAATAATGATCAACACTGCATATTTTATAAGATGACTATTATTTTTATTCAAGCACTTTTTATTCTAACATTTTATTATTATTATTACTTTCTGCCATTTAATTTCTATTATTTCCATTCTGTCTTTTACTTTCGTATATTATTATTATTATCATAGTAATAACGCCAACCTAATGTAAAAGCGAAAGAAAAATAGAACGTAAAAGAAGATAATAATTATTTCTAAGAATATTAGTTAAAAGCTAATTTAAAAATATCCAAATCTAAATGCAAATTCAAAAGTTGAACTGTCAAACTTTGAATCTTAAAGAACAAAGGTACCCAGTATATGACATGTATTACTTTTTATAATTTATTGCTTAGCTTCGCTTATTTGCTTCGAGTCAAATTCATTTGGAGCTTGGTTGGTTGTTCGGAACTAACGTGATAACATTCATGGGTTACTGGAAAATGACATCAATAATATTCGTTGGTCACTGAAAAAATAGCATCAGTGACATTTGTGGTTGGTTATTGAAAAAAGACATCAAGTAACCAACATCATTTTATTCGTGGTTGTCACTGGAAAAATGACATCAGTGACATTCGTGATTGATTATTGGAAAAAAGACATCAAGTAACCAATATCATTTTATTCGTAGTTGTTACTGGAAAAATAATATCAGTAACATTCGTGGATGATTATTGAAAAAAAGACATCAAGTAACCAGCATCTTTGTGATAATACTTGTTGCAGGAAAATTTTATTCAGTTTGCGCTATTACCTTATTCTTCTTATATTTTATTTTATCCTTATATCTGCTAATCGCATATTTGCTTTTATAAAAATGTAATATTATTTTGTTTACTGTGGTACTTAGAGTATTTTCTAAGTACTGTAAATTCGAATTCCGGTATTATTTTCTGAACAATAGCAGGTCAGGTACTTTTGGGGGTGCTTCAATAAGAACTTTAAAACTTAAGTTTTCAGTTGGCCGATGGATCGACGACGCTACTTTAACTTTTATTTATCTTTTAATTTTCTCTTTATTTCTAAAAAAGTTGAACAATGTTCGTGATGTACGATGAAGATTTTTGTAATATGTAATTTTGAAATGAATGAGAAATATCTTTAGCTTTTGTATGTGTATTTCCTTTTCTCTCAAATTGCTCAATATGATACTACGGCATGTGTACACCCGAATGTCGGGCCATCACAGACTCTCATGCAACCAATTAGGGCGATTCTATCATATTTGTTAGGGCAAAAGTTTTTCTAAGTAATTTCTTGCAATTTTTTAGCAGCATGTGAGGGGCGTTACTGTATCGATGGGGGTGTTGTGATTATTATTATTTAGTTATTTGGGGTGCCTAAATGGTATATACAAAATTGGGGTATTTGATTAAACAATATGTATGTTTTGTGTGGCATGTAGGTTTTAATTATAAAATTATACTCGTAAAGGGAATAATATCTCCAAGGGGTTGTTTGGCAACAAAATTTAGCATAATATTAGTTCTTTAAGTTTCTAAGCCTTGCCAAATAAGGTATATGGGCAACGTCAAGCTAACGCTTTGCTAAATCCTTCTGTAGCACCTCATTCTTGTAAATTTCTAAATAATAATGTTACTGAACATTGAATTTTGCAATTTAAAGAGGGGATATTGATGCAATTGCAAGGAAAAAATTGAGCACATGAGCAATGAAAGGATACAAAAAAGAATTTGTAATAAAATTAGTTAACTTTATACAATATTGATAATTGTAAAACTATAGCTCGGTGCATGAAGTAACCCACAATGCCTGAGTACCAGAAAAGGCTGTATGCACCCTTGTAATTTTATAAGAGGTTGTTTCGGTATCAAACCCATGACCTCTGACTACCATAGTGACATATATTAGCACTGCACCAAGATTCCACTTCATTATAAGTTCTTATAGAAATTAATTTATTGAATATTAATTGTGCCAACTATAAATAATTTGTACAGCCAAAATATATTAACAACTAATTATATTTTTCAATTTTGTTTATAAGTAGTAATTTACATTATATATAGTTAAATCCTTGAATCCTAATAACGACAACCAGAATTTTTAATTCAATAGAATTTTACAAACCTCATCAAACAATTTTCAGCGTATAACATGCTCTGGATTGACTAAATTTTAATGTAAATATTTACTAAATTTTGTTTGAATTAAATCATACTAACAAACAACCCTATATTTATTGCTAGGAATAGCTCAAATAATAAATAAATATTAATATATTTATTGCTAGGTGAAGTTTTTGTTCCCTTTAGCCACACTAAACTATTATATATCACATCAACCTCATTAGACGCTTTAATTATTTTTGACATTAAAATGCTGTTCTATTTTAAGACATTCGAACATGATAGTTTCATGTTATTCATGAACACTTTTCCTTTTAATCTGAATATTGTAGATTAGTAAAAAGCAATATAGTGTGCATCACTTGAGCATTACCACCCTGACTCACCTTTTTCTTTTATATCATATCGAATTAATAAAAGGCATGCTCATCAGTTCATTAATGATATTTTTATAGGTTTTGCAAGAAAGCAATGTAAAATCAGAGGAGCTCAAGTCTCGAGCAGTTGCTCTAAAAATTCCTGGAAAACATTTTCGGGTATGACATGTATCTTTAGTCTTTTTAAATTATTCATATTTTGGATGAGTGTTCTGTGGCAGTATATGATGGTGTGCATGAGCTCTTCATGCTAAGAACTCTTGCAAGTGAATGTTGTGCTATAATTGTGAATCAAGGCCAGTACATCAATCCAGCATACATTGCCTGGAAATTTTGTTCGGCTACTTGAATGAGACTGTTTAAACTGATGACTAAATATGTTTGGCAACATATTCTGTTAAGTCGAGTTCTTTTCTGAATGCATTAAAGCAAGTGTATCCCAGCAATATTAGTATATTTTTATATAATACAATTTTTAATAAATATATTTGGCTAGCCTATTAATAAATGCGGTACTTGTAGTAAATGGGTATTGGTATGAGAGGTAAATTTTGGAGTAAAATTATAGATTATGATAAATTAATCAATTTAATTTAATTAAAACATATTATCAACATGATAAAATTGAGTTATTTGTTAAAAAATAGTCTGTTAATTAAAAAAGTTTCTAAATAACTCCTTGACTCCTGTAGATCCCAATTTAGTCCCTCAACTTATAAAAATGATGCAAAGTTAGCACCGCAGCTAAATTTTAGTATTGTCACGTTAGCTAGCACTGCAAATAAGTTATATTTTGAGAAGAAAATGTGGTTGAACTCGGTAAATGATTTATTTAATTCTTTTTTATTATAAATTCTTTAATTAGTGATGTTAACGATTGTATCGAAATAGGGTTTACAATAAAAATAGATGATTTTAATTGTTTATTTTCTTTCTAAAACATGACTTACATGTATTGTGAGTTATCTTAATGCTATTAAAATTGAGTTTTTGGACTAATTTTGTAATATTTTGAAAACTTGAGGGATCAATTTCTCAAAGGACTATTTTGGACAATATTATAGAATGATTGGACCATTTTGCAAACAACTCTGATAAAGATAGATACATAAACAAGATGTTTTAAGAATACATGAGTATAATATGTAAAGTGCGCTTATTATACTTATCATAAAATTCACTAATTTTATTTTAGATTCTTAAAATTGTGAAAGCAGGAGTTTTTTTTTTGAATAATGTATATGTACAGCTATTTTATGAGTATAATGCATAAATTTACCAATAGTGGTGTGACTATCTGGATTTTATGCCAGTTCTGTATTCATTGAATTGTCTATGCCCATGTGGTCGGATTAATATCATTACAAATCCAATGTATGTAAGTCACATCCTGATAAAAATTAGGCCAATATATCCTAATCTAATTTATTTTCATATTTAAATTTAGCCACGCTATGTTTCTGTGACAAATCATATAAATTAAGCTGCTAGAAATTTGATTTTTTGGTCATTGGCTTCCAGTTGATAATTGCTGCTGGTTATCAAAATCTTCAAATTCAAGTTTTCATACTAATTTTAATGTTGTAGTCTCTAAAATAAAACCTTAATTCATAATGTGACTCTTGTTCTCATTCCGTTTGAATCACCATTATAACTAGAATCATAATAATTTGACATAATCAAAAGTTTATTTACATTTTTTTGTTTTTTGTTTTGTAGTATTATTATAACAGCAGCACCACCAAGCTTTTGTCCCATAGTGGGGAAAGCTGTGTAAATTCTGTTTCCAATGTGCATGAAGCCCTTTTTCAAGTTCCTAATAAAGGAAATCTTTTCTAACAGCGTACTCCCTTGCCTGTTTTGGTCTTTGTTTTCTTTTTTTAATAAAAATTTGTAAAAGCAAATTTATATTAGGGGCATTGAATGTGTCGTGACTTGGCCTGAACAGCGTGGAGTTACTCATGAGGGGGAACTCCCTCCAAGGTGGGTACAGAATGAGACGGCAAGTAGTTAAACTTAATATTCATATCTAATAGAGCTAAAATCATAAGCTTAACATCCATAATTGTATTATCAAATGCAACAATAATGTCTTGTAATTATGAAATAATTGATAACAAGAACATTTGAATTGGACTAATTGAATGACATGCTGCTACCAAAATAATGAGGCACAAATTAAAGGTACCCATATAGAGAAGTGGTGACATGTGTAGGTTAGGTTTATCATCCTTTCAACTTGTAATATAGAAAGTTGATCTAAAAATGTTAGTTGGAATATTATAGTTGATTATTACAATTCATCAATTTTTTGTAATAATGATAGCGGAAGAGTTTGCCTGCTATAAAAGTTAAATGCAGAGATAGGCTCATAGTTATTAAAGGGTTAACAAAATTAAATGCTAGCAGGTACAAGGGTGAAAAAAAAGTAGCGTTAAAAAGAAAAAGAAGTCAAACGCAGAAATAAAAAAGCAAGTCTAACATATATTAGTTTTTGTAATAATTATATTTATAAACCTTTGTTTTTATTTATCCTCATAAAATTATTTTTTTAAATGTCGAGTAATTCATCACTTAAGGACTCATAGCATGATGCCTTACCAAGCTAAGGATGATTCTATTTCTAAGAAAGGTTTACCTTGAAAATCGTTTGCATAGATCTCTGACACACTTTATAAAAATGTGTGCAATATCACGTAGAATTTGATTATTCATATTTTACATTTTTGTAGACATTGTATAGTTTCTTAAAAATTTTTTTGTTACTTTAAAAGCCATTTCGTTTCATATATCTGGCAAAACAGCAAAGTAATGATCATCTCAACGTTTAGAAGTAGACACATCATTATGTGATATGATTTTTATTAATTAATTTGGCTACTATAGTTTAAAATGCCATACAAATTCATTTAATCTTAAATTCAGTATCTAGAGCATTATTTTTTAATTGATGTTGGAGTTAAATTTGGGCAAGTTGGAACTTGGAATTGGTTGGAATTTATAAATTCCTATTGGATTTTGGAGAACTAATTTAAATTATCATAAAATTTACATGCCATATTAATAAATCAATAGAGAAATGAAAGAAATAATTACTTGATTATTTCTTTCATTTCTCTATAATTTCAAACCTTCTTTGAAATTTGGAATAGCCAAATTATTTCTAATCTTAGGGGCTGTTTGGTTTGCAGTTATTTGAGGTAATGTTATGTTATTTAAAATTATTGTTTAGATAACAGGTGTTTGGTTCGATGTTATGTTATGTTATCTGACTCAAAAATTACCTAAATGCCATCGTATAATGTTATCTGAATGTCGGTCGATTTCGACCGACATTCAGATAACATTACGGAAGATTACGGAAGCGAGGTAGGGTACTCCGCGATTACGGAAGAGAGGTATCGGAAGAGAAGTAGGAAGAACATAGTAGTGCTATTACAGTAAAGAAGATAACCTATGAAAGAAAGATCCTTATCGCATGGAGGGTGAAGATGGAGAAATCGATGAGTTCTCCAAGGTAAGAGAAGGATCGGCGAGTCTTCAAAGGAAGGAAGAGGCGAGTTCAATAAGGAGCGACATTCGAGTGAGGAAGGAGAAGGGCCGGCGTGAATGGATGTCGGGAGATCAAGGATTGGCGCGAATGGAGGCTGCTAGCTTGCGATTTAGGGTATTCGGTCTGCTTGTGTTTTAGGGTTGGATGCTCCTTTTGGCTGCTGCTCCTTTTGGCTGCTGCTCCTTTGGGCTAGAGCCTGTATACATGTCGATAGACTTAATTTAAAATGTCTCCAAATTATCTCAAGCCCATTGTTAGACATTTTTTAATAAAGTCTCCAGAATTTAAGATAATTAAGTTTAATTGGAGATATTATTAATTAAGATTGAAATTAAAAATGTCTCCGAAATTTAAGATAACTAAGTTCGATCGGTGATCGGGTGTCTAACAATGGCCTTAAGATCGATCGCCGATTGAACTTCAAAAATTACAAATTTAAAATTGATTCGAGCATCTTGATGAGGCAACTCACACGTTCAAAAATTATTAATTTGAATCAGTATTTTATTTTATACTAATTTTTAAATAAAAATTTTCAAAATTCACTATGATGAATTTTCGGAGCTCAAAAATTGATGAAACTTCAAACACAACATTCTTATTTGATACTTAATCTAAAACTACAAAAAAATTTAAATTCCAATTTATATTTTATTGTCTATGAATATATGAAATTATATTTTTTTATGAAATTAAAAGGTTTTATTTGGGGGTATTCTTATCTCATGTGTAATATAGCATGAATGACACTGAACCAAACAGCATATATCTGAATAACACTGACATCTGTTATTTAAATAACACTGAACCAAACAGCCTCTGTTATCTGAATAACATGTTATCTGAATAACATGCTATCTTAATAACTTTTCAAATAATACTGAACCAAACAGCCCCTTAGATTAATTTGGAACGGTTCCCACTGCCTAACAATCTACAAACATGGATCAAAGACTAAGGAGGAATTTTAGTTAGAAATTAAAGTTTAACAGACTCTCCAAATGAAAATCAAAGGATTTTAGGAAGAAATCATATCTTGAGTTCACCATAAATGAGAAGATTGCATCTATGGTATATGTCAATGATCAAGTTTTTAAATATATATGTCAATGAAGTAGTCGAACCTTGTTACGAATGAGTTCATTCTCATCTTTCTTTTTTCAAGTTTACCCACCACTCATCCACTTTAGCGTCTTTATTAGTGTATTACTTATTAAGTCAATAATTTAATCTTTGTAGGCCAATAGTGTTAGCCTTATAGCTGTTCTATTTTATTTTTAGTTAATTTTGAGTAGGATTTTCATATCAAATAACACTCTAGAAGCGCTCCTTCATTCATCCAATCATCCTGTATCCTTCTAATCATGTCACCTTTATTTTGTCATTATTTTGCTTAATTGAACTGTGTCTTTGAACTTCTCACTCTTTATGATCACATGATCCTCAATAATTGTGTGCTTGATAATATGACTTCTATTATGATTAAACTTACGCTGCATATGCCATTTTAAAACTATTTAAATGGAATATCTTGGATTTAAAGTAATGTTCCACAACTTAAATTGTACTTGGTCATATCAATTAGGAGAATTTCATCTTTAAAAACATGCTCCAAGGAATATTTGAATGTGTTTAGTAAGAACATCCATTAATAATGCAAGATATAAGGACTAACACATGATGTTGATGCCATCCAATATTAATTGGGGAATCATTAGACAAGTCACATAGTGGTCAAGCATATGTAGCAACACCATTATGCATATATTTATTAACATCATTATAAGCATACAAATCCTTCATCTTGTACTCTCCAAAAAACTTTTCTAGATACATTGCATAAGCCTTTTCTAGATTGATAAAAAGTTTAAATGAAGATTCTTCTCTCTAAATTTTTCCATCAAATTTCTTAGTGAATTTATAGCCTCCTTGGTACATATAATACCTGGCAAAAACCAAATTATTTTCTTTAACCATCGTAATATATATTTAATCCCCCTTTCATAGAATTTAAAAGAATGCCTCAATAATCTGATTCCCTATAATTTGTAATTTAACTAATATTACTATTCTAAGATTATTACCATTATTTAATAATGCTTTGCATTTGCTGTTTTCTATCGTACCTCTGTTTAATAATTCCTTTCCATCCATTAAATCAGAACTCTCTTTAATTGGACTTTGTGCTGGGGTTGCGCCCCTTAAATATTATTTAAAGATTCAATGGGTTATTCTTATGATGTATTTGTAGTTGAGCCTTTAATTCTAATTTTTATATGCACATTTAGCTCTAATATTTTTATTTAACTTTTTAATTTTTATATGTTAAACTATATCAAATTATGAACAGATAGAGAATCCAGGGCTCGCTCATTCTAAATGAGCATCTTTGAAAATTAAATAAATTGATTGATCATCCCACAGCTTCCAGCTCTTGTTTAGTCAGCTCCGGCAGCTATTATTTTGTTTTAATGGAGTCAAACTTAAGCTTTTCATTTTAGTGGTAACGGAATAATATGACTAGCCACAACCCTACAGTTTTGTTTGCTAATATCCTAATGTCATATCGTCTTGTAGATATAAAAAGGTTGTATTGAACATCAGAGCAAACTCTGATGGAGAATGTAATTTTGTTTAAATGAAGATCGATAATGTTGTTCTTGGCATAGTATCGTTTGTTTTTGGAGAAATGGTCCAAATGTTTGGTTTTCAAGGAAACCCATAGGAATTTGGGAAATCAAAAACAACATTGTTCTTGGAGAGTATCCATTAATGCCATGCTTCCAATATAAATGTGTACAAAAAATTTCAAAATGTGATAATAGCTTGCTATAGTATTGTTTTTGAGTTTCCTGTACTTACGGGTCTGTTTTTTTGGAAAATCACTGAATTACATCTTTCTTTACAGAGAAAAAAATGTATTACAAGCTGGTGGCACATCCAAAGAAGAAAGTGAATCTGATGATGATGATACCAACTCCAATTATAGCTCTATTGAGGGTCAACCGCATTCTTTTCCTTATAGAACTCCTTTTATAACTCAGGCAAGCTAAAACAACTCAATATTATTGTCTTTCTCTTTTTAATTTAACCTTGATTGTGATATATTCTTTTCTTTCAAATACTGCATTTAGTTCTCAGTGGTGAAGCGACAACCTTTATTTAGGGGTTCAATATTCATTTTATTGGTAAAAATAAAGAACTATCCATACTAAAAAGTGTGCAATCTTTAACTTGAAGGGTGCAAATATGTAACGACCCAAAGTTGTTATTTTGCAAATTAGGTCAAAATCCCGTCTTAGGAATCAAGATCCCGGGAAATTCAATTTAGGGCAAACAAAATTACCAATAGATAGAGGCAATTTTAAAGATCAAAGTGCCCTAGTTTGGGAAAAATCCGAAAGACGGAAGCTCCCACCTTATTCTCGGAATTATTTAAATTATAAAAATAAAAACATTGAAATACGTGTCCGAATTTATCGTCTTCAGTATCGTGGTGTTAAGTATATTATTTAAAAGTTGCTCAAGAAGTTTCATCTAATTTTGAGCGCCGATTTGATCGTGGCAAATTTTCAAAGCTTTAAACCTCAAAAATTAAAATAAAATAAAATTTTGCTCCGAATCGAAAATTTTCGGCGCGAGGGTGTTCATCACGTGGTGACACACCTTGGCGCCAAGTTTCGCTGGATTTGGACACCAAACAACAGAAAAATGCGATTAATTTAAAGTTTAATAATTTCTTTTATATTTCCCCTGCTCCTCTGCTTCCGCTGTTTTCCCCGATCGGCCCCCTCCTGCTCGCTAATCGCATCCTGCGATGCGATCGCAGACTCTGTCGCGAGACGGAGCCTGCAGCGGAAGAAGCTTCTGCGCCTGCCTGCGCCGTTTTTGGTGCAGGCTGTCATCCTTATGGGCCGACCCCGACCCCCAGACCCCCTTCCGCCTCCTGGCGGAAGAAGCTTCCGTGCCAGGGGGGTTCTGGCGCATGCCAGGCGCCATTAAGGCGCCGATTTGGCACACGTTTTGGCGCAAATCCTGCGCCTATTTAATCCCCATCCCCTCCCCTCTCCTCCCCACAATCACACATAGCAGCAGCCTCCTCAGCAGCTCCAGCCTCCCTCCTTCTAGCTTCCGGCAGCCTGCAAACAGCAGTCCAGCCTCCGGCAGCCAGCGATAGCCCCCTCCAGCGAGCTTCCCAGCCAGCAGCAACCTCCGGCAGCCCACCTCCCTCCTTCCAGCAGCCTCCGGCAGCCCCCGGCAGCCCCCGACAGCCAGCAGCAGCATTCGGCAGCCCACCTCCCTCCTTCCAGCAGCCCCGGCAGCCCCGACAGCCAGCAGCAGCCTCCGGCAGCCCACCTCCCTCCTTCCAGCAGCCTCCAGCAGCCCCCGACAGCCAGCTATCAAGTTGCCAAACCACTCAGTACCCGTTGCTAGCCAGCCTCTTGCCGCCGCCACCTCGGCCAGCCATCCGGTTACCACGTTCCAATCCTCCTTTGTTTTCCGGCAATCTTAAAAGCTAAGGTATGAGGAGTTGGAAATGGAGGAAATTGAAGAAAACACTTTCTTGCTAATCTTATATACATTGCTATAATTTTATATTTAGTCATTCACATTTTGATCATTCTGATTAATTAATAATGGGGATAATTCATAATGCTATAAAATGACTACTATTTTCATTCTTATCGTTATTCTTGCAATTCAGTAATATTATTATAAGGTACAGACTTAAATCATAATATGAATGTAAAGGGAATGGACAAAATAGAAAAAAAGAATGTAAAAATCATGAAATATCGCATCACTTGTTGAAGAGACTAATTTAAAGAAATATCGGGAACTTAAATGCAGATTGAGCGAACTGTCACTCATTTGAGCTGTTGATCTTTTGAACTTAAGGATCAAAGGTACCCAGTATATGACTTGCATTACATCTTGCATTTTTCTATTACTGCTATGCTCCGTGTATTTTCTTTGAGCCAAATCCATTTGAAGCTTGGTTGGTTGTCCGGAACCAACGTAATATCATTCGGGGTTGTTATCGGAAAATAACATCGGTATCATTCGGGATTGTTACTGGAAAAATAACATCAGTAATATTCGGGGTTGTTGCTGGAAAAATAACATCAGTAACATTCGGGGTTGTTATTGGAAAATAACATCAATAACATTCGAGGTTATTACTGGAAAAATAGCATCAGTAACATTCGGGGTTAGTTACTGGAAAATGACATCAGTAACTTTTATTTTGTGATAAATACTTGTTGCAGAAATTTGCTTGTTTATTTTGCGCGGTTGACTTGCCTATCCTGCATTTTATTTTCACATTACTTCCACTAATCTCATATTTATAAAGTAATTTGTTATTGTGTACTGCTATACTTATAGGATTCTCTAATTGCTGGGAATTCCAATCCCGGTATTGTTTTCTGTACAATATCAGGTCAGGTGCTCCTGGAAGAGGTTAAACAAGAACTCTAATGGATCGACGACGGCACTGATTTGCTTATTTTGTTTCTTTTGTTTTGTACGATGAATGATCTTGTAATAAGAATTTTGATAAATGAAAAATATAGTTTACTTTTATATGCGTATTCTTTTTTCTCAGATTGTTCGATATGATCCTGCGGTGAGTAGTCACCCGATGCCAGAACGGTTTCTGCCGAACCGGCATCGGGCTGCCACAATTGATATCAGAGCAGTATTGAGTATTGTGGAATAAAAGAATATACCTGTAAAATATAAGATATATTCAAAGGAGGTTTTAATAGCTTACGATAATAAGCACCATGGTCATCATTATGAAAAATGTAAGAATAACATTTTATTAATCTTTTATAGATGGACCCTCGTGCTGATATGATTGAGTACTTCGAGGAGGGGGAAGGTGAGAATGACTCAAATTCAGGGGTAACTAATCTCAGCATAAACATGAACACTCTCGTCGAAGAATCTAAAGTTGATGTTCTGACAGAGAAGCTGAGTGAGGTAGAAAGTACTTTGGCCTGATGGATATCAGTATTCAGGCACAGAATAAGAAACCTAGAAATAGAATTACAGGAGTTCAGGGGAACGCTGCATGGGAGGATAACCGCTCTTGAGTGGGAAGTGCAGAGAAAAGATGACGTGAAGAATCGTCAAATCATCCGACTGCAGGATGAACTTCAGCATGTTAGGGAGCTCATGAAGACTGACGACATGATTACCTCCACCTCAAAAGGAAAAAGGAAAGCCAGGGACTCCGGAGAATCTACTTCAAAAAGGAGGAAAATTAGTTCCGAGTCCTCTAGTTCATAGAAAGTTAGAACATGAGTTAGATTTTATCTTTTTCTGAAGCATCCATTATGGATTAAGTCCTACTATTAATGCAACCTCCTTTATGTATAAATCTTTTATTATAACTTTTTGAAACTAAAAGTTGAAATCTTATTTATCATTATTAATTGCTTGTGTATTCAGTAAATTTCAACCACTTCTAAATCTCAAACTTTATCACTCTAAACAGATGAATTCCGATGAACGTTTCCTCTCAGTACCCGCTGAAGCCCCAGTTAAAACCACAATCTCCACATCCGCACCAGACAATAGGACAGACCGTTTATTAGAAGCTGTTTTACAAGCTCTCTCAAACCAAGGGAAGGCCTCCACCTCCCTACTCTCATCAGAATCCCCTCAAGAGCAAAGATTGCGAGTAGATAATGCCTTACAGGCCTTCCTCAAACTCAACCCTCCTACTTTTAACGGATCGGCCAGACCCATGGAGGCCGAAGACTGGATCCAAGCCGTAGAGAGCAAGTTGGACAGTTTAAAGTGTCCTTCAAGCGAGGAGCGAGGAAGTTAGACTAGCGAAATATTTACTAGAGGGTGAAGCCGAGAGATGGTGGAGGATCACATTCGAGATAACCTTTAAGGGCTTTAGTCTAGAGGACGTGTCATGGGCAGAGTTCACGACCGCTTTCAGAGGTCGCTACATTCCCCATTCCGCCCAGAGAATACTAGAGAGCCAAGTTATAAAGATAGCTCAGGGTAACCGATCGGTGGCAGCCTACGAGACGGAGTTCACGAAACTCTCTCGTTATGCACCAAAGCTTGTGGACTGCGAAGCCTTGAGGTGCAGTAGAATTTTGGAAGGTCTAAAAGACAGCATTCACACTAACCTGATTTCTCTGAGGCATACAAAATTTGCTGATCTTTTGGATTGTGCAACAATGTTGGAGCACAATGAGCAGGTGATTGTGGAACGACAAGGGAAAAGATCAATCACCTCTAATGTGAACCAGGAGACTTTCAAACGTCCTCGTTACCCTCCACCAGCAAGGGCATTCCAAATGTCTACAGAAGCTCCCAAGACCATTGAAGGCGGAGCATGTGATTGACCTCACCCTGGTGGGAGATGCTACCACGGGCAGAACTGCTGCTTTATTTGCGGACGCACCAGCCATGGTTACCGTTTCTGTATAGCCAAAAGGACGGTAGATGGTGATATTATCCTTGGGGCAAGATCTGCCCCGAGCCAGAACTCAGCACCAACAGCCTCCTTTGCCAACAATCGTCGAAGGGGAACTGCTTCTAGGCAAGTCTCTTCAACAGCAACACCTACCTAAAGGAATGGTCAGGCCCCTCGAGCCACCGTTCCAGCAAGGATATACACTCTTACCCCTTTCATAGCACCCGACGACAATAACGTGGTGTCAGGTACACTACCTTTTTTATTATTATTTCATCAACACGCTTGTTTAAATTTTATGTGATAGTTATTTCCGTTTAATTAGGCACCATACAAATTAATAGTGAATCTTTTAGCGTTTTGTTCGATACGGGAGCAAGCCACTCCTTTATTTCAGAAAATTGCGTTAGGGCCCTAAATATTCCATGTTGCAATCTAACCAGCACCCTCAATATTGGGTTGCCTTCCGGTGCTACCATGAGTGCTCAACAGTTTTGTATTTGCAGCATCCCTATTAATAATATAGTTTATGAGGCTACTCTACAAGTACTCCCTATAAAGAACTTCGATATCATTTTGGGGATTGATTAGTTAAGTATGCATGAAGCAGTCATTGACTGTCAGAAGAAGAAAATTACTTTTAAGAAAGAAGGGAAACCGGAAGTATTCATGGGCAGATTAAGTGTTAATGCTTCTTTAATCAACGCACTCAAGGCCAAGAAGTTAATCCACAAGGGATGCGAGGCTTACCTAGTCTCTTTGATAAATAAGCCAGAAGAAGACATCTCTTTATCAAAAACCAATGTTGTAAAGAATTTTCCTGATGTCTTCCCTGATGAACTCCCTGGTCTACCTCCAATAAGGGAAGTAGATTTTCCTATTGAATTAGTACCTGGGTTACAGCCTCTGTCTAAAGCACCTTACCGTCTAGCCCCAAAAGAACTGCAAGAACTTTACGAGCAATTGCAGGACCTAATTGAAAAGGTCTTATTAAGCCCAGTACGTCACCATGGGGAGCTCCAGTTCTTTTTGTAAAGAAAAAGGATGGATCAATGCGCATGTGCATTAACTGCCGGGAATTGAACAAGATAAACCATAAAAAATAAGTATCTGTTGCCTCGAATCGACGATCTATTCGATCTAATTAATTTAGGTTATATTTATTGACTACTAACAAAATAATTTACGCCATTTGTGTGCACAAAGGTTACATTTATCAAACTGCTATAAAATATTATTATATTGCAGAGTTTTTATGGTTAGTTTTGTTAATAGGTTTAAAGCATTTGTTTTGTATAAGCCAATTATAGTTGATTTGGTTATGCAAGTAGAAGAAACTTCTTGATTTTTTGGTAATATGTTTCAAGAATTGTAGAGGGTTAACAAACTTCTTTCACTTTTCGGAACATTGAAATGCGCCTGCATTGTATCAAATTTTTGATGTTCTCGTAGCTAAGCTCTATCCTCACCAGAGGTTAACATATATTTGTAACTACCCAATGTCGTTACTTTATAACTTAGGTCAAACTCTACCTCAGAAATCAGGATCCCAGGGAATTTCAAATTAGGGCAAACAAAAATACCTTTAGAAGAGAATAAATTTTAGATCAAAGTACCTTAATTTAGAAAAAAATTGGATAACGGAAACTCTCGCTTTATTTTTCTGAGTTTTTTAAATTCAGTAAAATCAAGAGCATTGAAATATGGGTCAGAATTCATCAATTTTCATGTCATTATGTTAATAACATTATTTAAAAGCTTCTCATGAAGTTTCATCAATTTTGGATCGTCGGCTTAACCTAAATTAATTTTTGAAGTTTAAAACTTTTGAAATTATTATAAAATAAAATATTTGTCCGAATAGAAAATTTTTGGCGCGAAGGTGTTCATTACATCATAACACACATCGGTGTCAAGTTTTGTTGTATTCGGACGCCAAACAATGGAAAAATACAAAAAATTTGACTTTAAGTAAATTATTCAAATTTCCTTAAGATTTTCTTTCTCCCCCCTCCCCTTTGCTTAAGTTGGGGAAGATTCTTCCTCTTCCCCCCTTGCTTAAGTGAGACGACTTTTCCTCTTCCCCCCTTCTCTCTCTATTTAAACCCACGCCCCTCCTTCTTTTCCATCACTCTCCCCTCATTAGCAGCAGCCCTCTCCCTTGCTGCCAGCCTCCTCTCCCTGTTGCCAGCCCCCTTTCCCAGCCAGCCACCAGCCCCAGCAGCCACCCGACCACCCTATTCGAACCCTCCAAATTAACCAGCCCTAAATCTGGCTAAAAGCTAATTTAAAAATATCCAAATTTAAATGCAAATCCAAAAGTCAAACTGTCAAACTTTGGATCTTAAAGAACAAAGGTACCCATTATATGATATATATTACTTTTTATAATTTATTGCTGATTAGCTTCGCTTATTTGCTTTGAGCCAAATTCAATTGAAGCTTGGTTGGTTATTCGGAACCAACGTGATAACATTCGTGGGTTACTGGAAAATGACATCAGTAACATTCGTGGGTCACTGATAAAATGACATCAGTGATATTCACGATTGATTATTTAAAAAAAGTCATCAAGTAACAACATTGTTTTATTCGTGGTTGTCACTGGAAAATTAACATCAGTGACATTCGTGGTTGGTTATTGAAAAAAAGACATCAAGTAACTAACATCATTTTATTCGTGGTTGTTATTAAAAAGAAGACATCAAGTAATCAATATCTTTGTGATAATACTTGTTGCAGGAAATTTTTATTTTTTTGTGTTATTTTCTTATTCTTCCTGTATTGTATTACATTCTTATTTTTGCTAATCACATCTCTGCTTTTATAAAAATGTAATATTATTTTGTTTACTATGGGTACTTAGAGTATTCTCTAATTACTGAGAATTTCAATCGCGGTATTATTTTTTGAACAATACCAGGTCAGATATTTCTGAGGGAGCTTGAAGAAGAACTTTAAAACTTAAATTATCAATTGGCCGATGGATCGACGACGCTACTTTAACTTTTATTTTCTCTTTATTTCTAAAAAAGTTGAACAATGTTCGTGATGTACGATGAAGATTTTCGTAATATGTAATTTTGAAATGAATGAGAAATATCTTTGACTTATGTATGTGTATGCTATTTTCTCTTAAATTACTCAATATGATCCTGCGGTATGTGACCACCCGAATGTCGGGCCATCACACCTTATCATGACAAAAATCTTCAGATCTACATTGTTTCTTCAACCTCTAATCGTATTCAACTAAATTTCTTGTACGAATTCCCTTTGTCTTTGCTGCTGTAGATATTCTCTTTGGCAAATTTCAAAGGACCATCCCTTGCTTAGTAACCTACACACTTTTGTCGTGAATGTTAAAAGACAGAAAGCTTTGGAGATAATGATATCTTGATTCCATGGTTAGGCTTGGGGCAAAGCTTGATACATATAGGCAAATATACAAGCGGGAGCTGTTACAATTTGAAACAGATAAGAGGATATCATATACTGCTTTAGTTTAATACACCCCTCAAGTGCGGCATAACTGAAGTGGCGAACTTTGATAAAAAGTTCCTTGAATCGTTTTGGCTGCAGTGGCTTGGTGAGAACATTTGGAATATTACGAACTTGAACAACGTGAGTAGCCACTGTTCACGAACAAAATGATAATCAATCTTAACATGTTTCATTTGTATGTTAAAAATCGGGTTGGTAGCCAGATAGATTTCCCCAACATTCGGCCCAGTCAATATCTGTATAAGTGGACATAAAATTGTAACGACCAAAGTTGTTACTTTGCGATTTAGGTCAAATCCTGCTTTAGAAATCAAGATTCCGGAGAATTTCGATTTAGGACAAACAAAAATAATCATAGATAAGAATAATTTTAAAGATCAAGGTGCCCTAGTTTGGGAGAAATCCGAATGACGGAAGCCCCCGCTTTATTTTCTAAATTATTTAAATTCTAAAAATCAAGAACATTGAAATATGTGTCCAAATTTATTGTTTTCAATGGCGTTGTGTTAAGTATATTAATTAAAGGTTGCTCGAGAAGTTTCATCAAATTCTGAGTGTCGGTTTGATCGTGGTTAATTTTTGAGTTTTTAACCTCAAAAATTAATATAAAATAAAGTATTACTCCAAATAAAAAAAAGGGATCAAGGTGCAATGGAGGCATCACATTGCAGCAGCATGAAAAAAAAGGGAGGAAAATAAGAGGAAATAATGCCCCAGACTCTTTGAGAATTCAGGTAATCCTAAATTAAATTATTTCTAACATTCAAATAAATGTTTTCTATTTCGGTGTAACGTCGAGAACGACATTATTTTTAAGTAGGAGAGTTTGTAATGACCCTAGGTCATTACAAGGGTGAAGTTACTTTCCCGCAATACTTAATTTCCGTTGATCTCCCGCAGATTTCAGTTTACCGTTAAAACTCCCGCTAAATTTCAGTTTCCAGTTACAATCCTTAATTTAAAAAGTTTTTCAAATTCATTTAAAGTTGAAATAATAAATTAAGATTATGTCATTAACCTATACTTAAATTTGTAAAGCATAAATTGCCTTATTAAGACCCATATTCAAGGCAAGAATCAATTGTCCTTTTAGAAACTGTTAAACAATTAAATCTACAGCTATATTGGGAAGGTATGCAAAGAGTAATAAAGATAATTACCGTAACTCACCGGTTAATCAGCCTGAATGAAACGAACGTGCGTTACATATGCACGTCCTATTTAACCGGAAGGAGCCGAATGACTCTCACCACTCAAACGAGCCCTCTCTTCCTCTCAATCAGTCGAACCCTCCCGCTCGACTCTCTCCCGCATGGAGGACGATTGCGCAGCAGTCGATGGGAGCACTCCTTGTAGTAGGCGAGCATACGACAACGGCTCGATTCCTGTAACCAAGCTCCTCGATCCAACCCACTGACGGAAACGAAGGCCCGTTCGACGCCGAAACCCAAGGCGAAGACGGTCGCAAACCCGTTCGACGCCGAAGACGCTCGCAGGTTCGCTCCTTCAGCTCGACTCGTCCACTTGCCCGACGTAACGTACCTGGTAGCCGATCTCTCTTGCGCCCGATCGTCTCTCCCAGCACCGATTCTTCTCTGCTAGACCGCTCTACTCTCTGCGCCAATCCTTCTCTGCGCTCGATTGATCATATAAGGTACGAAACCCCCCCTCTCCTCTATTCGACTCTTTTAATAGGATTTCAGTAATAAATCGAATTGTATATAGTACTCCAAATCAAAGTCAAATTGTTTTATTTAAGAAAATTTTATAATTTACAAACTGCACTCAAGAACTTTGTAGTATTGTGTTATTGTCTAATTAATGTAGTTAGCTTTTATTATAGATCTTTGGGGTATCCGAAAATACTTAAAAGTATCAAACCAACTTATTCCCTCATTTAAGGATTAAAATGAAATTTATATTTGAATGCTAAATCTGGATGAGTTAAATGTGAATTATGTAATTATGATAAAAAATAAGTAATAGGTAACTTCTTAACCTATAGTCGGGTCACCGATTATCCTCTTTTCTTGAAAATTTAACCATCCTGCACCCCGCAGAAATGTTATTGCTTAATTATAAGGGTTGAAACTTCAAGAGTTATAAATAAATATTGATTCAACAATTCAATACATGTTTACCATGCTCTAGCATAATTTAAGGTTGAGAATCTATTGTACAGGGTTTGATTAAATTAATATTGACATATTGCGCCAAATTATTGTCATAAAATCTCTAAATCACTAGTTTTAGACTCTTAAGTAAAATTAAATGAATGTTATTTCTTATACTTGAATGGCTCTGGATGTGTTTAACTGCTATTTTACCTAACCGCCAATAAAATCCTACGAAAAGATGCATCCGATGTTAGATTGGTTGCTACCAACCTAATATGGGTCATCACAATAATTGTCATCAAGCCAGCATTAGTATGGCGTCTTACACCTTTATCCTGGACAGAAGTTGGAGATATTCAAATCTATGGATCCGATCTTATCGAAGAAACTAACAAAAAGATTCAGTTGATAAAGTTAAGAATAACTGCAGCCCTGGATCATTAACAAAAATATCACAATTTAAGACAGGATGTTGGAATTCCAGATAAGAGATTTTGCTTATTTAAAAGTAAGCCCAATAAAGGGAGTATATCAGTTTGGCATATCAGGCAAGTTGAGCCTGCAATATGTGGGACCATTTGAGATGATTGCCCGAATAGGGAACTTTGCTTATTGTTTGAAGCTACCTGAGAATTTTTTTAGAATACATGATGTGTTCCATATATCATCCTTACGTAAATATTTGCAAGAACCATCTCATCAATTAGTAGCCCCCATAACAATAATTCAGCCAGATCTGATGTATGTGGAAGAACCGAACCAAATTATAGAACTAGATAACCGTCAATTAAGGAAGAGAACCATTCCCATGGTTAAGGTGCAATGAAAAGGTCACAGTGCCAAGGAAACAACGTGGGAAAGAGAAAGGATATGAGAAATCCCGGACTCTTTTAGAATTCATGTAATCTTAATTAAATCTTTTTGCATTCAACTAAATGTCTTATATTTCGGTGTAATGTCGAGGACGGCATTATTTTTAAGTATGGGAGTTTGTAATGACCTTAGGTCATTTATAAGGAAAACATTAATTTCTCATAATATTTGAATTTCGCTAATCCCCCGCAGAATTCAGTTTTCAGTTACAATTCTCGATTTAGGAAGTTTTCAAATTAAATTAATGCTGAAATAAAAATTTAGACTTGTTATTGGCCTATACTTAAATTACTAAAGCATAAATTACCTCATTAAGACCCATATTCAAGGCAAGAATCGGCTGCCCTTTTTGAAATTGTTAAGCAATTAAGTCTACGACACTATTAGGAAGGTATGCAGAGAATAATAAATCTAATTACCCGTAACTCACCGGCTAATCAGCCCGAATGAAACGGACGTGCGTTACATGCGCACGTCCTATTTAGCCACAAAGAGTTGCTCGACTCTCACCACTCAATCGCTATTTGCTCTCGACCCCCCCTCGTCTCTTTCTCTCAGCGATAGAGCCCTCCCGAGAGACGCAACAGCAGCAAGGACTTACTTGGCGGCCGATCGAGCCAGGAGACTCGATCCCTCCTTCCGTCATAGCCCTTACGCCTGAGAGACGAGTAGCGTGCGGCTTCCTTCTCCGCTCGATCTTCTTCTTCCGCACAACTCCCTTCTTTGCTCGACCGCTCGACCCTCTGCGCCGATCCCTCCCTGCGCTCGACCGAGTATAAGGTACAAACCCTTCTCTCCTCTGTTCGATTCTTTTAAAAGGATAAAAATCAGAATAATTAAAATCAAATAGCTAAGAATTTGCTTTGGCATACGATTTTGTCACTTTATTCCCTTATTTATTTATATCAAAATCTTTTATAGTGGCTAAACTTTTTAGGAATTAAAATGAAATTTATTTTTGAATATTTGAATAAGTTTCAGTTATTAAATGGAGTACTATGGGGAGTTGTTCGTGATTACAGTTGACCTTTCATATTAGTTTTATTGGGATTTAAGGTCCAATTGCAGTTCACTTAGTATTTTGATGTAATCTTGGAGTCTTTAATAATTAGAAGATCAAAAGACTAACTGTTTTGAGTTGAAGCTTATTCAATAATAAGATACAAGTATTCTAGCATAGAATCAAAATCCTTAAGCTAGAGATTTATAATTGATATACAGTTTCATTAAATTTGTACTTAATTATTAATATTGAAATTAAGAATTTTTCCATTGTAATCAATTTGCAATATATGTGCAATTTGGTATATATGAAGGTTTCAATGCTATTAGAAAACACTTTTAGAATACCTTATGTCGCAATTTAAACCTATAGAGAAAGCTCACTTAGGGTTTAAGAATACATAAATTTTAATACTGATTTTTTTATATATTATTCTAAATTAACTCAGATAATCTCTTAACCAAAGTTAATTTATATGCATCATAAATTAAGAAGAACAAATAACCACAAGGTTAACTAAAAGTTTATGAGTGATTATATTAGTGTTCATAGAGTAAATAAGTACTTTTAAAGTTTAAAGAATTCTAATTATAATTTTTGCAGACACATCGAGTTTGTGAGTGATTTATCTTGTTAAGACAAACACAAAAGGTACATTGGATATTATTTTTATGCTTTTTACTTTTTGCTGCTAAGCCTATCCCGTATTGCTATTTAATACGTTATTCTTATTACTAATGATGTAAGATAAATGAAAATAATATTTATGTATCTTGTGAATGTTGCAAAAAGTTTTGAAATGGAGGTTGAATTAAGTTATGGACGGGGCTAGTCCATCGAGAGTTATAAGGGTGCCATCTAGTGCCTTTGAGGGGGCCCAGGTGAAAGTTATGCTTAATTGCATGTTTGAAGCCATCTGGAACCTTAAAGGGGGTCTAGGTGAAGGTTATGCTTAAATGCATTTTTATGAACTCATCCTCATGGTTCTAGCTTTGCCCATCAGAACTGCTAATGTTGCTTCATAATATCATGACATAAACATAAACATGAATATTTTATGCGATTACTATTTGAAACTTAGCATGTGACAAAAGAATATTTATTTTGCAGGTTTTATGATTATCTTTTTTTTGTAACAAGCTGTATTTTCCTGTAATTATTATCAATTTTGTCTTTCGCTTTTGTTTAAAGTATATTTTTAATATCTTTTGTATTTGAAATGTGCATTAAGATATTATTTTTATAATGCCAGATCAGATACAGCTGGAGGAGGCTGATATAGTTTAAAGTCGTTAGAAAGAAGCGTGGCGCGGGAAATTAATTTACCCTTCGAGGATTACTATTTTTGGATAATGGCAATTATTATGTAATAAATTTCTGGATGTTATTTACTTTAAATTAAATGAATGTTATTTCTTTATACTTAAATGACTCTGGATGTTGGTTAACCGTTATTTTACTTAACTGCCAATATGATCATGCGGAAAGATGTATCCGACGTTAGTTTGATTGTTATCAACCTAACATGGGTCATCACATAGTGGTTGTTAATTAGGTTTATGAAATTGGCACTGAAGTAGTAGTTAATGCTGTGCTTTATCATTGGGTATTTTCTTATGGATAGTTAAGTTAAAAGATTCATGTTTATCGTATGAAATAGTGTTTAAATGGAGCAAACTTTTCATAAAATAGTAATGAATTTATTTCCGGCATATTTGGTTTAGACTTAATTTAGCTTAAGCCTCATAAGCTATATATTAATGGTCAAATGGGTGCTTATATGAATTTACTTGCGGAATATTCGGTTTAGACTTAATTGGCTGCTATATTATACTAAGTTCAGCTCCTAAGTTAAAATTGTTTGATTGCGAAGCTGGTTCATGTTAACTTAATCTTGTTAAATCTATTTGGTTTAGACTCAACTAACCATTTGAATATATAATTAAGATAATAATTATTATAATAATTCATATGTAAATTAATTAGTATAATATTTTAATTAATAACTATAATTATTGTAATCAGTTAATTCTAATATAATTAATTAGAATTAATGTAACTAAATAATTGTGCATTATCATTAATGTAATTTCAATAACTTCAATTGGCTCCTATGTTTCAATTGCTTCATCTCTAATTAATGTAACTTCAATTGCTTCATCACGTTTTTTTCAGCTTAAATACTTCAAGTTTAATACATTCCCATGTGCTGTAGTTCTTTTTGTTCCTCTTTATTGCCATGATTCTCTGCCCCAGTGTCTCCTATGCTTTTGGAACTACACCTGAACATTGGGCGGCCCAGTCTGGGCCAGGTGCGTGCGACTTTGGCAGAGTTTTACTTTTCTAATCGGTCTCATCTGAGTCGGCTTTGATCTGGCTTGGGCTGAGCCCAGCCATTGGCTCTAAATTAATGGCCATATCTACTACCCATATAGGGGTGGATCGTGTGAAGTTCATTGGACTGTCTTTTCATTAATCATGTTTGCTTTAAAAAAAAACTAACCCAGATTTGGGCCTCCTTGTCTCTGTAGCTCTGGGATAATTAATATTGAATAGTTTTGCTTTTCTGAAATTGCTTTGTTATTTTTCCCCCTGTTTCTTTCAAACAATATTGTACATGGCACATGAAATTCAATTGGAATTTGTGGTCCAACTCCCATTTTTCATGATTCAATCTTTTTCAGCATCATCACAGGTAGGAGTGAAAAAGAGTTGAGCTTGAGCAAGCCAAGTTTGAGTTTGTGCTCAACTCATTTCAATGTGCATATGTTCGAGTTTGGCCCGTATTCAAAATTGAGCTAGTCATGTTCATTTTAGGCTCTAAAGTTTTATTATACATTAAAATATTAATATATTTAGGCCTTTAGTGAGCCTTTGTTCATGTTCGACTAGTCAAGGAAATGGAATCAAAACAATAAGAAGTTATTAAATCCAAGTTAAATTGGCTTTATCTAAGGCCAATTAGTTTAATTAGTATTTAATAATGCAATTATACCTTTTATCCAAGGAAATGGTCGTCTTTGATTAAATCTTCAAAAAATAAGTTTTTTTTACCTGTTTTGATGATGAAGTTAATATTCATAAGCAAACATAATCAGTGTAATTTTTTGGCTAGGGTATCGGCCGGCTCTTTAGATGCCTCTGCAGTCCAGCATATGATGTCGATGATGATGATGATGTTGATCTACCTCATAAATGATGAAGCTTCATGATGATTATGTTCTTTTATTGGCAAGATGAAAAATTTGTCATGCCGTCTATGTAAATGTATCCATGGAAGCATGTATTGTCAGATGCACGCAAATTTTTCCTAGCTGAGAGTGACTGTTCTATTTCAAATTTGTCTAATGTAAGCCTCACTTTGAATCGAATTTGATTTTTTGTTTATATATATAATAATATATGAAAATGCAATGGTGTTAATTTTGATAATTAATAAGCTATAATGTTTCCTTCTTGAGATATTTAAAATTGTGCAGATCCTTTTTATTTGTATTTTCTCCAATACTTGATGAAATTGTTATAATTTCTAAAGAAAAATAATTTATAGTTTGATAATACATATTGAACTATAAGTTGATTTGGATGAGTAAGTTGGGTTATGTTCTAATTGATCCGAGTTAGATTAGTTTTTGGTAAAAGATTTATCTTTAAAAGTTATTTACGTTTGAGTAAAAGTTATCTTATTTTAATCTCTCTATATTGATAATTTTGATAATTGTGAATATTCTATTATATATTGAGATTTTAGTTTGTTCTATTTTGATTATTAGGAATTTATTAAATTGATTAAGCTAATTGCTCTAAAAGGTGATGATTGGCACCACCTTTTGTGAATTACATGATATTTCTCCTTAATTTTTTGAGTAGTTGATTACTATAATAAGATTAGCCAATTAATTCTATAAAAATGTGAGAGAGTGCTTCAAAATATGGGAGCAACAGTTAAGTAACATATTATAATAAGATGTAAAACCTAATTGTGTGTGAAGAAGGTATGCAACACTCGGCTAGAGAAATAAAAAAAAAACATTCATGAAGCTACATAAGAGAGAATATGTAGCCAGAATTTGTGTGTTTGCGCAGTATGATTTCAACTACTAAAACTTGCTGCCTTAGATGCTTTTATATTACCTGTAAGACCTAAAACATTATCTGTAAGAGCTACCTTTCTCTTAAGAAAATGAGCATGCCATGTTAGCTCATCTCTTTAAGGATCAGTCTTATTCATGAAGAAGAATGGGATCATGTGTCTATGCTACATGGAGCTCCAAAATATGACAGCAAAAACAAATACCTTCTATCACACATAATTTTATTTAATTAAATGATAGTACTTGTATTTTCCCTTAAATTAGCACTTCCTTAAGAGCAAAAATACTCCACACCTAAGGTTATATTTGCAAACTCTATGTTCATCACATATATGCCAAGTTTTCTAAAATGCCGCTTGTAATGTTTTTGGGACACATAGTAAACAAAGATGGGATGACACTATTTATATGGTCTAAAATATAAATTCTAAAAGCCTTAAACCATTTTAGCATAAAAAGATTTAGATTTTGTGCTGATGATGTTAACTCAAGCTCGAAAATTATGATCTGAGCATTCAATATAACCTAAAAATGATAATATTGTAGTAGATGATCTTAGCCTCAATATTTTAGATTAATGTGTTATTTGTTGATAGTAGAAGAAGCTTTTGTTCTAGAAAGGCTATAATTGGAGATTGTATTGGTTAGTGCATCTTAATCCCTTCTAATTCTTAATATGATAATTGAACTTACTCTATCAAAATTGATAATAAATGCTTAGAAGGCATGATAAGCATGTTATTCTAACAAATCTAGTTTAATTTAGACGCATGATTGACATTCAGTTGATAGAGGTTGGTGTGCTCTCAAGTAGTAGCAATCTTTGGTTTCATATAGTTAGAACTTGATACATCTAATTGTATGGATGCTCATATTACTGGCTACAATGTCAAAAACCTGCCAAGACTAAAGAAAGTTGTGGCTCATTTGTATTTCAGCATGAAGCTTGTTAGTTGGTGAAAGTAGAATACCTAAGACCGAGTAGATTACTTCATTGAAATTGGTAACAGTGGTTGCGATGACATATTTCCACAGTTTTCTATTTCTTCTCCAACCAAATCTAACACTTTGAAAAACAGTAAGGAATGACAAGAAAAAGAGAACTTTTATGAAAACCTTGGCTCATATAGCAATTTATTGAAGCTGATGGAGACAGGAAAACACACATTTTGCAGATAACATAATCATTTACAGAACACAAAGGTTTCAATCTGTCATCTCTTGCAATAACTCCAAACACAACATTAGAGCTGTATGAAGCATGCTGCAAAACCTTATTAATGAAAAACAAAATCCCAAAAAGAGAACGTTAGGTTCTGCAGTAATAGCTGCGCTGGCAGCCTCTGTTGTAGGCGTTGCCAGGCTTGGAAGCTTCTCCTGCAGGCCTATCTTTGTTCAAAGTTTTGTAATCTATGTACTCAGCTGTCTGAAGAAGCCTCCTTCCATACTCAGACTCAATACCCCACTCTAAAGAGAGAATATTATTGCGACTCATAGAAGTATTGAGGCCATGGATTTGAGCTTCCGCTGCTCTTCCGCTGAGGGCTATTAGAAGAATAATCAGAGCAAAGGCTTCCAGAGAGGAGGCTCTTCTCAGCTGAACCGCCATAGCTAACAATCACTCTCGCCTTCTGAACTGAAGGACTTTGGCTTTTGCCTTTACTTATCCAGCTGTAAGTCACATGCCAGTGCACTGTGCATTACAGCATAAAGAAAAAAATATATTTTTCTTAATAAGAGTTCTAAATAAGGCAGGTTCCTTATTTTAAAAATGTTTATGAAAAATCTTACATTTATAATATTATATATATATATATATATATATTATTACATACAATATGCCTAAATAAAAAAATATATTATCTAATCATATATTTACGCATGTGAGCATTATATCATCAACATTTTATTATAATACAAGTATAACAAAAATTTTGTTGGCAAAATATAAATGTCAATTCCAACTCAGAATCAGAAAGATAAAACATTGAATCAATGCATTGCCCGTAGAACCAAGAAAAAGAGAGGCTACCCACTCCACATAACTAATAAAAATTAATCAGACATCTTCAAACACAAGAAATGCAAAAGAAATTTTGTAACGTCCCAAGGTTATTAAAAACATTTCTTTCGTTGGGTTATCAAATTTTGTAACGAAGATAAAAATTAATCTAGTTCTTATAACCTTGGGACGTTACAAAATTGGTACTTACGTAGATTCCTTATGGATGATGCTCGAGATATCTATCTCTTATTACTTGTGATTTTGAGTCCTGAATTTGATACTCTAGCGCCTCAAACATGTTTTTAGCGCCGTTGTCGAAGAGCTTTGTTATATATAATATCAATCTTAGTTTGAGCAAATTCTTCTTTTGGTTTTTCTTTTTCCTTTATTTATATAAATATTATTGTAGTGACCTATTGTTGCCTTGTGAATGCAACATTCACAAGACTATAAGCTATTACCATTTGATCCAGAAAATGAAAGAACTCTGCATCACAATATACATGCCAATAATGCACCCATTCCAAAAATCATAGCAATGGATAATCAATATAGTGGTGTTGACCTTGGAATGATGGGTAGAGAGCAGTTTAACCAAGGGAGACCTTTGCGAGAATATGCTTTACCTATAGTTTATGGGATTCCTCAAGCAATAGTCGACCAAGCATTTAAGTAAACAATTTTGAAATTAAATTTGACAACTTATAATACAATATTGAGGATGCCATCCAATTTCTGGTGTTTCAATATCACTTCCTATATACTTTCTACCAAGAAAAACTGTAGAACTAAAAATCAAGATTACTATTTTTTTATCAAATTGATGGAAAAACTCTATATGATGCTTGGAAGAGTTTGAAGGATTGTCGAGGAGATGCCCGCAGTATGGTCTCTGTCTATGGATACAACTTCTTATGATGACCTAGTGGGATTCATTAGAACCCTAATTGATGCTGCAACTAGAGGAACATTCAAGAACAAGTCTTAGGAAGATGCTTACAATTGTTTTTGAAGAAATAATGATAAAGAACTAATAGTGGTCATTAGAGCAGGTGTATCCAAGGAAAACTTTAACTTATATGAGGTAAATAGGTCAAATTGCACTGATGACCTAATTAGCCATTTTAACTCAGAAATTGAACAATGTGGTCAATGCAGTTTAATCAACAATTTGTAAAACATGTGGAGGTCCTCAAGTGAGTAATTGCTACCAAATAATAAATATTTTTTAACAAAATATTATAGATGAAGATAACTTTATAAGAAGGCAACATAATGCTCTATCATCAACAAATTACAATAATTTGTATTATAACATATATAATGCAGGTTGGAGAAATCATCCAAAATTTTCCTAAAAGATTCAAGGATATCAAGTTGCTCAACCGTTTGGCCTCCCACAATACAACAAACCTCAAATTCCATTGGGTAAGAGGGCAATTAACACTCAATAGCATAAAAACATGTAGAATTAGAAAACTCATGAAGGAGAAATGGCATTAGAAAAAACTCATACTCAATTGAGGATCACCTCATCAGAATGTCACATCAACAGATCTAAATAGCATTTCTCAAAAATAAATAAATCCAAATGATCGGATTCGAATCTAAAACACCAAGTGGAATAAGGACAGTAAGATTGAACTTTAAATATGATGGTTACCATATAATAAAATCATAGAAAGAATATGTGTTGTTGGATCTAACCAACGACGATGAAGGGTTAATCAAACTTTTCAGAGAAATCATAGTTGCTGGATCTCAAGCCGGCTGTTATTAAGATAATATGGTAGAAAAGTACTGTTATAAGATAAGAAAATCATTTCAAGAGTTGCACACTTCTTCCCTCCGCACAACCTCGATAGCACATTGATAACCTTTGACACCCACCACATTCGAAAGCCACCATGAGCCATGGGATTGACCCTAGAGCCTCCAAACCATCATGATAGATGCTACGTGCCAACGTGCACAAAAAAATACCTTTTTGTTGCTCATTATTGATATTATTAGCCAGGGTTAATACAAACTGTGGAGTTGATTAAGGTGGTTTTCATCATTAATCTAGGATGCTGTTGGCAGTTGAGATATTTGGAAATGCCTTATTTGAACTCTCAACAGTTGAGAGATTTGGGTATTCTGCTTTACCATTCTTGAGCCATCACCTTCTCTAAATTTTTTTTCTTGCTTCCCTCTTGGCTTCCCTTATTTGTCCAGCCTTATTTTGACGATTCTCCAGCCGCTCCGGCTCAGAAACTTCTTCCCCAGGTTTCCATCAACCACCTAAGAGCCATTGGAGTCCCTGTCCGAGCTGTTTAAGCTTTCGAAACTCAAGTCTCTCCAAGGAAAATTTTCTAAGCGAGTAAAGTCTTATATTTAGTTGTTAATATTATAGTTATCAAGATTGGTTTTAGATATAGATAGACATTCATTAGATTTTGATACCATGTAAATAATTTCAATTTGAACTTTAGAACACAAGACTTTTGCAGTTTGGGCACAAGTAGGGCTGGTTTGAGTTGAGTCAGTCCAGACTCAGACTCAAAATTTTCAAGTTTAGTCCAACTCGAACTCATTCGAGACATTTCAAATCGAGTCAAATAGGGTTCGAGTTGAGCCATTCGACTTCGGTCAAAATATTTAGAGTTCTAGTTCGAGTTTCTAGTCAAATTGCCCCCACAAGCCCAAATTCTTTTCAAAAAGAAATTGCAAGACATCTTTTGGAACGTATTGTCGTTGTTCAGAACGTGTCAGTGGCATGACAATTTGTTTTGAAGATTTGGTGCATCATTGTTTATAGAGTATTTTTATATTTACACATTAGTATACACCAAAATATATAGATGATATGTCAATTCAATGTATAAGCAGATTATTATTGAATACACTTTTTTGTGGGGTATATATGCAAAAATTAAAAAAAAAAAATTCTATTGATTCTGAATACTTTTTGGTGTATATTCTTGTATAATCATATCATTTTTCTTGTTTATATAACCAAAACAAAATCTAAAGCTGCATTACAACAAGTAAAAGGATTGCATAATTTTAAGGATTTTAAGAAGAATGGAAGATAAAGAAGATATTTTTCTAGTGATAGTTTGAGTGTCATCTCCTTTGCAAAGTACACAATTTCTCACTCAAATACTAATAGAGCAAAATTGTAACAGCCCAAACTCTTAAGCATCAAGATATTGTCTGCTTTGGCATGAAAAGCCTCACAATTTTGCCCTTAGAAGATAACTTCCCAGTAGGTCGCCAATCCTGGGAGTGCTTCCACATGAGCACGCTTAACTTTGGAGTTCTTATCAGAAATTCCACCATTATCTGAAAAAACACCTTAATGTTTAAGAGTTTCACTAAATTTTAAAAAGAATAGAAGATAAAGAAGATATTTTTCAAGTGATAGTTTGAGTGTCATCTCCTTTGCAAAGTACACAATTTCTCACTCAAATACTAGTAGAGCAAAAGTGTAACAACTCAAACTCTTAAGCACCAAAATATTGTCCGCTTTGGCATGAAAAGCCTCACAGTTTTGCCCTCAGAAGATAACTTCCCAGTAGGTCACTAATCCTGGGAGTGCTCCCACATGAGCACGCTTAACTTTGGAGTTCTTATCAGAAACTCCACAATTATATGAAAAAATGCCTTGATTTTTAAGAGTTTCACTTATTACTACTTAAGTGGGTCTTCACAATTGTAACGACCCAAAGTCGTTTTGCAAATTAGGTCAGAATCCCGCCTTAGGAATCAGGATCCCGGGGAATTTCACTTTAGGGCAAAAAAACTACTAATAGGTAGAAACAACTTTAAAGATCAAATAGCCATAATTCGGGAAAAATCCGAAAGACGGAAGCTCCCGTTCTACCTTTGAAATTTCTAAATTCTAAAAATCAAAAATATTGAAATACGTGTCCGAATTCGTCATTTTCAGTGTCGACGTGTTAAGTATATTATTTAAAAATTGCTCGAGAAGTTTCATCAAAATCTGAGCGTCGATTTAATCGTGGCAAATTTTCGAAGTTTTAAACCCCTAAAATTAAAATAAAATAAAATTTTGCTCCGAATCAAAAAATTTTGGTGCGAGGGTGTTCGTCATATTGTAACACACCTTGTGTCAAGTTTCGTTGTATTCGGATGGCGAACGACGGAAATTTGAGAATAATTTAAATTTAAGTTTTTTTTTTCTTAAATTTTCCTCTGTTTCCTTCCTACGCCCCCCCCCCCCTCTTTCGACTTTTCTCCCGCGCCAGGCGGGAGAAGTTTCCGCGCCAGGCGGAAGCCTGGCGCACATACGGCGCCTGCCTGCGCCATTTTTGGCGCAGGCTGTCGGCCCTTAGGGCCGACCACTTCTCCCCCGACCCCACCGACCCCACTCCCGCCTTCTGGCGGGAGAAGCTTCCGCGCCAGAGGCCCCCTGGCGCGTGCCAGGCACCATTTGGCGCACGCTGTGGCGCCCCCTCCTGCGCCTATAAAACTTCCATCCCCTCCCTTCTTCTCCCCACAGCTTCTAGCAGCCTCTCCCCTCTCCTTTCCCCAATTCAGCCAACCCATCCTCCTTCCGGCAGCCCGGCAGCCCCGACAGCCACCTTCCGGCAGCCCGGCATCCCCGACAGCCCCTTCCAGCCACCTTCCAGCAGCCCGGCAGCCCCGACAGCCCCTTCCAGCCTCCTTCCGGCAGCTCGGCAGCCCCGACAAACCCTTCTAGCCACCTTCCGGCAGCTCGGCAGCCCCCGACATCCACTTCACGCAGCTTCCAGCAACCCTCGGCCATCCTTCGGCCAACCCGTTCCAGCCTCTTTTCGTGTGCCGACGATCCTAAATCTAAGGTAAGGGAAAGAAATTTGAAAGAATTCATTCGCTTTCTCTTAATCTAATTATTCTCTCTATCAAATTTATAGCAGTCATGCACAATAGAATTATCCTCATTAATTAATAATGAAAACGATTCAAAATGTTATAAATGACTACTAATTTCTATTTGCCAATTCTGTCGATTATTCTGACTTTTTCGTCATACATTAGTATGATAATCATAAAGACACCTTAACAACTGCTTTAAGAGCGGCTTAATTCAATTGAACTTCAAAAGCAGAAGAAGACAAACAGAATGAAAGAATAAATTAAACTCTTAAATCATTAAAAAGCTAACTTAAAAATATCGGGAACTTAAAATGCAGATTGAGCGAACTGTCACTCATACGAGTTGTTGAACTTCTAAACTTAAAGACTATAGGTACCCAGTATATGACTTGCATTACATCTTGAATTTTTCTATTACTGCTATGCTTCGCTTATTTGCTTTGAGCCGAATCCATTTGAAGTTTGGTTGGTTGTCCGGAACCAACGTAATAACATTCGGGGTTGTTACTGGAAAATGACATCAGTAACATTCGGGGTTGTTGCTGGAAAAATGACATCAGCAATATTCGGGGTTGTTATTGAAAAATGTCATCAATAACATTCGGGGTTGTTATTAGAAAAATGATATCAGTAACATTCGGGGTTGGTTACTGGAAAATAACATCAGTAACCGTTATTTTGTGATAAATACTTATTATAGGAAGTTACTTGCTTATTTTACACAGTTGTCTTACATATCCTGCATTTTTACCTCTGATAAACGCATTTTTGTAAATTAATTTGTTATTGTATATTGATGTACTTAGAGTATTCTGTAATTACTGGGAATTCCAATCCCGGTATTGTTTGTTGTACAATACCAGGACAGGTGCTCCTAGAAGAGGTTAAACAAGAACCTTAACTTTTAAAAGGATCAACGACGGCGCTGAAATGCTTATTTTGTTTTTTTTTTGTTTTGTACGATGATGGAACTTGTAATAATAACTTTTGATAAATGAAAAATATCATTCACTTTTATATGCACATTTTTTTTCTCAAATTGCTTGATATGATCATGCGGTGAGCAATTACCCTATGCCAGAACGGTTTCTACCGAACCGACATCGGGCTCTCACAACAATCTCCCCAACTTAAGTAATTGACGTCATCGTCAGTATCCCCACACAGATCCAAGAACCATCCATTGGGTAGATAGAACTAGAAGTGACCACTACAGGCTCAAGAGGTACCCACAACCATGTAGCACCTTAACCATCATGGGTTCAAGAGGCTGCTCACATGAAGTGGTACTTTGTCCTGTATGACACTTAGCTCCTATCTGACACCCTATGATTTGCTCTGATACCATTTGTAACAGCCCAAACTCTTAAGCACCAAGATATTGTCCGCTTTGGCCAGAAAGGCCTCACGGTTCCTCAGAAGATAACTTCCCAGTAGGTCACCCATCCTGAGAGTGCTCTCACATGAGCACGCTTAACTTTGGAGTTCTTATCAGGAACTCCACAATTATCTGAAAAGGCGTCTTGATGTTTAAGAATTTCACTTATTACTACTTAAGTGGGTCTTCACAAAAAGTAATCAGAGCAAAATAAAACACAAGAATCATAGATGACAAAAAATTAAAAAACAAACGAAGAACTTCGAATTTACATGAAAATTTGAAATTGGAGAAATCTACTGCACAAATTCAATATAATGAAAAATAGAAGGCTTTCCAAATCTTTCTCTTCTTCTCCTTTGGAAGAAGATAATGTCCAGCTGATAAAAATTTTACTTACACAACAAACCCTAACCTCAACAACAGCATTTATAGATAATTATTAATTCATTATTACTTGAGAACAAATAAAAAACACATTTTAATATGAAAGATTATTGAATTAATGGATAATTACTTTTTATCTTATTATAAATTAATTTGGGCCAATGAAAAAGGTTCAACTTTGACCTCATTTATACATTTAAATGGTGAGAAAATATGTTCATACAAAGTCTTTTATTATAATCTTAATTAAAAGAGTAAACTTTATATTAATTTTATCAAAACATTTCCAAACCATTCACAAGAAGCTTCTTATGACTATTAAACCTTTGCAAGGAAACATAATAATCATCACAATCATAAAAAAAACAAATTTTAAATTATAGCTAAAAGTCTAATAAATAAATCAAAATTTTGGCAAATTTTAGGTATTTAATATAAAATTATATAATTTCTTATAAAATTAAAATAGTTGAATTGTAAATAGTGTTGTGGTTTAGTGGTTAAAACTCGTGGAGATAAACTTTTGATATGTCATGAGTTCAAATGCTATCAATCACAAATATTTGTCTTATTAGACTTAACTTTCTTGAAAAAAATAGTTTCACTGCCTTCCACAGCCCAACTCTTTATAAGCGAATCTCAATTATTATCAATCCAAGATGTATTGATTATGTTAAGATTGTGAAGAAGTTAACATACCAAAATCCATAAAAAGAAAAAAAAAATAATATGCATCAAAAAATATTCAGAACTAATAAAATTTTTTTTTTTATAAAAATTTTTGCATATAGACTCCACACAAAAAAATGTATTCAACCAATCATATATTTACACATTAAATTTACACAGCATCTATATATTTTAGTGTTTGCTAATGTGTAACAATACTCAAAAGTAAAATAAAATTGATTCTGTTAAATCATATCCTCATCATGAGCAAATATCGTTGCTTGTGACACTGTAATCCATATTGACTGCTCAAACTTGATAAAGTGAAGCCATCCTGTGTCATTATTGCAAGAGTATAGCAGAAAGCAATTTCGATTTTTTCACAGTACAATCAATAGCAGTTCCTTTAATAATGGATTACAGTATCATCAGCCGATTGGGGAGGAAGATGCAACAATTGCCATCGGCGATGGAGAATCCAACCATACAGATGGACAGGTCCAGATTTTTAGTGAAACAAAAAGCCCTAGGAATAAGATGCTTCACGCCTGCAAAGTCTATCCAAAAAAGTTACCTTATATGGCCTTAGCAAAAAAACCCAATCTTTCCATCTTCTTGACTACAATTTTTTTCCTTGATCTCACGTTCACCTCATTCGAAGACGAAGCTCCGACGAAGATTGTTTGCGCTTCGACTCTGCGGATCGTTCGAATCGTATGAAATTCGTTCAAAGCTTCGACGAAGATCGTTCGAATCGCACAAATCACACAAAGAGCATTTGAAGTTCCGACAAAGCTCATTCTCATTCGAAGACGAAAGATCAAAGATTCATTCAAATCAATTCTCCTTCGTTTCGCAACTCGTTCTCACAGATGAAGGTCGTTCGATTCATTTGAAGGGGATCAATTCGCACTATAACATTGGCCGTACGAGGAGATTTAAAAAATAAATTAGCCAGAAGATTCATTCGATTCGATCGTAGGGTAGAAGAAAACATTCATCGTAAGAGAAAAAAAAATTAAAAAAAAAATTAGGGAGGTAATTTTTTACCGTGGTGTTAATGAGGAGCAGTGCGGCGGTGGCGCCGAGACACGGGCGCTATAGCGCGACATGGCCTATAAATATTCTTAAGCCTTTTTTTAGGATTAAGATAGGGAAAATATTCGAAAATATATGTCTCTGTTATGATTCTGAAGGTGTGTGGCTGTTCCATTGAAGAAAGAAGAATGCTCCTATAGTTTGTGTAAGGTTTGTTAACTTTATCTTTGTAATCTCATCTTTACATAGTAAAAAGTTTTTTGCTCTTCTTCCAGTGGACGTTGGTATTAGTACAGAACCACGTAAATATTTTTGTTTGTGTTATGATTGTTTATATCTAGGTTTTCCTTGCTTTATTTTGATTTGCTTAACTTTTACAAGCTTTTGTTTTGCATTATTTAAATCATACTACCCGGTTTCGATCTTAACAAGTGGTGTCAGAGAGATGTTACTGTGGCGACCGGGGATCGAAGTTCGAGAGTCTTTAAAGAACAATTCATATAAATATTTTTATAATTCAAAAAGGACATAGTAAAAATAAAATAATGAAATTCATAGTCCTTTTATACATAGAGCCAAAACATATATGAACAGTTACATCAGTTTTAAAAAAATATAAAAAGTATCTACATTCTTCTGCTTCCTTTATTCTTCTTCTTTTAATTTGGCAGATCTTCTAAGTTCTTTAATTATTAAAAACCTGAAAAAATTCAGATTACCAGTCAGGTAGGAGTACGCAAATTGTTCTTATAAGAATAAATTTTAGCATCCTATAATAGGTATGAATCATATATAAAAATGACTGAAAATAAAACTGCAAGTAAAGTAAGCAATTTTCAAATACAATTTCTGCCCTGTAAAATAGCTGTGAAAATCAACATATATGAAATAAATTTTATTGAAAGCACTTGTAACAATAAGGCGAGTCCAAGAACTCCTGAGCCCAAATGGGTAAACCCATAGGCATAACCTGTAGGAAGCTTATCTCGCCACCCGTCGGTAGCTTACTCAAATAATAATTCTTGGTGTGTCTTTCCTCTGGATTGCCTACTTCCTACAAGAGGCTAAATCCCTCCATATAACTCCCAGGGGCTGCTAGCTGGCCCAATATGTACAGATTCTCAGTGTTGCGTTTCTCCCTCCAAAGACAAACACCACAATAATATATTCATTGTTTCAACTTTTTGTTACATGCTATTCAATATCATTCTTTTTGCAGATTATAAAGCGGTAAGCAGTGTAAATAATATTCAAATGGAAAATGGCTCAAATATAAGAATACTGAAATGAAACTTATAAGTAGATTTGCGTACCTGACTAGTTTTGTCTCAACATTAATCAATTCAATTTGTTTGATCTGCCAATAAGTAGTTTAAGTCATTAATTTGAACTTCATGATTTGTAATACTAGGTTTTTATGATATTTGATTTGGATTTATTGAAGTAATTACTTTTATGGTTAATATTTTCAAGTGACAATTTATATGAAACTTTTAGAAATATGTGAAAACATCTATATTTTATATAAATTTCTAAGTCCTAAAATTCTTAAAAATTTCGGCAGAGTCTCCTTTGTTTTTGTTCAAATTTTCCAAATTTTATACAAACATTCTCCAATTCTAAATATAGAGTTCAGTCCTTTTTACAAGACTGCTCATTTCCAATTCTAAATAGAGTTTAATTCCAGTTTTAAAATAGAGTTCAACCATTTTTACAGGATTGCTCATTTCCAATTTTACAAAAATTTTAAATACATTCAATTAAACTAAGCAGTTTAATATCCTATATCAAACATTTAATAGCAAAAGATGCAGAAATTAATTCAGCAATTTATAGGGGCAGCATTTATTTGGCTTATTTTTGCTATATGTTAATAGCATTTAGCGCATCATTTCTCTTGATACTAATTTACAACTCGACCTGCAAAGAATAACATCAGTAAAGTTAACATTTAAATATAAATGAAACAAGCAGGGTTGAATTCTTTAAAACATCATTTGCATTTAATAAAAGGAGTTAATACAAGTAATGTAAGGAATAGAATTAAATGATAATATTCCATGATTCTTTCATATATTTATTTGATCACATATGGTTTTAATAAGACAACTGACAGTATTTGATCATGTGATTTTACTTTGGAATTAGAGAAAACTTTTGATTTCATTTTGAATGAAAGACAGCATATGATTTTAATAAAGAAACAGTGACATTTTATCTAATACGATTTTATTGATCTCATTTAGAAAAAGAGGCAATATGTGATTCTATAAAAAAATGGCAGCAATTATCTTATATTGTATGGTATAGAAGAATGAATTCAGCATTTCACAACTCATATGAAGACCAATACATATGCAGTATATTACTTATGATAGTACTTGACTCTCATTAAGATAAACGGCAGCATTCATTCTTATATTACATTAGATGATAGTATTTGATTCATATATATATATACATGGCAGCATTAGTTTTATTGAGATATGATAACATTTGATTACTTGTCCTCATACACTAGATGGTAACATTTGAATTTATTTATATGATACATAACATTACTTAGATCTCATAATTAAATGGCGGCATATATGACAACATGTGAATATAATTAGCAGCATTTGAAGTCTACGAATTTAAATGGCAGCATTTGTATTTCTTTACAACATTTGAATATAATTGGCAGCATTCTTATCTCAACTTACCCGCAACCTTCCATATTATAAGAAACCTCATTTTTAACAATACATTCATGTATCAATCATGCTATATTCAGGGAATTGCAGCATGTCACTTCCACAAACATCCTCCTAACTCTAGTACAAACAATACATGATTTACGCATAATAAGTTTTGACAAAATTTTACATTAGTTGTATCGAGTTACTTAGCACATTTCTCCTTTCTCACTTAGGAATTGAGACCCGACAATGATTGATCATTACCAGTGTAAGTACATTATTACATTCAGGATTTGAAACCCAGCAACAACAATGTTAAGTACATTATTAGCAACCAAATATTAACATTTATAGGTTGAAATAGTGGAGCTCTATTTAGGCAAAGCATATTTTATTATTTTGAGGTAACAAAGCATTTTTTCTTTAAATAGCGGAGAATATGCTTAATATAATAGAATTCAAATTAGTACCAGTGCTCAAATTTGTTGTTTCTTTATCATTAACAATGCTGATTCAATCATATGACACGACTAATAGCAACAATTACCCATAATACACTAGCAGTTTATTAACCCAAGCACCTCTATTTAATTCGAATAAAATTGAAAGCAGTAAATACTTGTTGTAAATAACATACAACACTAAATTTGTATCATGTGTTCCTTCTTAATACTTAATTAATAAAGTGACAAGTGTATAGTTAATAGTTTTAGATTTACTTGCAGAATTCGGCTGATAAAAATGAGAAAACATCTTGTGTTTCCTTGAAAGTGCTGTCTTAGTTAACGAATACAGTAGTACAATCAAATACTGCTCTATCTTATGCTTTTGTTAATGAATACAGCTGTTACATATAATAATAAGAAATGTACAATGCATAACAAATAATCAAATCAGTAATTTGAAGTGAGGAAGAATTTTCTCAATAACATTGCAAGCCAATGAACATCTTTAAATAAGAAAAACTAAACAAATTACCAACCCTGGATTGATGCAAATACAGGCTAATAGATAAGGTTCAAAACATCACATGGATTCTCCAATTATTTAAGCTAAGTAAGCAAATGTTAAAATCAATATTAAGGCATATAAATCAATACAAATTTACAAATGAAAGATTAATATAAACTTTCTAATCAAAGATACTCAAACCATCAAAAGTAATCTGTTAATACGTAAGTGTACATTTTGGTCTAAAACAATATTATTCTTAAGTAAATTATAGATTTTTGAATGAATCATTAGCATGGAAAAAGAGCAAATGGAATGATCTAAAAGTCATTACCATTATATAACTGAAATTCATCCAAGAATAAGATAATTGAAAACAACCATCTCTTTGCATGGGGCTGCCAATAAATCTTTAAATACCTTCTTTACTCCAATTCACAAATGCTTATTATTTGCCAACTAAATGAATGTTAAGAATTATGTGTTGGTCCAAATTCCAGCGAGAGAAACAAATATCTTCAACTTATATGCAGCAATTTATGACTTGAGCAACAAAAGCCTAAAAACATAAATATAATCATAATAAACAATTTTATAAATCTATTCATATAAATGTAATGCAATAATTATAAATTCTTCAGCAATTTGATCAAATGCCATTCCTCCTACAATTACTTTTAATTCATCTTCAAGATACTACATATTATATTGAATTAAACCAAATCTCAAAACACATTCCAACACACTGATCTTATGTAAATAACATGTGATAGGGAACAATCGGATGAAGTACCTGAGTCGCAAACTTTAGGGTTTAGGAAGTCATCCTTTACGCCGCCTACTGCTTGCGATTGTCTACGTGAATACGAAGCATCGAGGTCTAAATAAAGATTGAATAGGTATGGCTTCGACACTTACCTAGATAAGGATTGTTGGCTGCATGCTTTGCAACTTATGGGTGGATGAGGTCGTATTGATGATCCAGGTATCTAGGTAGACAGCTAATGGCTTATACAAGCGGTGGAGGCCACGTGTCGCTAACCCTTGCCTCGATCAAACGTCATCTCTCCCGCGAATTGAGCGCCGCTCGAGGGATCGGGATGGGGAGAGGGGATCGCGTGCGAAGGAGTCGGCCGCGTAGAGGGATTTAGGGTTTTGATAATTTAGGAAATGAAGGATATTTATATGTATTTATATATATATACTATTTTATTTAATTTAGAATTTTCCATTTATTAAATTATATTGAATTATACCTAAAAAAAATATAAAAAATAAAATAAATCATAGCTAATTGAGGTCTTCTGAACACAACGGCGCACTCGGATTTTTGATTCGACGAGTATTTATTTACTCGAATTTTCAGGTATTTAAAAATAATATTAAAATATTCGACAAAATTTTAATGACTTCCAAATGAGTTTAAAACTTTACCCATAGCTAATTTGGGGTGGTGAATGCAATGGTGAAGTCAGATTTTAAATCTGAAGTCAAAATTATTTAAATATTAATAAACAATTTGAAATGGAATTTTGGTATTTTATAGTTACCTTGTTTGTGCTTGAGGGTTATGATTTGTTTTGTGCTGTGTTTTTGCGTATGAGCTTTTAAAGCAAGAAGGAAAATATGGGAGATTTAGTAGAAGAGGCGATTAGAACTTCGTCGTCATCAATGGTGGAGAGGTCTCCACTAAGTTGTGACATATCCAGTGAAGATTGATGTTATCAAATTTGATGGGAATAGCAATTTTGGCATGTGGCAGTGTAAGGTGATAGACGTACTATGTGCACTAAATCTGGAGAATTTTCTTGATGACAAAGAAACTAGAAGAAATTTTAAAGAGGGATTGGATCAAAATGAATCATAATGCATGTAGTTTAATTCGAAATTATTTAACATAAAAATACAAATATACAGTGATGATGGAGTCGTCGACATGGAATTTATATTAAATTTTAGTAGTTGGAAGTGTGTTAATGAGGAGCAGTTTAAACCTAAAAATTTAATTTTGTTTATACAAAAAAATAGACAGTGGTGCAATCACAATGGGGAATGATGTTACATGCAATATTGTAGGAGTTAGAAGTGTGTTGACTAGGACACATGAAGGAACAATTTAAGAATTGAAAGAAGTCAAATATGTACCAGATATCAAGAAGAATCTTCTATCTATTGGGGTCTTAAAAGCCAAGGGCTTTAAGATAGTGATTGAGGCAGGAGTCTTGAAGATCAACAAGAGTGTAATGACTTAGGAGAGGAGTTAGACAATAAAATCTCTACTACCTTCAGAGAAGTACAGTGATAGGTTCAATAGATGTGATAGAAGATTCTGAAGATGCCATGATATTGTTGCATATGAAGCTAGCACATATAGGAGAGCCTTCACTGAGATCTTTAGAGAGAGAGAGACTCATTGAAGGTATAACTTCTTCCAAATTATATTTTTGTGAGTATTATATATTTGGCAAAAAAACACGCAAATTATTTGGTGTTGGCCTCCCTAACACCAAAGGTATACTTGAGTATATACACATTGATGTTTAGGGCCAACAAAAATTGCATCATTTGATGGTTGTAGATATTTTATTTCTTTTACATATAATTACTCTAGATTTGTATGGGTGTACACATTGAAGAACAAAACAAATGTATTGGAGGTTTCATAAATTAGAAGATGGTGGAAAACCTAACGGGCAAGAGAATCAAGATGATTTGATCGGATAATGACGGAGAATATACTTTTGATACTTTTGTAAGAGAATCTTAGAATTCATGGATTGAACACCACTTCACAGTGAAAGAAACATCACAATAGAATAGGGTAGCAAAAGATATTAATCATATCTTGGTTGAAAATGTGTAATGTATGTTGTCCAATGCTGGGTTTGAGAGAGCCTATTGGGTAAAGGCCCTAGACTATACGTGCTATTTGGTAAACCGTTTGCCATCTACATCTATTAACAAGAAAACTTCTTTAGAGTTGTGGTTAAGACATTCTTCTATACATTAAGATCAGCTGAAGATTTTTGACAGCCCAACTTATTATCATGTTAGAAAAGATAATCTAGAACTGTGGGCAAGGAAGGAAATATTCATGGGCTTTCGACACAGAGTGAATGGTTACAAACTGTTTGACCCAGTTGATAAAAGATCATGGTAAACAGAGATGTCACCTTTGATGAAGAGTTTTTCTTGAAACTAAGGAATTTTCATCAGGTAGAGGATAATACAAAGATTTCAGTAAGCAGACAGAGAGTGGGGTTTGATGCCACCCCTTTTGTTCCACAGAAGTCTTCACATCACATCGAGGATACTCCTACAAATGAAGACCACATAGGTGATGTGGATAAACAAACTGATATTGATTATGAGACTCTAGTTTAGAAGTCAATTATGAGAGATAGACTCATAAGAAATGCAACTCAACAGCCAGCCTGGCTTAGAGACTATGCCACATATGCATTGTCCGTATTGGAGGATGATGTTCCTTCTCATTACAAAGAAGCGGTGATGGGCTTAGAAGAAAATTATGGTGGTAGACAATGGATTAAGAGATTGAGTCTCTTTATAAAAATGAGGCATGGAAGTTGGAGAAGCTTTCACCAGGAAGAAATGCTATTGGTTGCAAGTGGCTGTATACAAAGAAAGAAAGATCTTCAAAAGCTGATGTGCGCTACAAAGCTAGACTGGTGGGCAAGGGCTTTGCTCAGAAAGAAGGGATCTACTATGATGAAATGTTCTCCCCAGTTATTAAACACTCTTCGATTCACATTATTTTAATTTTGGTAGCACAATTTGATTTGCTGCTTGAAAAGCTTGATGTTAAAATAACGTTCTTGCATAGAGAACTATAAGAGATCTTTATGGCTCAACCCCTATGGTCCATTGAGTTTGAAAAATGAGACTTTGTGTGCAAATTGGACAAGTTTCTTTATGGGCTAAAACAATCTCTAAGATAATAGTACAAGAAGTTTGATTAGTTCATGCAGAAAAATGAGTACCAAAGAAGTTAGTTTTATCACTGTGTGTATTACAAAAAGCTGCCTGGTTTCGGTACAATAGGGTGGAGATCAACTCTACACTCTACAATTGCCATGTCTACGGCAAAAATTGAATATATGGCGGTTACTGAAGCATTTAAAGAAGCTATTTGGATGAAGGTCTTGTTGTAAGATTTGAGTGTGAAGCAAAAAAGAATAATAATTTTTTGAGATATATTTATACATATATTTATTAAATTTGTATCAATTTTTTTTTTTTTTTGAACAATGAGCTTTTTTTTCTAATCTAAAATCCTGAATCTTCTTAAAGCGTTTTTTGCTGCGAACTTATCATTATATTTTTCTTAAGAATATAACTCAACATTATATATATATATATATATATATATATATATCAATTGGCTAGCCGTCATTAATAAACACAAGTCAAAAGAAAGATGCTTTCTTAGCAAACATAAATAGGAGCTGCTTATAAATATTTTAAAGCTTTTTTTAAGGTTAAGAGTCAAAAATATCCGAATGTATCAGCATCTATTTTGATTTTGAAGGTATGCACCTGCTCGATTGAAGAAAGTAAGAAAGCTCTTAAAATTTGTATAAGAGTTTGTTAATCATATATTTGTAATATCAACTTTACATAGTGAAATTTTTTTTCTCTCCTCCTCCTCGTGGATATATGTCGCGAATCTCTTTGTTTGTATCGTGACACTTGAGTTTTTCTTGCTTTATTTTGATTTGCTCAACTTTTACAAACATTAGTTTTGATCGCAACACGCAGATTATTCGAAACAATATACTCTAGAGATTATTTCATTCCAACCAAAATAAAAAATTTGATTATATGAAATTATTTTATATTTATTTTTCTTCGTTCCTAACAACACCTAAGAAAAAAATAGCTTTAGTTTCCTCTTAGAATATTTACTACATACCAAGTTATTGGAAAAATTTAATTGTAAGAGAAGATGGCTTTTGATTTGCCTTCATTATGTTTTGTAGGCTTAAAGGGGGTTGATTCTTATCTTTGGTGAGCTCCTATTGTAGCTTAAGTGGGCAATTGATTACATTAGTCATGAACTGCTCATAATATGTTTTGTTCATTGGGAGGATTATAGTAAGCCTTCTCAATAAGCCGCTCCCCTCAAAATCATGCTTAGGTTGGAATTATCTCTCATGAATTCAAGGAACTTGCTCAAAGTCTTGCAACAATTGGAAGTCTGAAAGAGCGTCGTCCCATAGGCCTTATTCAATTAGTCATTTGTTCAAGACGGTGATCGGCTTTCTTGATTCTAAAACGAAATCTGGGTTAAGAGTTCAGACGATTATGAAAAACATTGGCCGAAGGCTTCACCGCGAGGCCATCCTTTCAATTACTTTGACCCTTGGTGCTTGTAATTCTGGGTTTCCACAAATAAATGATAATACAATAGTTGTTTCTGAGCTCATTGTTGCATCATGGCCAGGCCGGCTGCTTTCAAGGGACTCCTTTTGTAGGCAAAGCTTGAGGATGGGAGCATACAAAATTGGGAAAATCCGTGAAGGAGAAATAAAAGAAATCACAGAGTTTGCTCTTTCTCTTTTTGGAAGAAGATGACGGTCGCCGCAACTTCAACCTTCACAAAAAAATATAAATGTCAGGGGCAACAACGAAGAAAATACCCCGCCGGCGGCTTGACCGACGAAAACTGCGGATCAGATACATGTTGAGCTGGGCCAATCAAACTCCACAAAATAACAAGAACTTGCAATCAAAGAGACAATAATTCTATATGCCATAAGATATTGAACAAGTGCATGTGACCACTCGCACATAACAGTCGTATCTATCTCCCTCACCTTTTTTTTTAACTGCTCGATAATTTAAATCCATATCACCACAGCACCACCACCCAATCCCCAACTCAAAAGCTAATCACTTTCTCAAAAACAATAAAATATCAGAAAGGCTAGTGTTCTTTATACCTTTTTCATATTGAGCCTGCGTTTCATCCCTGCATCGTATTTTTCTAGCCGGTGGAGCCGAGCCCCGCTTGTTCGGCCCTTAACTCCGGTGAGAACGAACTGTACGTGAACTTGATTATTATTCTTTAGGCCTGCCCAAATATAGCTGATGGGATCCCAACTCTAAGTGCTTAGCCAAAAAAAAGAAAAGAATAAGAGTAACTGAAGCGTGTGCTGCATGTTGAGGGTCCACATCCTCATTCTCCAAGCAACAGTTAACCTGATGGAGTCCCGACTCTACTTATTTGGCCAATTAGAGCACTGGCTCCCCATGAACTACCAGATGGGGTTGTGAGTTAGTGAAATTGCACTGTTACAAAGATTAAACCCGTCCATATATAGCTCTTGCTAGTCAGAGTCGGCAGTAGTCAACTTTGCCTTATATAGAAAATAGAGCACAGACTACACATACACATGACTATAAATATAAAAACCTCTTCTGGTATTAATCAGAAAGAACCCTCTGGATCTCCATATATAACCACAGTACCCCGCTTTAAAAAAAGAGCTAGCGCCGCAGCTCAGCAAGATCGAAAAAAAAAAAAATAAAGTGAGAGAGACAGAGCTATAAAAAAGGTAAAAAAAGGGGGAGGGGGGGGCGGGGAAAAGAAGAAATAATGGAGGAGAGCCTGAAGTCGATGTCCATGGATTACCTTAACCTTCTGATCAACGGCCAAGCCTTCAGCGACGTCACCTTCAGCGTGGAAGGCCGCCTCGTCCACGCCCACCGCTGCATCCTCGCCGCACGCAGCCTCTACTTCCGCAAATTCTTCTGCGGAGCCTCCGCAGAATCCCCCCCCGGCGCCATCCTCTACGACTCCCACTTCCCTCCGCCACGTGGCGCCGTTATTCCAGTAAACTCCATCGGCTATGAGGTCTTCCTCCTCCTCCTCCAGTTCCTCTACAGCGGACAGGTGTCCATCCTCCCGCAGAAGCACGAGTCCCACCCCTCCTGCCCCGATCGCTCCTGCTGGCACACCCACTGCTCCGCAGCCATCGATCTCGCCCTCGACACCCTCTCCGCCGCCCGATCCTTCGGCGTCGACCAACTAGCCTTCCTCACCCAGGTTCCCTCCTTTTCCTATTCCATCAGATCTACGCTCTGTTTTTTTTTTTTTTTTCTTCGGTCTTAATTTCGATACAGTGTCAACAGTGCTGCCTGTCGGTGAGTTAAGATCTAATCGCACTGTTTAACCCCCCCCCTTTTATATATCAACCATTTCTTTCGTTGCTCTCATTGATATATATGTATTTGTATTTACATATGATTTTAATGTTGTGTCTGAAAAAAAAAAAGGAAGGAAATCGCAATTTCTGATTTATGACTTGCAGTATCTGCTTATAGTATAGTATACTATGGGGCTTTCGAATTTTCAGAATAGCGAGTAATGTGCTCTAGAAATATTCTCTTCATATACATATACATATACATACATATTCTCTTCATATTTTTATTTCTCTTATAAGATATATACATATACATACATATATTATATATATATATATATTTGTAAAAATAAATACTATTACTTCCATGAAGATGAATGTTTGGCCAAATATGCTTGAGGAGAAATATTCTCTTCAGATAAAAGGTTGGAAGCAACACTGTTTCAATAAGCATTTAGAATTTTATACATGCTGCTTTAGTCTTTATTGTTCATATTCTTGTTCTTAATTTTCAAAATTACCTCCAAATCTTTGTTATTGCACCAAAATACTACCTTGAATAAGTGCTCTAAATCTTAAGGGATAAGATTCATGATCGTATAATTTTGTAAATATCAAGTTTTGATGATTAAAATGTAAATATCTTTATGCTTTATATATATATATATATATATATATATAAATTGCTGAAATAAATAAGGTTATCATTATATTATAATCTCTTATATATCACTCACTTCTCCACTCATTCATTTTTAGCAGTCAAGTGAGTGGAGTTAGGCTCTACTTGAGTATCATTTTACTTAAGGAACTGGCTCCATACATTTAGCCAATAGAATTGGATGGATGAGCACGAGTTATGTGTGAGGATATATATATATATATATATATAGAGAGAGAGAGAGAGAGAAATAGATAGATAGAGAGCGAAGGGTTTATGTATATTTACTTGCGCAGCAAAATTAGGATATCATAATTGAGAGCTGATTAATCCCTGATTGTCATCAAACAAATAATGAGATGTGCTGGTTCATGGGGTTTATTTTGTGCAGAGGCAGCTTGAAACCATGGTGGAGAAATCCTCCATCGAAAATGTGATGAAAGTGTTAATGGCAGCTCGCAAACAGGAGATGCATCAACTTTGGTCCACGTGCTCTCACCTCGTAGCGAAATCCGGCCTCCCCCCAGAAATCCTCGCAAAGCACCTCCCCTTCGACATCGTCGCCAAGCTCGAAGAGCTCCGCCTCAACTCCTCCTTCTCCTCGCGCTCTCGCCCCTCCACCGACCACGTCCCCTCCCCTTCCCCGCCGGATCACCACCACAAGATTCGCCGCATGCGTCGTGCCCTCGACTCCTCCGACGTCGAGCTTGTCAAGCTCATGGTCATGGGCGAGGGCCTCAACCTAGACGATGCCCTTGCCCTCCACTATTCCGTCGAGCATTGCACCCGTGAGGTTGTCAAGGCCTTGCTTGAGCTCGGCGCCGCTGACGTCAACTTCCCCGCTGGACCCACCGGGCGCACTCCCCTCCATATCGCCGCCGAGCTTGTCAGCCCTGACATGGTCGCAGTGCTTGTTGACCACCATGCCGACCCCAATGCGCGGACAATCGACGGCCTGACGCCGCTTGATATTCTCCGGTCCCTCACGTCCGACTTTCTATTCAAAGGCGCGCTCCCGGGCCTCAACGCCACACATTTTGAGCCCAACAAGCTTAGGCTGTGCCTCGAACTCGTGCAATCGGCGGTGACGGTGGAGTCAAGGGAGGAGGCTGCGGCGAACCGAACCCTGGATTCAAGAATGGTGTATTTGAATCTGGGAGTGGCGGCGGCACAGATAGGGTATAAAGTCGATGATGGAGGCGACGGAGATGGACGGAGCAAAAGGCCGGCAGTTACTCGAGGGGGAGGAGGAGGTAGTATTATTAACATTGGGCCTTCTTCAATGTATTCTCCTCATCACCGGCATGACTTTCCATGATCCTTGGGATCAATATCCTTACTATTAATATTTTTGTTTCATTATATGTGGATTATGATTATTTAATAATAATGGATTGATGCCCGGAGACAGATTAATTCACCTTAGTTATTGTTGAGGTAATGCTGGCAAGCTTGTTAACACAATCAATTGCATTAAATATTATGTTAGTACTCTCCCTCTATGAAGATAGGCTACAGAAATATTTTAGGAGAACGAGAGCCATGCATCTCACACAATCCATTAATGGAAATTCTTGAATCATTTGTAAACTACTTCAATAGCATAACATCTATATTCTTAAAAGCAATGGTGCATAATATATGATGGTAGCTTGATGTCATTAGAGAGGATGTCCCCATTAAGTAGTTACATGTTACATGTTGAGAAAAAGTTGATAGAACTTTTTTGATCTCAATTTGATTGTGCGCTTAAATATAAAGTTTCATGTATAGATTGTGGAGGTGCATGTGAGGTGTTTGAAGAGGGAGACAGCAAGAATCTAGGCAAGCTTTTGTTGATAAGGAAGCACATACATATACTTTACAAGTTCTTCTCCCCCCCCCCCCCCCCCCCCCTCTCTCTCTCTCTCTCTATATATATATATATATATAACTTTTTCTCACTATTTAGGCTTTATCTCATACTGCAACACCAGTCCCACCTTTTGTTTCTATTTGATGCATCCCTATAATGCAATATCTTAATTTCAACTGACTTTACCTCCCCCCTGTCTTTCACTCTTTTCTTGCCTTTTCACATCATTTAAATGATACTGTTGAGTACCTCATGGCAAGGGTTGGTTTCTATTGCTTCTATTTATAGAAGATAGCCCAATTGCTATTTATGGAGAGGTAGGTTCCCCATCACCATTAACACTTTCTAATTTTTTTTTTTTAAAATACTCATCTCTGTATATTATTCCACATCTCAACGTAATTAAAATATCTAAATTTAATATTAAATTAATAATAATTAAGATTCATTAATTAATATTATGATTATATCTATGTTACCTTAAATATATTCTCTCCAATCCTTTGCAGTTATTAATATATTATAATTAAAAGACTAATAATAATTTATGAAAAAATGCTGAATATTTATTAGGTATTAAAGCATTTTCTAAGTATTAAAATCATAACATTTAATTTTTTTCAATGATATCTATATACCTAACGGTCAAATCAAAAAATTGACAATGCCTTGTCAGTTGACCCAATAATTACAATTGGGTGATCGGATTCAATGCATGAAATTTAAAAAAAAAAAAAAAAAAAAAATTCGCGTTAATTTCTTGGATTCTATAACTTTATTTGATCTAATTCTCAAATTTTTGAAAGTATTTTTGTCATTTTGTAAGAGATATCGTAGCCTAATATTTTTTATATAAATATAATACATCTAATTTTTATTTTAATGCGATCTGTAATGATGATTTCCCTACAGTAAGAAGTATATTTCTTGCAATATAATAGATTTTCATTATATCTTTCTTGCATCATGTGTGTAATATGACAGACCATCGTTCTCTCATATGCAAATATGCTTAAAAGCCTATGATATTATTTCTCCATAAACTATATGAACAACTGGTGTATGTATTTAATTCTTGGCTAAGTGCACTCAGCTACAGGGCACAGCTTGATTGGTCAAAAGCTTGGTCTATTTAAAACAATAATGGAGAAAAACAGTAAAAAGCAAGCTGCAGACAAATAAATGCTGTTTTCAACGAAAGCATGCAACACTTTGAACAGTTCCTAGATGAGATCATATCGGCACACGTGCGAATGCTATGTGCTCTTATATACGTGCCCATAAAGTATATTTTCTTACATGCATGTGCTCGCATATACATGCATTTCTAAAGTACAATGAGATCTCATCTAAGTGCTAATAAAATATACATTATAAAATTAGTGTTTTGATGATCATTATTTGTAATATTATAGCTTGGGTGGGTTTTGATGATCTAATTCAAAATTATTGAAGAAAATGATAGATGCTATGCATGATCTAACATTATATGCCCAAAATCTATTGGATATGATATTTCAAATATTTTATGTCAACTCTCACTTGTAAGATTATAAATTTACTTTGATCCATCATGTGAATCTCCTATTATTCTTGTTTGGATCAATTTTCCTCTCAAAGGTCCATTTGATTATTCATCGCAATGGACCTTATTTTGGGAAACCGCAAAAATTTGATTTTGCTACGGTCGTCTATGACTAAAGTATTGGTAGAAATGAATTTTTCTAAAAAATTAGAATAAAAAATATGAATCGGAGATGATAATTCAAAGTACTTTAAAGATTGAATTTTGAAATCTTCCAATATATTGCTCTCATTGTTTTATTGTTGGACACGATGAGTTGCTATAAGTTGAATCCTCAAATTCGAAATAAATCCAAAGCAACGGCATCTAATAAACACAAATTTGTGTATATTCAAAAAGAAAAAAATGTGTCATCAATGGACAACCGGATGACTAACATCTGTGCGATTGATCCTGTACCATGACGAGTTGAAGCATCGACATTGAATAGCACTGTTGCTCAAGATGGCTATGAGCTGTCATTAGCCATTTTATCATCTCATATTAATGCCAAAAATATGAGCAAAATGCATGCAACCTTGGCGGTTTAGCGGTTCGAAATTGATGATGCGGAGATTGAGCCTCTTAGTCTTCATGTTCCTCCCGGACAGGCACCAATTGGGGTGCAAGAGCTCGAGCTAAGCAGACATGACACTGTGAAGGCCACTGAGAGATTGGTGTAATGACCTGGTGTTAGATTAGACATTTTGATCAAACACTGAGTGTTACTATACTGTTTAATATTGGGTTAGCAAATATTAACATATTATTAAGTACTACAGAGGCAAATGATCTATAAGATAAAAAATATTGATGAATTTATAAATAAATAATTATTATTATCATTTCAATCATCCAGATAAATATAGGAAAAGAAAGCATTCATTTCAAAAAAAAAAAAAAAAACAAAATATCCCAAACATGATTAAGTTATATTATATTAACTAAATAAAGGAACATTTGTGTTGGATCAGAATGCCTAATCTAACACCAGGCTATTACAGTTAGTATTAGAGATATTTAAGAGTAGGAAAAAGTAGATGCATAAAGATTTATCTCTCCAATCGTATATTAGTAAAATACACAAAAGGCAAAGTAAGGCCTCAGTAAAGATAAACTAGAATTGATTAGTAAGCAAACTCGTTAAGTAGAACTAATAAGTAACAATAATATTAAGCAGATGGCGAACAATGAGATAGACTTGAGCTACTACTTTAGGTTATTATATATGTACTAGGATACTAGCCATCAAAACTATACCAAATTTGGAAGGCCATGCCATGGAGTGTCTCCAGCTAGAGCGGATGTCCTTAACAAAATACTCAAGTCCCCTATTTATAGAGAGTGACCTTGCCCCATTAGCAAGAGAGTGGCTTCATAGAGTGATTGATGCTTCCTATAGAATTGGAAGTCTAGAATGCACGCATTTTCAAATTCTGAACCAGCTCCTAGAAGGATATGCGAAAGACTAGTGGATTCATGCTTACAGAGAAATGGCCAAGGAAGACAGAAAGCACTATCGTCCACCTATCGTTATAATTTTTTATCTTTTTTTCCTTGCCAAGTTTTGAAAATGAATGTACTCTTAATGTTGGACAAGTTATAGTATTTCCTTATTCACTTAGATGTTTCAAAATTGTACTCAAAAAAGTTAATCAATGAAACTCTTTATTTTTTTCATATAAATCATTTTCTTGCTATATATCCTTATCATAATGAATCCCAATTCAAATCCTTCTTTTACCCCAGTCAAGATGACAATAGCATTAGAATCATCCTCAACTTCTGAAGAGATTAGGGCATTACTAGAATTAGTGAAGGTCCTTATGGAGACCTAAACCTAAGCAACCCAAAGGTCTCTAATCTCACTAAATCCTTAGGTCATGCAATTTGATCCTCATGTAACAAATGGTCTTACTGTGGATGGATTTCTATATGCATTTCTCTGCGTAAACCCTCCAACATTCAATGGATCTACCACCCCCATTGAAGTAGTGAACTGGTTAAGGAGAGTTGGGAAGAATCTATTAAGTATTAAATGCCCTAATAGTGAAGCAATACGTCTAACCACTCACCTGTCAATTAAAAAGAGAGAAATTATGGTGGGAAGGTGAACTGAACTCCCAATTTGCTGAGCTCAGAATAGAAGAAATTTAGTGGGAGGAGTTTGAGGAAATATTTAGGGTAGAATTTGTCCCATTTTTAGCTCAAATTATCATCAAGAATGATTTAATTCAACTAACTCAAAGCGACAAGTCAATGTTAACATACGAAATGGAATTTAGGAAACTTTTGAGGTTTGCTCCACACTTAATCAATACGAAAGAAAAGAGATGTAGTCAATTTTTGAGAGGACTAAAGGACAATCAAGGATCATTTAGTTTCTTAGCTCATGATAGCTTTGCTAAGCTATTGGAGGGAGCTTGACTAGTAGAGCATTATCTGCAACAAAAAGAGCATAGGAAGAGGTCATTACCATCTCCAGCTATAGTTGATGAAAGCGAAAAGAGTAGGCCAATGCTGCCAAAATTTTATCAAATGTTCAAACAATAACAAATAGGGCAGGCATCAAGATGTTAGAGGCCCCATCCATATGGCAAATGCTACCACAAAGGGAATAAGTGTTATACCTATGGGAGACCTAGGCATAAATATTGGGAATGTCGCTCTTGTTGTACTGTTGATAGGGTGAAAATCAACCCTCTTCCACTTGCAGCAAAACTAGCTCCAACTCATTGAAGGCTTAAAGACCCACTTAGTAGTAATAAATGAAGCTCTTAAACATCGAGGTGCCTTTTCAGATAACGGTGGGGTTCCTGATAAGAACTCCAAAGTTAAGCGTGCTTATGTGGGAGAACTCCCAGAATGGATGACATACTGGGAAGTTATCTTCTGTGGACAAAACTGTGCGGCTTTCAGGCCAAAGTGGATAATACAATGATGCTTAAAAGTTTTGGCTATTATAAATAGTATCAAAGCAGGCCATAAGGTGTCAAATATGAGCTAAGTGCCATTGTAGCACCTCGCCCCGTCGCCGCACGCATAAGAGATAACATGATCAATTTCGGCGTTGGAGCGTTGTGCCACTCAGAAAGGAATTTCTCATCTTTTCGAATAGCTGAAACAAAACCCATCTGTAGGGCTGCTGACTCAACCCCAAAAGAGGGTTCGAGAGCTAATACTTAAGATAAGAGTAGTACCTTATCCTAAGTATTAGACAAATACATATATTGGATTTAAAATACAATATGAAGAATCCAATATATGTATGAGATATCAGTATTTTCAGTATGCTAATCACATCACAATACTAAATATAAGTAATATATAAATAGAGTGTGGAAGCTAAACATACATTCATAAATATCATCATAGAACTGAATAGGAATATTCATCTCAGAATAGAAAAAAGTAAATGCATCTAGAATTATTACATATTATTTACTGAAATAGTACTGAAATAAAGTTTAACTACTGAACTAAAATAAACACAGAAAGAAAATGGCAAGGCTGAAGGAGGGTCCATTAAAGCTCCATGAACTCCTCCTAAATCTCCTAAGAGTTCTCATGACTTGGCTCAATATGTTGCTCAAGATCTAGCAAATTACTAGATCCCAAAGTACAACGTGTTAGATAATAAGTCTAACACATCGAAACTAATCTAAACAATGCTAATTATTTACAATTAACAGTAAAGTAAACAAAGCTACAAAAATACTATAAAAGTAACTGAATAACTAAAATTGTATAAAATTAAGTAAAGTAAAGTTGACTGTATACTGAATAATGAAATAAATAAAATAGTATATGATCTAAAATTGAGTAAATAACATGTAAAACTGTGCTGTATGCTACTGAATTTATTCATATAAATATGCCATAATACTGTATGTCACTGATATGCAACTGAACTATCACTAAACTGCTATGAGCTGTACAGTCTAATGTCTACATATATCATATTGGGAAATACAGTTTACTATGATGTCTAAACGTCCTGAGTTTTCGTTGTTGATGTATGCAATATTCCGTAACTCATAAATTATTACTGATACTCATACATCATGCTTATACTCATGCTCATGCCTCTACACTACATGACTTAAAAATCCAAAAATGCTTTAAAATTAAATTATGACTCAAATGTCTATATTGTGCAGAATCCTTCTAGAAGGATTCTGACTCATATATTCGAATTTCAATAATTAGTTTCTCTTGTTTAGGATTTTTTTTTTGCTTGAAATAATCAATTGGAAAAGTTGTATACACATGGTTATATATTTCCAAGAGGGTATTTAACACATAGTTTGCTTATAATTGCACTTATCAAGGCGTACACAAGATATAAGGCAGAACCCTATTACAGTTATTATTCTCCCAAACTAAGATTCTAGTACACACTCTTAGGTTTGGAGGATTTACTTTAGCGGGACTATATTTGGCTTATCCCTCAGAAAAGCACCTGGTCATAAGTTCACATTGGAGTGACTCATCCAAACCTGAATATTACTGAAGTGACTAAGCACCATGGGTATGCATGATCATAACTAATCAATAATCTGAGCTCAGTCAATTCTATTTAATAATCAAGGATTTATCAAAGCTATAAATCCTTACTCTAATTGGATGAGTACTACTTAAGGCTCCAAGAATATGATGAAAAGGTCACTCAATATGGGTTATTACCACATGGGATAAATCTCATTCTAATATCTTAGGTGAATTCTATCTCAAGGCTTAAGATTAACTTCTAAGGTTAAGGATGATCATCTAAGTGCCTACCTTAATATGTCACAATAAGCCTTTTCTACCTCAATATATTAGCATTAATTAAGCCTTTTAGACATTTCAAAATACTCCTATAGCAAGATCATTAAGATCTTATGCTTCTAATAATTAAACTAAATTTATAATGTTCACTTATTAGGCTTGGATTAAAATGGTCAGATAAGATGGTTAGGCCCATTTTATCACATCCTATTATACAATCATGAGATAAAATCAAGAATATTATTAGGATTAGATTATTTCATAAATCAATATAATTTCATTATCATTTTTAAGCTAAGAGTCTTATATAAGAGAAAATTAGGGATCTTAAACTTAGATTCAGATATTTCAATCACATAAGTTCATTATCAATATTAGCACTTCTACTTTAATAATTTAAGGTCAATACTAAATCGGATACATTATTGGAAGAATGTCAGTTGAATATCTTTCAATCAAGTGAATTGATTAGTGATTAAGAGTTCAAGCCTTAATTAAACAGGTTAGGGTTTAACCCCTATCCTTACCCAATTAAGGCAAATTTGTTAATTTATAGATCAATGACCAATCAATACATTATTGGTGTATTATTGATGGAAATTTTCATATTTAGATTAAGTATAATTTACTTAATCAAATTCTTAGGATTCTTATGTTCAATTTTAGTTTAACATTAAGTTAAGTAAATCAAGGTGCCCAAATCAACATTTAAGTTCTCTAACACGCATAAACATTGCATTTATTAAAATAATGAGTAATTAAGGCTAATCAAATCTTTAAATAAAATACAAAAAGGGATTATCACTTGAGTATAAATGTAAAGCAATTAAATTCCATGTAATTTGAATATTTAGTTCTACTTAGTCATACAAGCAATTAAAGATTCTAACATTAACATTTGACACATAAACATTTAAGTAAATACTTGAAAGATTTAGGACATGCCATTTTAGGGTAAGATGATGGATTTTTTATTGAAATTCACCTACACATTGATACAATGCTTGATATATTTCATCCCCATTAGGGTCCTAGGGTCATTAGAATATAAAAAATCACAAATCTGGGCACTTTCGGACAGTTCTGGGCACTTTCGGATATTTTTGGACGCTATGGCACGTTGTAGCGCCTTCTGGCAGAAAGCCAGACGCTGGGGCGCGCTACGGTGTGTGGCAGCGCTTTCAAGCACTGTGGCGCACTACGATGGATTGCAGTACTGTGGTGCACGACAGCGCTTTCAGGTGCTGCGGTGCACTACGACGCCAGAATTTTTTGAGATTTGGATGCTGCGGCGGATTTTCAGCGCTGCGGCGGATTTAATTTAATTTCATCAAATTTTTGTGCTTCATCAAAATTTTATGCCACTGCGGCGCGTTGTAGCACACTACGGTGGACCCAAATTCAAAACTTCGGGTGCTGTGACGCTCGATGGTGATTTCGCCTGTGTGAAAACTATAATGGGTCTCATCTCGCACTCAAATACTCCAAAATTTGGGCACCCCACATGAGACCTTTCCATTAATTCCAAAATTGGCATGAATGGATTATCTTAACGAATATAAATTGATTCCCTGGATACAGGTATACATAAATTTCACAGTTTTTAACAGTATTTTTCAATAGAGAAATGTGCTTCGATTGGACTCATTTGAGTCTGATTGAGGCATGATGATCATACATAAACTCCATACAATAGCTAATGAACATGTCATTCATAGTACTTTGATAAATCAGAAGAGTAGTCAAGGAAGATAGTAGCATATGGGTATCTTATCTTTTAGAAAAGGAATAAGATCTTAGATTTTTTGCAGAAGCTTGAAACTTGAGGGCTTCTCCAACAGCAAACTCAGCAAGTGAAGGGGAAGAAGAAAGCCTTAGTTTGACAGCAAGGGATAGAGGGAGGGGCTGAGCTCCATTTAAAGAAGAAGGAGAAGAGGAGGGGATAGCTCCATCATGAGCGCTTCCATCAAGCATGGAAGAGATGAGGGAAGGAGGGGTAGTAGGCATGGCCTATGAGAGAAGGGTGTAGCACACTGCCCCATCGTCGCATGCAAAAGAAGTAACCTTTACAAATAATTAGCGGCTGAGCGGTGCACTACTCAGGAAGGAATTCTACATCTCCCCGAATAGCTGAAACAAATCCATCTGAAGGCCTGCTGACTCAACCTTAAGAAGGGTTGAGAGCTAAATACTTAAGATAAGAGTAGTATCATTATCCTAAGTATTAGATAAATACATACATTGGATTTAAAATACAATATGAAGAATCCAATATATGTATAAAAATATCAGCATTTCCAGTATGCCGATCACATCACAATACTAAGTATAAGTGATATTTAAACAAAGTGCGGAAGCTAAGAATACATCCAGAAATATTCACCACAAAATCTGAATAAAATATTCATCTCAGAAAAGAAAAAAAAACACATCTAGAGTCATTATAACCAGTTTACAGAAATATAGAATAGTCTAAATACTGAATTAAAAAATAACTAAACAAAATGGTAAAGTTGGAGAAGAGTCCACTAGTGCCTCATGAACTCCTCCTGGATCTCCTGAGTATCCACCTGATCTGGCTCCTTTAATTGCTTTAGATCTAGCAAATTGTCGGATCCTAAAAGTATCATGTGCTAGATAATAAGTCTAATACATTGAAACTAATCTAAACAATTTTAATTATTCACTTCACATTTAAATAATGTAAATAAAACTGTAAAAATACTGAAAATAATTGAAAGTAATAAATTATACAAAATTGAAGTAAAGTAAATTAAAGATAAATTGTAACTGAATATTGAAAGTAAATAAAATAGCAAATGATCTAAAAATGAGTAATAACATGTAAAATCAGATTCAACTACAAGTTAAATAATAAATCATCACATTCTAATTGATGAATTTAGACGTTCTAAGCTAAGATCTGATCAAAATCTACTAAACTAAGAATTATGATTTTAACACCACGAGATTGGAGTTAATCACATAATCCAAGAGTATAGCTTAAGGACTAAGGTTTCAATTTTAAGTGTGAACTAAGATTAAGGCAAAATCCTATTAAGCATAAATCAAACTTAATAGGATGATTCTTTTATTTTTAATCTTAAATTAAAAGATAAAATAATCAGAATCAAGTTATAAAATTTAGAGACTAATAAAACTAAGGTTCCATTCATTGAATAACCCACTTTATTCAATGAATGAAATCTAACTTAGGATATATTCCTAATCTTAAGTGAAAAGGTCATAGGGTGCAAGTAAAGCTTATGAGGAAGCTCCTATTAAAAGAATTAGGCAATTTATGGAGTTTATAGTAGTTATTATAATTTATCATTATTTGTTGATTTAACTCACCTAAGAAAGTTAAGAATATGAAATTGAAACTATATTAGAAGCTCATAGATTTTACTTATGAAATCTTCAAACTTTTAATAAGATTTCTATCAAGTTACTAAATTATGAGGTTAAGAGTTCTAAATTGATTCCAAATCAGTTTTATTACTGATTTTAATGATTTAAATAACATTTTGGAGGTTAAGGGTGCTTAACATAAATTTTGGGCAAAATAACTATTTTGCTCCTACTTAAGGGTCTAAAATATTATTTTTTGGTTAAGAGCTCCAAATTGGATTTTGTCAATGCCAAATTATTCTTTTTTGTCTAACATGCAGATAGACAGTAAGTACTTCAAATTTGGATAATTATTAAGTCCTATAAGTCCAATTTAAAGATTTTAACCTATAAGAGTATTTTAATAATTTTACTTAATGAAGTCTAAAAATTCAATTAATTTATTATTGTTTAATGTCCAAGGATCTGTTAGAGTCAAAAGACACTAAATTTTGATGTATAATGATCAAATTATGATCATTTTAATATTATGGTTCTACTTTCATGAAAGGGATCAAAATCTAATTTTTCCATATTCAAAAATTCATATATAATTTTATACAATGTTTAATTTTACTAAAACTAGGTTTGATTTTAATATATTTTGGTCCCATTAGGGTCCTAGGATCATTAAAATGCGAAAAATATAAAATTTCGGCCATTCCGAATAGTTTTGGGCACTTTTAGACAGTTCTGGTCGAGAGCTAGGCGTTGCGGCACGCTATGGCGCTTGCATTCTGAGGTGCGGGTGCTACGGCGCACTGCAGCGGATTTCGGCACCGTGGTGCGCGGCAGCATTTTCAGGCGTGCTACGGTGCCAGAACTTTCCGAGGTCTAGGTGCTGCGGCGCACTGCGACAGATTTCAGCACTAAGGCGCATTTAATTTAATTTCATCAAATTTACCAGCTTTATCATATTTATATGCTTCATCAAATTTATTTGCTGCATCAAATTAATATGCTATTGCAGTGCACTCTGACGGACTCAGCCCGAGACTCCAGTGATACGGCGCGCTGTAGCGCCCAACGATGATTTCGTATGTGCGAATACCGCAACGGGTCACCTTTCGCACTCAAATACTCTTAATCTAAAGTACCTCTCGTGCGGTGCCATATACCGATGGAAAGGTATTTATGATACCTTTTCATTAATACCAAAATCAAGATGAAATAATTATTCTAACTATGTAAACAATTGAGTTAAAGGTCAGTGTATACAGAAAGAAGGGAAAACAGAGCTGATTTTTCTTCCTAAGATTTTCTTAGCTTTTAAGGAGCTCTAATGAATTCTATATCCCATTCATAGATTTTTAATGAAGCAAAATAAGCATAAGAGCAAAATGAAGTAGCCGTTGAATCCATTCAATGGGGCAAAGGAGGTACCTTGGCTTTCAAATGGAAGCATATGAAGGAGGAGAGCTCTATTTTCTGCAGGAACTTGGGAGCTTTCCTTCAGCAACAAGCATAACAATGGAGGAAGAAGAGAGGAGAACTCAGCTTACCAAATGGAGGAAGAAGAGGGGCTGAGCTCTATTTTATAAAAGAGGAGAGGGATGGCTCTTGGATGGGATGAGCTTGACTCATCTCCTCACAAGCATGGGGAGGAGATGTTGGCAAAGAAAGAAAATGAAGAAAAGGAGAGGGAGTGGGAGACTTTTGTGCGTAGGGCTTGGGAGGTGCTGAATTCAGCTGGTGTGGGTCTCAGCTAGGAAGGGAATAAATAACAGAGGAAAATAAAAAATATATTTTATAAATTTTTAATTAAATTAATTAATGCTCTAAAAATTTAATTTTTGTAAACAGACCCCGAAAAATCTAAAAAATTCACTCTTAGCTAATTTGGAGGTGAGGAAATCAACGGAGAAGTCGGATTTTGATTCTGACAAGTATTTAATTTTCCTATTTTTTGGGATATTTAATTACATTAAATATTCAATAAAATCCAAAACTTCCAAACGCGTCCAAAAAATCACCCTAAGCTAATTTGGTGGTGACGATCGCAATGGTGAAGTCAAATTTTGATTTTGAGGTCACATTAAATATCTCAATTTTCCATTAATTAAATAGTTTTAAAATATTTGACGACTTCCGATTGCCACCAAAACATCATCCCTAGCTAATTTGGGGGCAATGAGCGCAATAGCGAAGTTTAATTTTTGATCTGAGGTTAAAATAATTAGGTCCAATATTAGGATTCTTAAAATTCCCAAAATCAAAATTTAATCCATTTGCCTCCTGATTTGAACTAGGTCTTGGTGGTGAACTCCTAATGACTTAATTAATACACTAAGACTAGAATCATGATTCAAAGGTGAACTCCTAATAACTTAATTAATACACTAAGATTAGAATCATGACTCAAATTAGATATTAGGTATGTTTTCAATGCAGTTTATTTTCTTTGTAATTGCATTTTCTATTTTTCTATGCTAGGTAATAAAATTGCTTACATTATTCAACTTAGGCACACTCTACATTAATAACCAACCTTGTGACCAACTTTTTGATACTAGTGTAACCCATTCATTTATATTAGAGAAATGTGTCCTAGCATTAAACATTCACCAAAAATAATTATTAGGATTTTTGCATTGGAGGTGAATGCTAATTAGGGCTTTTTATGCCATTGTGCAGATCATCTCGATAGCTTTATTTTGACATATATTATATGTTTTGATTCTATTTGTATGCTAAGAAATTAGAAACCTTAGGCTCCCTCCCCCCCTCTTTTGGCGCTCGAATATGAGAAAAATAGTGTCGTGCGGGTCAATCGTGACCTGCGCGACATTGCTCTTTGGGCCCGTGACCCATTGCCCGGTTTGGCAAAATTAGAAAACTCAGCCTGGACCTCTGCCGAATTAAAAAATGGGAATATTCCATTTGGAATATTTCATTTTTAATTAAATTTAAACTTTTAACAAAATTAATACAATTTAAATAATTTGAATAACTTTTTAAATACTTATCCAAATATATTAAAATTATATGTCAAAATGATCACAAAAATGAGTAGAAACTTAATATGAAACTGAATAATTGATTTGATAATTAAATTTACCAATAATATTTCAAACCACTATTAAGGGTGACTAGCATATTTTTTTAGCTTAGAAAGCTCCAAAATTATCAAACTACTAATCATTGGACCTTGTTTTAAGAGGATCAATGATTCACCATAATTATGTTGATTTAACATCACATTAAAAATAAAAAATTAAAACATTGAAACATTATTATTTTATTTCAACTTTAGGACTTCTTGACCCAATTAGATCCTCATTAGTTTTCTTAGATGATTTAAGGGTCAACTTAACCTATAAAGTATTGTGATAGAAAATTAGAATAAAATTGGATATGAATTACCTAAACCCATGATTTTGGAAAGGAAGTCCTAGGTTAGGTTGACGTAGTACTATTCCTATAAAGAGCTTAGTATGGTGATTATAACTTGTAGGATAGAAATTAAGAAGAGTATATAAGAAACTTATTGAATATTTATAATAATTAGAGAGTTGAAATATAGAATCACTTAGATTAATCAATTAATAAACTACTTTATAGATCTAAAGTTTATGAAATAGTGAAGATTTAAATGAACCTAGTTAAGGATTCCTCTTCCCTTAAGATTTAGAGATGTTGATTAATGAAAATAAGTAACTTCATATTTGGGAATTTAGATGGATTAGTGATAGAAAACTTAGATATTATTTAGGGTGACAAACTAATAACATCTAAATTGAAACCAAGATCTAAGAGAAGTTAATATATAAGTGAATTTAGAATATGATTCGCCCTTCCTATGATCCTTAGTGAACACTAGTAGAGAAATATAGTTAACCTGTTAGAAAATAAATTTATTTATGATGTATAAAAACCCTATAGGATAGCAAGAGAGTTAGTGAACCCAATGGTCTTCCTAAGGTAAGATTTGGTAACTAGTGAGTATATGGCTCAGTTAGAAATTTTAGGTGAACCTAGTGTATTGATTTTTAGATTTAAGTCTAGTATTTGAATAACCTATCTTAAAATAATATTACATTTAAATTATATTTTTAAAATTATATTTTTTATATATATTATATTTCAATTGACTAAGATATATATTTAATATCTTAAGTTAATCAAGGGTTCAATTAACCCAACCATAAAGGTAGATAATTATTAAGTAACAACAGATATCACATTAGTTGCAATTAAATTTGGCAATCCTTGAACTGCAGCTACACTTTGAAACCTAAATCATTTGATCATAACTTTTACATCTTGTATATAAACATAAACATTAAATAATACTTTGAAGGGGTTTCATTATTGGTGGATTAGTATGTATACATATTATTGAGCCAGTGTTGTCTATGGAGTGGATAGGAGACCACATGTTCTTGAGGGAAAGTGTGTAGTTATACACGAGGCCCCGATACATACAACCGGGTAGATGTACCTAGCTCATTGTTGTTCTACATGTGCCCACATAATATAGTATAATAAACAACATAAAAGTCAACATTTATAATTTATAGCTTTACACTTGTATGTTTCAGTTCAACTTTACTATTATAGCATTCTTTATATTATCGTTACAGTTCTTAGCATACATTTATTTGTTCTTACTCAGTTCATATTAGCTTATACACTTTGTCTAGTGCTACCGCCTAACCTATTTATTGTAGGAATTCATTATGTACATTTATACATTTACATATTTTTACCTATCATTTTACTTTTTTAGTACTTTCCTTATAATATTGTGCTCCACTTATTTATATTTGCAGTTTGATAAATGTGCTATCCTCTAACAATTTATAAGAAGTTAAACCTAAAAATGTACTTAGACTTATTAAGTCTAATCAACTTTTCTTATATTGGTTGTTCTCTACTGTATTAAAAACTAAATACGGTATATCAGGAGCTTGGAGGTGATCCAGCGAGCAAGCTAGGAGTGGAGCAGGAAGATCAAGTGCAGACTTAGAGTTTTCATTTAGATTTATTTCCTTTTTATGTTAGGATAAGTGTTCTTTTCTTTAATTGATTTTGTATAACTTAATTATGTTTGGGATATTTTGTTTTCTTTATTTGAGACGAATGCTTTCTTTTCCTATATTTATCTTGATGGTTGCAATGATAATATTATTTATTTATAAATGCATCTATCTTTTTCATCATATAGATCCTTTGCCCCCGTGGTACTTAATAATGGATTAAGATTTGCTAACCCAGTATTAAGCACTAAAGTAACGCTCAGTATGGAATCAGATTGCGTAATCTAACACTGGTTCGTTATAGTTGGTCGAGGCACGCAGTCTCTTGGAGCCCCAATATGGGCTGATGTCTGATGTTAAAGTTCAAACACCAATTAATCGAACGTTAAATGCCTCACCTTGTGCCAGTGTGTTCTAAGTAGGGGTGGAACTCGTTCCTCGCCTATTGTTAATAACGACAAGTTATCAGAGCATGACAATTATTCTTCTAAAAAGCTTAGGAATACTCTTGCATCCTTCAATGAAATTGTGAGAAGGAAGGCGGGAGAGTTTGATGTAGATTACGCTAATTATGGACTAATGGGAGCTCTTTCGGAATGGCTTCAAGAAATTATGGATGAAATTTTGATAATCCTAAGCAGTTAAGCTTTATTATAAGCAGGTTCGTGTGGTGAAGAACATCTAAATGTTCATGAATGTTCTTCTACAGAGACAGTCGATGAAAAGGATGAATTCGTATCAAATTTGGGGGATGATTTGGAAAGAGAAACAAAAGAAGAAGTAAAAGAAAAAAAATCTAAATGCTCTCATTCCAATAGTAAATCAAGATATAACCTAAGTTAGAGACGTGATCGTTGAGCATTCGTGAGTGGAGATTTCTACCTTCGTTTGTTTTAGCTAAGCCTTATCATAAAAATATAAAGGAACATATTATGTGATGTAAACTAAAAAAAGTAAGATTTTCATCATTTATAAAGCTATGCTACTAAATTAATCATTTAAATAAACGCTTGTAGCACTGATACGACAGAATCATATGGGAAAAAAGACAAGAAACTGTTGGCACTATGTGAAATGCTGTCTGTGGGAAAGTAGTTTATTGCAAGAAGAGTATTAAACTCTTACACATTTTTAAAAGGCTGTTCTCAATAAGACAAAATAAGCCATGCTATCAAAATAAAGGAGCTTCTTTGTGGGTGTTGTATCTCATTAATTAAGCTTAATGTTCTTAAGAGAATAAAAGAAAGTGATCATTATTCAGCCTAAGACAAAAGCCTCATTGGCATTCATTTATTGTATATTAAATCACCTTCTTTTTTAAGGCACCGAACTTCATTTGCCATCTTTTGCACTTGAGGTGAGGATGGAGAGAGACACATAATTTATTATTTTTTGTTATTTTTATATCTTTAGCTTCCAAAAGTTTGTATTAACTAATTAGAATCTCAAATTGAGAATAAGAAAATAATGCCTAACTCTTATTTCTGTTTCTCTTTCTCATTCAAATTCATCAATCGGTTATGCATACAAGCAGTGCTAATTGCCAATGATTGTCCATAGTCATTTGCCTAATCGGCTGGGAGAGCATCTGAGGACCCCAATCCCATCTTTTCTTTCTCGCTCATTTCATTTTTCTCCCCCTTCTCTTCTCCCGCCTGTTGGCCGCCAATGCCTTTCACAATCATGGTGATTTGTTTTCTGTATCTCCTTCACCTTCTCATTCTCTCCATTTCCTCTTCTCTTCTTATTCTTCATCATCATCATCTTCTTCTTCTTCTTCTTCTTTTTCTTCTTCTTCTTCTTTGTTTCCTCCTCCTAACCCTTCATATTCTTCTCCCTCTCCTTCTTTTTTATCTCATTCTATCTTTCCCTCTTTTTCTTTAGCCTCTCTTTTACGCTTTATATCAGCATCTCCCTTACGGGGGGGTGGGGGGGTTAATATGGAATGCTTATAAATTTGACATAGAAGACTTTGAAGAAGGTTTTTGGTGGATCAAACTTTGATAATATTTTTGTCTTGTTTTTTGTGAGGGCTATTATGGGATAGTGGATAGAGAACCAAGCTACATTCAATAAAATATGATTTGAGTTCTACATCAACTACGAAAACATAAAATAAATATCAATATTATCCACACATTGATTACTTGATGATGATACATACATTCAAGATTTCAATTATGGACACTAAAAGAGTGATGTCTATCCAATACAAGGGCATTATTCTCACAAAAAGAAAAAAGTTCTTTATTCATTATCTCTCAAGGTGAAATATGGGCTATTTATAAATGTAGCCTCAAAATCCTAGGTGACTAAAAACATATCAAACAATGGTTGCAAAAAAAAAAACACAATATCAGTTGATAATAATTGGGTCACAGCATAGCCAAAAAAAATCAATGAATAAATACAATATGTCACTATCGAGATGGTAAGAAATATAAATACCCAAAACAAAGTACAAACTGATGTTGCACCTGCTCAACCTCCAGCTATGCTTCATACAAATGCTTGAGCTACATGCATTTTATGCATAGATCTTTTGATGTCCTTGTTAGTGATTTTAAGAATATGAATTTTGCCCTTATTAAGAGGAAGAGAAAAATTAAAAAGATTGGAAAAAATCAAGAAAGTGGATCATTTTTATTTGGAGCTTTGATCTTGCACAATGAAAGTAAAGGATTCATGCAACTTAGGATTAAAGCTTAGTATTACTATTATTTTTTATGTCACTTTATTAGTGTCAATTATTATAAACTCCCTAACTTAAAAATAGATATCATTTACCACATCATATAAAGAGAACAATGTATAGAACATATAGATCTAGGCATAATAAATTTATTTTAAAATTTATATTTATTAATTAAATAATAATATTATTAAATAAATTAACCACGCCGTCATCTATTTACTCCGCGTCGTTAGTATTTCCTAACGCCATCCTCTTTTTCGTCAAAAGCGATCAACGAATCAGGGTCGTCTGATCATCAGATCAGACGGCAGAGAGGTCGTCTTCCTCGCCCTCCTCCGCGTGTCGAGCAGGAGCGCTCATCACGCCAGATGCTTCGATGCGCGTCAGCGTGGCCTCCAGATGGATGCTCCCACCAATGATGAGCACTATCTAAGACTCAAATAAACCTTCGATTCGCTTCAGCTTGCCTGTTTTGACGGAATCGAACCCTAAGGAAGGCGAAGGAATCTTGTATCGAACCGTGGGCATTTTATGCAATCAAGATTAAAGGTACTCCTTTCGCTTCATTCCCATTTCATTTATTCACTCCCAATAATTTCAATCAGGTATCGAATGTAGTCAAATTCATTATGTATGTTATTTGCATCCAAGTATATTCTTGTGCTAACCGTAAAGATCGAAAATTAGGGTTTGCAATTTAGAAGAGATGTTATAAATTTCTGATAGGGTTCTTATATTCTACTGATAGATCTTGTTCGTAGCATTAATTTAAACTATGGCATGCTGTATAAATTCGTTCAATGCTATGCAAAATTGGGAACCCTAGTTTCTAGGGTTAGCGTCCCCGGCGGGGATGATCCTCAGAGACCGGTCCAGCCCGGACCGGTCTAGTTCTGTTACGAACCCATCCGGTTCGAGTACGCCAAGCCAAATCCCTCCTGTGTGCCGCGTGTCCTCCGCAATGAGTGCGGTGGCCCCGCTGGTATTCGTGTCGAGCGCTGGGTCAGATGGCGGGGCCCACCTCTCAGCTCTCCACCTATGGAGCGTCGCCACGTATCGTCACAGTCTGCCTTTATTGGCTGGCGTCATCATGCGGGTCCCGCCATCTGCAGAAAATATAGATTATATATATATATAATAAAATAGATTAGTTTAAATAGAAGCAGAATAGATTGATTTTAATTTAATTAATATTTAAAAATTTAATCATCCATAATTAATAAGATACATGTCCAAATGCAACAAATAAATGTACCATTGTGATCAGTAAAATCAGATGATCACTTTGGCACTATTAATTCTCCATTTAGAGGTGTATTTCACATAGTGCATTTAGGATCCCCCATAATTATCCTAAATGCCACAAAATTTCATTATGCCATAACTTTGTACACCCTCACCCAAATATATCAAATATGGGTCTCAAAGTAATCAGCAAAGCTTAAGGATTAATCCAATAGTGTTGATTTTGCTATTTGAAATATATTTAGGCTAATCACTTTTTGACCCAAACCATAATCTTCCAAAGCTTATAACTTCTTAGCCATTAATCTAAATATAGGCAATATGAGTCTTAAAGTGATCAGTGAAGCCTCTAGAATAACCTAGTAGTGTTCAATTCTCTATTTGGATTAGTATTAACTTAATCACTTTTAGGACCTAACCTTAATTACTCTAATTAACCTTAGAACATCAATTAACCATAACTTGGTCAATTGAGCTCCAAATTAGGTTTTCCAATATAGGATTTTGATCAGGAAGACCTAATTAATAGTAAATTACAAAAAGAGTTTAGATCCAATGGTTAAATCTCCTAATCAACCCTAATCACCTTAAAACTTAATTAGTGAATATTAGCATAATTAATTATCCAAATTGATAAAATTGAGTTTTTGATTACTCATTCAGTAGAGTAAAACCTAATTGTGTGATTGGTTTAGTGATTCTGTGATAAATCTCACTAATCACTCACTAATCACCTAAACCCTAATTAAGCCATAACTTAACCAAATGAGATCCAATTTGGGTCTACTCTCAATTAAAGTAATCAGTAGATTATAGGGAAGCTATAGCCACTAAGATTACTGAATTTGAACTTAATTTGGAAAAGTTAGGATTTTTGACCTATTTTAGGAAACCCTAATTTCCTTAATTAGCCCTAATTCTTATATTGGCTATAACTTAGCCAATACTTATCAGAATTTAGTCTAAATTTTGGGGTTTTTGCAATTAAACCACCTAATTAAATACACCCTTTAGGGTTTCATAGAAATTTTCTTATTTTGAGTCATCCAGATCCCCTATTGATTAAACCAGCACCATCGAATTAACCCTAAGACTTTGTAAACACTCATAAATTCTGTACCATTATTAAGAACCTAAAATTATGCCACCATCTTACTGTTTCTTCATTTGAGAGCATTTGTCAAACTTCTATCTCCTTTCTCCTCCTCACTCTTTAAACCCTGGAGACTTCATCATTATGTAAATCCCAAGGCAAGGAGAAAGTTTTGGAAGCTCCAAATCACCTAAGGAAGAGGATAATTTAATACCTTTTTATTGGTTGGACGTCACCTCTCCTAGTCAATGAGTCTTGAAAAAAATTAAAATTCTATTCAACAAATTTCTTTGGTCTCATAAAAAGGGCTCCAGATTGGTTTGGACATTTTGGGATAATATCTCCTTCTCTTTTTCAGAAGGTGGGCTCGAGATAGGATGTTCAAAAGATATTCATTCTACTTTTTCTATCAAATTATGGTAGAAATTCAGAACTTCCAATTCTCTGTGGGTTCTATTCTCAATACTAAATACTGCACCTCTAATTACCTATCTATGGTTAAGCACAAAATCAATGATTCCTCTAATTGGAAATGGTTACTTGATAATAGGGAGCTCTTGTTGCATTCTCTTCTGGGATAAGATTGATTCATCCAATTCCTTTTGATTTGATAGGTGGGTGTCTTGAGGTTCTTGCTGAATTTTGTTGTCACTTATCCTAAATTACTTTTAGGGTATGTTTATAATATGTTAACGAGTTGAAATGAACCTTTGCTGAAAAGTACTCTTCCTACCCATTTACATGCTACTATTCTATTTTCTTCCCCTCTTTTGGAGATCATCAAGTTGGCCAATTCTGATCTAACGATTACTAATAAATTCAATCTCACCTTAGCTTGGTTAATTTGCCAAAATCATAGGCTTCTGTGAAACCCATCTGGCATTGGCATAGAATTTTGTTCACCTTTATTAGCCTTTTTATTTGGAGGATTTACAATAACTATATTAGTGTCGATTATGGAATGGTTAAAAGAGGTTTCTGTTTAGCCTCTAAATGTTATTGCTGTAACAAATCTGGATCTATCAACCACCTTTTCATTAGCAACAACCATAACTGCAAGGCTAGACACTCTTTAATTATCAATGATAACAACAATAATACGATCTTACATTTGAGTGACCTTCTCGGAAGGTGGGAGATCACCAACAATAGCTCACATAAGATCCATGTGGGCAACGTTTTCGATGCTTGTACGGCGTGGAACATTTGGAATGCATGCAATAAATCCAAATATAATAGCATTCCTTTCAATTCCAATTACATTTTAAAACAGATTATGTTTGAGGTTGGTGGGATCCTTAAGGATTTTCCTACTAAATCTTTTAACTAGAAAATGGTAATTAGGGCCAAAGTAATTCAAGTTCTTTTGGAAGATGGGGTCCCTTATTTGCTGGGGATTGGTTTTGGCATTTGGTGGGGGTATGGTTGTGGTCTTGTTTTGTTATCTGGTTTGCTGGAGATGTGAGCTTTTTTCTGATTTGCTGGATGGTGTTTTTTCACTAATGATGATGTTTATGTGATGATGCTTTTGTTGTTTATGTGATGATACAAAAATTTAAAAAAAAAAAAAATTCTATTAATCCTGAATACTTTTTGTTGTATATTCTTGTGTAAGCATAGCATATTTCTTATTGTATTGTTATTGAGTGTCATAAATAGATCTAAGAACTCAAACTTTGGTTGAAGTGTAAACTAGTGTGATTCTAAAAATTATTTAAATGTGTTATTGCAAAGCCTAAGCTCATCCCTAATTCAAAAACTTCCTCTATACTTGCATATAAATGCAACTAAAACTATTAAAGTGTATGCTAAACACTACATTCATTAAAAAAAAAAACACTTTTTTTTTGTTCATGTAAATAAACAACTAATTTTTTATTATTGACAGACATTATAAGCATCAATGCTCCAAAAAGAGAATTTATATTAAAGTGTCCAATAACATTAACATGCATGTGATACTATGGCTTATAATATCGGAAAAGCCTTCTTTGAATGGGTCTCTAAGCTATAATATTAATAAATGTTAATAAAATACAGCTATCTAATGATTGGGTGGATTAACGAGTGATTACTTTTAATTAAAGGGTGTTACTTTAAGAACAAAAAGAATAATATAATTAAACTCGAATCCCAAAATGGCAGACTTAAGTTTTTTTTTAGATATAGTTCTGAGTCTCTTCCAAAGATAAAAAGATGTTCTGAGAGAATCTTTTTTTGCCATATATAGCAAAATCAATGTTCATGTCAGCCCCCAAATTTGGAAATTTCATCACAACTCTTTTTTCAACCCTTTAGAATTATATTAATGCTTTTTATGACATTTGATCTTGTCCTTAAATTCCTCTCCACCTGCTTTGGATTTCATTTTCCCTCTGAATCTTTCTCCTTCTATCTTCCCCTTAACCTGCGATCGTCCTGATCAAATCCATCGGGCGCTTGGGCGTCGAAGGTTCTGTCAGAGGTGGCTATTTCTGCATTCTCTGGCGCTTAAACTCACTCAGCTGTCGAAGGTTCTGATTCTGAGTTGACTGTAACTGCACTCTCCGGCTCTTAGGCACACTCAAGCGTCGAAGGTTTTGTATTTTTCGAGATTCTAAATCAAATACTTACGTCCCCTCATCTGGAATTCATATTTTCTAAATTATAAAATTAGGTTAATGTTATAAAAACTATCACCAAACATAATTCTATTTAGTTAGAATTACTTAGTAATGGAGGGAACATTTTGGGTCACATGTTAAGAATCTATGGTTTAATAATAGAGAATTTTGAACAATTAAGTCATTTTAGCTTAGAGATAAGTGAGCTAAATTAAACTTAATTAAGGCTTAATTATTGTTTTAGAGCAATTATTGATGACATGAATTGAATGCATTTAATCAAGAACAGTTTCAACGAGTTTAAGTAACAAACCTCTTTGATTTCAAATTAGGGCATCACATGTGAATCGGGAGGAAGATAATAGCCCTATAGCGTGATTCGTGTTTTAGTTAACACTACACGACAGTATCTAATAATTTTATGGTTTATATCTCATTCATCCATCACCGATCATATTATAAGGTGAAACCCGCAGTTATTGAAATCTCGCATTCTCAAATCTTTTGACACATCCTCTATCCAATCCAACGACACTTGCTTCACCCACAATTTCTGTCATTAATCATTTGGATACCGTCAAATTTTCGGCACACAAATCGCCTCTGATGCCGTCGAATTTTTCACTAAATCAAATAATATAAAATTAAATCATTAATTTAACTTTAACAGGATAAAAAATATTTTATATTTTTCACTCAAATAGGCTACAATAATATTGAAAAATTAAAAAATATTTATAAAATGCTTCACAAATATAGAATATTTTAGATTTTGACAAATATTTTAATTTATGTTATTTTCTGGAAATATTATTTTTAGTAAATTAAAAAAAAATTAATAATAAAAAATCTCAAATATATTTATTTTAATAAATTAATAAATAATTTGAGAAATATTTTAAGAATAAAATACCAAAGGGGCTTCAAATATTTAAGAAAATCAAAGGGATATTATGACTCATTAATTAATTAATATAATTAAATAAATACTGTATTTAATTACTTTAATCAATATATTTAATTTACAGTATTAATTAACAATTTTAAACAATGTATATAACTAGTTGATTATTAAAATTAATTTATATTATTAATTAAATAAATTAATTACCATTATAATAAAATAATGTCATTATTTAAATCAATTATTTATTAACACATAATTACTTTGATTAAATAGTTAACTAATTTAATTATAAATTAACAAATTAATTCATAGTTAAGGTAACTGATTATTATTATTATATTTCATTATGACATTTTTAATCATGAACTGAAAGCATAATTAGTCTAGCAACTTACTAATCCTTAGCTTAATCTCAAGAATAAGCTAAAAACAAGCATTCATTAAGCTTTTAATAATTACATGCATAGCACAAACTTTTATTATATTTTACTGAATATGCCACAGAATTCTATCAAACATTTAAATAAAAATCTCAAAATCAACTCTATTATAAAGATATATATATATATATATATATATATATATATATATATATATATATATACATATGAGATATTACTAAGAAAAAAGCATCATCAGTGTCTCAACATGAGTTAAAATTACAATTAAGACTCTTTAACCTGTGATTAGATTGGAATTATCATATAGACAACATGCAGTACCCGGCTGGTGTCCTTTCAGGTGCCCCGACACAATTATCAGCGTAAAATTAATAATAATTGAGATTCACTAGCCAAGATCACGATTACATATGCATTAAAGCACATAATTGCTTGGATAAAAAATGGTGGGGCACCATTTTGACGTGTGGCAGAATTCTAGAATGAACACTCAAAATTTACATTTTTGAGTGACAAGCACAGCTGAAGAAAATCCACAAAGTATAAGTAAAACTGAATGTTAAAAGTTGTTGCGATAGATTCTGAGATTGAATCGAATCTGCAGAAAACTTTATAAAAGAGTGCTATAAATACTCCTGAAAGAAACCATTTTTGGCATCCAGAATTTTCTTTTGATAATGCTCCCGTGAAGAATCAATATGAGAAGACCTGCGGTCTTTTCCAAGCTTCTAGCGAGATATCAGCAAGTGGGAGATCATATGATGGTGGCATATGCTGCTGCCACTATTTTATTATATCTAACACTTAATATCATACCATATATACATGATATCATTCTTATCCCCTTGCATGTATTGAAAAGACATCACCACGAGAGATGCTTCAGTGCTCTCAATCTATCCCAAAACAAAGACTTAAATAATTAGGAAAAACTATTATAGATTAGAGGAACTGTACACACCATTTTATGCTTCAGAATTATCACTTCAACAAGTCCTTCCATTGCTCAGATTTTTGGCGTATGCCTCATGTTCGTATATGAGGGATCGATCTATGCTATTGTGAGTGTATAGTTGTATTTTTATTTTGTCTATATATTAGATTACTCAAGTGATTTATGGCTGCCAAATATTATAAATCTTCATTTTCATTTTCTTCATAGCGAAATATCTTGTGCTGTCCTTTTTGTGTTGATTGCTTGTATTAGCAAACCTGACACCTATATTTTCATATTAAAGGCATGGTTAGTTAGTAAATTGATAAATATTAAAATTTGAGTGCCTAATATGTAATTTATAAAGATTCCAGTGTTATGAATGTGATAATCTCAAATAAAAAAGCAATGGAATCGTTACAGCTGTGAACACTTGTCCATTAGTGTTAGAATCATTTCATTGCATCCCCACCAACAATTAATGTCTATCTCTATAGGTTTCTGATAAGAGTACTTACTGCTGTGCTATATATATATATATATATATATATATATATATATATATATATATATATTCACAAATTCTCAAAATAAATCAGGGCAAGGCGACAATTGCAAAAATAAAGCATTATGTGATGTGTTGTACTAAAGTTAAAGGCTCCATTCTGTAATTTCTCTCTAACTTTTACAGCTTTTAAGCAAGCTTTGAGGTAATGTAGCATTTTCTTTTTATTTTCCAAATTAATTGTGGATGGATCCTACCATCCCAAATAGGAGAGAGTGGGCCCGGGGTGTTGCTTGGTTGCCCAGAGTAGTGAATACTTATCATTCGTGTACTGCAATTTTAGTTTTTTTTTTCTTTTTATGTGCCACAAACAAAACCCTGATGGTTAATCTGTCACAGGAAAGGATCTGTTAATTAAACTCTAAACTACATTTGTTTATATTTACCAGATTTTGTTTGTACTGACTTCTTTTTGTTTCTCTGTGAATCTCATGCAGCCTTAGGGTATGCACCAAACTTCATGCTATTTTAGGAATTTATTGTTACATAACACTAAAAAATATATTTTTCCTACCTAATGCTAAACTTTCTTATTTAATTTCAAATGCTTAGTGTTTTATGAATGCATTAAAATTATCATCTTAATAGATTTTTCAATCGTAAAATGATATTATAATTAGGGAATGCTTGATGATTATTAGTAGGGGTGTCAAAATATAATTCAGCACAAAAACATGATTCAAACTCAACAAAAAAAAAGACAAAACACTAATTTTTTAGGCATTCGAATCAACACCGGTCACTTCGAATCAAAATGGGTCATATTCAAGTCAACATGCTTCACCACTTCTATGATGTTTATTTATTTGTGTCAAAACGAATCAGTTTAGGTCAATAGGGTTATAAACGATCAAGTTTTGAGAATTTTGAATTGTTTATTAAAACTTTTGGGTCCACGTTGACCCATTTTGAGTTGGATTATTTTAGAGCAAATTTGAGCTCAACCCATTGACCACTGTAACACCTCTACTTAATATAAGTATCAAATATTAGTTATTAAGTATATTATACAAATCAAACAGATTTAAGCAATATGCATATAAATTGTCTTTATTTTATTAAATGTGAGCTCTACTCTCATTGTTTTGTATTCTAATACTATATCTACTCTCTTTTTGCATACTAATATAAATTGGAGTGTTATTCGAGCCACTCTTAGTATTTGTGGACTAGATGTTATGGATCTCCCGATGGCCATAGAGAAAACTCAAATGAAGAGTATGAGGCATACGTGTTGATTGAGTATCTGATGATTACCGAAGCGCTCGTTTAATCATCGGATCCCTTTGATGTAGATGGGTACCTTGCATGCTACGAGAAGACATCCTCGACAAGGCTTGTGATCGTGCTATTGGAGGCATCTGACATTCTAAGCAGGAGGGGCAAGGGGGAGATTCATGTGATCTTTGGGGTGGATGATCTGATGGGAGGCCCCCTCTGAATGGCTTAAAGAGTATATTGATGGGTAAGGGGTACCTAATGTTAAGGATCGATCGATCTTAATTCTCATGCGAAGGAGCACCACTCGCTAACAGAAGTGAGCCAAATAAAAATTATGAGGATTCAATTGAGGAATTCAGGTGATATTATTTCAAATTTAGAGAGATTAATTGATTTCCTTGCTAGAAATAAGGGGAACAAAAAAAGAAGAAAAAAGTAAATGCTCCAGAGCTAATGAAAATTACAGTTATAATCTAAAAAAGAGGTGAGATCACTAACTGGGAGTTTTGCGGGAAAATAGACAGTGTTTTGCTAGGATTTTTTTTTTTTAGAGATTTCTGAGACCATTTTATTTTTTTTTTCTTTTCAGTTTGTTAATATGTTCTGTTTTGTATGGTTTCGTGTTTTGGGGTCACCAATTCTTAATTTGTTGTATGCCTTTCATTATGAATTTATAAAATGCAACATGTTTATATATATATATATATATATATATATATATATTAAAAAATTCATTAATGATAAAATGATTGAAACTTAAAAATAAAACAAAGATAAACTTCAATAAAAATCAAAGATAGAAAAAAAATTGACAACTTAAATTTCTCTATGTGACTTCCTCTTATGTGCAGAAAATTACTCTAAGTTGATCACGATCAATACGCAAGAAACTGCAAAAAGAATAAGCATTTAATACATTAGAAACCTTTAAGAACCTTGCACCCGAAGAGGATATAAGCCCTGGTGGTCCTTCTCAAATACTTTGGTCAAAAGGCAAAGAACCAATAAAGAACTCAAACCTATACTCTACTAATCACACCCATTCTGAATCCTCCAATGAACAAGATTCATCAAGAGGAAACACAATAAAAAATCGAGAGGGATTAATTAAGTAGTCAATTCATTCAAGCGTGATAAACCATCCATCCCTACAACAACACAAGAAGTGGTAGAGTAAATCACAAATTGTCCGATGTTGCTATCCCTGTGGGTCTCCTGACCATCATTGTGTGAAAGCTTTGGATGAGAATGCAATTTATAGCAAGTCTCAACGCCATGGCCAATAGTAGAGCAGTTCAAGCACTATTTAGGCAAAATAATGTATATATATTCTTCAACTCACCCCATGCATTTAGTGGGATTTTAAAAGGACAACAGCAATTTTTCTTGCACATTTCTCATCATCATCATTAAATTTTAATAGAATAAAGCAAGAAAATCTAAGTTACAAAAGTAATGTAAATTTTTTATCATTATCTTCCATAAATTTAAACAATCAGCTTTTTTTTGGTCAATGACCAATGATGTGAAATGAAAAGTCATGTTATAATTATATATATATATATATATATATATTATTAAATTTTTAATCTGATGCATTTTATAAATTTAACAATAAATGAGCACAACAATAAGGGAATTGGTGATCTCATACAGAACTAAAAAACAAAAAAAAGGAAAAAATAAGCAAAGGTAAAGATAAAAAACAATCACTAAACTCCATGAGATCCAAAATCCCAATAAAATCTGAAAACTTTAATACAAGAAAGGTCCAGCTACCGAATGCATCTTTCTTGTAGGTCTGATTGAATTTTCCGTAGGTTAAACAAAGGAGTTAAATTTTCTATATCAGATCTTCTTTTTTTCATTCTGATAACATGAAGCCCTTTAGTGAGATAAATTGTAAAGTACTGGCATTCAGCATTTCTTCAAATAAAAAGTACAACAATAGACTTGAGCAATCCTTTGGGATTTGTAATGTGAGATATTATTCGTGTAAGCTTGCCATTCTACAAAATTTAATCTTATTCTGTGGCAAGTTTAAATTTGGAGAGGTGACGGTAGGTAGTTGCACCTTGGCTTGCTTGCATAAGACGATCTACTGACAAATTTTTGAGGCTCTTCTGGCTACTGAATATAGAAAGCATCTCCGGACATAGCCCAAGAATTTTCCCAGCAATTAGTTTCAGCCAGAATCATGACATACAGTATATGATTAAGTGTGGTATCCATATTTTGACAAATGTTTCAACACCTTGTATGAGCTGTGGATATGTTTCAAATCTCTCATTTTGCAACGCTAGCCCCCAGTATCTCTCCTCATTTCTCCTTCCTCCTCTCCAAGTTTTATCCTTTACTTTCCTTTAAAACATCGTGCAAATGGCTCGTTCTACAAGATTTTGAGAAAAGGATTCAAGTCTTACTAAAGATTCTTAACTGTTTAGCTTAGGCATCGAGATCTCTCCATTTGCATAAAAGCTCATACTAAGAATCTCAAGATTGGGAAATCGCTTTGATTCATTGTTTCCTGAGAATCTTTATACATGTTTCGTTCCCCCAAATATTTAAAAAATAATTTCCACATGTTTACAAAAGATCATCGATCTACCTAAATAATCATGAAAAATAATTTATGCGTCACAATTCTGCTATTTCAAGCATAAATCTAAAGCACTTTGATATTTAAGAAGAGATACAAAATTTTTAGATGGCCCTAAATTTTTTTAAATTATTGTAAATGTTTTTTAAAAGATTTAAATAGAATTTAAATTGCTATATATATGCATATGATTAGCACTGGTGTACAATATATCTTGCCATGGATTTGCATAATGTATTATTTTGAAAAAACATTGTTCTGGACCATAAAACTCTGAACTAAAATTTTCAAATAGTATTGGAGCAGAAGCACAAAGGATGATGTGAATGGATGAATGAGCTTGTAAGTGTGTACTTGAAATATGAGTGAAGTTTGTTGGAGAGCCATTGTTGTTGGTGTTGTGAGAGTCATAGTTTGATAAGTAATTTTGATTGTATGTTTGTGCGAGCTAATTGGCATGCAGTAATAATTTGCAAACACTTAGTATGTGCTTGATTTTCTGAAATCTTTACGAGATTTGATAATTGTATTCTCATTTTTTGTTCTCTACCTAGTCCTAGATAGAATCGCATGGTATATAAGTGAAGAGTGTTAATGTACAACCCCTAGTTGTGTCTAGTAACACAGGACAGCAACCTCCTGCAGGTATTACCACTGATGCTGACGCCCTTCCAAATGAAACTGCTTTACCTCATTTTTTTTTTCTGATCTAATTGCTCTTCTTATAGCCGGCTTTCAGCAACCTCTGTCCCAACCTTACCATAATCCTGCTGTTCATCATCTTGAAGCCTTGAAAAATAAACCTTCATCATTCTCATCTGTTGATTTGTCACATGTAGCTGAAGAGTATCTCTGAGAGATGGAGCAAATACAAACTTGTCAGCAGTTCCCATGGATTGTAGCATATTATTGGCTACCTTTATTCTGAAAAGTGATTCCAGAAACAAGTGATACATGCTGCTAGAGGATTGGGAAGCAAGCTCTGGATATTATATGAATTGAATTTATGAACTACTTTATGGTACAAGATGTCCCTGCCTCCTCACAGTTGCATTTGTGAGAGCAATAAATGAAAAACTTGACCGGACCGTCAAAACATGCTGCTAGAGCAGGCCAATTCAGCTTTATACAGTTCAACTGGTGAACGAGTCAAAACTTACTTGAGCCGAACAATGTTTTGGAACTTTTTTTTATTATTTGCTTTTTCTAGTAGAGGAAATATATATACACAAATAAATAAAAATTCAAGACAAAGTAGGGCTAAATAAGAATGAATGAAACTTCTCTTACAACTTAGAACATAGGATTTAAGTTTTTGGCTTATACATTTGCATGTAAAGACAACTTTATATATAAATATTCAAACACACCATGAAATTTTTTTTTTTACAAATAAATCCAAAATATTATGAAACTACCACCTAACTCTATATTTTACATAAAATAATCATCCAATAAAACATTTTTTAATCATTCAAATAGAGTATGATCATATGTTTTTTCTTATAATTATTAAAATTTAAGTTATATATGTGTAAATACACTAGTTTGTGTCATACATGTAATACTAAATATAAAAAAAGGTTTTTTGATATGTCTATAAAAACAATTTTTACATATTTAATTGTTAAGAATTTAAATGCACTTACATATTAATAAAAAGTATAAATTCAAAGTTAAGGGATATGTAATATAATTATAACCATATTATTTCATCATGATTCAGCCCAAGTTCGATCTCAGTTGAGCCTTTGAACATTGGGCCTCTCATTATAATGGTTTAATGATCGATCTGATATTTAAATCATTGTGAGAGAGTATAATCCAACTGATCCAAACCCAACACATTGTTATGTTGTATGTGATAGAATTCAATAGGCATTCTCATTTTTTTTAATATTTTAAAATTATTCTCAAAAGACATTATTCTTTGAAATAGTATTGCACTTTTGTTGCTTTGTTTTGTTATTTGATTTATGATAAGTAAAGTGTTTGCTGGTTTCAAAAAATTTCATCAAGTGAATTCTGCAAATCACCTTTCCCTTGATGTGTTAAATCATAAGATTGCACATTTTAAGTGAAATTTTATCTGTGAGAGTGCTTTCAGCAATTGATGCAGTTCCTTATATCGACATATGTCCTTTCTTTGCATCTAGAAGCGAATATTCCAGTTTTTGGCAACCTTATTTGCATAGTCCTTGGTGTGTGTTCATGCTTCATGTTCAACAATTATGCATGCATGAAGGCAACTATTCCAACATGACAGCAATCGTTTATGATTTGGAACAAGCGGTAATCACATTTGCTCTCAAGTTATGAATGTAGTTTAATATAGAGCAAGTGTGAGATCTTCACTAATCATATAAGTCTGAAGAATATTTTCACAAAGAGAATTAAATATGTGATAGTGCCAATGGCTAGGAAAGATCAAGTATAATGATTTGTCCGTTCATAAGCATAGGAGGCCAATGTTGGTGCAGACACGCAACATAGCATATCTTTTAATTTAGTTTTGCTCACATTAGATTTCATGTTTCTTCAAGATGTTGAGAAGCTTGAACTTGAAACTATTTTGATCCTTTGATTTATATCTATTGAGTAGCTTGCTGCTCAAATAACACTTAGTGATCAGATCATTATCACTAAATTTTGTAATACTAAGTGTAAGGTGTTTATTGATTCAATATATTTTGGCAAGCATCCTAACCTTTGCATCAGTGATTCTAGTGTAATCATTCATAGTGATCAATTGTGGATTTTGCCTGAAGGTGATTTACATTCCTTAACTATCAGCAATGTGCATTTATGTGGCTATATCAGTGGCTCAGGTTCTACATAGGTGTATCATGATCTTTATCAAGAATTTTGGTGGCATGGCATGTAAAAAACAAAAGCAGAGTTTGTTTTTAGAAGTTGTTTGCATCAACGATTGAAAAAAAGCATTCAAACATTGATGGTCTCTTCCAACCATTGTCAATAATCGAGTGAAAACGGGAGGTGGAAATGAATTTTGGAATGGGATATCCAAGATCACGTCAAAGTCAGGATTGGGCTGTGATGAACATTTGACAAACTGCACATTTTCTGCACATCCAAGAATGAAGATTATTTCTAATCAAGATGGGCGTTATCCATCTGGGCTGTTGACAATAATTTAGAGTGATATTAATGAACCTTCTATAGAAACCTGCATGTCCTAAAAAACTCCTTGTGTCCTTGACTGTTGATGATGGTGGAAGTTTTCTATCACCTCAATTTTAGTCCTATCTACCTCAACTCCATTCATAGAAATCTGACATCCCAAAACTCTCTCTTTCACCATGAAATGGCACTTTTCCCAATTCAGCACAAGATTGGTTTCCTCACAAATGCTTAAGCACCTTTGCTAAATTATCAAACAGTCGCTGAATGTAGATCCTACAACAGAAAATTCATCAAGGAGAATTTTCAAAAAAATTTCTATCATGTCAGATAAAATTGCCATCATACACCGCTGGAAAGTTGCTGGGCATTGCACAATCCAAAGGGTTTGATACTCATCTACACTTCAACATTGTTTTCCATATGTAAAACAACTGTCAGGAGTATTAGTTTCTTAGAAGATTTGCTCATCATTATACCTTGGGCTTTAGGGAGTTGTGGAAGGACCACATTTCCTTTATCAAGGTTATGTATAACAGTAGCTATCGAGCAAATATCATTATGTTGCGCCACATGAAATTCTCTATTGTGAAGGTGCCAAATTCCTTTAGATAAGTTTGAAGTTTGTGAGCATCTTATTCACAATTCTGCTTTGGTAGATGATACTACATATATCTGTGTTGCTCAATCATCAAAAGTATTTTTGTAACAGCCTCCTTAAGCATTAGTTAATTAAGCCTTTAAAGAGAGTAATTAAGCTTTAAAGAGAGTAATTAAGTTTAAATCCATCGGTTAACTTATTACCCGCGTACGCTCCACTTCGCACGATCGCGGCTGCCAGAGAAGGACCGTCCGGCTCTCCAGCTGGCCTCCCCGTGGCGTTATCCCCCTCTAATACTTTCCTAAGAGGCTTTTGGGGGTATTTGCCGAAAACTTGTTGAGCTGTTGTGTCCGAAGCGCTGCGGGAGCTCCTTCGTAGGGTCGCGACTCCTTTCGAGGCGATTGACGCGTGCGGAAGAGAAGAAGTAAGAAGAAGCTTTGCGTACCTTAAGCCTCCGTCGACGAGCCGTTCGGTGCGAGATCTTCAGGTACGTCCGTCTTCATCTTCTTCCATTTTACGCGTATATCAAGCGTTACTTTCCGGAATAATCTGTCGACACCTCCCCCATTCCTGTCGGCATCCCTGTCGGCGTCCCCCTTATAGAAGGCGAAGGAGACGACGCTTCGTCCCGGCCAGTCGATCCTCCACCCGCTCGTCTGTGACGACTCGCGTCGACGACGCTTCCTCATGGCCAGTTAATCCTCCATCCGCCGCTCGCTGTGACGACTCGCGTCTCTCGCGATTTACGGGACGGCTGATGCGATTGTCTGCAGCTGCGATCTTCTTTGTTTTATTTTTCACAGTGATGTGTTTTATTCTTCACAGTAATTTTAATAATGAAATAATTAGAATAGTAATTAAGAGAATTTAATTTTTGCAATTATCATTTATAAACCTTTATATCCCAATTAATTTTGCTTTCTAAATAAATGTTGTGTATTATTAATTATTGAATCAGACCTAATTTAATAATTTATTTAGGCTATTGGTTAATGTATAAATAAATCAATATTCTTAATAATTATATAAATTGTTTAAATCATAACTTTAAAAATACAACTCCAATTAATACAAATTCATATACTATTTTGATCATAAAATTTTGAGGATCAATAATATTAAATTTAATTTCAGTTTTGATAAATATTTTATTAAGTCAATATTTAGGATTAATTAATAAAAATTAAAATTTTATTAATCTTTCTTATGACTTAATTTGATCAATTGATTTTCAAATCAAAAGGTCAAATAATCCATTTGACTCACAAAAATGTGAGGATCAATAATATGGAATACAATCCAATATTTAAAACTTAATTTTCTTAATCACTTTTTAACCTAATTAAGAGTCATTAAAACCCTAACTTTCTAAAGTTGTCCAAAATTGACAAACTTAGTGTCAATCTTCTCCTTATGAAATAAGGAATTCATTTAATTATAAAACATTTCAATTGGACAATAAATTATGATTTTAGATTTTTGAGTCTCACTTAATGTCATTGTGATTAACCTAAATTCATAGGTAGCTTACTATAAGTCTTATAAATCCTAGGATAGCTAACTTGTCGCATTTATTATCTCCTTTAGCTCTTAGATAATATTTTTATGAGCTTAGTTCTCAATTCCCTAATCATGCGAATTAATTGCCAAATGCATAATTCACTTGTCAACCCTAAGGTAGAAACCCTAGGATTTGAATTGTAATTGATCTATAGTTGGATCCTAAGTCTATTAGTTGAAACCATTAAGAATAAATAGTCTTAATGAATTAATAATTGTAGGATTGTTAACCAAATAGATCTAGTTTTAGTGATTAGTTCAATACTTAGCTTATTCATCCTAATTCCTAAAACCCAATTTGTTAAATTAAGATATAGTAATAGGTATCCTTAACTTACTTAGATTAGTTTAGGAAACCTATTGAATTCTTTAAACATACATTAATAGTAAACATAGAACTTGTGGTTCTTAGGTCTAGTAAGTACTTATCCTAAACTTTACTATTACTTGTATCTTAGCTAGATTATTATGTTTGATTAAAACATTCAAACTATAACCTAGCTAGAAAACCATAATGATTAGTAGTAGAATTTCATTAGTTTCAAATTTCTTAAGTTAGATCTTATGGTTTAGGAAGAGGTTAGGAGTTAGTCTCTAACAACAATCATTATATTTACAAACTATTTTGTCACATCAAATTAAATGAATTGAATCTATAAATTTTCAAAATTCTAATTACTATTATATTACAATTAACTTGAGATCATTAAATCAAAGTTAATTGGGAGCTCAATTAGCTCCAATCATTAAGTAGATCATTAAAATTAGATAACTTTGGATATCACTTAATTGCAAATCTTGAATTTCCCTTGTTGGCTTGCTTAGCTTTGAGCCTTATTCATTGAATTATTCATAAAAATATTGTGCATGAACAAAACTTTCACCTAAAATTATTAGGGGTTCTATATGGTGGACCAGTCTAGGGCAGACTGAAATGGAGTAATAAGGAGACATCGCATTCTTAGAGGGAGAATGTGAGTGTTTTAGGTATGAACCCCATTTTTTTTAGATGTTAAACAGACGTGTTTAACTCCTCATCTCATTCTGAATATGCCCACAGAATGAGTACAGATTAAAATAACTTCAATTAATAAACATGTGAGATCTTCAATCTAATAGATTATCAAGATTCACCATAGCTTTTAGCTATCCTACTTTACATAGTCCTAGACTATGTGTATCTTAGATTTAAATCTAAGATTATTCCTTCAATTTCTTCATTATGCATTTTCTATGATTTAGGACTGTACTTTACTTATTTACAGTTTATTTAGATTACAGTGAATGTTGTATAATTCCATTTAATTGCTTCACTGTTTATTTTTCCTTACTAAGCATAAGTTCATTTGAACATATCATGCTTTATTTCATTTAACTGCATATGCACACTAGTTCATTCTAGCCTATTTAGGATGCTTCACCCTTGTATTGATTGTAGGCTAGGATATTTGATTAAGTGAACAATTCTACCTCACTTGTTTTTCCTTCACTTATTTGTATGCTTATCATATTGCACCTATGCTTGTGCCTGCATTGTAACTAGAGCTGTGATATCCAATTATAACAATAGCATGTTTAGCCAATCTTAAATTGTGCTTAGACTGTTTAGTCTAACCAGGTTTTCTATTTTTCTTGGCTTTGCCCTATCACATTTAAATGTCAAAATGTGATAGATCAGGTGCACTTGGATGCTAGTGGAGCTGGACCAAGCGCTAAAAACTAAAATTTGCTTCCGCCTATTATATATTATAAATTATAGCTTATTAAGAATTTCAAGTGAGCTGTAAATTTTCTTTTCTTATTCAGTTTACTATTGTTTTGTAATAATGTCATTTACTTTAATTTACTATACTTGTTGGAACTTAGGTTATACTTAAATGCTTGTGATGAATGAATGTATGAGTAAATGAATGGATGAATGGGAATTAAATGTATAAAATTTGTATATTAATTAAGTCTTTGCATATTTTCCTATGAATATTTAATGTCTTGATGAAATAAACCATAGTTTAGACAATTGTTACACATGTACTTCTCTCCCTTTCTCTATTTAGAATTGGAAATGAGCAATCCCATAAAAAGAATTGAACTCTATTTAGAATTGGAAATGAGCAATCCCATAAAAAGGATTGAACTCTATTTAGAATTGGAAATGAGCAATCCCATAAAAAGGATTGAACTCTATATTAGAATTGGAGTTTAAATGGATTGAATGTATGAAAGATTAGAATGTCTTTTCTTTTAAATTATAACTCCCATTGGAATGGGAGTATTGCATGTACTTCTGCAGGTGTTTCCTTAACCATTTACAAAGGAGACTCTGCCGAAATTTTTAAGAAAATTTAGACTTAGAATAATTGGGGACAAATTACAAACCCATAAGTCACATGTTAATTTCCCCATAAATGATTAGAATTCCATGTCTAAGATTAAATGTAATTAGTTCATTTGTTTTAGATTACATTTGCATGTACTAATGTCTTCTTTCATAAATAGTATGTTCAATTCTACCATCTTTCATTCTTGAAACCCATTTGTTGCATCTTTATTTACAAACTTCTAAATACCATTCATAACTTCCCTTCCATCTTAACTTAAGACCCTCTTCTAAATCCTTGGCCAAACACAATACTTGATGATTTGGATTAGCTTTCTTCTAATCTAGTATTAGGTATTGTGGTGACGTATCAATATTGAGTTAAGTGATTTCCAATATTGGGGTCGTCACAATTTTGATTTGTGACACCAATCTATGGAGTTTGTTATTAGGAATTGTTTTCTATCTTTTGAGTCTGATGAAGGGTGAATTCCAATTTGGCCATAAGAACCAGATTCATTATCATTACATTAGTCCTATAAGATTGTTCAATGCATTGACTCTTCCATCTAGTCTTTAGTTATTGTTAAAGATAAGTGATTTGCATGATGTATCCAATGTGTCTCAGCTACAATTAGTTTGTTTCTAATTCTTTTGTTGGGGCCTCTTAAGCAAAAGTGGTGGTTCAATCAAATCTCACCTATGTAGAGGAATCTAATGGTATCCTTGCTTTCAATGTCTATTAATTGTACGGTAAAAATATTCTTATATTTATTTAGCAAAAAAGCATGAATCTGACATGACATGATTTGGGGGTTAAAAGTGATGTTAAATCCAAGTATCTTTTTTATTTTGAAATATTCAAGATTAAATCATATCTAAACCTTATTTAATGGTCTGTTGTGCACTCCACTTGTTCAATGTTGCAGCATTGCACTTCTTTCCCCGTTAGGCTATGCATAATAAAGTTGATGATGACATTATTCTCAAGAGAAGAGAATTGTCACATTATGTTCATTTAAGATTATTTTTCTTTTGAATTCATTCTTATTTGGTGAATTGAGTGTGCACTTGGAGATGTGATGGCAAGTGGCTGTTCTTTGGCTTGTTGATCTATGAAGATCATTCAACGATTTTAAAAGCTTGCCTAGCAATTGCAAATAGAAATTGAACACATCGGATTGGATTTTAACCCAGGTCTTAGTCCTTATAAAAATTGTGGGGATGCTTCTAATCCCTCATTTTGTAAGCACATCCATCCTCCTCTTTTCTCTTTCCACCGCTCTTATTTATGCTCTCCCCTTCATCTTCCATGAAGAGACTTATACAAAGGCTTGTGGATCGTGAGGACATCTTGCTACTAGTTCTTGGAGCTTCTTTTCCATTATTTTACTAAAATCAACAAGTTGAGATAAGGTTCCAACTCTCAACAATTTTTCTTATATATTAAGATCCCTCTATTTGTATTAAAGTGCATGTTAAGAACCTCAAAATGTAAGAGAGTTTGCTTTGATTCATGGTATCATGTGGATCTTTTACCCCCACCCCATATGATAAAAACTCTCTATGCATATCTGCAAACGTTTTTAAATCTATCCAAATAATCATGAAAAATAATTTGCATGTCATATTATTTTAATTCAAACATAGATTTAAGTAATTATGGAAGCTTTTGTTACTTGCATGTCATGATTTTGAGCATATGACAATTCCAAGAGATGGCATGACAGTTTATATTGATTTTGATAATCAGTTTTTATAAAAAAATAAATTATAAACATAAAAAGGTTAATTTAAAAGCGAAACCAAATAAGAATGGATATGAATCTCCTGTTAGCACATAAATTTTATGGTTTTATGTGGTGAAAATCCTGGTAAATAATATATGTGATGTGCTCCGTAAGTAAGAGGGAGAGTGATGACTTCCTTGGGATGGTGTTGGCTCATATGTGCGGCGGAGAATATGCACTCAATTTGTGATGTAAACTTTGTAACACACAATATTTTGGTGCCTAATCATGACAATACCACTCATTATGCCTAATCATGACAATACCAAATCATGATATCCATTTTTCATGTTTTGTGAATTCAACTTATAAATGGTCCACAATAACATGTCCAGTGTAAAGCAATTTAAGATGATAACGTGCGAAGATAACATGAGAATACAGAGATAAGACTGTTCAACGAAGTGTAGAAATGGAAATTTGATGAGAAGTTCTGCTAAGAAATAAATGATAAGAACAATGTGATAAATTCTTAATTGCAATTGTGATATTATTTCCTAGAAGAAAAAAGCTATGTATTTTATTGTTTTTTAAAAGGTGGTTTAGTAATTTGTTATACATAACCTTAGATGCGTTTAGAAGGCTGCCATATGTAATGAAGAAATCTGTTACTGTCTAATCAAAGTTGCATCACATCACTGCTTAATTGTTCATAAGTTAGTGTTTTAGTAGATATTAGAAATTATTGTGCTTTAATCCCGTTTTCTCTAAATATTTCACAGATAGCAGTGGAGCAAAAAGTAGAGCCAAAGCAAAATTGATGAACAAGCATGTGTGTGCTTGAAACCTGAGTGTAGTTTGTCGGAGAGTGCTCTTTGTGAAGTGTGGTTGTAGCACACGATTTGTATTATGTGAACCATCAGCAAGAAATAATAATCTATAAAAATTCAGTGTGTTCTGAGTATATTGAATCTTTCAAAATTTTATTGTGATGTTGTGATGTGCCATTTTTTGTATAGGGTTTTAAAACTATAGATGAATAACATGTTAAAGGAGCTTTTGTATCATCTATCCAATGGTCTTGAATTTTTTTCCGGGTTTTAAAACAGTAAAATATTTTGCTTGAACAAAAAATAGTACTGCACTAGTACTGCACTTTCTTTCAACAATAGACAACAAGCACAAACTTCAATCTGCAATACTATCAATTAAACCACTAAAACTCTCCAACAATTGGTAAATTCGTCACTTACTTGATTCTTCCAAAAGCAACCAGTTTTTCTAGAACTAAAATGCATAGAAAAAAGGGAAAATTAAGTAGGTTATCAAAACATGTGCATAATCATTAAAATTAAATTTATTAAGAAAAATAAAGAAGACCGGAGCCACAAGAAAATATACTAGGAAATTTAAGTTACACAGGTTTATAAAATTTTTAGGAATTGATGAACTAAATTTTTTTGGTAATTAATCGTTTCACAGTTCTTAAGATATACAAAAAAGGCACCGGAAACTTTCAATGTTCTGTGATCATTGTTTGTAGAAGCATTGGGTAGCAGGTACATTATAAAAGAGCTACAGATCAGAAGCAGCATCTTTTATAATCAACGTACAACAGAATTAATATATGGACCCAGATACAGTATGATTAGTAAATAGGGGATTATTGATATACAGTATTAGAGTACGGGATGACACGATAGAAAGTTAAGGGCGGGAAAAGAACTGACACTCAGAAAAAGGTAGGCATCTTTTATCCAGCATACCTCAGCTTTAGCCCATCATATGATGAGGTAGAGAGCCAACTGTACAGCACATCTACCAACTTGAAAAAGTTCAATGCTAGTAAGAGCAACAAAAAGAGAAATAATCTCCATTTTTAGTAAATGCCTGCATAAAGGTAAAAGCATAGTCGCTCACTTTTGATAAGTATTGCAGAATTTCAACACAGCTGAATTGGCACTATGTATTGGATGGCTAAAATAAGATAGCTTAGAGCTCTCAACAATATATATTCAATGTGATTCAATATTAATTTCAAAAACATAATGAATGTAGCCAAATTGCGGTGTATATATTTTTTTGGTGTCTGGTTGAGAATAAAGAAAAATGCTCCTATGTATAAAATTAAGAATTAAATTTCAGAAAAAGTTTTGAGAATAACCAGCAATGCCTATAATATCAAGTAATAAAAGTTAATAAAATAACTAATCCTAGATAGGCACAAGCTGCTCTCGTATAATCTTGAAGTGCACTTTAAAAAAAACTGTTCGGAATTCAGAACATGAGTATAATCGATGGAAAAATTCGAGTTCCTCTCCCTGCAGGCCAGTGATGGAGGTGAACATGTCAGCACTAGGAAGAGGTGTCCATCAGTGGTTTATCAAGGGGTCACCTTAGTGCCATGAAGAGGGAAGGCAATGATTGGAAGTTCGCCAAGATTCACAAGGCAGTGCAGACGGTCATAAGCAAAAGTTATTTAGCAGCATTTCGACTCATCCTAGTTGGTGCAATCAGAATGCAAAGATGAATAATGTTTACTCAGTTTATAATTCTTTAAAGTATCCTGCTTTTGAGAAAATAATCAAAACTGCTCCCAGATTAGTCTATGAACCAATTTAGTCACAAATTATTTAAGCTGTTCAATTTAGTCCCCTATATTCCCCTTAAATACCAATTTAATTCTACCGTTTTTTTATATTTAAAATGATGGAAAATATTTTAAATTCAAATTTTTGTGTTTTGAAAATATTTTTATTATTTGACTAATAATAGCTTTCTTAAAATAATTATCTTATGGCATAATTTGTATAATTTCAAGCATATCTTAAGCTTTTTTCCTCTTGACATTGTTTTTAAAAAAATTTTAAATATTAATGATATTTGTCCTGTAATGAATTTTATTGAACAACACGAACGTATTCCTTCTGAAATACGTAAATGGCATTGGTATTTTTAATATAGTTCTGAAATCCTAATATTAAAGTTCATTATCTTCAGTTTTCGTCGAGTTTTGAGCGCCGGATTGTCTGAAATATAATTTTTGAACTATTTTACCTACAAAAATTAATAAAAAATAAAATCTAGCTCCGAATCGAGAATTTTTTATTCGAGGATGTTTGTCTCGTCAAGACAGACCTCCCGGTCAAGTTTCGTCAAATTTGAAAATCATATGACGAACAAATGTGATTAATTTAAATAATTTTTTTATTTAAATTTTCCTAAGCTAAATTCTCTCTCATCCTTTCTTCTCCGCCGTTAACAGAAAAGAGTCGCGTGCCCTGCATGCCAACGCTGCCCGGTCACGTGGCCAGCGGGCAGCCGGCCGGGGCAACCCTCCCCACCTCCCTCTCCCTCTATAAAACCCCCTACCCCTCGTCCTCTCCTCACAAGTTTCCCCAAGCTTCTCCTCCTCCTCCTTCGGTTGGCGCCGACCTCCCTCCTCCACCTTCTTACCTCACCGGCAACCCCTAGCCTCCCTCTCCCATCCTTGGCAACACCAAGGCCTCCCCCCACCTCTCCCCCTCTTCTTCTTCCTCCCCGGCTAACGACCACCCCTTGCCCCGCCACCTTATCGTGCCAACGCCACGCTGGCACCCTGCCAAAATCACCACAAGTCATCCCCCACCTGGGCAAGTCGCCACCGCCCTCGCAAGCCCCCTTTGAACGGGTAGAAGGGCCACAAAGTTTAAAAAAACTAGTCAGAAAAATTAAATAAGCTAATTAAATTATAAAAATTTTAAATGAGACCAACAATAATTAAATTTTAATTTGACTCCTAACATCACTAACCTGCTAACCATTAATTTTTATTTTTTTCCCTAATATTTATTTTTGTTACTGACTCTTAATTTTCTGCTCCTAACCTTTTAATTTTTGTTACTAACTTTTTATTAGACTCCTAATATTTTATTTATTCAATTTTCATTCTTTATTTTCATCTCTTTATTTATTATTATCATATATATATATATATATACACTATAATATTATTATTATAATTATAATATCTTATTATTATGTTAGCATAATAATAATAATAGCATTAATATGTTATTATTATTATTATCATAGTCTAAAGTATTATTATCATTAAATAATAATAATAATAATAATAATATAATATTTATCATTATCACTAAAATGATAATGATAAATCATAATAGTAATAAGTATATAAACTATTGCACTTATTATTATGTATATAATAATAATATCAATAATATTATTATTATATTATCTCTCATATTATTATATTATTCTCTCTATTATCATCTCTTAATAATACTAATAATATTAATAGGTATACAATCTTATTATTATTATTATTATCATCATATATTTAACATAATATTAATAATATTATAATATTCTCTCTCCATTTTGATCTACAATAATAAAAATAATAATAAGTATTCTATTACATGTATTATTATTATCATCACATAAAATAATAATGATAATAATAAAGATGATAATAATTATTATTATCATCCTATGATTATCTTAATAATCTCTCTCTAAAATAATTCATGCGCATAAAATATTCATTAAAATTAACACCTTCATTTCTTTCTTATTATCATATTCTCTCATTATGAATAATAATAATAATACACTTTACATATAAATGATGATGATAATAATACTAATATAATATTACTATTATCATTATTATCCCTGCTTTCTAAATATATTTAAATATATGTACGTATTATTCTCTCTCCAAATATTCATATATCTTATTTTAATCTCATAAATATAAATAATAATAATAATATCAATATTATTATTATTATTATTATCATGATTTTCTGTCGTGATCACTATTACTATTATCTATGTTATATTCGTCACCTCAATCATAAAAGTGCATTTTTTATCTCATCACTGATCGATAGATTTTTCACACAGATTTACAAGCAATCAACTTAGCACAAAAACAGGTACCCCAGATATATGGATTGTATATGCTGATTTAATTACATGTTTTTTGCTCCACTTTAAATTCACATATTTCATTAATTCAATTACATGCTTATTAGCCTTGCAAATTCTATGATTTAAGTATACTGTCACTAATTGAGATACTTTCAAAAATAAGTAACAGGCTTGAACGAATAAAAACAGAGTTTCACTAGAGATATTTATAATCTGTACATAATGTAATTTTATGTTTAGAACGGGATTAGTTCGCTATCATCCTACTTTGGAAGATATAAGAATATTATGTCTATGCCTACAAGAGGCTAGCATAGGTGAATATATATATATATACGTAACGTTAGAATCTAAAATATGATAATTAAGCAAACATGTTTGATTCCTCAAGGTTCGAGAATTGTCAGCTTGAACGGGTATTATTATAATCATTTATTCAGTTCAAATAAGCATTTTTTCATTGAGTATTACTTACTGGTAATAGATTGCTTTTATCACTGCTTAAATTATTATTCAATGTTGATTTACAAAGAAATTTACAATAATTGCCTTTTCAATGCTTATTACTTGTTTCCCTACAAATTACAAATTTCATTCCATGCTTACCACTTGTATATATAATGTAATTAATAATATCCAAAGTACTTAGAATTTTCTCTAACAGATGTTCAACCCGAATATTTTCATTATAAATGTCAGATCAGGATGACGCTAAAGAACTGGAACAGCACAAAATAATCAACCGCTGCACGTTTACCTTTCTTATTTTCTTCATGTATTTTAAATAAAAAAAAAATCTACTCTTATAATTGTTATTGTATCTGAATAAAAAAAAATTATTTTTCTTATGTTTCAACTTAATTAAGTAATAATCTGTGATATTTATGTTATTATTCTAAATCCCGACTACAATCCTCAACAAAGTTTCGAATGATGCCACCCCAATCCCTGCGCCCTCGCTGAGAATCAGGATTGGGGGTCGTCACACCTTTGGATGCATAGTATGGCTCAACACCTCCTCTATCACGACCCAAGCCCCAATACTAGAGCCAGTAACTCCGAGTAGTCTATTTTTGACTCTCCCCAAACAGCTTATGAATGTCATGCCTAATGGCGCCTACTACCAGCGAGCCTCTTTTTCTCCCAGCTCCTCTGAAGAGTAATCTTCTTTCTTCCAATACGTATCTCCTCCAAGTTTCCTGCTAGACTTAATGTTGGTGGCTGCATCTTGTCACCCTTGATTTGCTTCCACTCACCTTGGGCAATCCTCAACCTGAATACCTTCTAAGCTCAACCTTTGATGCATAAGGCACAACCTGTCTCCCATGAGCCTTCTCTTCGATCTCCATCAGACCCTTGGACTCATCATCAAGAAAAAATCTGACTCACCTCTGCTACTCATTCACAGCATCTTCAAAGATGGGAGATTTTGACCCTCTCTTGCCTTTGTGCCCGACTGACTGGTGCCCTGTTACAAGAGTCAAACACGTCACATATAGCCACCCATCTTTGCTCCCTTATTCAGCCACCATCGCACCCTTTATCACCTTCCAAAAGTCTTCTGTGAGCGTTATTCCATACTCAACCCGTGAAAGATGGCCAACAGAGATCAAGTTCCTCTTCAAGTTTTAAACATGTCAGACATCTTTGAACTACCAAGTTGCTCTATTTGGCAATCTAATGTCTACATTTCCTTGTCCCTTGATATTGTGTGAGGTGTCATCTCCTATGCTCATGCACCCTAGCATTCTTATCACGACCCACACAGATACTTGGCACAAAATAAAGGTTGAATAGCAAAAACATAGACTAATATTTTTGAATTAGAGAAACAAAATCACAAAAACATCATCCAAAATACATGGAGAGCTAACTATTCATCAAAAAATTTATAAATAATAGTAATGATAAAATTTTGCAATCCAAAGACAGTACAACTAAGTAAAAATTACTAAAGACAGCATTTGCAACAAAACAAGTTGAGAAAATACAATTACCACATACAGTGATCGGCGTAGTTTGAAACGATAAATTTATCAGCCTTCTAAACCATTTCTAAAATATTAATAAAGAGGAATTAGAGTTGAAAATTGTATTTTTATAAAATATATTACCAAAAATGAAATGGCATGTATGCTCAAATTAATAATGTAGGCATGCTCAAAAGGAGTAAAATGCTAAACAGTGAAAAGACATCAACTTAAAAAAGTGAACAGAAACTGAAAATAATAGATAAAAAATAACAAGTTAACATACATTAAATTTCAAATAAAATTGATATGTTATACATTGAATTTTGTTTTTACTTAACCATGGATGAATAACCCTATAAAAAAGTTGTAACACACAGCTTAGGGACCAACAAAGTAAAGCCTTTCAAATCTAGAAATGATTTACTTTAGAAGTAATATAAACATTGTAACGACCCAAAGTCGTTACTTAGCAAATTAGGTAAAAACCTGCCTTAGAAATCAAGATCCTGGGAAATTTCGAATTAAGGCAAACAAAAATACCATAGGTAAGATTAATTTTAAAAATCAAAGTGCCCTAGTTTGGGAGAAATCCAAATAACGGAAGCTCCTGTTTTATTTCCTAGATTATTTAAATTCTAAAAATCTTAAACATTGAAATGTGTGCCCAAACTCATCATTTTCTGTGTCGTTATGTTAAGTATATTATTTAAAAACTGCTCGAGAAGTTTCATCAAATTCTGAGCGCCGGTTTGATCGTGATTAATTTTTGAAGTTTATAAACTCAAAATTAATATAAAATAAAATATTACTCTGAATCAAAAAATTTCAGCGCGAGGGTGTTTGAAATATTATTACACACTTAGATGTCAAGTTTCATTGTATTTGGACATCAAACGGCGGAAAAATGCAATTAATTTAAGTTTAAGTAGTTTTAAGAAAATTCTCGTTTCTCCCCTATCGAAACTTGCGAGTTCTCCGCCCATCCTGCGGAAAAATGCGGCCTTTAGCCGCTAATTAGCACCTTAATGGCACTTTAAAGCTCCCTTATCCTACGCCTCTACCCATCCCTCCTCTATTTAAACTCCTCCATTCTCTCCTTCTCCTCCCCACAAACCAACTCTCTTCTCCCCCACAGCAGCAACCTCTCCTCTCCCTTCTCTGCCAACCAGTCCTCCTCCCTCCTGCCATTCCAGCCCTATCCCAGCCAGCTCCCAGCAGCAGCAGCTCCTCGCTAGCCCCTCCTCCCCAGCCCCTACCAGCTGCCAGCCCTCCAGTAGCCAGCCAGCCCACAGCAGCCCCTCCTCCTCCTTAGCCCACAGCAGCCAAGCCTCCTCCTCTCCAAACAGCAGTCATTCCAGCCCTCTTCTTGTGGGGACCCGGTGCCGGGCCAACGGAAGCTAATCCAGCACCGATTGTTGTGGGTGTGATAAAATAATAGCAACAAGTCCTTTAGCCGCAGGATCATATTGAGTGATTTAAGAGATAAATATATAGACATCAAATAGAACTCATTTATTCATTAATTCATAAGTTCTGATTACAAAAGTTAAAATAAAAGAAAAATTACAAACTTTTTAAAAGAAAAAATAGAGTCAAAGAGAAAGCGGTGGATTAGCAGGTAGCAGTATCAACACTGTTCAATTTTTAGCACCTTTCATCGAGGATGAACTCCTGATCTGGGCTCGTTTTAAAAATGTGAGCATTCGAATACTAGTTAGTTGTGAAACTAAGCATTGATAGATGTCATCTTTACAAATGTTAAATAATAAGCAAAATAATCAATATTTGACAGGAAATAAAAGTTGTACAAACTTATTCCTGCAAATCTATTTCAATTGCACTTGAAACTTAGCATAAAAAAAATAATTGCAGTCACAAAAATAAATACAGAATTTTTAGCTCTTAATATCTAAGGCAAAATATGATTTTGTTGGGCAAGTACAAAATCGAGTAAAAGGGGGTTCATTTTTTTTTTATTTTACATATCTCAACTTCCCTCTATACCTGCCCCCTTAAAGGCTTATCAGTATAGGCTCCTTATGACTCCCGATGTCGGATAGCCCCGTTCTAGCAGTCGTCTGATCAGACAAAAAGTATAAAGCAGCATGGAACCCTTGCTTCTCATTTATTCAAACTTATTCATATATCATTTTATGTGACTTTAAAAAGCACTTTTATCAAATTTGTGTGATGCTGAGCAGAAAACATATTTAAACATAAGTAATAAAAGTCATCCAATACCTTGTTCTATAAGTTCAAAAGTTCAACAGTTCAACAGTTTGACAGTTCGGATGAGTGACAGTTCGCTCAATCTGCATTTGAGCGAACTGTCACTCATTCGAACTGTCAAACTGTTTAGTCAATATTATTATCTTCGTTTCTATTCTATTTCTCTTTCATTTTCTCAACTTGATATAAGTCCGTAATTTTTTAAAGTTATTGATGTGGCAATAATATTTATAATAGCATTATTATTATTATTTTAATAATAATAATAATAATGATAATAATAATGTATGAAAGACAAAATAGAAATAACTGCATAAATTGCAAAACATAATAATAATAATAGTAATAATAGAAATGACAGAATAAAAATGCTTCAATTGAAATAGATATTTTTTTTAGCATTTATACTGTTGTTCATTATTAATTAATGACATCAATAATAATGCAATGACATAATATAATAGTATATTTAATAATAAGAAATGAAATAAAGAAAATAAAATATTAAAAATCTCATATCAGTTTCTTCCTCTTTTCCTTCTCCTATTACCTAAAGCTGGGGTTGCCGAAAGCCGGAGGGAGGCCGAACGTGGCTGAAGGGAGCTGGCAGGAGGTTGCAGGGGCATCGAGGGCTGGCTAGCCGGACAAGAGAGGGCTGTTGCTGGCCGGCTGCTTACTGGAGGGAGGGAAGGAGAGGCTGGGCTGCTAGTGGCTATGAGAGAGGGAGGAGAGGGCTGCTGCTATGTGAGGAGGGGAGAAGAGGGCTGCTACTGTGTGGAGAGAGGATAGGGCTGCTGCTGTGTGGGGAGGGGAGAAGAGGGCTGCTGTTGTGTGGGGAGAGGAGAGGGCTGCTGCTGTGTGGGGAGAGGAGGAGAAGAGGGCTGCTGCTGTGTGGGGAAAGGAGGAGAGGGCTGCAGCAGGCTGAGAGGTGGTTGGGCTGGAAGGGGGCTGCAGCAGGCTGAGGGGCTGCTGCTGTGGGCTGGGAGGCTGAGGGTGGCTGGGCTGGAAGGGGGAGGAGAGGGCTGCAGGTTTTGGGGAAGGAAGGGAGAGCATTGGGGGTCTTATAGAGAAGAGAGGGGATGGGGGGCTGCTTAAGTGGAGAAAGGGAGAGGAAGGGAGCAGGATAAGGGGATAAGGGGTAAGGGGATTAAAGCGCCATTAAGGCGCTAATTAGCGCCCATACATGCGGAAACTGGCGGAAGAATGGGGAAGATAAGCATTTCTTAAGGAAATTCTTAAGAACTACTTAAACTTAAATTAATCGTATTTTTCCGTCGTTTGACGTCCAAATATAATGAAACATGAAACAGAGGTGTGTTGACATTACGAACACTCTCACGCCAAAAAATTTCGATTCAGACAAATATTTTATTTTATATTAATTTTTGAGGTTTAAAACTTCAAAAATTAATCGCGATCAAACTGGCGCTCAGAATTTGACGAAACTTTTCGAGTAGCTTTTAAATAATATACTTAACACGAAGACACTGAAATTGATGAATTCTGACACGTATTTCAATGTTCTTTATTTATTGGATTTAATTAATTCAGAAAAAAAAACGGGAGTTTTCGTTATCCCAATTCTCCCAAACTATGGCACTTTGATCTAAAAATTATTTCTATCTAATGAAAATTTTGTCTGCCCTAATTTGAAATTCCCCGGAGTCCTGATATTTGAAGCGGGTTTTGACCTAATTTGAAAAGTAACGACATTAGGTCGTTACACTTCTCCCCACATCCAGCCAGCCCACAGCAGCCCCTGCTCCTCCTTAGCCCACAGCAGCCAACCTCCTTCTCCTCTCTAAACAACAACCATTCCAGCCCTCTTCTCCCCACAGCCAGCTAGCCCACAGCAGCCCCTCCTCCTCCTTAGCCCACAGCAGCCAAGCCACCTTCTCCTCTCCAGCAGCAGCCCTCTCCCCATTCCTAGCCCATAGCCAGCCCTCTTCTCCTCACTTTTCCCTCCCAACCAGCACACAGCAGCAGCACTCTCCCCATTCCCAACCAGCAGCCCCTCCTCAGCCCTCCTCCCTCAGCACACAGCAGCCGGCCAGTAGCCCCAACAAGCTGCCAGCCAGCTCCCCTACCACAACCAGCAGCTCCTCCTCCTGCCATTCCAGCCCTCTCCAACTTCCACAGCAGCTCTCCCAGCCCTCAGCCCTCGGCCCACAGCAACCGACCTCCCCTCCTCAGCCCTGCCAGCCATCCTCCCTCAGCCCACAGCAGCCAGCTGCCACCTTGCCAGCCAACAGGCAGCCACACAACCCTCCTCCAGCCTCCAGTCTTCCTTCATTTTCCAAGCAAATCCTAATCTAAGGTAAGAAAAAAAAAAAGAAAAGAAATGAAATTTTTCCTTTTGTGCTGAATCATTAGTATGATAATAATAATAATTGTATTAACATCTCAAAAATATCATTTATTATTGCTAATCAATCAATTTAATTATGTCCTTATTCTTTCATAACATTAATATGATAAATATTATATGAAATGACTAAATAATTACGGACTTGTATCATTATAAGAATGTAAAAGAATAAAGACAAGAAAGAAGAATGTAAATCCTTAAAAAAAAATAATATTCCTAAAATCATTGACTAAATACTACAATATCGAAAACTTAAAATGCAGATTGAGCGAACTGTCATTCATCCAAACTTAAAGGATAAAAGATACCCAGTACATGACAAGTATTACATTTTGTATTATTATTGCTGCTTAGCTTTTAATTGCTTTGAGCCAAAATTTTAATTTGAAGCTTGGTTGGTTGTTCGGAACCAACGTGATAACATTCGTGACTAGTTACTGAAAAAATGACATCAGTAACAACATTCGTGATGGTTACTGGAAAAATGACATCAGTAACTTACATCTATGAGCTAATATTTTTTGCATAAAATTAATTATTTCATTTGCATTTTTTTCTTATTATTCCTGCATCTCTTTCGTAAATCGCATCTCTGCTATTATCAAATATAATAATGTATTGATTACTGTAGCACTTAGAGTACTCTCTAATTACTGGGAATTCCAATCCCAGTATTATTTGTTGTACAATACCAGATCAGGTACTTCTGATAGAGCTTAAACAAGAACCATAATGCTTAAAATTTTCAATCTGTCAATGGATCTACGACGGTACTGTTTTGCTTATCTTTTATATTTATTTTATTTTATACTTTTGTACGAGAAGTACAATGAAAGATCTAGTAATATGAACTTTGAAATAAATGAGAAATGTCCTAAATTTTTATATGTCCATTTTCTTTCATTGCTCAATATGATCCTGCGGTAAGCGAACACCCGATGTCGGAACGATTTCTACTGAACCGGCATCGGGGCACCACAAACATAGATCTCAAAAATGTATATTTAGATAAGAGCGTTCGTTGCATCACATATAAATGGGCAACCATAATTTAACATTTTAAAGAATCTTTCATTTTCACAACTAAATTCCTTATTTTAATATGTATTCATTTTTAAGAGATTTAGTAAATCAATAAAGTATAAAAAAATAGGCTATAGTATAGTAAGTGAGATAATTAATTGCTTTTGTATTCGTGATTAACTTTCTGTTAAAAGGCAAATCAACTTTATTCAAATCTATTTTCAACATATTAAATATTAAATCATATGATTCATGTCTGACTAAAGAACATGGGTTTACTAATCCTGCTAAATTCTAAATTATAAATGAAACATCTACCAAAAAAATTTTAATGACAACTATATATAATCATCAAAAAACAAAAAAAATACATAATTATTCAATAAACATTATAATTTATCTATTTTAAATAATGGCGAGCCATCCAAATTGATGTAATCCCACAAGTACTTGTGTCCCTCGAATTCAAACCTACTTAAGTAAATTAAATTTTAATCTTGGAATTTAAATTTCCTATACAAGCAATTAAAACAGTGAAAAAATATAAAAATATACCTTAACATTTTGGTATATCATCAATGGGAGGATATCAATGCACTTGACATCAAAAATGTATACTTAGATAAGAGCGTTCATTGCATCACATATAAATGGGCTTCCATAATTTAACATTTTAAAGAATCTTTCATTTTCACAACTAAATTCCTTATTTTAATATGTATTCATTTTTAAGAGATTTAGTAAATCAATAAAGTATGAAAAAATAGGCTATAGTATAGTAAGTGATATAATTAATTGCTTTTGTATTCGTGATTACCTTAATGTTAAAAGGCAAATCAACTTTATTCAATTCTATTTTCAACATATTAAATATTAATTCATATGATTCATGTCTAACTAAAGAACATGGGTTTACTAATCCTGCTAGATTCTAAATTATAAATGAAACATCTACCAAAAAATTTTAATGACAACTATATATAATCATCAAAAACAAGAAGATACATAATTATTCAGTAAACATTATAATTATCCACTTTAAATAATGACGGGCCATCCAAATTGATGTAATCCCACAAGGACTTGTGTCCCTCAAATTCAAACCTACTAAAGTAAATTAAATTTTAATCTTGGAATTTAAATTTCCTATACAAGCAATTAAAATAGTGAAAAAATATAAAAATATACCTTAATATTCTGGTATATCATCAATAGGAGGATATCAATGCACTTGACATCAAAAATGTATACTTAGATAAGAGCGTTCATTGCATCACACATAAAAGGGCTTCCATAATTTAACACTTTAAGGAATCTTTCATCTTCACAACTAAATTCCTTATTTTAATATGTATTCATTTTTAAGAAATTTAGTAAATCAATAAAGTATGAAAAAATAGGCTATAGTATAGTAAGTGATATATTAATTGCTTTTGTATTCATGATTAGCTTACTGTTAAAAGGAAAATCAACTTAATTCAATTCTATTTTCAACATATTAAATATTAAATCGTAAGATTCAGGTCTGACTAAAGAACATGGGTTTACTAATCCTGATAGATTCTAAATTATAAATGAAACATCTACCAAAAAATTTTAAATGTCAAAACTATATATAATCATCAAAAAACAAAAAGATACATAATTATTCAATAAACATTATAATTATCCACTTTAAATAATGGCGGGCCATCCAAATTGATGTAATCCCACAAGTACTTGTGTCCCTCGAATTCAAACCAACTAAAGTAAATTATATTTTAATCTTGGAATTTAAATTGCCTATACAAGCAATTAAAACAGTGAAAAAATACAAAAATATACCTTAATATTTTGGTATATCATCAATGGGAGGATATCAATGCACTTGACATCGAATTTCCCTAAATTGGAATCAAGGTTGAGAGTTTTTCAAACATTCTTGTTGTCTAAAATAAGAAAGATAGGAAATTACAAGAATAATACATTACGTTTTACGTAAAATGCAGCGTTAAAAAAGCCTAAATAAAGATGGGATTTAAGCACTAAATCAACATATTTCTGATTTTCAGAATTAAAAATGATTAAATACAAATTATTACCTCAATGCAATGGCCATGTCTAGGAAGACTTATAGATTCATTGTTGATGTCAGGATCATCATCAGGGCTTTGAATCAGAAGTGAGAACCTTTCTAGTCAGAGGGTAGTTTGATCTATAATTTTTAAAAAATTTAGGCTTTCATAGATAAAAAGGAAAAATCATGAACAAGAAATAGAAAATGAATAAAAAGGGTTACGGTTTTGGAGTAAATAGGAGAAAAGGGAAGAGGATAAGTAGTAAAAGAGTTGGGAAGAACTAGAGGGACGAGATAGTAGTGAGAAAGGTACAATTAGCACATGAGAGAGACAGTGTTGGCAGGAGAGGGAGAGAAACTAAAAGGAGAGAAACCTGAAGGGGGCTCAGTTCACGCATTTGAGAGGATCAAATGATCATTGAAATCAAAATCCCATGGAAAAGAGAAGGTGGGCGATTGGCTGATATAAAGATGTAGAGTGGCTATTTAGAAATAAAATGTTTTGGAATTTTATTCCAAAAATTTTGTTATAAATCCGATTTGGAGAAAATTTGCGCCAAAATTCTCATTACTTCAATTTGCACGCATTAAAAATAAAAATATCAAGTTTTTACACCAAAGAACCTATGAAAGATAAACTTTTAATTTTTTAAAATATGTTAAAATAGAACAAAATTAAGGAACTTCACAATATTAGGCATTCTGAATATTTGGGATTAAATTAGTCACTTGATAATAATCAAGGCATCATTTTGGTAACTCTCTTCTAGTTTTCTTTCGATTAATTCATTAAAACAAAATTTAAACGAAATTTAAAAAAACACAGCATCTAGTTTTAGTATATCCTCATTTAATGCAAATACTAAACAGCCTCTACATTCTTTTAACTTTAGATGTGTTATATAAGATTTCAGTACAAGGGATCATTTTTCCAGCATATGGAGAAATATCAAGCATGTATTGTGTAGATCAACATGAATGCCATGCAATTCAATTAGCCAAAGTCTCAACTTAAATTGAAAGCACAACAGGCAGACTTTTATCAGGTTAATTAAGAGAAAAAGAAACCCAAACAGTTTTCTGTTGCAATGAACTGCATATTTGTGCCTCAGGTTCTAGCCTAGTGCTTGCCTCAACTGTAAATAGAGGACGAAGGGCAGTATATAAAACAAGTAAAGGAAATGTCAAGAAAAAAAACGGTTTGTTCAAAATGTAGAGATTAAAAAATATAAGAAAAAAACATTGTGCTTTACTAAAACAAGGCAACATGAATTCTCATGCGCATTAAGATAAATACAGCAGGATGCATTTTTACCTCAAACAATAGTCCAGAACTTTTTCCTGCATATTAAAACAGGCTCCATTTTCTTTTTCTCATTTTCCAGCATATAAAAGCTGGCATCCCAAAGAAACTTTGAAGCAATGTCTTTTATTCTCGAAACAAGGGATTCTTCATCTCTAATAATGATGTAGCCCTATACAAAACAATTCTTGTGAGAACATACTCGCTATCTAAACAGTAAATTTTAATTTTGGGTAATAAAACTTAAGTCGGTAAGGAAATTAAAACCATAACTTTGAAAAAGAATACAGATACATCACATATAAACCTCATTACTCAAATTCGTTCTATGAAATTTAGATTAATCAATTTGTTCATGCAGCTCAAGGAGATCCAGCATCATTCAAGAAAGGTGAGTGCGTACACAAAATGAAAGAGAGAAAGAGTTTAAATTTAATCAAAATGCTCATGCAACTTTAGGAGATGGCCAGCACGCAATTATGATAAGTGAGTGTGTGCACTTACACACATAAAGAGAGAGAGAGAGGGCTATTCATTTCATTGGCAATCTGTAAATATCATTTGTGCTGTGTTTATGTGATCCTTATCCTTAACAAAATAGCAAATTATTAATAGTCATAGAGTCAATGCTCATTTCGAACTTACTGAATTTTTTTTAAAAGCTTAACAACTTAAGGGTAGTTTTGAAATTCTGGACATGGACTTCTCTTTCATGTCAAAACAGTTCCCCTTTTATAAAAAGTTGTCGAGGGGTTTGTGTGATTGCCAAAACAGTTCCCATACTCCAAAATAACCAATTCAGTCTATGTTCAATTTAGTCCCCTCCGTCTATTCAAATTAAAGTAAATTTAATCCTCTATTTATTCAATTTATACCAAAGCGGTACCAAATTAGAATCACATCGGCATCAAATTCAATAGTTGAAGAAGTAAATTGGGCTATAAATAATCATGAGTTAAATCACTCAATATGTAATAGTCAACAGGCTAATTTAGCAAATTTATCTAATTTTGATGCTGGCTTTTGCATTTATTCCCATCAAAAGCCATTTAATCACATAAAAATAATGTTACATGAACCATAATTTTGACCTACAAAGCAAAAGAAAGTTGATAAAACAAGTGCTGGGGAGATGAAGATGCTAAACTTGATGAGTAGCGTAAGCATGAAAGGATATAATTAGAGATGAGCATATTTATTGTAAAGGTGAAGTAGCTTTAGTTAAGGATGCCACTTTTATAAAAACTAATTTAATAAGAGACTAAGAAGAGAATGACTTTCAAGCCCAAGGCCAAGCTTTTCTAATTAACTCAACAAGTCTAAATGATCAAGTTAGCATCACATCAAGTTTAACAAGTAAAAATAACTACACTCAGTAAAGTACTTCTATGCTGGTTCAATAAGCCTAAAGGCCAAACTAGAATCATCTCACAAACTTAAAAAGTCGAGAAGTGTTCATTGACTCATCAAGCTTCAGAGCAGAGTCAGCAAGATATAATTAAATCCAACATGCTTAAAAGATGGAACCTGAAAATCAAAATTAACTCAACAAGCTTAAAAAGTCGAGTTAACAAATAGAATTATAGCTTAATCGGCTAATACCATCCTGCTAGCTTGACAACCAAGGATGAAGAATCAGGATAATATGCACAAAACTTGGCGAATCTAAACTATTCAAATAATAAATACATTCAACAAATATATCGTGCTTCATTAGCACATCATATTTGTTAAGGGGAAATTTGTTTGAATATAAAAAAAAAAGAAAAGAGAAAATCATAAAGAAGAGAAGAAGAAGGAAACAAAATAGAGATGTGAGTATGAGACTAATGACAACTAATTTTATATTCCAACAAATATGGTGTGCATCAGCATCTGCCTTGAATCATTGCCCCCAAGAACTCGCCAATGATTCCTCCACCTCACATCCTCACTTGCAGTCATTGACGCCTTCACATCACTGGTGATGGTCAACGCTCGCCGAACCTTCCCGAGATTTGCCTCAGCCACGTCTGCACGAAGGAATCCACTCTTCCGCCATCAACGAGTCAAGTCTGTCGACACATCAGGCAGCCACGGCATACCTCAATTGAGAGGTGAAGGTGATACAAAGAACGATAATGCTAGGTGTCGTGATAAGGAAGCAATGCTTGAGGAGACTTCATCGAATAGCTCCAAGCTGCTCAAAACTGCCTGAAAGGTTTGTACAAGCATCTAATAATTACCCACAATCCGACCTCCTTGCAATTATTTTACTACTCACAATCCCCTGCAACCGCACAAAGAACCGCTGTAGTGAACCGCCTTACCTCTCTATAAATACCAGTCGAGCCCTCCTCATTCGTACACACGATGGAAAATGCAATCAAAAGACCGTGAAGTAAGCAAGTGATCAAATGACCGCAAAGAACACAGTGAAGGAGTCAAGCGCAACAAACCAAAAAGATAAAAAAAAATGAAAAACAGGTAAGTAAAAGAAAAGAAATAAAAGGTGAGCTTTAAGAAACAAGTACAGGTGCAGGTACAAGTCTTAGAATAGGCTACAAGTACAAGAGAAAACCCTGCATTCCATCGATCTTAGATCCCACCGAGTGAAAAGATTTTGGAGACCCCACGTTCTATCAATCTTAAATCAAATCAAGTTTTGACTATAAAATTCCATTATTGCTCTTAGATCTGGGCATTATTATTTTGGAGCATTTTGCTGCCAAAGTTTGGACTAAAATCTCCGTCAACAAAAATATCACGTTATGTTGCTAAAATTCCACAAGAAGTTTTCCTCATTTAAATAATTTAATTAGCATTATAATAAAATAGTAGATCTAGCGAGTTCAAGTTGAATCAAATCAAGTCAGAATACCCCAATACCCAAATGATTTGACATCAGCAAAAGTTGTCACCTAACCTATAATGGCTTGATATCAGTTCAGCGAGAACTGTCCCGACATTAGGTATTTACAAACCGCAGAATTTTATTGAGCAATTTAAAAGAGAAGTGATCCATATATAAAAGTCAAATGATATTTCTCATTCATCATTATTCCATAATACAAAATAGCCAACAAATATTTCTTACAAAGTTCATTTTTTAAAACAAAAGATAAACTGAAACAAAAGAAAAATAAAAAGTAAAGTTGTCACATAGATCCATCAACAATTTAAGAAAATTTATGATTTAAAGTTCTTGTTCGTGTTCTTCCAAAATTACCTGACATGGTATTGTAAAGAAAACAATATCAGGATTGGAATTCCCAATAATTAGAAAATACTCTAAGTACCGCAATAAACAATAAAATATTACATTTTATATTAGCAGAGATGCGATTAGCGGAAAAAGAATGTGATAAAAATACAGGAAAAATAAGACAATAGTGCAAAAGGGATAATTAATTTCCTGCAAAAAGTATTATCATAAAGATGTATGTTACTAATGTCATTTTTCTAGTAATCAACCAACATATATTACTGATATTGTTTTTCTAGTAATCAACCAATGTATGTTACTGATATCATTTTTCCAATAATCAACTAACGTATGTTACTGATATCATTTTTCCAGTAACCAGTCATTTTATAAAAGGATATTGGTTTCAAACAACCAACCAAGGATCAAATATAAATTTAGCTCAAAGCGAAGCTAAGCAGCAGTAAAATACAATAAATAATATATATATATATATAAATATTGGGTACCTTAAGTTTTTGAAATTTAAATTAGCTTTTTTAGCCAATACTTAGAAATTTATAAAATTGAAATAAAAACAAAATAATATGATATTTTTAGAAATATTTACTTTTTTTTTCTATTCAATTTTTCTTTCACTCTCTTCTTGATAGAAGACAGAATTTTAAGTTACTGACGGTAGCAATAATTTTTATAATAGTGTTATTATAATCATTATTTAATAATAACAATGATAATGATAATGTATGAAAAAAAAAAATATAATGAAAATGACTGAATTGAAATTGACAAAATGAAAATAGCAATCATAATATAACATTTGTAATGTTATCATTATTATTTAATGACAACAATAATGATGTTAATGACATATTAAAGATAATATAATTATTATTATTATGAAAAAGTAAAATAAAATAAAACAAAATAAAGAAAAATTAACAAAAAAACAAAATTTCTCCTCTTTTCCTTCTCCTCTCACCTAGTGTTAGGGTTGTTGGAAGCCAGAGGGATGTAGGACATGGCTGAAGGGGGCTGAAGGGGGTGGCCGGACGGCTGGAGGGATGAGAAGAGTTGAAAAGTTTGGTTTTTGGGAGAGGTGAGAGAGTAGGGGGTATATATAGAGATGAGGAAAGGTGTAACGACCCAAAGTCGTTGTTTTGCAAATTAGGTCAGAATAACGTCTTAGGAATTAGGATCCCGGAGAATTTCACTTTAGGGCAAACAAAACTACCAATAGATAAAAACAACTTTAAAGATCAAAGAGCCCTAATTCAGGAGAAATCCGAAAGACGGAAACTCCCGTTCTATCTTTGAAATTTCTAAATTCTAAAAATCAAAAACATTAAAATAAGTGTCTGAATCCGTCGTTTTCAGTGTCAACGTGTTAAGTATATTATTTAAAAGCTGCTCGAGAAATTTCATCAAATTCTGAGCGTTGATTTGATCGTGGCAAATTTTTGAAATTTTAAACCACTAAAAATTAAAATAAAATAAAGTATTGCTCCGAATCGAAAATTTTCGGCGCGAGGGTGTTCGTCATGTTGTAACACACCTCGGTGTCAAGTTTCGTTGCATTCGGACGCCGAACGGCGGAAAAATGCAATTAATTTAAAAGTTTTAAGTTTTTTTTTTATTTCTTCATTTTTCTCTTCCTACGCCCCCTTAAGATCACATCCTGCGATCTTTCTCCCGCGCCAGGCGGGAGAAGCTTCCGCGCCAGGCAGAAGCCTGGCAGAAGCCTGGCACCCTGCGCCGATCTCCCCTGACCCCAGCCGCAAATCGCAGGCTCTGTCTTGCGACAGAGCCTGCAGGCGGGACTTCCGCCTGCCAGGAGGGGGCCCGCCTGCGCCGTTTCTGGCGCAGGATGCGGTCGACCCCCTCAGCCGAACACCCCCAGCTGCGCCTATTTAAGCGCAGCCCCTCCCCCTTCTCTTCCCCACGATCACCACAGCAGCCCTCCCTCCATGCAACCGGCCAGCCCTCTCAGCCAGCTCCCTCCCCTTGCTCTGCAGCCGGCCAACCTTCCAGCAGCCCCCATCTTCCTCCTTTCAGCTTCTGGCAGCCCCCTCCAACAAGCCTCCCAGCCAGTAACAGCCTCCGACAGCAAGCCTTACTCCTTCTCAGCCAGCCAGCCCCCTCTCCGGCAGCCCCCGGCAATCCCCACAGCGGCTCCAGCAACCTCCGACAGCCCTCTGCCAGCCCCCGGCCATCCTTCGGCCAACCCGTTCCAGCTTCTTTTCGTGTTCCGACAATCCTTAATCTAAGGTAAGAGAAGGAAATTTGAAGAACACATTCGCTTTCTCTTAATCTGGTTACTCTCTTTATAACCATCAAATTTATAGCTAGTCGTGCACAATAGAATTATCCTCATTAATTAATAATGAGAACGATTCAAAGTGTTATAAATAACTACTATTTTCTATTTGCCAATTCAGTCGATTATTCTGACTTTTTCGTCAAACATTAGTATGATAATCATGAAGACACCTTAAACAACTGCTTTAACAGCAACTTAATTCAATTGAACTTCAAAGGCAGAAGAAGAAGAACAGAATGAAAGAATAAATTAAACTCTTAAATCATTAAAAAGCTAACTTAAGAATATCGGGGACTTAAATGCAGATTGAGCGAACTGTCACTCATTCGAGCTGTTGAACTGCTGAACTTAAAGATTAAAAGTACCCAGTATATGACTTGCATTACATCTTGCATTTTTTTTTTCTGCTATGCTTCGCTTATTTGCTTTGAGCCGAATCCATTTGAAGCTTGGTTGGTTGTCCGAAACCAACGTATTAACATTCGGGATTGTTATTGGAAAATGACATCGGTATCATTCGGGGTAGTTACTGGAAAATGACACAAGTAACATTCGGGGTTGTTGCTGGAAAAATGACATCAGCAATATTCGGGGTTGTTATTGAAAAATGACATCAATAACATTCGGGGTTGTTACTGGAAAAATGACATCAGTAATATTCGGGGTTGGTTACTGAAAAATGACATCAGTAACTGTTATTTTGTGGTAAATACTTGTTGCAGGAAGTTACTTGCTTATTCTATGCAGTTGTCTTACCTATCCTGCATTTTTACCTCTGCTAAACGCATTTTCGTAAAGTAATTTGTTATTGTGTACTGCTGTACTTAGAGTATTCTCTAATTACTGGGAATTCAAATCCCAGTATTATTTCCTGTATAATACCAGGTCAGGTGCTCCTGGAAAAGGTTAAACAAGAACCTTAATTTTCAAAAGATCGACGACGGCGCTGAATTGCTTATTTTATTTTTATTTTTTTGTACGATGATGGACCTTGTAATAAGAACTTTTGATAAATGAAAAATATCATTCACTTTTATAAGCGCATTCTTTTCCTCTCAAATTGCTTGATATGATCCTGCGGTGAGTAGTCACCCAATGCCAGAATGATTTCTACCGAACCGGCATCGGGCCCTCACAAAAGGAGAGGGAGGGGGATGGCCGACCAGCTGGACGGCCACAGATCGAGCGCCGACCAGGGAGGCGCATGCAAGAGTCAGCACAGTCCGTCTGCGTCTGGCAGTGCGCTCGGTCGGGGTGGTGGGGGGGACGGGAAACAGAGGAAGGAACAAGGAATAAATAAAATAATTAATTTCAATTAAATTTTTCACATTTTTTTTGTCATTTAATTTCTAAAAATAATGAAACTTGACACAGAGGTGTGCTGTGATGAGATGAACACCCTCGCACCAAAAACTTTTGATCGGAGCAATATTTTATTTTATATTAATTTCTGAAGTTTAAAACTTCAAAAATTAATCACGATCGAACTGGAGCTCCGAATTTGATGAAATTTTTAACGTAGTTTTTAAATAATATACTAAACACAATGACACAAAAATCGATGAATTTGAACCTGTATTTAATTTTTCTTCATTTATTGAATTTAAATAATTCAAAAATTTAAAGCAGAAGTTTTTGTTATTCGGATTTCTCTCAAAGTAGGGCATTTTGATCTAAAAATTATTTTTAACCAATGGTACTTTTGTTTTGCCCTAATTTTGAATTTGTCCAATAGGATGCCCCAATGCCAGTTCAGTGAGAAATATCCCGACATCGAGTACTCTCATACCGCAGGTTTATATTGAGCAATTTGAAAGAAAAGGAACACACATATAAAAGCAAAAAGATAATCCTCATTCATTAAAATTCCTTATTACAAAAATCTCTAATGTTCATCACAAGATGAACTAAAAAATAGGAAAATAAAAATAAAAGTAAAAGTAAAGTAACGTCGTAGATTCATCAGCAAGTTTGAAAATGTATAAATTAGCATTCTTGTTTGAATTCTCCATGAGCACCTGACCTAGTATTGTAAAAAAATACAATATCGGGATTGGAATTCACAGTAATTAGAGAATATTAAGTACCGCGATAAACAATAAAATATTACATTTTTATAAAAGTAGAGATACGATTAGCGAAAATAAGAATGTAATAAACATGCAGGAAAAATAAAATAATAACGCAAAATGAATAATCAATTTCCTGCGAAAAATATTATCATAAAATGTAGGTTACTGATGTCATTTTTTCAATAACCTACTATGAATGTTACTGATGTCATTTTTCCAACAACCCACGACTGTTACTGATGTCATTTTTCCAATAACCCATGAATGTTGCTGATGTCATTTTTTCCATCAACCCATGAAAATTGCTAATGTTATTTTTTCAGCAACCCACAATGGTTACTGATGTCATTTTTCCAATAACCCACGAATATTGCTCATGTCATTTTTCCAACAACCCACGAATATTGTTGGCGTCAATTTTTCAGCAACCCACAAATGTTACTGATGTTATTTTTCCAGTAACAACCACATTATAAAAGGAATGTTGATTCCAAATAGCCAGCCAAGTTTCAATACGAATTTAGCTCAAAGCGAAGCTAAGCAGTAGTAAAGTGCAAAAAGTAATTCATATTCATATACTGGGTACCTTTTCCTTTAAATTCAACAGTGCAACAGTTTCTTCGAATCTGCATTTAGATTTGAATATTTTAAATTAGCTTTTAGCCAATATTTTTAAGAGTAATTATTATCTTCTTTTTCATTCTATTTTTCTTTCACTTTTACATTAGGTTACTGAAGGTAGCAATAATATTTATAGTAGTATTATTATAATTATTATTTAATGATAGTAATGAAAAGAAATAGAATGAAAATGACTAGAATTAAATTGATAAAATTGGAAATAATAGTCATTTTATAATATTTTCATTGTTATTCATTATTAAGTAATGAAAATAATAATAATGTGAATGATATAATTAAAATAATAAAACTATCATTATTACTAACATAATAATAAATATTATGAAAAAGAACTAAAGAAAAAAAAATGGCAAAATTTCTCATTTTCTTCCTCCTTTTCCCTTGCCTCTTACCTAGGATAGTGTTGCCGGAAAACTGAGGGAGGCCGGACGGCTAAAGGGGGTGGCCTGAGGAGTGGCCAGAGTGGCTGTTGGCCGGCTGAGTTGGCTACGAGCTGGGTGGCTAACAACGGCAAGAGGGCGGCTAGCAGCGGCAGGAGCGCTGGCTGGTAGCCGCAGGAGGATTGGCTGGCAGAAGGTGGGGGGGTTGGTTGGCAGGAGAAGAAGGGAAAGCTGTTGTGGGAGAGAAGAGGGAGAGCCCTGGATCAGCCAGGTGCCGACCAACCTGCGCCAAAACGGCGCAGGCGACTCTCCCAGCGTGGAAGCTTCCGCGTACAGGGCTCTGTCGAGCAACAGAGCCCGCTCGATCGCAGGATCCTGCGATCCAATTGAAGGGGGGAAGGAATTAAGGAAAATTTTTAAATAATTACTTAAATTTAAATTTTTCGCATTTTCGGCTGTTTGACGTCCAAAAAAACGAAACTTGACATTGAGGTGTTATAATGTAACAAACACCCTCACGCAAAAAAAATTTAATTCGAAACAAAATTACATTTTAAATTAATTTCTGAAGTTTTAAACTTCAAAAATTAATCGAGATCGAACAGGCGCTCCAAAATTGATGAAACTTCATGAGCAACTTTTAAATAATATACTAGTTGACATGAAAATCGATGAATTTTGGACACATATTAAATGTTTTCAATTTATTGACTTTAAAAAGTTTAAAAAAATAAAGCGAAAATTTTTGTTATCCGAATTTCTCCCAAACTATGGCACTTTGATCTAAAAATTATTCTCATCTTAAAGTATTTTTGTTTGCCCTAATTTGAAGTTCCCCGGGATCCTAAAGTTAGAGTCGGGATTTTGACCTAATTTGCAAAGTAACGACATTGGGTCATTACATCCGGGATCCTGATTTATTTCATGTTAATTAATTATATATTTAAATAATTATATATTAACTAACTATGTGAATATTAATTATATAATTAGTATTAAATGTAAACAATTATATTAATTAATTACATAGTAATTAACTAAATAATTAGTGATTACATGTTAATAAATTACAAGTTAATCTATTATGTATTAATTAATTGTGTTAGTTAATTACATATCATTTAATATTTATTATTTAAATAATTATAAAATTCATTTTAAATTATTAATTACGTAATTAATTAATCACATATTATTTAATACTAAAAGTGTATTAAATAATTAGGTGATAATGTTTAATTAATTAATTATGTTTTACTTAAAATAACTAAGTATAAATTAATAATGTAATTATGTATTATTTAATTAATCACATGTTAATAATGTAATATTTAAATAATTATGTAAATAAATACTTAAAATATAATTATTTACAGAATTGCAAGTTATATTAATTAATTATGTACTTAATTAATAAGTGTTAAATAGATAATTAATTAGTTTTAAATATATATATATATATTAATTACTAGCATATTTAATTTGTATTATTTACTTAAATTGCATAAACGATGTCATATATTAAATAATTATATATGAAATAATTTTAATAAGATATTAAATTATTATGTGATTATACATATCTAATTTATTAAATAATATGTTATTAACTAACAAAATTAATTAATTCATAATTAATTAATCATATATCAATTAATATTAATAGTGTATTAAATAATTAGGTAATTATGTTTAATTAATCAATATGTTTTACTTAAAATTGTTAAATATAAATTAATAATGTAATTATGTATTACTTAATTAATGTGTGTTAATTATGTAATTAAATACTTAATATGTAATAAATTATTTAGATAATTAATTACAATATTACAAAAAATTAATTTACATTAATTGATTATGTACTTAATTAACTAGTGTTAATTACATAATTAGTTTTAAATATATATTAATTTCTTAATTACATAAATGATTAGTTATATATTAAGTAAATTATATATGAAATAACTTTAGTTAGATATTAAATTATTAGGTGATTATATATTAATTAATTAATTACATCTTTTATAAAAAACATTATCCCAATCAAAAACCAAAAATTATCTTTACTTGGTAATCGAACAACTTATCTTTCTTAACAACCTATCTCAACTTAGCTTAGCAAAATTTAATTGGTTTTATATCAAGATAATCTTAAAATTAGCATACTGAAATATAATACTATATAAATTTTTCTAACATTCAATATAAACATGTATGTAGATGTTTTGAATATAAAAAATGAAAGCACACAAAATGATAAATGTAAAATATAAACAGATTCGAGTAGGCTCAAAATCGCGCTACTTAGTCATGAGCCGATTTCAAGCCAGCATATATAAGTTCAATCTAATTTCCAAGCTAGCTAGGGTTGGCTCAAAATCAAATTCTTCCCATCCCTCTAGTAAATTCTGGTGCTAATTCTTCTTTTAATAATCGAGCTATAACTCTATATTGGATTTACATTTGAATTAAAGAGAATGCAGTTTTGACATTGCATTAAAACTAATGAAAATGTCTTTTAAGTTCAGTAAATATTTTAACTCGAATATTACATATTCATTTTTCATTTGAGAAGAATTGGAGGAAAAATTAAAAAGGTGTAACCTGAGGACGGATGATGCGATCCATCTCCAGTAAGATATCTTCTATTGAACAACTTCTAGAATTTGACTGATAGTGAGAGAAAAGATGGTATGCATGCAACAGATCATATGTGCGTGGGTAGGTAGAGAAAGGATTACACCTGTATTAGGAGCCAAAAATGTAAATGATTTATCATACTCTATAAAAGGCATTACAAATGTTCTTATTCTAAGAATTAAGCCAACTGAATAATACTTAATTTTCAGAATAACACAGAATGACAGCTTCTTACCAGTCATGAAAAGCCCCAATTAATCCACGGTCATAAATAGCTGACAGAGTGTTTCTCATAGTCGCTGGCACTATATTCATTACCCATATGGACAAGTCATTCAGCGCAACAGAAAACCCACCATAACAGGCATTCATATCCATAACATTACGGATATCTACCTTGCTTATATTAATCAGTCTCCAATACTGATTAACTTGCTCTTGCCAAAATTTTGTGTCAAGTTCAAACTGTTCTGGAGAGACCCCTGTTCAAAAAGTAATATGTTATGCGAATTTTGCATCTTAGAAAACTATATGAACATAATAAAAAACCTTGATAATTAATTTTCTATAATTCACAAGGCAGCATGCAGCAGACAAAAAACTATAGGATATAGATGGCATAATTTTCAATAAACAAAGCTCCAGCATGGCATGAGAACCTTATATGAAGAACGTATATTCATCAATTAATAAAAAATGGTAATGGTGAAGCAGAAATGCCTCGTTTTATGATGCTAGTCTTGCAACAGGTAATGTAGCATTCTAAGTATGAATTGAAGTAAATGATGACATTTAACCCGTGCGAAGCTAATCAAAGTTTAAGAGCTAAGTACATCTAAAGTTCAAACCGATACCTTCAAGAGTAAGTGAAACCAACTTTTACATATGGTTCGTCTAGTGAAATAAAAAAGAATGCTGCACAGGATATTGATTAAGAAAACTGAGCAAAAAGGCAGACATATAACACGTGAACAAAAGCGTGAGAAAGAAAGGAAGCTATTGTAGGAATGCAGGATGCAACAGACACTTGAAAAGCTACTAAATTTAGAAAATAACGATCTCAAAATTTGTTGGATGAATACAAATCAGAACACTGACAACACGAGTTCAAAGAACAAGAGTACGTTAGTAAATACTAAGAACACGATTAATAGTAAAAGTCGTATTAAGAGAATCAGTTTCGAAACAGAGATATCTGGCAGAAATACAAATTTATGAACGAATTCACTAAATTTGCCATAGCACAGCTATCTTATGAAGTAAGCAATAAACTAAGATGCATGCCAGAATCTGAAGTTATGAATTGAGTTGCAAAAACTACACTTAGAAAGAAAATTTAGAAGATTAGACTACTTGGAAACGTAATGTCATATGAAGAAAAAACTGCTAACCTAATTTTTCAAGAATTTTAGAATAAACTGCAAGCCGATCGGGTCTGGGAGGTAGCTTCTGAAGATTATATTGATTGTTGCTTAATGTTACGCAGTTTTTTAAAGGACTTAGCCACTGTGGTATTGTTTCCTCTGCCGGTTCACATACTGACAGTAAATTTTTTTTTTCATTTTCCAATCGACATGAATCATTATCCTCTTTCAACCATATGGCAGTTTGAACCTGTTGAGCAATAAGCTTCCAACACATATCAGTAGTCAAATTATTCAGTTGCTGCCAAATAACTGGATAGTTTTTATCCTTCCTGTACACAGGAGGAGCTGAGAACACAAAATATCCATTTGGTCGCAAAAGACGGTCAACTTCTTTAAGTAGAATGCCATCTGCAAAAAACAAGGTCGAAAATAGTAATGTTCATGTTGGACCATCAAATATTTAACATCATACAATTTTATCGTTGACAACATATATATAAGTGAAAAAAAGACGAGGGATATTATAATGTAATAAACAGGCGGGATTGTAGCAAATAATAGAAACTTAAATTGAAATAAAATCACAATTATGTTATAATTATAATTGCCAGCGCATTATAGATACAAGCTTCAACCTTCGAAAGTTAGCTCATTTTAGCAGAATCATTTGACAACACAGCTGCAGAGTTTGAATTAGCGCCAGAATTTCTAAGATGCAGTGGTAAATAATGTCGACAACAATAACGCCATACAAGCTAAGCACAATAGAAATTTTATTGAATTGATTTATAGTCGAGCTCAAAAAGAAATAAAGAACTGCTAGAGATTACTGTTACAACTTAAATTAAATCTCAAAATAAAAAGAGCAAAAAATAATCATGTTTCCAAAAAATTTCACACAATTTATGAATTAAAATGGTTCCAAAGAATATAGACTAATATATTGCCATCATACCAGAAAATTGTTTTATATACTAATGAAAATAATTCTTTAACAATGGAAAGAAGTTACCATTTACATGCCAATCAACACGGCATCGTGAGCAGTGAACCATTTCAAAAGATTGTCGAGGAAAAGGTAACTGTTTTGTTGCCAGAACAGATATCATTGCACCAATTCCACGCTCCAAGGCAAATTGAATCTGATTTTCATGGCCATCTTTAGGAGCTAGAGACATTGTTTGAATGTCAAAAGGTTGTAAATAAGCTGAAAAGCTGGCAACACCGCACCCCACATCCAAAACCTGAACAACTCCAGCAGAACTTAAATCCCCTGTTTCATTAGTTGTCATATTCCCAAGCCTGTAAGAGTTAATTAAATAAAAGAGTGAGAAAGAAAGAGAATGTGTGAAAGCTCAGTATTTAATAATAAGATAAAACAAATTGCAATCAAAACCAAGTATAAAGAAAAGTAATGAGCACTTAATCACGAATAATGCTATTTCAAAACATGACATTTCTAATTTGATGTATGCTATACAAATAAATTTCATAGAGATCAATATCCCCCACTACAGCAGGATAAAAATATCTTCTGATAAAAGTCAGGGACTCCCAATAATCTGCAAGCATGCTATGTTAATATAAAAGTGCCACTTAATGGATAAGCAAAGAAAACAACCTGGGGAATGACACAAAGCACATTTTTACAAAAGAACACCAATTTTCAATCAGAGCGATGTAATGAATTTTTTAAGAGGCATTTTGCCAATAGCAAAGTATAGTACATTCACACATATTAAGAAGATGTAGGATCTACAAAGATAGCAAATATGAAGAAATAATTAACCAAAAAACATAATCAATACGAACAGAATTTCAATAATAGTCTAAATAACAACATAAAAACTGATAAAACCTCTATACTTTATCAAAACTGGAATAAGAATAACAGGGTAAGGTAAAGTTAGGAAGAATCAAAACAAATTTGAGAACAACATAGTAAAGTAAAAGGAATCACAGAAACATGATGAAGAGGAAGAAAAAAGTTTATGGTGCGTCAACAGAAGATTAAGATAAAAGCACTAGCTGGTGAAACATGATGTTCAAAAATGAAAGAGAAGAGGGCACATAAAAAATAGAAAAACAAGATGTAAATTTGCCAAACAAAGTTAATTCTCATCTGAAGGCATAATACATAGGTTCATTTGTAGAATAAAATGCTTTTACAGAGGCTTTAATTTACATTAAAGGGAATGAAGGAAATAATGCTAACTATTCTCCTTCAGTGCTCAATCAATAACCATAACAGTTATCAAACGTCATGCCATAACCTACAAAAAGTTAAACCGTATGCTTGAGATTTATAAAGCTATTGTATTCTACAGTAGGTTACAAGAAAAAGCGAAATAATAGGGTGAGAGGAGATAAGAAATCAACATGAGCAAATAAGTTATAGCCAATTGCAGCCATAGTTAGAGATGTTGTCAACAATGTACACAGAAAAGACGTGTTGTGCAAGAAGTATTGTACAGACAAATACACGGCTTATATTTTCAAAGGTTCAAACCTAAATAATGAATGCGGCATTTTAATTTTCTTAAGAAATGTACCTGTTTCAGCTATTTGAAAATTTTATGCAAACATACTTTGGGAAGCTCCATTAATATGTATTGGTGCCCTTGTGCATTGTAAAACATTTATTCTACTTGGCCATCACTGAATATTAGAAGTTAATGCCTGAAATTTTCATATGACATTTGGTTTTATAGTTACATTAAAGTTCTTTTTATTACAGATGTAATAGTTCTCCATAAGAATAAGTTTAATTTACATGTTAGAATTGAAACGATTGGAAAATACTACATATTTTTCAAGAAAATGTGAACCTACTTAAAATGCAAATATAAATCCAAATCCAATATGCTGTATATTGGATTTGGACTCCTACCAAAAATGCAAACACATTCGCCCCATCACTGGGCTATAATATCAGTTGCAAAACTACATAACTGAAACACAATTTTAACGCAAGCTTATGTGCACAAATATAGGCAAAAATTATTAGAACCAAGGCTTTAAAATCAAACAAACATTAAACAATAAAAAATTGTTCAAGTTTCAACAAATCAATCTACATATGATCAGCTATTGAACATAATGATTTTATAAATATTAACTTTACTAATAGTAATAAAAAGGATAAAATAAGAATATTAATAGTGGTTCAAAATGAAACTAAATAGCTTATAAAATACCAAAGTAATTAAATAAAATTATTAATGTTATTTTGATTCATATATGTTTATTTAAATATTAGACTTTTTTATGGCTTGCATAATTTTTTGTTGTGTAATGGAAACTCAAGTGCGTCGAAGCGAACACGCAAAGGCTAGAGATCGATTGAAGATCAATCAAACAAAGAAAAGGCACAAAGGAAGCACGAGGACCTGTTATGGGCACTTGAACCCAGTCAAGCTTCGAGCAATGCATTAGCAACTGAATGTTCGACGCCCAGGTGCACCCTGGCGCCAGAGACATTATAAACACCTGGGGACATCCAATAGCAATAGAAGCTTGGGCTCTTGGGCGCGCCCAAGTGTCGGGAAGATTGTTACAAAAAGCTTGGACAAAATCTTGGGCACCCGAGCACACCTAAGCTCTTTGAAGAGCTCGGGAAAACCCAAAGCGTGAACGCCTGAGCACGCCCTGGGTTCAAACGTCGTTCAGACAAAGCCTAGAAGTTGGCGCACCCAAGCACTGCACATGAAGAATAAGTTGCAGTAGAGCATCAGTCTAACGCCCAAGCGCGCCTAAGCGTCGACCATTCTTAAGTAGTCCAAAACTAGATAGTAAGTTCAGCGCTTGGGGCGCCCAAGCATCGGGACCCAATTTGATAGTAAGTGCGACGCCTGGGCTTGCCAGGCACCTGACGGAGGGTAAGTTACACAATGGTAATTTTCTAGCTGGAAATTGAGGGTTTTTTGGTTATTTTTGAGGGCTGAAAGCTTGGCATATTTCCTTAAGAATAGGGTGAAAATCTATTGTCCAAAGGGCCTTGGTTGTGCTAGTATTCAAGGAGAGAAGCTCATCCCAGCTCATCCTCTTCCTTGTGCCTGAAAGTTCTATTTGTGGGCTACAGTAAATTTATAAATCTTCTCCTTAATTTAGTGGACTATTTTCGTGGTGGTAACTCCGTGGATTTTTACATCTTAGGGTTTTCCATATAAATCGTTGTATCTATCTGTGCTTATTTTTTGTGTACTGTGCTTGCTTTGAGTTTGTGCTTTTTTGTGTTGCTTGAGAAATTATACGTTGTATGATTTGTCTGAGATCCTTGTCAAAATGTTGCAAAAAGGAACTCAAAGTGCTATTTTCATAACAATTGTATTAGAACTTTCGCTTGTAGCTTGATCAAGTTCCAATGAGAGTAATGGCAGATAAAGTGAGATACAAAACTGACAAGTTCAATGGAACCAACTTTGCACTATAGAATGCAGATTGAGGACTTTCTCTACTATAAAAAGTGCTCGATGAACAGCCCTGGGTTTAATCCGCTTATCAGTTGCATCTTTAGTCACCTTCAATATAGTCGATGAAAAAGTCATCGTAAATCTCAGGAACACGCTATCAAGAATGTATGAAAAGCCGTCAGCATCAAATTTTTCATGAAAAAATGCCTCTTTATGAACATGGTAGATGATAGCTCTGTAACAAAACGTCTGAAAAATATCAATAGGGTGACGAGACATCTGAGCTCAATGGGTATAAAATTAAAAGATGAAATCATTGCACATTTGCTACCATCGTCATTGTAAGACAGTTGGGATAGTTTCATTACGACAGTAAGCAGCCCATCTAAAAATGCTACTTTGAAATTTGATGATATTGTTGGTTTAATTCTTAACGAGAAACTTCAAAAGAGATCAAATGGTGATGCATCTACATCAACTCCAAGCGTTAAAGGCAGGAGAAGAAATTTGAACCAAAACCTGAACCACTTATCGAGGTCCAAAAGGAGCAAGTCAAAATTAAAGGGCTCGCATTGAATGCTGGAATTATGACAAAAAATGGTACTTCAAGAAAGATTGTATGGCTCCAAGGAAATGAGCAGCAGCTGGACACTGTGGGGCCACAAACATCACTTTAAAAGAGCTCTCAATGTTGTGGAAAGCAGAAGAAATATGGACCCAAACCTGAACCGAAACTGGGTCCAAAAGAAGCAAGTCAAATTAAAGGGCTGCATTGAATGCTGAAATTATGACAAGAAATGGCACTTTAGGAAAAATTGTATGAATCCAAGGAAATGAACAACAACTGGACACAGTGGTGCAACAAACAACACTTCAAAAGCACTCCCGGATGCTTTAATCTTGTCTTTGGACAACATCGATTCTTGGGTAGTAAACTCGGGCGCATCATTTCACACAAAGCTAAATAAAAACATATTCAAAGTTATGTCGCAATCGACTTCGAAAGAGTACCCGGGGACGACAAAGCGTGCATTACTATCGGCAAAGGAGATGTCAACATCAAAATGACAAACAATTTTACATAGCAGCTAAAGAAAGCTTGACACGTCCCATGATTGAAGAGAAACTTGCTCTCGGTATGTAAATTATCTCGCGGATACAGCACTACATTGATCCGAGAATCATGGAAAGTTACCAAAGGAGCACTAATGGCAGCAAAGGGGAATATCAAAGGGACGCTTTACTTTATCAATAAAGCATCAGATGCTTCAACATCAACCGGTGCAAAAAATTAATATTTGTTGCACAGGAGTCTTGAACATATAAGCGAGAGACAACTATAGTCTCTCCTCTCGCTAGGTAAACTTTCAAATTTAAAATTAAATGATTTGGATTTCTGTGAAGACTGCGCGTTGAGAAATCAAAAAAAAAAATTAACTTTGTGAAAACTGGATGAGATCCCAAAGCGCAGAAACTAGAGATGATCAAATAGATGTTTGGAGTCAAGCTCCAGTGTTTTCTTTGGGCGAATCAAATTATTTTGTTACCTTTATCGACGATCACACTAGAAAGGTGTTGGTTCATTCCTTGAAGAAGAAATTGGATGTAGTGTTAAAAAACCGGTTGGTTGTCGTAGAAAATGAAATCGGACTAAAATTGAATTATTTGAGATTCGATAAAAATGAAGAGTACAGTAATGAATTCAAAAATTTGTTTGTTGAAAGGAGGCTATAAGAGAATGTTCAACCTAAAGAACACTTGAACAAAATGATGCAGCAGAAAGAATGAAATGACCATTACAGTGCGTGCTAGAAAAATGAGACTGTATGCGGGTTTGCCCAAACAGCTTTGGGAGGATGCAGTCAATACAACAGTCCACTTGATTACAATGGGCCTTCAGCGTGATTGAAGGAGTTGTCAGAAAAAAAAATTGAATGGCAAAAAGGTAGATCCCTCATATTTGAAAATATGTAGTTGCTCAGCATATATAAATAAATATATATATATGTATATATATATGTATATATATATATGTATATATATATATGTATATATAAATATATATGCAATATATATGCATATGTATATATATAAATATACATATGTATATATATATGTATATGTATATATATATATGTATATATATATATATATATTGATGCAGAAAATCCAGCAAGCTAGACCCAAAGGCTTTAAAGTGCACATTCATTAAATACATCAGACGAGTTTTGGGACTCAAAATCACAAATTTATCATAAGTAGAAATACTACATTCAATGAAAGAGAGATATACAAGGATCAGGACAGCTCAAAATTGAAAGATCCTGAAGCATTGAATGAGTATATTGAGTGTAAAGACATAAATGAGCCCAAAGAGGAAGCTTATCGAAATGAGCAACATGGAGTTGAACCACAAACTTTTATGGTACAGCTGAGGAGATCTATTAAAGTTTCATGCCCATTGAAAACATATACACCCTCTTATTGTATCTATTGCTAATAGATGGCGGTGAACCAAAGAGCTACGAAGAGGTTATACAAGTGGAAGAATCGAGCAAGTGGGAGCTAGTTATGGAACAAGAAATGCAACCCCTAGAAACAAAATAGTGTATGATCTAAGGAAGCTTCCACAAAAAAATGCACTTCATAATAAATAGGTGTACAAACTGAAGCAAGAATACAATAGTAGCAAACGCTATAATATAAGGCTAGTCATGAAAGGCTTTCAGCAGAAAGAAAGGGTTGACTACATGGAGATCTTCTCTCTAGTACTCAAATTGACAACAATTCATTTGGTATTGAATCTAGTGGGATATTAAGGTCTGCACCTGGAGTAGATGAACGTCAGAACGGCATTCTTTCATGAGGAGCTGGAGGAGAAAATCTACATGTTGCAGCCATAAGGATTTGAGATGAACGGTAAAGAGAATTTGTTGTGAAGGCTTGAGAAGAGCCTGTAACGTTTGAAACAAGTGTTGAGCCTGTGGCACAAAAAATTTTAAAGGTTTATACTGGAGAACCAGTACACTCAATATCAAGTAAATCATTGATATTGCATCAAACAGTTTGATAGTCATTACATAATATTACTATAATATGAAGACGATATATTGATTGCATGAGCAATATGGGAGCAATCCAACACCTCAAGGAATAGTTCTCGCAGGAATTTGAGATGAAAGATCTCAATGGCACTAAACAAATTACAAAAAGGATAAGACTCTGAAACTGAGCCAGCATTTATTATGTTATAAAAATTCTACAAATATTTAACATGAAGACAGCGAAGCCAGTCAACACACCGCTTGGGAGTCACTTCTGTCTATCAAAGAAACAATCATCGAAGGAATAAGATGAGATTAAGAAAATAAAAGCGTTCCATATGCCTCATTCATCAAAAACTTGATATATGCCATGATCTGCACGCATCCAAACATCGCCCATGCAGTGGGAGTAATGAGCAGATTCATGAGCAATCCAAGGAAGGTGCATTCGAAAGTTGTTAAATGAATCTTATGATATTTGAGGAGGACGATGAACAAATCACTACTTTGGAGGATCAAAACTCGAGCTATAAGGATTTGCAAACTAAGATGTAATGAAAGACGTGGACATGAGGCAAAGCACTACAAGATTGGTTTTTACTGTTGAAAATACTATGTTGAAAATACTATTGTGAGCTGGTTATCCAAGCTACAAAAGATTGTAGCACTATCTACCACAAAAGAAGAGTACATTGCAATTATAGAAGCAAGCAAAAAATGATCTGGTTGCAAATCTTTATGGAGGAATTGGGCAATGATAGACAAAATTCCATTCATTTAGCCAAGAATGTTGTATTCCATACCAGAACAAAGCACATTCAGCTTCAGTATCCTTTTATTCAAACACTTCTGGAGGAAGGACATCTTATGCTTATAAATGTCCACACTTTTCAAAATCTAGAAAACATCTTCATGAAGACGATGATGCTGGATAAACAAAAGCTATGCCTAGCTTCAATCGGCCTTGGAACATTAGATCGGGGTTGAACCACCCCACACCACTATGGAAATACATTGCTTGAAGAAGGAAAAAGTCTAATTCGCACTCAATCTCCAAATAGGAGATTATTTGTATGATGGAGCCTCGAGTGTGTCACAGCGAACACAGAAGGTTGGAGATCGATTAAAGATCAATCAAATGAAGAATGAACACAAAGGAACTACGAGAACCTATTTTGAGTGCTTGGCCGCACCCAAACACTAAGCAATGTATTAGAAACAGAAAGTCTTGCGCCTAGGCACGCCCTGGCGCCGGGGACATTGTGGAGCAACCAAGGACTTTTTATCGCAGAAGGATCTTGGGCGTCTGGGCGAGCCCAAGCGCCGGGAAGCTTATCACATAAACTTGGACAGAAGCTTGGGTGCCTAAGCGTGCCCAAACGCTCTAAAAAACTTAACAGGAGCCAAAAGATTGGGTGCTTAGGCGCCCCCAAGCGTCGAACATCATTCAGACAAAACCTAGAAAACAGGTGCTTGGGCGCCTGAGCGCATCTAAGCATTGAACCTGAATAATGAGTTGCCGCATACAGCAAGCCTAAGCGCCTGTTGTTTCTTGCGCACTCCAAAACTAGACAATAAGTCCGTCCCTTGGGTGCACCCAAGCATCGAGACCCAATTTCCTTTTAGCCAGGGGCAGTAAGTCCTATGTCTGGGCACGCCCATGTGCTAGACAAACCGTAAGTTATGCATGATAAATTTCAAGCAAAAAACTGAGGGCAGTTTGGTCATTTGAAAGGGCTAAGGGCTTGGCACATTTAAGGCATCATTGCCTTAAGGTTATTAAGGTAATGATCTATTATCCAAAGAGTCTTGGCTGCTGGTAAGGAGAGAAGCTCTTACCAACTCATCCCCTTCCTTGTGCCCAAAAGTTCTATTTGTGGGCTATGGTAAGTCTATAAACCTTCTCCTTATTTTAGTGGATTATTTTTTGTGGTGGTAGATCAATGGTTTTCCCGTCTTGAGTTTTCCACATAACTCATTATATCTCTCTGTGCTTTTTTTCTATGTGTTGTGTTTGCTTTGGATTTGGGTTTTTGGTGTTGCTTGAGTTGTTATTCGTTGTGTGATTAATTTGGGATCCTCGTCAGAGTGCTGCGAAAGAGAACACAACGTGGTGTTTTCATAACATTCTTCAATACCCATCAATCACATAGTTCGCGCTCTAAGAATAAACTTAAAAGGCAATAAAAATCATCATTTTTATATAAAATGTAGAATTTTAATTTTAACTTTGTTTGGTACTTACAAAATTCTCCTACTTTGTCCTTACATAACAAATTGGGTCAAGTTCATAATCTGAATACAGCAATAATGTCAAGCCTTAGTCCCACAAAATAGGGCTAGCAACATCAATCCTATGTAATTATTATGCACATTCAAATAACAACCCCTCCCTAAGCTCCAAATATTTGAGATCATTATAATGATTTCTTGCAATATCTTTATTTTGTCATTTTCTTCCTCTTTTAACATGGGCAAAGCACAACAACTTTTCTAACTAAGACTTCAAATAATCTAAAAGTAATATGCCCAAAGAAGCCAATATAATCTTTCTCTAAACCAATTCTTTAAATGGATTAAGGATCGCCTCCCCATTTTGACCACAAATATCATTCATGCCACTCAATAGGGACTACCTCATGAGCATTCAGTTGCCCCTAGCAATGTTAGGATTGATGAATTCATGGTTTGGGCTCATTGAAGCATTTTGTTATACATCTCAAGTGTTCTCTTCATTTTTCCTATGATGGCATTGTCTGTTTCCCCAAAATCAAAACACAATGATAATAATCACAAATATTATCACCACTATGCCTTTATACCTTGAATGTTAAATTGCTCAAGTTTTCTCCGCAATTTATCTTGAAAAACAAACAGTATTTAATTCAGCCATTCTCATCAACAAATTAGGTATAACTTTTCAATATAATAATAATTCATATAATTTAATTCATAAGAGATATTATTTATTGATCATTCATATATATATATATATATAAAGAGAGAGAGAGATTGTCAGTTCTACTTTCCTTTTATAGCTCATCTTGCTAAGTCCATCTCATGCTAGTAGTGTTATAAAAGTCTACTTGGTTACCTTAAAGTAGGACAAATATTATTCTGTGCATGTGGTAGGTTATGTTAGTATTTAAAGTTAACTTGTTTTAATATTTGATTTGTAAGTTAGATATTTAATGTTAATTGCATGGATTTATAGAAAGTTTTGAAGTACAAAAATTAAAAAATTGGTGAATATTTGTACATCTATGGTTAAAAAAAATAAATTTCAACATCCCCACAACATGCTAAAATGGTACAAAATTTTATGACTTTGTAAGGTTGTATGAGATAGCTACTCCCAATTTAGCCACCAAATCTCCAACCCCGCCTCAATTTCACCATTATATCCCAACCATTTCTCATCTCCACCATGCCCTCCCCCCTAAAAGTTCACCCTTTTGCAATTAACATTAAGAAATGTAAATGCACCCTTTTTAAAATTTAGAAGAATGTTTTATCCGCTTTTAAGTTTCCTAATTAAAAAACCAATGAATAATATAAAAAAACTTACAGGTTTAAGAAAAAGGGATAGTCAAAAGTTTTAAAGCAATGGAGAAACTTCTAGCCTAAATGTAAATTTAAGGAAAATAGCTGCAAGCCATAAAAGTCTTATGGTTGCATGGTTCCAAGTTTATTTTTCAAGTACACCTATAAAAAATGGCCCTACATCCTCTCATGGACTAAAAATAACATATACTACTAAATAAACTACTAATATCTAAGAATTGGAATGATGCTAGCAATATATTTTCTGGATTACCTTTGAATAAAAATTGTACATTGTTATAAAATACCTGTCAATATACTCAGCAGCGCCATGCTTAAAATGTGTACCCCCGCCAGGAAACCACCATAGCTTACCTTTTTCATGAACCCAGTTTTGTCCTCCTTTCACTTCAGCAAGATGAGAATGATTCACATTACTGCGCCAAACATAATCTCTACTAAGTGGCCATTTTATTGGTATTTTATAGTCAACAGGAGGTGGAACAAGGCAAAACAAGCGTTCCTCTAATGGAGGGCAATGACTCTCAAGCTGCTCTTCTCGAGAAGTATCTAATTTTGGGAGCAGCTTTGTTAAATAAGATGCATCATGACAAGGAATATATTCATGAAATTTCAAAGGGCATACATTAATTCCACTCTCTGGTATTGTTAGCGATTTTGTTCTGTAGGTAAGAGCAACTCTATTTGAGAACTGCAAATCACCTGTAAAGTATGGTTTTAAGACTATAAGTAAGCAATCTTATGAAATAGTTGTCAACTTTACAAAGCTTTTTGCAGCTTATTTATAAAGAGATAGACAAGCTTTTGCAAGCATCACTAGGAGTGATGAATATAATCTGAGAAAAATAATGGTCTATGTTAGAGGAAGGATAATCCGTCATAAACCTCAAAAACATATACAGATTATATGAGCATAATTAAACATATATCTACATATGCAAAAGTGCATACAAATGCGGATTTGTTCAGAATTGTATCTTTCTTTTTCATGCAAAAGTCATATTTCTCATGTAACTTCGAATTTTCCCAAACCCGTACCTAGTCCCATAGCATCAAAATCTCATAATTGCGGTCAATTAGACAAAAAATGAGAAAATTCTCAAAAAAGTTCCACAACTATTGCATATGTTAAATTTGGTACAAGATTTATCAGTACATTAAAATCAATCCCCCAGCTCTTCCAATTGTGTAAGATTTGGTCATGTTGTTTTCTTTAGCAAGAGAAATTGACAGAACTTGGGGTCGGAACGGCTCGGTGAGAGTTTTTTTAGTGATTTTGCTTCTAGCCCTGTTCATAGTTGATGAAAAGAAAACAATGAAAGAAAAAAAGAATTGATTTGGAGAGTTGTGAAACTATTGTTAAAACAATTAAGAGACTAAAACCAATTTGAGCACACTCAAATGTTTTGGAGACTATTTAGACAATTTATTTTACAAAAATAAAGTAAGGAAAAAGTCATTCGATGAGTTATGCATCCAAAAAAGCAATGTGATGAAAACCAAAGCTATTTGGATGCATTCGAATAATTAACAAGATGCAACCATTATCATTCATACAATTGACAAAATAACAGCATACAACTACGCAGATTCAATCATAAATTAAACACTTATTTGTTGCTTTTTGGAATTACATTAGAAACGGAAATCCACCCTTCCTTTCATCAGAATCTTCCCTATTACAATAATTTGCTTGCAACACGCCAAATTTTCACAAGGCACTAGCACTTTAGCTCCAACACGACATAACAAATGATATCTTAGACTTAACCCTAAATCTATGAAGCCACAGATCTGTCCAACCAGACTTCTTTAGCTCACCAAAACTTCAAACTTACTGGAAAAAAAAAACATGAATTTCATCTACTAAATTAACTAACAGAATAAAAACACAATACAGCAACATTATAGAGTAAGAAAGCTAGTCTAATTCCCAAGCTAAATCCACCGCTGCCGTTCCAACAAGGCAAAAGCATTGAACTACCCGCCATTTTCATCAAACAATCCCCATCTGAACTGCAGTTTCGAGTTGCTACATTTCTCTATAATGTGTACACTTCTATCTCGACCTCAAATTCTAATTAGGGCAGAGAAAGACGACACCTTTTAATAAAGCAGAGAAGCTCGTGTCGCCGGAGCCAATGATAACGGTGGGAGCGGTGCCGAAGAGAGTACCGACGTAAAAGGAACCGACCATGAAAAAGAAGCCAGCAATAATTAGTTGCACAGTGCTGGAATCGAACGCCGCCGGGAACATCTCGGCGAAAGGAAGTAAGATTAAGATTGACCTCGCCCGTCTTCAGTTCATTTCAAGGAAATCGGTCGTGGTGAGAACTGAAAGAGCTGCCATAATTAGAAATAATATTAGTTTATTATATCTTTTTCTTTATATAAATAAATAACTTTCAAAAAATATAAAAAAAAAATATGTGCATTCTAATGATTTGATCAAAAATATATATATATATATATATATATATATATCAAGTGGGTGGTGTGCGATATTTCTTAATATAATTAAAAAATATGAAATTAAGGAGGAAAAAATTAAAAAAATATATCCAAAATTAAGAATTTTGTTATTATATTTTGTTTTAGTGCTAGTATCATAATTTTAGTATAATTAATATATATACACTTAATATTAAATTAGTAATAATTGAGATTTATTTAATAAAATTATGATTATATTTATATTAAAAATATTTAATTATCTAAGAAAATTTGAGCAATTAATGAATAGTTCTACAAAAATATTTTATTTTTTAATTAAAAAAAAAAGGAAGAATAAAATATGAGAGAAAAAAATTTTATTGGAGGGATAGAAAGAGATGTGTAAATATATGACAAGTGTTAATTATTAAAATATAAAATGATAATGATTGAAATAATAATATAATAATATTTATAATGATTATAGTAATGATTATAATAATAATGATGTTAGCAATGATGATAATTTTATTGATGATCATACTGATAATAATAGGATACATATTATTATATAAAAGTTCTTGCTATGGAAAATATGTCATATATTATATAAAGGTGATAATATTTTAAAAGTTCTTGCTATGCAGTTAATGAATCTTTTTATAACATTTTATGTACTTAGTTTATTATTGGTGGAATTTAAAATCATAACTGTCAGCATGTGGAGATAAATTTGATTGCCAAAGAAAATGCTGACAAAGTATCGATGGGTTTTGGGGCAGGCACCCAACAGGGCCTGCAACCCGGGGATGGGGCACCTCGGCACGCCTAAGATTTTGCGCTGTTGTTTGGGCATCGAGAAACAAGCGCCCAAGCCCTTGTGAACAAGTTCAGCCCGAAGCTTGGGTGCCCAAGTGCCTATGGAAATGCCTCCATGAATTGGCGTGTTTCCTGAGTGAATTAAGGAAACTCGTGGGCTAATTTGGGTCTTTATTGAGCCATTTGAGAGTTGGTATTTTAGCCAACATTATGCGATGACTTATAGTGCTTTTAGATCATTTTGTAGAAACCGCTCTTTCTTGAAACTCTGGAATTCGAGATTGAGAGAAATCTAATAGAAGAAAAAATTCAGAAGGCCTAAACGTGGGTGGTTCCTTCTTGCTCTTAAAATCGATAAGCACGCTTGTAACTGTGTGAATATTTTGTTCATAGTGAATTTTTTTTTTGGTAATGTGGTTCTGTGATTTTTCTCATTTTTTAAATTTTCTATATAAAATATCTTGTAATCATACGCTTGGGTTATTATGTGGTTTGTGCTGTGGTTGTATTTTCTTGCTTGTGTTGTTTTATTTTCATATATTGCTTTGATGACTCTCAATGATTCAAATCTTCAGTTGCATTCTCTACACTAACACTTCTTTCCTTTGAACTCTTAAAAATAGTACGAAGATGTTTTACAATTTTTAATTTCTTTCATATTGTAATAGTAGAATAGAATATAAAAGTGATTTCAAGTATTATATATATATATATATATAATTTTTAAAATGCTGTATGCATTTTTAATGCAATGAAATACAAATCTTAGTTTATTATCACAGAAATATACTCAAAGTGCATCAAATTTCAATAATTCTCATAATTTCAAATCAATGAGTCCATAAATATATATAGTGATTCTTATCTATAAAATTTAGTTCAGGATATTTTGTCTTTCTTGTGAACGAGGATACTGTGAACGAGGATTGAAAGCTAAAACCACTTCAAAGCATAACCTATAATGAGTGCCAAAGCAATACTTGTTTTCTTCATCATAAAGCACTGACAGGACATTTTCCACCACTGCGTGCCCTTTTCACTTTTTATTCATGCACAAGTGTCCCTCCCACCAAGGGATATACTTTGCAGCAAATGATCATTCTCTTCTTTCGCCTTCCTTAATCAGCCCTCTCTTCTGCCTTGCAATCCTCCTCTTCCTTCCACCATGGTTCAGAGGAAAGCTCCGGGCAAGCCAATCCCCTCAATTCAACAGTATTCAAGAACAAAGGCAGGAGCTGATCTCAAGAAGACGATGAAGACTTCTTTTATCCCAGAAAGAAACTACATGAAGCCGACGAGCAGCTCAGAAGCAAGGAAAGGGATCCCGAAGGTAACGGTCATTTCTCCCGTTTGTAATGAAAAGAAGAATTCAAATTCCTCTTCCTTGGATCCATTTTCTCATAAAACTGTAAAGGAACTGACCAGGCAGTCTAGTTTGAAACCCGCGAGATCTTCGATGAAGAAGAGCTCCGCGGTTAACAGAGCAACCTGCTCCTCTACTCTGAAGAATTCTAAGTTTTCGTCAAGTTCAGAGCTCAAGTATGGAGCTTCGAAGCTGAGAGTCTGCCCTTATACTTATTGTTCTCTTAACGGACATGTGAATGATGAGCCTCTGCCTCCTCTTAAGTGCTTCATTTCTGCAGGAAGGAAGCTGCTTGAGACTCAGAGAGATGTGAAAAGGAAGGACCTTTATTCATTTCAGAACAGTAAGATAGACAAGGAAAGGGAGGAGAAAGATCATGATACGGATCAGGGCAGCGAATTTTCGCAAGATGAAATGAATGGTGTCATGATGGACTTTCTCGAGTACGTGGAATTTGATCATGAGATAGCGGCGTTCATCAAAGGGAGCGAGGAAGAAGATGCCCAAATCAAGCTGCCAAAAATCCAAACTTTAAACATGGATTGGGAGGAAAGATTAGCCCTTTTCCCAGAAGAGCAACTTTCCCAAACAATAGCAAATAGTTACGCCCCATCCGAAGAAGAAGAGGAAGAAGACGATCCAGAGATTCAAAACCCTCCAAATGGTTTTGCTACAGATAACAGTCAAAATGAAGGCATTTCAAGCTCAGGATGGAATTTTTTAAAAAGGGGAGCACCGAATTTCCTCTCTATAGAGCCTTATGATCCGGGCCAGATGGAAAAGGTCGATCTCAGGCACCAGATGTTGGATGCGAGAAGGAATGCCGAAGAATGGATGATAGATTACGCCCTCCAGCTAGCAGTTATGAAGCTAAGTCCTGTTCGAAAGAGGAATGTGGCTCTGCTCGTCGAAGCCTTCGAGACCGTTATTCCGACAGCAAAGTGCGAGAGACCTCTTATTAATGGCACAACAGCCCTCAATCAGCTGAGTTTTCAAGCATGCAATTAGCTGTGAATGAATTTCCTTCAATGGATGCTTAATTCTAGGCTTTCATGTTGTTCTGACAGAGTGCTCTGAGTAATCAGGCGCACTAGAATAAGAATGATATGTATATTAGTGTGTGATCTAATTATGCTTATGAACATCTATGTTCTACTCTAGGCTTCTCCTGGCTTTATAGATGGAATGAGCATTAAGTGCTTTTACTGTTGCTTTTGCCTTTTTAAAATCGAATTTCAATCAAGTGTCTACTAAATATTGTGTTGGGATCGAATAGAGTTTAAACCAAAAGCGGAACAAAAAGAAACTTAGTGAGCGTTGAGAAACGGATAAATTAAAGTAAGAAAAAAATAAGCACATAAAATAATCACAGCCACAAGACAGAAATTATGTGGTTCGGTGATCACACATACGTCCACGGGGAGAAGAGCAAAATTTCACTAAAATTAGAGAGGAATACAAATAGTTTAAGGTTAGAGAATCCTTACAAAACCTTCTCTTAGAGATCTTCTATTGTATCTTGTGTCATGAAACTCTTGCATATCAAGTCCTATTTATAAGTCATCCTTGATTCCCAAGAGTTACAAATTTTAATCTCTCAATTAAGGACATAAAGAAAACTTTCAAATCCATAATTTTCGAAACGGAAGTTATTAATGCGGCAGTTTCTTAATACCATATTTGAGAGATTTAATTATATATATAGAAAATTAATTTCCTTTAATTTTTCTTTAATTAAGGAAACTTAATTTTCTTTAATTTAGGAAAAATTAATTTCCATTAATTTTCCTTCAATTAAGAAAAAAATAATTTTTCTTAATTTTTCTTCAATTCTCCACCTCAGGTCTCATGTACTTCACATGAGAACTAAAATCTTATACTCTCGATCAATACGACTGCACCAAGTTGGTTGCCTACGTATCTCCCTCCCATAGGAATCAAGCTATCCATAGTTTCACCAAAGGAGAAGTCTATTAATGCTTCTCCAAATTTACCAAAAATTTACAATGGGTGAATTTTTGAACAGTGAGTACCTTTGTCATCATATCCGCGGGGTTGTTTTTGGTATCGATCTTCTCTAGTAAGATCTTACCATCTTCGATAACATCTCGAATGAAATGATGTCGGACATCAATATACTTTGTGTGAGCATGACAAACTGGATTAGTAGCTAAAAATATAGCGCTCGGGATATCGCAATGTACTATTATCTCCTTTTGTTCTGCACCCAGATCTTTCAGCAAGCCTTTCATCCAAATAGCTTCCTTAAATGCCTCAGTAACTACCATATATTCAGCTTCCGTTGTTGACAAGGCAATTGTAGATTGAAGGGTTGACCTCTACCCTACTAGACTTCCTGCAAGTGTGAATATATAACCAGTTGTTGACCTTCTTCGATCCAAATCTCTGACATAGTCGGAGTCCGCATGTCCCACGCACAAGTCAGCTATTGAGGGAAGCTTCTGAAATAATAATCCAACACCATTTGTACCTTTCAAGTACCTGAAAATTCCCATCACTGCTTTTCAATGATCCTTCCCCGGATTATGCATGTAGCGGCTCACAACTCCAACAGTTTGTGCCAAATCTGGTCTAGTGCAAACCATAACATACATCAAGCTCCCAACTGCACTAGTATACGGCACTGTGTGCATTTCTTCTTTTTCAAAATTTGACTTCAGACATTGCTCTGCAGATAGGCGAAAATGAGATGCTAGAGGTATACTTATAAACTTTGTATTTTCTTCAATCCTAAACCTCTTTAGCACTTTCTCAAAATACCCCTTCTGGGTTAACCAAACCTTCACTGCAATTTTGTCTCTACAGATTTTCATTTCTAATATTTTCTTTGCTTCTCCCAGATTCTTCATTTCAAAGTTCTTTGATAATTGATCCTTCATATTATCCATTTCTGACTGATTTGAAGTAGCTATCAACATATCGTCAACATACAATAACAAATAAATGAAGTTATTTTGAGGCAGCATCTTAAAATATACACAATGGTCAAACTAGCTTCTGCAGTACTCCTCTTTTTGCATAAATTGATCAAATTTTCTGTACCATTGCTTCGGTGATTGCTTTAGCCCATATAGAGACTTGTTTAGTTTACATACCAAATCTCCTTTTCCTGGCTCACTATACCTTGGGGGTTGCATCATATAGATCTCATCCTTTAGTTCTCCGTGCAAGAATGCTGTCTTCACATCAAGCTGCTCAAGCAGCAAGTCGAACTGTGCCACCAAAGCTAAAAGCACATGGATCGAGGAGTGTTTCACAACTGGGGAAAACACCTCATCATAATCGACCCCTTCCTTCTGAGCAAAGCCATTTGCCACAAGTCTAGCTTTATAGTGCACATCAGCTTCGGATGAACCTTCTTTCTTTGCATACACCCATTTGCACTCAATAGCTTTTCTTCCTGGAGGGAGTTTCTCCAACATCCATACCTTATTTTTGTGAAGAGACTCAATCTCTTCATTCATAGCCTGCTTTCATAAATTTTCTTCTGAGTCTGTCACCGCTTCTTTGAAGTGAGAGGGAACATCTTCCTCCACTACAGACAATACAAATGTGACGTAGTCTCTAAGCTAGGCTGGCTATTGAGGTGCATTCTTTCTAGGTCTATTTTTAGCAATTAACTCCTGAGTTGGAGCCTTACCATCAATATCAATTTGCTCTTCATCATCACCAACGTGGTCGTCATCTGTAGGAGTATCTTCAATGTGATGTGAAGTTTCCTGTATAACAAATGGGGTAACATCAAACCCCACTCCCTGTCTTCCTATTAGAGTCTCAATATTATTCTCCACCTGATGAGAACTTCTCTGTCTCAAGAAATACTCTTCATCAAAGATGACATCCCTGCTCACTACGATCCTCTTGTCAATTGGATCATACAATTTGTAGCCCTTCATGCCACATCTGAAGCCCACGAAAATTGCTTTTCTGGCCTGCGGTTCAAGCTTATCATTCTTAACATGGTAGTAAGCTGGGCTGCCAAAAATCTTCAGCTGATCATAATCTGTGGCAGGATGTCCTAACCACAACTCAATTAGAGTTTTCTTGTTAAGTGTGGCAGATGGCAGATGGTTCACAAAGTAGCAAGCATAGTCTAGGGCTTCCGCCCAATAGACTCTCTCCAACCCAGCATTGGACAACATACACCGCACCTTTTCCACCAAGGTACGGTTCATTCGCTCTGCTACCCCGTTCTGTTGCGGTATTTCTTCGCTCAATCCCTGAATCTTGACATTCCTTAACAAAAGAATCGGATGTGAATTCTCCGCCATTGTCTGAATGGATAATCTTGATTCTTTTGCCCGTTTGATTCTCCACCATCTTCTTTCAGTTTATGAATACCTCCGGTACATTTGCTTTGCTCTTCAAAGTGTACACCGATACAAATCTGGAGTAATCATTTATAAAAGAAACAAAATATCTTTGACCACCAAATGATGTAGTATTCGTTGGTCCCCATACATCTGTGTGTATATATTCTAATATACCTTTGGTGTTGTGGAGGCCAACACCAAAGGGCTTGCATGTTTTCTTGCCAAAAATATAATATTCACAAAATTGTAATTTGCAACAATTTATACCTTTGATGAGCCACTCTTTCTCCAATGCCTTCAGTGATAGTTATCCTGCATGTGCTAATCTCATATGCCACAACATCATGGCATCTTTAGAGTCCTCAGCCATAGTCACTGTACCTGTCACTGTACTTCCTTGCAAGTAGTAGAGGTTCTGTTGTCTGACTCCTCTTAAGTAAGTCATTGCACCTTTGCTGATCTTCAGAACTCCTGCCTCAATCACCACCTTAAATCCCTTGGCTTCTAAGGTCCCAATAGACAGAAGACTCTTCTTGATTTCTGGCACGTGTCTGACTTCCTTTAGTTCCTGAACTATTCCTAAATATGTCCTTATCAGCACACTACCAACTCCTGTAATTCGGCAAGTAGCATCATTTCCCATTGTGACTGCACCACTGTCCGTTTCCCTATACGAACAGAACCAATCTTTCTGGGAGCAAATATGATATGTTGCACTGGTGTCCATGATCCAACTGGAGTTGTCTACTATTAGACCCATAGAAACTAATTCAAGAGATACATCAGAGTATGAACCCTCCACCACATTTTGAATCATATTGGCCTCTGAAGATCCACTAACCCGCTGCTTGTCTTTCAACTTTGGGCAGTCCTTCTTCCAATGTCCTGTCTCTAAACAGAATGCGCACTGATTGCGTCCAATGCATCGGCCTCTCGATTTCCCCATTTTTTGGAAGTCTGCATTCTTCTTTGGCCATTGCTTCTTCTTCTCTGGTCTTCCCCTCTGGAGTGTAAGTGCCTTTGCCATATCATATTTGGTAAACTCCTTATCCCTTCTTCTGAACTCATAATTCACAAGGGCTGTAGTCACCTCCTCATACTTCAAAACATCCTTCCCATGGATCAACGTCATGGTGAAGTGCTCGTACTCGTCTGGCAACAAGTTCAGCAATGACAGGGCCTTGTCTTCATTCTCCATGGTCTCATCCAAATTTAGTAAATCCGCCAATAGCTTTGTGAATTTATTCAGGTGTTCATCAATGGAAATCCCTCTTCTCATCTGAAATCTATAGAGTCGCCTTTTCATATGGAGTCTATTCTCCATGCTCGTCGTCAAGTACTTAGCATCTAAAAATTTCTATAATTTCCACGTCGATGTCTCCATCATAACTGCATACTTGATCTCCTGAGTCAAATAGTTTCGGATCAAGCCACATGCACTGCGGTTCATCTTGATCCAGCCCCTCTCTGAAATTTCCTCTGGTTTTTCTTCGCCATCCAGAGCATCTTTAAGATTTATGGCACACAGTGCGTCTGTCTCCTCACACCGCCACATCCCAAAGTTGTTCTTCCCATCAAATTTGACCACATCTATTTTAGTCGGATGTGTCACAACTTGGTGAAGACTCCTCTCCACCACCGACGATGACGAAGGTCCAACCACCTCTTCTCCTCCTTCAGCCATGTTTATCTTCTTGCTTTAATAAAACTTAATCACAAACTAACAATTAGCTCAAGCAAAAACCCCAGCCTTTAAGAATGAACTAGGGAAACCAAACCTTTCTCTGATATCACTTGTTGGGATCGAATAGAGTTTAAACTAAAAGTGAAACAAAAAGAAACTTGAGTGAGCATTGAGAAACTGAAAAATTAAAGTAAGAAAAAAATAAGCACATAAAATAATCACTATCACAAGATATAAATTATGTGATTCGGTGATCATACCTATGTCCACGGGGAGGAGAGTAAAATTTCACTAAAATCAGAGAGGAATACAAATGGTTTAAGGTTAGAGAACTCTTACAAAACTTTCTCTTGGAGATCTTCTCTTGTATCTTGTGTCATGAAATTCTTACATATCAAGGCCTATTTATAAGCCATCTTTGGTTCCCAAGAGTTACAAATTCAAATCTCTCAATTAAGGACATAAAGAAAACTTCCAAATCCATAATTTCTGAAACGGAAGTTATTAATGTGGCAGTTTCTTAATACCATATTTGAGAAATTTAATTATATATGTAGAAAATTAAATTCCTTTAATTTTTTTTAATTAAGGAAACTTAATTTCCTTTAATTTAGAAAAAATTAATTTCCTTTAATTTACTTCAATAAAGGAAAAATTAATTTTCCTTCACATTGGAGCAATTTTATGCAATTTTCTCTATGAAATGATTCAAAATCTTTGCAAAGGTTTGATTTTTGCTTAGAAAATATTAGAAACATAATGAGTTTTACATGATCAATAAGGTATAGCCAGAAATGATATGCATGTTCTTTGTGGAGAGTACAACTAATGCTTTCGAAATCGAACAGAACAATGTTTATCAGTTAGTTGAATCTAGGATTATTTTGCAATTTGGTATGACAGCTATTTAGCATCTTATGCTGTTTTTTATTATCGTTTTATACTTTTTTTGGAGTATTAAACTGGTTGATGAGTGATATGTTGATAGCTACGCTGCTTTTTTACAAACGAACACCTTATTGCCATGATTGACGATTAAAGAAAGCATTTTATAAAAGTCTTCTTTTTGAAATAATTATTCACTGTCTATGGAGCTGCAAAGCTGAAAATTACATTAGTAAATGATTCTGATTGATAATAATTGCTGGATTTGTTATATAGGAAAACTAAATGTGCTTATATTATCTAATAGATACTCTTTGCTTAATATCTTAGCTGAAAGATTCATATTATTGCGGCCTGGGCCTGGTTTGCATTAACATCCTTTTAAACATTAGCATACTGTATTTTTTTGGAAGGATTTTTTTTCTTAATTTTTCTTCTAAGTACATGATGGATGTGTAAGCTTATTTCAATATGGGAGCCAAGAGGTGAAAATTGCTCCATCTTCTTGGAGAAAAAATGCTATTTGGTGAAGTTTGTAATTTTGCATTGTTGCTCCTTAGCCTTTTTATATTTTTGCTAAAGCTAGAGTTGAAGTAGCGTGTGATTTCTAGTGACAGACATCTTCTTCCAAGAGATGAGTAAGATCTGTAATTACTTCAAATTTTCTTCATAGTGGAATTTTGGGTTATGGTATATCTTCGTGATTTTTCCCAAATTGAGTTTTTCACATAAATCTGGTGGTCTTTGTTTATTTTTTTGTGATCTACGATTGTGTTACGTTTTTGCTTCGATTATTTTTATCTAAGAAAACAAATGTTTGGATACATTACATCTATCCCTATACATCATAATATGAGCAAGATAATAATGAGATTCTTGCACTATGAAAAGGGAACAATTCTTTTTATTTAAAAGAATTTTAGATATGCTTGGATGTCTTAAGCTAATGTTCTTTGTACTAAATGGATTTGATTAAATATCATTGACTTAAGTTTGGTTGTTTCATGAGTTTTGTGCTATAAAAGCTGTGGATAATTTTCTTAAAAGGGGCTTAGCTTGCTCTACATTTTGCTCATTATATTGTTGGAAAATGAAATTATGCATTTCATCTTCATCAATTGAGAACACTCTTAAAATAAGTAAAACATTTGAGAGATTTAATCTACCACCCTCACAATCTCAAGTTCTTAAGTTTGGTAATATCAAGATTGCATAAAAAACATAAATGCTATATGCTAACCTAAGGATCAAATCAAGGAAATGCTATTTTAATTATTTTAAACAAAATAAAAATCAATATTCATAATAATATCTATTCACACCATAAACCACATTAAAGAGACACTACATTAATATCACCAATATTTGAACAACTACAACATCCATAGAAATATAGAAATGAATAAATGTACTATAAATGTAATTATTGTCAGTACCTGATGGAGATCTATTAACTCACCAAGTTGGAAAACAATAATAAGACTGAGCCAAATCATATTAAATGCCACATTGTAACCTGTATCTACAATGACGCACCCAAATGCACTGTATGCATGACTAGAGACGTGATTGAGGTCTATAAATACCCCTCAGAGACAGTTTATTCATTTATAATCTACATTTTTATGCTACTGAAATCTCGTAAGTCTCCTAGGTTTGTGTAGCCATCATTAGTGGATCGTGTTAGAGTTTGAATCATGGTGTGAGGGTTAAATTTTGATCATTTTGCTTGTCGTAAGGTAATCGATCGCAACCCAAATTTTAGTTTTATTAATTGTGTACATAATATTTTATACATTAGCCTTCATTGATCATGTAGATTATTGGAATTATAATTGTGCAACTTAATATTTTTTATATATTGTTGTCATGCTTGAATTATTTTGTTGTCATGCTTGAATTATTTTGTTATCATGATGAGTAATTACATGATTATGATTGTGCAACTTAATTTGAGGGTCTTATGTGAGATTACTATGAGTAGTTTATTGTAAATCATTATATTAAATTTATCTATTTCATTTTATTTAAAATTGGATTAGCTAGTTGTTGAGGATTAAATGTAATGACTCAGTATTAGAGTGGATAATATGATCAAACACTAAGTGTTACTGTAGTGCTTAATATTGTGTTAGCAAGTCTTAACATATTATTAAGTATTACTAGGGCAGAGGATTTATCAGATGAAAAAGATAGTTGCATTTATAAATAAATAATAACTAATATTATTTTAGCCATCCAAATAAATAAAGAAAAAAAAATATTCATCTTAAATAAGAAATTAAAAGGTCCCAAACATGTTTAACTTATACAATGTTAATTAAAAGAACACTCATCCTCACATTTAAAGGAAATAAATATGAATGAAAGCTCTAAGTCTGCTCTTAGTCTTCCAGATCCATTCCTAACTCACCTGCTAGATCATCTCTAAGCTCTTGGTCTACCGTATTTAACTTTTAATATGATAGGGCACTACTAATAAAAGAAAAAGTAGTTAAACTTAATAAGTCTATGTATATTTTAAGGTTAACATTTTTATTAGTTGTTAGAAGAAACCATGATAATCAAATTGCAAGTATAAATAAGTGGAGCACAATACTAAAAAGGAAAGAAGTACTAAAAAGTAAAATGATAGGTAAAAACAAGTAATGTACAATGTATATAATGAATTCCTACAAGAAATAAGTAGTGTCAATAAACATGTGTGTAAACTAATATAAGCTGGGTGTGAGCAAAAAAATACATGTTGAGAACGATAAAGACAATTTAAAGAATGCTATTATAACAACCCAAGTTGTTACTCAGAATAAATAAATACTTGTCAGATCAAAAATCTGAGTGCGCCATTGCGTTCCTCACCCCTCAATTAGCTAGGGGTGATTTATTGGGAATTTTTGAGATACTTTTAAGCAGTTAAATTTAATTAATAAAATGAATATAATTTAATTAAATAATAATATTTCAAATAGCATATAATGGCGTCGTTCACTTAACCTTAACGCCGCTTCCGTTTTCTTCTTTCACCGTTAGAATCTAACGGTAAAGGCGAACCGTTCGATCAGCCGATCGAACGGTCCGCATGCGTCTTCCCCGATCGAAGACGGGAGGCCTCCGCGTGTCTGCAGGCGAGATACGCAGCGCGCGCCTCGCTCGGCAGATGGCTTCCCCACCGCTTCTAAGACATAATATTATCCTTTTCGCTTCATTTCACTCGGATTGCATCTTTGAATCTTCAGCTAAGCGTGCCGATAAGTTCATCGAAGGATCAAGACTTTGAGCCTTCATTCACCGTCCATTTTCAGGTACCGTCCTTCCTTCAAAATCTTATTACGTTACTCCAAATGAAATTCGAATATCTATTTCATATCCTAGATTATTGATTGAGTGGGACCGATCGGACTCTAACGATTTCAATCGATCCAATTTGACATTTTATATACAGTTATTACCGTTACCCCTCATCGTTCTTAGAAATTAGGGTTGATCGTTTCTCGAAGCCTCGATCATCTCAAGTCCAGATCCCTTAGCTGATGGAAAGTACTAGATTAGCTCTTTTCGTAGCCATATGATCTGGCCATAATCGTCGCCATTAAGATCCCTAATCGGCATGCCCTAGTTTGGCTTTGCTTCGGCCTGTCGAAGAAGACGCCGGCCCATTTGGGGCTGGACCGGGTCAGACGCGACCCATGAAGTCGAAGCCGGGTCGCGTGCGTGTCGAGATGGTGGGACCCTCACACAGACCGATGACCAGTCCAGCCTCGACACGTGTCCCGCCTGACGGGCAGGTCAGGTCGTGAACCCCACACTGCTCGAACCAGCCAATGCTGTGCTGACGCGTGTCCTGCACGCTGGCACTGTCGCTGTCGCTGGCGCGGCCGTGGGTCCCACCTGCAGAGATAAAAAGTTAATTTGTATATATTAAAAGAATTAAGGGTTTATTATTTAATTTCTATTTAATTGAGACATATTTAAATTAATTAATAAATTATGAAACATTAAACATTATTATCTTGCAATTTATTCATCCAAATTATGCAAAATTATATATCATTAGATTCAACAAAAATAGAGGAATAATATGGCACTATCAATTTTGCATTTGGACCTATATTTTAGCAAAGTGATTTTTAGGGTTTAATTAAGTTAAAATAAATATCACAAAATTTCATTTAACCATAATTTTGTACCTAATGGTCCAAACATATTGAATATGGGTCTTAAAGTGATCAGAAAACCCTAAGGATTAATTTGGTAGTATTCATCTTGCTGTTTGGATTAGTATTTGCCTAATGACATTTAGGACCTAACCCTAATTACCCTAATTAGACCTAGAACTTCAATTAAACATAACTTGGTCAATTGAGCTCCAAATTTAATAATCCAAAGATCCATTTAGATCAGAAAAGCCTAATTAACAGTAATCTATAAAAATATTTTAGATCCAACGATTAGATTTGCTAATCACCCCTAATCACCCTAAATATTGATTAGTGAATATTAGCAAATCTAGTAACCCAAATTGAGTAATTTAAGTTTCAGAGGACTCATAGAATCATTTAAAATCAATTTGTAAAGTTGGATTAGTGTTTGGGTGATTAATTTTGCTAATCACTCATTAATTACTCTTAACCTTAATTATGTCTTAACTTAGTCAAATTAGATCCAAATTAAGCCTACCACATGTCATTATATTAGTGGACTAATTGTAAACCACAGCCACTGATTTTGCTCAATTTGGACACTAATTAACAAAGTTGGGATTTTTGACCCATAATTAAGAATTCCTTAACCACCTTTTAACCCTAAAACTTGTATTGGTCATAACTTGGCCAATACTTATCAGAATTTAGCAAATTTAGATTCTATGAAAAGCTTAGACAGAAAAGGTCAATAATCTAAAAGAAAACTTAACTTTTATATAGCCAAATTCCTAATTTTTCCTTATGAGTCAAATTCACTAATTTGATCTCATATGGCTTAATAATCACCCAAAATTAATTTAGTTGCTGTCTAATCCTACATTAGACAGTAAGAAATACTTTCCAAAAGAAAATTTTAGAATATAAGTTCTAGATCAAAATTTGATCTTTTGAACCCGTAAGTAGGGGCAAAATGGTCATTTTGCCCAAATTTAGGGTTTAGCCTTTAAAAGCCCTAAATTCAATTTCTAATCACTAAAATCAGTAAATAGAATGATTTAGAACTGAAATTAATCAAATCCAAGTCTAATTAGATTTTGATTAAAATCTCAAAATTTGCTCCTTAAGGAAAATTTCCTAAGTCTTAAGAGAGTGATTTCTCCTTCTTTAATCATTCTTAGACCCATCCTTAGGTCTTATAATATTAGTTAGGATGTGTGTCTTGAGAGATACTCTTAGTAATTAAGAGCCTTAATTCTTAAGATTATGAATAAATCTTAAGTTAGAATTTATCTGTTGAGTAAATTGGGTTACTCAATAGGTAAAACCTTGAGTTTACTAGTTTCTAGATTTTCTCAGTTTATTAAATGATTATTTGATCTTTAAACCCTAGAATTAAGGATAGAGATCTATCCTAATAAATTGATTTATCATTAGGACTTGCCTTAACTTAATCTGTGAGATTTAGGTTCTAAATATTATACCCTTAGATTATACCTATAGATTAAGTGATTATACCCCATCATCTGGAGTCTAACTCTTAATCTTTTCATCTTGATTTGGCTAATCAAGATGAGATTGGGATGAATTAAATTACAAAACTAGGTCGATGATTTATTCACTTTAACCAAATAATCGTCTTTTGATTTAGTTATAATTAGGACTTGGCTAGTTCTAATTATCTTCAACTAGTAGGATTCGTGATTCTAAGTTACAGAACATATAAGAATTGATGATTATGAAACTTATGTAACTTAGAGTAGATAGAACGAATAAAGTAGATAACAACGGATATCACCTGTATTTTAGATAGAGTTTCTTGCTCACTTTGATTTTGATGTTTCGCATTCCTTGATTTTGAGCCTTATACCTTGAACATATATTATGTAGTTAAGATATTTAATAAATATCTTATGTCAATTTTGAACATTCATAAGCAGCATTATGTTTTTATTTCATAAGTGGTTTGTAAGGTGTAGCTTGATTAGTATACCTCTTCGATCAACCCGTTCGGGTTGACAACCTTAAAAGGGTTTAATGTCCGACAGTCTATGGCCATGCCTAGTCCAAGTGATAGGATGGATAAACTCTTGCCATACTGACTATAGAGTCAGGATTCTGATATGGTTATACTAATTCATGTACACTTACATTCAGTTATATCTTAGCTCATCAAGCTAAGAGTTTTCAGTGATGTTCAGTTCAGAGTTTCTTAGCTCATCAGGCTAAGATTTGCTGAGTATATTTTCAGTTTGAGTGGCTTAGTTGGTCACTGCAGTTTCCATTTTTCAGTTACTGTTTTACTTGCATATTCTGCATTGTAGCACTGTTTTACTTACAGCTTTCCTGTGCGTGTTATATATAGGATGCTAATTTTACTTACTATTTTCATATGCTCACATAGGATGTTAGTTGTTTTCAGATTTATATGGTTAAATTTCTATATGTTACTTAGCATAATCTGTTGATCATAAGCAAGTTTAAGTAGTATTTTCTTTACAGTTTTGTTTAGTCTTTCTTTTCTTACCTGTCTTTGTTGCAGTTGCTTGGAGGAGGTATGTATTACTTCCTATTTGCTTAGTTATAAACTATTTGTTTATAACTTATTACTATTTTTTTTGTACGCTTTATGCACCTATTTTGCTCAGTTCCGGTTTATGGTGATATTCAAGTAACTTAATAAATTATTTGCCCTAAAATGTACTTAGACATATTGTCTAAGTAAGATTTTTCTTTTGTTGGCTGGGGCCATATCATTATGAAACCGATAATGATAGGTTCTGAGTTTCTTGGAGTAGTTGATCCAGTGGAGGACTTGCCATTGGAGGAGGAGACTGTACCTGAAAACCCTCATACTTAGCTTTCTTTCTGCACTTGTGAGGATGAGAGTTTATTTTCAGCTCTTTTAATCTATTTTAAATGTTGTAATAATACAAGTTAACTTTTATTTTCAGCTCTTTACTTATTCTGTATTGTTGTATTTATACTGTATGGATGGATGTTATACTTTTATTGCTTCCGCACTCTGAGTTCTTGTATGATCATTTAGTGATGGATTCTGGGATGAATGGCAAAGTCCTTAGTTAAGTTGAATTAGAATGTGTGTCTAATCCAATTTTAAGTGGGGACCTTGTCATTTGGTAACCCCTCCACCGTAATCGTGTTAACTTAAGGGTTAACAGGACCACGGCGGGGCAGGGCCACCACAGTTGGTATCAGAGAATTCCATAAGGTGGCAGATTGGAATTTGTATTCCTCTCTACCTAATGGATTATTCTTCTGCCACTTGATCACTAAATAAATACTTGAAACAACATCCATCTCATTATAAGTAGTAGAAAATGAAGAGAACACTTCAATAATATAACTTTAGTAAGGACTAAAACTTTAGAGTTATAAAAAGCTTAAGTAACAAACACTAGTAGATCATTATAATCATAGAAATTGAAATATTAAACCTTGAGTTTTAGACTAAGGGATTAAGTTATAATTAAGAAATTCAAACTATCATAGTAAATCAAAGTCGTAGAAAAATTCAAAACTTGTACGTTAAATGAACCTCTTTAATGCAACAGCTTGCCTATAGAAGATTGGATCCTCTTTATTGATTTAATAAGAACCAAAATCATAATAGAATCTATCTCAAATAAAAATAGGTATTCCAATCATATCTTAAGTTATACTTAAAATTTCTATTATCTAAGATAAAGTAAGAGCTTGATGAAAAGTTAAATTTTAGGAAAATCCTTTGAATTATAAATGAAATATGTTGATAATATACCATTAATTATATTCTCCATTTAGATACCAAACACATATGATAAGATCTTTATCAATTTTAAGCTTCCCTGTTATATCTAGTATCTTTCCTATTGTACTAAATTATCCTTCGAATAATGAAAAACTTAAGAAGTATAGAAGTTCTTTTTCTGAGACTAGCATTAATCATATTAATTTCAAAGTAAGCCCTGTAATTTCTTCCCCCAACACGGATGATTCATCAAATAATAACACTGTCGAAGTCACTTCATTCAGGAATATGATAACTATCATAATAGCAATTCAATTACAACAAGCAGTGACTATCCAGAAATTTGGATCTACTCTTAATATTGCAATTACTGATTCTGAAACTCAGCATAAGACAATAAAAAGAGAGCAAAAGTATAAAACATACCAAAAGAAATCTAGCACAACAATAGGACCAAGCCAAGGGTGTAAGAAACCACACCCTTACAGAGAATGCTATCATTATGATCACCGCTATTTTATATACAGTCGTCATGGCCACAGATACGAGGAATGCCAAGCATTCAAAACAATTGATGGAATTATAATCAAGCATCCTTGTCAGAGCAAAGCATTCCATGACACCTCACCTAAAGATTTGGAATCAAGGTCGATTCTAACATTACCACCGCCTACGAGAGAGTGTCCAGTTGGCAGGGCACAATTATTTGCTCCTAAACTCCGAGAACACAATTATCTGGGAATAGATGGATCTAATAGTAATATTGTCCCAGGTACATTTATTCAATTTCATTATTCTTTATAATCTTATAATTTAGTTCTATTAAGTTCAAATTGTGATGGCTTAATTATGGTTGTCATTTGAAATTTTGCATATAAGTCTAATATTGTGATTCAATATGTTTTGTCCTTAATTTGACAATACATTCTTCATTAGGCTTAATTAATCAAACTTTAAATCCTTTTGGGCAAAGTTATACTTTAGTAACTTATAGAAATAAATATTTATAAGAAGTAACTTGCCCAGTTTTGGTGAATAACTTCTCATTCCTTACATTAAATTAATTCAGATTTTTAAATCTAATTTTGAATAAGTCACCAGTGTGACTAGAAATATTAAACTATGCTCATCCCTTAAGTATCTCGTTCCATTAGGATGAGTGTATTCACATTAGTTAAACGTATAGGATAAGTTATCTAAGTCAAAATTTTGACTCTTAGTAGTGATTTTATGATTATATCTCATCATAGTTGATGAGCAATCCATTACCTCGATTTATTCTTTTGATTCTTATGATTTCAAAATATCAAGCCACCTTGTATGATTAGAGGCAATAAATTTCTCTCTCTTATTAAGTTAAGTAGTCAAATTTGGTAAATCACCCTCTGTATCTAAATATCATTCCTTAATCAAGGATGATTGATTGGTTAATAATAGAAACCTTAGGGTGGATAAATTATAGATTACATAAAGGTTAGCTTATTTAACCTATATGTGTATACTCATAAGTTTAGCTATAATAACCTGTTGCTTTCTTAGTCTTAACATAATGAGGATATTCTATATAATTTTAAACATCAAACTCGTTCTAAGTCAAAGCACTTTTGTTCTTATAAGAATGGATTTTCTTTAAGCTGCGAAACATTTTTAATTCTAATTTCTGAATTAGAATTTATAAATATTCCTTGGAAACTCTTTTCATGTTAAGTACTTGTGTCAATTTGATAAGTTGATATTGTACTTTCTCTTATCCATTATGTTTGAATAGAAATTCTATTTCTTCACTATAATCTCCATCAAGTGATAAATATCACTTAAAATAAATAAATTAATTGAGAAAAATCTTATTTCTATAAAGTAAGAAAATCTCATTTCCCAAATAATTTGATTTCAACTTTTTTATCTTTGTCTAAGCCATGATATGACTTAGACAGTCATGAAACATTCACTTGGAATGAATTTTCATCCAAGATAAACTAAAATTTACCATTAGATTTCTAGTAATCTAAGCCACATCTTGTGATTTAGATATTAACATACGATTCAATAAATTTTGGCATAAGTTATAAGACATAATTCATAACTGGGCCTTAGTTTCCTACGAATATTCTCAATACTTATCCATAAGGATAAGTGAATTCCTTGTCTTCACCAAGTCGAAATTTATGACTTGTGTTAATAACAATTTCTCTTAAGACTTAAGTATCAAGTCATCAAGTGTGATTTAATGACCTAAGTTCTTCTTAACTTAAAATTTATGAATATTGCTCTTTTTGTTCTAGTAGAATCTTTTAGTAAGAATTAAACGTTTCTTATTTATTCAAATTTAGTATAGACTAATTCATATATTTAGTCCATCCTCGTCATATCCTTAGTTAGAAATTATAAGCTAAACTATTTGGATTCATTATTATACTCAGATTCTAAATGATGGATCTTTGTCCAAAGCCTAAAATTCTAATGGAATAAGTGATCAAAGAATGCTAGTTCTTTGATGCTAAATCCTGGAATTCTAATTTTTTTTTTTTTTTTGGATTAAAATCATTCTAATTCTTGAATCCATGTTGAACCTTGTAGCTCAACTAGTTTCTAAGCTTTCTAGATAGTGAATATAATTTAGATATCAAACTTTTAAGATCTTGACCCATAAATTCATATTATGTTTAGCAAGTGATGTCACCTACTAAGTACAAATCCTATCTTATAGTGGTAAATCATAAGTTATAAATGTAGAATGAACCTTCAAACCCTCAAAGTTGTATTCAGCTTGAATGAATATTAACTTCTCTTTCTTTTATTGATATCCTTATTAGGTGATGATTTTCACTTAGTTTGGTTAATTTCCTTAAGCTTAGCACCTTTGTTAAAATTCCTAGCTTAAAGGTAGAATTTTTAATGTCCAACCTTGAACGTTAAATTTTTGAGGGATTTTAAATTTTGAATCATTGATCCTTTATTTAACCTTAAATCTTAATTCTTTTGGATAGTTTGATCTTATTTTAACTCTTAGAAATCATGATAAATAAAATAAGTGATCATCAATCGAATCTTCAATTTCTAAAAGCAATTCATTCTACTAGGTCATAATTGCTGATGATGTGCCATAATTACAATTCATTAATTGTAGGACTTTAAGTACCTTCAAATCTCTTTTATCTTTTAATTTCAAAATGAGAGTAACTTAATACTTTCACGATCTATATCTTCTTGTCTTTAGTAAGAATTCAACCAAACCAATCGCCTGATATAATACCTTTGAAAAATACTGAACAACGATTAAAATTGATTATTTGATCTGAGTTCTAAGATCTGATTATGAGCCATGATGTTTCTTCCACCTTTACCAGACTATTCTGTATTCATTTAAACTCTTACAATCATACTTAACAAAATTCTAGTATTCCAATATTCTACTCTGTTTTATTTTCCACTTGAGTGATGTCGAGGACGACATCGTTCTTAAGTGGGGGAGTATGTAACAACTCAAGTTGTTACTCAGAATAATTAAGACTAATCTTAGTTTTAATTGAGGTTCTAGTACACTAATTATGTCATTTAGAACTCATCTCTAAAATCTAGCTCAAACTAGAAGTCAATTGAATCAAATCTGGATTTCTAAAAAATCCTAAAACCCTAGAAATTGACTTTTTATCTAGACCTTAGATTAAATATCTGACTTCGCCATTGCATTCAGAACACCCAAATTAGCTAGGGGTGAATTTTTGGATGCATTTGGAAGTCGTTAAATTTTTGAATAAATATTTTAATATTATTTAAATACTCCGAAAAATCAAATAAATAAATACTTGTCAGATCGAAAATTTGAGTGTGCCATTGCGTTCCTCACCCCTCAATTAGTTAGGGGTAATTTATTGGGAATTTTTGAGATACATTTAAGCAGTTAAAATTAATTAATAAAATGAATATAATTTAATTAAATAATAATATTTCAAATAGCATTTAACGGCGCCGTTCACTTAACCTTAACGCCGCTTCCATTTTCTTCTTTCACCGTTAGAATCTAACGGTAAAGGCGAACCGTTCGATCAGCCGATCGAACGGTCTGCATGCGTCTTCCTCGATCGAAGATGGGAGGCCTCCGCATGTCTGCAGGCGAGATACGCGGCGCGCGCCTCGCTCGGCAGATGGCTTCCCCGCCGCTTCTAAGACATAATATTATCCTTTTCGCTTCATTTCACTCGGATTGCATCTTTGAATCTTCAGCTAAGCGTGCCGATAAGTCATCGAAGGATCAAGACTTTGAGCCTTCATTCACCGTCCATTTTCAGGTACCGTCCTTCCTTCAAAATCTTATTACGTTACTCCAAATAAAATTTGAATATCTATTTCATGTCCTAGATTATTGATTGAGTGGGAACGATCGGACTCTAAACATTTCAATCGATCTAATTTGACATTTTGTATACAGTTATTACCGTTACCCCTCTTCGTTCTTAGAAATTATGGTTGATCGTTTCTCGAAGCCTCGATCGTCTCAAGTCCAGATCCCTTAGCTGATGGGAAGTACTAGATTAGCTCTTTTCATAGCCATATGAGCTGGCCATAATCGTCGCCATTAAGATCCCTAATCGGCATGCCCTAGTTCGGCTTTGCTTCGGCCTGTCGAAGAAGACGCCGACCCATTTGGGGTTGGACCGGGTCAGACGCGACCCATGAAGTCGAAGCCGGGTCGCGTGCGTGTCGAGATGGTGGGACCCTCACACAGACTGATGACCAGTCCAGCCTCGACACGTGTCCCGCCTGACGGGCAGGTCAGGTCGTGGACCCCACACTGCTCGAACCAGCCAATGCTGTGCTGACGCGTGTCCTGCACGCTGGCACTGTCGCTGTCGCTGGCGCAGCCGTGGGTCCCAGTTGCAGAGATAAAAAGTTAATTTGTATATATTAAAAGAATTAAGGGTTTATTATTTAATTTCTATTTAATTGAGACATATTTAAATTAATTAATAAATTATGAAACATTAAACATTATTATCTTGCAAATTATTCATCCAAATTATCCAAAATTATATATCATTGGATTCAACAAAAATAGAAGAATAATATGGCACTATCAATTTTGCATTTGGACCTATATTTTAGCTAAGTGATTTTTAGGATTTAATTAAGTAAAAATAAATATCACAAAATTTCATTTAACCATAACTTTGTACCTAATGGTCCAAACATATTGAATATGGGTCTTAAAGTGATCAGAAAACCATAAGGATTAATTTGAAAGTATTCATCTTGCTGGTTGGATTAGTATTTGCCTAATGATATTTAGGACCTAACCCTAATTACCCTAATTAGACCTAGAACTTCAATTGACTATAACTTGGTCAATTGAGCTCTAAATTTAATAATCCAAATATTTATTAGATCAGAAAAACCTAATTAACAGTAATCTATAAAAATATTTTAGATCCAATGGTTAGATTTGCTAATCACCTCTAATCACCATAAATATTGATTAGTGAATATTAGCAAATCTAGTAACCCAAATTGAATAATTTAAGTTTCAGAGGACTCATAGAACCATTTAAAATCAATCTGTAAGGTTGGATTAGTGTTTGGGTGATTAATTTTGCTAATCACTCACTAATTACTCTTAACCCTAATTAGGTATTAACTTAGTCAAATTAGATCCAAATTAAGCCTACCACATGTCATTATGATCAGTGGACTAATTGTAAATCATAGCCACTAATTTTGCTCAATTTGGATACTAATTAACAAAGTTAGGATTTTTGCCCCATAATTAAGAATTCCTTAATTACCTTTTAACCCTAAAACTTGTATTGGTCATGACTTGGCCAATACTTATTAGAATTTAGCAAATTTAGATTCTATGAAAAGCTTAGACAGTAAATGTCAATAATATGAAAGAAAATTTAACTTTTATATAGCCAAATTCTTAATTTTCCCTTATGAGTCAAATTCACTAATTTGATCTCATATGGCTTAATAATCACCCAAAATTAATTTAGTTGCTGTCTAGTCCTACATTAGACAGTAAGAAATACTTTCCAAAAGAAAATTTCAGAATTTAAGTCCTAGATCAAAATTTGATCTTTTGAACCCTTAAGTAGGGGCAAAATGATCATTTTGCCCAAATTTAGGGTTTAGCCTTTAAAAGCCCTAAATTCAATTTCTAATCACTAAAATAAGTAAATAGAATGATTTAGAATTAAAATTAATCAAATCCAAGTCTAAATTAGATTTTGATTAAAATCTCAAAATTTGCTCCTTAAGGAAAATTTCCTAAGTCTTAAGAGAGTGATTTCTCCTTCTTTAATCATTCTTAGACCCATCCTTAGGTCTTATAATATTAGTTAGGATGTGTGTCTTGAGAGATACTTTTAGTAATTAAGAGCCTTAATTCTTAAGATTAAGAATAGATCTTAAGTTAGAATTCATCTGTTGAGTAAGTTGGGTTACTTAATAGGTAAAACCTTGAGTTTACTAGTTTCTAAATTTTCTCAGTTTATTAAATGATTATTTGATCTTTAAACCCTAGAATTAAGAATAGAGATCTATCCTAATGAATGGATTTATCATTAGGACTTGCCTTAACTTAATCTATGAGATTTGGGTTCTAAACCTTAGACCCTTAGATTATACCTATAGATTAAGTGATTAGACCCCATCATCTGGAGTCTAATTCTTAATCTTTTCATCTTGATTTGGCTAATCAAGATGAGGTTGGGATGAATTAAATTACAAAACTAGGTCGATGATTTATTCACTTTAACCAAATAATCGTCTTTTGATTTAGTTATAATTAGGACTTGGCCAGTTCTAATTATCTTCAACTAGTAGGATTCGTGATTCTAAGTTACAGAACATGCAAGAATTGATGATTATGAAACTTATGTAACTTAGAATAGATAGAACGAATAAAGTAGATAACAACGGATATCACCTGTATTTTAGATAGAGTTTCTTGCTCACTTTGATTTTGATGTTTCGCATTCCTTGATTTTGAGCCTTATACCTTGAACATATATTATGTACTTAAGATATTTGATAAATATCTTATGTCAATTTTGAACATTCATAAGCAGCATTATGTTTTCATTTCATAAGTGGTTTGTAAGGTGTAGCTTGATTAGTATACCTCTCGATCAACCCGTTTGGGTTGGCAACCTTAAAAGGGTTTAATGTCCGACAGTCTATGGCCATGCCTAGTCCGAGTGATAGGATGGATAGACTCTTGCCATACTGACTATAGAGTCAGGATTCTGATATGGTTGTACTAATTCATGTACACTTACATTTAGTTCTGTCTTAGCTCATCAGGCTAAGAGTTTTCAGTGATGTTCAGTTCAGAGTTTCTTAGCTCATCAGGCTAAGATTTGCTGAGTATGTTTTCAGTTTGAGTGACTTACTTGGTCACTGTAGTTTCCGTTTTCAGTTACTATTTTACTTGCATATTCTGCATTGTAGCACTGTTTTACTTACAGCTTTCCTGCACGTGTTATATATAGGATGCTAGTTTTACTTACTATTTTCATATGCTCACATAGGATGTTAGTTGTTTTCAGATTTATACGGTTAAATTTTTGTATGTTACTTAGCATAATCTGTTGATCATAAGCATGTTTAGGTTATATTTTCTTTACAGTTTTGTTTAGTCTTTCTTTTCTTACCTGTCTTTATTGCAGTTGCTTGGATGAGGTATGTATTACTTCCTATTTGCTTAGTTATAAACTGTTTGTTTATAACTTATTACTGTTCTTTTTGTACACTTTCTGCACCTATTTTGCTCAGTTCTGGTTTATGGTGATATTCAAGTAACTTAATAAATTATTTGCCCTAAAATGTACTTAAACATATTGTTTAACTAAGATTTTTCTTTTGTTGGCTGGGGCCCTATCAATATGAAACCGATAATGATAGGTTCTGAGTTTCTTGGAGCAGTTGATCCAGTGGAGGACTTGCCATTGGAGGAGGAGACTGTACCTGAAAACCCTCATACTTAGCTTTCTTTCTGCACTTGTGAGGATGAGAGTTTATTTTTAGCTCTTTTAATCTATTTTAAATATTGTAATAATACAAGTTAACTTTTATTTTCAGCTCTTTACTTATTCTGTATTGTTGTATTTATACTGTATGGATGGATGTTATACTTTTATTGCTTCCGCACTCTGAGTTCTTGTATGATCATTTAGTGATGGATTCTGGGATGAATGGCAAAGTCCTTAGTTATGTTGAATTAGAATGTGTGTCTAATCTAATTTTATGTGGGGACCTTGTCATTTGGTAACCCCTCCACCGTAATCGTGTTAACTTAAGGGTTAACAGGACCACGGCGGGGCAGGGCCGCCACAGCTATAATAGAAAAACTATATTGAAGCATATAAGTGTAAAGCTATAAATTGTAAATGTAAATTTTTCTTATGTTGTTTGCTATATTATGTTCTGTACGCATGTACAGAATAACGATGAGTTAGGTATGTCTACGTAACTGTATGTATCGGAGTCTCTTGTATAACAACACATTCCTCCTCTATGACATGTGTAGTCTCATAATCACTCCATAACCATCACTAGCTCAAAATATATATACAGACTAATCCACACATAATGAAACCCCTTCTTAATATTATTTAATAATTATGTTTATGCACAAGATTTAAATGTTATGATCAAGTAATTAAGGTTTTGAGCATAGCTGCAATTCAAGTATTACCAAATTCAATTGTGAATCATGAGATAGCGATATCATTTGTTATTATTTAGTTATTTACCTAAATGATTGGGATTAATTGAACCCCCAATTGACTTAAGATGATAAAATTATGCATTATATATATATATATGAATATTTATATTTTGATCTAATATTACTCTAACTATATTTAAATGAATTATTCTAATACTTAACTTAAATCTAACAATCTAGACACCAGGTTCACTTAAACTTCCTGAGTGACCCTATATCCTCACTAGGTACAAAATCTTACCTTAGGAAGACAGTTTGTTGTAGTGCCCCACCCCGTCGCCACGCGCAAAAGAGGAGTAATCAATCAGCAGTTGTGCGATGCATTACTTGGGAAGGAATTTACCATCTCCCCGAATAGCTGAGAATAAAATATTGAAGGCTGCTGACTCAACTTCAAGAAGGGTTGAGAGCTAATATTTAAGTTATGAGTAGTATCTTTATCCTAAATATTAAGCTAATATATATATTGGATTATGAGTCTAAGAAAGAGAAGTTCAATATATGTATAGAAACATCAGCATTTCCACTATGCCAATCACATCACAATATTAAGTATAAGTTATATAAAAACAGAGTGCAGAAGTTAAAGCAAACATCCAGAAATATTCATCACAGAAGATGAATAAAACATTCATCTCAGAAAAGAAAAGAAAACATATTCAGAATTATTACGAACAGTTTACTGAAGTACATAAAAGAGTCTAAATACTGAACTGAAAAATAACTAGGCAAAACAGTAAAGGCTGGAGAAGAGTCCACTAGTGCTCCACAAACTTCTCCTGGATCTCCTGAATATCCACCAGATCTGGCTCCACTAACTACTCTAGTTCTAGCAAATTGTCAGATCCCAAAAGTACCACGTGTTAGATAATAAGTCTAACACATCAAAAGTTATTCTAAGCAGTTATAATTATCTAACTTAACATTTAAGTTATTTAATAAATCTATAAAAAATTTGTAAAATAACTAAAAATCTAAAAAATAGTATAAAGCAGAAGTAAAGTAAAATTGAGCTGTAAACTGAATATTGAGTGTAAGTAAAATAATAAATAATCTGAATCTGAGTAAGGAATATTGTAAGACTATGTTGTATGCCACTAAAATTATGCATCTTAATATGCCACTGTACTATATGTCATTCGTATACAACCAAAACATCACTGAATTTCCATAAATATACAGTTTACTATCTACGTACATCCCGTTAGGAAATACAGTTTACTGTGACACTTGAACATCTTGAATTTCCCTTGTTAATGTATGCAGCATCCCATAATCCATATGTCATCACTAATACATATACTCATGCTTATGCTTATGCTCATGTTTCTAAGACTACGTATCTTAAGTTTAGAAATTCATCCGAGTAAAAATCTATTGTTTATATTGTGCAGAATCCATCTAAATGGTAGATGGATTATGACTCCTATCTCTAGATCATTATGTAGTTTTACTTAATATTTTAGTTAGAATCATCAGCTGGAAATGTTGTATACATATAGATGGTATGTTTACAAGAATGGTGAATTAAATGAGCGCGATGACGAACTCCGTTTTGCGATCGGTGCTCATTTTAAATAGGTCAAATTCTAGGGTTTCTGAATTTTTCAAAAATCAGGATTCGATGCATTTGACTCCTGATTTGGACTAGGACTTAAAGATTGACTCCTATTGACCTAATTAGCACTTATGATTAGATTTAAGACTAAAATTAGTCTTAATTGACTAAGGTAACAACCTGTATTGTTATAATTATAACTCCTTACCTTGGATTGGAAGTGTTATTCCAACATAAGGGGTCACATTTGTCAATGTATCTATTGATGTGCAACACAATGATAAAGATAGGAATGAGAAAATATATATAACAACATTCGTAGTTCATACATTTAGAATAAAATATATGAGTCTCAGCAAAAAAAGAGCAAAACCATACAGAGATAATAGTTTATTCCTCCGAGATATTTTTGCAAGACATTTAATGTAATAGCCCAAACTCTTAAGCATCAAGGTATTGTCCGCTTTAGCCTGAAAGTCATCATGGTTTTTCTCTCAGAAAATAAATTTCCAACAGGTCACTCATCCTATAAGTGCTCCCATATGAGCACCCTTAACTTTAGAGTTCTTATCAGGAACTCCACCGTTATCTAAAAAGGCTCCTCGATGTTTAAGAGTTTTATTTGCTACTACTCAGCGGGTCTTTACATTTTATTTTATGTTTACTAGAGATGCATCTCTTTTTGGTAAACATTTTATTTTATCCCTATTTTGTTTGGCTCTTTAGTCCCTTAATTTTTGAAGTAAATTTCCTGTAATAGACTAATTTGTTAACATATTGCAAAATTATTTTTATTAACATAATGACATCGAATCTTTTTTGCGTCAGATGCTATTAAAAAAGAAGCTTTATTGTTTGTACCTAGCATTAAGAAGTCTTTTCCCCTGCTTGTTATTTCAAAAGCTAAAGAACAAAATTTTGATAAAGAACAAGTAGTAATGGTAAGATTTATAATATAAATATTCTTACACTTTGTGATAATATAAGGAGCCATCTAAGGATTCGATTTATTAGTATCATGATCAAAAAGGATTCACGCGTCCATCATTTCTTTTAAGCTTATATTCTAATATTGTTTTATCATTTTATCAATTTTCTCACAAGGTTTCAACTAATAAATCCTTTTTAAAATTTCAAATAAAAAATATAAGAAAAAGATTAGGAGCCTAATATCTTAAAATGAAATAGATTAGGAGCCTAAAATATACTTAGCCAATATGTATAATCAGATTTCTACTCTTTTTTTTTATTGTGCCCTAGCATATGATATCGATATATCAGATTAGAAGCTTGAGGACGTGTTAGTTTTGGAGGCGAATCCAGCTCACGAGTAGCCCTCTGTTCAGTACCTTCATCTTCAGCATTGCAGCTCCTTTTTGCTTTTATTAAGTGAGAATGAGAGATATTTTATTTTAAAGCTTATCTGTAATAAACTATTGTCTCTGTATGATTTTACTTTCTTTTATGAGACTCACGTATTTTATTCTAGATGTATGAATTATGGATGTTGTTAGGTATGTTTTCTCATTCTTGCCTTTATCATTATGTTGCACCTCGATAGGACTCTTAGCAAATGTGACATATTATATTAGAATAACACCTCTAATCCAAGGTAAGGAGTCATAGCAACCCCTAATGTTGATTTAGTTGCACTAACTCGACATCAGGGCATTACTGGCAACTCAATATCATATAACTAGTTATATTACCAATTATGGTGATTACAGGATCTTATTAAGATACTTAACAAAAGTAAAAATTAATAAACAACAATTTAACTCCCATTGATAAGATATTCTTTACAAAATTGGCTCCCATTGAGAGCGACAATCTCTTAAGAGTATTGCTACAGTTCATCTAAAAATTTACTAATATTCTAGATGACATGATATACTTAAGTGTTATTTCAGAATTGAAGCAAAGAATAATAAAATAGGCATATTTATTACCTCTCTTTACTCTTTCTATTATTTTTTTAATTTTGGATAAAATTAAATATATTTTAATTTTGGATTGACTTCTTGATAAAAAAAACTCTCCCACTCTATCTCTTTCACAAAATGCGGTCAAATCTCCCATAGCATGCTCTATTGAAACTACAAAACAAATAAACACAAATGCATCAGCTCATCCTCACCTCACATCAAAATCTGCACCTGCCCAAACATTTACGTACATGTGTACCACCAAAACATAAAAATACCAACCAACAATCCCGCTTGTCATACCCTCTCCTCTTCCTGTGATGTCAATCCACATAGCAATACCAAATCCCAAATCCCACTTCCACTATATGTGGCCTTTCCCCACTCACCCCCATGCACAATCTTCCAACCCCTCCTTCATTGTAGTCAAATCTAACCTCATCCTGTCGGACCATTCAACGATCCAACAATATGAGAGTAACTTACCAAGCATTCAATTCTTTCTTATTATTCAGTATCCTGATATAATATGGTGGGAGCCTTCTTTATAACCATTTAAGTCTTTCCAAATTACCATAAATCATATAAACTTATCCCCTCATAAAGGACAAAAATGCCCTTGTCCACAAAAACCAAATCAACACTTACTAACCAATAAAATGATTATCACATATTATTTAACCACTTTTGTGCTAAAAAAATAGTGAAAATAAAGTGCAAAAAAATTAAAAATCAACACATCCTTATGTCTTCAAGCTCCTAGCGTAGCCTTGTGTCATTACTGGTCATCGTTCAACTAATAGTTGTGCTGCATAACTTCAAATGATACTTAGGATCAGGATACAGCTCTTTGCAACAAGTTATGATCTCTGAAACAACCTAGCTCAAATTGATCTGCCAATCAAGGAATATAGGTGGCTTACTTCACTGGTTCCTTGTGGTCAACTGGCTTGAGGATTAAATAATGATTTATGGTGCTGGAGAGGAGCTTAGAGAAGATTTTGGTGGATTGGAGAGGGCTGGAGAAGCTTGGGAAGCACAACAAAGGAAAAAAAAAAAAAGCTTAAGAGAGGAAAGAAGAGGATTGTTTAGGACTAAGAGGCTCAAAGGGTTCCTACTAGCCAAAACCTTTAAGGAGTGAGGGGGTTCAAATGAGCCACGTTGGATGTTCTAGATTGTCCTAGTGATTATATGTCAAATGGCAAAGATCGACTAAACAAAATCAACAATAATTATGAATAGCTTAGGTACAAGATAATTAGTGTCATAATTGGTACAAAACCATTTTAGAAGGTTTCATGCTAGTGCACTAAAAGCTCAAGGAGAACCACAAATGGCCTGAGTAATCAACCCAAAATTGAGCCAAAAATAGATTTCACCATTTGATAAAGAATATTTAAAGATGGCACAAGATTGATTGCACAGGATTGCTAGGTCCATAGCGAAGGTGTAAAGATAGATATTTAAGAGGATGGTGGGAAAACTCGTTGAAATCGTTAACCTTGGCTTGCACGGATGAGTTAGCAATTAAGCTCAATTAGAGTGTTAAACCTCTAATATGATCCTAAATGAATGTAAGAGATGCTAAATGAATCAACTCGGTGAAGTTTCAGGGATCATTGATGATCAAAGATAATCTTTTATGAACGAAGGCCTCTACCTAATTTATTTTAGAAAATATATAACAAATATGAGCGAACAAAAGCCTCAAAGCAAATTGCTCAATTTATCATTCAAAGAATATAGTCATGTTTATATAGTCATTTGCTTTCATTCATTTTTACTCCATTTTCTTTTAGTTTTCTCTGTTATTAAATATGCCCCAAATAGCACCTTGAAAACGAAACCGTACAACCATCAATAACCCATAAATATGCCCCAAATAGTATTTTGAAACTCCCATAAATTACTTAGAAACCTCAGCCAACAATCTCTATTCAACTTTATAACACATCATATATTTTATTTCGAGTATAACAAAGTTGTTTGTTATAAATCATCAAAAAAGGAGAATATTTACTTTATGAAATGCTTAGTAATTAAAGATTAATATTTAGTGATTAGCAAATCATTATATTTTTGCACAATGAATACTATTGTTTTGGGGTGTGATTACAACTTAAAAAAGTTATCATGCTACTTAGAATTGTTATTTAGACCCGCTGGTGTGACACCAAAAAATACCCATTAAATTGGATTTGGATATCATTTCATAAATGTTTATTTATTTACATTAAAATAATATAAATATTATTTTTAAAATTTATATTGAAATGATATCCAAATCCTATTGGATGAATTTTTTAGGGTGTCACGTCAGCGCGTCTAAACATTATTTCTGTTTATTTAAACCTAGAAGAGTTTGGATTTTGAAACACTTAGACTAGTAGCTAGAGAACAATTATTCTTATAATTAAAAATTATTATTTTAAAAATATCATTCAACAATCTAAATCATTCGATGAGTTGTGCTGATTTCAATACACGATAGTTTAAAAGTCTTATTTTATTTTGAGTAAAACAAAATAGTTTGTTATAAAGAATAAAAAGGAGAATAATTATTTGATGAGATGCTTACTAATTAAGGATTAATAGCGATTAGCAAATGATTATATTTTTGCACAATGAATACTAATTGTTTTGAGATGTGATCACAAATTTGTGCAACTTAACTCACTCATGAAGAAAAACCAAGAAAATTTAAGATTTCTTAAGCTTTAGGTTTGAAAAAGATTAGTTTTGCTTTTATTTAAACTTAGAAGAGTTTAGAGTTTTAAGCACTAAAACTAGTAGATTGAGAATGGTTATTCAAATAATAAAAAATTAATATTTTGAAAATATCATTCAACAATCTAAATCATTCGACGATAGCTCAAAGGCTTAAACGGTTGTTCCAATCAACCTTGAACACTTTTCATCGAAGAACATTTGGAATTGATGCTCCAATTTAAAACTAAAGTCTAAGGATCTTAATCATCTAAGCTTTTGAGATGTGCAGGCAAAGCTTCAATATGAACAATTAGAGTGTCGGTAGCTTGCAAATTAGGTTGTATGGATATCTCAGCATTTGTGAATTGTGAAGGATTGTTTTTCTTACTCTTGAAGAAGTGATGTGTGGCATATACATCTCTGAATAGAAGAGCATAGGGTTATAAGTAGGTCCGAACTACTATATATCGATGCGACCATTTCCTTTTATCTATGTGAGATTATCTTATTAATGGATTCAATTTTTCTTTATTCATTAGTAATTTCAAATTTAACAACTCAAATTTGTAAACTATAAATTCACAAAAGAAATAAATCTATAAAAGAAATAAGTATGAGGCAATTCACGAGGCTCCAAATAGTAACAATCAAGATCATGATCTCACATGAGTGTTATTAGTGGAGCTTAATTGGATCAGCTCGAGATGTACTATTGACCCGATCCTCAGTTTTCGTCGCTGTGAATTTGTTGGGGGATTGCGGGGGTAGCGCATCCCCTAAGAAAATTGTAAAGTCTTATACATTCCTGTTAATGCTAGAGTTGATGTGTGTGATTTCGGGTAGCTGTTATCTTCTCCCAAGAGAGAGAGAAAGTGAGATCTATAATTCTGGTGTAATGTGATTATTTATTCTGTGTTCTTTACAATTTTCTTACAAGTGAAATTACTAATAACACCATAGTAAAAGTGCTGCGATGCATAGTGGAACAGAGTTTTAGAAGCACTTGACATAGATTGATGTAGTGTTGGTAAAATTTTAAAAGTGTTCTTTACAATTCTCTAAATTTTATCTAACAAGCATCATATTTCTATAAGAACCCATGAATACTTTTACATTTTTCTATCAAAAAGCTCATTATTCATGACCAACTCATATTCAACTCATTAAAATTATGTTAGTTCCATCAATAATAAAGAAAAGACATTTTCAAACAAACACTTAAAAGCCCATATCCATAGTAAGCCAAACACATAGAACATTGTTTGATCATGTTTAATTCATTAAAATTTATAATATATTAACGATGAACCTAAAATAAGCACGATCCAATGAGGCCTAAAAAGACCATAAGCTCATCAATTCAAGCTCAACAAGAGCCCATATTGAGCCAAACACAAGCAAACTTGAACTCACTCAAGCTCATATGGTCTACTCACCCCTAATGACAAGGAGCCAACACATTCTAAGCTCTTATATGTACGTGGAAAAATAAGTTGATTTAGGCTCATTAAATCTTCATTATTTATATTATTTCATTGCTACAAGTATGTTCATTCCATGAGTATTTCACTAACACATGCTTAATCAACCATCACCTAGTCTTAAGACTGGTGAATGGATAAGTATAATACATAATCATCTAAATTTTCAATGCTGCACAACAAATTTAACAACTTTGGAACCCATCTATTTAAAAATACTGAATATGAATATCCTATACCCAATCCTCTCTGCAATCTATAATCCGATATGCCATAGTATTTTCCAATACAGATTCCACAGTAATGTGAATGAATCACAACACACTTACAAAGTGAAAAAATACTAACAACTTTACACAGAAGCTAGTCGTTACAAGGCCAGCCAAATCATAACAATAACACCAGCAACAGCATTCACCATCACTTTCCCTTTAACAAAGTAAAACAAAAAAGCTAAGAAATCAAATTCAATCATACCTATCGAACCTCCAAGCAGAAACGGAGAACAAAGGCCTTTCCTGCCAACAAAAGAAAAAGCACCCATTCTCCTCCTTCACTTGATACCCATCACAGCCAAAGCCCCTTATCATCCTCCTGGCCTGCATCAGGCTACAGTAACTCAGCCCCACTCTCCCAAACCCAGCCATTTCCATCCTCTGCACCCACTTCTCAAGCTTCTCATGCCTCTCCTTCCTCTCTAGCCCCTCACAGGATATAATGTTCTTGATCTCTTCCCCAAAGAGAAGGCTCTCCACTCTCCCCCTCTCCGCTGACTGCCTAGGCAGGGTGGACTCCAAGCAATCAAACAGTGCCGCGTAGAAGTACAGGGCTTCCATGAACCTCTCATTCAGGGTGGATCCATTGTTGTTCGATTCCTGCTCTGCCACAACCATGATTTTGGGCGACAGGCTCCACAGGGAGTGCAGAAAGGCCTCAACTTTGGAAGAAAGGCGCTTTCTTGGGCCGTCCTCTGCAAGAAGGGGGTGGAGCTGAAGGAGGGAGGTAACGGCCAGCGCCTCGCCGGTCTTCACCCGGAGGCTCTCCACGTCCAGGGAGTCCAGTGTTGAGAGAACAGCCTGGAATTGGAACCCAATGTCGAGTCTCTCGGCTTCGAGGGACAGAGCAGAAGCTATCTGGGTCAAAAGTTCTCCGCTCTGGCCGATGACGGTGATTCGGAGATGCGGCGGCCCCTCTTTTCTGACGGAGAGGGACTGAAGAAGGGGAATCCAACGGCTGGGGTCGGAGCAGCCGAGGTCGAGGATGTGAACCATTTTCTCGCCCTCCATGGCCTCTAGAATGGCTTGATTGGAGACGAGAAAGGAGAGGCGGAGAAAAGGGAGGAGGTCGTGGAAGAGGCGGCGGGTTTGGAAGGCGGAAGAAGAGGAGTAAGGAGGGCGGTCGGGGTTTAGCGCGCGGTAGAGCCCCGGCCATGAGCGGAGAAGTCGCCTGGCTAAGGCTTCGGTGAAATAAGAGGCTATTCTCTGCATAGTGTCGCCTTCAGGAGAGGCGAGGAAGGAGATGTGCTCCAAAAAGGCGTTGGCTTGATCCAGATTCCCTGAGGCGACATGGGAGGCGCAGTTCAAGAGGAGGTGGATGAGAAAAAGTCCTCGCTCGTCGGATTTTAGATCGCGGAGCTGCCATGGAGCGTAGGCCGACATGAAGCTTGGTAGAGGGGAAGATGTCACTGATGAAGACAACTCGTCGGTTAATCCGGCCATGATTTGGGGGGGGGGGGGGGGGGGGGGGGAAGATGGTTTTTTTAGCCTTATTTCAGCAGAAACAGAGGTAGAGAACGAAGAAATGGGGAATGAAAAGAAGGGAGAAGAAAATTCTTCATCCGGGCTTGTGCTTCTATTAGAATAGTTCTTGAGCTTCTGCGGAAGAGGAATAGGAGAGATTGGTCACGCGGAAAGCTGAAAAAGAAGATGCGTCTGAAAGCAGACGAGGTTTTCTGAGGCGGGGTTAGACGACAAAAGCGAGAGGCTTTGTCTGCATCCTTTGGGTGTCTCTTTGTTTAGCGAACAGAATATAGAATTTCATAGAACATATTAATAACAAATAATAAATTGAATTTATATGATGATATATTGATAATATTATTTAATATAATATGAGAAAAATTCAAAAACAATGCCAAATATTTTGGGAACTTAAAATCTTGAAAAAAATACTTTTGTAATATACAAACAATCTTTATCATACTCATTACACATAATTTTTTATAATATATAATCTAATTTAATCTTTTTAAGGAAATCAAAAAATCAAATAAGAATAACATTATATCATGCAAACTTTATAAATTACAAGTTTAATATGTTTTAAATAATAAAACAATCATCAAAACAAAAAAGGCATGCAACCAATACTGCCTTCCTGCCTTCACTTCATATCTTATCTTAACTTAAGATTGAAGTATTTAGCCATGGATTTTGTAGTAAAGTTATGTATTAATATTTCATTCAACATCACTTTTCAAAGAGATGTGTGCATGTGCTCAAAATTCACAAAGGTTGAATTGATTTTGGGCTTAAAATTGAGACATTCTCACATCTAGACCAATGCATAATTCTCACAAGACATAATTACAATTGGCCTTTATTAAAACATTGTTGAAAGTGTCAACTTCTTGTAGTTTCAATGAAACATAGCTAAGAAATATTGTCCACATTCTCAATCTTGATCTCAATTCTAAATCATTTCAACTCATTAAATGTCTTCCTCTACTCATCAGCAAATAAGATAAAATTTTTTGCACTTGTCTCAAGTTCAGGATGGTAGTTAAATATGTTGAAGAGTTCGACAACCATTCTCTTTTCACTATTAAAGTTGTTTCGGCCAAGGAATGAAAAATCAGACCGGACCGGCCAGTTCGATCGGTTTAATCGCGAACCGGCCAGATTACCGGTCCAAAGAGGATAAAAAAACCAAAATTTCAATGAACCGGTTAAAAACTGGCCGGTTGTACGGTTCGATCGTCGAATAGTAAAACTGGTCCGGTTTCTTAAGAATCGTCTAGTTCGCAAGCAAGCACCACAATTAAACCGCGCATGGGCACCACGCGCACTGCAATTCCCCAAATTCGCGCATAAGGCACCATGGCGCACTGCAGCACTAAATAACGCAAGTGAGGCACCATAAAGGGTTGTAGGGTTGATCATGGAATTGAAGACGGGCACCGCAGAGCACCACAACATCTAAAATTGCAAACATCGCGCTGCAGCAACAATATATCGTAAACCTCATGCCACAACACATCGTAACGTAAAAATCAGAAGATATTAATATAAATTGTGGAATGCTACAGTGTGCTGCAGCGCTAAATGAATTGAGACCATAGTGCCACGGCGTGCCATAGCGCTTGCCGACGAATCTGCACTAAGAACTCGAACAAACAGGGAATTCGAAAGCCTTTTAATTCCTCCAGCTCCCAACATCAAAATTAAGATAAAAGAATGATTCTTCAGTTTTCAAGAGAGAATAAAAAAATATTTTAAGCATTTGCACTTAATGAATTTAACTATCAAAGAATTCATTCAAAGAGAAATTAAAATAGAATTTGGAGAGAATAGGCTGAGAAGGAAAGTTATTTAAGGAAAAAGAAAAGAAAAGCTTTATGGTTTTTTAATCATTTCCAATTACAGCCTTAAGAGGAGGAACCCTAATCAAAGAAAGTTCTTAAGGAAGAAGGCGACAACGAAAGAAAGGAGAAATACAATGATAAGGAGTAAGGCATTAAGGAAGGAGAAGACAAAGAGAACGTCAAAAAATGTTCCTGCGTATCACGTACCTAAGTTTGCTTTATCTAAAGGAGAAGACAAAGAGAACGTCAAAAAATGTAATTTTTTATTGTATTCATTGTGATGGCAACCTAAACCCCCTTTGGGAAGGGTTTGGTAGAGAACATGTAACTACTATAAATCTTGTGTGAGTATGATAATTATCTCTTTAATGAAATAACATGATTTTGAGTTTAAGAATTGTCTTATATATTTTAATGGATGAATAAATTTTAATTGTTAAAATTATATTTTGAATGTTAGTAATTCATATTTTATGAAAACCTTAATGTGATTAATGATCGTCTTGATTTAAGGCTTGTGCACCTAGAGCATCTACCCCGCAAACGCGAACAAGATGACATGAGTTCAATGAGTGTGATTGCTTGTGCATAAACTGTAAGTCAAAGAGTAGTTATACAAGTCTATTAGAACAATTAAAGTAATTCTCGGAACTCCAAAGCTCAATCCATAACATATAGGAATGGCATGTGAGGTAGTGGATGAAATAACATAAGTTCACGTGGGCCATTGCTTATCCCTATGTTAATAAGTTATGGATTTGATGCATGTGACGTTGAGACCCATTATTGATCCCCACTGCTCACTCATGATTTAAGCGAGATAATAAAGCGCGATAAGCTATGAGCAATGTGACATATGCCCACTGAGCTTCGCAACTCGTTACCTTAGCTCAATCAAGAGTAGAAGTGTGCGAGCCATAGATTGAATGAAGACCTTGTGATCATAATATAAAATCTGAATTTTGTTGCTTAAGCATAAGAATAAATTTTATTCATAGAAAAATTACAATGATATCCATGTGCTTAATTCGAACCATCGAGTGTTCAAGATAACACTAGATAGGGTTGAAGAGAAATTAACATCCAGGTAAAGAAATTCAACCTCTTGATAATTGAAATAATAAACAAAATGATGGAATGGTAAATATGACATTTGGAGAAGAATTTTTTTGCACCGATCTATAATAAGTTGCATGCTTGAAACATAACTCTCCCCATTTTTATCCAATTGATTAAAAAACAAATTTAGGATAATCTATATTAACATTAGAACAAAACCTCAATTATATGTAGTGTAAGCATTATTGAAAAGAAGTACACTTTAGTAACAAACACATCATTCTTAGAGGATGGTAAATCTCAAAATATGATAATTTCATATTACTTCAGACCACATATATTTGCGTGCAAGTGCAGACTTATAATTTTGGTCTGTCACTTTGTTTAGAATGAATGGATTGATTATGCTAAGGTATTTTCCCTAGTTATCAAACACTTATCGATCCATGTACTTCTTGTTTTAACGACATTATTTTAGTTTTTATTGAAACAGCTCAATGTCAAAACTACATTCTTACACGGAGAATTGGAATAAGATATCTATATATTGCAGCCCCATGGTACAAGAAGATAGGCATGGAAGACTTGGTGTGTAAATTGGACAAGTCTTTGTATGGCTTGAAATAGTCACCACCACAGTGGTTTAAGAAATTTGATCAGTTTATGCAGAAGGAATAAGACACTTAAAGCCAGTACGATCACTGTGTGTTATTCAAGCCTCGGGGAAATTGTAACAACTCAGGTTGTTACTTAAGTCATTTAGGACTAATCCAAGTTCTAACTATGGTTCCAGTACACTAATTAAGTTATTATGATCTCACCATTAAGACCCCAACCAAATCAGAAATCAAATGGATCAAATCCTCATTTTGGGACTTTCCAAAAACCCTAGAAATTGACCTATTTATTTTGACTTCAAATTGAAAATTTGACTTCACCATTATATTCATCACCCCCAAATTAACTAAGGGTGATATTTTGGAAGTATTTAGAAGTCGTTGAATTTTCGGTGAATATTTTAATATTATTTTAATACCTGAAAATTCGAATAATAAAATACTCGTCGGAACAAAAATCTGATTGCGCCATTGCATTCCTCACCCCTCAATTAGATAGGGCTGATTTATTGGAAATTTTAGGAATGCATTTAATTAGTTAAATTTAATTAATAAAATATGTGTAAAATAGTTTAAATAATAATATTTATTAAATAAATAAAAGGCGCCGCCCAACCCCTCCTCATGCCGTTTCATGGATTTGTTTCTGCCGTCTATCTTGACGGATCCTTTGATTTGTCCGATCGAAAGATCGGACGGCTCTGAGTTATCTCCTCCGCGCGGATCACAAGTGTCACGGAAGAGCGACGTGCATCACACATGAGCCTTTCGCGCGTTTCTCGTAGCTCTGCCAAATGATTGTTGCCGATCCATAACTCATAAGCCCCACTTTTTCAACTTTAGGAATCAAACTAAAATTATTTTGGGTGTCTCCTTCTCGTGCTGTGTTGATCCCGCGAGCCAACGAAGAATCCGAAGAAGACCTAAGGTATCTTCCTTACCATAAAAATTTTCGAAGTGCATATCCTTTAGCTCTTATGTGAATTGTCGAACACATATTTTTTTCGTCGATTGACCATCTGTGCGATTTCTGTGCTCGATTCAGTGAACCCTAGGGTTCGCCTCGCGTCGATCCTTCGGGGAAGGAGAACCGACGACCGGTCGGGTTGAGGCGAGTCCAGATGAAACCACTGTTTGTAATTCAGTTTGACCGGTCGAGTGTGAGGTCCGCACTGCCCCGCTGGTACCTCTTAAATCTGCTACGTGTAGCCTTTGTGTCCGTCCAGTGGACCCCACCTCCTGCTGATGACGACGACTGCGGGATCCACTGTCGTTCAAATAAATACCTTGCAGGACCCACCGATTGCATCCATTGATGTTGGCGTAGTCTGGTCGTGTGGGCTCCGCTTGCACGACAAAAAAAGAACTTAAATATAATTAAGTAGGAATTAAATTGTTAATTTTAATTTTAATATATCCAAACTTTAAACCTTAATATCTTGCAATTTACAAGTCCAAATAATGCTAATAAATTGTAACAACCCAGGTTGTTACTTTGCTCAATTAAGACTAATTTAAGTCTTAATTAAGGTTCTAAGTTACTAATTAAGTGATTTGAAAATCATCTCTGAAACCTAGGTCAAACCAGAAGTCAACAAAGTCAAAAAAACAAGAATTCTGGAAAATCCCAAAACTTGGAAATTTGACTTTTTATCTAGACCTCAGATTGAAAATCTGACTTCGCCATTGCGTTCAGAACACCAAAATTAGCTAAGGGTGAAATTTTGGAGGCATTTGGAAGTCGTTGATTTTTTTCGTCAAATATTTTAATATTATTTAAATGCCCTAAATAATCAAATAATTAAATGCTCATCAAAACAAAAATCCAAGAGCACCGTTGCGTTTCTCACCCCTCAATTAGCTAGGGGTAATTTATTGGAAAATTTTTAAACACAATTAATTAATTTATTGTAATTATTAAAATAGATTTTAAAATTTAATTGTTAAATTAAAAAAATAACGGTACCGTTAATTATTTAAGTTACCGTTACTTATCCTTAATATTGTCCGTCTAAACAGTAAGAAGTTAACGGTTGATCACAACCGTCCGATCGAAGATCGGATGGTCGTTTCGTCGCCTCTGTCGACGCACGCCACGTGCGTCGCGCGTGGCAAGCTCAGAGCCGCGCCGGAGGCTCTGCTCGCCAAATGGCGATTTTCCCATCACCGCACCGCCTTAGAACTAGGTATAAGCCTTCGAGAGGTTTCTCACGGCTGATTTTGGGATTTCTCCTCTTTTGGAAACAGGTTAACTTCCAGAAATCGAACCCTAGTTTTCAGCCGATCATCAAAGGTACTCATCCATTTAATTGTTACTTCAGTATATCGTTCTTAAACTATTCGCAAGCTTATTTCAACTCATGGATTGGCATATTATTGCATCTGATCGTCAAATCAACGGTTCGATTAGATCAATTTTTCAAGTTAAGCACAGTGCATTCCGTTATTCAAGCTTCGTCCCGATAGACATACCTAGGGTTTGATATAGTTTGTAATATATGACTCCTCCAGTAATGATTCAAGTACCAATCGAAAGGTCTTTGACCTTTCCATTGATATGCGGGTTGGCCGCTGAGGTCACCGGAACGACCTCCGATTTTGCTGCCCTAGCTGAGGTCGTCTCGGGTGTCTGCGAAGGCAGCCAGGCCCGTGATACCTTGGGCCGGGCTTAACCTGACCCGATCAATAAACCCGGGTCCAGGTCATGATTCAAGACGCGGGTATTCAGGCCGCACAGTGGCTGTCAGTCCAGTGATCGCCACGTGTAAATTTTCTGCGCGAGTGGGACCCACCATCACTTCTTGTCTGCCGTGATTTAGAGCAGGTGGGGCCCGCCGTGGTTTCGTCAGCCAACAGATGAACGCCACGTGTGCATGTAATTATGATTATAAATTGTATATATATATATGTACGAATAATAATTAGTTAATAAACGAAAATATATTTATTTATTATAACAACAGATTTAATTAAACAGTATTATCTAATTAATTAAATCCTAAACTTTAAACCTTAATAACTCTTAAAATACAAGTCCAAAATATACAATTAAATATACCAAATTGATCAAAAAAATACAAGGAATTTATTGATGCCAATAATTTTGTATTTGGACCAATATTTAATAAAATGACATTTAGGGTTTAATTAAGTTCAAATTTAAGTCTCAAATATTCAATTAACTATAACTTTGTGTAGACTAATCCAAACATACCCAATATAGGTCTTAAAGTGATCAGAAAACCCTAAGAATCATTTTAGTAGAGTTAACTTGGCTGTTTGGATTAGTTTGAGCCTAATCACTTTTAGGTCCTAACCCTGATTAGGTTAATTAACCCTAGAACTTCAATTGACCATAACTTGGTCAATTGAGCTCCAAATTTGATAATCCAAAGATTAATTTAGATCAGAAGAACCTAATTAACAGTAATCTATAAAAATATTTTAAATCCAACAGGTAGATTTGCTAATCTTTCTTAATTATTCTAAATCTTGATTAGTGAATATTAGCAAATTTAGTAACCCAAATTGAGTAATTTAAGTTTCAAAGGACTCATAGAACTATTTAGAATCAATCTATAAGGTTGGAATAGTATTTGAGTGATTAATTTTGTTAATCACTCACTAATCACCCTAAATCCTAATTAGGTCTTAACTTAGTCAAATTAGGTCCAAATTGAGCCTACCACATATCATTATAATCAGTGAGCTATTTGTAAACCATAGCCACTGATTTTGCTTAATTTGGATACTAATTGGCAAAGTTAGAATCTTTGACTTAAAGTTAACAATTCCTTAATTAACCTCAAACCCTAGAATCTTGTATTGACCATAACTTGGCTAATACTTATCAGATTTCAGCAAAATTTAGATTCTATGGAAAGCTTAGGCAGTAAAGATCAATAATCTAAAAGAAAATTCAGCTTTCACTTAGTCAAATTACTAAATTGCCCTTATGAATCAAATTCACTAATTTGATCTCATATGGCTTAATAATCACCCAAAATTAATTTAATTACTATCTAATCTTATATTAAACAGTAAGAAACACTTTCCAAAAGAAAATTTTAGAATTTAAGCCCTAGATTAAAAGTTGATCTTTTGAACCCTTAAGTAGGGGCAAAATGGTCATTTTTTCCCAAATTTAGGGTTTAAGCCTTTAAAAGCCCTAAATTCAGTTTCTAACCACTAAAATCAGAAAATAGAATGATTTAGAACTAAAATTAATCAAATTCAAGTCTAAATAAGATTTTGATTAAAATCTCAAAATATGTTCTTTAAGAAAATTCCTAAGTAAATTATGAGTGTTTATCTTTCCTTAATCATTCTTAGACCCATCCTTAGGTCTTATAACATTAGTTAGGATGTGTGTCTTGAGAGATACTCTTAGTAATTAAGAGCCTTATTTCTTAAGATTATGAATAGATCTTAAGTTAGAATTCATCTAATGAGTAAATTGGGTTACTCAATTAGATGAAACCTTGAGTTTTCTAGTTTATAGATTTTCTTAGTTTATTAAATGATTATTTGATCTTTAAACTTTAGAACTAAGAATATAAATCCATCCTAATGAAATTGATTTATCATTAGGATTTGCCTTAACTTAATTTGTGAGTTTTGGGTTCTAAACCTTAGACCCTTAGATTATACCTTTAGATTAAGTGATTAGACCCCATTATCTGGAGTCTAATTCTTAATCTATTCATCTTGATTTGGCTATAGGATGCTAGTTCTATTTACTGTTTTCATATGCTCACATAGGATGTTAGTATTTTCAGTTTTATACTATTTAAATTTTGTACTTCACTTAGCATAATCTGTTTGATCATGAGTATGTTTAGGTTGTACTTTTCTTACCTTTCTTTTACTTTTCTTTTACTTACCTGTCTTTATTGCAGTTGCTTGGAGGAGGTATGTTTTACTTCCTATTTGTTTAGTTATAAACTGTGGTTTATAACTTATTACTGTTCTTTTGTATGCTTTTCTGCACCTATTATGCTTAGTTCTGTTTATATGGTGATATCTACTTAATTTAATAAAATTGTTTGCCCTAAAATGTACTTAGACATATTGTCTAACCAGTTTTTCTTTTGTTGGCTGGGGCCCTACCATTATGAAACTGATAATGGTAGGTTCTGAGTTTGTTGGAGCAGTAGATCCAGTGGAGAGCTTACCATTGGAGGAGGAGCCCGTTCTTGAAGATCTGTAGCTTTAGTTTTTCTTTCAGTGAGATTGAGAGTTTATTTCAGTTCTCTTAAATTTATTAAATGTTGTAATAATACAGGATTTTATTTCTTTTTCAGTACTTTACTTATTCTGTATTGTTGTATTTATACTGTATTGGATGGATGTTATGTTTTATGCTTCCGTACTCTGAGTTCATGTATGATCATTTAGTGATAGTATTTTTGGGATGAATGGCAAAGTCCTTAATTAAATTGGATTAGAATGTGTGTCTAATCTAATCTTAAGTGGGGACCTTGTCATTTGGTGACCCCTCCACCGTAATCATGTTAACTTAAGGGTTAACAGGACCACGGCAGGGCAGGGCCGCCACATAAATACACCATTGTGATATGGAAAAATAGAGGATCACTATGGTACCATTCAATTTCCAGTATAATCAATATTTTACATAGTGGTATTTTAGGGTATTCAAACTATCATAACTTTGAGTGCACTTACCCAAACATATCAATATGTAAAATGTTAGGATCACTATCATAACTTTGAGTGCACTTACCCAAACATACCAATATGGGTCTTATGATAATCAACAAAACCTCAAGAATATTCTAGAGGTATTAATTGTTCTGTTTGAAACTTAATTTGACTAATCACTTTTATGACCCAATTCTAATCTCCCAATGATCATAATATTTCACACAATAATCCAAACATAGTCAATATGGGTTTTAAAGTGATCAAAAAAGCTTCTAAATTAACCTAGTAGTATTTATTTCTCTATTTGGATTAGGAATTGCTTAATCACTTTTAATACCAATCCATAATTACCCTAAGTAACCCTAAAACTTCAATTGATCATAACTTGGTCAATTAAGCTCCAATTTAAGTCTTCCAATAAACTAAATTGATTAGGAAGACCTAATAAATAGTAATCTACAAATATATTTAAGATATAATAGTTAGATCTCTTGATCAACCTTAATCACCCTAAAACTTGATTAATAAATATTAGCAAATTAAGCAATTCTAATTGAGAAATTTTAGTTTTTGATAACTCCTAGAGCAGAATAGAACATAGTGGTATAGTTGATTTAGTGATTCTGTGATTAATTTTACTAATCACTCACTAATCACCTAAACTCTAATTATATCATAACTTAACCAAATGAGGTCCAATTTAGGTTTACTCTCAATTAACGTGCTCAGTGAGTTATAGAAAAGTTATAGCTACTGAATTTGTTGAATTTAGATTTCAAATAGAAAAGTTAGGTTTTTGACCTCCATTAATGAAACCCTAATTTACATAATTAACCCTAAGCTTGTTTTAACTATAACTTAGCTAATACTCATCAATATTTAGTAATTTTAAGCTCTATGGAACCCTTAGAGAGTAAGCTTTAATAAACTGACAGAAAAATTAGATTCCATTAAGTGAAATTACTAAATTATCCCTATGAGTCAAATTCCTTAATTTGATCTCATAAGGCTTATTAATTATCCAAAATTGATGTACTTATTGTCTATGTTCATGTTAGATAATAAGTAATATTTTGCCACTAAGAATTTTCAACTTAGAACCTTAAATCAAAAAAGTAGATTCTTAAACTCTTAAGGAGAGGTAAAATGGCCATTTTGCCCAAATTTAGGTTTAAATGTTCTTAAATCCTAGATTTATATTCTAATCACTAAAATCAGTAAATAAAGTAATTCTGAATTTAATTCAATTATTATAAGCCATTACTTAAGTCTTAAATCAAAACCCTATTTTCTTCCTCAAGGAAAATTTTAAGTAAAAATTGTTTAAGTCGGGATCTGATATGGTATTTCTAGTATTAAGTGCACTTCTACTCAGTGTTCCTATCTTAGCCTAGCAGGCTAAGTATGTTTGTATTTTCAGTTCAGTAGGCTGTGATCTACTTAGTATGCCTCTTCATTTCATGCAATCGGGATCGGCTAGACCTCGTTGTTAGTCCGATAGTCTATATCATGCCTAGTCCTATACGGCAGCCTAAGAAGATCCTTAATAGACTCTTGCCCCACTGACTTTATCAATCAGGATTTGATATGGAATTATTAGTTATAAGGTCACTTCTACTCAGTGTTTTTGTCCTAACCTAGCAGGCTAAGAGTGTTTGTACTTTCAGTTCAGAACTTTTGCCTTAGCCCAGCAAGCTAAGTGAGGTTGCTGTATACTTTCAATTTTGAATGACTTATTTAGCCATTTTAGTTTTCAGTTTTGTACTTATTATTTCTAATATACTTTTAAGTACTTTTGCTCTTCTTTTACTGTATTTCTACATTTTTAATAGGCATATTATAGGATGTTAGTTGCTTATGATAGGATGCCTAATTTGTTTACTTATTTAATTAATTATTAGAATGCTAGTCTTATATTTATTTATAGGATGCTAGTTTGCTTATTTGCACATATTTAGTATGTTAGCTTCATTTATTTATAGGATGTTAGATTTGCTTATTTGATTATATAGGATATTAGATATGTTTTCTAAATTGTTCATTTCATATTCATTATATTATGTAAATTTATTTTGATCATAAGCATATTTTTAGGATGAGTTTTATTTCAGTTACTAGTATTTACTTTTCTATTATGCCTAACCTTGTTACTATTATAATTGGAGGTATGTGTTTACTTCCTTTCTTGTTCAAGTTATAAATTTATTGTTTATAACTATCCTTTCTTTTCATATGCGTTCCACTCCTATACTTGCTTGTATGTTGAGTTTAATGATGGTGTATAAATAATTTAATAAAATTGCAACTTAAAATATACTTAAATATTTTGTCTAATTAAATTTTTCTTTTGTTGGCTGGGGGCACTATCATTATGAAACCGATAATGATAGACTCTGAGCTTTTCGAGGTTGTGGAGCCTTCTGAAGACCAAGTTCAGGAGGAGAATCAAGTTGCTGAAGAATCTTAGATCTTTAGTTCTTTACTTTTTTTATTGTGAGGATGAGTGTTTACTTTATTTCATTTCAGTTTTTATCTTTTAATGTGTTGTAATAATACATGTTAATTTATATTTTCTTTTACTACTTTTATTCTGGGTTGTAGGTTATTCCTACTGTATTGTGATGAAATGGATGTTACTATTTTGCTTCCGCACTCTGCTTTCATGTAATATTCATATAGTGAAATAGTTTTTATAAATGACAAACTCCTTAATTATAATGAGTTAGGATGTGTGTCTAATCTATTTATAAGTAAGGATCTTGTCATTTGGTGGCATCTCCACCGTAATCATGTTAACTTAAGAGTTAACAGGACCATGGCGGGGATGGGCCACCACAGGAACTTTATGTACATTATCTTATATGTGGATGACATGCTGGTTGCTACTTCGGATCAGTTGGAAATGAACCACATGAAGCATCAGTTGTCTCATAATTTTGAGATAAAGGAGTTAGGAGAATCGAAGATGATCCTTGGGATAAAGATCTGCATGGACAAGAAGGCAATAAAGCATTAGCTTACCCAACATGGGCAGTTAGAGAAGGTGTTGAAAAGGTTTTGAGTGAACGACTTTACGAAGTCATTAAGTATTCCTTTGCCATCACATTTTTGCTTATTTGAATACAGATGTCGAGAATGATGAGATGCAGTCAGTGTCATATGCAAGTGCAGTCGGGAGCCTGATGTATGCGTACGAGACCAGACTCGTCATATGCAATTGGACAATGCCTAAATAAGTCATGATGATGTATAAAAGCCTAAATAGCAATTCATAATCTGTGATTTCTCCTGGTGTTATTCTTGTTTGATTTGTGTGATTCTGTGTCATTGATCCTAACACTAGCATGCTCTCTCATGGATTTGTTTTTGTACTCTTTTCATTGCTTTACTATTGGCTTGCATGCATATATATAAGAGTGCTAACATCAAACAATAACTTGCAAAAAGACATAGTCATTGATTAATGTGTTATAGCAGAGCAAGCAAGTTCCAAGTGCTCGCCACCTAGAGAAAGGACAAGCGAGGGAAAATGCCTGATCTCGTTCCATGTGAGAAGACACGTGGTTACGGGGAGCAGGTGAAAAGGCTTTTCGTATTTTACTTTGGCTTAAGTTGCAGCAGCAGGCTCTGCCATTTTTTTTAATATTTTGTTAAGGTATGAAAAAGGACAAACCGAAGAGTTCTGATTCAAAGCCTGCATGCAATCTGCATCTTCTTGCTTGAATACAAACAAATATTCTAAAAAAATAATATTCTCTGACTGCCCTTTTTTGAATCTCGTGCGATTTATTTTCATCGTGAAGCCGTATGTGTTCGATTGGACTTTTTATTCTTTTATTTTATTTTATTTAGTTTTTAAAGTATTTGTATAATATAAATAAATATTTTTAATATAGTTATAATCATAATAAATATTAGTATAATTGCTAGCAAAGCCTAATTAGTATGGTAATGCTTAAATATTATATGATTAATAGTTAAATATAATAATTTATGCCTTAAAGATTTTATAATTTGATAAGGTCTTATGAAGAGAGTGTGTCTAAAATATTTTGTGTATCAACAATTGGTTCATTAATTTATAAGATGCTTTGTATCATGCCATGATAATTGATAGTTGATATATATGTCAAATCCTTGTAAATAGTGTTAGACATACCCTTACACAAAAGCTTTAAGAAAAAGCAGAGGACAACCTAAACTCAACTTAAATGTTTCTTTGTATAACTTATGCACATGTATCAATGTACCATCTATAGTATCAAAATACAATGAAAATCTAGCACATGTCCCACTCCTCTGCTTTCACTCCTTATGATTATTTTTTGCTATGGGTGTTACTACCCTTAAATATTCTCTGTTATAGGTGTTGCAACCCTTCAGTATTACTTCCACAATGCAGCTCTCTTACATGTTATCGTGGCATCTTGCCAACAACCTTCGCCTCTGCAGTTGATCACAATGAAATTGAGTTTGCTCAATTTGAACTTTATTTGGCTAAGTTTTAAGGCTAACGAGCTTTAAATTAGGATTTAAGCTTATTAATGGGTGATTAGTGAGTGATTAATAAAATTAATTATAAAAAATTATTTTGACTATCCCAATGTATTTTTCTCTTTTTTGTGAGTTATCAGAAACTTAAAATTTAAATTTTGGATAATTAATGAATTTAATTTTTACTAATCTATTTTTAGAGTAATTAAGCTAAATTATAAAGTTTAATGACATAAATTAAAATTTTCTTACTGATTAGTATTCATTATATTTTTCTAAGCAACATAATATATAATTTTACTATATTTAGATTTGTTGTTGCAAAGTTATGAGGGTTCAAAGTTTGGCAAATTTTAATTTAATTAATTCAATTTTTTTTATTTTCCTGGAATTACTGTATAAACAGTAATTTTACTGTTCATTACAGGCCGCAAGCGAGCATGGCGGGCCGCACGCGAGCCAGGAGGGCCACACGTAAGTGGGACCATGGTTCGGGCCCGATCCGACCCAAAGCGAGGGACGGACATACGAACGGGAGGTCACCTAGGGCGCGCGATTACTCCCAAAATATGGTACCTCATGGGGCTTACCACATACCGATGGAAATATTTCTTCAAGACTTTTCTAATGGTACCAAAATAGACATGATTGGAGCATGTTAGCACTGCAAAACATGATGCCCTAGCAATGGGTATACTTAAAAATATAAAATTTACTATTCATCCATGCCAATTGACGTGAATTCGAGCCTTTGATCAAGCTCGATTGAATCTAATGGTGGCTTAAATATGACATGCAGGGGTCTTAATACGTAATTGAAAAGTAAGTAAAGAAAAATAATCGAGAGATAGAGGGGTACCTTCGAACAGGTGATGGGAGGAAGAAGAAGAAGCTTTGATAATGGAGATCTCCTTAGAATGGAATGGATTTGTCTTAGCTCTTTGAGTTTTTCTAATAGTATGAAGGAAAACCAATGTTGCTATAAAGAAGGAGAAGGGTATGGGCATGGATGAGGAGATGAGCTTGATCTTAAATTAAAATAAGATAGGTGGTAAGCCCCACCATTTAATTTATTACTTAATTATTTTAATAGTTAGAATTATGTTATTAAATGGGCTTCAAAAAATTCTAAAATTTCAACCCTTGTTAATTTGGGGGTGAGGGACACAATGACGGTGTCAAATTTTGATTTCAAGATCAATTTAATTATTCCAATTTTGGGGTATTTAAAATATATTAAAATATTTGGGAAATTTTGACGACTTCCAAAAATTTGCAAAACATCACCCCTAACTAATTTGGGGGTGATGAGTGTAATAGGAAAGTCAAATTTTCAATTTGAGGTCAAAATAATTAGCATATTTTTTTAATTAAATAAAATAATGAAATAACCAGAAAATAATGAAAAATAAAAAAAGTAAATTACCAAAACTTTTTTAAGAATATTCCTAGTAATCTGATAATTTTATTTTGTCAATTAATTTTGAATTTAAAAATTAAAAAATAAATTTGAAAAAATCTGGTATTTCGCAGGTTTATAATTAGTGTAGGATAAGTACCATTTTGCATGAATATAATTATAAATTATTTTGTTACTTCATAAATTAAATCAAACCCTTATTTTCCAAAACTCTTTCACTTATACTATTACTTACAACTAACTTAGAGATCAATATCTACAAGTCAATTGGAAGCTCAATTAGCTCTAATCATTAAGTAGATCATTAAAATTATATAACTTTAGATATTACATAATTTACAATTACTTGAAACTCTTAAATGCTTGCTTTGCTTGAGCCTATACTTTTGAACATATATACAAGATTTTGTGCATAAATAAAACTTTCATAAAACTATAGGGGTTTATCTATAGTGGATAGCCAAGAACAAGCTTAAGAGGGGATATAAGGAGACCTCACATTCTCAGAGGGTGAATGTGAGAATTTGTATCTTATGAGACCCCGCTTTTCTTTACTTGTTAAGCAAACGTGCTTAACTCCTCGCTTCATTCTGTATGTGCCCGCACAATGAGGATTTTCATAAATTAATTTAACAAATAAATTATGAGTCTTTTACAATCTTAGGGATTGTGAGATTTTATCATAGCTTTCTAGATATGTTTACTTCACATAGTCCTAGGATATGAATTTTTAGACCAAGAGGCTAAGATATTCCCTTACTTATTTTGCAGTTTTATTTTCAGTACCGTAATTTACTATAACAACCCAAGTTGTTTGTAACAAACTAAGGTTGTTACCTAGCTTAATTAAAGCTTAATCATATCTTAATTATTATTCCACTAAGTTCATCTAGTCATTAGAACCAAACTCTGAATGTTTGGAGCAATTCAGAACTCAATCGATTATTTTGGAATATTTTAATATTTGAATAAGTAGAAATTTGAGGTATTTAATTTGACCTCAGATTTGAAATTTGACTTTACCATTGCGATCATCACCCTCAAATTAGCTAGGGGTGATGTTTTGGGCGTGTTTGGAAGTCGTCGGATTTTTGCGAATATTTTAATATAATTAAATGCACCGAAAAATAGAATAATTAAATAGTTTTCAGAATCGAATTCCGACTTCATTGTTGGATTCCTCACCCCCAAATTAGTTATGGGTGAATTTTTGGGATTTTTTGGAGTGCGTTTCTAAAATCTGAATTTTTAAATAATCTAAGAAAAAAAAAAGGGAACATCTAGTCCTAAATTTGCAATTTCCCTATTTTACTTAATTCTCTTGACAATAGCCCCTCCATTCGGCGTCTCTCCCTCATTTGCATGCAAGGATGGCTGAGACCATCCTTCCCATCTCCTCTTGGTCATGCCTCCATCCCATCCTCTTTTCCCCTATAAATGGAGCTTGGTTTCCTCTCCTCCACCCCTTGCTGTCCATCTAGAGCTCCCCACCTTCCCCTCCATTGCTGAGTTGTGTTGAGGAAGAAGAAGTCTAGCTTATCTCTTAGTCTTGAAGAAAACAGAGTTCACTTCCTCTTCTTCCTTTCCCTAAAGGCTAAGGTACTCGTCTGGTCACCCTCCTTGTATCCATTTGATCCTCTATTATGCTTATTGCATCTTTAGACATCCATGTTTAAGTATGCAAGCCATTACAGCTCTCCAAGAGATTAAAAATTAATGCTCAATTTTTCTTGCATTCTGTATACCTTGTCCTTTATCCACATTTTTCATATACTTAGGATGCTCCGTTTGTGCCAATTTTAGTGTCGATGGAAAGGTATCAAAAAGTCCTTTCCATTGATATATATCATAGCTCATGGAATTCTCTAGATTGAAAGTATTTAAGCTCAAAAATAGGCATTACAGGTTTCGTCCAGACGAAAAATGTCGTTTGGCGCTGCAGCGCGCGGCAGCGCCCAAACTTGCAAAACTGGCCGCTGCAGCGGTATTTCGGAGAAATCATATAAAAACATTAATAAAACTATTTGAACAATAAATTTGCAAAATGGACCGCTACAGTGCGTCATAGCGCGCTGCAGCGGGTTGTAGCGGAATTTTCAGTAAATTTTAGGAAATACCAAAAATAATTTAATTCAATAGTGTTTTTCGCAAGTTGAACCGTTGCGTGCGCCATAGCGCGCCGTAGCGGGCCGCAGCGCATTCTAGCGCTAAAAGCGCCACAGCGCGCTGCATCGCAAAAAGTGCCACAACGCGTTGCAGCGCTGGAAGCGCCACCGTGCGCTTCAGTGCCAGAAGCGCTGCAGCGCTCCAAAGCGCCTCGCGCTGTGGCTCCCAAACTTGCAAAATTGCCCAGAATTTTGTAAAAACTGCCCAGTTTTAGCTGAAATGGCCAAAACTTCACTGTTTTTGTATTTTAAGGTCCCTAGGACTCTAGTGGGGTTGAATTATATCAAATATAAACCTATTTTAGTTAAAATTGAATATTACATAAATTCCTATATCGAAATTAAGTTTGAAAATCTTGTCATTTTTATTAAGTGCTCAAACCTACCTTGTACCTTAAATATATTGTGCAAATTGTTAGATAACTTAGAATTTCAATGTCATTAATAACTCAAAATAATATTGAGGTTTTGAACCCTAAAAAATTTAAAAAAAATAACCAAAATACTCCTAGCCTTAGTTAGGTCATAACTTAACCATTTGAAGTCCAATTTGGGTCTACTCCCAATTAAAGTACTTAGTGTGATATATGGAAGTTATAGCCACTAAGTTTGCTAAATTTGGATACCAAATGGAACAATTGACTTTTTGGCCCCTCTTAACTTGGAAAATTACCTATTTACCCTTAGAAATTTAAATAACTATAACTAACTCATTAGATCTCAGAATTTAGTGTTCTTAGACTCTATGGAATCCTTGAATAGCAATTAATAGTAAACTATATAAAAATTTAGATTTCATTAAGTGCAATCTACTAAAATGCCCCTTAGGTCAAAAACCTTAGTTTGGACCTATAGGACCCATTTCTTGTCCAAATTAAACATACTTATTATCTATCTTCAAGTTAGATAGTAAGGAATCATTTGGTACTAAGAAACTTCAATTTGGACCTTTAATTCAAAAGTTGACTTTTTGGGCCTTTTTGTAGGGGCAAAATGACCATTTTGCCCAAATTTTAGGTTAACTTTCCTTAACCTCTAATCTATGTTTTAAATCACTCAAACCAATATTAGAACTGTATTAAAATTATTTAAGTGAGAAAAAAAAATCATCCATTAGGTCAACTTAGTAAAATTCCCCAAAATTCTCTTAAGTCTCTTCCTTAGGATTTTTCACCTCATATTAGGACTAGCTCATATGTTAGATTTCATTTATTAGATAAGTGGATTATTCAATGAATAAATCTTTGGTTTTATTAGTTCTTAGAAATTTTGACAACTTATTTTGATTACTTTTTCTTTTAAACCTAGATTTAGGATAACGAGATTCATCCTATTATGTTTGATTTGCTTAATAAGATTTACCTTAATCAATAGATCACTTTTAGACTGAAACTTAGATCTTATGCCTTAACCTTTTTCGATTATGTAATTAAGCCCAATCTCATGGTGTTTAACCTATAATCTATAGTTTAGTAGATCTTGATAAGATCTTAGATAGAACGTATGAATTTATCAAATTAGGATATTGTGATTTATTAATTAAACTTATAGTTGTACTTAATTGAATTAGATTAGAACATGATCAGTTCTAATCCTTTATATAAGTTACACTCGTTAGCAAAAATTGGAGATCCTCAACTTATGTAACTTAGAATAGTTAGAATGGTTAAATTATATAACAACAGTGTCACCATATATAGAAGAGTCCCTTGCTTACTTGATTAATTTTTATTGCTATGCATTCCTTATATTTTGTGCTTAAATTCCTTGTTCATATCATATAAGAGAACTTTGTGCATGAAATGAAAACTTAAATAATTAGGATAACAAGTGCCTTTGGATTCAGTATATTTAGTAAAATCAGGTGCACATTTACCCTAATGGACATGGGTAAGGAGTAATAAGGATGCTTAATATAACTCATTAAAGAGTGTATATTAAGCTTAGAACCCATATAGTCTTACAGATGTGCTTGACTCCTCAGCTGTTTCTGTATGTGTCCACAGAAATAAAGTAAAATAACTAAAAGATTCTGCATTTATACTTACTGCCTACTCAGTTCTGCTGCTGGATTCTATCTGCCATAGCCTATAAAGGCTATGGAGATTTCTGTCTGCCCAAGCCTAGAAAGGCTTTGGGGATTTCACCGGCCCAATGGCCATCTTTCTGATATAACAGTCTTTACATACCTGTTTCAATTTTAGCTTATTGTATACTATATTTTGATGCATATTTTAGTCAGCTGTTATTCTTTACTTATCTGCTCACATGTACGTATATATATATATATGATGCTAGACTTTATTGCTTACTATATGTATCATTTCAGATTTGTCTTTAATTAGCATATGTCATATGATAATCATCATGCTTAGGGTTAGACTTTACTTTTAGTACTTTTACTTACTGCAGTATATATATGTATATGCCATTTTCTTACTTAGTTGTTGAGGTGCACCTTTGCCTCATTTATTGTTTAGTTATAAATACTGTATTTATAACTTATCCTATTATTTGTACGCTTACTGCTCCTACTGCTTTAGTTACCTCTTTGTTGTGCTTAAGTATTAAAATGGTGACGTTAATAACACACGCAAAATATTCAGCCTAAAATATACTTAGACAATTGTCTAACAATATTTTCTTTTATTGGCTAGGGCCTTGACATTATGAAACTGATATGTCAGATTCAATTATGTTTGAGGAGCTAGGTGCTGAAGTAGAGGTGTAACGCCTCACTATTAGATTGTAGTTTAATATCTAATAATGAGTGTTACAGTAGTATTTAATATTGAATTAGGAGATTCTAACTTAACATTTAATAATACCTTATATTATATGGATCTATGGTGAGAAGAAGGTCATTCAATTATTCTAACTTAAACATTCATTATTTATAATATGAAAATTCAAACAACATGAAAGAATAGTTTAGAACATCACAAAATATTTATAATTTACAAAGTGTTCATAAACTTATTCTCACATAAATAAACAAACGTAAATTTCTCTAGTCCGACTACTGCTCTGCTTCCTTAACTGCAGGTCCTGGTCATTGCTCTTAATCTACCGTATTTTTGGTTTTTAAATACAGTAGGGCACGGCAAAAAAAAAAGAAAAACAAACACACACATGTGTTTAAGTACATTTTAAAAATAGGCAAAACATTAATTAAGCAGATATTACATTACAATTTTAAAAAAAATAGCGGTGCAATAGGCATGAAAATGGTAAGAAAAGTTTGTAAGAAAATGTGCTCACAATGCTAGAGTATGTTTGCCAATCCTGCAATAATTATGTTACAAGCATTTGAATTATTTGCAATTTGAAAATATGAATATATTCAAATGGATTTGTATGCTAAATAAGAAGAAATTGTATGAAATTCTATACCGTATAAATTTAGGAAAGATTTAATCATGGAAAATTCATTTCAGTCTAAAGACTGAGTATGTAATACACAATTTAATGAGATTGTGAGTATATGCAATTTATAATTTATTTATCTTATAAATTTGTTCTGTGGGCGCAGAACAAGTGAGGAGTTGAGTATGTCTACTCAACTTATCTGTATATGGGGTCAAAACAAACACACACATTCCCCCTCAAAGGAATTATGTGGTCTCCAGATACACCAATAGCCTTGCCCAAGCAAATGACAGCTGTACTAAATCCTCCATTAGACCCCTCTAAAAAGTTTATAAAATATTTATTATGATTTATTTATCTTGCAATTTTGTTCTGTGAGTGTAGAACAAGTGAGGAGTTGAGTACGTCTACTCAACTTATCTGTATATGGGGTCAGAACAAACACACACATTCCCCCTCAAAGAAATTATGTGATCTCCAGATACACCAATAGCCTTGCCTAGGCAAATGACAGCTGTACTAAATCCTCCATTAAGACCCCTCTGAAATATTTTATAAAACATTATTTTGCACAATAATCTTTTTGTATGAATCAAAGTGTTAAGCTCAATGCATTTGCAGCACAAGAAATGTATCAAAGTATTGTAAATCTTGTGATATCTATTGTTTTCTATTGATTTATATTCTAATGATCTCATATTCACAATGGTTGCCCATATTTATAGGCCACCCAAATTGTGATATGATATTTAAAAGAAATAATAAAGAATCCTGTATTTGACCAAATATAACAAGTATAAATAAATCATCTTTCAGCAAATTTTCTAAAGATAGTCATCTTAGATTTCTATGTGAATGTGACCATCCACATAGCAAAGCATTAGTGTTGTGATGCATAATAAATATTAATTTGAAAAAATTTCATAATGAGATATTGATGAAAGCATCTATACATACCTCATCATATATTTATCAAATACTTGAGTTTTGGTGGTAGAGAAACAAAAATGTTTATATCAAAGATGGAATTCAACAAGTTGTAAAAAAATCACCACATGAAATATGCTTGAAACCAAAATTATAGCTGAGCAATGGTGAGTTTACCACTAAGCAATAAATGAAATAGCCCTAAAGTTTGATGCCAAGTACAATGCCAACACTAAAATTCAAAGTCCTTAAATTCTTAAAAATTTTGGCAAAATTTCCTTTGTATTTGCTCAAAATAAACATTTACAATATCAAGATATAAGTCAATTCATTAACTATTTCCAGTTCTAATATAAGTCAATCCATTGACTATTTCCAGTTCTAATATAAGTCAATCCATTGACTATTTCTAGTTTTTATATAAGTCAATCAATTGACTATTTCCAGTTCTAATATAAGTCAATCCATTGACTATTTCCAGTTCTAATATAAGCCAATCCATTGACTATTTCCAGTTCTAATATAAGTCAATCCATTGACTATTTCCAATTCTAATATGAATATCAATTTATATTAGCATTTGTATAAGATAACTTACAACATTTGATTTTCAATTCAAGATATATGACATCACTTAGATCTCATATCTAAATGGCAGCAATATATTCACTTATACAATTGATGGCAACATATGATTTAATATATATTCATGGCAGTATTTTGATTTTATACAATATATAACAGCATTTGTGCTTCATAAGTAAATGATAGCATCTGATTTCATGTTATTTTAGTGATCCCACTTTATGAATGATAGCAACATATAATTATATCTAAAGGGAATAACAACATGTAATTTACTTTATAATAAAGGCAACATTTGATTCTTATAACAATAATAGCAGTATTAGCAATATTTTGATACAAATGGCAGCAATGAGTTTTTCCATTATATTTAGTAATAGCATTTAAATCTCAAATAAAATATGACAGCATTCGATTTCATGATAGCATTTGACTCATAATGAAATAAATGGCAGCAATTTGATTTATAATATACATTGCAGCAATTTGAATCTTCTAAAATAAAGGCAACCATTTGATTCATTAAAAGATATGGCGGCATTTTATTTTATGGATTAACTAGTAGCAATTGATCCACATAATTCAGTTGACAGCATTTGATCTCAAATGATAAATGGTAGCAGTTGTAAGGAGCAATATTTGATTCATTGAGATAACAATGATGGCAGTATTTGAATGACAATTTTTGAATATTAAAGAATACATATCAGCATTAGATTCATTGAGATAACATCATTTAATCTTAAATGATAGATGGCAGTATTTGAATGATAATATTTGAATATTAAAGAATACATAGCAGCATTAGATTCATTGAGATAACAACATTTAATCTTAAATGATAGATGGCAGTATTTGAATGACAATGTTTGAATATTAAAGAATACATAGCAGCATTAGATTCATTGAGATAATAGTATTTAATCTTAAATGATAGATGGCAGTATTTGAATGTCAATATTTGAATATTAAAGAATACATAGCAGCATTAGATTCATTGAGATAACAGCATTTAATCTTAAATGATAGATGGCAGTATTTGAATGACAATATTTGAATATTAAAGAATGCATAGCAGCATTAGATTCATTGAGATAATAGTATTTAATTTTAAATGATAGATAGCAGTATTTGAATATCAATATTTGAATATTAAAGAATACATAGCAGCATTAGATTCATTGAGATAACAACATTTAGTCTTAAATGATAGATTACAGTATTTGAATGACAATATTTAAATAGTAAAGAATACATAGCAGCATTATATTCATTGAGATAATATCATTTAATCTTAAATGATAGATGGCAGTATTTGAATGTCAATATTTGAATATTAAAGAATACATAGCAGCATTAGATTCATTGAGATAACAATATTTAATCTTAAATGATAGATGACAGTATTTGAATGTCAATATTTGAATATTAAAGAATACATAGCAGCATTAGATTCATTGAGATAACAACATTTAATCTTAAATGATAGATGGCAATATTTGGATCTTGCAAACTAGATGACAATATTAAATCTCATATGATTCTAAAAAAAATGGCAACTTTTGATCTTATATCGTATAAGAGAACCAAAATGCATGAGATACTTTTGTTGATGGAAGAAATATAATTGGAAAAAATGCAACACTTTGCCACATGTATCTTTATTAAAATATTTTCAAATAAAAATAAGATCAAATGATAGGAACATAATGAAGCCAACGTTGATCCAATACTAATAACAAAGGAAACCATTCAACAATGAATCTCCCATGGTACAACACAAATGAGTTTTTAATGTATAATTACAGAGAGAACAAACTCAGGATTTATTGACATATTAAACAAATTTTTATAAGTAAATAACCTGGTGTTAAGCTTCATGCAACTTAGACTCCATTAAAAATTGAGTAAGATCACTAATTTCTTTTAGTTCCATATTAAAATATTTAATTTTGTATGGGCAACAAAATTATCAAAGCAAAGGCTTGTTGTAACAATATCAAATAAGATATGAGTAAATAACCTGGTGTTAAGCTTCTCTAGCATGCACGAGACCACCTTTTTACTAAAAAAAATTTACACATATCTTATATTATATTTTTTTTTATAGATGAATGTTTACAAATTAAACAATATTAAGACTTACATAATAAAAAGAATCCATCACAAAGTATATTATGATTTCTATAGTTCCTTTAAGATGATTTCATATAAACTATATCGAATGAAAAACCAAGTGGAGTACCTTAGTTGAGTACTGAAGGATTCCTACTAGGGTTTAGAAGATCGTTTGCTTTGTGTCGTTTCAAAAACTTGCCAAGACTTACAAATCGAGGAGGTGAGGTTCGAATAAATAAGGAGTTAGCATCGGCTTACCTTTATACGACTTTATGAGGCAACGACGATCTGATCCTCGACGAGGCCTCCTATTGGCGAGGGCAGCGGTGCTAGCCACGCGTCGGATAATGAAATTCATATATATATATATATAATATTATTTAGATTAGGAATTTATTAAATTAGAAGTATATGATTATTTGTAAGAGAATTTTGAAAAATTACTTTTTAGCTAAATTGAAGGCAACTGACTCAAAAATGAAGTCAAAATTTTAATTGGAAGTCATCTTAATTATTTCATTTATCAAATTATGAAATGTAATAAAATAATCAAGAAGTTTTGACTACCTCCAAAACTCATCAAAATTTCACCCCAAGCTAATTTGGGTGTGATGAATGCAATGGCAAAGTCCGATTTTAATTTGGGATCAAATTAATTTCCTCATTTTCTTGATTTTAGGAATTATCAAAAATTAGGATTTTGTTGGTTTAAATTTAAAGTTTGACACAAATTTTGGAAATTGGTCTTAAAGGCTAATTAAAACATAATAGAAGAGATTTGAAGTTAGTTGGATGATTGGATGGTGATTAACAACCTTGGGTTGTTACAAGAGGTGCCTTACTTAGAGGAGGAGCTTCAGCTAGGAGAGCTGGATATTGCTTAGTTCCTTTTAGTCGCTTGTGAGGATAAGTGATTTATCTTTCAATCTTTTAAACTATTTAAATGTTGTAATAATACATGTACTGTAATTGTGATTTAGTTTGTGCACCTTATTATTTTCTGAGCTATCTTATTACTATTTCTTATGTGATGCATGGTGAACTGATGCACTATTTACTTCATTTAGCTTCCGCACTCTGCCTGTATGTCAGATTTAGTGACTGATCCTCTTAAAGGTTCTGTGCACGTCATCCCCTTATTAGTGGATTATGGATCTTACCTAATCCAATGATAAGAGAAGGATTTGCACATGTGACCTCCACTCCTTAGCTTAATGATTGTGGGCTTAGGGAGCGGGGTGCCACATTATTACCCTAGCCAATTAGAGCTAATTCAAGTCCTGATTTTGATCTTAGTGCAATAATTAAATCATTAGTAGTTCACCACCAGGACCTAGTCCAAATCAGTGGTCAAATGTATTAAACCTTGATTTTGGAAATTTCAGGAACCCTGGGAATTGACCTAATTATTTCGACCTCAAATTAAAAATCGGACTTCGCCATTATACTCATTGCCCCCAAATTAGCTATGGGTGATATTTTGGTGGCAATCAAAAATTGTTGAAAATCCATCGAATATTTTAATAATATTTAATTAATTAGAAAATTGAGATATTTAATTTGACCTCAAAATCAAAATCTAACTTCGACATTGCACTTGTCACCTCCAAATTAGCTAGGGTGATATTTTAGACGCGTTTAGAAGTCGTCGAATTTTTGCAATTATTTTAATATAATTAAATACCCTGAAAAATATGAAAATTAAATACTCGTCAAAATCGAAATCTAACTTCATCATTGAATTCCTTACCCCTAAATTAGTTAGGGAAGAATTTTTGAGATTTTTCGGAGCTCGTTTATTAAATCTGAATTTTTAATAAATTAAATATTTGAAAGGAATAAATAATTATTTCATATTTCTATTCATATTTCTTTTTTCCTTTTTCCTTCTCTCCTGACAGACATCCCCTTTTTTCCATTCGGCACCTCACCTCCCTGGCGCACGCAAAAAGGGGCAGAGTCCCCTCTTCTTCTCTTTTAGCCCAAGTTCTCCTCTATGCCTAGGATGGGATAACCCCTTCCCATCCCATCCAAAGCCATCCTCCTCTTCTTCTATAAAATGGAGCTCAACCCCTCTTCTTCCTCCATTTGCTCTCAAATTAAAGTCCCTTCTCCTCCTCCCTAGCTTCTCCTAATTTCTACATTGATGTGTTCAAGTTACTGAAGAAAATCTCTCAAGCCCTCAAGCTTGAAGGAACCTTAGAGAAATCTCTCTTCGCAAGCCAAGGTACCTCCCTTTCCCTCATTGAATGGATTCAATGGCAACTTCATTTTTTCTCTTATACTTATTTTGCATCATTAGAAATCTGTGAGTGGGATATGGAATCCATTAGAGCTCCTTGAGCTATAAAATTTTAAGAAAAAAAAAATCAGCTCTGTTTTTCCTTCTTTCTATATACCCTGGCCTTTAAATCTATTATTTGCATAGTTAGAATAATCATTTTGTGCCAATTTTGATATCAATGGAAAGGTATCGGAAATACCTTTCCATCAGTATATAGCACCGCATGAGAAGTTATCTAAATTGAGAGTATTTGAGCGCAAAATAAGACCCATTGTGGTTTTTGCACATGTGAAATCACCATCAGGCGCTGCAGCCATAAAGCGTCGCTGCGCGCTACAGTGCTCTGCATCGGCATATAAATTTGATGAAATTAAATTATGTGTGCAGCAGCACTGAAATCTGTTGCAGCGCACCACATAGCTGAAATTGCGCCTGGCTTTCGGCCAGAAGGCGCCACAGCGCGCCGTACTGCCCAGAACTGCCATGAACTGCCCAAAACTGTCCGGAATGGCCAAAACTTCACATTTTTCGCATTCTAATGGCCAAAGTATGAAAATATATCAAATTTGCACCTAATTTTAGTAAAATATATCAAATTTCTTATTTAAACTTATAGTTGTTGTTGATTAATTAAATTAGAACCTGGTTAGTTCTAATTTCTTTTAACTTATAAGGCCATGCTTCTAAATTATACTTGAGAGTAAGAATTAGAGATCCTAAACTTTTGTAACTTTGAATAATTAGAATGGTATAAGTACATGACAACATATGTCACCATATATAATAGAGTCACCTGCTCACTATTATTTACTTGTGCTTTCTCATTCCTTATATTATGTGTGCCTTATTTCTTGAATATATCATACAATATATTATTATTGTATGAAATAAAAATATAAAATAATTAGGATAACATTTGCAAAGGCTTCAGTTACTTGTTGATCTTGCGTATTTTACCATACTGGATAGGGGTAATGAGAAATAAAGATTACTTTACATTACTCACTGAGGAGTCTTGTGTTAAGTTGGAACTCGAACAGTCTTGTAAACGTACTTGACTCCTCAGCTACTTCTGGATATGTTCACAAAAGTAAAGTAAATAACTAAAATATTACTGTATTTGTGATTACTGCCTCTTCAGTTTAGTTATTATTCTGTTATTCCGGCCTAGCCTCAGATGATGCTAGGAATATACATATACTTTTTGTAGTATGTTAAATTAGCCCTCTTCTGATATGGCAGTCATTACATATATGTTTACTATTTACTGTCTACTTTATTATTTACTGTTACATTTTACTTCACTCAAGTTTACTTTACCTGCTTATTTACCTATAGGATGCTAGATTTCTTATTGTTTACTTATACTTATTACAGAATGATTACTTACTTTTAGACCTACATATTTCAGATAATCATCAGCATATTTAGGATGAGTCTTTTCTTTCAAGTACTTTTCTTACTTTATTTATATATACATGCCTAATCTTATCATAGCTTAGTATTGAGGTATGTTCTTTTGCCTCATATATTTCTCAGTTATAAATATTGTATTTATAACTTTTCATATCCCTTTGTATGCTTGTTATACCCTTACACTTTGTTTGTTTTATAGTTTAAGTAAAATAGTGATATCATAAATTTCATAAAATATGACAGCTTAAAATGTACTTAGATAATATGTTTAATCAAGATTTTCTTTTTTTTTTTGCTGGGGCCCTATAATTTTGAAACCGATAATGGTAGATTCTGAGTTATTTGAGATAGTCGATCCTTTTGAAGATCAAATTCAGGAGGAGGAGTGTGCTGCCACTGGAGATTCTTTGCTTAGCTTCTCTTTTATTTTTATGAGGATGAGAGCTTTATCATTTTATTAAAACTTATTTAATGTTTGTAATAATTCAGATATTTATGTATATTTTTTTAAAGTACTATTTTATTATGAGCTGCATATTTATCTCTTACTTGTATTGTGGTGGATTGAATATAGCATATTTTATTGTCTTTGCTTTCGCACTCTGATGAATGTATATACTTAGTAAATGGTTTCGCTATATTATTTAGAGCACATCCTTCCCTTATTAGTGGATTGAGGATTACACCTTAATCTAATGATAAGTGAGGAATTTGCCAAAGTAGCACACCTTTCCTTAGCCTTAACTGTTAGCAGTTAAGGGGCAAGGCACCACATTTACTCACTTACAGTTCATATTTGAATGTAGTGTATGTTGTTTTAATTTTATTTAAATGTTTCATTTTCTTACTTTACTTTACTTTACTTAGCATAATTTTTATTGGACATATACATATTTCCATTTTATTTATTTTCAAATGCACATTAGTAGCTTTTATCCTTATTTAGGATGCTTTTCTTTTATCTTTTGTTGCAGGCTAGAGCAATTACACCGGTGAGTTATTACTCATCTTTCCTTTTTAATGTTATTCTTTATAATTACATTTTACTTTCTTCCTTTACTTGGTGCTTTTAAGTGCTCCGCTGCAGTTTCAAATTGTAAATTAGCTTATGTGATATCCGACTAAATTTCAATTAATGATTTGACAATTTTGAAATATGCTTAGACTATTTATTCTAACTAAATTTTTCTTTTTCTTGGCCATTACAGCGAATTTCGTATCATACCGCATTTTAAATACCAAAAATATGACTGATTAGGAGCATTATCAGGCTAGTGAAGCTAGGCTCTAGTGTGCATGAAGATTATTTTATGCTTCTACTTTTCTTTTATTCTCATTTACTTATGTGAGAGAGAGACTTTTTATATCTTTTACTTTATAATTCTTAAGTTTGTAATTATTATTTTCTATGATGAGTATATTTTCATTTAAATGCTTGGATTGAATAAATGGATAGTTTAGTGTTCTACTTGCGGTTGTTTCATATTCTTCCTTCTCTACTATTGCAAATTTCTTAAATTAATAGCCTCACAAAAATACTTGGTCACGTAACACTTAGTGTTGGGTTAGTTTTCTTTTAATTCAGTATTAAGCATTATGGTAGCACTCCAGTATTGGATTGGGTTCTTGATCTAATATCGGGGTCGTTACAGCTAAACTCGGGCTAGCCCGAGTCCTAATTCAGTTGACTTGGTCAACCTAGGGTTCCACTAGCTCCATTTTGACTCAATAAGCTCATTAGAGCCATAAGAGCTCAAAAGCAAACCCTCATGACTCCATTATGCCCAAAACCATTTTTGGTTGGGCTAGCCCCATCCAAGATTAGGTCAAGTTGATCCATTTCATCCCTAAGGGTGCACCCGCCCTTTCTACCACCACTTATATATATATATATATATATATATATATATATATATATATATATATATATATATATATATATATATACTATCACAATAAAGAAATATGTTAAGAAAATAAAAAATAAATATTTCACTTAAAAAATGACTACACTTGTTCAGCGGCTTAAATAGAGGGGTATGCCTATTGTAATAATCAGATAGACATGATTGATTCATCATGGTTTGACTTATTTGCCCAATAGAACATCAAATAAAATAGTAAAAAATTAGTATTGAGGGGTAATTATGAATAAACAAGATACTTATGCTTTCTTACTTTATATATATTTTTTGATAGGATATTTTGGAACCAAAGCTCGATGCCACTTGCAAGCTAAAATTATTTTATATCACTGCTTAATATTATGTTTTATTGAGATAGAAATATATGCTCTCATAAATATTGTTGTACAATTAATTAATTCTTATTTTCCCCTACAATGTTTTTATATGTTTCCACTTTTTTGCACACTATATATATTTATTTTTAAATTGCGATATCAAATGGTACTTAGGGAAATCTAATGAAATTTGAATTCCTTGGCACTTTTTATGTGTTAGGTCAAGCGTAACAATAAGAGTTAGTTGTTTAAAGAAAGAACACACCGCTACTACTAACTTGGAAAAACATAAGAAATATTTCATTTAAATATTTTCCATTTGCATTTGAAAACCTTATATTATAATTAAAGTTATGATTGAACTTATATGTATTCTAGTTATCAATTATAAATTTAATGGAAGGAATTTTTATTTTCTTGTTAGCTGAAAATACATTGATCTATTTCTGGAATATACAAATAAAGTCTATTTTGCGATTGTTAAAATCAAATTAAGGGGATAAGAAAATCAAATCTTTGGTTTCAAAAGTAACCACAAATATTTTCTCAAAATTCAATAGGTGTCTTTCAAAGAATAATAATAATATTTATTAGTATAGAGTTAGATTGTTACAAATTTGAAGCTATGTTGCTAGAATAGACAAGAGATAAGAATTTCATTTTGTAAGTGGGCACCGAGCCAGCTCCATATATGAAATGATTATGAAGTCATTGCAAAGTAAATTGTTATGAAGCTGTTGTGTAGGAAGTGTTGATATTATTGTTTGAATGCTTTGCTATCATAATAGTCAGCATAACGTTAAAGGTATATTGCAATGACCGACGCATAGTTAGCATGTGAGTAGAAAATTGGCATGCTGGCAAACATTGTGGTGGTGGATGATGATAGACAAAGCAATAATCTTCATATGATAAATAGAAGAAAGTAGCTAAGCATATTTTATAAATTAATTCATAAAAATCATTTTCTAAGGAGTTACATTTTGAAGAAGTAAACAAATATCAACTCTCCTGAACAAATGAAATTAGATAGGTGAAATTTTTATGTAAAGTGCAATAGTCAAAATTTGCCCCATATGTGATCTTAATTGAAAAACTCTACCAAGACTCAAGCTCTAAAAGTCATATAATAACCTAAAAGAGCTCAAATGCTCATCCTCTACTCCCCTTCTTTTTGTATCATTCAAGTTAAGGCATAGTATGGAATACATTCCAATGGTTACCTCTTTCAAGCTTCCATTTGTGGCCTTAATATATTCCTCCCCAATAAACAAATGAGTCTCATATTAAGGCCACAAATGGAAGCTTGAAAGAGGTAACGTTAAAAATGATTTTTAAGATATAGTGAACATTATCATGTTCACAAAATTTTCATAATTCATTATATATCACTAATAAAAAATGATAACGATGTTAAGCATTTTTTGTTAATCTCGTGGATAATCCGCTTTCCATTTATCTCGAAATATAAGATTAGATGAAGTTGCACTTTGAACAACATAGTATATAATCTTTATATATAGGGCAAATACCTTTGCTTGTAACTCAAAACTTGCTCATATTTAGCAAGCATTTAAATTTTGTATTGGTCGAAATAAATAGAAAATGAATTTGGTAGACATCAATTACAAAGTTATATCTTTAGCTTAATTATTTTGCAACGTAATTTTATAATGACAAAGATCATGAGTTCAAATCTCATTTTTTCGTCATTGCAATTTATTTTTTGAGTCAAGATCGAATCAATTTTAGCAACAATTCAAATTATGCTCATATATTTAAGTATGCATATCTCCGATTCAAAAAATCTAATCAGACCAGTCGGTTGAATTGGTCGAATCATAGGCCAATTTGTTTCGACATACACGATTTAACAGCATATAACCCCTTTGGAACCCTAAAAATTAGTGGTTGAGGTTTTAATTGAACCACATGATTTGAAAGTTTAGTAGACATACGGTATATACAAATAAATAATCTTTCATAGCAATGTGAGACTAATTAAGAATGAAGGGAGTTTCAATTTACACAAATAAATAAATAATGTTAATATTTATAAATACTAACATTATAAATAATGTTCAATTTTTACATCTTATATAACAAAAATGAATTTATCTTTCAAGTATCTTTTAAATAAATATTTTTTATGAGTCCTCATATTAAAAAAATAATAATAATAATAAAATTTTTATAAAAATATTTTATTTTATAGCTTTTAAAACGAGTCGTTTAATAGAAGAGAAATGTTATTCGAACATATTGAAGTGACACCTAAAAAAATTCATTCAATAATATTTGGACATGATTTCAATACAAACATTAAAAAAAATATTTATATTATTTTAATATAAATAAATAAATACTAATAAAATATACTCAAATTCTATTTGATTAAACTTTTTTGAGTGCCAGGCCAAAACAAGTAACGAAGTGAGGCTCGCAAGTGTATTCAATTGTTAGCCGGAAGGCGAAGGAGTAGGTAGGATAAGCGAAGGTGCGTAGGTTTACCTCGAACTAAGACTAAGACGTTCATTTCGTGCCGACACTCGAGGAGGTAGCAAATGCACCTGAAAAGACTTCCAAACCAACCCATCGATCTTCGGGGTACTGAAAAGTGGAAACAAGTCCCAACCACGCCTAGAGAGTTTCGACATTAGTGATTTGCTCTGACCCGGCAAATAGCCCATAATACATAAAAAGTCGTTTCGATATACGACTCCTACAGAACCTACCCGAAGGGTGGATTCGACTAGCGTCTCACTATCTCAGATACTAGCTAAAAAAAACATCTTTTATGAGGGCTAGTAGGTAGCTCTTTGTTTTTAGATTAGAGGCCCGTCTTAAGAAGCTTCTGACCTTCACTTAACTTCAGATAAGGACTCAGAGGGTGACCTGACCCAACCCAATCCACCTCCGGCTCCGGTGGCCTTAGGAGAGGTTCATTCGAAACGAAAGTACTTTTTCCTAACAACCATGGACAAAACTGGTTTGAGATTGGATCGGTTGTTAAGTAAAGGCCAATAGGCGAAGGCTCAAGGTGGAGTTCTGAGTTCGTAATTGGTATAGGGAACCCGCGCATTAGTTGGGAGAGTAAAGTAGGAGTGACCGAGCTACTGAGCTATTACTATTAGTTCTGAGCTCGGACTCGGAGTTGGCCTCACCTCAAGGTAAGGAGCAGCTGAGGGCTAGTTCAGATAAATCCGCTTCGCGGCCTACTACGAGACATCGCCTATCGAATCTCGTCTCGATTTTCAGACTTCAAGAAAGAAGGAAAGAAAGATTTCTGAAAGTCCACTTTCTTTTCTCAATTCAATGCTTGCCCTTAGTTGGGTTGGGATTCGGGCCACATCAACAAGTTCAATTCTCTTAATAGAATTGTTAGGATTATGTGCCGTGTTATCGGCCCAATTTTGTCCATATGAAAACGGACAAAACTGGCCATTAATATTTTTGGCTCATCCTTCCGTCCCACTTGTTGCATTTTTTTTTTTAGCAATTTACATATTTAACATAATTTTCTTGCATTATTTTTTATTTATTGATTGAAAATTAAGATTATCAGCACTTGATATTAAGTAAAATGATGAAAAACTTTTATACTGTAATTCAACTTTAAGTTTATACATATAAAAATTGGTGAATGGATTACGCCAGAATCGGACTTATTAGGAGAATACGCGGAGCAGCCGAGTGAGCGAGCGAATCGGCGAACAAACGATTCGGTACGTCCATTTTCTCCGGTGAACAAACAATTCTGACGAATCATTTGTTCAAACGAATGATTCAAAGGAATCGTTTGAACGCATGATTCGTTCATTTAGATCAAACAAATACAAAAACAATTTCAAATCGATACAACGGAATGAATCGTTTGAATTCGTTCATTAACAATTTTTTTTAGTAGCGTCAATCCATCGCCCGATCAAAGCTGATAGCTAAGATCAAATCTTGCATAATATAAAAAATTAATTAACTTTTACTATAATTATTATTCAACTGCCATTGAATGAAGTTGTTAATCTGATGAAAATGGCACATAAGAGGTCTTTGCACATGCAAATTCAGAGCATTCCATAAGCGGTGTCATAAATCAATGGAAAGGTATTTCCGGTACCTTTCCATCGATACCAAAATCGGTACAAATGGATTATCCTAGCTATATGAACGATAGGGTTAAATGTTTGGGTATACAAAATGGATGAAAAACAGAGTATAATATTTTCAAGTAATATGATGCCTTAATGAATCTCATTGGCTTCCACATATAATCATGGATCTTCTAAAGATGCAAAACAGCATAATAGCAATATGAAGGAGACAAGGAAGAGGAGCAAATTGGTACCTTAGCCTTTGGGAGAAGAAAAAGAAACTCTGTTTTCTTCTAGACTTGGAGATGAACCTTCTTCTTCAGTACAAGGGCATCAATGGAGGAAAAGATGAGAAAACTTCAACAAGAAGAAGAAGAAGGGGATGTGCTCCTGTTTTAAAGGATGAGAGTGAGAGAGGCTCCATCATGAGCTAGGGAGCTAGGAGGTGAGGGGAAGTAGGGAAGGAATGGCCTCAGCCATTTCTTGCATGCAAGGGGATGGAGGGTGTCGAATGAGGGGAGCCAACAAGGAGAGAAGAAATAATTTAGGAAACAAAATAGGAAAATTAGAAATAAATAAATTATTTCTTTAATCATTTAAAAATTCCGATTTTAGAAACGTGCTCCGAAAAATCTCAAAATTTATCCCTAGCTAATTTCGGGGTGAGAAATTCAACATCAAAGTCAGATTTTGATTCCAACAATTATTTAATTATGCTAATTTTCATGATATTTAATTATTTTAAAATATTCGCAAAAATTCGATAACTTCCAAACACGTCCAAAACATCACCCTTAGCTAATTTGGGGGTGACGATCGCAACGGCAAAGTCAAATTTCGATTTTGAGGTCAAAATAAATACCTCAATTTTCTTATTAATTAAATATTAAAATAATCAAAAATAATCGATTGAGCTCCGAATTGCTCTAAATTTTTAAGGTATGATTCGAATAGCTAGATGAACTTAACATAATAATAATTGAGATATAATTAAACTAAAATTAAGCTGGGTAACAACCTTGAGTTATTACAAGAGCCAATACTTAAGATATGAGTAGGAGCTTATCTTAAGTATTAGGCTAATACGTACATTAAATTTAAAATGGTAAATAAGAATTCAATATATGTTATCAATATATCAGTATTTCCAGTATACTGATTACAACATAATACTAAGTATAATAGTAAAATAACAGAGTGCGGAAGCTAAAGCAAAATATCCAAAATACATTCATCACAGAGCAGTAATAAGCATTCATCTCAGAGAAGAAAAGTAAAATATATCCAAAATTATTATAAATTATTTTCAAATTACTGAAAAGTAAAGTTCATCTAAAGTACTGAAAGCAAGAACGGTAAGTAAAAGGTGGAAGACGGATCCACTAAGGCTCCACATACTCCTCCTAGATCTCCTGTAAGTCCTCCTGCCCTATTTAACAAGCTACTCAGGATCTAGCAAATTGTCGAATTCCAAAAGTACACCGTGTTAGATAAAAAGTCTAACACATCGCAACTAAACTAAGCAGTACTAAAGTAAATGCAAATAGATAGTAAAGTAAACAAGACTGTATGAAAAGCAGTAAAGTTATTGAATAATTTGAAAAATGTAAGGACTAAACAAAGTGAAAATGAACTGAAAGCTGAATGCTGCATGCTGAAAGTAAGTAAGAACATCAAAGACTCAGAAACTAATGTAAACATGTCTAATAATGTACTATATGTCACTGAGATAATACATCCAAATATACCACAACACGGTACACTATAAATATGTAACAAAACTATCACTGAAAAGCTATGAGTCATACGGTCCAATGTATACATACATCTAGTTGAGAATATAGTTTACTGTAATGCTGATGTGTCCTAAAATTCTCTAGTCAATGTATGCAACATTCCGTAACCCATAAATCATCACTGATACTCGTACATCACCATTGAAATCATTTATCATGCTCATGCTCATGCCCATGTTCATGCTTCTATACATATGAGTTAAATTTAGAAATCCATAAATGCTTGAATACTGATAATAAATCCAAAGTCTCCATTGTGCAGAATCATATTAAAAGGGTTCTGACTCCTAGCTTCTATAATGATAATTAGTCACAGTTGAAGTTTTAGTTATAAATCATCGGATGGGGAGGTAATATACACATATATAGCATATTTCCAAGAAGGGTAGTTTCCAACTCTTAATTTGATTAAGCCACCCTAACAAAGAGATCTTCAATATGAGGCATCACCCGATGATGATTTTTATCTCAAGCTAAGCTATTAAAATACCCAAATCACAAGCACACTTAGTGTTCTAAAGAGGGTGGCTAAGATCACGTAGTTTGCTTGAAGCACACCTATGGAAGCGATCTTTGATAGGAGGGATCATCCGATGGTGATTTTTATTCAAACAAGCTAATGATCTAAATTCCCTGATTGTAATACTCTTAGGATTGAATGATTTAGTCTAAGTGAGACTATGCCCAACTAAACTTGTAGGATATAACACATACATAATCTATACTAAGATGAATCAACCAATCTTGAATAATACTGGGATAGCCAATTATAGCGGCCCAGCCCCGCCGTGGTCATGTTAACCCTTAAGTTAACATGATTACGGTGGAGGGGTCACCAAATGACAAGGTCCCCACTTAAGATTGGATTAGACATGTATTCTAATTCAACTTAAATAAGGACTTTGCCATTCATCCAAAAATACTATCACTAAATGATTATACATGAACTCAGAGTGCGGAAGCAATAAAAGATATAATATTCATCCAATACAGTATAAATACAATAATACAGAATAAGTAAAGTGCTGAAAGAGAAATATAAACATGTAATATTACAACATTTAATAAGTTTAAAAGAACTGAAAGGACTCTCAATCTCACTGAAAGAAATAAAACTAAAACTATAAATCTTCAAGAACGGGCTCCTCCTCCAATGGCAAGCCCTCTACTGGATCTGCTACTCCAACAAACTCAGAACCTACCATTATCAGTTTCATAATGGTAGGGCCCCAGCCAATAAAAGAAAAACTGGTTAGACAATATGTCTAAGTACATTTTAAGGCAAACAATTTTATTAAGTTACTTGAATATCACCATAAACTAGTACTGAAGCAAAAAGGTGCAGAAAGCGTACAAAAGAACAGTAATAAATTATAAACTACAGTTTATAACTAAACAAATAGGAAGTAATACATACCTCCTCTAAGCAACTGCAACAAAAATAGGTTAAGCAAAAGACTAAACAAAACTGAAAGAAAAGTATAACCTAAACATGCTTATGATCAAACAGATTATGCTAGGTGACATACAGAATTTGAACAGTATAAAACTGAAAACAACTAACATTCTAGGTGAGCATATGAAAACAGCAAGTAAAACTAGCATCCTATATAGAAACAAGTGCAAGAAAACTGTAAGTAAAACAGTGCTAAAATGCAGAATATGCAAGGTAAAACAGTAATTGAAAACTGAAAACTGCAGTGACTGTCCAAGCCACTCAACTAAAAACATACTCAGCAAATCTTAGCCTGATGGGCTAAGAAAGTAGCTCTGAACTGAGTATCACTGAAAACTCTTAGCCTAATGAGCTAAGACAGAACCAAATGTAGGTGTACTTGAATTAGTATATCTATATCAGAATCCTGACTCTATAGTCATTAGGGCGAGAGTCTATCCATCCTATCCTATGGATTAGGCATGGCCAATAGACTGTCGGACATTAAACCCTCGAAAGGTTGCTGACCCCGAACGAGTTGATCGAAGAGGCATACTAATCAAGCTACACCTTACCAAAATTACTCTCAACTAGTACTCACCATGTCCAATCCTGATTAAAGAGCGCAAAATCTATTTCTCGCCATCCTGGGAATTATTTCAACCAGATATGGATAGACTTACCGACAATAACAAACCAGTGTGCTATGCCGAACTCGAGGATTGGAGAGGCATACTAGTTAAGCCACAACTTTCTAAAAAACTGAAAAACATCGATCAATCATGAATGATATATATACAATTCAAAATTAACATGAGATATTTATCAAATATCCTATGTCCAATATATGTGTACAAGGTAAGGGGCATAAAACAAGGTATGCAAAGCATCAATTCAAGGTGAGCAAGAGACTCTATCTAAAACACAGGTGATATCCGTTGTTGTCTACTTATTCGTTCTATCTACTCTAAGTTACATAAGTTTCAGAATCATCAATTCTTACACATTCTGTAACTTAGAATCACGAATCCTACTAGTTGAAGATAATTAGGACTGGCCAAGTCCTAATTATAACTTAATCAAAAGATGACTATTTGGTTAAAATGAATAAATCATCGACCTAATTTTGTAATTTAATTTATCCCAACCTCATCTTGATTAGCCAAATCAAGATGAAAAGATTAAGAATTAGACTTCAGATGATGAGGTCTAATTACTTAATCTAAAGGTACAATCTAAGGGTCTAAGTTTAGAACCTAAAACTCACGGATTAGGTTAAGGCAAATCCTAATGATAAATCAAATTCATTAGGATAGATCTCTATTCTTAGTTCTAAGGTTTAAAGATCAAAATAATCATTAAATAAACTAAGAAAAATCTAGAAACTAGTAAACTCAAGGTTTCACCTATTGAGTAACCCAATTTACTCAATAGATAAATTATAACTTAAGATCTATTCCTAATCTTAAGAATTAAGGCCCTTAATTACTAAGAGTATCTCTCAAGATGCACATCCTAACTAATGTTATAAGACCTAAGGATGGGTCTAAGAATGATTAAAGAAGGAGAACACTCACTTAGGACTTAGGAATTTTCCTTAAGAAGCTAAGATTAAGATTTTAATCAAAGTCTAATTTAAACTTGAATTTGATTAATTTCAACAATGAATCATTCTATTTTCTGATTCTAATGATTAGAAATTGAATTTAGGGCTTTTAAAGGCTAAACCCTAAATTTGGGCAAAATGATCATTTTGCCCTACTTAAGGGTTCAAAAGATCAACTTTTAATTTAGGGCTTAAATTCTGAAATTTTCTTTTGGAAAGTGATTCTTACTGTCTAACGTATGATTAGACATCAACTAAACTAATTTTGGGTGATATTAAGTCATATGAGATCAAATTAGTGAATTTGACTCATAAGGACAGATTAATAATTTGGCTAAGTAAAAGTTAAATTTTCTTTTAGATTATTGTTCTTTACTGCCTAAGCTTTCCATAGAATCTAAATTTGCTAAATTCTGATAAGTATTGACCAATCTATGGTCAATACAAGATTTAGGGTTTAAGGGTGATTAAAAGTCCTTAATTATGGGTCATAAATTCTAACTTTGCCAATTAGTGTCCAAATTAAGTAAAATTAGTGGCTATGGTTTAAAAATAGTCCACTGATCACAATGACATGTGGTAGACTCAATTTGGATCTAATTTGACTAAATTATGACCTAATTAGGGTTTAGGGTGATTAGTGACTGATTAGCAAAATTAATCACTCAAACACTAATCCAACCTTATAGATTGATTCTAAATGGTTCTATGATTCCTCTGAAACTTAAATCACTCAATTTGGGTTACTAGATTTGCTAAAATTCACTAATCAATATTTAGAGTAATTAAGGGGGTGATTAGCAAATCTAACCGTTGGATCTAAAGTATTTTTATAGATTACTGTTACTTAGGTTTTTCTGATTTAAATAGACTTTTGGATCATTCAATTTGGAGTTCAATTGACCAAGTTATGGTCAATTGAAGTTCTATGTTTAATTAAGGTAATTAGGGTTAGGTCCTAAATGTGATTAAGCAAAAACAAATCCAAACAGCAAGATGAATACTACCAAAATAATCCTTAGGATTTTCTGATCACTTTAAAATTCATATTGGGTATGTTTGGATTAATCTACACAAAGTTATGGTTAAATGAAATTTTGTGACATAAGTTTGAACTTAATTAAACCCTAAATATCACTTTGTTAAATACAGGTCCAAATGTAAAATTGATAGTGTCAAATTATTCCTCTATTTTTGCTGAATCCAATGATATATAATTTTGTAAAATTTTGATGCCTATTTTTCAAGTTATTAAGGTTTAAAGATTTGATTTAATTGATTTATTAATTCTGTTAATCATTTTAATTATTCTGATTTGATGTATATATATATATATAAATTCGTTTATTATTAAAACTGTTAAATATATAACGTATATATAATTATAATTATAGGACACATGGCGCAGAGGTATTGGCTGGACAGACTGCAGTGGGTCCCACAGGTCAGAGCGACAGCGGGACAGGCCACACGTCGCTCTACTGTTGGTTGCACGCTGCGAAGCGGGGCCCACCGTCCATCGCAATACGTCAACTGCGGCCGGTTCACGGAGGCGCGGTTTGACCGGTCCAGATGAACCGTTCTGGATCGAACCGGTCCAGAATGATCGGATCAGATCTAATACATCCTAGATCTAACGGCTGATCGGATTTGAATCAGACGGCTGGAATCGAAAGGCGATTCATCTTCCTCTTCGACAAACCGACGAACCCTAACCTTCTTTACAGACGAACGGCTCGATCGATCGAGGCTCAATTCGATCGATCGAGCCCTAAATACGCATGAAATCAATGATTAAGATAAGAACAATAACAAAAATTAGGAGATGTAGGGGTACCTTAGAGTCGTCGAAGGAAATTAGAGTTTGCTATTTGCCGAAAATTAGGGTTCAATTCGCAACTTGATCCGCTCAAAACTGGTGAAACCGGATGAAGGAGATGAGTGGGGGTCTTAACGGGTGCTTACAAAGCGGTGGAAGTCGTGGCTCCTCCATCTGGCGACGAGGGTAAGACGACGCGTGCCGAAACCCTAGCACGCGTCAGTCTCACGGAGGGGATGATCTCCCCACCGTCTGATTTCCAGATCAGACGGTCTGAATAAACCGTTAGATCAAACGGTAAATTAAAAGAAAATAGACGGCGTTACATTAATACTGACGGCGCCGTTAAGTTTTAAAAATTTAAATAATAATTTAAATTAAATTATATAGATTTCATTAATCAAATTTACCCTACTAGAGGCATCACAAAAATTTTCAATAAATCACCCTTAGCTAATTGAAGGGTGAGGAACGCAACGGCTTACTCGGATTTTTATTTCGACGAGTATTTATTTATTTGATTATTTGGGGTATTTAAATATTATTAAAATATTCGACGAAAAATCAACGACTTCCAAATGCCTCCAAAATTTCACCCCTCGCTAATTTGGGTGTTCTGAATGCAATGGCGAAGTCAGATTTTCAATTTGAGGTTTAGATAAAAAGTCAATTTTCTAGGATTTGGGATTTTCCAGAATTTCTGATTTGACTCAGTTGACTTCTGAGTTGACCTAAGTTTCAGGGATGAGTTCTAAATTACTTAATTAGTGATTTAGAATCTTGATTAAGACTTAGATTAGTCTTAATTGAGCCAAGTAACAACCTGGGTTGTTACACCAATACTATGGGTATACCCTACTATACTATCCAACAATCAAGGTTCAACAATTCTATTTATTTCCACCAAGATTTATTAACAATATCAATCCTTATGATAAATGGGTGAGTCCTACACAAAGCTCCAAGAATGTGATCAAAAGATCACTCAATATAGATTCTACCACAAGGAGAAGAATCATTCTAAGTATCTTAGGTGAGTTCTATCACAAAATATTAAGATCAACTTCTAAGGTAAAAAGGATTATCTAAGATTCTACCTCAACAAATTTCAAAGATTTTTCTTGTAACAAATTAAGGTTGTTATCCTGTCAATTTAACCTAAATTTGATCAAATTAAGTTGAAATTTAGATTCTGATTTAAGTCAAATAAAAATTAAATAAAAATATTCTCAAGTAAATCATATTGAGGGGATCCTTTCACCAAAATTTGAGTGCAATTGGTATTCTAGATCGTCCTGAATTAATTCGTAGTGTTTAAACTACAGAAATTAATAATAAATAAAATATAAATTGGACCAAGTTTCATGAGATTTGGAATCCAAATGTCGGAACGATAAGCGCGAGTAAATGACGAAATTCTAATCAAATAAAAATTATTTGATTTTTCTTTCTCACTATTTCGGCTCGCTCTCTCTCTCTCTCCCCTGTCATTATATTGAAAGTATTTGGAGCCGTAGATTTTTTTTATATATATACAATGGTTGCATTTGCTATAAGCCACATATAAAAAAAAGGGGAGGGGAGAAAATAGAATTCTCCTCCTTCAAGACAACCGAAGCATAGCAGCTCCTCTCCCTCCATCCGATGCAAAAGAGGCACTGAGCCCCTCCTTCTCTGACTCCCTTCCGCTTGGCGCAACCTTGGAAGTCGTTGATTCCCCCTTCTCTTCGTTCCTGTTGTCGAGTGCCGACTCTCCATTCAAGGCGGCATATCTCCTCCCTCCATGCGTCTTCTTCCATGAACGTCGTCGGCGAGGTACTCCACTTCCCACCTTCTTATTGTTTCAACTTAATCTAATATCTCTAGCATGCTTAAGTACCTCCAGATCTTCTAAACTATAGATTGTGAATTAAACACTACGAGATTTAGGTTTAATCACATAATCTAAAAAAGGATAAGACCTAAGTTCTAAGATTCATTATAGAAGTAATATACTTATTAAGGCAAATCCTATTAAGTAATCAGACTTAATATAATGAATCTCCTATCTTAAAACTAAAATTAAAAGACAAAATAATCAAAATAAGTTGTAAAATAAAAGAAAAATCTAGAAACTAATAAAACCAAGGTTTCACCTATTGAGTAAGACATTTACCCAACGAATGAATTCTAACCTATGATCTAGTCCTAGTCTTAGGAATGATCCTTATGTTAGGTATAAAATCCTAAAGAAAAGACTTAAAGAAATTTCAGGAATTTTGACAGATTGACATAATTATTGATTTTACTCACTTAAATGATCATAATATAATTTTAATATTGGTTTTAGTGTTTTAAAAGACTAATTAAAGGTAAGAGCACTTAATCAAATCTTAGGGCAAAATAATAATTTTGCCCCTACTTAAGGGTCTGAAAAGTCAACTTTTGACTTAAGGGTCCAAATTGAATTTTTTTTTTCTTATATATGATTCTTTATTGTCTAACTTGAAGATAGACAGTAAGTACGCTCAGTTTGGATAAGAAATATGTCATACAGGTTCAAACTAAGGTTTTTGACCTAAGAGCATTTCAATAATTTTCACCCTATTAAACCTTTTTTTTATGCAGTTTAATGTTGGTTATGGCTCAATGATTCCATTTAGTCCAAGAACACTGGATTCCGAGTTCGATTGACTAAGTTATTGACGTTTCAATTCCTAAAGTAATTAAGTTCTCTATATTATTAGTTCAATTTGATTATTACTCAAGTTATACTTAATTAATTAAGGCATTTATCCATCATGTGTATTTAAATATTAATTATTATTATCCAATTAATATTTATTTTACTATTTTTAATAATCAAATAAATAAATTTGGTATGTTCATTATCTAATTAATTAGCTTGTAATAATTAGCTTAATTAATTTATCATACTAGTTATGTTCATTTTAAATACTATTGAACTAATTTAATTAAGTTTGTTACTTACACTCAAATCAATTAATTCACTATATTATTAATCTTAATATTTATTTATCTAAATTATTACTATTTTAATATTTTAATTTATTAACTAGTTTATTTTTAATAGTTTAAGATTATACTAATTTAACTGTTAATTAAACTCTGTACATACATATATATATATATATATATATATATATATATATATATATATATATATATATATATATATATGTATATACATATTTAATGCATGCCAATACACATAATTATTTCTGTCTTATTATGTAATTTCGTTTATTTTAAACAGTATGAATTAATATTATATTAGTTTTGATTTATCAGATTATATATATATATATATATATAGTCTTAGTCATAAAGTTTCTATCAACATATGTGCGTTTATACTTATATTTTATTTTTTACTCATTATTGAGACTTACTTATTTAGTTAAATTATCTAACTATTCTTATTTAAATGAAGCTACTGTTTGTTATTATACTTATTAAATTAATTAGCTTTAGACTTAATTTTTTTTAAGCACTTAATTAAACTATTATCTTAAATTAATTAAATCTAACAGAGGTTATATGTATGTATATATATATTTGTATATAACTATAGACTAATGTATAATTAAATAACATATATACATATATATATATATATATATAATTACATTATATATATAATTAATATTATATATATATATATATATTTGTTTATTTTTTTATTTTTTTTTCTTTTCATTACTATTACCGTCAATCACTAATTAATTCTTTTAATTAACTAACATTAATATTACAGTCATGCATATATTTATAAATTCATACATTTTAAGATTACTGCCATTATTATATAGATATATTAATTATTGTCTTATTATTATTAATTATTATTTAATTAATAACCTAACCACTTCATTATTAACAGAGTTTCAAATTTAATTCTTAAGTATAGATAATTATATATATATATATATATATATATATATATATATATATATGTGCTTCTTTTTTAAATTTATTAATGATTATTAATAAGAATCATTATTTTAAAAAAATTAATTCATATGCACAGAAAAAATACCTTACAGTATTTAATTCTTATCACAGAATTTAATTTGCATTAATTAATTGATACTATTTTATTAAAGAATTTTTTTTTTTTTTTTTGTAGATTTAATATTTAGTACTTAGAACCTAATCCATTAAGTCCTTCTTAATTAATCGCTAATTTTAATCGATACCTAACTAGTCAAATAACTTAGCTATATATATATATATATATATATATATATATATATATATATATATATATATATATATATATATATATATATATATATATATATATATATATATATATATATATTTATATTTATATATACACACGATAAGTTTTCTGTTTACATATATAAATCTATATTTATATATATATATATATATATATATATATATAAACATTATTTTAGCAGAAAAATTAAAGGTGGCGGCCCCACGCGAATGAACGCACGATCCGCCTTCGGCCCGCCCGGATACTTCGCGGGTCGGGCGAACCCAACAATGCCGACCCGAAGACGAGGGAGCGGGTCGGGCAGTATGTGACCCGTCAGAAGACTCCTCGTCTTCCCAAGGGTTCGTGCACGAGCGAATCCTAATTTTTCTCACGGAGGCTACGTCAGGGATCGATCGCGAGCGTGCCAATAATCTCAAAGTTAAACGATATAGCGCTTGTGAACAAGGTCTAGATAGAACGTCTAAATTTACCAAAATTAGGACGTATGATTTATTGATTCAACTCATAGTCGTCTATCTGATTAAACTATATTAGAACCTAATTAGTTCTAATCATTTTTAACTTATAAAGATGAATTTCTAAGTTACACTCGATAGTAGGAAAAATGATGATCCTGAACTTGTGTAACTTGGAATAGTTAAATGAATAAATTAGAAAACAAATGATATCACCATGTTTAGTAGAGTCTCTTGCTTCTATTTGATAATTGTTGCTACGCATTCCTTATATTTTTGTGTCTTAATCCCTTGAGCATATCATATAAGATCTTTGATGCATAAATAAAATTTTAAGAAAATATGGAGACTTTTTAAATTTCTTGTGAAAATATTAAAGTGATTGATTGAAGATAATAATTATATGTGTTAGAGCTGCCTCTCAGTTATATCTTCTTTGCCTAGTCTCCTCGTTGACACTAGGAGAAGACCTTGTTTATATCTTCTTTGCCTAGTCTCCTTGTTGACACTAGGAGAAGATCTTATTGATATCTTCTTTGCTTAGTCTCCTTGTTGACACTAAGAGAAGATTTGTTGTATTTTCTTTGTCTAGTCTCCTTGATGATACTAGGAGAAAACCCTATATATCTTGCCTAGTCTCCTTGATTTGCTCCCAGTCTCCTTGTTGACACTAGGATCCTTTTTATATTCAGTGGACTAGATTAGCTATTTTCTGTATGACAGTTAGTACACAGATATTTACATATATATTTAATTTGATGTTTTGTTTACTTTTTAGCATTTTTATTCAGTTAGCTATTTTTTTATACTGCTTATATATTTTATGATATTAGAATTTTGCTGTTATTTATATGTATCATTACTGAGTTCAGTTATTTTAATTTGCATATTTCTTTTGATCACCAGCATATTTAGTATGTAGTATTTTCTTCCACTACTTGCTTAGTTAATTATATTCATATGTCTTACCTTGTATATCTTGCATTTGAGGCATGTTTTAGCCTCTCTTTTTGCTTAAGTTATAAATAATTATTTATAATTTTTTTCTTCCTTTTTGTATTGTTAATTGCTCCTATATTTGTTATAGCTATTACTTAGAATTTGTAAAATGACGATATTACAAAACACATAAAAACTTATCAGCCTAAAATGTACTTAAAAAATTGTCTAACATAAGCCCTACATTGTGAAACTGATAATGGCAGATCATCTTCAATTAGACGATCAGGAGCTAGGTGTGGAGCCTTATCCAGAGAAGGAGCCTTTGGAAGAAGTAGCTATTTAGCTTTCTTTTATAAGTGAGGATGAGCGCATTTCTACTTTCATTACTTAAACTTTAAATTGATGTAATAATATAGGTACTTTTGACTATGTGTTTGGATTACTATGCCTTTTATTCTGAGTCGTATTTCATTATATTTGTACTGTGATGCTTGGATGTTTCTTATTATAAATTGCTTTCGCACTCTGTATGAATTCTTATTAAGTGACTGAATATTTGATTCTATACTTACTCCTTCTCTTATTAGGTGGATTGTGGATTTCATCCTAATCCAATAATAAGCGAATGATTAGCTAGTGTGATACACCACCCCTTAGCTTAATCTTGTGGATTAAGGGGTGGGGCACCACACTTCCTACCTCAATATATCATTAATTAAAGTGTTTAAATATTTTAGATACGAGCTTAATAGTGGGATACTTGAGATCCCACACTCTCACTTCTAACTATAGGTTTTACTTATTATTTAGGTTTAGATTGGTCAGATCAAATGATTAGATCATTTGATCATATGTTATTCTAAAATCATGAGGACAAATCCAGGATATTGTTAGAGCTAGATTAGTTTATTAAAAAAATATAATTTTATTAATTATTTTATATTAATAGTCTTATTTATGAGAAAATCAAGGATTCAAGTTCAGATTCAGACTATTCAATCACATGGCTTATTTATTATCCTTATCATTTCTAATTCAATAGTTTAAGATCAATACCAAATCAGATGCATTATTAAAATAATGTCAATTGCATTATCTTATAATCAAGCTATTTAATTAAGGTTTAAGAGTTTGGATCTTAATCAAATAGATTATGGTTTAACCCCTACTATGGTCTAATTAAGATCAAGTGTTTATTCATAGGTAAAATATCAAATCAGTGGATTAAGGATGTATTATTGGTGACAGTTTCAGACTTAGATCAAGTCTCAATAGCTTGATCAAAGTCTTAAAACTTCTTAAGTTTAATTAAGATATTTAAGTTCTTAAATTTAGGTCTATTCAATTTATACATCATAAATTGCATACATGGTTTAAATACATCTACCTTACTGTTATGAACTGTACTAACAGAAAAGTTTAGAAAAATAGAAAGTAATTAGTGCTAATCAAACCCTAAACCAATTCAAAATTATTAGCACTTAACATAAATCTAACCATCAGAATATCATACCACTTGGCACATAAGTTCTATTTAATTATATAATAAATCAGAGACTAAGTTTGCTAAGATCTAATGATTAAAAATTATAATTTTCACTAATCATGGTTTAACAAGATTTATGGCATAATTTAAAATACAAATATCAGAAAAATAAACTATTTAGCATATTCATTCTACTAATCATAAGGAAACTAATGGCATCATAATTATGCAATTTGAATAAGTATACATACTAATCAACCTTAATTAAAATATGACATAATTAGGCAAAAATGAAAAATCTAACCATCAAATATTCAATATTATTTTATATTCTTATTCCTGAGAATTTTCTAGTCAATTTGATATATAATATTATAGGGTTTGAACCAGTAGATTAAAAGTTATTTAATTAATTTAAATTGCATTTTTCCAATTTAATTTTTCTATGATTGGATTAATTGGATTATTTTCCTTATGGAAAATAATTCCAATTAATCGGATATTAATTAAATGAATTCAGCCAGAATCCAAAAGACGCGGGTCGACCGGGACCCGGGACTGTCACACCGCGCTGGTCACAGGTCGGCCCAACCCGCACAGGGGCTTCGTCCCCGATCCTTCATCCCGACGGAAGGAGCCGATTAGGGGAACCCTAATCGGCCAATTCCGGTGCATTTCAACCATGGCACAACCAATCAACGGTCGCTACATGTTCATCGTGGTCAGGCGCGTCTAAGGGGACTTATAGCCCTCTGTGAGGCGGTCTGGGTCGACCAGACCCTACTCACTCGAGAGCTCCTTCAATGGGGCTACTGTGGGGAGACAATTCTTTCTACAGAGGCCATGCCAGGCCCAAGGCTCGATCCCTACACCATTAGGGAGGTGAGATGGATCGAAGCCCTCTGGTCTGAGGGCCTGAGGTGGGTAGGAACACCGGGGCCTTACTCGACCCAAGGCATTCTTAAGGACTTAGCCCGATCGATCATTTTGATCGATTGAGACTAGCTCAGGGCCTAATTTCTATAGCAATGAGTTCAAAATGACAATAAGCATCAATACACATCAAATAGAGAAGAGCCCGAGCCTCATTGGCTCAAGGCTTACAAACGGGGGTACCTGGTTCGATGGGATAGCTCGGGACGATCGACTGAGGGAATGGCTGGCCTTAGCTGAGCTTCCAGACGCTGCAAAGGATCCAGAACACCATGAGAGTCTACTATCAGCGGTTCAGGAGCTCTTGAATCGCCTAGAGGAAGCTTGGCAGATCAGCAATGGCGACGAGAAGGCAGGGGAAATTGAGAGCAATTGAGCATCAAAGGGGGAGAGGGATGATTGCTATAGCCTTAGACGAGTTCAGGGAAGCTTCCAAAGGGCTAAATTAGGCTAGGGAGAACCCGATTGATCGGGCCATGGCCGAGCTCTCGAATTTTCAATTCGAGCTCTGCTGGGCCATGAGGCCCGATTGGGGCACCTAGCTATAACGAGAAGATCCCCAACGGCTTGCTGAGCTAGAGGCACGAGTGGGGGGCCAAGCTAGGCAGCTGGCAGTATGGGGAGGATCTTCGGTCGGGCGCGCGAGCGAGTGGGGACGAAGGTTCACAGTGCTGGGAGGGTCCGGAGCCGTCGGATGGATCGATCAAAAAAGCGTGGCGGTCCTGATCCTCCGGATCCTAACGGTCGGATCCGATTTGATCCACGTCACAGAATTCACGGGGCGCATCTGACGGCTGATCCGGGTTTCGCGGGATCTAATCCTAGCCGTCGATTATTTAAGCGCGACGGTTAGATTTGCGGGACTCCGCTGTCGCGCTACCCAGGCTCCGCAGTGGATCGCCCGCGGTCCGCACAGCGGATCCCGACTGTTAATTTAATTAACCAATTTTAATTAAATATGAATTATGACCTAAATGATTTCTAAATTGTACCAAAATTTCACACATAATTAATTTGGGGGTGAGGAATTCAAAAATACAATCAAAATTTAATTATGAGATTAAAATATATTAGATCTAAATTAGGGCATCTAGACTTATTAAAATGCTATCTTGACTTAGAGAAATCCAATGGACTTCCAAATTTCAGGATAGACTTAATTTGATGTTCTAAAAGCAACGATATTAAAATTAAGAATTAATTAAGCTATAGATTAGCAAGGTAGGGTTATTACACCCTTCTCCTCCGTTGGTTCTGTGGCGGCACTGCCCCACCGTGGTCCTGTTAACATTTAAGTTAACATGATTACGATGAAGGGGTCACCAGATGACAAGGTCCCCACTTAAGATTGGATTAGTCACACATTCTAATCCAATTTAAATAAGGACTTTGCCATTCAATCCTGAGATACTATCACTAAATGATCATACATGAACTCAGAGTGCGGAAGCATAAAACATAAAATCCATCCAATACAGTATAAATACAGCAATACAGAATAAGTAAAGTACTGAAAAAGAAATATAATTCTGTATTATTACAACATTTAATGAGTTTAAAAGTACTGAAAGAAAACTCTCAATCTCACTGGAAGAAAACTAAATCTACAGATCTTCAGGAATGGGCTCCTCCTTCAATGGCAAACTCTCCACTGGATCTGCTAAATCATCAAACTCAGAACCTACCATTATCAGTTTCATAATAGTAGGGCCCCAGCCAACAAAAGAAAAACTGGTTAGACAATAAGTCTAAGTACATTTTAGGGCAGACAATTTTATTAAATTAAATGGATATCACCATATAAACAGAACTAAGCATAATAGGTGCAGAAAGCGTACAAAAAGAACAGTAATAAGCTATAAACAAACAGTTTATAACTAAGCAAATAGGAAGTAATACATACCTCCTCCAAGCAACTGCAACAAAAACAAGTAAGTAAAAGAAAAGTAAAACGGTAAGAAAGTACAACCTAAATGTGCATATGGTCAAACAGATTATGCTAAGTGGCATATGAAATTTAAATAGTGTAAAACTTAAAATACTAACATCCTATGTAAGCATATGAAAATAGTAAGTAAATCTAGCATCCTATATAAAAACACGTGCAGGAAAAATTATAAGTAAAATAGTGTTGAAATGCAGAATATGCTAGTAAAACAGTAACTGCAAACTGAAACAATAGCAACTATACGAACTCAACAAATCTTAGCCTGATGAGCTAAGAAACTCTGAATGTAAGTATACTTGAATTAGTATAACCATATCAAATCCTGACTATATAGTCAGTAGGGCAAGAGTCTACCCATCCTATCCCATGGACTAGGCATGGTATAGACTATCGGACTGAAACCCCCTACAAGAAGCCGACCCCGAATGAGTTGATCGAAAAGGTATACTAATCAAGCTACACCTTACAAACCACTTGTGAAACAAAACATAATTCTATTTATGAATGTTCAAAATTGACATAAGATATTTACCAAATATCTTATGTACATAATATATGTTCAAGGTATAAGGCTCAAAATCAAGGAATGCGAAGCATCAAAGTCAAAGTGCAAGAAAAACTCTATCTAAAACACAGGTGATATCTTTTGTTATCTACTTTATTCGTTCTATCTACTCTAAGTTACATAAGTTTCAGAATTATCAATTCTTACACATTCTGTAACTTAGAATCACGAATCCTACTAGTTGAAGATAATTAGGACTGGCCAAGTCCTAATTATAACTTAATCAAAAGACGACTATTTGGTTAAACTAAATAAATCATCGACCTATTTTTGAAATTTAATTCATCCCAACCTCATCTTGATTAGCCAAATCAAGATGAATAAATTAAGAATTAGACTCCAGATGATGGGGTCTAATCACTTAATCTAAAGGTGTAATCTAAGGGTCTAAGGTTTAGAACCCAAATCTCACAGATTAGGTTAAGGCAAATCCTAATGATAAATCAAATTTATTATGATAGATCTCTATTCTTAGTTCTAAAGTTTAAAGATCAAATAATCATTTAATAAACTAAGAAAATCTATAAACTAGAAAACTCAAGGTTTCTCCTAATTGAGTAACCCAATTTACTCAATAGATGAATTCTAACTTAAGATCTATTCCTAATCTTAGGAAATAAGGCTCTTAATTACTAAGAGTATCTCTCAAGACACACACATTCTAACTAATGTTATAAGACCTAAGGATGGGTCTAAGAATGATTAAAGAATGAGAACACTCACTTAGGATTTAGGAATTTTCTTAATGAGCAAATTCTGAGATTTTAATCAAGACCTAATTTAGACTTAAATTTGATTAATTTCAACTATGAATCATTCTATTTTCTGATTTTAATGATTGGATATTAAATTTAGGGCTTTAGAAGATTAAACCCTAAATTTAGGCAAAATGACCATTTTGCCCCTCTTTAAAGGTTCAAAAGATCAATTTTTGATCTAGGGCTTAAATTTTTAAAAATTTTCTTTTTGAAAGTGTTTCTTACTGTCTAATATAAGATTAGACAGCAACTAAGTTAATTTTGAGTGATTAATAAGCCATATAAGATCAAATTAGTGAATTTGACTCATAAGGGCAAATTAGAATTTGACTAAGTGAAAGTTAAATTTTCTTTTAGATTATTCTTCTTTACTGCCTAAGCTTCCCATAGAACCTAAATTTGCTAAAAACTGATAAGTATTGGCCAAGTTATGGCCAATACAAGATTAGAGTTTTAAGGTTAATTAAGGAATTGTTAACTATAGGTCAAAAATTCTAATTTTGCCAATAAATGTCCAAATTAAGCAAAATCAGTGGCTATGATTTACAAATAGCTCACTGATCATAATGACATGTGGTAGGCTCAATTTGGACTTAATTTGACTAAGTTAAGACCTAATTAGGGTTTAGGGTGATTAGTGAGTGATTAACAAAATTAAGCACTAAAATACTAATCCAACCTTATGAATTGATTCTAAATGGATCTAGGAATCCTCTGAAGTTTAAATCTCTCAAATTGGGTTACTAGATTTGCTAATATTCACTAATCAAGATTTAGAGCAATTAAGGGTGATTAGCAAATCTAACCGTTAGATCTAAAATACTTTTACATATTATTGAAAATTAAGTTCTTTTGATCTAAATGAACCTATGGATCATCAAATTTGGAGCTCAATTGACCAAGTTATGGTCAATTGAAGTTCTATGGTTAATTAACCTAATTAGGGTTTGGTCCTAAATGTGATTAGGCAAACACTAATCCAAACAGCAAGATAAATACTATCAAATTAATCCTTAGGGTTTTCTGATCATTTTAAGACCTATATTGGGTATGTTCGGATCATTGGGTACAAAGTTATGAGTTAAATAAGGTTTGTGACATTTAATTTAAATTAAATTAAACCTAAATAATCACTTTGCAAAATATTGATCCTACAGCAAAAATTTTAGCATCAATAAATTCCTCATATTTTTCTGATTAATTTAATATATTTATTTGTATAATTTGGATAAATATTTTAGGAGTTATTTAGGTTTAAAGTTTGGTATTATATTAATTATTTAATACTATTTAATTTAATTAAATTAAATCTATTTATTATACATTTAAATATAATTATAAATCAATTATAATTATCTGTCTAATTATAAATATTTAAATTTTATTATTTAAAAATCTGCAGGACACGTGGCGCACCCTGATTAGCTGGGCAGACGGCCGCGGGCCCCGCAGATCAGAATGGCAGCAGAGCGGACACGCGTCGCGCCAGGACAGGCTGGCGCGCTGCGCGGTGGGTCCCGCCGTGGTAGCCGAAATGCCACGGCCACGGGTTTCGGGCCGGGCCCGGGCCGACCCGGTCCAGCCCGTGAAGGCTTCGTCTTCGCGCGAGTGATCCGAGACGGAGGAGTTAGGGTTCGAAAAATGGAGGTGAAGATGATGGACCCAGACTACGAGCAGTATACCGATCGAAAGGTCTTGAAGAGACCTTTCGATAGGTACGTTCAACTTCGTCGGAGAAGATGTACAGCTTCCGCAAAACCTAACCCTAGATCCCCTATACTCGGCGATAACGGTTTCCACTGTTCCATTTTTGTCAAATCCGGGTTAACCAGACCTAATTTACTCGATCGGGACCGGTAGATGAAAAATCCAGCATATGAAATTAAGAAACGAATCTTTAGATGCAATCTTTGATGAATATTGGAGGTGTAGTGCGTACCTTTAAACGAACGGCTGAAGAGGGTTGATGTTCGATCTTAGGTTTTTGAACCTCCGGTTTGAAACCGAGCAAAGCAAAGGTCTTAGGGATCTTATAGTAGACCTAAGCAGTGCCTAAGCGGTGGCTGGAAGCGGTGGATTGCTCGCGCGGTCGCCACCTGCGAGCGACGCGTGCGCAGGGCTGCCACGCGCAGGCTCTGCGGGAACGAAAGGCACGGACCGTTCGATCTTCGATCGAACGGTCAGGGATCACCGTCAGATCCAGACGGCGCTGCTTAAATTGAACAGTAACGGCGCTTCTTAATATGGACGGCGCCGTTAACTGTTATAATTAAATAATAATATTTAAAATTAAATTATTCAGATTTAATTAATTAATTTTAGCCTATTAAATGAATCCCAAAAATTTCCAATAAATCACCCTTAGCTAATTGAAGGGTGAGGAACGCAACGGCGCACTCGGATTTTTGTTTCGACGAGTATTTAATTATTTGATTATTCCGGGTATTTAAATAATATTAAAATATTCGACAAAAAATCAACGACTTCCAAATGCCTCCAAAATTTCACCCTTAGCTAATTTGGGTGTTCTGAACGCAATGGCGAAGTTAGATTTTCATTCTGAGGTCTAAATAAAAAGTCAAATTTCCAGGTTTTGGGATTTTCCAGAATTCTTGATTTTGACTTTGTTGATTTCTTGGTTTGACCTAGGTTTCAGAGATTAGCTTCAAATCACTTAATTAGTGACTTAGAACCTTAATTAAGACTTAGATTAGTCTGAATTGAGCAAAGTAACAACCTGGGTTGTTACAAACTCCCCCACTTAAGAACGATGTCGTCCTCGACATCACTCCAGTGAGAAGAATAAAGCAGATAGAATATTGAACATACTAGAAGTTGATAAGTATGTTTTGCAATAGTTTAAATTAATGTAGAATAGGCTGGTAATGATGGAAGAAACATCAAATCTCATAATCAGATCTTAGAATTCATATCAAATAATCAATTTTGTTTGTTAACTATAATTTTGACAGTTCAATTAGTTGAAATTCTCACTAAAAGATATGAAAATGAAAATCATGAAAGTATTAAGTTATTTTTATTTGAAATATGAGATATTTATAGATATATACAGTCTTATGATAAATAAATTGAAAATACAGCACATCATTACTAATATAGTAATGTATGTCGTAGAAGATAAAGGTTCTCTAAGAATATTTGATTTGTGTTTGCACACCCAAATGGACATGAGTTTAAGAATATATTATTGTACAAATAAGCAAGGCTTAAAGGATCTTTAAAGGTTTAAAGATTCTTCTCTTTAAGCTTAATTTATCATAATTCATTTTATAGAAAAATTTATATTCCAAATTTTATATTTAATGAGCTAAACAACTAAGTGATAATCATCACTTAATGAGGATCTAAATATTAGGAAAAGAGAAGTTAATATTTTATCTAGGCTAAATATAACTGTAAGGATCAAATACTTAGCCCTTAAGTCATAATATATGACTTGACAACCCAAAGTGATTATAACTTGGCAGGTGATATTATTTGCTGAACATGGGATGAAATTAGGAGTTAAGATTTTATCAGTTCTATGTTACATTTACTATTTAAGAAGGCTTTGGCAACTAGCTAAGCCTTTACAGGATTCAATAGAGATTAAGAATAATAATGGTTCTTCTACAATAAATGGAAATTAAAGGATTTGGCATCAAAGAACTAGTATTCTTTGATTTCTTTATCCTTTGAGAATTGTAAGAAGAAATTCATCTTTAGAATAACAGTTTAATAATGAATCCAAATAGTTTAGCTTATAATTCTTAACTAAAGATAAGATGAGGATGGACTATATATGAATTAGTCCAAATTAGATTTGAACTATTAAAGTGACATTCAACTCTTGTTAAAATGTCCTAAATAAGGCAAATAGGTTCAGCATGTAATTTCTTGATACTTAGCTTCAAGTTTAAAATATTAAGTTACACATGATGACCTAACATCAAATTTTGGTGATTATAAAAGTTTAATAATATAAATTATAAGTTCTGACTTGATTATGTTAAGGAACTCACTCATCCATATGGATAAGTATGCAAAAAACTAATTATAATTTATAAGGCAAATTTTCCAGAACTAACTGCTAATATCTAAGTCACAAGAGATGGCTTAGATCATTAACAATCTTAATAATTTACTTTAGCTCATAATAAATGAGAACTTATTTTGTTATGGCAATAATAGGATTAGTATCCACTTAGGATACATGGTCTCAAGTTTAAGAGAAAGTTTAAGAATTTAAGTCTCACATTATGATTTAATATCCAAGGTTTGATGATTACAAATTATAAGTCATAAATTCTATTATAAAAATGGCAGGAAATTCACTTATCCATATGGATAAGTACTAGGAAATTCAATAGAAATTGAAGCTATAGATCATAGGTCATAATCTATGACTTATGTCAAAATTTCTGGAATCAGTTGTTAATATCTAAGCTACATGATGAGGCTTAGATCACTTCGAAATTTAATGGTTATATTAATTTATGTTGAATGAAAGCTCATCTTAAGAGAATGATCAATAAGTGCTCAAGTCATGTCATGACTTAGGCAAAAAGTTGAAATCAAATTATTTGGGAAAAGAGGTTTTCTTATTTAATAGGAATAAGATTTTTCTCAATTAATCTATTCACTTAAAGTGGTATTTATCACTTGATGAAGATCATAGAATAAAATCTCTATTTAATCAAGAATGGACAAGGGAAACTATAAATTCAAACTTATTAAGTAAGAATTTCCAATATAATATTTATAGATTCTAATTTAAAATTTAGAATTCAAAATATTTTGCAACTTTAAAGAAATCCATCCTTTCAAGAACAAAAAGTTCTTTGACTTAGAATGGGTTATAAATTTAAATTTTTTTTTTTTTTTTTTTTTTTTAGAATATCCTTATTATGCTAGGACTAAGAAAGCAACATATTTATTATAGCTAAACATTATGAGTATACACATATAAGTTAAAATAAGTTAACCATTATGTAATCTGTGATTTGTCCACTCTAAGGTTTCTGTTATTTAATCAATCAATCATCCGATTAAGGGATGATTTTTTTTTTTTTTTTTAGATGCAGAGGATGATTACCCAACCTGATTACTTAACTTAATGGGAGAGAGAAATTTATTATTTCAATTATACCATGTGGCTTAATATATTGAATCAAGATAATGGATTGCTCATTAACTTTGATGGAATACAATCATAATGCCACTACTATAAATCAAAATTTTAATTTAAATAACCTATCATATGGTCATAAGTGTTTATTTAACTAATGTGACTATACTCATCCTAATAGAATGAGATATTTAGAACTTAAGGAATGGCTTATTTTAGTGTTTTAAGTCACACTAGTGACTTATTCGATAATAGATTCAAAATTATGAATTAATTTAATCTAAGAAATAAGAAGTTTGTTCACCCGAACTGGGCAAGTTACTTCTTTATTTTTGTAAGTCATACACACCTAATTTTGCTAACAAAATCTAAGGTTTGATTGAATTGAACTAAGAAAATTATCAAGTCAAGGATAAACTTATTGAACACTAGATTAGGCTTATATGAAAAATTCAAATTTTCAATTTGAACTTATATGAAGTAAAGTAAATTTTATGGATAAAGAAGTAATAAAATTGAGTGTATATACCTGAGATAACATTATCAGTAGATTCCTCTATTCCCAGATGATTGTGTTCTTGAAATTTAGGAGCAACTATTTTCTCCCTGCCCGCTAGATATTCTATTTTAGGCAGCGGTGATGTTAGCATTGACATAGATTCAAAATCATTAGATGAGTTGTCATGGCCTGTTTTGCTCTGATGAAAATGATGAATTATATCTCCATTGATTGTTTTGGAAGCACGGCATTTCCGATATCCGTGGCCTTGACGACCACATGTAAAATAGCCTCTACCAAAATGATAACACCTTCCATAAAAGTGTGGTTTAGTGCACTCTTGGATTGACTCCATTGATATGCTGGATCCATCTTGGTGAGCTTTGCGTTTTCAATTCTTTTTTGTGATCCTATGATGAGTTTTAGAATCTGTGGGAAATAAGTTTTAAAGATTAGAAGTCTAGACCTTAAGTCTTAAGAAGCCACTAAATGACTTATTAGTAACAGTTTGTGCAGTATAGAGAATATAAAAATGATACCAGAAATTACAGTATTAAGAGTAGATACTAGTTTCTGGATAGTCACTGCTTGTTGTAATTGATTCTCTAGCATGATAGTTATCATGTTTCTGAGTGAAGTGACTTCGTTGGTATTACTGTTTGATGAATCATCCATGTTGAGGGAAGAAGTTTCAGGATTCATGCTGAAATAATTATGATTAATGTTAGTCTTTAATAGAAGAGTCACTATACTTCTTGGGTTATTAATATTCAAGGAATAATTTAATATAATAGAAAAGATGCTAAGTGTGTTCTAACATTTTGAATTGATAAAGATTCTATCACAGGTGTTTAGCCAAGATCAAAGTTAATGTTTATAATACCAAAATATTTTATTTATCATTCAAAGGATTAGCTTTTTATCAAGTTCTTACTTCATATTGGATAAGAGAAATTACCAGTATAACTAAGATATGATTGGAATACCTATTTTTATTTGAGTTAGATTCTATTATGATTTTGATCAATAAATAGGATCCAATCTTCTATAGGCAAGCTATTGCACTAAAAAGGTTCATTTAACGTACAAGTTTTGAATTTCTTAATTATAACTTAATTCCTTAGTCTAAAACTCAAGGTTTAATATTTCAATTTCTATGATTATAGAGATCTACTAGTGTTTGTTACTTAAGCTTTTTATAACTCTAAAGTTTTAGTACTTACTAAAGTTATATTATGAAAGTGTTCTCTTCATTTTCTACTACTTATTCTGAGTTATACTTATAATGAGATGGATGTCAATTCAAGTATTCATTTAGTGATCAAGTGGCAGAAGAACAGTCCATTAGGTAGAAAGGAATGAATTCCAATCTGACACCTTATGGAACTCTCTGATACCAACTGTGGCGGCCCTGCCCCACCGTGGTCCTGTTAACCCTTAAGTAAACATGATTACGGTGAAGGGGTCACCATATGACAAGGTCCCTACTTAAGATTGGATTAGTCACACATTCTAATCCAATTTAAATAATGACTTTGCCATTCAATCCTGAGATACTATCACTAAATGATCATACATGAACTCAGAGTGCAGAAGCATAAAACATAACATCCATCTAATACAGTATAAATACAGCAATACAGAATAAGTAAAGTACTGAAAAAGAAATATAATTCTGTATTATTACAACATTTAATGAGTTTAAAAGTACTGAAAGAAAACTCTCCATCTCACTGGAAGAAAACTAAAGCTACAGATCTTCAGGAATGGGCTCCTCCTCCAATGGCAAACTCTCCACTGGATCTGCTAAATCATCAAACTCAGAACCTACCATTATCAGTTTCATAATGGTAGGGCCCCAGCCAATAAAAGAAAAACTGGTTAGACAATAAGTCTAAGTACATTTTAGGGCAGACAATTTTATTAAATTAAATGGATATCACCATATAAACAGAACTAAGCATAATAGGTGCAGAAAGCGTACAAAAAGAATAGTAATAAGCTATAAACAAACAGTTTATAACTAAGCAAATAGGAAGTAATACATACCTCCTCCAAGCAACTGCAACAAAAACAAGTAAGTAAAAGAAAAGTAAAACGGTAAGAAAGTACAACCTAAATGTGCATATGGTCAAACAGATTATGCTAAGTGGCATATGAAATTTAAATAGTGTAAAACTGAAAATACTAACATCCTATGTAAGCATATGAAAATAGTAAGTAAATCTAGCATCCTATATAAAAACACGTGCAGGAAAAATTGTAAGTAAAATAGTGTTGAAATGCAGAATATGCTAGTAAAACAATAACTGCAAACTGAAACAATAGCAACTATACGAACTCAACAAATCTTAGCCTGATGAGCTAAGAAACTCTGAATGTAAGTGTACTTGAATTAGTATAACCATATCAAATTCTGACTATATAGTCAGTAGGGCAAGAGTCTATCCATCCTATCCCATGGACTAGGCATGGTATAGACTATCGGACTGAAACCCCCTACAAGAAGCCGACCCCGAACGAGTTGATCGAAAAGGTATACTAATCAAGCTACACCTTACAAACCACTTGTGAAACAAAACACAATTCTATTTATGAATGTTCAAAATTGACATAAGATATTTACCAAATATCTTATGTACATAATATATGTTCAAGGTATAAGGCTCAAAATCAAGGAATGCGAAGCATCAAAGTCAAAGTGCAAGAAAAACTCTATCTAAAACACAGGTGATATCTTTTGTTATCTACTTTATTCGTTCTATCTACTCTAAGTTACATAAGTTTCAGAATTATCAATTCTTACACATTCTGTAACTTAGAATCACGAATCCTACTAGTTGAAGATAATTAGGACTGGCCAAGTCCTAATTATAACTTAATCAAAAGACGACTATTTGGTTAAAATAAATAAATCATCAACCTATTTTTGAAATTTAATTCATCCCAACCTCATCTTGATTAGCCAAATCAAGATGAATAAATTAAGAATTAGACTCCAGATGATGGGGTCTAATCACTTAATCTAAAGGTGTAATCTAAGGGTCTAAGGTTTAGAACCCAAATCTCACAGATTAGGTTAAGGCAAATCCTAATGATGAATCAAATTCATTATGATAGATCTCTATTCTTAGTTCTAAAGTTTAAAGATCAACTAATTATTTAATAAACTAAGAAAATCTATAAACTAGAAAACTCAAGGTTTCTCCTAATTGAGTAACCCAATTTACTCAATAGATGAATTCTAACTTAAGATCTATTCCTAATCTTAAGAAATAAGGCTCTTAATTACTAAGAGTATCTCTCAAGACACACACATTCTAACTAATGTTATAAGACCTAAGGATGGGTCTAAGAATGATTAAAGAATGAGAACACTCACTTAGGATTTAGGAATTTTCTTAATGAGCAAATTCTGAGATTTTAATCAAGACCTAATTTAGACTTAAATTTGATTAATTTCAACTATGAATCATTCTATTTTCTGATTTTAATGATTGGATATTAAATTTAGGGCTTTAGAAGATTAAACCCTAAATTTGGGCAAAATGACCATTTTGCCCCTCTTTAAGGGTTCAAAAGATCAATTTTTGATCTAGGGCTTAAATTTTTAAAAATTTTCTTTTTGAAAGTGTTTCTTACTGTCTAATATAAGATTAGACAGCAACTAAGTTAATTTTGAGTGATTAATAAGCCATATGAGATCAAATTAGTGAATTTGACTCATAAGGGCAAATTAGAATTTGACTAAGTGAAAGTTAAATTTTCTTTTAGATTATTCTTCTTTACTGCCTAAGCTTCCCATAGAACCTAAATTTGCTAAAAAATGATAAGTATTGGCCAAGTTATGGCCAATACAAGATTTAGGGTTTTAAGGTTAATTAAGGAATTGTTAACTATAGGTCAAAAATTCTAATTTTGCCAATAAATGTCCAAATTAAGCAAAATCAGTGGCTATGATTTACAAATAGCTCACTGATCATAATGACATGTGGTAGGCTCAATTTGGACTTAATTTGACTAAGTTAAGACCTAATTAGGGTTTAGGGTGATTAGTGAGTGATTAACAAAATTAAGCACTCAAATACTAATCCAACCTTATGAATTGATTCTAAATGGATCTAGGAATCCTCTGAAGTTTAAATCTCTCAAATTGGGTTACTAGATTTGCTAATATTCACTAATCAAGATTTAGAGCAATTAAGGGTGATTAGCAAATCTAACCGTTAGATCTAAAATACTTTTATATATTATTAAAAATTAAGTTCTTCTGATCTAAATGGACCTATGGATCATCAAATTTGGAGCTCAATTGACCAAGTTATGGTCAATTGAAGTTCTATGGTTAATTAACCTAATTAGGGTTTGGTCCTAAATGTGATTAGGCAAATACTAATCCAAACAGCAAGATAAATACTATCAAATTAATCCTTAGGGTTTTCTGATCACTTTAAGACCTATATTGGGTATGTTTGGATCATTGGGTACAAAGTTATGAGCTAAATAAGGTTTGTGACATTTAATTTAAATTAAATTAAACCTAAATAATCACTTTGCAAAATATTGATCCTACAGCAAAAATTTTGGCATCAATAAATTCCTCATATTTTTCTGATTAATTTAATATATTTATTTGTATAATTTGGATAAATATTTTAGGAGTTATTTAGGTTTAAAGTTTGGTATTATATTAATTATTTAATACTATTTAATTTAATTAAATTAAATCTATTTATTATACATTTAAATATAATTATAAATCAATTATAATTATCTGTCTAATTATAAATATTTAAATTTTATTATTTAAAAATCTGCAGGACACGTGGCGCACCCTGATTAGCTGGGCAGACGGCCGCGGGCCCCGCAGATCAGAATGGCAGCAGAGAGGACACGCGTCGCGCCAGGACAGGCTGGCGCGCTGCGCGGTGGGTCCCGCCGTGGTAGCCGAAATGCCACGGCCACGGGTTTCGGGCCGGGCCCGGGCCGACCCGGTCCAGCCCGTGAAGGCTTCGTCTTCGCGCGAGTGATCCGAGACGGAGGAGTTAGGGTTCGAAAAATGGAGGTGAAGATGATGGACCCAGACTACGAGCCGTATATCGATCGAAAGGTCTTGAAGAGACCTTTCGATTGGTACCTTCAACTTCACCGGAGAAGAAGTACAGCTTCCGCAAAACCTAACCCTAAATCCCCTATACTCGGCGATAACAGTTTCCACTGTTCCATTTTTGTCAAATCCGGGTTAACTAGACCTAATTTACTCGATCGGGACCGGTAGATGAAAAATCCAGCATATGAAATTAAGAAATGAATCTTTAGATGCAATCTTTGATGAATATTGGAGGTGTAGTGCGTACCTTTAAACGAACGGCTGAAGAGGGTTGATGTTCGATCTTAGGTTTTTGGACCTCCGGTTTGAAACCGAGCAAAGCAGAGGTCTTGGGGATCTTATAGTAGACCTAAGTGGTGCCTAAGCGGTGGCTGGAAGCAGTGGATTGCTCGCGCGGTCGCCACCTGCGAGCGACGCGTGCGCAGGGCTGCCACGCGCAGGCTCTGCGGGAACGAAAGGCACGGACCGTTCGATCTTCGATCGAACGGTCAGGGATCACCGTCAGATCCAGATGGCGCTGCTTAAATTGAACAGTAACGGCGCTTCTTAATACGGACGACGCCGTTAACTGTTATAATTAAATAATAATATTTAAAATTAAATTATTCAGATTTAATTAATTAATTTTTGCCTATTAAATGAATCCCAAAAATTTCCAATAAATCACCCTTAGCTAATTGAAGGGTGAGGAACGCAACGGCGCACTCGGATTTTTGTTTCGACGAGTATTTAATTATTTGATTATTCCGGGTATTTAAATAATATTAAAATATTCGACAAAAAATCAACGACTTCCAAATGCCTCCAAAATTTCACCCTTAGCTAATTTGGGTGTTCTGAACGCAATGGCGAAGTTAGATTTTCATTCTGAGGTCTAAATAAAAAGTCAAATTTCCAGGTTTTGGGATTTTCCAGAATTCTTGATTTTGACTTTGTTGATTTCTTGGTTTGACCTAGGTTTCAGAGATTAGCTTCAAATCACTTAATTAGTGACTTAGAACCTTAATTAAGACTTAGATTAGTCTGAATTGAGCAAAGTAACAACCTGGGTTGTTACAGGTTCGCATCCCCAAATCCATAAATTTGTCGCCTGCTAATGGATTAAAGCCCTCATCTTGGAATAGAGAGATGGAGAAGCAGGTCATGTGAGGATCCATTAATGGCCAAAGAGCCATCTTTTCTTCAATTGAGGAAGACAAGGATGCGCTCTTCTTGAACACTCTGCAGATCACCCATTCAATCTGCTCAAAATGAGAAAAAAAAATAATCATTCAGCAAATTAACAACAACATCAGATGCAAGATAAATATATTTATTATCTTTGTGGAGTTTCCTTCCAATCTGAACTCGTGTATTACCCAATCAGTCTTCTCTCCTTTGGGAGCTCTCTTCTCTCCTTTGGGAGCTCTGCCTCTATAAAAAACAAGCATTTTTTTTATATTCCAACAAGCTTTTTCTCCCTTCTGATTTCCTTGCCTTTTCCTGTGGCTTTCCTGTATCCTTCTTCATTTTTCTCCCTTTTGATCTCCCTTCTAATCAGTCCTCGCACTTTGTATAGATCTTATCCTTTTCCTTCTCTTCCAATCGCCATGTTTTTGTCATATTCTTCCTCAGTTTATATTTACACATTGGCTTCTTCTCGTAGTTTGTAAGAGCATAAAATCCCTTCTGTTAAATAAGCATTTCTCTTTCTCTAATAAAAAATAAGAAAAACAATAAAAAAAATGTAAATTGAGGACTATGCGCTGCAACTTTTTATGTTTGCAAGCAGCCATAGACACACTATAATGCTCTTCCAATGCAGATAATTACTTGTTTCATCCTACTTGCTCTTTACAGTGTGACTATGCGCTGTAAGTTTTTATATTTGTAGGCGGCCACTTGTGAAGATCATTGAATTGGACAATCAAATTCATCGTGCAAGTCTTGGTTGCTCCTAAATCTTATAGTTTCATTTTAAGAGTGTACTACATTTGTTTTAGAGTATGACAAAACTTATTATTATTTTAAAGAATTCTCTAATATGTTGATTTGGAAATCTCATTTAATATTATTTGTTATGCTTGGTGAACTGGTAACTCAAGTTGACAAGTCTAAAAATTGACTTGCTTTGGTGGTTTTGCCAGTTTCATAAGTATAGCCTTAAACTGTGCTTGAAGCTGTAAAATCAGTTCGACAAGACTAAAGTTTAAATTTGACTCTTAATCTTTCAACCTAATGTTGAGCTATTTTGATGACGCAACAATGAAGTTGAGTATTGGCAAACTAGAATTTCTTTAAGTATAGGTCATACCAGATGATTAAAATTTTGAGTATTGAATACAGTATCCCATGTTTTGAATCAATTATGAATCCAATTCGGTCTAACTAGCCTTTTTATATGATGAGTTGATTTATTTTGCTTTTTAATTTATGCACTATTCTAAATTGATTTGCTTTTTTTATTTATATTTGAGAGTGATGTTAGAGTGGGGATAATTCCATATTGGAATGTTCAAAATCACAAGTTTTTGTCTCTCCCATTTTGTATTCGTAGTGGCTATTTCATAATTTGTTTTATACACTCTTCAAATTTCTTTTATCTAAAGATGTAGCTCAAACGGTAGATCACTTACTTTACAAGCAAGAGGATCAGGGTTCAATTCACTGCTTCTTCAATTATGATTTAATACAATTTTTTTTAAGTTAATGAAGGAGCTTGAGTTTTTGAAGTTTCATATTTTTTGATGGAACAACTCATGTTTCTTGTCTTAATGTGTTGTCTTTATAAGAAATAGCCAGTCATTTTTTCTTCATGTTAACTTTCATTTTGTCTCAAAAGATCGATGACTTTATCATTTAATATATATTTGACATGGTCTATCAACTTGAGTTTCTCAACATCAGATCTATAAAGTTTTACCTATTCTATCAACTTGAGGTTGTCAAATCTAGACTTACACTCATACGTCGTAGCATACCAATAAAAAAAATTGCTGTCTATATCTATCATTATTTAAAAAAATGTTATTTAACCATTGTAGGTAGAGATGTTAATCATAAACTTGGGTTGTGCCATTGTCAAATGACATAATGTAGGCTTTGATTAAGAATTCCTTCATTGTGTTCCTTAAATATATTCAAATTTTGAACATGGTGATTTAGTTCATCAAGATAAATGGAGAACTTTTAGAGCACTAACATATTGTTAGTTGGCTTACAAATAATTAATCTAATCATTAATGAGCAATGTTGCCTATGACTATAATTTCAAGGTATTGAGCTTAGTACATGAGTATACAAAGTTTAAGAATTTTCTATGCTATTATTATATTATTTTCATTTCCAAATGATCTTTTGGCTCACCTTAATAACACGATTAATCTTGACCAGGATAGCAATATAATGTTGCATGTGTCAAGATAAAGCTATGGTTCATTATATGCTTTGGAAATGTTATTTATACACTTACAACTTTTGTAGAAGTTTGTAAGAAAGCTGAATAAATTTGCGGAGAATTTAAAAGATTTGCTAATGCTGTCTTCTTTGAAGTTTAAAGTCGAAACAACATAATTTAAATTTGAAGATAAAATATTTAATGTATCGTTGCAAACAAATCAAATTAAATTAGAATCGCCTTGATGCAAAGGTAAGAAGTTCAAAGAATTTCTTAAGCATTTTTGGTAACAAAGTTCAACATTTCAAACAAAACAACAAGACCAAATAGAGAAAAATAAGATAAAGGAGGAGTTATCAAGGTAATGTAAATCCTGGCCTATTACCAAAACTAGAGCTTTCATAAATTTTGTCCTACTTGCTCTTGCACTTAAAAATCCACAATTAGAAATAATAGTTGAGAGAAAAATATTTCATCACTTGCTCAAAGAGTAATCCCAATAACACAAATTCAACTCTTATTTATAGAGAATAAAATTTAATACATGATAAAATTAAACTTTATTATCTGCTATATGCAAGCATTAGCAGGTATTTGTATCATTTACCATATTTTTGTTCTATCCGATCAAGAAATTGAAGGTCTGATGTCTTCTCATGGAATCATTAACTTATTTTTCCATTTAAGCATGGATCCAGGACAATGAAGCAGTGCTTGCAATTTTAGTCACTATTATTCTTGGAGGCTCGTGAATTATGCTAAAAGGAGTTATAAGAGTTTTTTTTATTTTATTTTATGGGTCATGTGTTTTTTTGTTTGCTGGTTATAATAATTTCTTGATGCATAATTTAGATAAATTTGTTAGCTTCTTTCTTATCTGCTTTTTGTAGTTTTTGCATACGAAAGATTACTTGGAATGAAGAAATGTAGATGTCTTTTTTTTTTTTCCTAAATGATATGGGTACATCTACACATTGCACCTTCTATCATTTTCACATGGCATGAAGGATAAGAGAATAAGAACATTGGACTGTTGAAATCATTTTCAACCAACAATGCAAAGAAGGAACCAATATACATGGCACCTTCTATCACAACTATAGCACGACAAATCATATTAAGTCATTTATGCACAAGCAAACGAGTCTTGGCCTTTATTATTACTTTTAATGCTTTTATTATTACTTGCTGTTCACATTCACCCCTAGCTGCGAACAACTCTTAACCTCTTGAAACTGTGCAGCCACTGCTATCCCTCAACTGACACCACTTTTAAATTGATGAGCTCTCATGCTAGAAACCCTACGTTGGCAAGCCTCTACCTCAACACTGCCCAATATTTTATAGTTATTTTATTCTTGTTTGAATACAAGCATAACCTTTGATTCTAGATTCTAATAGATTTTCATGATTTTTTTTTATTGAAAAATAATATGCTTACACAAGAATATATATCAAAAAATATTCAGAACTAATATAAATTTTTTTTCTTAAATTTTTGCATATACGCCCGAAAAAAAATGTGTTCAATCAATAATCTACTTACATATTAGATTGACACATCATCTATATATTTTTGATGTATATTAGTGTGTAAGTGTAATAATACTCTTTTTTATTTTATTTTTATTTTTTTTAATTTTTTTATTTTTTTAATTTTTTTATTTTTGAAATCCTACCCAAAATTTATTAAAATATTTTGATGTATAAATTTTTGTTGCTGATCTAGAGAGTGTGCATGATGCATTAGATTGATTTTGGATCGTGAACAAGGATTTCATGAGATGTTTTAAAAATGAAAAATGTTATTATTACATTAAAAATATATATCAAAAAATATTCAGGATTAATTAGAAATTTTTTTTTTTTATAATTTTTGAATATAGATCTTATCAAAAAGTGCATTCAACCAATAATCTACTTACACAATAAATTAGCACATCATCTATTTATTTTAATATATACTAATATGTAAGTATAACAATACTCTTTAAAAATTTAACTGTTTTCTTACACCTTAGATGTTTTAAAAAATTTGTGCTTACTGTTAGTTGACCGATGCAACATTACGGCTTCCCCATCCGCTTCAATGTCTGGCCTTCTCCATCCGCTTCAACCCCCCTCCAACCGCCGCCTCCTCGATCAGAATCTCTCCGATCTTCACAAATGCTCCGATCCTCGCAGGCTCGTCCAAATTCACTCTCAGATCTTCCGCCTTCACCTCCACACCGATCCATTCATTGCCTCAAAGCTCGTTGCTTCTTACTCCATCTGTCTCCTCCCTTCCTTCCCCTCCGTCTTCGACTTCGTCCCCAACCCTTCCTCCCATCTCTTCAACAATCTCATCCGCGCCTTCGCCCACAACTCTCTCCCCTCCCTCTCCTTCGCAACCTTCTCCCGCATGCAGCTTTCCACCGCCAAAGCCGACCAATTCACCTATCAATTCCTCCTCAAATCCATCTCGGGCTGGTGCCATGCCACCCAGCTCATCCACGCCCATGCCATCAAGCTCGGCTTCCTCTCCGACTTGTTCATCCCCAACTCTATCATTGATTCCTATTCTAAATCCGGCGACGTACGTGCTGCCTGCAAGGTGTTCGATGATTTGCCCTTTCGAGGGCTGGTTTCCTGGAACTCTATGGTTGCTGCGTTTGTGAGAGCAGGGGAGCTTCGGGATGCACGCCAGCTGTTCGATAAAATGCCCATGAGGGACGCCGTGAGTTGGAACAGCTTACTTGACGGCTACATAAAGGCTGGTGAAATGGACGCAGCGTTTGATCTGTTCAGTAGAATCCCTGTAAGGAACGTGATGTCTTGGTCCATCATCCTATCAGGCTACTGCAATAAGGGAGACATGGAGATGGCGAGGATGCTGTTCGATACAATGCCAGCCAAGAATGTGATTTCTTGGACAATAATGATAACCGGGTATGCTGGGAAAGGCCTCTCTAACGAAGCTTCTGCCTTGATCGATCAAATGGAGGAAGCCGGATTGGAGTTCGATGCTGGCGCGGCCATCAGTATTCTCACGGCGTGCGCCGAGTCTGGCTTGCTTCGATTGGGCATAAGGGTTCATGATATAGCCAAGAGGAGAAAGCTGATTCGTAATGCTCAAATTAGAAATTCGTTGGTTCATATGTATTCGAATTGCGGTGCTATTGACGAGGCATGGACCGTCTTTGAAGAAACCGAGGAGAAGAATTTGGTCTCGTGGAACTCTATGATCCAAGGTCTTGCCATGCACGGGCATAGTAAGAGTTCGTTGGAGCTGTTTGCAAAGATGGAGGCCGAAGGGGTAAAGCCTGATGGCATTACGTTCATCAGTGTTCTTTGTGCTTGCACTCGCATAGATCTGATCAAGGAGGCTCGCTCTTACTTTGTGAGCATGCAGAAGGATTACGAGATTTCACCGAAGATTGAGCACTACGGATGCCTTATCAATATTCTTGGACGGGGAGGCTTGCTTCAGGAGGCTTACAACCTCGCCAAGTCTATGCCTTTTGAGCCAAATGCTATAGTTTGGGGAAGCATTTTCAATGCCTGCATGGCTCATAACAATGCAGGTTTTGCAGAGAAGATCATTGATGAATTGATGAATCTGGAACCGTTTGATGCAGAAAACTATGCAATCATTTCTAATATTTATGTATCAACTGGAAAATGGGCTGGCATGGCTAAGGCAAGGTTGAAGATGAAGAAATTGACCGGGCTAAATCTGGGAGGGTCAACTTGCGTTGATCCCGACGGCACAATACATGAGCTCTCTGTGGATGACAGAATCAACCTTCTGGAAGATGGAATTTGCAGGATTATTAATAGGCTGGAAAATTGTGTGAAGCAGATTAGATATGTTGCATAATTTCATTGATTGGCATGTTTAGAGAACACACTACAATTACATGCCTAGACTTTATTTGATAGAGATCGGAGTAAGAACTTGGTGATATGAAACACAGTTTTGTGACTGAAACAATAGAGAAGTTTGGGACTGAGAAGTGCATCATTAATGATGTATGGTTTCAGATTGGAAGGAAAGTGAAATGGCATTTGTCTGTTGATGGTGAATTAGCTTGTGTGGCCCTAAATGCTATTGTACTAATCTAGCATAGAGAACTTGCAAGGTCATCTTGTTACTAGTAAGATCTATTTATAAAAAATGAATCGATGCACACTCTTGCTCTGAAGAAAAGAAAGAGGGTACACGTGACCGAAGTACTTATAAGGTCAACTACTACATACAGCTTTCTTTATTTACGTATTTTACATTTTTTTGTCACTTATTTGGGTTAATTAAGACAATCCAAACGGAAATGTTTTCGAGTTATCTTTGAATCAGTTAGCCAGCCAAGCTTTATTTGTAGCTCAACAAAACTACAAACGTGTGTTTTAGGTTAAGAGAAGAAGATCGACTTCTCGATACGTAATAGTGCCAACTAATAGAAGGGCACCAAATGCTCTGAATTTAGCATGCAATCTTACTTTTAAAAATTGCATAAGAATTAGCTTGTGTTTCTTTATGTTTTGTCTGGCCCTATTGTTATTGATTTCCGAGTCTCAATTGAAAGTAGAGGGTTGCATTAGGTAGTCGATAGTCAGTGTAAAATATCATTAAATCTTCATTAGCGCTAGGGCATCCCCTAGAAGCAGTGCTGCTATATCGACACTTGGTGTCAAATATGAGAAATCCTGCATCTTGGACAATGCAAGTAAATAACCTAGTTCATGATAGTAAATCAAGATTAAATAGTTTGAATATTAGTATTTTCACCAAAAAAAATTAATAGAAGGATAAATATTTTGTCTTCAAAAAATAAAATGGAAGAGAGTCACACAATCATTTCCAATTAAATTTCTTAATAAAAAAAAATCACTTGATAACCTAATATTTAATTTCATATTTTCTCATAAACTTTGAAAGATTTCTATTAAGAAATCAATTTTTTTTTTCATATCAAAAATTTTGCAACTTCACAAAGTTCATAAATTTTTAAAATTCCAAAAGTTTTCTAGATATTTTCTTGGAGGTCAAATGAAATTACTTAGTTTTTTGAAAAAAATTATATTTAAAAAAAAATTTACAAAAAAGCTACTTCATATTGAGATTTATTGAGTTTTTCAATTAATTCGACCTAGTTTATGATTATTTTTTAATTTTACCAATTATATATATATATATATATATATATATATATATTAGTATGAGATGTCTTATGTCAATAAAAAGAAATCCTATTTCTTTATAAACAAATTTGCCTCTACTAACCTGCAAAATTTTATAATTAGTTATTTGGGTTTTCTTTAAGGGCAAGATTCCTTTCACTTACCTAGGCATTCCTATTTTCTAAGATCGTCGTACTAATGATATCTATACAAACTGTGGAGAAAAAGCTGAGGTTGGAAAAATAAATTCCTTTCCCATAATGGAAAGCTTACTTTACTTAAATATGTTTTTAACAATGTGCCTCTCTATTGGCTGGAAGTTACTTCCCAACCAATTGTATCCTGAATCGTATAAATACCTTGATCACTTAATTTCTTTGGCTGAATGAAGGTGGTTCTAAAATTGTTTTGGTCCTTTTGGAATGATCTTACTTTCCCTGTGAAAGAGGTCTGAATGTTCATAACATCACTGATCTTCATAAGGCTCTCTTCTTGAATTTATGGGGGAATTTTAGAATGTCTAATGTTCCATGGGTTTTTCTCATGATTGCTAAATATTATACAAACTTTCACCCCTTTATTGTGTTTAAAAATGGGTTGGATTCCCACATTTGGAAACGGTTGTTAGGGGCTAGAGCTGCTATGCAGACCTCAGTTTTTGGGATATCAATTATCCTTCCACCTATTCTTGGTATGATAAATGAAACCTAGCTGGCATATTTTTGATTACTGTCAACCCATTCACTCTAATTTAAAACTTAGTGCTGTTTTCTTGACTGATAAGGGTTGGACTACACTTTATTGGTTGCTATTCTTCATAATACTCTTTTACCTCAAATTACTACAAATATCCCCAAGATTGGGGAGGCTAATAGTGCTTACTTCTGAACTATTTATTTTAAATAAATTCAATCTCACTAATAGCTAGAATTTATGTAGAGAGCAAATGCAAGCTATTATACTGAAGTGGTTATTGCATAAGAACTTCCCCTCTTTCTTATGCCTTTTCATATGGAGGTTATATAAAAAATTCATTAGTGTTGATGAGGCTATGCTCACTAAAGGATATTCTGTTCCATTCAAATGCCTTTGTTGTAATCAAATTGAAATGGTTGATCATGTTTCTCTAAGCAACACATTTAGTTTCTCAGTCTAGGAGTAGATGAATATTATTGATACTCCGATCAAGCTTAGTTCTATTCTCGAGCTCCCATGCTGACATAATCATGTTAATAATGGTAAATTATTGCACATTGGTAACCTCATGAATGCCTATTCATTGGGGTTTATTTGGAACGCTATAAATAAGGCTAAATATAATAATACATATTTTCACACTAGTGAAATTATTAAAAATAACATAATGTAGGCTTTGACTAAGAATTCTTTCATTGTGTTTCTTAAATATATTCAAATTTTGAACATGGTGATTTAATTCATCAAGGTAGATGGAGAACTTTTAGAGCACTAACATATTGTTAGTTGGCTTACAAATGCTTAATCTAATCAATAATGAGCATATGCTGCCTATGACTATAATTTCAAGTTATTGAGCTTAGTACATGGGTATACGAAGTTTAAGAATTTTCTGTGTTATTATTATATTATTTTCATTTCTAAATGATATTTTGGCTCACCTTAATAACACGGTTAATCTTGGCCTGGATACCAATATAATGTTGCATGTGTCAATATAAAGCTATGGTTCATTATATGCTTTGGAAATGTTATTTATTCGCTTACAACTTTTGTAGAAATTTGTAAGGAAGCTGAATGAAGAGAATTTAGAAGATTTGCTAATGCTGTTTTCTTTGAAGTTTAAAGTCGAAACAACATAATTAAATTTGGAAATAAAATATTTAATGTATCGTTGCAAAAAAATCATATCATATTAGAATCGTCTTGATGCAAAGGTAAAAAATTCAAAGAATTTCTTAAGCATTTTTGGTAAGAAAGTTCAAAATTCCAAACAAAATCAACAAGACCAAATAGAGAAAAATAAGATAAATGAGGAGTTATCAAGGTAACGTAAATCCTGGCCTAGAGCTTTCATAAATTTTGTCCTACATGCTCTTGCACTTAAATATCTGCAATTAGAAATAATAGTTGAGAGAAAAAATTTTCATCACTTGCTCAAAGAGTAACCCTAATAGCACAAATTCAACTCTTATTTATAGACAATAAAATTTAATACATGATAAAAATAAATTTTATTATCTGCTCTATGCAAGCATTAGCTGGTATTTGTATCATGGACCACATTTTTTTGTTCTATCCGATCAAGAATTTGAAGGTCTGATGTCTTCGGGTGTCATTAACTTACTTTGCCACTTAAGCATGGATCCAGGACAATGAAGCAGTGCTTGCAGTTTCAGTCACTACTATTCTTGGAGGCTTGTGCATTATGCTAAAAGGATTTATATGAGTTTTTTTTATATATTTTATGGGTTATATATTTTTTTGTTTGCTGGCTATAATAAATTCTTGATGCATAATTTAGATGCATAATTTAGATGAATTTGTTGGCTTCTTATCTATTTTTTGTAGTTTTTGCATATGAAAAATTACTTGGAATGAAGAAGTGTAGATGTCCTTTTTTTTCCCTAAATGATATGGGTACATCTACACATGGCCTGAAGGATAAGAGAATAATAACATTGGACCGTTGAAATCATCTTCAACCAACAATGCCAAGAAGGATCCAAAATACACAACACCTTCTATCACAGCTATAGCACAACAAATCCTATTAAATCATTTATGCACAAACAAAACATCATTTTGGTTGTTCTCATTTATATCAGATAAATCCTATTAAGTCAGTTTTTTATTTTCAGTGAACTAAATGTATTATTTAAATTATTGGAAAAATACACTCATTTTGTTTTACCTAGTTGTATCTATTTGATAGAGCTATTATTTTTTGTATCTTGAACAAGATGAGAATGTGTGTGCGTACACATATCTTAATATTCTGTTTCACCCAAATTATGCAGTTTTCATTCCTATTTTTTATTTTGCCGTCAACTTTTGAGAGTATCACAGACGAGTCTTGGATTTTATTATTGCCATCAACGCTTTTATCCACGGATGGACATCTGCAGGTGCTCTTGACTTGCTATTCACATTCACCCCCAGCTGCGAACGACTTAACATTTAACCTCCTGAAACTATGCAGCCACTGCTAGCCCTCAACCGACACCACTTTTAAATTGATGAGCCCCCATGCTAGCAACCCTCATGCTGGTAAACCCTATGTTGGCAAGCCCCTACCTCAACAGCGGCCCAATATTTTATAGTTTTGTGATTATTGTAGTTCAATCACTAAAGATATTGGCTGTTACAACTGCAACAATTCCAAATGACTAGTTTTTCTATTGAAGCTAGTTTCCCGCTTCTACAACAACTGCAACTGTCTTAAAAAAATTCTATATTAAAAAATTAAATATTCTGCGTCCTTTAAAATTTTTGCAAATGTGTTAGTTTTTTCTGTTTGATAATCCCCATCCTTGTAAAATTTGGGGCAAAACATGCACAAATGTCAGCAATGTTAATTTATTATATTTTTTTTGTAAATTTGAGCTTAATGAGGCAAATATGTAGCCGATGGTACTTGAACTTTATATCGATTAAGAATTTAAATCCAAGAGTCCTAACCATCAGGCTGATGGTATTTTATTTTTTATTACTAATAAAGAATAACTTCTGGAAAATTTGAGATAAGAGCTGTAATTCTTCACAAATATTTGACTTGACCAACAATCTCTTAACCTTTAAATACGAAATCTATGATATTTTCTTGGAAATATATGTTTTACCTGTATGGATAACTCGTGAGATTTACTAAATGATAATAAATTCACCGTAACATTTTTGGTATCTTCATTTTTTAAGTACCTTGGAAATTTGGTGACAAGTTGAGTGCAGCAAAATGCCCAAACAATTGATTTTACATAATTGCTCAATTATTTGGCATAAAACATGTGATTTTGACTCAACCAGATATATATTTCTCCAGATTGGATAGTTTCGGGGAATTATAAAAAATGATATCGTGATTGTTGATATTTGAACTAATAAGTCTTAGAATAACTTCTTATTCTACTTCAGAGAGAAGATGTTCAGTTTATGAATAAAGTTGTTTTCCTTTCTCTTTTAATGAAGGCTTTGCAAAGGGCTAGGGAAGAGAGCCTTGCTAAATTTTTGCGAGATTTTCTCAACCAATATACATCTGGTGATAGAGATGGATTTTCAAGACGCGTTGAGGCTGAAGCAATTCGTTTATCAGGCACTGGTTATTTTTAAAAATGATTTAGTTCCACAATTGCATCATGATGCACTTTGTCATATCATTGGTTGTTAATATCCTACATTTATTTGATTACAAACTGCTACTTCGTTCAAGCTTAAAAGCGCAAGCACTTGCAATTCAGTGCTTTTCATCTAGCTATAATTTCTGTAACAAACCCATGATATATTTAGTTTTTCCAGGCATAAAAGTTTCTTGTTAAGTTGTACTAGTTGGCAAAAATTGCAGGCATTTGAACATGCACACTATTGAATATCTCTTTTGATACTGAAAAAAAGTATTTTTTTCTATGATGGTGATTGTCCTGCTTTGGTTTCTATCCACAATTTGTTCACTTTGTATTGCTTGTCAGTTGAGTTGTAAAACCAAAAACATTATGTCACTTTTATGTGCTTCAGTCAGTTTTCATTTAAGTGAATAGTCATGGCTTACCTTTTTTTTTGTTCATTTCAGTAAAGCAAATATAGTGTTTAATGGTATTTACCCCCATTTTGTGAATAAACAGGTTGGAAGAAGACTTTCCAATCATGCAAATCGAATGTATTTGCATCCAGGTCTTCAATAGTTAACTACTATAAAATAAATAGCCAAAGCACTCTCTTAGCTTTTTGAATTTGTTTTTCTTAATTCTCTGTCTTGTGTGGTTGTTAGAAGTAGTTACTCAAATCAACAACCTTTTATGCTCTGATATTATGATCAATTAATGGCTTGTATTGCTTGTGGTTATTTGTTTACTGAGCACCCAGATATTTTAATCATTGCACTCTACAAATTAATGCAGCTCTTAGTATTGATATCCTACGCACAATAGGCTACGAGTATTCAAGACAGGCTGCAAAAGAGCTGGGAAAGAACGTTATATATCTGGGGGTTCCTTTTTTGGCTGAGTGGGTACGAACGAAAGGACATTCATGGAGATCACATATTACTGCAGCAAAAGGTTAATATCCTGTTATTCACTACTTTTATTTGAGAAAACTTTAACATAGTTACTAATCTGGGTACTATATAATATATACCAGGTGCTTTGCAGTTATTGCAGCTGCAAGAAGATGTCTGCTGTCAATCTAAAGATGGATTTACTGTAGAAAAAGATGTTGAACTACATATGGGGATGAAGGACTTGATGTTGAATGCATTGTGGAAGCTAAATGTAGTTGACATTGAAATAACTCTGTTACACGTATGCCAAATGGTATGCAGCAGTATTTACCAATTTATGCTTTGTTTTTTTGCATGAAGACCGATAGAATATATAAGGGGGGATTTATATTTTCTAGCTTAAAGTTAAATGCTTGGGCATTCCTAAAAGGATTTAGCAATATGCAGTTTTTAATAACAATATGGATTAGTAATGCCAAAATTTGTATCTCAAGCATTGTTGAAATTAAATGTATATGATAAAATTGTTAACTTATATTTTTGATATTTAAACTTGAAATGCTTTATAATTTAAACTTATGAAATTATCTTTAACTTACTGATAAACGGTGAACTATTTTCTTATATTAATTATATATTTTGTTGTTAAATGGAAGTTTAAAAATTTAAGAAATTAATTAAAAAAATTAAATGCAAGTTAGCATTTTTTATTTTTAACTCTTGAAAAATACATAATTGGATGAATAATTGAGTTTTGTGATTATATTGCATAAAAAAGGTATGCTGATGTCAATTGCAATAACTTTATTTTACTTTCTTTTTTACATATTGATATCCGGAGTTATAGTGACTGTAAAGGAAAAGTTATTTAATTCTATACTTAATCCATTTGATATATTGACTGCAAGTTTGGTATCATGTTATTTTTCTTATGACAATGAAGTAAATCTTTGCTGATTATTTATAACTTAAATGTCTAATTTGATGTTGATATTAATCGAATTTGATGAACTTAGCAATTTAATATCTTTTTTTTAACATTTAAAGTTTTCATTTTGTGTTTTAATTATTAACTTTATTAACCATTAATACTAGTGAAAATAAAAAATCTGTGTAATTAAATTTTAAATTAGCGATAATAAGAAATTATAAAATCTACTTGCTCCAATAATTCAATGCAAGTTGGCATAATGGTTTGTATTCATATTTTCATTTCTATTACAAGAAGTTTTATTTGATATACATTATATCATTAAAAATTGTGCTATATTAAATTATTGGATAAATATTTTATGATTAAACACATTCTTATGTGCTATTTTGATTTTATTATAAAATTATGCATACAAATTAATATGATTATATAACATGCATAGGAAAAGTTATTTGTAAATATTTTATAGTTTAGGTTATAATATTCATGTTAAGTTTCTAAATAAAATCAAATAATTTTAAAAAATATGCATTAGATTTTGAAGCTAGTGTTTTAATTTGTTGCATGCATATATATATTGAAAAACTACAATGCATAATATTAATTCTTCAAATATGAAACCAGTTGCTTTACTATATTTTATTAGTGGATTCTTATAATCATTAGGGTTTAGTTTGTCATCAAAAGTCTTGAAAATTTTAAATTTGGAAGTCCTTAAACTTTATAGGTTAAGACTAAAAAATGTATGTTTGTTTGATTATTATCAACTTTAATTTCAATTTTTTTTTAGACATAATGTTTTCATAATGAGTGTACTCTTTAATGCACTAGATAAAGTAATACCATCAAATTATTTTTTAAAAGCTTATAATATATGATTTTCTAAATATTTTCTTGATAAAATTTTTTTGATATAATTTTTAAAATAAGATACAAATTGATGCATTCACAGTATTTGCAATTTAAGCTCTTTTTTTAGCTGTTGTGCCTTGTAAAAAGTTGTTCCAATTTCTTAAGTTTATTTGGGAGTTGCTTTGAGTGCTTTTTAAAAGTCCGCCTTGTAATCTCTGGTTTTGGAAAGCTAATTTTGAACTCCATTCTAATACTGGTCGTTGTTTTGAGTCCTTTAATTACAAGAGTAGTCTTTTGTTGTTTCGATTGCCTTAGTTGTGAGTGGGCGATTCTAGATCTTACAATGAGCCTAATTGTCATAGTGCATGCTCTAGCCACAACCTTAGATTTGACTGCCAGCTTTTGTCCTTGCTATGTTGGCATAATTCGGTGATGCAAGCCTCAAACTTGCATGAACATGCCCTAATCACAGCTCTGGATCCAATCAATGCTCCGTCAGTATGCCCATTGGTGATCTCACACTGTTGGGACCTGCCTTACCTATTTTTCCAGATTTTTCAATTAATAATCTAGAAATTAATTATTATTGTTTGATTTGAATTTTTGTTTCATGGATATCACTATGACTTCTAGATCCCAAACAACATTGGCTGCCAGCTCCGTAAGACAGTTTTATTGTAGCTGCTGCTTTTTGAGATAGTTGCATCAGTCTCAAACTACACCTTAGACTATTGTTGGATTAATTGGGATATAGAAAATTGTGTTTCTGTGCCTAATAGACATTTCTATCATTCGGACCATGAGAAAATTGTTCTACGCAATGTAAGATATCATTAAGCTATTTTAGATTTCATTTATGTTTCTCACTATATTTTATTCTTGTTTGAATACAAGCATAATCTTTGATTCTAGATTCTAAATTCTATTAGATTTTCATGAGTTCAATTGCATTTGCCTTTGCATTTTTTTTTTGTTAAATTTTTGGAATTCTGCCCAAAATTTATAAGTATTTTGATGTATAAAATGAATTTTTTGCTGATCTAGAGAGTGTGCATGATGGCATTAGATTAATTTTGGATCATGCACAAGGATTTCATGATGATTTTCTTACACCTTAATGCTTTAAAAAATTTTCACTTGCTGTTAGTTGACCGATGCAACATTAGGGCATCAATGCATAAACAAATTTCCCCACACTATGCTATGTTTACCAGAATTTCTTTGGGTAGATCAGTTTCTCATTTTCACTTATTTTGGCAACGTGAACTCTTTCTAGTTGACATTCAGTTTTTCTGACTCTGCTAATATTCCTTCCACAATTTGCTTTTATTGATCAATTATCTTTTGAGCCCTAATGCTGAATCCAAGTTATTTTACAAGTTTTAAAGCTTGATGTTATAACCATAGTATTTATAAATATCAAGAGGTATGATAGGCTGATTCACTTGAATTGATGATGCAGAGCTGTCTTGAGATAAGCTTAGGAAGGTTTTTGGAACCATTTTTTCAGTATATGAGTTATAGAATGGTATGTTTGGTTTGTATGGTATATATCTTAATGTATTCCAAGATACATCAATAATTCTTATCATATCTTAAGCTTTGTTATCTATTATTGTGAAGATCAGTTCTCATAAATGGATTTCGAGATTCATCGGTGATTTAATATTTTCTTGTATCACATGGTTAAATAGACATCATGCTTCTTGTGCAAACGCTGGGAAAAAGGATATACAATATATGTTTTTTGATAGGTTTGACTTGGGTTTGTGAATATTTAAATTGATGGATGGAAGCTTAATTTTCATGGGTGCAAAGTCAAGCTTAATATGTATAGAGTTCAGATGAATAATAATATATAAGAGGGGGAGGAGAAAGAAAGGGAAGGAACTTCCTTTTTGTTTCATGGAGTTTGAACTATCACCTTGGTGATCAACAATACCTTTTAGATATACTTTTGAAGTGAGTAATTTTGTGGCTTTGACTTAAAATTTTAAAGTTATCTGTTGTATGTTTTTCTTTCTTTTTTTTGAGTTAGTTTGCGCCTCCTTTTTTTCAAGTGAGGGCAAATTATAATGGAATAAGCTTTGTTTGATTTGTACTTCCTGATTGTCTTATTTGTATGTGAATCATATCCTCTTTTAGGCTTAATTAAGCTGAACCATGTGATGTTAACATTCTCGTTTGAGGTGCTTGATATCTTTTGAGATTACGTTGTTGTTCATCGTTTGAGTTAGGCATACATTTTTTGCAGTAAGAAATTTGGTGTGCGTCATTTTAATACTAACTTTATGACTTTTATTTTGAGTCTCTTTGTTAATTTTATTCCCCTTTATTTGCAATTGCTTATAATCTTTCTATGATTCACCATTAGATGAGTGAGCATAGAATTGTTCTTCTTAAGTTGTTTAGAAGAGTGAAGTGGTGAGATCAATTATGATTATCATGGGTTTCTTTGTGGAGACAGTAGGAGTGTTCTGTGACTTTTTTACTACATGAAAGAGAAAGATTCGTTGCAAGTGGAGGGATTCTAGATTTAGATTTTCATTTATAATTGAATGATTAATTACAACAGTGCACACACTTATTTATAGACATAATATAATATAAGATTTAAAATCATGCAAATATATTTCTCAAAATTCATAAAGCAAACATTTTACAATTGAAAATTGTAACTACTTACCACAAAAAACATGCAGTATTGCCAATCAACAACTGATTTGCATTCACCTATTAGACACCCAAACTACTAAATTGCTTATCAAACACTCAAAAAACATGCATTTTGCTAAACAAGCATCCAAAACTTTGTATTTACTTATTAGACACTCAAAAATACCAAATAACAGCCATGATGCCCCCTATTGATGCCATTACGCCCCTTGTACGATGTTCATTCAAACAATTTAAACGACCAAGATATTGCAAAAAAGTGCTTTTTGCTTGCATATTACACAAAAAAAATGCATAATATCTTATCCAACACCCAAAACGTTGTGTTTACTTAATAGATAGCAAAATTACTAATAATAACAATTCCAACACCACCCCTCCCACTCATACTGTAATGCCCCTCATACACTGCAAAATTGCAAAACATCTCTCAAAAGTTCTCTACTTTGACAAAAATATGTAGAACCATCCTAATTAGCGGCACGATAGTTTTGCACTCACCATTCGTTGTCAAAGAGCAAATTGATGAAAGCGAGTTAAATTGTTGTTTTTGCTAACTTCTTTGAACCAAATGAGCTTGTTTTCTCAATGCCAAAGGACCTACGTCTAGTTCATCTTAGCTATTCGTTGTTGAAGAAGCTACAGGCCACATGACATCAAATTCCAGCCAAACATATGCTGTTGCTCCTTGCCGATTCTCTAGAGGTTGCAGGTTGGAACTTTTTTTATTCATTTGCTTTTTTATGCATTCAGTTAGTCAAACTAGGATTTAGAGTGCATAAGCATAAATTTAATGTTGTGTAGCTGAAGATGAAAAGCTAGTGTTTATGGATGATTCAACATGAATGTGATTCAATAGTTCTTTAATATAGAAGGGCTTGAATCTTATATTTTAGGGTTTAATCTTTCTAAGTATTTCAAAAGAATTCAATATGCAAATCTTTATCTTTTGTGGAACCTTGCTTACTTTTTATTGGGGATCTTTAGATACATAGCACTCAAGATTTGTTTTTTCAATATACTCATAATTAATGTTTTTTCGTAAGTCAACCACACTTTAATATAAAAACACAACTTAAAATACAACTTTAATATAAAAATAGCGTAGAAACTAAATTTAATATGATTGTACTTTTTGTTAAAATAGAGATAATAATATTTTAATAACATAAAATATTTAAGCATAGCAATTAGAATTAAAATGTATGATAGTTTCACATCAAACTATGACATAAACACACCATAATAGCAATCTAATAGATTTAACATTTAAATTGATACCATATCAAATTTGAATATGTTAATAATATTTCATGCATTTAATCCAAAAGATCCAAAAAATAAAATAGTCGGCTACATAATCCATTAATTGGCTTTTGCTTAGGTGTATGCTTGGCCCTTCTTTGAGATGAACTTGAACTTGGTTTCTCAACATCATTAAAGGGAACCAAGGGATTTTGACATGTGCTCTTATGGGATTCTTAACCTCCGGAAACTATGCAGCCACTGATGGCCCTCAACCGACACCACTTTTAAATTGATGAGCCCCCATGCCAGCAACCTTCATGCTGGTGAACCCTGTGTTGGCAAGCCCCTACCTCAACAGCTGCCCAATATTTTATTGTTATGTGATTATTGTAGTTCAATCACTAAAGATATTGGCTGCTACTGCTGCAACAATTCCAAATTACTAGTTTCTCTATTGAAGCTATTTTTCTGCTTCTACAACAACTGCAACTACCTTAAAAAAATTCTTGAAAGTTAATTGGAGTGAGGATGGGAGTGTCATGTCGCCGAAGGACTTGTTTGGTCGCTTGTTGATGTAGAAAATGAAGAGTTTTTTCAGTAATTGGTGTTAAATGAAACCTTCACTTCAGAGAGTTTTGAGAACTGGAGTATGAACTCTATAGTAGTGTTTGATTTATTTATTTAAATCATAATCATTTTTTTTTCATATTTTTTATTAGCTAATTAAATGCGGCTTTGTAGTGGAGGGTAGTGGTTACCATATTTTTGTTTCCAAAATTAAAGAATGAATAATAATTGGATGCTTCAGAATGTTTAATAAATGGTATGCATGAGCAGCCTTGAATTGGTCAAAATTTGTGCTTTTACATGGATCCTTTGGATGTATGCTCTTTTTTTATTACTTGCATATCAAAGCTGTGAGAAATTAGATTTGATTGGACCATCGGTGGCCAAAGTTGCTCTCAACCACCTTATGTGTTTGGAGTTTAGATGACACTTCTTGCTTGTATTGCTTATACTACTTGACCAAAAAAGTTGGTTGTCTTTGTTCTATCTTCCTGTATATCTTATGGTTCAAGTTTACCAAAATTGTGAAAAAAAATATATGTGGCCTTATGCAACTTCTAGGTGTAGAACTTGCATTAAAAGGAAAATTGTTTTATATAACTGAAATTTCAAGGATGGTTAGGTTTTAAAAATCAGTTGTCGAGTAGTGAATAGATTGTACAAGTCTTGCAATTTATTATCATAGAACAAACCTAGGTTGGCACGAGCAATCTATTTGTTCATTAACTTTTAATGACTAGTTTGTTTGTCAAACTTTTGGGATTTGTTGAGCCACTAGCGAGGAACGTACGAACGAACTCATTCGGCCAACGAACGAATAAATTGCCTTCGACACATTGAGCGAAGATCTTCGGCGTTGAAGTATTATACAAAATCATGTCAATTCTTTGCAATAACAAATTTTACATTAAATTTATGTATATGACATTGCTATAAATGTATAGGTAACATTTAAAAAAACTAAGTATAATCATGTCAGCAATGTTTATTTAGGGCAAAACATGCACAAATGTCAGCAATGTTTACGGTCTCAATACACTCTATTTTAGCTTTAACATTTTCTTCTTCTTTTGTTGTGGTTGTTGAACGTTGTCGGGGTGAGCGAGAGATCATTTTTAATGATTTTTCTTGTTTTTTTTGGTATTCTTCCACTTATAGCGTGGGAAAATTCATAAACTCAACTTTTCAATATGAAAAAAAATACAACATTCATCTCAATAGGGACAACATTTTAACCATTGGAACAACATCATCAATAACAACATTTATCTCAATAGGGATAGCATTTGTAACAATTGGGACAACATCAATAATAACATTCATCTCAATAGGGAATTCTCATTTGTACTTCAATAGCTCCGCACTTCAAACTTAAAAAAAAAAGGAATTCTCATTTGTATTTCAATAGAATATCGATACAATCTCAATACACTCTATTTTAGCTTCAACATTTTCTTCTTCGTTTATTGTGGCTACTAAATGTCGTCGAGGTGAGCGAGAGATGGCATCGAGGGCTTGCCTTGACAATCGAGTAAACCATAGTCAGTTCCATTCACCTTAGGAGCTTGTTGTTTGGAAGTATTAGTTGCTTAACAGTCCTGTGTACGATAACCCACAATAATTTCATTGTAGCCTGTATTTTAAAAAAAGCAAAAGTTTGATCTTAAACAATTTATACATTTCATATGAACAAGCAGTCAAACATCAAAGCAAAATATCAAATTGCTGACCACAACAATGAAGCACTGCATGATTTATGAAGAAACTGCTTGTAAATAATATCAGCTCACATGCTTTACCAAAATTATTTATGCTTAATCTGGCTCACTAAAGTAATTACTATCAATCTCAAATATTGATTTGGGAATTGTTTCTTCCAGGTTATCTGATTTCAGTAAAACCAAGTTTTAGAAATGGTTCTAGCGATATAGCTCCACATAAATCACAATACCAATATAATAGTATACAGTCCTTCATAAAAGGGAGTTCAAAAATTCATGCCACTAAATGCAACACGAATAATAAATTTGAAACTCAAACACCTCAAAAGGCTTTCAAACGTGCTTATATAAAAATCGCTAACTTAATATATATGTCATTATAAAACAAACAAAAAAATTTCAGCCACAACTTATCAATAAAGATACCATTAAATAATGCATGTAAGTCCAACCATTTACTAATAAAATCTGCATATTATTGAATCCATATAATTGATCCAAAGATGATTGAATGTCGTCGATGAGGGCGAGAGAAATGTCACAGTTCTTGCAAGTGAACATATATAATAGGAAAAACTTACTTGTGGGATCACAAAAATAAAAAATACTCGCAAACATCATTAATAAATATAATATAATCAACTATATCATATACAAAAATATAATTAGTATTTGTATCAATTATAAAAAGCTAATTGCAAAAAATTTATCCATCATTGACTTCCCCTTCCCAGTAGTAGAAAACGTTCGTTGGGACGCTATTACGTTTTAATTTGACGGAGTTGACGTAAGAGTCACAAATTACATCAACTTCATATACCAATGAGAATTAACAACATGACTTTGAAAAGAATTGGAATGGATCGACAACACTGTTTGCGTGAAGTGTCCCTATAATGCCGCATATAACAATCAATATATTCACACAATTGCTACTATAAATTATTAAAATAATTACTAACATAAAAAGAAATATTAGCATTTGGATATTGTCACATAGTCGATGAAGTTGACATGCTCGGAAAATAACCCTGCAATAGTTAAGAAATGTATATAGTTGTTATCGCAAATTGATTATGCAAATAACTTAAAGTAAGTGTTATACAAAAAATCACAAAAAAACTTAAAAAGTGATAATATATCTCATATTAGTAAACGAATTTATATTAATTTAACCTCAATTATAACTCACATATGGATTGCTTATATACTGAGCTTGTGAGACTCTTAGTGTAGTTGTTGGCATGATAGTTGCAGTAGATGTAGTCTTGTAGCGACCGCCCCTTAACCAACTAAGATTAAGAGGTAGTCGTCATTGAGCAATCCCTCACTTATCATTAGAATATGTTTTCATCCCTAATCTACTAATAAGAGAAGGATGCACACCATATAAAATTGAATTATTCACTAAATGAACATACATGAAAATTAGAGTGCGGAAGAAAGAAACAACAAATTACATCTATGGAATAATAATACAGAAAATAGAAAATATATAGCTCAGAATAAAGTATGTAATAAAGAAAAATATATCAAATATCTGCATTATTACAACATTTAAATTAAGTTCTAAAAAAGCAGAAAAATAATACTCATCCTTACTGAATAAAAAGGCAACCTAACTAAGGCTCCTCAGTTCTAAGGTGCTCTTCCTCCTAAATATGCTCCTCCTTAGGTGATATCTCTTCAAAACGCTCAAAAATGGTCATTGTCAGTTTCACAATGATAGAGCTCTAGCCAAAAAAGATAAAAACTTGTTAGACATATTGTCTAAGTACATTTTAGGTTATTATTATTTGCATTTTATGATATCACAAACAACCTAAGCATCATCGGAGCAACGAATCATCAAAGGAAAATGATAAAAGATATAATCATTCAATTATAACTGTAAACAAAATGTGAGATAAGCAAACATACTTCAACCCAAAGCTGCAGAAAATGTTAAGCAATGTATATGTGAAAATTACTAAGTACAAGAAACATACCAAGTAAATATGATCAATTCTACTAATGCTGATTTTATAAATAAAATGGAATATGAATAGATTTGAAATAAATCTAATATCCTAACAACTTGCATATGAAACAAAAACTGCTAAAGATATATATATATATATATATATATATATATATATATATAAATGCTGGAAATACTATAAATATAGAAATGTTGCATAAATACTGAAAAATAATAAATTGAAAACATATAATGGTAATGCTATCTCATCATGGACATCTGCCTACTTAGCCCTGCCATAACATAAAATGGTGGCTCATTTAGCCATTAAAATAATCTTTTGAAGCATCTAGGAGAAATTTCTCAAATCAGCAGGTCCATTGAAAAAATATATTATCTAAGAGAAATTTTCCAAATTATCTTATATATATATATATATATATATATATATATATATATATATATATATATATATATCCTCTAGATTAAACACATGAGAATGAATTGCTCTGAATCTCAATATATGTCACAATACTGTAGAGGTAGACTAAATATGACACTTTCCACTTAAAATATTATATGATTTATTAATTCATTTTTTATTCATTTCATTTGATTATTTATGAATATGTCTTATGCAATTTTCAAAGCTAACATAGAATATTCATCAAATGTTTCATGTTTTATTTATTATGCCATAATATAAATACTAAAAACAAGGAAGCAGAGCATATAAGACAATGTATAATTTGCACTACACAAAACTCTATGATATCACTCTCTGAATCTCAATATATATCTTATACAACTTTTTGATTTAGAATTCCAAATTAAAATTTATTAATGTCAAATAGTTACTTACTATTTAATATAAAGATGGACAGTGAGTACACCTAAATTGGTTAAGAATTAAGTCTTATGAGCTCAATTTAGAGTTTTAACTCATTAGGGGCAAATTAGTAATTTTATCTATGGAAATATGAATTTTTTGTTATATTATATTTCTTACTGTCTCATAATTCCATAGAGTATAAGATCACTAAATTCTGAGATCATTTAGCCAAGTTATGGCCAAAATAAGATTGGGGTTTAATTATGTAATTTAGGGGTTTTAGGAAAATATCCAAAAACCTAAGATTTCTAAATGATATCCAATTTTCACAAACTCAGTGACTATATCTTCCCTACAATGCACTGAGTACAATGACTGAGAGTAAGCCCGATTTTTACTCAATTTGAGTAAGTTATGCATTAATTAAGTTTTCGAGTGATTATGGTTAATTAAGAAATTTAATCACCAAAACCTAAATATTTTTTGCAGTTTATTGATCCTTAAATTCTTCTGATCAGAATAATATATTGGATGACCTAATTTAGAGTTAAAATTATCAAGTTATAGCTAAATGAATTTCTATGATTTATGAGTGTAATTAAGGGAGGGACCAAAAATCATTAGTCAAATTACACTTCAAATGACAAAACTAACACTACCAGCACAATCTTGACATTCTCCTGATTAAAATGAGATGCAACTTGACTATGTTTGGAATTATGATTACAAAGTTATGGGTGTTGGAAATTTTTATGCTTAATTATGTCATTAGTTAAGGGTCTTAAATGATGCTAACAGAAATACTCATCCAACTGAACAATTGATACCACATAATATTTCTCATAAATTTCTGGGTAAAATGAAATATATATTTGGAGTTTTGGATTCATAGATATGAAGGTTTAAGCATTTGCTAATTAATTAATTAACTAAACATATCAAATTAATTTAAGCAGTGATTAATGATCTTATATAGCCGGCGGGACCCACCAACAGATGCGACACATGCAGGCAGGACCCACCAGATGACGACTCAACGGGATCATTGGGTTCCACGGGATTCAGCAGCGTTGCAGAGGACGAAGCCCGCCTCTATTGTCTGGTTGAGGGGCTGCCATGCGGAGACACGGGCGAGTGACAACTCGGCTTGGCAGGCTCCATGTCTGGGTGTCAGCAATGACACGCGTCAGCCATATGGCATGCAGATCAGGCTCGGGTCAACCCGGCCCGACCCAGATCTTTGGTTCCCCGACGCAGACCTATGACAAAGGATCTAGGGCTATCAATTTCGGTGGCTTCCTGGCGACAACAGAGGCCGATCCGCATGGCGTTGGACAGACCATGGTGAGGGCTAGACATCGATGGTCGATTCAACAGTTGAGGTGACTTGAGGCACCAACAAGATCAAACCCTAGAACTAGGCTACGGACAAGGGCCATTACTGTAGTTTACTGCAGATCGAGTCTTAAATTGATTTGATTGAACTTGATCGAACTCGATCGGGTCCGGTCAAAAGATAATCTATGCTATGCAATTAACATTCAAAATGAGGATGAAAGAATTCAATGCAACGAATGGGAGATCCAGCAGTTCCTTTTCGAACGACTGAAATCACGAATTCTATTAGGAAGACGATACGAGAGCTCTTTGCTACCTTGATTTGATCTGGATGGTGGAATAGAGACTCAAAGTTCACAGAAGACTTTGATGGGAGCCTTCGTCTATCGAAGAGCGGTGGTGAGCTCTCCACGCAACGAAGGAAATCACTGCAAGTCTCGCACGCGTGGCGATCGAGGAAGATGAGATGGAGCCGTTTGATCGGGCTGATCAAACGGTCCAACCCAACCGCCCAACTGTGAGATCTAACGGAGTAAGTAGACGGCGCGCGAGAAGGGGGAAGGAACATCATTTTTTCCCAGAAAACCAATGATAAAAATTTTCCCACAGTTGTTCACCTTCCATGCTATCATCAACAGCGGAAGAGCCTTCGATGAGTGTGAGACGAGGAAAAGAAAGACTTCCAAAACATTTCGGAGGAACTTTAGCGAGGAGGGCGTTTATTCAGAGGAGGCAGAGCCAGCTGAGCCCCATAGGATGGGGCCGCCGAACTAGGGAAAACCTAACCCTAGATGTCTCTCTTGAGAAATTTGCTTTCTTAGAGCTGTTAATTTTATTTTCTAAAAATTAAATTAAAATACTGAATAGATATTATTTAACATTTTAAGATGCTGTTTTCGCAAAATTCTCAAAATATAATTAAAGAACCTGTGTCGTGCGCCGGTGCCGTTTATCTGCGTCCTCTTGTCTTATCGTGTGCCGGCGAGACTGCTTGCTACCGGAAATCGGAAACTGTGATGAAGTCAAAGAACCGGAGCTGACTGACACCTTAGGGCTTGGGAGGTCCACTCATTTTCTTCTCAAACGGAGGATGGAGCTGGTTGGAAAAACAGTTCAGAAGCAGTTTCTAGGGCTGGGGTCCATCTCCGGCGTCATCGATTCATATGACGCTTCCGCCGGTTATTTTAGCATTCTATATGGTGACGGAGCTTCCGAGGAAGTTGATGTAGATGAGATCGCCTCGATCCTGAGGGGAATGGGACACGAGCCTCCTACTGGAACCTTTATGCCCCGGACTAATCGAGGCCGATCGCGTAAGAAACGCTGCCGCCTTGATCTGGGAGACGGACGCCAAGTTTCGGCTGAAGCCTATGCAAATGGCTTATGTATCGATAGTTCTTGGTTGGGGGGTATATTTCACATGGATGAACTGGGGGGTAATGCCGCGCATGAATGTAATGGAAGGATGGATATGAGTTCGGTTGATGATTTGAAAGAAAACGTTTCTCTGGATGGGTCTGAGGTTGCAGAAGCCCGCATGGGAGAAATTTCGCCAGATATTTGCACTGCCGGGCAGAGGCAGAATGAAGACTTAAGGGGTGAAGGGATTTTGGTCGATTTGGAGAGCAAATATGAGGGAAGCCAGAGGAAAAGGAGAAAAATTTCCGGGCAGCCGAAACCATCTCCGGATATGCCTCTGCGGAGGAGCACTCGTAGACCAACTACTACTATGCTGTCTCCCCCTGACAATTTTATCCTCAAGAATGAGCCGGCCTTTGAAGACGCAGAGAACAACGGCACAAATTCAGAGTCTGGTGCTGACGAATCCAATTCCAAATCCACATTACCGCCTTCATCTAAGGACCTGGATGTGGACGGCCTTCCTGTCCTGCATCTCTTCTCCGTTTACTCTTGTCTAAGGTCCTTTAGTAGGTCCCTATTTCTGAGTCCTTTCCGTTTGGAAACTTTTGTGGCGGCATTGAAGTGCAAATATGCCAACCCTTTGATTGACTCCATACACTTCTCTCTTTTGCACGCTCTCAAACCTCATTTGAAGCTTCTTATGGAGGAGGGATTGCAGCCAGCAACTAATTGCCTTAGGTATATGACGTTCTTCTTATAGTTCTTTCTGCTTGGTTTTTGCATAAGTTCTTCAGATATTGAAACTCTTCTATTTAGCCATGTTTCCGTTTTTCAGGAATCTTAACTGGGATATGCTGGATTTAGTTACCTGGCCTATCTTTCTAGTTGAGTATATACTATTTTGTGGTTCTGCAATGAGGAAAGACATAAAGCTTGTTAATTTGAAGCTTTTGGATGCTGAATACTACGAACAGCCTGCGGAAGTGAAGCTTGAGATTCTTCATTGTTTGTGCGATGATGCTGTTCAAGTAGAATGCTTGAGGTCAGCGTTTAATCGTAGGGTAACTGATTTGGAGCTCACTTTATATTCCAACAATAATATGTATTATTTGAGGAAGCAAAATTATTCAGCAAAGCGTGATGGAGAATGTTCTTTAGCACAAGAGGGTATTGATGACATTGCTGATGGAAATAGCGATGAATGTTGCCTCTGCAAAATGGATGGCAATTTGATATGCTGTGATGGCTGCCCTGCTGCATTTCATTCCAGATGTGTGGGGATGGTGAAAAATCATTTACCTGATGGTGACTGGTATTGTCCAGAGTGCCTGGTTGATAAAAATGGAATAGTTAGTTTTTTTATGCCATTCAAGGGGGCTGATTTTCTCGGAAGAGATTCACATGGGCGGCTGTATTCTGGTTGCTGTGGTTATCTGTTGGTGTAAGTTTCATTGCTTTGTTGTGCATTGTTAGTCATAAATTCTTTCTTCTTTATTTCTTAAACTCACATTCAAACCCATCCCCATTTCTTCTCTTTCATCTTTAAATTTACTTCTGCTTATTATTAGCACTAATGCATCAAACCTGAGAATTTAGAGCTAGGATTTCTTCTTAGGTTGCTAGGAATTTACTGAAGCTAACTGAAAAAGTACAAATTGCAATGTATATGTGCCTTTGAAAGTACGTACTTGTCATTAACGAAATAACATTTGATAACAGACTATTATTCTTCCTAGCTAGTTCATGGTTTCTCCTTTTATATATGTATACACATATACACAAACACAATAACAACAACAATAACAACAACAAAATAATAACAACAACAACAATAACACCAAGTCTTAATCTTACTAGCCAGGGTTGGCTATTTAAGTCCTCTGTTTCCATTGTGCACGAACAAATACAATTCCCTTTCTAAGTTTAAATTTGTTTTTTTTGGTCTTTCACTCCCTATTTAAGCATGGTTTATTTCATGTACTGATATTCTAATAGGGACATCAAATGATCTACACTTAATGTTCTTGAATCATCTAAGAGACAATCTTTTTTATCCACTATTGGAGCCACTTTAACCTTGCTCTGAATGAACTCATTTCTCATTTTATTTTTACAAGTATACTTGCTCATCCGTGTTAGCATCCTCATCTTTGTAATTCATATTTTTAGTAAGTTTCTTCTTTGTTGGCCAACGCTCAGCCTCATCTAACATAGTTGATCGTATAGTTGCTTTAATTAATTTTTAGTTGTAAATTTGATAGTACAACACTCTAGGGGTGCTCATCCATCTTATTTAACTTGTTTGGATCCTATTAGTTACATTGCTCTCTATTTCATCATTATTTTGAATAAATGAACCAAAGTATTTGAACTACTAGCTCTTCTTGATACATGGTCCTCATTAATTATGCCCTTGAGGTTAAGGATTCAATTACAATTAAACTTGCATTTAATATATTTTGTTTTAGGTTTACAAAGATGAATACTTTTTGCTTCTAAAGTAGTCCTTCACAACTCGAGTTTGCTTTTACTTCATTCTTAGCTTTATAAGTAATATAATTCCAACTGCATTAACATGCACTAAGGAATCTTTTTTTGAATGTGTTCAACGAGAGCATTCATAATTAAAGTAAAAAGATATAGACGTCAGGGTCTTGCTGTAATCCAATATTAATGGGAAAATCATTGTACAAGCTATCTTGAGATTGCCCTTATTACAACTCATTGTACATATCCTTAAGAACATCAATATATGCAATATAATTATCTTTTCTCTACAAGTCTCTCCAAAGAATTTTTCTTGGTGCTCTTTCATAGTCCTTTTCAAGATCAATAAAGATTAGATGAATATCTTTTCTTCCTCTAAATTTCTTATTCAAAACTCTTAGTAAAGGTATAGCTTCCTTTCTAGATCTACTTGACATATAATCATATTGATTTTGTGAAATTTAAGTATCTCTTCATAATTTGTATTCAATCATATTCTCCCAAATTTTCAATATTTAACTCGGTAACTTAAATTTCCTTATAATTTGCACGAATTATTTTTTAGTTTGGTCCCTCAACTCTTCGCGTTTGTTCTTTTTGGTCCCATACTTCTTTATTTGTTTTTTATGGCCCCAACTCTATCATATTAATTTGTTTAGTCCTAATGTCATTGATGTGGTTAATTTGGATGAAATATTTATTTTTGAATTTTTAATGAAGATTATCATTTTTATTGTTCTTTTAAAAATACTTTTTGGCAAAATAATTTTTTTTATTTTTATTTGGAAGGCTCCATTATATTTATTTTTAGTATAATTATTTTTACTTCCTTAAATAAACCAAAATATATAATTGTTTTTTTGAAATTTTTTTTGGCAATACATATTTTTTCATTTCTGTTTGAGTGGATCTATTATATTCATTTTTATTAGAATTTTTATAAATAATCCAAAATATATAATTATTAAATATAATATATCATATTAAGAATAATTCTAATTAATATTTAAATATTAATATGCTTTAATATTTACATTAAATATTAACATTTTAAATAAATATTTACATTTATTTATAAACTTAATATTAAAGTGTATATGGAACTGAATGCTCAAATAGTTTAAAATTTAATATATAATCTATAATTTCATTTTAATTATATTTTGTAAAAATTTGATTTAGCTCGTAATGAATTTTCAATATGGACAAAAATTTTGCATCTCAAAAAAAAATTGATAATATGCAAAACTTTACCAAACAACAATTGTTGTTTAAAAAAAATATTTATAATAAGCTTGTCATAAATAAATTTGGATGCTTTTGTAGTTCTAGAAAAATTATTCGGTCTTTCTAATAAAATTTTATTGACCTAATTTCAATCTCAAATAATGAAAAAAATATTTATCATGATAATATATATTTTCTTAATTTTATTTTAAATGAAAAAATATCTTCATCCATCGTAAAATTTTATCAAAGCTAGCACACAATTTTCATGACAATTCGTTCAAATTCTTATAGCCTTTTAGCAAAAAAATATGCAGTATATCATAAAGTAAAAAATCAAATTGATTAAACAAGATAACATATTGCCACAATAAGATGACATATTGCCACAATACTATTATTACCGTTACCTCCATTGTATTCTTTAACTTGTTAATCATGAACATATATAATATAAAACATGGTCATTAATAAAACAAGAGTTCATCATTAAATAATATCTTACTTAAATATTAAACATTTCTTACATGTGGTTCCATGTCCATATATTTAGCATTGAAGCATTCACACATTATTTAGAATTGTACCACATTTAGATGTGCAGATAAGTGAGGCCTTGACCATTCAAATGGATGCTTCTCAGCCATTGAAATGCATCTATATTTATGTTTTTTCAAATTCTCCATGCATCCACTAAATTGTTTGACTGTTGTTGCCCTTGCTGCCTTCTATAACACATCTTTCAATATTTTCCAGTTGTGGCTAGCCATTTTAAAATTCTGATGAAGATGTCGAACACAAAATCTATTATTAAGATCAAGTAAAATATTTTGGAATGCAGATAGTAAATATTTTTGTCTATCTGAAATAACGGTGAACTTTTTACTATCATCATAAATTTGAAGAGCTCTCCCAACCAAATTCGAAAACCACTCCCAAGTATTTTTGGTTTTCCTTTCCACAACTGCCCAAGCAATAGAAATATGTTGTTATTACCATCCTAAGTTACAATAATTGACCCCTTTGGGGTCCCTTCAAGAAGCATCCATCAACACCCCAAATTTAGGCCTGCAACCAGTCCTAAAACCTTCTTTACATGCACAAAGCAAACATACATCCTTAAAAATTGATACCGACTATCCAAATTCGAATATCTTGTTGTTTGAGTTGAAATGGATGATCATGAATTTGTCATCTCAATCTCCAATTCCCAAATTTTTTAAAATTGTTCATTCTCTTTTAGGTGTATCATTTTTAATGCTTTTTGAACTATCATCTTGTCTTTTGTAACATGAAGCTTTAAACTATCCATGCTTTTTTCTTAAAAGTCTTAGATTTTATTTTTGGATTAACTCTTACTTTATTAACAAACTGCTTTGCTATTGTGGATGATGGCACAATCTTATTATGGTATGTCCATGAACAACTATGATCAGCAAGAGATCTAATATGTCATGCATCCATCATGATTTGAAATTAGACAACATATGGACACATAGGTTGCCGTCAACAAACTTTGCACCATATTTTTTCGTACAAATTTTTGATTTATCTCGATTAATAGACTATTTATTAATAGCTTCTCTAAAATCTTTCTTTGTGTTAAAAATCATTCCTTTCTCAAAATATAGATTAGATAAATCCATAGAAGGGCAAAACTTTGGCTATTGATTGTTTATCTTGATCATTGTCATTAACACTTGAATCATTGCAAAATCTAAGCAATCAACATCATCTGCAAAATCTAAGCAATCAACATCATCATATGTTTTTCTTTTTTCAATTAAAATCATTTGATTTTCAGATTCCATACATTTGACAAATTTCACATGTGGATCAATGTTGGCATCAAATAACTTATCATCACCACATAAGGCACTATCACTCATCAAATAACTTATCATCACCACATAAGGCACTATCACTACATGTAAAATTTTTGCATCCTTTAAACTCGTAATCATCATCATCATTGTTAACACCATTTTTCTTATTACTAGCTCCCTAATCACTCTCCTTTAAAGCATTCTCATTCCCACTCAAACCACAATATTTCTAAAAATGTGGCATCATCAGGGTATTTCAAAACCATTTAATATACTACATTCTCAACACTTCCCTTATTAATCTTTTTTGATATTTCTATGAAAGTTTAAAAATAACATACATGAAAACAATTTTTGATAACAGTTAGCTACATAAAAAGTATAAAACATCAAAAATATTGAATTGTTTTTGAAAAAATTATTTATGAAATATTTTTGAAAAAATTATTTATGAAATATTTTTGAAAAAATCCTTCCATGCTTGAGATAATGCTGTATGAAATTTTTCTTATAAATTGTATGAAATTGTTTTTCAAAAATTAAAAAACTATTGTATGGAAATTTTTTATTGAACATGCATGAAAGACGTTTTTTATACAAATCAAAAAGTTCTCTATACATGAAAGATATTCTTGAAAAAAAAATTTGAATGGAAATTTTTTAGGTATTTATTAGGAGCTCTATGCATAATTAGATTACTTTAGTCATTCACTAAGTTCAATCCATGATGTCAATGCCATTGAAGCTTCGACGTTGAGATCAGTCGTCGTTGATGTCATTGAGGCTCCAACATTGAGATTAGCCATTCGCTAAGATCAGTCTCATTCGTCGCTAGCGTTTAACTAGTAGGCAACTATCGATGCTGTTGAGATCTCCTTCGCGCCCGTCGGATGTCGCTGAGATCGAATTGATTGTGTTTAGATCTCCTTTGTACGCTATCGCCTTCTCGCCGCGCTAGCTGTATGAAGCCTTTGACATGAAAGAATATAGTTTTAATAATTAGGATCAAAATTTTCAGCATATTTCAGCTTTTTTTGTTTAGATCTTAGCAAGACTATTAAATTATGATTAACAAAATATTTTGATAAAATTGGGGACCAAAAAATAAAAAATAAGTCATAACAAAAAAAATAATTTTAAAGAGTTGAGGGATCGAAACAAAAAAAAGAAACATTTGCACAACCTTGGACATCTCTTTAATTCGTATAAATAGGTACAACTATACTCCTCCGCCCAACTAGCTTTTTTTAGTTTCAAAATAATATTAAATGATTTACTAAGAAATTCCTTTCTCTATCAAACATCTCCCTACATCAATAAGGATGTTGTACTATCTCATCTCTTTTCCATTTTTTATTCTATTTAATTTATTTTAAATCTCATCTTTACCAATATGTTGAATGAAAGTGTAATTAATGTTAATTTTGTATTCATTAAACGCACCCATTAAATGTAGAATTCGGCTACACGCACCAAAAATGCCAAAAATGTGTTTCCGCGCAAAAAAATACGTGAGTGCAGTGCACAAGCGCATGTCACGCGCTCGCGGGGTGGGGGGTGGAATGGCATTTGACGACTTTTGTTTGACTGCTATTTTAACAGCTACACATAAAATGACAAAATTTAAGCAAAAAATTGCGTTTCCGTGCACGGGGGTTTGGGTGGAAATGCGGTGGAAGTGTGGTGTACTTGCTCGTGTTCCGCACATGGGGGTTTGGGTGGTGGACAAAAATTGTACTTTACGATTTTTGATTGACTAAAACTTTGGCAACTAAACGTTATTCTTAATTGTATTGATTCAATTTTTGCTAAAATTTTAGTAAAATAATTCATCCATATGTATTGAGTAGCTTCATTCTTAATTTTTTTATTGTTATTTTTGATTCTTTTATAAGAGTCAATTCTTTAGTTTTGTTTATATCTTAATTTAGTTAGCTTATGTATCTTTCTCAGTCAACAATTTTTATTTATTATGTAAATTATTGAATATTGCAATTCTAACATCACAAATAATTATTTTGGATTCATAATTAGTTATTTTATATTTTTAACAATTCTTATATTTAATTTTATAACATATATATATATATATTTATCTAATTATCTTATTTGCATGATTAAGCATCTTTGCAATTAGATGATCATCCTTTTGATTCACTAATTATACTTTATATATATTGTGATTACAATTAATAACTGAAATCCATATAAGGTTGATTTTACTCTCAAAATCTCTTTGTCCAAGCTTAAAATTTTACTTCTATATATATAATATTATTATTTTTAAGATTCAATTATTTGCTTAAAAGTATATTTTAAATTTATTATTACTTTTCTTATTTCTTTTTTTTTTAATCTAAAATTAATAATCGATATTGGGTTGTCAAATAATCATTTGGAATAGTTTTACAATCATTGTAATATAAATAATCAATTTGAGTTTTAGAAGTATAATTTTTATAAGTTTAATATGCTTTTTGTTTTCTTAAAATAGGATTAACAATCATAGAATCATAAGCTAAAATAAACTCTAAAATTATTTTTCTCGCTTCATTAATCTAACTAATGAATATTATTAAATTATGCTATAATTTTTTTTATACTCATCAATCCTTTTTGAGAGGTATAAACACTGCCACATTAATGTTTTTTCATCAATTATAATTTTAAAGAGAGATCTATCTCTAAATTTACTAATTTCAACTATATTATCTTTTAAATTATGATCCAAGATATTCTTAAAACCCTTTCTATGATAATTCTTGTATGAGTACTAGAGTTTAAAGCTTAAACTATCAATTTTTTTTTTCTTTTTCTTCGTTCACTTTGTTTTTTCAAGGTATTAATTATTTATCATCTTATTAATCATAATATTTACTAACTTAAAAAGCTTATTAGTGTGAGTGATAATATTTTAACTACTGAATCTTAGTTTAATATCATGGATCGGCTTATTACCTACATTTTTCCATAATGTGCTAACTCTCGTTCATTTGACATTACATCCGGACACAAATGTAATGACTTTTGCGCACTTTTCACAACATTTAGACAATGCAACATGTCGCTTCCCGGGGACGTCCCATCCTTACATGATTTTCTAATCGATTCATATTATGAGAATATTCAAAAAGTTTTATGCTTGTTGTTATTTACCTATCACAACCCTTCTCCTTTCTCATATGGAACTTGGGACTCAACATTGGAGTTCCCTCATTATACATATGTCAATAGAAAATTTCTTTCGTCATTGTGCATGACCTAATATGAATTAAATATTTTCTTGCAACATCATTCCTTTCCTTAGAAATGAACTTCTAAGATTATTTAAATATTTACTGAATGTATTTTAGTTGATAATAACATCAATATTTAGCAAATTCACATTTCTTTCTAAAACTCAAGGGTTGAATATGTGTTATGTTTTAGGCAAAGAAAAGTAAATAGATTCTTTTGATAATGTGTAGGGTTTCAAAATAATTAAAGTTTAAGTGGTTATAATCCAATTATTATTAGTTGTCATTTTAGATTGTAGTAGGTTTGAGTTCATTTTTAATTATGAATGAAATTATCACAATTTACTGCATGCACATTGCAATATGTGTTATGTAATTCGTTAGTTTATAGTAACTATAATTTTAATATTTTTTTTAGCATTAGAAGAGCTTTAAGTTTGATAATTTGTTAAGATTAATATGACTGGTTTTGCATTGAATTTATCTTTATGGCACTATTTTTATATTTTATTTCATAATGTGGTAATGAATGGTTGTTGATAACTGTTTTTGAATGGATATAATATATTTGTGGTCAACAGATTGCTTGTTTGATTTAGTTCTGTGAGGATTGTTACAAAGTGGTGCATGCAATTTTTTTTTTCTACATACAATTTTAAATATTGTTAAATCATGATTATTAAAACATGCCATTTCGAACCCACAGTTATTAATATCCTATAATCTTTTCAATTGCTTCTAGCATATAATTTTTTACTTGCCAAGCCCATGTGTTTCTTGGTTGAAACTTTAAATCCTAGTTCTCATTTTCTCTCACCCATAGTGCGTCATAGCACCTAGCCACACAACTCCATGTTGCTTTCTAATCTAGTTCCATTATCTCTTGCATGCAAGTTTGATTGTAGCATGCATATCATACACATGCTTTACCTGATTCAGATTTGTCAACCCTACTCAACTATGTAGCGTTGCATTTTTTGTAAACCTCCTTGTTGTCGTTCCACTTTTATTATGACGGCACTAAACATTCTTTGCATTAAATTCTTACTGTTCAAGGTCCTATTTGTAAGCCGCACTCCTCAATCTTCTTGCCCTCTCTATTGCAACTCACTTGATCCTTTGTAACCATGATGCAAAAACAAACTTCTTTTTGTCTTTTGTAGATCATTTTACTAGCTTGATCCATATAGTTTTTCACTTTTTTACCTTGATCACGACTCTTCGAGTTAGAGAAAATTTAGTGTCACATCTACAAATCATTGTTGATCATATCTAGGAACAACTAACTACTAAGAGAAATTTATCGGTATACACAACAACAATAGCTTTTTGATTTTGATGTTTCTTTGATAAGGAATGCTCTCTTTTATCTAATTAATAGATTATCACAATATGACCAAAGAATTTAGAATACAAGGCATAAATTTATCTAATTAATTACAACAACATCAACATCAAGCCCTCACTAGGTGGGGTCAACTACATCAATCTTTAATTTCTATTGTGCATGATCAAATAGAAGTCCTTCTTAAGTTCCAAATAGAGAAGATCCTTTATAATAGTTTCTTCCCATATCTTTTTGGTCTAATTCATATACTCAAATTTTTTAAAAGGGGCTTTGAATGGTCTACGCTTAATATGCTTGAACCATCTAAGGCGGCATTCTCTAATCTACTATGGAGCCACACCGACCTTACTACGGATAAACTCATTTCTCATTCTATTTTTACAAATATACCCACTCATCCGCGTAAGCATCCTCGTCTTTGTAACACTTATTTTTATCAGTAAGTTTCTTCTTTGTTGGCCAGCATTCAGCCACATATAATATAGTTGGTTGTATATCTGCTCTAAAAAATTTTTCATTAATTTTGAGTGGAGTTTATTGATCATAGAGCACTCTAGATTCGCTCTTAAATTTCATCGCTCTCTATAACACAATTATTTATGAATAATTGAAACAAGATATTTGATCTCTCAACCCACCAAAATCCCCAAACTTTAGGTTAGAATGAGGGAAAGGGTCGATATATTTCTGTGACTTGACCACAATGTCAAAAACTTTATGGTGGACTCCAAATCCCAAACCCTTGCTCTCTTCTTCCCTCCCTTCCCTTTCCTTCAGCTTCTATTTTTTTTCTATTTTTTTAGTGTATTATGAGAGGGAGGAACTAAATATAAGGGAAATCATTTTTTTATTAAAATATTTACTTAAATATTTACTTAATGTATATTACTTTTTATATGTAATATTTCATATAAACAATATGTGCCAAAAGTTTTTTAATTTTACACTTAATCATGTCGACTCTTTGAATTTCATAGTAACTAAATAATTTTTAATTAATTAATGGGTTAAAATTAATATAAAAATGTTTTTCAAAATTCTATTTAAGTAATATAAAATTTTTTTAAAATTAAAATTAATTTTTTTTTTTTTGCATATTCTATGTTTCAAGAAGGAAATTTTATTTCTTAGATATATAATTAACAAATTGTTATTGCTAAATCTATGTAATAGCTGAAAAAATGTGGTGTCATTGCTAAACTAACAGTAGCTGAAAAAAATGTGACTATGGTACTTTCTTTTTGCGGAATGATGCTGTTTAGATTTCTATTAGAAGAATTTAGATTTTCCAATGCTTAACCTATAGTTCATATGTGCGATAGTACGCTCGAGTCCCTTTTGCTAGTTGCTAGCTTTTCCATTATCTTATTGAAGTTGATAACTACTTCGTAAGAGACGCATTTTTGTTGAAGATCATCTCTCGTGCCTCCTGTTAAAAGAATAATTGGAAGTTATTTCTTACAAAGACTTTAAACTCACTCCGATAACTCCAATTTTTGTTGCAAGATGATTTCAATTTTTGTTTTGTTTTTTGTTTTATTCTTCCTTAATTAGGAGAAGCGCTATCATATATATTTTATCTGTTTGGGTTTTTGAAGGCAATAAATGTTAAATATTTTATTATTTATGTACTACTTATAATTGAAGATATTACTCATTTTATTTTTTATATTTTACATCATGTTGCTTACATAGAAGATTATAGTAGAAGATATTACATATTTTTTTGTTGTTTTTGACACTAAATATTAAAATATATGTGCTGAAGGACTATAATTAGCTCAAAGTCAACATAGAAATTATTATTTTCAGTCTTATTCAAAATTGACTTGTACTAATTATCACAAATTTTGAATTGAGATTCGCTTACTGGATCATGTATTAGCTTTATTCATCATACAGTATGCTGAGATTTGTGTTTTTAGGTGCACTTTTTTTGCACAAATAAAAAACATGATTCTCTAGTTTAAAGCAAATAGTACTTTGAAATAAGTTTCAATTGTTTAAATTGATATCTTTATGGAATATATAGTTGTTCAATTGATACAGTTATCATTCTTCTGCAGTATACTTTTGAGAGGCATAATGCAGTGAATTATTGCGTAATTTCCATTGGATTTGCAGGTTTGATTCATGCGATTCCAATCATTTTTGTCATTATTACAACAAGAATGATTTAAGTTCTGTCATCAGTTTCTTGAAGTCAGAACCATCTTTCAATGTCGTTAGAAATGCAATAGCTGGTTACTGGGGAATTCCTATCGAGGATTCTTATGGTAATAATTTAAGGTCTTGGATGAAAAAATTCAGGTGAAATTTTTTCATTTTTCTAAAGAATATAATGAAGGTGATAACTTTATTTGTGTAGGAGCTGAGAGTTCTGTTCCTGTGATTGGTGGTTCCAAAAGTTGTGATATTTCTTTTTCAGCTCAACAAAATTCTGTAATCTCTATTCAAGACGAGGAGTTTGCTGTTTCTGGAACAGTGGGTGGTAAGCCGGATGGTACTTCTTTTGCCCACATTTCTCAACTTAACAACAGCTTTGAAGTTTCTTTGAAATCTTCTATAGAAGTTGCATCTGTAAAACCCAATGAACAAACTGTGGGCTTTGATGAAACTATTCTGGATCCTAGATGGAGCTGTAATTCTCAAAAGATGAAAGGCGTCATTTTTCAGGTGCAATCTGATCCTTTTAGTTACGTTAACTATTATACTTTTGGCCAAGTCGCTGCTGCTATGGCTGAAGAGTTGTTTAAATCTTCAGAAATCAACAACACTGAGTCTTCGATATCCGATGAAGTTATTAAATCAGATCAATTGAAAGTAATTTGTAAGAAATTTTCACAATGGTGTTGGTATAACTATTATAATCTAATGGTTGAGACACAAAAGGAGGGCTGCGGTTGGTGCTTTGCTTGTAGAAGCTCAAACGATGCTGAATGTTTATTTAAAGTTGTTAATGAGAAACATTTAGAGGGCATTAAATTCAATCTAGATGATTCCACTAACCTTACATGTGTGGACTCTGAAAGAAATAAGAAAAGCCATATACTGTTTGCCATACATCATATTTTATCAATCGAAGATCGTGTGCGAAGCTTTCTTTCGGGTCCCTGGGAGAAGCCACATTATAGCACGCAATGGCGCAGGGCCATTCTAGAAGCTATTGATGTTAATTCTCTCAAGTTCCTGCTTCTTTCTGTAAGTGTAATTTGACTTTTTAGTTTACCTGAGCCTAGATATTATAGTTTATAGATGATTTATATGTTTTCCTAATATCACTTAACTCTTACCCTTGGAATTGTTTGACTGATTCTGCTGTTCTGCAGTTAGAATCCAATTTGAGGTGTGTTTCTTTCTCAGCTGAATGGCTGAAACCTGTAGATTCCGATCAGACAGTTGGTTCTCCCTCTTTTGAATCAACAAGTTCAGTACATGCATCCAGAATTATAGAACATGCTAATCATTTAGGTAATGGTGTTTAATGTGGCATTGCCCCTTGTTCAGGATCTCATTGGTGGAGGGGTGGAAAATTATCTCGGAAATTGTTTTGCTGGAAGATGCTGCCTCGTTTTGTGGCTTCCAAGTATGGTCGTCAAGGTCAGATTTATCGTTTGTTATCTCATATCTGAGCTGGAAACCCCAATTTGTGTTCATTTAACCATATGAGATACTCTGCAAAATATTATTTTTCTTGAAATTTTTTCAGCTGGGCATAAGAAGATTCCAAATTTATTTTATCATGATGGTTTAGAGTTTGCAAAGAGAAGCAAAAGCATTGCTTGGCGAGTTGCTGTTGAGATGTCTGAAACTGTTGCTCAGCTCATTTATCAGGTACAGTCGATTTTTTTATTTTCCAACCAATGGATTCCAAACTCTCAAATTTTTGATTAGATTTTTAAAATAGATTTAATCTGGACATCTTATTAGGTAAAAGATCTGGATTCAAGCATAAAATGGGCAGAAATTTTTAGCACCCATATTTTCTCTCAGTGCACAAAAGAGTCTAAGAAAGTAGAAAAGCAATTTAAGTATGTGCTTGTACGAAAAAAGTGTGTTGAGGGAACAGAACTAAAATATTTGCTTGATTTTGGCAAGAGGGAGACAATTCCTGCTACTGTTACTAAGTATGGAGTATTGTTTGAAGAAAGCTCTGATGAGCGGAAGAGATTTTGGCTGAGTGAAGCTCATGTTCCTTTAAATTTAATTAGAGCTTTTGAGGAGAGAAAGTTATCTCGCTTAATCAAGAAAACAAATTCTGGAGTAATTTCTGAAAAGAGGAGCATATTTATAAAGAAGAAAACTAAAAAATTCAAAGGACTTTCCTACCTTCTTACAAAAGTCAGGAACTCTGAAAAGCATTACTGTGGTTACTGCAATAAGGATATGCTACTAAGGTATGATTAATACTTTGCAATTGATGGCATGCTAAGCATTGCTATTCAACTTCAGTCAATCTAAATTTATTGCACAAAACTTTATTTTATGTTTTCTATGAATTTTTGCCGTCATAAAATCACTACTTAAAGTAATCCATGCCTTGATATTTGCAACTTTTTGTATAATCAATCCATGTGATTCGTTTGAATGAATTTAATAAATTTTATTAGGAAATGATGTCTTGCTATGTTCATCTAGTGTTATTTACTTATTTCCATACTTTCAAGTCATTGCTGTTGATGCCAGTTTCTTCATAATTTTCTCAACTTTCATTGATTTGGTTAGGCTATTGATGTTCTGCAAATCTCAATTAGTTTGGATAACTGGATTTAAACTATAGAAAAACATGAACTACTTTCCCAGTATCCCCATAGATTAATCACCACTATGTTACTTAAAGTTTGTTGATTGAAACCCTTCTCAGGTTTGGTTTTTATTTTCTTGAATAGTTGCAGATTTCAACGACTAAATTGCTCATCTATCAAGTTTTTCATTGTGGTTTTAGATATTTCTAAGAATTTTCAACTTGTTAGTCATGGTTAGATATCCTTTTGCTGTGCATAACGTGAATTTTTTCTTAAAACCATATAATTAACTCATTTAGCAAAGTTAAGCGATACTCTGATTTCTTAATGAAATATATTTATTTCTTGTTGGCATGCTAATAATCCATGATCATGATTAGTGGATCAGTGCGATCAGCCAGCTGATTTCTCTTCATTGCATCGTTAATTTGCATTTGCATTGCAATGATCATCTCTTAATTTGTAACTTGCTTTAGCTAATCCCATCTTTTTTTGTTATCTTTCAGGGAGGCTGTGAGCTGCTGCTACTGTGATGGTGGGTACATGGACTCTTTTGCGACATAACTTAAAAGTGCAAAGTTGCAAGTTTTTGTCAAATTTTTTATCAGATCTTGCAGTGCGTAGTTTATCTTATTTATTAAGCCTGCGGCATGATCTCAATGCAGAACTAATTAGTCTTCTCATCAGATTAAAATTCTCAATGAGCTATTATGCTCCCTTGCTTCTTGAAAATGGGCACTAATTGATAAAGCATCATAGCATAACGATGTATTATGTTGTGCCCATAACATAATGTGATAAAATGCTATGATTCCCTTTTATTGTTTAGGAGGTGCTTACCAAAGCCTTCCCTACCTCCTCCCAAAGCTTTACCACTCATATCTACACCATATCTTAAGCCAAAACATGGGCGTTTACTCCTTAGCCATCATCACCATCATTTTTCTTTGTCCACTCCCCCATTAATATTAAAGCTTATAATAATTCCACTATCACCACCACCACCACCCTCACCACCACCCTCATCACCTATATTACCAATTTTAAAAATTCTTAAATAGGACTATGACATCCATATATATCAATCCAATACTAGTTGTTCTCATAACACAATGAGATACTTTCATGCTCCCGTTTTGGTTTTTTTGATGTGTTGTAAAACCTTCCTCACCATCTTCCAAAGTCATATAATCACCCATATCTGCATTCTTTCTCATACTAAAATCTGTGGTGATAATACCCTTTTTCATCATCACTATCATCTCTTTTATTGATGCTTATAGCAATTCTACCACTAACACTCACGCTTCCCCTACCGTTGTGTGCTGTTCTAAATTAATTCCAGCACCTGTATCTTTACTGCTAGAAAATTAAATGTGATATCTATACTACAACCTTTTCACCAATCTCTAAATTCCATCCCATCATATTACAAAAATATTTATTTTGACTACCATCAAATTATATAAACACACCGTTACCTCAAATCTTTTTTCCACTAAACTTAAACGTAGCTTACAAGCTTTTTTTTTTTTTACCAAACCATATTCATTATCTATGAGTTGAAAGTATAACCTTGGCTTGCTGCTTCCAAAAGCTCAACAAAACCTTAAATTTTGTGGATAAGTTTTTGAAAGTCTAGGATATTTTATGCAAGGCAAATTGGGAAATTATGTTGTAATCTTAGGCGGGCTTACTCATTATCAGCATCAATAGGAGGAAGCTATATAATTGAGAAAAAAAGTCAAATTTCAAAACATTTAGATATGAAAAGTTCTAGATAAGGAAACTTCCATTTTGAAAAGCAGTGAGAGGTGCAACTTAACGAGTTTAAAGATGAAAGCTCCCTGCAGAAGGTTATTATCATTAATATATAAAGAATATTTATGTTCTGACATCCTCTTAAGGAAACATTTCAAATTTCCATGTATTTAGAAATAATTAATGGAAAATTAGAAAGTAAAAGAAATCAATAAATTCATATAGAATCAGCATTTTCCTTGGTCAGTGCTAGCAAAGCGCTATTATTCCCAAACAGCCGACTAATTTCCCCTTTAAATCCTTTTAAACCTAACCATATTTTTGACAAGTTTTCACCAGTAATTATCCCAATAATCTATTCTTTGTACACAAGCCTGCATATGTGCTTGAAGATATATCCATGCATGGTGCTAAGTGACAGATTATGTGCATGCGTGATATTTTATTTTCTTATTATGTTTTTAAGCCTAACAATAGCTTAAGAGTGAGAAATAAAAATTACCACTGTATTTAATATTCTATTTTTATGAATTTTCTTTTTTGCCAGTTGCGCATCACTTAGCACTGCATTAACTGGTGGTAAATGCATGCTTGCAATCATTGACTGGCTTGTGAAACTTTAGTGTAACACTTAATCCTTGGTTTGGTTGCTCAACTTTCCTAATGGTGTTCATCAAAAAAATTGGAACCTCTTTAGGTATTTATTCCTCGATTACTGGTAAAAAATCTTCATATGCAGTATAGACAGTAGTAATTGCTTTTCTTTTTTATTTCCCCCACTAACTTTTGCATTTGTATAATATTGATAAAAACTAGCTTGAAATTTTAGTGATGGCTGAATTGGTTAATTAATTAATGATTAACTAGAAATTCTTTTTGCTAAAATGATCATCATACTGGGCAGCATTTAATATCATGATTTCTTTGACATGTTATTGTTGTCTTTTGTAGGGTTATTTCACAGAAAACATTTTAGAGTGCCAAAAGGTGCTATGGAAACTCCTACCTCTTGTTTTAAATGCAAAGAGAAGGAAAATGTAAAAGCAAGTCCTTTTCAGAATATAGCAGCTGGCTGGAAAAGAAAGACTTCCGTATCTAGGAAGGGAATTCGGGTCTCTATGTCGAAAAAGTCAAATGAAAGCGTAGACTTCTTTGGTGAGAATGTGAAGGATAATAGAATCTTAGTGATCAAGAAATCCAAAGAAAACAAACTTTCCATTTGTAAGAAGGCTTTCTTGGCGAAGTCAAAAGAAAGTAAACAATTCATGGCCAAGAAGTTAAGTGAAAATAAGGTTTCCTTGGCTAGAAGGTCAAAAAAAATTATAGTTTCCATGGCAGGTCAGTGCAGGAAAAATCCTGTCCGCTTAGCCAGAAAAGTGAAACAAAATATATTCTCCTTGGCTAGAAAGTCAAAATTAAATCACACACAAGCAAAAGAAAAAGTTACCAATAAAAGAAAAAGGAAAACTGATCAAGATAAGGGACATAGTATCTCTTCCAAAAAAGCAATGCCCTTGAAATCAGATAATTTTGTGAACTGGAGCAAGAAGAAGAGATCTGTTTTATTTCATTCCCATTGGTTAAATGGCCTATTATGGGTAAGCAGCCCTTCGAATGAACGAGGAAGGACTTTCCGTGAAAAAAATGTTTTTCTTCAGTTTCAGCCTACAGATGATGGTTCTGCTCAGCTGATGTGCTGCCTCTGCCATGGTGATTACAAGACTGGAGATATTTTTCTTAGTTGTGAAAGTTGTCGAGGTAATCTGATTTTTCTAAATTCTAAATGTTCATATGAAATATTTGGTATAACGAATGTTTTCTCTTATAGGAGGGTTACTGACAGAGTATTGATGTCAATTGCCTCTGCAGGCATCCCTGTTTATATGTTAAAAATTCATGTCTGGAAATTAAACCAAGTGTCTTCTTATTTATTAACATCACCTATTGTCATGTTTACTGCAGATTGGTTCCACGGTGAGGCCTTTGGTCTTCAGCTTGAGAGTGTCAGTAATGTTGCTGGGTTTAAATGCCCCCACTGTCGCAATAGAAATGTTCCTGTGTGTCCATTTACAAAAAACCAAACTAATGGCACTGTTATTATAAAAAAAGGTTACAATGCTGTTTCTGTACCCGGGGATATTCAGCATTATAAACGTACAAGAAAGTTTCAAAATGCTTCTTGTAAATACTGCCTTTCCTCAGCCCCTTGTAAAAATCATTCAAAGGTGATAGAAGTCCCTTCACATTGCGAAGATTACATTGTCTTGTCCAACAAAACTTTTTCCACCAGGTCTAGCACTGTACATCTTTCTGGGCATGAACAAGCAAATGCTGATTCACTAGTGAAGAGAATATACTCAAAATAAAGTTGAAATCACATAGACTAGAGGAGAATCTGAGAAGGGCAGCAAGCACGTCTAGATAGCTTTGATCTGGACTATATCTTTTCAGAGCCGTGCGTAGAGGAAAATGGTTGCAGTACATTTCATTAATGTTGAGGTTTCAGTACATTAATCATTAGCTTTAACCATAGTCTGTACTCATATTTGGATATTCAATATTCATTCTCTTATTTACTATTGCGTTTTATGCGTTTCCTTAATTTTTAATACCATGTGCGTTTAACTTTTTTTGACGTTTGGACGCTGAAGCACATGCATATTGCTTTGCTTAGTATTCTATTTATTTATCAATATATTTATTCTGCATGATTTGATGGATACTTATCTGAAGTCTGGCATCGTTTTATACTTTTGTTCAACTTCGCTCAAGATTCTTAGGACATTGGATTCAACTGAAGACATCAACATGTAATGCTTTTCATTGGCTTGCTATTGGTTGTGTACTTGTTAGATTGGGAAAAAAATATCATTTTCGAGTAACAGGAGGCCTATTAATAGGCATGCAAGGTATAAAATAACAACACCTAGGCTTAATTCCACTAAGTGGGGCAGGCTGTATGATTCATTTGTCTCACATGATCAAATAGCAACCTTTCCTAAGCTTCAAAATTTTGATATTCTTCATAATAGTTGCTTTACATGTTTTTTTTTTTTGGTCTTCCTCTCCAATTTTAACATAGGGAAAATTACTAAATTCGACTTTTCTAATTGGCACATCTAACGATTTACACTGGATATTTCTAAACCATCTAGGAAATCTTATCTAATGTTATCATCAATTGAAGCAATTCCAAACTTGCTTGAACGATCTCATTTCTTATCATATCTAATATTAATATGCTTCAACTTTCTAAGCTCAATATTTTTCTTCATATAACATAGCTGATCTTGTAGCTATTTTATTAAACTTTTTTTTAAGGTTGGAGTGAAATTCTTTGATTGCACCACCTTATAATTATAGCACACGTCTTTTTCATCCAACTAGTTTGAATTCTATTAGTCACATCACCCTTTATTTTTCCATTATTTTGTTTGATTCAATTGATATATTTGAATCTCTTGCTATTCTTGTTTATAAAATTTACAGTTGTTATAATATCATTATTATAGTTTCTGTTATGATTAAATTTACTTTCATATATATTAGTTTGAACTTGTCAAGGTGGAATCCCTTAGATTTTTATAAGGTGGTTCTTTAGAGCTCGAGTTTTACTTTGTATTCTTCTCTAGTTTTATTAATTAAAAGTATATATCATTTGCAAAATATAACCAAGGCACCTTCCCTTGAATGCATTTAGTAATGACATCCATAATGACATTCATCAAGAGATATTCCAATAATCGAATAATCCATAATGACATTCATCATGTAAACTAGAAAATAATCTAATAAAACCATTGTGTTCAAACACATTCTTCATTAGAGATGTCTTTAATAATTTTAACAATGGCCACACAAGCTCCTTTATTTTCTTCTGTATGCTCTCTAAAATTTTATTATTATTATTTTATTGTGTTTTTCTATATTATCAAATATCATATGAAGATGTTTCCTTATCTAAATTACTCCATTAAACCTCTAATTAAATTATGGCCTCCATTGTTGATTTCATTGTTTTATGTATTCAATCTTTCTCAGAGCTTTAAAAAATGGCTGGTTAACTATTTTCTTATAATTTGCATTTTTTATGCATTGTTTTATTCTTGTAAATAGGTGTCACAATATTTTATTGATTTAGTATCTTGTCTTTAGAGCTGTTGTTAATGACTTAGTGAGCTGATACATTGCTCTCACCATTAAATATGACATGCAACCCTATAACTTTGCCACCATTTTTTTTGCAGTATTTCAAACTTCAGTTTTATATACTCAACAATATTTTATTTATCATAAACTTTAAAAGCTATGATAATAATTTCTTAAATTATTTTGTGTTTTTATTAATATAAATTATATTTATTTTTTCCATATTCATATATTTAGATCATTTTGTTATATGAGATTTTTGAATAAAAGTATTGTGCATTTATTTGATTCACATTTAGCTTAGTATAATTATGATTGTCCCAATTTATTGTATTTTGTGTTAACCTTTTCTCAGATTAGTTGCATTCAAGCTTGAACCAAAATGCTCTAATTTAAGTTAGGATAAATTATGTTAATTAACTCTATTGATATATTTCTTACACCAATTATAACTAATTATACCAACTAATTATGCTAATAATGCAGTTTTAGCTACTACCTATAATTGTTTTATCATATTTACTTATTATAATAAGCTTATTATGATTACCTTAATATCTAGGTATATAATTGAATATATTTGTATTAATCATGTTGATTTTAATATGTTAATTATAATTATTATGCTATCTAAGTAGCTAATTAATTAGAATAACTTATTTAGTTTAACAACTTATTTGCTTTACATATATATATAATATAGCTTAAGCCAAATTAGTCTTCAATCAATATCTCAAGTCATTCTAATTGCTGTAACACACATACTGATACTTCGACTCGAATAAACTGGGACTATCTATGATAGATAGCCTATAATTAGTGTTATTTGTAGTTTAGACGTTTATTAATTGATCTTTATTTATAAAACATTTTTCTTGACAATGCTTTGTTTTAAGAACACCCTTTTAGTGAGACTAATATTAATATATACTGCTATAATAAAAAAATTTGGAATGGCTTCTCGATAAAGATACGATGATTTTTGACTTTAGATGTGACATAAATAACTGATATCATATCACTAGTTCAAACCCAATAGCCCAACTATTGAGCTACAACATTGTTCTTTTGCATGTCATTTTTGTTATCACATGCATACATTGATTTGGCATGATTTTATTTTTGGATAGAGGAGCTATTATGTAGCAACCCCTCTTCAATCTCATCCAAAATCACAACATTTGCAATGTTTGCACCATTAAGACAGAATTGACAGCATGCAATCCTTGAGAAATTGGTGTTAGAATTTTTTGTTTGGGTTGAAATTTATGCTGCATCTCTTGAGGAAGAAGCAGGCACATATCTTATATCTCAAAAGATCTCCAGGATGACCGGCCGTGTGTCACTGGAAAGGCTCGCCGGTGAGGATGAAGCCGCCGAAGGAGATTTGCTTGGAGGGATCTGTCCTCCTCAAGGCAGCTCGATGGTGTCGGGTTTTGTCCGCCCTGTCGTGCGGGCTTGTCCACGCCGGATTCAGCGGACACGACCCCCGGTCACCGGCTGAGGTGCGGATTTTTGTTAAAACATGCAATGAAAATTGTATTTGAGATATCCAAATACTAAAAACTTTGTTAATTTTGAATGCACCATATATCACTTTACTCATAAACTACTTTGATCCTCTTTATTCTTTCTTATTAATTCTGTATATAATGCAATATTAATTTTAAGCAAATGATTTCTATTGGCAATCAAATTGACATTTATGTTTCATGTTATGAAAGAAGTATCCCTTTATGAAGTAATGCTACTACAGGTGCAATATAAATAGAAACAAGCCCTTATATTAACAACATACAATAAAAAGCAACCGAGGAAAGGATGCCCCATTGGTACTGTTGGGTGCACCATCCCAAGCTCTTATCTTTTGTGCTAACTCATGTGTTAATCTTATTTAAACTCTACCAGAAAGAGAATTGAAGCCATAAATGATGATATTATTATTTATTTAGTTGCATCATAATATTGTATTATAAAAATTCAAATATATATATATATATATATATATATATATATATATATATATATATATGTATATATATATTAATGTTGTGTTTTATAAATATAACCAGAATTTGTACAATAAAAAGGACATGGCGACCTCAAAATATTAAAGCAAACATAAAAGAAAAAAAGAGGAAAATAATCATCGAAATCCATGGGGTCAAAAGTGCATTGTTTCTGTCGATAGGAGTTGTAGTTTTTCTTATTAAGTTAACCTTAGATTCCTCGAAAGAGCCAGCCTTCGTTGCGAGTTCTTCGTCATCTGGTGCAAATATAGCAAGCCCGATCGGGTGAAACTCCATTGCGAGTGAACTTAGGTTCGAAGAAATGTCCCTACAAAAAACAATCTAGATGGAATAAGATGATTTTAAGGGACATCAACATCCTCATCACAGATCCCCTCATCTTTTTCTCAATATCTCAAAAGATTTCAATAGGACCTCCTATAATCGTGATGAGGGGCAATTCACTCATTGCACAAGCACCCCACCAGCCTTGAAAGAGTTAATAGGCTGACCCACCATAACTCCAATATCCTCTAAAAGAGCAAGTGAATCAACACATCAAGTTCTTTCCAAACTGATCTTTTCCACTCTAACATCTGCAGCTTGAACATCAAGAGCTCTATCACAAACATTCATTGTATCATAGATATTATTTGATAACATTCTCAACCAAGTCATCCTTTGCAACCCCAGACACTCGTCATTCCTCCCCTATGAAGGATGGTACAACAACATCTAGAGGAACTGAGCGAGCTTCCAGTGGGGAAGAACATTTGTCCTTAGGGACATATTTGAGCTTAGTTGTGTTAGATTTGAGTGCATTTTCCTTTGATCTTTTCTTGAGGTGAGGGTTGAGCTTGAAGTAGTTCGATTCATCATGCCCAACTTATCATACCGTGGAAGTAGTAGATTGGGAGGTTTTCAATTATGCAATCCTAGAAATATCTTGAATCCTTGCCACATATCCAAAATTAAGATTCAAATTTCTCTGTCATATCCATCTCCACCAAAACTCTTGCAATCGACTGTTTGGCTATGTTTGTTGTAGCGAAATCAATTTTCATCAGTGTACCGTAGTATGACCCCAAAGAGAAAAGTATCGATAGAGTAATAAAGTGGACATTGAGGAGTGGAAAGTTTAGCATACATAAACAATTGAAGGTTCATAGGATGGATCGAAAGAGGGAGTCCATTTAACAACTTTCATTGGACGGCTATCAACATAATAGATTCCCCTATAAAATATTCTAGCATAGTTTGCTTCATTTGAAAGTTTTATGAGAACATGCCTAGCATCAATCAGCCCTATGTGTGCATATTGATATAATCCCAAGTCATTAAGAAAATTTCTAATGGTGATTATATTAGGTCTACCATTAGAAAACTTCCACACGAGAGTGTGCTCATAGGGCTTAGCTAAAGTATTCACCTTATCATCCGAGAGGATAAGTGCAGATTTACCTCGAAGAAGAACAATTGGTTTGATGTCGATACAATCCACAACCGCGGGGTTTGTCAAAGCCTGCCTAAATGATTTGGGGGCCCCTGACCTCCTCCCTTGCCGGAGAGGTTGCTAGAGATTCAAGACAATCATGGGGTTCTCCCCCAGAGCTGCCATTCCCAAGGTGGCATCTGGCAAGCCGCCAGCTGGTGCCAACCGTGTCGCTTTGCTGGACATAACGCTAAGGTTCACAGTGCTCCGCATCATGTTACTTCGCTCCGCGCTGCTCTGCATCTAGTTGTTCTGTCTTCTCATTCGCTTCATTATATATATATATATATATATATATATATAAAACATAAACATCCATATTTTATTAATAAGCAAAATAAAAATACAAAAAGAGTTGAGAGGTTATAAAGCTCCTAGAAAATTAAAAGCTAGAAACCAACCCAAGAGAAAGGCTCCAGGGTATATATTCTAAAAGATCATTTCAAATTGCAAAAACAGAAAAAACTTAGATAACCAAGCCAATCAAACATCAACGGACATCAAAACAGACATCAAAACAAACATTAAAGATAAAACAAATAGCAAGAAAAACAAATGCAGCAAAGACAAAAAGAAAAAGATAACAAGAAGAAGGTCAACCAATGCAGAAATGAGATCAGCGGCCTAATCCACTAGACAACAGTGAGGAAACGCCAGAGTGCTGTCGAACATTTGCAAGCCCGAAGCACACAGAACCTGCAGACCAAAACTAACCAGGCCAAAACAAAAGCCAACAAATAAAATACCAACCAACAAAGGAGAGCCAAGAACAGCCTGCTAAACAGCAGCCAAAGACAACAACTTTGTTTGATTTTGAAATAAACGAGAGCCAGTAAAAAAACTAGCCAGATATAACAGCTTAGTTTGATTAGAAAGATAAAATACTTGTTAAACAGCACCAGCTAAATAGAAGCAACAAACCACCACCTTAACCAACTAAATAAAAACAACAACAGCCAACCAACAACACAAAACAACACCCGAAAACCACCAGCTAAACGACCGCAGCCCGCCAACCACACAAACCCACAGCCAACAGCACTAACCACCAGCCAGCAACAGCAAACAAAAAGCAGAAAAATACAAGCAAGAAAGGAAGCAAAAACCATAGAGCCAACAACAGCTACCAAACAAAAGAAAACAAGACCAAGCAAAAAAAAAAGTAAAATAACCCGAACAGGAAAGCCTAGCAAAAAAAGAGAAACGCAATACAAGCAACCACTAGCAAACAACTGAACAAAATTAAATGAAGGCTTTAATGAAATACACTGCCAAATCTTTATTGATTGAAGTTCAGTTAAAGGATTTAAGAGGGAAGGAGTTCAGGGTTTCATCAATATCCAGAAAGGACCTCTTAAGGATGGACTTGGGATTGAAAGATATATCTTTATATTTAGCTTTATTTCTAGTGTCTCAAATATTTCAAAGAATAAAGCATCAATAAGATTGCCCAAATGGAGATTTTTCTTAGAAAAAAAATAATCCTACGGATCCAAAATATTCCTAATGCCAACAAGAATCTATATATATATATTGGATGTGCAATTATGCTTGAAATCCGATGCTTGCTCAACACTAAGTTCTTTCAATCAACTTGAAATTGAAATGGCTAAGACATACTTGTTGATTGAAGAACTGTTTGGAGGCGCGCCACAACGCGCTGCAGCGGCTAAACACCTGAGAGGCGGGCCCTACAACTGTAGCGCCCGCAACCCAAAAAATACATTGCTAAGCCGCTTATATATATATATATATTCTTAACCCCATATTTAGGGTTATCAGTCTTATTTGGTCTTGTGTGTGGTGGCTGTTCCATTGTAAGGAAAAAAAAGTTATTAGGGTTTATGTAAGGGCTTGCTAACCCTAAAACTCATTGTAATCTTCTCTCTATATAATGAAATCTTTTGCTCTGCTTCTTGTGAACGTAGGGTATTAGCATCAAACCACGTAAATCATTTTGTTGTGCTGTGATTGATTGCATATGTAGTTTTCTTGCTTTATTTTGATTTGCTCAACATCTTGAAGCTTTGTTCTGTATTGATTTTGAAATTCTAACATTTACTCAAGAGATCTTAACAAGGGGTCATATATCCCTACAAGTGGTATCATAGAGAGGTTAGCTTGTTTGTGCTTGAGGGTTGTGGTTTGTTTTGAGCTATGTATCTTTGTGTTTGAGCTTTTAAGGCAAGAAGGAAAAGCATGGCAGATAGAGGAGAAGAGGCGGTAAGAACTTCATCATCATCGATGGTGGAGAGATCCTGCCACCAAATTGTGACATATTTAGCAAAGATTGATATGGTCAAATTTGATGGAAAGAATAATTTTGGTATGTGTCGGTGCGATGTGACGGACACATTATGTGCACTAAATCTGGAGGATGTTCTTGACAGCGAAGAGAAATCGTAAGAAATTTCAGAGAGAGATTGTATCAAGATGAACCGTAATGCATGTGGTTTGATCCAAAAATATTTCTCAAGAGATCAAAGCAGTCATGATGGAGACATCGGCAGAGAAACTATGAAAATTCATAGAGGGCAAATACCTAACGAAGAGTGTAGAAAATAAACTCCACATGAAGAGGTAGCTCTATCGGTTTCAGATGAAAAGAGGAATCTCCATAGATGAGCACCTAAATTAGATCACAAAGTTGTTGAGAGATTTGTTGATTTTGGATAAGACTGTGGAGGATGAAGACAATGCTATATTATTCTTGAACTTATTACTATATGAGTTTGAGCATTTCACCATGATATTGATCCATGGGAAGGATGCTCTGAGGTATGAGGAGGTAACTACAGCCCTGTGAACCACAGGTTCAGGAGAAGGGATAAAGAGTCCACTAAATCAGATATGGCAGAGTTTCTTACACCCTAGAGAGGAAGACCAGAAAGGAAGAAGCAATGGCCAGTGAAAAATGCTGACTTCCAGAAGAGAGAAAAATCTAGAGGCCGGAGCATTGGGTGCAATCAGTGTGCATCATGTTTAGAGACAGGACATTGAAAGAAGGATTGCTCAAGTTGGTAAAGAAAAGCAGCGAGCAAATGGATCTTTTGAGGCAAATGCTAGTGTGATTCAGAATGTGGTGGATGGTTCATACTCAGATATATCTCTTATTACTGTTTCAATGGGTTTAGTAATTGACAACTCTAGCTGGATTATGGAGATCGGTGCAACGTATCACATATATTCTCAGAAGGATTAATTTTGTTCGTATAGAGAAACAGACAGTGGTGCAGTCACAATGGGAAATGATGCTACGTGACAGATTGCAGAAGTTAGAAGTATGCTGATTAGAACTCATGCAAGGACTGTGCAAGAATTGAAAGAAATTAGACATGTGCCGAAGATCAAGAAGAATCTGCTGTCTATTGGGGCCTTATAAGCCAACAATTTTAAGGTAGTGATTGAGGCAAGGGTCCTGAAGATCAGCAAGGGTGCTATGAATTATCTAAGAGGAGTCAAACAATAGAACCTCTAATACCTTCAGGGAAATATAATGATAGGATCTGTAGTTATGGCTGAATATCTGAAGATGCCATGGCATTGAGGCATATGAGGTTAGCACATTTAAGAGAGCCATATTGAAAGCATTGGAGAGGCATGGACTCATTAAAGATATAACTTCATGCAAATTAAAATTTTATGGGCATTGTATTATGGGCAAGAAAATATGCAAACCCTTTGGTGTTGTCCCCCACAACACTGAAGATATACTCGAGTATATACACACTAATTTTGGGGACCAACAAAAACTACATCGTTCGATGATCGTAGGTAATTTGTTTCTTTTATAGATGATTACTCTAGATTTGTATGGGTGAACACTTTGAAGAGCAAAGCAAATGTACTTGAGATTTTTATAAACTGGAAGAAGACGGTGAAAAATCAAACGGGTGAGAGAATCAAGACGATCTGATCAGATAGTGGCGAAGAATTCACATCTGATTCTTTTGTAAGAGAATGTCAGAATTCGGCTATTAAATGCCACTTCATAGTAAGAGAAACATCGTTGCAGAATAGGGTAGCATAATGCATGAATTGTACATAGGTGTAAAAGGTATAATGTATATTATCTAATGCTGAGTTGGAGAGAGCCTATTGGGGGGAGGCCCTAGATTATGGCTCAGACATCCTGCTATAGACTATAATCAATTGAATATTTTTGGCAACCCAGCTTATTATAATGTCAGAAAAGATAAAAGCTAGAACCACGGGCAAGGGAGGCAATTTTTTTGGCCTTTTGGCATGGAGTGAAGAGCTACAAGTTGTTTGATCCAGTTGATAAGAAAATTGTGGTGAGCAGAGATGTCACCATTGATGAAGAGTTTTTTTTTTAGAATAAAGATTTCTCATCAGGTGGAGGATAATACAAAAACTCCTATAAGCAGACAGAGATTGGGGTTTGATGCTAACTCCATTGTTCTACAAGGTCTTCACATCACATCGAGGATACTCTTACAGATGAAGATCACATTGGTGATGTGAAAGAACAAACTGATATTGATAGTGAGACTCCAATTCAGGAGTCGAATGCAAGATATAAACTCAGAAGGAATGCAACTCAACAACCAGCTTGGCTCAGAGACTACGTCACATATGCATTGCCTGTATTGGAGGATGAGGTTCCCTCTCGTTACAAAGAAGAGGTGACGAGCTCAGAAAGAAATTTTTGGAAGCATGCTATGTATGAAGAGATGGAGTCCCTTCATAAAAATAAGGAATGGAAGTTAGATAAACTCCCTCAAGAAAGAAAGACTATTGGGTGCAAGTGGGTGTATACGAAGAGAGAAGGATCTTCAGAAGGTGATGTGCGCTACAAATTAAGATTAGTGGCCAAGGGATTTGCTTAGAAAGAAGGATCTTCATAAGGTGATGCTCTCCACAGTTTTTAAACACTCATCAATCCGCATACTCTTAGCTTTGGTGGCATAGTTTGATTTGCTGCTTGAGCAGCTTGATGTTAAAACAATATTCTTGCATGAAGAACTATAAGAGGAGATCTTTATGGAGCCAGCCTGAGGGTATATTGAGCCAGGAAAATGATATTTGGTGTGCAAACTTGACAAGTATCTTTATAGGCTAAAATAATCACCAAGACAATAGTACAAAATGTTTGATTAGCTTTTACAAAAGGAGGAGTACCAAAAAAGCTAATTTGACCATTGTGTGTATTTTGAAAGGCCACCTCAATGTAACTTAATTTACTTACTCTTGTATGTTGACGGTATGCTGGTGGATACTTTAGATTAGTTTGAGATTGATCATATAAATAATCAGTTGTCAAAGAATTTTGAAATGAAGAATTTGAGAGAGACAATGAAGATATTGGGAATGGAAATCTGTAGGGACTGAAATGCATGAAAGATTTGGCTAACCCGAAAAGAGTATTTAGAGAATCTGCTAAAGAGGTTTAGAATTGATGACTCTACAAAGTCCGTGAGTATATCTTTAGCACCTCACTTTCGCTTATCTGCAGAGCAATGCCTAAAGATAGATTATGAAATGCACTTAATGCCTTATGCTAGTGCGGTTGGAGGTTTGATGTATGTCATGATTTGTACTATACTAGAATTGACTCTTGGAGTCGTGAGATGATATATGCGCAATCCAAGGAAGGATTACTAGAAAGTAGTGATGGGGATATTTTGGTACCTGAAAGGTACAATTGTTGTTAGCTTATTATTTCAGAAGCAATCTTTAATAGTTGATTTATGCCTTGAATATGTGGATTTCGACTATAACGGAGATTTGGATCGAAGATGATCAATAAGAAGTTATGTATTCACTTTAACAGGAGGTCTAGTAGGGTGGAAATCAACTCTACAGTCTACAGTTGCCCTGTCTATGATAGAAACAGAATACATGGCAATTACTGAAGCATTTAAGGAAGCTATTTTGATGAGAGGCTTGCTGGAAGATTTGTGTGCAAAGCAAAGGGAGGTAGTAATTCATTGTGACAGTCAGAGCGCTATATTCTTATCTACTAATTTGATTTGTCACGCTTGCACAAAGCACTTTGATGTTCGACATCATTTTGTTCGAGATATCATTGAAGAATGTGAGATCTTACTGAAGAAGATCGGCACTAAAGATGATCATGCGGATATGTTGACAAAGGTGCTCACGATTCAGAAATTTACCCATTGCAAAACTGGTGAATTTGGTGAAGCATCTATAAGCTTCTCATTTGTCGGAACTACGGACGACTTGATTCTTTTAGGAGGAGATTACGTAAGCAACCAAGTTGGTGCAACCACATTGATTGAGAGCATAGGGGATTTAATTATCATGTGGAGCACATGGGATCTGTGGTGAAGATTGTTAATTGAAGAACTTTTTGGGGAGGCGCCACAGCGCACCGTAGCGTGCCACAGCGCGCCGCAGCGGCCAAGCACCCGAGAGGCAGACTCACAGCGCGCTGCAGCGGCCGAGCGCCCATAGCCCAAAAAACACACTTATGAGCCGCATATATATATATATATATATATATATATATATATATATATATATATATATATATATATATATATATATATATATATATATATATATATATTATTAACCTTGTTCTTAGGGTTATGTGGGCAAAGAATTGAAAATTTATCAGCCTCCTTTGGTCTTGTGTGTGGTGGCTGCTCCATTGCAAGGAAGAAGAAGCTCCTAAGGTTTGTATAAGGGCTTGCTAACCCTTTAACTCACAGTAATCTCCTCTATACATAGTAAAATACTTTGCTCTCCTCCTCGTGGATATAGGTGCTAGCACTGACCACGTAAATTTTTTTGTAGTGCTGTTATTTCTTGCATATATGGTTTTCTTGCTTTATTATGATTTGCTCAACATCTTGAAGCTTTGTTCCGCATTGAATTTGAAACCCTAACATCCACTTAAGAGATCTCAACAAGGGGTTATAGTTCCCTACAATACTTACAACAGAAGGATGTTTTATTCAAATCAAAATTGACTTTACAAGATATAGAATAGTAGATAAAAGTCTAGCTTGGAAGTATACACATACAGACAACAGCAATCCTTGTTGAAGATCTTTTCAGCAACAATCATCCTTGCTGCAAACAATGAGCCCAATCATTAAAGGAGGTCACCAGCTCCAATTCAATTAATAATGAGAATGATGCATATAGTACAAGGATTTGATTAGCATTCAACAATTATTGATCATAATAATACAAATTGAACTGAAAGAGGTTGATGAATGCAAAAACATCAGAGAATAAAACTAAATAATGCAACAATATCAACCAAGACTTCTAGTATTCGATAATAGAGTGATGAGTCTCCTTGAATCAAGATGATCACATCCAATAAATCAGCAATGGATATTACAGAAGTAGCTTCAATGTGGGCGGGTAAACAAAGATGCGTGCCAGGTTCAAAGTTTTAACAACAATAAATGAACAATTATAGGTAATATGATCCAAAAAATTTCACTATCACCGCAAAGAATGCAATCATTATTGCACATCAATTGTTTTGACAAGCTACATCAATTGTTTTGATGAAAAATGACTTCACATGTTCATTCATTTGGTGAGTTTGTGTATGAATTTTGATTCACATATACCTTTGCCTACACAACTTAGAGTCTGGGCAGAAAGTTATTTACATGCACAAGAACACCGCTCTGTCACCCAGTATGCGGCGAAGTTTAATAAGCTATCTCTCTATGCACCAAAATTCATTTGCATGCTACCAACTTATTAAACATTTAAGAGATCACTTGAAACCACAAGTGACTACTGACCCCCAAAATAATTGAGAATGCGAGATTTTTGGAGCATAAATTTGAAATCACTCGGGAACATTTTGAGAAGAAGACTTTTCAGGGAGAAAGTTCTAAGGCAGAGGAACCTTCTCCTATTTACAAAGCTAAATCAGGAGGCTAGATAATCATAGTTTTGTTTGGAAGAGCTCATATGGTGCCAATACTATCTTGATCAATGGGCCATATTGAGAGGCGACTGAGTTACCTATCCTCACATTTATACAATCTAATATTTAAGATGATGAGTTTGAGATCCTATTCTTTGGCTTGAATGGCTTGCTCATTAATCTTAAGTCAAATCGAACATATGCTACAATTGGGATACAACTAAAACAAGCAAATTCGAAAGATCACTAGCTCCATCTTGCTCTTTTTGGGAGACTTGATTCATGAGCCCCTGATTTTTTATTTTTATTAGCTTCTAATTGGTCTTTCTTGTCCTTTATTATGTCTTGTATATATTTAAATTATAGCTTTAGCCTTTTTCTTTGCTCTAGTATAATGGGCCAAAAATCTAATATTAAAGATATTGGCTATGTAAGTTAAAACTTTTTGCTTTTTTTTTTTTTTTTTTTTTTTTTTTTTTTTTTTTTTTTGTAACATGAAAGTAAGAGAATATATATATATACAGACATAATTTATGAATAAATGGGTAATGGAATGAGTTGAACAAGAAAAACAAGCTATTAATGCATGACTCATTGCTCATAGATGAATGAGTTGAACAAAAAAGCTATTAGCAAATGAGTTAGATGTGCATTGTTAGTGAGATTTGAATACAAGATCTGTGATAACAAATACTAAATAAACATCAACCTGGACTGCAACATCATTCATTTACGATGAATATTATTGGGAGCAAAACAATTTTGGATGATTAGATGGATTATCTCCCTATAAGTGTAGATTAAAGCGAGTAGAATATTATTAGTCTTAGAGGCTTATGTACAAATATACCTTAATTTAAAAAATAATTGGTAAAGTTAAGAAAATTGTGTGAAAGAATATGAAGATTGAAATTAGTCATTGGCTATGCTAACATGAGATGCAGATGGCATGCAGAGGTTATATGACATCATTAACTATGATTAAGATTACTATCATATGCGATATCTATTAGCAATTATGATCATTTATTTTTTTCATTTTTAATTTTAAAATTATTTTTTGGCATTTATAAGGTATACTCGAAATCCGATTCTTTGAGATGTGTTCCAACTCTCTAACAAATGATGACATGTTGGGCCACATCTACCGATCAGACCACTTCCACCTGATCTTGATCTTAGAATAGATACATTTAAAATACTACTGGATTGATGTCCGATAATTCTTGGGCTCAGAGACAACCTCATTTGGTAGGATCTGAATCCTAGTCTTATATGCTCTCTGTTGTTTTTATTTTATTTTTTCCAAAATAATCGGTGTAATCATTTCAAAAGAAAAAAAAGGAAAAAAACGAAGACTGTTTCATTTTAGTTATAAATTTAAAATTAGAAATTAATCCATTTAAGTTTTCATAAATTATATTTTATTTTATTTTAAATTAATCTTTAATAGTTAACAAATCCGACCTGAGTTCTACAAATATAAGAAATTAAAATTTCTAAAAGTGGTGCTAAATCTGTCAATATGAAATTTGGAAGCCACACATGAAAAATATCCAGACAGTTTTGCCTTTATAATATCAAGAGTAAAGGGAAAATTACCGATAAGCCTCACAAAACTTGTTCATTTAAGCACCTAAATTTTGATATTTATAAAAGAAAAATATTATGCTTATACAAAAATATACACTAAAAAATATTTATGATCAATAAAAATTTTTTTTTTTTAATTTTGCATATATAAATTCCACAAAAAAATGAATTCAACCAATAATCTACTTATACTTTAAATTATACTTTGAATTGACACATCATTTATAATTTTAGCATATACTAAATTGCTCTTTTTTTTTTTTTTTTTTTTTTTTTTTTTTTTTGAATGAATAATGATAAGAAAGTGCCGTTTAGAATGATTAAAAAATGCTAAATTAAATAAAAATATTAAAAATTAGAGTGGCAAACAAGCAAAAAAAAACATTTTTATTTATCCTTCCTATAGTTTCAAAGGAGAGGAAGAACAGATTATAAGGCTTTCATATAGGATCTGAGTTGTAATTTTTTCTTGAAAAAATTTTTCCATATCAAACACTCCCAAATCTCATTATTTACAAAATATAAAAAGTGATTTTTACTTGGATTCAGAAAATTATATATTTTTTTGCGGGCTCCGCACAAAAAAGAACATAATTCTTATTGTTTTGTGAGAACTTTTTATTTTTTTGGAGCTCTGTTGGAGCATTTAAGCTCTTACAAAATGAAAAAAAAACACCAATTTCATGCCAAAATACAATAAAGATTAACCAAGTGGGCAGCCTATAGAAGAACATATAAAATGTTTAATTATTTTCTTTCAGTAAAGAGTAAATTATTGTCTGATAATAACAAAAGCATTTTCCAGACTCCATAGTGAAAAAGACATGGATAAATAAAAGCACATCACACAGTTTAACATAGAGAGATGCACAGCAGCAGTTAAGCCAAACTCAGCTTATGGAATATATAAAAGAAGCTGAAAAGGGTAAACAGAGTATGGTAGGAGGAGGCCTACTGATTGGGCTGCTGGATGGCTTCAATAATTAGAGGACCAATCAGCAGCGCTGCCAACCCTAGGCATGCCTGCTGGCTTCTTCGCCTCCGAATCAACTTTGTAATTTGAGCCACACATCTCGCCCCGGCTGTTGACCCTCGGAACGGGTTTCAGTTCATTCAGGGGATGCTCAAAGCTCTGCAATCCTTTTGAACTCGTGAAAAAGCAGCCTGGGTAAGAGCGTTGATTAGTAGTCTCACAGTTTTGTCCTCAAATGATACTTTTTGAGGATGATCTTACATTCTAAAAGTGTTTTATTATGAGCATGTCCACCATCATATTGAAAGACATTGATGATTAAGAGAAAATCTTAAGTAGCTTTATAAAAATATGCTATGATTCCAAACAAATCAGGTAATATGTTGACAAAAGTGCAAAACAATCAAATTGATATGATATACAGTTATTGTAGGGGTATATATATCGAGGTATCGTCTCACAATTTTGTCCTCAACAACCTAAAAGTGTTTTGTTATGAGCATGTCCACCATTACATTGAAAAACAATGATAATTAAAACTTCATCTTGACTTAAGAAGCTTTATAGAAATAAGCGATGTTGCCAAGCAAATCAGGTAATATGTTGAAAAAAGTGCAAGAAAATCAAATCGATGCAATATACAGTTGTTGTAGGGGTGTATAGATTATTCTGCAGTATTTTTGCGAGAGTTTTGAGGGAAGGTACCTTTAGGGAATGGAGCGAATGATTTTCCACAGAATTTCTTCACGATGTCAACATCATCAGATAAAACAAGGTGATCCTCAGAATCAGCTCCCCAGAAAAAAGGAATGCTGCAATCAGCATCCTGTGGTAGCAGCAGGAGATAAACTAATTGTTATTTAAAACTGGAAGTTAAGGTCTCCAGTATGAATAATATTTATCAAATTATCCGACCAATGTTGCAGGTATTATGGTGCGTAGGAAACAGTTTCTTATGTGGATGCGTTGAGGAAGTATTTATGATGTATATATGTTTAATGGTTTGAAATTTTGAGATATCAAGCTGATGATCATCTCCAAATTTTCAGCCATGGAAACGATGGTTGTCATACTAAAGCTTTTAAACTACAATTTGACAAAACTAAGAGATTTCAAGGCATCTGTGATATGCACATATGCATAATTAATAATGTTTTCCTACTCAAGTATCCCCCAACTATTCAATATGTGGTAAACGTAGTCCCAAGCTATTCATCTTGATCCAATTTTAGCCCTTAACTTTTCATTTCATAAGACAAAATTGGGCGGGCTCATACTGGAAGACTACATTAAGCAAATTAATTAATTGGGAGTATGTTGAATAGATTGAACATTCTGATGCTAAATTGATCAATATGAAATACTTAATGGACTACTTTGATAAATGATTAATGTTTAACATGATGGCTTGGTAAATAAAATAAAATACACAGCAAATGTTAAGCAGTTAATAATACATACCTGTATCATACAATTTTTTATTTTAAAATTTGGAATAAAATATTGATTACATAATTTAAAATTAAATAAGTATATTTATTATAATAAAATTCAAGGGTTGAACTTTGGGTTGAACCCGTACTCGACCCGTTGACACATTGTGATAGCTCTATATTGGAATATGCCATTTTTAGACTCATTTGAAATAGCCCATTAAGAATTTAAGGGGATGGTGTCATGAGTAAAAGTACGAGTTAAATGGTTTCTCAATTCATATGACACTAATTAGTAGAGCATGATATATACGATGCCTTGTATTTGGTAAAAGCACGGAGATACTGATAGAATAGTCGTCAAGCAAAATGCTTAAGCAAATTAGGTTTTAAGAAAAAATAATTGATAAAATTAACTATTTACACCATAAATAAACAAAAGTACACTAGGCTATACAAATGTTAAACCATACTAAACAAACATTTTAAAATATATATGAAATTCTCATAAACATTTCATAGTTATGTATGCTAGAGCACTTCTAGTATGAATGACCTCACAGGAAAATAACATTAAGGACAAAGTTGTAAAGCTAAGATTGAAACGAGCAGACGACTATGTCAAACAGTACTTAACATAGTATGATATAAGCTGTTAAATGATATATCATAGATTACACTATCCTAAAAGGATATTCAATGTTAACATGCTTTAGAAAAGAAAGTCCACACCAATCTTATGCTCGCTTCAAAAATGAGATATATAATTGATGTTAAATAAAACAGCACTAAAGTTTTTATATGTTGTAACTATGTTGATAAAATACTCAAGGCTTACATAAAAATTAAAAAGATACATTAATGTAGAAAAAAACAAGAAAATTTTACAACAAAAACAACAAAATTCATTTAATTTCAGAATAAAATTTTAACGTTAATTAAAAGTAAAATCAAAGCTGAAACATATCTTAATGAACTCAATTGCAAGAAAATTGGAGCAATCTTTCCATATAAAATCCAAGCACTGGGCTGAATAAAATAAAAAGAATTTCCATGAAGTTTTTGCCTTTGCTTTGAACTCAAAAGCATCACACAAATTTAGGAGCGTGAAATAGTTTTAATCATCAAAAAAATTATAAAGCCAAAAGAGCTTGCAAGTTAAAAGACCAAGCTAATCAACTACTAAAATACGACTGATATTGTTGAAATACAATGGATCATTTTGACTTGAAAGCAGCAGCTGCACATATGTCAAGGGAAAACAGTTGGCATCGATGCAGGAAACATGCACAATGAAAGGTGGGAGTACAGTTTGCATATGTGGATAGGAGTTGTGGATCAATAGTATTACAGGACTGTGCTTGCGCCTATGGGAGTGTGGTTCAGCATAAATACGTGGGAGTGCTGGCATCAATTGCAAGTTTAAGCCAACAATCTAGTAAAAGCCAATACTACTAACGCTCTTGAATGCAACTTTACACAAATAGAGAATGCAAAACAAAAAATTTTATTTCATGGCAATTTTATCGATTTTGGCTCGCAAAACTACAAACATCTAAAATAATAATACTAAAAGAAAATTACATAATATATTGTCTCAATTTACAATTTTCTATTTCTATGGTGGCGTTTGCAGCATCTATAGACGTGATTTTCATATGCTATATTCTCAAAAAGCTGAAGAAAGCATGGGGTAGTGAATTGAAGTTTTGTCACCTTGTTGCCGCCAAATGATCAAGTGCAATTATTTTCTCCTACATGTTGGCAGATTCATCCGATCGTTCAACTCATAAAAATTAACAACACTTCTGTTAATTATGCAGAAGTGCCATATCATTACTTAATTCAGTAGACCAGTAAAACCCCACCCCAAGTGCATGAAATTCTTCCTATTTTGATTAGGTTGTATCTTAAAAAAATATGGGGACTGCGCAAGTGATTTTTTTGCATAAATGCTTGTACAATTACTCTTCAAAAATTGCAAATTTACAACTTAAAAGCTTTGAATTACTACTATGAGCACAGAATACACGATTCCCTTTAGGTACATTCAATCAAAAAAATCACAGAAAATAGCAAGGAGATGCTTACAGCAGCAACGAAGGTGGATTTTGTTGTACTGTCAAAAACAATAAAGGCAAACTTCCCCTGGATATCCCTTACAACTTGGTCAGCAGGATAAGGTCCTCGGTCCCTTAAGGTTCGGTACGCTTCGATTACAATGGTAGCCTCATTGGCAGTCTTGGTTAACCCATATTGTTGCTTCAAATGAGGAAAATTCTCAATGTGCCCTTCGAACAGGCAAAATATATCATCCACGACAGCAAATAGCCTGTATAAGAAATATCACAGAAACATTACACATCTCCCAAGCATTGCAAAGTCAAAGAAAAAGTGCTTTAAGAAACAGAACAACAAGATAACAAATCAAGAGCTCAAACAAGGATTTGAGCGACTTACACATGAAAACTAGGGGGCTGTTTGGTTCACAGACATCACTGCTATGCAAACCAACATATGTTTGGTTTGCTACGGTGCTATTAAATGTCGGCAAGAAATTAAGAAAACTGCCATCAGGTCGGCACTATTAAATAGCCGCACAATTTCAGCAACCTTTTTCGTTGTCACCCTAATTCTGTTTTTGGGTAACGGGGGATTTAATGTAAAGCACTTACCTTATTAAGGTCTTAAAGCCGGCAAATGTTGGGAATAAAAAGAATTCCACAAGCCTGAAATCTCAGGTTTTGTAGGATAGCAATTTACAAAAAAGAAAGTAAACTGAAGGAAAGTAAGAGATGTTATATGAGAGAACATCGCAGGGTTCTTCCCAAAAAAATTAAAATTTTGAGCCGGAGGAGATGGGGATTGCAGGAAAGAAGTGAACTAAATGTCATAGCACATGTTTACAGATAACGTAGTATTGTTATACCAATTTTATTAATCTTCTAATTATACGTAAATGTAAGGTTTCATGCATATTAACAATCATGAAAAAGTATTTATGTAAATATCAAAATTTGGGTGGTAATGTTAATGAGCCATAATTTGAAATTTTAAGAGTAAGATTGAAAATTGAGTACAAGAGAATACTTATATTTCACAAAAATAAATTAATTTTAATCTAGCTAGATTTACAATGGAAGCCATAGTTTTACTAAAAGGTTTGATGGATAAATTAAGAGAAAGTAAGGAAAATTTTTATTTCATCTTTATCAATTTTAAAAGACGTATGTAAAGTACCAAGAGAAAATTTTTGCTTTGAGCTAGGGTTTGCTTTGAGCTGTGTATTATTTGTGTTCGAATTTTTTTTTAAAGCAAGAAGGAAAAGCATGGCATATAGAAAAGAAGAGGTAGTAGGAACTTCGTCGTCAACGGTAGTGGAGAGATCACTCCACCAAGTTATGACACATCCAACGAAAATTGATGTGGTCAAATTTGATGGGAAGAATAATTTCGATATATGGCGGTGCGAGGTGACAAACGCACTATGTGCACTAAATTTAGAAGATGTTCTAGACGACAAAGAAAAACCAGAAGAAATTTCTGAGAGAGATTGGATCAAGATGAACCGTAGTGCATGCGGTTTGATCCGAAATTATTTGACCCAGAAGATTAAATATGCAGTAATGATGGAGACGTCATCATGGAAACTGCAAAAATTCTTAAAGAGCAAGTTCCTAACGAAGAGTGAGGAGAATCGACTCCACATGAAGAGGCGGCTCTATCGGTTTATGATGAGAAGGGGTATTTTTATAGATGAAGACAAGGCGTTGTTGTTGTTGAACTCATTGCCAAATAAATTTGAGCACTTCACCATGACGTTGATCCATGGGAAGGATGCTCTGAAGTATGAGAAGGTGACTGCAGCCCTTGTGAACCATGAGTTCAGGAGAAGGGATAAAGAGTCCACCAAATCAGATATGGCAGAAGCTTTTACACTTCAAAAAGAAAGACCAAAGAGAAAGAAGCAATGGCCAAAGAAAAATAAACTTCCAGAAGAGAGGAAAATCCAGAGGTCGAAGCATTTGACATAATCAGTGCGCGTTTTGTTTAGAGACGGGACATTGGAAGAAGGATTACCCAAAGTTGAGAGAAAAGCAGCGGGCAAATGGATCTTCCGAGGCACAGGCCAATATGATTCAGAACGTGGTGGAGGGATCAGACTCTAAGGTATCTCTTGTGACTATTTCAATGGGTCTAGTGCTGACAGCTCCAGTTGGATTATGGATACTGGTCAACGTATCACATATGCTCCCAGAAGAATTGGTTTTGTTCATACAGAAAAACGGACAGTGGTGCAATCACAATGGGGAATGATGCTACGTGCGGTATTACAGGAGTTGGAAGTGTGCTGATTAGAACACATGCAGAAATAGTGCACGAATTGAAAGAAGTCAAATATATACCAGAGATCAAGAAGAATCTTCTGTCTATTGGGGCCTGAAAAGCCAAGGGCTTTAAGGTAGTGATTGAGGCAAGGGTCCTAAAGATCAACAATGGTGCTATGACTTATCTGAGAAGAGTTAGACAACATAACCTCTACTATCTTCAAGAAAGTACAGTGACCGATTCAGTAGCCGTGGCTGAAGATTCTGAAGATGCCATGACATTATGGCATATGAGACTAGCACATGCAGGAGAGCCATCATTGGGAGCATTGGAAAGGGATGGACTCATTAATGGTATAACTTCTTACAAATTACAATTTTGTGAGCATTGTATTTTTGGCAAGAAAACGTGCAAACCCTTTAGTGTTGACCCCCACAACACTGAAGATATACTCGAGTATATACACACTGATTTTGGGGACCAACAAAAACTGCATCGTTCGGTGATCGTAGGTATGTTGCTTCTTTTATAAATGATTACTCTAGATTTGTATGGGTGAATACTTTGAAGAGCAAAGCAAATGTACAAGAAGTTCTCATAAATTGGAAGAAGATGATGAAAAATCAAATGAGCGAGAGAATCAAGAAGATCCAATCGGACAATGGCGGAGAATTTACATTTGATTTTTTGTAAAAAAATGTGAGAATTCAGAGATTGAACATCACTTCACAGTAAGAGACACCGCAGCAAAACGGGTAGCAGAGCATGTGAATCACACTTTGGTGGAAAAGGTGCGATGTATGTTTTCCAATGCTGGGTTGGAGAGAGCATATTGAGCGGAGGCCCTAGACTATGTGTGCTACTTAGTGAACCGTCTGCCATCTGCAACACTAAACAAAAAAACTCCTATAGAGTTGTGGTCTGGATATCCTGCTACAGATTCTGATCAACTAAAGATTTTTGGTGCCTAGATTAATATCATGTCAGAAAAGATAAGCTAGAACCACAGGCTAAGAAGGTAATCTTCGCGGGCTTTCGACACGGAGTGAAGGGCTACAAATTGTTTGATCTAGTTGATAAGAAGATTGTGATGAATAGGGATGTCACCTTTAATGAAGAGTTTTTCTTGAGATTAAGAAGTTCTCATCAGGTGAGTATAATACAAAGACTCCAATAAGCAGACAGAGAGTGGGGTATGATGCCACACCTTTTGCTCTACATAAATCTTCACATCACATAGAGGGTACTCCTACAGATGAAGATCACATTGGTGATGATGAAGAACAAACTGACTTTCATGGCGAGGCTCCAGTTTAAGAGTCGATTGCAAGAGATAGAACCAGAAGAAATGCAACTCAACAGCCAGTCTGGCTCAGAGACTACGTCACATACGCATTGTCCGTATTGGAGGATGAGGTTCCCTCTTTATATAAAGAAGCGGTGGCGGGCTCAGAAGGAAATTTATGGAAGTAAGCTATGGATGAAGAGATGGAGTCTCTTCATAAAAATGAGGTATGGAGGTTGGAGAAACTCCCTCCAGGGAGAAAGGCCATTGGGTGCAAGTGGGTGTATGCGAAGAAAGAAGGATCTTCAAAAGTTAATGTGCGCTACAAATCAAGATTCGTGGCCAAGGGCTTTGCTCAGAAGAAAGGAATCTACTATGATGAAATGTTCTCCCCAGTTGTTAAACACTCATCGATCCGTGTGCTCTTAGCTTTGGTGCCACAGTTTGATTTGTTGCTTGAGCAACTTGACGTTAAAATAGTGTCCTTGCACGGAGAACTAGAAGAGGAAATCTTCATGGTGCAACCCCAGGGTACATTGAGCCAGGAAAAGAAGACTTGGTATGCAAACTGGATATGTCTCTTTATGGGCTAAAGCAATCACCAAGATAATGATACAAGAAATTTGATCAATTTATGCAAAAGGAGTACTAAAAAAACCAGTTTGATCACTATGTATATTTCAAAAAGCTGCCTCAAGGTAACTACATTTACCTACTTTTGTATGTCGATGACATGTTTGTAGCAACTTCACAGTCTGAGAAGAAAAATCAGTTGTCGAAAAATTTTGAAATGAAGAACTTGGGAGAAGCCAAGAAGATATTGGGAATGAAAATCTGTTGGGACAGAAAGGTAGGAAAATTTTGTCTTACCCAAAAGGGGTATTTGGAGAAGGGGCTGAGAGGGTTCAAGATTAATGACTATAAAATCTGTAAGTATACCTCTAACACTTCACTTTCGCTTATCTGTAGAGCAATGTTCAAAACAGATTTTTAAAGGAAAAAAATGCACTCAATGCCATATGCTAATGCGGTTGGAAGCTTGATGTATGCCATAGTTTGCACTAGACCAAATTTGGCTCAAACAACTAGAGTCGTGAGCCGATATATGCACAATCTTAAGAAGGATCACTGGCAAGCAGCGACGGGGATATTTCGATACCTTAAAGGTACAATTGGGGTTGGCTTATTATTTCAAAAGGAGGCTTCAATAGCTGACGTATGCGTTAGATATGTGGATTCCGACTATGCTAGAGATTTGGATCAAAGAAAATCAACGATTGGTTATGTATTCACTTTAGCAGGAGGTCCAGTAGGGTGGAGATCAACTCTATAGCCTACAATTGCCCTGTCTATGATAGAAACATAATGCATGGTAGTCACTAAAACATTTAATGAAGCTATTTGGATGAGGGGCTTGATGAAAGATTTATGTTCGAAGCATAAGGAGGTTGTAGTTCACTGTGATAGCCAGAGCGCTATATTATTAGCTATTAATCTTGTCTGTCACACTCGCACAAAGCACATTGATGTTTAACATCATTTTGTTCGAGATGCTATTGAAGAATGAGAGATCTTACTGGAGAAGATCGACACCAAAGACAACCTTGCAGATATGTTGATAAAGATGCTCGCAACTCATAAATTCACCCATTACAAAATCTTGGTGAATTTGGAGAAGCATCTATGGGCTTCTCATTTCCAGGAACTACAGATGACTTAATTCCTTGAAAGGAGGATACGTAGGCAACCAAATTGGTGCAGCCGCATTAATTGAGAGCATAGGGATTCAGCTCTCATGAGGAGCACATGAGAGCTAGATGGAGATTGTTGACAAAGAGGCAAAAAAATAAAAAAGCTATCAACCTCCATTGGTTTTGAGAGCATGTGGCTACTCTATTACAAGGAAGATGAAAGGCTCCTAAAGTTTGTATAAGGGTTTGTAAATCCTAAAACCTTTGTAGTCTCCTCTCAATAGTGAAATTGTTCTCCTCCCCATTGACGTAAGTGTTAGCACCGAACCACGTAAATTTTTGTCTTGTGGCTGTGATTGATCTTGCATGTATGCTTTCTTGCTTTATTTTGATTTTGCTCATCATTTACAAATTCTTTTGTTCCTCATTATGAAACCCTAACACCGCTCAAGAGATCTCAACAAGGGTCATCGATCTCAACAATTTTTTCATAGAATAATTGATAGAACTGTGCTAACAAGCCGAATACAAGTAAAGAGCAAAAGGAAGAAGAGAGAGAGAGAGATTGGCCTTTATTGCTATCAAGAGTGGAGTACAAATGTAAATGATGTTGTTGTTCAGTGGTGGAGCTTTTAAGTTTGACTCTTGACACATCAAAAGTTCAAATCTCATCGGTCACATATTTGCTCGCTACACTTCTTCCAAAAAGAGTGGAGTACAAAAATGTTCTCTCAAGGAAGGACCTAATGGGCCAAAGAAGCTGCATATGATTCACGTCATGGAATGCCTGGGATTGAATCCACCAACACCTAAACCTATTAAAAATTTAAAAAAAGAAAAGCAATATGGCATGGTAAAAACATTTCTCACACAATTTTAGCGGTAAGTGAAGAAAAAGCAAGACGCATGGTAGAAATTTTACAGAACCTAAAATACCTGGATCTTATGGTTGCAAGCATAACTAAGACACCCCGATCTTAAGGGGGATGTATCCACACTAATTGATAGATTCACACTATTTCACCTTTTTTTCCTTTCACTTCCCAATCGATAAGAGAAGCAACATGTTTTGTTTTCGTTCGCAAAAACTATCGTTCAAAAAATGAACCCATGTGATTTATATTCTCTTCTTTTATATCTTTCCAAATGCGTTAAAAAACACCGAATTCTTTAATTTTTAATAAGAGACAAAGGATAATTTCATGTGCCCAGGGTTTAGGGTCATAAACTGCAAAAACAGAACGTTTTACCAATCGCCAACACTGCACAATGAAAAATGTCACATTTCAAAATTCAAACAAAAGCAACGCCAATTTATCAGAAATTTCTACAGCCCTAAAATGAAATCTAGAAATGAACAGTACCGAGCTGTCTGTCAGAATCAATTAACAAGAAACACGAATGCAAGACCGCAATAATCGATTGGAGATCGAATCCTCGATCCCATTTCCATTCTCATTTCAAAAACCAAATCAACCGACACCAAACCATTACCGATCGCATTCGTATTATACTTAGCACATGACTCACCGAGGATGAAAAGGGTTTTGCTTCTGAGAAGAGTAAGCCAAGGCCCCTCCAGATCCAAGACTTATGCTCACCGTTCCATCCCTGACTTCTGAGAAGTGCTGCAGAAGCGCCGCAACGCCAGTGACGGCGTTCCCCTCGCGGCTTGCCGCAGGGCTTTTCAGTCCTTCCGGCGACTTCGCCACCGACTTATCGAACACAGCGAGCATCCTTTCAGAAGATTGCTTTCTACTCTCTCGACCAGTCGACCTCTATCGCCTTTTCGAGATCCTGCACTCGTGCTTGATCGATGAATTGCGGCCTTTTGAATAAACTTTAGAGAAGAAGATGAGCAGATGATGATCGGTTTGAATCAAAAAATTTACAATTTCACCCAAAGCGGTTCCGTTTTATTATCCGGACTTATCTGTGTGGTAAGAGTATACTATACGCTCCCAAAAATGCCCAAATAAATATATTACTAAAAAAAAAAATCTAAGAGGTTTGCAAAAATATATATTTTTTAAATTAAATTAATAATTAATAATATTTTTTTAGAGCAAAACAAGAGTGACATAATTTTTTTATGATAATTGAGGGGTAAAATTATGACAAGATTAGTTAGACACTTTCATCTTAATTTTTTTATTTTATAATATATATAGCTAAAAATATGATAATGTGAAAAATAATCAACCTTGAGGTGTATAATCGATGGTTGTGATACAATGATGGATTTTGAGTCTGCGATCAACCTTCGAATCAAATAGGTCAATCGATGGTTGTGATTAATCATGTCAAATTTTGAGTATATAAATTGAAAAGAGCATGATAAATAAATTTGATGTACTAAACTCTGAGTTTTAGAAGAAGCATTAAGAAGATCTATTTGTACTGGAAGCTTTTCCACTAGTCATTAGATGGAGTAAAATTGGAGTTGCTTCAATAAGAAGAAAGAGAACTAGTGATCAAAAGACCATAAAATTATTCATCAACCATCATGCATGAAGGATGCTTTCAACATCTTAAATGAAATTACAACAAAATATTAGCAATATCTCTTTGTAACACTCATAAAAGCCATCTATTCTCTTACTTATAAATAATGGGAATCAAGTTGTGAAAATCAGAAGGATGTTCTTGGGTCAAGGACGTCAATTTCTCATGTTAGCATGATTGTGAAATCCCTTTTAGTATAGTTCAGCAAAACTCTTTAGCATCGATACATCGTTTAAGGTAATAATGGAATTTCAAATAAGAACTATAAAGTTGACTTTGCTTATAGTGGAAGTACTTCTAGCATGGGTGGGTGATATGCTGGGAAGTTATCTTATGAGGGAAAAATTATGAGACCTTTCAGGCCAAAGAGGACAGTACTTTGATACTTAAGAGTTTGTGATATTACAAAAATTATGTGAACATTTAATGCTTAAGAGTTTAAGCTTCGTACAATGCTTACATTTCTCTAATGTTATTACTATGAAGACATCTTTATGATCCAATTGAATGAGTTTGTTAAATATGTTGATAAGCTAATCGTTGGGGATAATCTTAACAAAATTGTTGATTTTAAAATGGCACATACTAACAAAATTTATTATGAAGACTTGCAAAAGTCAAAGAAAATTTCTTAAATGAGAAAATAGAGAAAAAATTTCAAAGACTATATATAACCAATGTAATTTTAAGAGAAAGAAGAAAAGTTATAAAATGATATTACAAGTCATTTTATGAACTCAAATGTTGAAGGTTATAATATATGATTAAAGTATAATGTCAATAGCAACTGACTTTAAAGTATAATATCACTAGCAATTTACTCATTAATATATGTTATGGCTTTTAATTCCTATAAAAATTATTCTTTTGAATAAACAAATGCTAAAAAAAGTCATAATTTTTGTTTTTTGAGGATGATGATAAATGTGTCATTATAAAAATGGATTTTGCTACACTTACATCATCATATATACAAATAAAATGAGAATATATTGCAATCCTATGTATAAACATATGATTGATGCAATTTACTTTTTGTTGGGATCGATGTATAATGAAAAATAATAAAAATTGATTGGTGGTGAATGGATAATGTATATTATAGTGTAAGTGTAGCATTTTTCTATAAAAATTGATTTAAATTCAATTATTATAATTAGGTATATCAAAAACTTTGTCTACCAATATATAATTATTAAATTATGATAATTTTTATGGTCATAGGAAAAAGCCTCCATTATAATCTCATTAGCACAAAATTCTTCAAAGCACATATTTTACTCTAAGCCCTAAATAAAAGTTACTAATATCAAATAATGTGGATTATGAGAGGAAGATGAGGGGAAGTTGAAGGAATGCTTATTTTTTTATATTTGTTGCTCACAAAAAAAAAAAACCAAAAATACGTTTTCAAGCAACAAAACATGCGAGTGCGATACACTAGAAGAGCTACTGTCTTGTTTTTTTTTTCCCTAACATTTAAGCAACCAAACTTTATTCATATATATATATATATATATATATATATATATTATATGTTTATTTATTTAAATATATATGGGATAAAATTGGGTATGCACGCTTCCATTATTAAATGATAGCGTTTAATCATCAAACCGTGCAGAAGATTAAAAAACATGATGCTAAAATAAAAGATTTAGGTTAATTACTATAATAAAAAGAACAAAGACTTCTTTCTTCGCTAAAAGTAATACTAAAATTTTAGTCAATTTAAGGAAAATGAAAACCAACAAAATTGATCGGCCGGCCTCTTGAAATAATATAATATCTTTAATTTTTATTTGGAAGATTTTTAAATAAGGTAATTTACATAAAAATCATACAAATTTATTATTTATATACAAACATCAAACCTTGAATATTTACATACAAAATATTATCATTCATCTCAGAGCACTAGATATGATTTAATACATTTAATGATTCTCTTAGAGAATGCTAAATCCCTTAATAATAAAATGAATATTAATTCAACTCATTTCACATGAAAATTATATGATGAACTTTATGTTAAACTCTAACTCCCCCCAATTTTCTCAAATTGAGTCCAAACCAAGATAATTTATGATTGATAATTTAAGAACAAAAATTCAAGCAAATCGTTACTTAAATATTATTGAAAGTGGATAAACTCTAGTAACAAATCAATACCGTTCTCAGAGAGCAATAAACATCAGGATCTATCCCATATTACTTCGGATTACGTGCACTTGCGTGCAAGCACAGACAACATAGTTTAGGTCTGCCATTTTTCTTGTGGTACAGAAAAGTGTGATCTCTTATGGGATATTAGTGGGGGTGTTCCTGTAATGCCCCGTGTTAACCGTCGAATGACTTAGCTAACACGGGACATTAACGACGAAGGGATAGCCCATACTACCCATCATCAACTCATCACTAATGCTAAGTTGTACATATAGTACAAGTTATCTCTGAAACAAACTGTAACGCCTCGTCCAGTCGCTATGCGTAACATAATATCATTAGCGGTGAAACGGTTTGTTAACTGAATAATAAAGGTCTCCTTCTACTTAATCCTCCGGGTTGAGCACTAATAGTTAACCCGAACTATTACCCATATGATGTGACTGGAACTGGATAACTATATCATTAATCGAGTTAAGTATTTCGTTAACCTCATTAACAATGCAAGTCTAATAAATTGATGATCCCATCATAATATATGTAGTATAGTATAACACAATGAACAAACTGTGGAAGCTAAAGACACTATCCATGCATTCATTCATTTAGAAATAGTAAGGAAAGATATACATCTTAGAACTGAAGACATAAAATACATCCATTTATGTTTACTTATTATAGATTTTAATAAAGTGCAGAAAATAAACCCCCTTCTCACTAAAATAAGAAAACTCTAAGAATGAAGACTGCCACAGCTACTCAGCAACATCACACTTCACATCCTTTTGAGTCTCATGCAGCTCCACGAGCAAAGGTTCTTCAAAGCAACCTAAATCTGACATTGCCTGTAACAGCCCTAATATCTGATAGGAGCTCAACCCAATATTAGAGCGTTACCTTAGCATCTAATATCATATTAAAAGAAAGCCAACCAAATACTGGATGCTAAGTGACCAAGTCTCTTTCTGAGTGGTGTTAAGTTAACAAAATTTGCAATATAAGCATGTAGATAAGGTATGAAATAAGTACAAGTATAAGTAAAATATGTAACATTTATCCACTCATTCAATTCAAATAGTTACAAATAAAGTAAACTCAGCACAGATTAAGTAAGAACATTACAAACAGTTTAAGTTATTACATGTCATTTAAATGAAAGAGTAAAAAAGATGATCACTCTCTCACATATTATAAATACAGGTAAAAATAAGCGGAAGCAAATTTGTAAGATCTTTAAATGCTAGGTCCAGCTTTACCTGAATTATATTACTCATGATCTATCATATTTTAGTATTTATATATAATAGGGTAAGCCAAGAAAAGAAAAATAATAATTAGACTAAATAGTCTAAGCATATTTTAAGATTGGTTAAGCATTTATAATTTTATTTGGATATCATAAGCTAATTTACAATTCAATAAGGCAGTGGAGCATTTGAAAGTATTCAAGTAAGGAAGAAAAATAAACATGACTGTAAGGAAGAACAGTTGAAAGTAAGATGAGTAAGAATACTCACATGTATAATTATTCTAGCATATAACTAAAAAGGTAAGGGAAAAGTATCATAAATAAGGCTATAAACTACTAAAAAATATTTGAAAGTAAATAAAATAAGAAATGCATATGTCCAATGGAAATTATGCTAGGTAAGGAAAAGAAAAATAGTGAAGTACTTAAATGAAAATTAAAACAATATACAGTGCATTTTATATGAACTGTAAGTAATAAAGCACAATATTAAAAATAGAAAGTTCAAAGTATAATAAGAAAAAGAATCGTAATCTCTTGGACTAAGAATTATATAGTGTAGAACTATACAATGAAAATATAGCAAAAAGGCTATAATAAGATCTTATAATCAATAAGATTGTAAAAGACTCATATATTATTTGTTGAAGTTATCTTATGAAAGCTTCATTCTGTAGGTATATTACAGAATGACATGAGCAGTTAAGCACATATGCCTAACTAATAAGGGAAAGCAGGGTCTCAATGAAAATAAATACTCATATTCACTCTATGAGAATGTGATGTCTCCTTATATCTCCTATTTAGCCTACCCATGGTTATCCAACATAATATAAATTTCTATAGTTTTATTATGAAAATTTTATTTATGCACAATATCGTGTATGCATGTTCAAAGGAAGAGGCTCAAAGCTAAGCAAGCATTCAAGGAAATTCAAATAATTGTAAACTATGTGATATCCAAAGTTATCTAATTTTAATGATCTGCTTAATGATTGGAGCCATTTGAGCTCCCAATTGACTTATAAATATTGATCTGTAAGTCAATTATAAGTAATAGTAGATGTGAAATAAGTATGGAAAAATAATATTTTGATTTAGTTTATTAAAAGAGAAAATAATTTATAAGTATATTCATGCAAATTAAGACTTATTCTATACTAGTCCTAAACTAATCAAATCAAATTGATTAATGATTAAAGGAAACTAGTAGAGAAGAATGAAATTGAAGGTTTACTATACTATTTGAAGTGAATATTAATGTACAACCTACTAATTCATCTAATTAATTTATAGAATGAAAGGTTTTCTACCAAATCATTCACTAATGACTCAGGATTAATTGGTAGGGAATGTTTAAGTGCAATGAAAGAGATAGACTATCATCTATAAGTAACAGTTCATTCTAGGTTGTAGGTTAAATGAAGTCTATGAGCTTATCATAAGCATGTTAAGAAACTAAGGTTCTTCTAATCTAATCATTAAAGAACTAAAAATAGAGGATTAAAAACTAAGGGAGATGGGTACTAATAATCCAATTGAATAGTTGGGCACTAGTCTTATTAAGATTACTTAGTAAAAGAAAGTATTGAAAATTCCACTTACTAAAGGATTTAATGTAAGATTTAGAAGCTAAGGAACTATCACTAAGTTTCAATCAAGTCATGGAACATTAGTTATAATGGAATTATAACATGACAAGAAGGCATGAAATTTAAAATCTAAAATCATGAAATAGATTAGCTAAGATTTTAGTGACAAATCATACAAGCTAAGTTTCTAAATTCCATAAGATAAAATCAATGAATGAGCATTGGATCTAGAAAAGTGATATGAACTAATCTTAATAAATTCATAACATTACAATTACATATATGTAAATGTTATCAGCATTAGTTAGAAGTAACATCTAGTTCTAAAGATCATAAGCAATTCATATTTTGTGAATCAATCTTATAGCAATTTTATTAATGATGAAGATTAATTCAAATAAATTGCCAAGTATTCTAATCATCAAATTATGAAAATTCATGTCTCAAACATACAATTGAAAGTATAAGGGGAGTAAATAAGATGAGACATATTTGTTGTCCTAGGGTTTAATATATCTAAAATAAGCATAAATGAAAATCATAAAATTATAAAATTACCCAATTTGAGGAGCCAAATACCTAAAATCTTCAATTATTGTCCAAATGGAATGATGTACATACGTATTGAATCCTTATAATTTAAGGAGAAGAATGCACTAACTAGGTCAAATTTGAACAACTTTGAGATCTTAGAGTTTAGAGGACTCCTAATTATGATTAAAAAGTTATTATAAGATGTATGGTTTAAAACCTCAATTTGATTTTATATTATTATTCTATACATTTTTGTGATTGAAATTAACTATTTCTATGTCAAATTTGGACATCAATTTCTCTAATTAAGTCGCATGCAAAATTTAGGAATTAATTACAATTATTGATTATCCTAAACAATGATTAATGAAAATACTCGGTGAAACAGAAATTAAATGTCGTATTTTTATTTTACACATTTTTTTGATCAAAACGGTATATAATATCGCATATTTTGGATAAATATTTCGCAAGTTAGAAGTAAATGAAAATTTGAATCAATAATAATTAATATGATGCATAAAAAGTAATTAATCAGTTCATTAAGATTTTAATTCAACCGCACGACATTTATTGGTATGGCATGGAAAAATATATGCGCGGATTTTCATATAAGATGACAGTGCGAAAAAAATAGGGTCCAACAACGGCATAAAAATCTGCGTCGTCGTACATGCGGCGTCTTATTAGAGGACCGTGTGTCAATATGGGGCCTGCATGCTGACGGTGCGAACCAGCGATTCAATTGCATCGGACTGGCCCAATTTAAAGAAATTTCTTAAACCACGGACGGTCAAATCGGACCACGTTGTCTTCATCCCTATGTCGCAAAAAGATGCATAATAGGGTTAGCTCTCCCACTTGACTCTGATGGTTCCTAGGTGCGACCTGCACACCGACGAGAAGATCTCGTCGAAGCCGTTCACCAAGGTTCAAGATTAGAGTCATATGATGACTAAAAGGGCTACGGGATGATGCCCTAGATCGTTGGCTGAAATATGGTTTGGCGAATGGATTGATGGGCACTAACCCTATCTAGCACAAAGTCGAAACAAACTCTTGTGAGTTCGATCGGCCACTCAGGATTAAAACTTATGCGATTTATCAAATGACAAACCACTTAATTCAAAGAGGAAAGATGATTGGTGTACCTTGAAGCCTGTGAAGTCCACCGCTACGTCGATTAGGATCGGTTCTGGATCTTTCGTTTATAGCTTCTACACGCCCTCCAGCAGCTCAGTGGAACTAGGAAAATGAAGAAATGAAGTAAAGAGGAGGAAATGGAGAGCTTAGCAGACCATAAAAACCCGTGGAGGCCAGCTGGAAGGCGAGGACGGTCCTTGCCTAGTGCGGAGAAGTCGTGCCTGAGTACGACTTACAAGAAATAATTATGGGTCGTCTGATCTAGCACTGATCCGACGGCCAAATCCGCTTGATTAAACTCAAGCGTCGGATTAGGATCAATAGGGAGGGATGGTTCAGATCGCTTTGATCCGCAACGCTCTGTATTGTTTGGTGTAGCGGATCCCCGTCTTTTAGGAATATTAGTCGTTGGATTATTTTGAATATTTATATTATATATATTAATTAAAATCAAATGCATTAATTTAATATTAAATTCAACTAATTTATTTAATCAAAATTAAGTACTCAAACGCACTCCGAAAAATTCTAAATTTTCATCTTTACCTAATTGAGGGATGAGGAATTCAAAAATGTAATCAAATTTTTTATTGGAGGTCAATTTAATTATCATAATTTTATGAGTATTTAAATAATATTAAAATAATCACGAAAAATTTGACCACTTCCAAACACTCCCAAAATACAACCCTTAATTAATTTGGGGGTGATGAGTCCAATGACGAACTCCGCTTTTGATTATGAGGTCTAAATAAAATAGGCATTCTTAAAATTATCGAGAAATCGTGAAATATTAGAAAGTCTCAAATTATATCCAAATTATATGAAATTAGAGGTGGATACTCTTAACACTAGTATAAGAGCAATAGAAAATGAATTGAGTCAATTAGGTTACTAATTGATGGGTAACAATACTAGGGTTGTTACATTGCCAATTTCGCAATGTTAGGGCCCTAACCAAAAAGAGAAAATCTTACTTAGACAATAGGTTTAAGTACATTTTAGGCTCACTAAAATGCATTCATTAAGTTACAGGGATATTTAACTTAAAGCAGTAAATAAAACATCAAAACTAATTTAAACAGAAAGTTATTGAGGACAAGTATTTAAAACTGCAGAAAATATTGAAATCTGATGTATCAAAACTGAATACCATAAATTTAATATGGACTCCAAACATATGCCAATCTAAATTACATGTGCTACTGAATATGATTGTAATGTACTTCAACAACACCCCACTGAAATTTACTCTACATTACATATGCAAAACCAATGTGCCAAATGCACCAAAAAATAAGTGAGCCCAATGCTTCTAAATACAAATATACATATACATATACACATGCATATTCATATACATGTGCCCAATGCACCTGAAAACAAGTGAGCCCAACACTCCCAAAAATATATGCATGATGTATATCTGGTTTATGCCCATTGGGAACCTGATCAACCACAACATACTTATGCATGTTATGCCATCTGAAACATGCATAAATCATATGAATGAATTATCATGTATTGAACAATGCATACAACTTAAAGTATGATAAAACTGAAATCATCAAAAATAAAATCCCTTTTTGTTATCTATTTAACTTAAATCTGAATAATCATTCCTGATACTAAGATATCAACAAATCTTAGCCTAACCAATAGGATAATAGATTTAATCAACTACATAATAATCTCATTATTTCAATTAACAATTCTGACCTAAATTACATTTAATCAAGCAATCTCAACAATTTTTCCAATTCATCTTAGTGAATCAACCAACTATATAAGCTTTGCATCTTAAGCTTATATCTGATCTAATTTATTGAGAAATCAAACCTTGTAACAACTATAGGTTATTACTTAGCTTAATTGTATCTTAATTATTATTCTATTAGGTTCATTTAATTATTAGAACCAATCCCCAAAGATTCGGAGCAATTCAGAGCTCAATCGAATATTTGGATTATTTTAATAATATTAATTAATAAGAAAATTGAGATTTTTAATTTGACCTTGAAATTAAAATCTGACTTCACCATTGCGCTCGTCACCCCCAAATTAACTAGGAGTGATGTTTTGGAAGTATTTGGAAGCCACCAGATTTTGGCGAATATTTTAATGTATTTAAATACCTAAAAAATAGAATAATTAAATAATCGTTGAAATCAAAATCCAACTTCACCGTTGAATTCCTCACCCCAAATTAGCTAAGGATGAATTTTTGAGATTTTTTGGAGCATGTTTATCAAATCTAATTTTAATGTATAAATTAAAAATTAGAAAAAATATTAATTAATCTCCATTTTCTTATTTTTCCTTTAGCACTGGACCCCATCCTCCTCTTCCGTTCGGCGCCCCTCTCCCCCTTCCTGCGCATGCAAGGTTCCATCCCGTGCTGATGGGAGAGGGCTTACTATCTTGTCTCTCTCTCCTAGTCCATAAACAAACTAAGTGTGAATATCTTAGTTTGAGAGAATAAGTGATTTATGTTACCTTTCTTAAAGCATACTTAAAGTAATGTATCAATTAGGGTATTGAATATCTTAATTTGAGAGAATAAACTGTAAAAGAGTTTTGTCCCCTTATCTTTGTGCATAATGATAAGTACAGTTAAACAAACTAAGAAATTTAAGTTTACCTTTGTGGCGGCCCTACCCCGCCGTGGTCCTGTTAACCCTTAAGTTAACATGATTACGGTGGAGGGGTCACCAAATGACAAGGTCCCCACTTATGATTGGATTAGACACATGTTCTAATCCAACTTAAATAAAGACTTTGCCATTTGCCCCAAAAATACTATCACTAAATGATCATACAAGAACTCAGAGTGCGGAAGCAATATAAATATAACATCCATCCATACAGTATAAATACAATAATATAGAATAAGTAAAGTGCTGAAAAGAAAAGTTAAACCTGTATTATTATAACAATTTAAAATAGTTTAATGAGAACTGAAAAGAACTCTCAATCTCACTAAAAGAAAGAAAGCTAAAGCTATAAATTTTCAGGAACGGGCTCCTCCTCCAATGGTAAGCACTCCACTGGATCAGCTGCTCTAATAAACTCAGAACCTACCATTATCAGTTTCATAATGGTAGGGCCCCAGCCAATAAAAGAAAAACTGGTTAGACTATTATCTAAGCACATTTTAGAGCAAAGAATTTATTAAATTACTTGAATATCACCATAAACCAGAACTGAGCAAAATAAGTGCAGAAAGCGTACAAAAAGAACAGTAATAAGTTATAAATAAACAGTTTATAACTAAGCAAATATTAAGTACATACCTCCTCCAAGCAACTGCAACAACGTCAGGTAAGCAAAAGAAAAACTAAATAAAACTGTAAAGAAAATACAACCTAAATATGCTTATGATCAAACAGATTATGCTAGGTGTCATATAGAAATTGAACAGTATAAAACTGAAAGCAACTAACATCCTAGGTGTACATATGAAAATAATAAGTAAAACTAGCATCCTATATAGAAACACGTGCAGGAAAGCTGTAAGTAAAATAGTACTGAAATGTAGAATATACAAATAAAAGTAATAACTAAAAACTGAAAACTATAGTGACTGTCCAAGCCACTCAACTGAAAGCATACTCAGTAAATCTTAGCCTGATGGGCTAAGAAAGAAGCTCTGAACTGAGTATCACTGAAGACTCTTAGCCTGATGAGCTAAGACAGAACCAAATATAAGTGTACTTGAATTAGTATAACCATATCAGAATCCTGACTCTATAGTCAGTATGGCAAGAGTCTATCCATCCTATCTCTCGGACTAGGCATGGCCATAGACTATCGGACATTAAACCCTCGAAAGGTTGCTGACCCGAATGAGTTGATCGAAGAGGTATACTAATCAAGCTACACCTTACAAACCACTTCTGAAAAGAAAACATAATGCTGCTTATGAATGTTCAAAGTTGACATAAGATATTTTTCAAATATCTTAAGTACATAATATATGTTCAAGGTATTAGGCTCAAAATCAAGGAATGTGAAGCATCAAAATCAAAATGAGCAAGAAACTCTATCTAAAACATAGGTGATATCCGTTGTTGTCTACTTTATTCGTTCTATCTACTCTAAGTTACATAAGTTTCAGAATTATCAATTCTTACACATTCTGTAACTTAGAATCACGAATCATACTAGTTGAAGATAATTAGGACTGGTCAAGTCCTAATTATAACATAATTAAAAGACGACTATTTGGTTAAAATGAATAAATCATCGACCTAATTTTGTAATTTAATTTACCCCAAACCTCATCTTGATTAGCCAAATCAAGATGAAAAGATTAAGAATTAGACTCCAGATGATGGGGTCTAATCACTTAATCCAAAGGTATAACTAAAGATCTAAGGTTTAGAACCCAAATCTCACAGATTAAGTTAAGGCAAGTCCTAATGATAAATCAATTCATTAGGATAGATCTCTATTCTTAATTTTAGGGTTTAAAGATCAAATAATCATTTAATAAATTAAGAAAATCTATAAACTAGAAATCTCAAGGTTTCACCTATTGAGTAACCCAATTTACTCAATAGATGAATTCTAACCTAAGATCTATTCCTAATCCTAAGAATTAAAGCTCTTAATTTCTAAGAGTATCTCTCAAGATACACATCCTAACTAATGTTATAAAAACCTAAGGAAAGATCTAAGAATAATTAAGGAATGAGAAACACTCACTTAAGACTTAGGAATTTTCTTTAAGGGTTAAGATTGAGATTTTAAATCAAAATTTAATTTAGGCTTGAACTTAACTAATTTCTGCTATAAATTATTATATTTACTGATTTTAATGATTATACAATGATTTTAGGGCTTTAAGATGCTAAACCCTAAATTTGGGCAAAATGGTAATTTTGCCCCTGCTTAAGGGTTCAAAAGATCAAATTTTGATCTAGGGCTTTAATTCTAAAATTTTCTTTTGGAATGTAATTCTTACTGTATAATGTAAGATTAGACAGTAACTAAATTAATTTTGGGTGATTATTAAGCCATATGAGATCAAATTAATGAATTTAATTCATGGGGGCAATTTAGTAATTTGGCTTAGTAAAAGTTAAATTTTCTTTCAGATTATTATTCTTTACTGTCTAAGCTTTCCATAAAATCTAAATTTACTAAATTCTGATTAGTATTAGCCAATTTATGGCCAATACAAGATCTAGTGCTTTAAGGGAAATTAAGGGATCCTTAATTATGGGTCAAATACCTAACTTTACCAATTAGTGTCTAAATTGAGTAAAATTAGTGGCTATGGTTTACAAATAGCCCACTGATCACAATGACATGTGGTAGGCTCAATTTGGATCTAATTTGACTAAGTTATGACCTAATTAGGGTTAAAAGTAATTAGTGAGTGATTAGCAAAATTAATCACTCAAACATTAATCCAACCTTACAGCTAGGTTTTAAATGACTCTATGGGTCCTCTAAAACTTAAATCACTCAATTTAGATTACTAGATTTGATAATACTTACTAATCAAGTTTTGGAGTAATTAGAGGTGATTAACAAATCTAACTGTTGGATCTAAAATATCTTTACAGATTATTGTTAATTAGGTTTTTCTGATCTAGATTGGTATTTGGATCTTCCAATTTGGAGCTCAATTGACCAAGTTATGGTCAATTGAAGTTCTAAGGTTAATTTGGGTAATTATAGTTAGGACCTAAAAGTGATTAGTCTAAAACTAATCCAAATAGCAAAGTGAACACTACTAAATTAATCCTTAGGGTTTTCTGATCACTTTAAGACCCATATTGGGTATGTCTGGATTAAGGAATACAAAACTATAGTCATTTGAATATTTGTAACATTATTTGAATTAAATTAATACCCATAAATATCACAATACAAAATACAAGTCCAAATAGAGATTTGCTAGTTTCAGATTATTCCTTATAATTTTCTGATCAATTTGACATATAATTTTAATACATTTGAAGTTTAGGATTAAAAGTTATTAATGAATGAAATTTGTTAGTTAATTAAATTTTAATTTACTACTAATTTAATTTAAATTATATTTTATCTTTTTATTTTGTTTACAACGGTGGGCCTAATTAGATGGTGCGGCCCGTGGGCCCGATTTGGCAGGGAATTGGGCTGGCGGCATGGACTGAATGTGGGCCGGCCTAATCTAGGATTAGTCTTCATCTTCAACACTGAAGATTAGGGCGACCCGTTCTTCTCACGAGCGGAGACCTCCAGACACAATCGCAACAACAAATAAGAGGCTTGAATCCAGAAGCACCTACTGAGCTAGACGCCATCCCAAATCGCCCCTTCTTCCTTCGGCAACCCACTGCTCTAATGGTTCCTAGGGTTATGAATAACTCAATTTGATCTACCGAAGGAGATCGAACTCGAATTGCACAATTTACAATCGATGCACATAAAATAGTATTTGTATGAAGTAATATGTATATGAAATGATGCGTAAAATTAAAGACATGAATTGGGAGACGAAGTACCTGGCGGCTATTCGAGTGAAAGAAGATTGGGGAGGGTTCGATTCCTTAAGGATTGAAGATGCCGTCCCTTTTTGCTTGAGATCTAAATTTATGCGTTTAAGGAAGTCTTACGGCAGGGGAGGTCATAGCATAGTTTCGACGGTGGAAGCTTCCTGCAAGAGCGAAATCGCAGCTGCATGTCGCGCAAAGCGCCGCGTGCCCTAGCTTTGGCAGAGGAGAGATCGGGGCCTTCCGATCGGACGCCCCGATCGAACGGTGCTTAACGCGAGCCGTTCCAATTGACGGGCTGAGCCCGTTAAGGTTCACGGCAGGCTCCAAATGGCGGATTTATGAAGAAAACGGTGGTTACAAGAATTAATTATTAAATAATTGATATAATAATCATTATCAAAATTTATAACTAAAAAGAGTCCATTAAATGACTCCAGAAAAATCTCAAAATTTTCACTCCTAGCTAATTTGGGTGTTTTGAACGTAATGGTGAAGTCAAATTTTCAATCTGAGGTCTAGATAAAAAGTCAATTTCTAGGGTTTGAAATTTTCCAGAAGTTCAATTAACTTCTGATTTGACCTAGGTTTTAGAGATGAGTTCTAAATTACTTAATTAGTGAACTAGAACCTCAATTAAGACTTAAATTAGCCTTAATTAACCTAAGTAACAACCTGGATTATTACAACCTTCTTAAGTGCTTACTATGTATGTACATGTACTTCCATCATATGATAATTTAGAAAATTGTGAATATGATTATAACAGTTTATGGTTAAGTTCTGAATATAGTATGTGAACTTGTTAAGATGAATATGAAAACCCAATAAATGTTGAATTTGATCATTGTTCTTTGATTGATTTTTATTCTTTTAAGCATCATATTGAATTAGAAAGTATTGGCATAATTGCATAAGCATAAACATCAAGAGCATTGTGAACTACGGGATGCATCATACATCAATATTGGTAAGACTTACGGGATGCAGCATGCATCATGGATATTAGAATTTCTTTAAGGTGCATGTAAACCAAATGCATAATTGCATCATAAATTCGTGGCATATTCAGATACAAACACAGTGACATACAGCACATTTTGATTTCAGTATTTTCCTCATTTTAGTGGTTTACTAATTTTAGCTCAGTACTTTATTTTTCTTTAATTTATTGTTTTATGTTACTTTCAGTTTTGTACAATTTTATGTCTTTCAATTATTTTAGTGCTTTTCTGCAGTATTATTTTATTACTTAAATGTTAAATAACTATAACTATTTAGAATTATTTTTCGATGTGTTAGACTCATTATCTAACACATAGTACTTTTGGATATGGCAATTTGCGAGATCCAAAGCAGTTTGAGGAGCAAGCATTGGAGGCTTCCCAGGAGATTCGGGAGGAGTTGGTAAAGCATTAGCCGGCTCAGCTTATTTTACAGCACTTAGTTTACTTTTCTGTTGATAGTTGAGAGGATATTTTATGCCTATTTATTTAAAGAAAGTTATTTGTAATAACTTTAACTCTAGATATATTTTTTTTTAAGATGAATGATTGGGATGAAATGTTTTTAGCATCTGCACTCTGTATTTTTTACTACTTATACTTAGTATTGTGATGTGATCATCATACTAGAAATGATGTTATACTTATATATTGAATTTCTCATATTCCACTCATAGTCCAATGTATATACTATATTGTCTAATATTTAAGATAAGGCTTTACGCTTATCTAAAAGATTAGTCCAGCAACTCATTATTCAGCGGTTATTCAGAGAGGTTTAGCAGTCCTTCCCGAGTAGCGCACGATTCCTCCGCCAACTGTCTTATTATTCCTTAAACATATATCAATTGCGCGCCGCGATGGGACGGGGCGCTACTATATTGTCTAATACTTAAGATAAGGCTTTACACTTAGTTTGTTTAACTACACTTATTGATGAGCACAATGATAAGGGACATAATCATTTTATAATTTATTCTCTTAAACTAAGTTGTTAAACTCCCAATCTATAACATACTTTGAACCTGAGATGTTTATCCTGAACTGAATTGTACTTGTCTAATTACCTACAATAAGACTGTGACTCTGCAATTCTACCAAGATAAATTAACAAATTCAATCTTCTACTAACTAGATCAATTTTATGGATATACACTACAATCTCCATATGATAAAATTGAAGTTCTCATTCTAATAATCTATTTAATGTACAAGGATTTGTAAGCTAATGAATCATTGTTCCATTGTGATAAATCATACACAAATGGCTCCAAAAAAGTGACATAATAGTCATTCAATTTATGATAACTACCACAAAAGATAATTTCAATCTAAGTTTTTTAGGCATTCCTACCATATGGCATAGGAACAATCATCTATAATTGTTAAGGTTTATCTAGGGTCCTACCTCAAAATAAGATAATTAAGGCATTTTCTGCCTCAAAGTAACCCTATTAAAAGTATATTAAGTATTAATATCTATTATTCAATATTATTGATTATCCGGAACTAACGCTGATAAACATTCGTAATTTCAAAAGTTTATCAACCATTTGACGATTCGTCGATCTAATGGTTATGATCTCACCCACGGTTTATTAAAATTGATAATCTAATTTTATTAATAAAAATAATTTAATACAACATATATTTTGTATATTTTTATTTATTATAACTTCATAATTTATGAAATTTTGTCAAATGCTACAAAAAATATGAAAAATCTAGAAATATAAGAATTTTCACTTTTTGACTTACAGTTTATTTATATTTTTTATGAAGTTCTTAACTTCAATAGTTTATTAAAATTCATTGAATAATTAGAAGTTTATCAAAATCTTACCATAATTCTATAAAGATAAGTTTTATTCATTTGCATGAATATTTTAATAAAATACTAAATCAGGTGAGATAAATTTTAATAATAATGATTTTTAAGTTATTTAAGCCATAAAACATAGGGTTGATCCACCAGTCACTCACTCTTCATAATCACCTCGAAAATATAATCGCTAACCTTTAATACTAACTATCTCTCTCATAGCAATTAAATAACTCAATAATGGGGTAGTAAAACAAAACCAACATTAGGTACTAACCCATAAGATCCAATTGGTGATCTAGTAAAGTAGCATAAATTCTTAATTAAAAATCCAACACAACCATCTGATAGTCATTTAATAGAAAATGACATTCATTCCATTTAATCTAAAACTAGAAAAAACATGATATAAAATTATCTATAATCCAATTTATCATAAGGTTTCAATATGAATACAATTAGCATTGAATTAAAAGAAAAATATTATTAATTTGATTTTATTTTGTTTATCCTAGTGGTGGAGTTATATTTTCTTGTGCAATTTTTCTTGTTTAAATCTACTGTTAAAATAATATGTTAGATTTATCTAAGTACTAATGTATACCAACATTTACTGTTAAATTTAAACGGTGAGTAACAATATAAATAAAAAAAGTAATATTAAGAGAAAATGATAGTAATATGATGAAAATAATTGTGCAAAATCAAGTATTTGGCTTTTTCTCTTTTTGAGGCACACATTTATTTCCTTACAAATTTAAATTTGATTCATTCATTTTTGCAAACTTTTCAATATTTGCTACAATCAATCTTCAAGAAATATGTACCAACTTGCCATATACAAAAGTCATGCTATATTTTATCATGCTCATCATGTCACTTTCAAATATTTGTCATGTCACTTCTAAATATTTGATAATCTATCAAATATGTGAACAACATAAAGAAGAATAACTTTTCATCCCACAATTTTATCACTCCAAGAAGCATTCTAATTGACCCTCTGTTTAGCTTATCACTCTATTGTCTCCCCTCTATACGCTTATGAAATCCATTCTTTTGCACTTGCAGTTAGAAGTCACCATGTTTTCACCATGTGACCACTTTTAACAATGTCATAAGCCATTGTATTCACATATGACACCTCTAAGCACAATTATCAACATGCATTGACAACCGACTTGTCACAATGTGCTATATCAGTACCTCTAATCATTTTGATTCTTCATAACCTTGTATAAATAACACCTTATCTACTCCATGCAAAGGATTGAGTGAAGCCAAAGTTTTATCTTTCTCTTTCACTTTCTCCTATATTCTCCTATTGATACTCACCATTGTATGAGAAGGATCCGAGATACCTAGAAATTGTTCTCTTTTTTATACATTATAATGTGTATTCACTCCCATGCATAGTGAAATACCTCAAATCTCATCTCCAAAAGTGCACATAGGTTTCAACATGAGCCGAACCAGTATGTTTCCTGTACATTTTTTAATCTGAATTGCTTCATATGCTCTTACGCCTATATTTGCATGAACAGATAAGTATTACAAATTAAAAACTCATCAATTAACATAGTATAATCGATGAATCGCTAAATAAAATTTCAAGCCAAATAGTTCATCCACACAAAATCTGTTTCTACTCAAACAATCTTTAACCATTCTTGCAAATTTCCCCTCATTTTCAGGCCCACAGCTTTTGCCAGGTTGTGAACATTTCAAAATAAAAAAATAAAAAAGCAGAATGAACTTCACCAGAGAATTATTGTTGATTGTTTTTTCATGACGTTTTCTGGACTTGCTACCGTTTTGCCGTTAAAAATTTCAAAAATTCCCGTCATTAAGGATATATTTTATTTTCCAGTTTTTGGCTCATTCAGCAAATCCCTCACAAATGGCAAGGAGCAGACTCTTAACCTTTCTATCAATTCTCTCTTTCTCTCTTCCTTCCTCGAGGACTACACTTGTGCTATAACAAAAAAAATAAAGGATTCAAACTGTCTTCCAATCTCACTCTGATTTCCTGCAAAAAACAATGGTGAAAGCAGGAAAATGGTTCAAAATCTTCTTAACAGGAAAGAGAGAGAAGCGCCATGAAGAGGAGATTGAACAGAGTGTATGGATTCGGCTGCCTCCTCCACCTCCTCCGCCTCCCTCAACTCCAAATGAGAAGAAAAGGAGGAGCTTTAACCAGGAAAGTGAGCTTCACATTCAAAAAGAACGCCTTTTCCCGCTCTTCGAGCCCAACAAGCTAGAGCAGAGGAGGCATAGCGTGGTTGTGGCCACAGAGGCTTTGGCCTACATCAGCAGGGAAGCTGTGAGGAAAACCAGATTTTTTCCAATGGAGGAGATCGCTGCCATCAAGATACAATCTACATTCAGATCTTACTTGGTAACGAAGCTTCTTCAGCATCTCACTTTGCTCAAAAAAATATCAGCTTTGTGTTAAAAAGTGAACTTTTTGGGACAGGCTAGAAAGGCACTGAGGGCGTTGAAGGCCCTTGTGAAGTTACAGGCAGTGGTGAGAGGCTTTCTTGTGAGGAAGAAAGCCGCGGCTACTCTTCGAAGGATGCAAGCCCTTTTGACAGCTCAAGCCAGAGCTCGAGCTCAGAGGGCTCAGATGATTGAGGCAGAAAGGAAGGTAGTGAATGATTATAAATTTCAAGAGTTCTATGTAAGTATAATAAGGTTTTTACTCTGTCAAATACTCAGTAAATCCTATAAACTCAGATACACCCTTCATTTGCAATGTGTAAGGTTTAGTCAGTATATTCTCATAAAACTCAACCTTCAGCTTCTGGCATAAATTTACTGCACTTGGCTTTTCTTTCATAGAATGTATCCAATACTTGCTTCTCCTGCCATCAATAAATTTGATAAATTTCAACCTCTGCTCATGCACCTACAAGAATTCAATTAATTTGGCATTGGATAATTCCTTGATGTTCTTTATTTTCTCAATAATGGCAACATAGAATTCATCTCTATTTGGAACTTAAAGAGGGCTTCTATTTGATTGTACACAATGAAACAAATGATACATGTAGCTTTCTTTGTTTTCTTATATAGCCCAAAGTGCAAGCCAAAAAGGCAAAAAGGAAGAATTTGGCATTCAATTTCATAATTTATTCTTGATTATGCTTCTCACACCATCAATCTCATTTCTATAACCATATGGCTGAAGGAAATGGAGAAGAATGTGGAAATAGACATGGTGCAATCAAAGGGCAACCCAAAGAACAGGAAGAACAATCAAACTTTGCAAAATGAAACCAAATTTCGAGGCCCCTTCGGCCATTATAAGGCCTCTTCACTCTCTTCTGTCCTAAATCACAATAGCTCAGGAACACGAAGCTCAAGTTTTGAAGAGCACTTTCAGCTCTCTTCTGCAGCCATTCCCAAGCTAGTAAAAACTTCAGCAGAAGAATTCATGATGCAAGAGGGACCCAAGAACTACATGGCTAAAACAATGTCCTCGAAGGCTAAGGCGAGGTCCCAAAGCGTGCCCAACCAAAGGTCTAATTCAACTGATCAAAAGGTGTCAAGCAGGCAGAGGGCTTTTGAAGGAAGGGCAACAAATCCAGAACTCTACAGCGGATCCTTAGTTACATGAGGAAGGGAAATAGGCTCTGATTGCAATTTTCTTTTGTTTTTCAGATTGAATATTTATTAATTGATGTAGTAATACTGTATGAATATATAAAGACACGGGATTTTTTCTTTTTTTTTTGTGATGCTGGAGTTAGAGGTGGTGATTTTGCAAATGAGGAGATCAGCAGCATTGAAATTCAGTAATGTATGGAGTCGTTCTTGCACTTATAAAAAATTGGGAATTTATTTTTTTGCTATATATACTTGAATATATATATAAGGAAAATGCTATAGAGCCCCTATCTGAAATTGATGAGCTAGCATTATAGCATTAATAAGAATTAAAATCCTAATCTCACATATACACATCTTTCTCTCTTGCGAAAATCTTTTCCTTCACAAACAGTGCATTGGTCTCTCTATTGCTGTATTGCCTTGACTGTGCAGTAATGGAATATTGTACATCTTCTTTACGTTAAAGGATTTGATTTGTTCTTTCATTTTTGTCACTCTGCTATAAGGAACATCTTTGTCATACACAAACATTGTTAAGTTAATTTTCAGCCAAATAATTTTTTTTTTAATTTCTTATGAAATTTGTTATCCTCTAAATCCATTCTTTCATGCAACATAATCCCTTTTGCAGTGATGATCGCATGATCATATTAAAATATTTAAATAAAATAGAAAAAAATTATTTATTTAATGAAGATATATTCAATACATTCATTTAAATAAAAATATAGAGCCAAAATTGATAAAAATGCTTTCCTAACTATTACAAGCTTTACTCAAAATAAAACATAAAATGGAAATAAATATTAAACATTTATTAATCAAAACACATCAAAATTTAACAAATTTGAATGTCTTCTTTTCATCAAGATTTTCATTTGGGCAATTATTTATGAGGAGAATAGAGTATGAAGACTTATTTGGATGATTCCTAAAATCATACATCACAAAATTACCCCTCTCATAGTAGCAACAAATCTCTTCGTATTAATATACTAAAATACATTTTTATGCTCAAATTATTAATAATACTTAAATTTATATATATGCATACAAGCATAAGTTTACTTATATGCACACGCATACATAATCTATAATCCATAGAATTAGTCACACACACATGCTTATACATACATGTTATTAATATATTTCTATATTCTCATGGGTTACTTTCTCAAAAATAACATGGGTTTATATAGTTATACATATACAATGTACATATTTTTTGATTCTAAGGTGTGATTTGTACTCATCCAACCCACCTTCGTAACTCTATATATATATTCTAACAAATCTAGATGATCTCATAAATATATATACACATATACTTATTCTTATTAATATGAATATATTTATATATTCAATCAAACATGTCATCATAAAAAGATATCGAAGTGTTCTCATAATTAAGAAGTGAACCATAAATACTTTATTTAAAGTTTAATCCAGAACTAAGCCAAGCTATGAGTATTAAATGTTATAAACTGTGTTGAAGGTGAGTTTCTAAAGTCTTAGGACCGAGACGTTAGGCGAACAGAACCTTTCTCTTGACCGATAGGTTGAAGCGAAGCCTAAGACTACCCATTGCCCGACCTAGTCAATAAGTATTAAAATAAAAAATAGGCATAATATATTAACACTTGAGTCTAAGTAAGGTCTAAGGATGCTTAGATGGAGATGGAAAGCAAGCTTAGGTTTTATGTGTTAATACAAGGTTAAGAGTAAGTAGAACAACATAGGGATCTAACCATATTGTCTACTTCTAATTGAGGCTAAATAGAAATAACTTAAGATCAAAATCAGCAAGCTAGACCTTTTCAATCCTAAGTTTTCATGGTGATTAAGGGGCAAAGGAAGTATGAATTAGGCTAGGCTTACCAAGGCATGACCAAACCAATTTGAACTTGATCTAAACCATTAAGGAATGAAATAATTTTACTTATCTTATGTTTAACAAAGATTGTTTTAATATTTTTTGCCTTCCCTAAAAAACTTGTTAGAATATTCTTTGATAGCTTTTAGAAGTCTTAATAGATTAAAACAAGCTAGTCCTATTTTCTTGATATTTAACCATTGAAACTTGAGATAACAATGGTATTTAGTTGTCTTAAGCATTAATAGAATGGTTTTTATGTGCCTTAAACTGTTTGTAATTGCTAAGCTTATTCACTATTGTAGTTCCGTATGGTGGCGATACTCTCTAAAATTTTTGTAAACTATGTTGACCTACAAACTAGTATTATATTTTAAAGTAAAATTAAAAAACAAATTAGATTGAGATATAAGCCAATTTCAAGTGGCCTTTAAAATTTTCAAAAAAATTAAAGTATACACAATCATGAAAGATGCTCACACAATATTCTAAAGCGAGCGTCTATTTTTGGGATTTTTATATGCATGTCATCCGATTTTTCTTTATGTAATTCACATGTGTGACAACTAAAAATCTAATAACTACTAAGATATTACCCACCAATCTCTAAAGCACAACAAAAATGCAACCCCATCATTAACCAAAGAATCTCTTCATCTCTATTCAGTTGCTGGTGGAACTCACCAGTAAAAAAGCCTCTTGATGGCTGATCAAATGAGAGTTTAAGACGACTCTTAATTTAAATTTTTGAACAAAGATTCAAACTATTATGTTATAAAGGGATAGAATATGGCAAGTTGAAATATGTGAGCATTGCAAATATCGATTTATTAAGCTACAAATAACCAAAGGTTGATTTCAAAGAAGCTGAATTTGATTTCGTGCATAAGAAAGACAAAAGATTCAGCATAGTTGCAGCATGTCCAATCATCTTTTCTAAAATCTAAGATCTTTTTACATAACATAAATCTAAATAATTAACCATTGAGAAATTAATTTTTGTTCCCAGCTTAGGAATCAAAAGCAAGACATTAATTTCCAGTTTAGCTAACACAAATCACATGTATGACATATAACTCGTCTATTTACACTTCTTAAGCAAATTCTAGTAGAAATTATATCGGCATTCATATGTTGGAGGTCTCCTCGCTGACAAAGATTGAAGAAGGGAAACTATTCTCCTTTCTTATATCATGAATTCTTTTATTTTATGTAAATAGTATTGTGGCTCAATTATTTTTAGCAAGTAGGATCTTTGAATTTAGCACTAATTCTAGATAGTTCATAAATATCACTCTTCTTATATTCATATTTTTGAATTTCTGGTACATACATTTATCAAATTTATAAAAGTCAACTGTTATATTGTGAAATGTGTTATAAATTTAAATTTTTGAAAAGTTTAGAGATTAAATTTCACTTGACACATATTTATTTATTGTTTTGACGCCCAACTTTAAGAAACAATTTATGATATAAATATTTGAAATAGGCATGCAACATTTAAATGTTAAATATGCAAAATAAAAAAGATTGTGATACATGCTTAAAGATTTTAAAAATAGCCAATTAAATTCAAAAAGTATAGTATTGTTAGTCCTAATCATAAAAAGATAAATTAAAGCATAGAGAGAAAATAATACTCCAAATCTCATAACATGAAGTCTCTTTTAATCCCTTCTTAATATTTACAAACAAAATTTTATTGTATCATCATTCTTATATTTCTTTTAATTAAAAATAAATATGAGATTTCGTACATTTGAAAAATAAATAAAAAAGTATAAATATTAATAATTTGAACTTCTAATTTAAAATACAATATAAAAATTTTAGCTATTGAGCTACAATATTATTCATAAGTTCAAAATTTTATCTACTTTACAGCTTCGTGCTCAAAAGCCAATGTAGTGATGCAGAGAAAATGGGTCCCATTGCAAATTGATTCCCATTTCTCTTCTAGTTAGCACAAAGTAGAAACTGATGAAGCGAATCCATTATGAAGCTAAAGAGGTTAATGACCGCATGATATAAAAAGGCTTCAGATCCTGTCTTATTCATACGAGGGAGCATTTTCAATAATTTTAAAATGATCATGACACAGAAATAAAGAAGCATCACATAACAACCCGTCATGATCCAACTTCTTTCAAGCTCTTTGAGTATGTTTGTATCATCACGTGCTCCTGTGTAGGCCTCCGCATTGCATCAAAATCTCTCCTTTCGTGAGAACTCTACTCCATAGAGTTAAAATCCACATAATCACCGGTGAATCTCCACATAGCTCCTCACATGGCACCCAAGTGTCTTCTAACAATATTTCCAATCCCAGCTCCTACCACTCAATTTTAAAATCTGTCTTCCAAGTCTCCATGAATCAACTACATGTTAGCAAGGAATGACAATGCGCTTTTACATAACAGCAAGAATTTCTTCTTAAATAAAGATTTGGAGGAAGAAACTTGGAGGAAGAGATGTAGACTATAATGTGCAAGCTAATAAAAACATCAACTGACCTTTGCATTGAGGTTTTGTTTGGATAGCTGCAACTGACTGATGAAGAGGCTCAAAACCGCTGTAGAGAAAGTTGTTATTTTAATCTCATTGTCATAATAACATCAACAATGAACGGCAGTGGCTGACTAACAACCGGTAACTGAGCGGACGATCAGCGAGTTGACAGGCATTGCTGTTGGTAGAGGGCTAAAATCAATCATATACTGTCTCAAAAACAAATTAAAGTTTTTGAAGCCAAGTAATAGATATTCTGATCCTAAACTTGAAAAAAACACTAAAAACTAATTAAACGAGTATCTGACTGAAAGATCTTTTCCTTACCCAGATAATTGAGAAAATGCATTTTCACCTTTATTGTAAATGAACTGTAATGAAAACAGACAATAATGATCTCTGAAAATTGTGCCATAATCATTAGCATTGGCATTCATACAAACGGTTCAGCAGCAACTCTTAATTATGCTACAGCTCTCCTAGCTATGCATCTGTTTATTCGCATCTATGCTAATTATTCTTTGTGCCATCTAGTATCTACATACTAACCAAATCTATGACTTCTCGAATCTCATTGTGCCATCTGCAATAGATAGCATCCAAATCGTGGAGTTTGTTTTATGGCAGAGGAGAGTTTTGTTTGTACGCTTTTCGGGTATTATGTAATGTGTCAAGCATAGTTCATTTAAATTTGGTAAGTTAAGGCCTTATTTGAACTGAGCTCAACTCTAAGCTATTCAATGAATGCAGTAACTGAGCAATGTTAGAGTTGATAAACAACTTTGTTTGGTGTATGCATCAAATTTAGTTTGAACCTGAAATGCACTACGCAGATGATTTCCCACGAGATAGTGTCCTCTGGCAGACATCAACCTATCCAATTAGGCCACATGGTCATGAGGGCAGCATGCCCCCTGCGAGGAGGCATCAGGGGTAGTGCCTGTAAAACATAATCATTTTGTATGACATACTAGTAATTTGATTTTGTTTTCGTGCCATTATCCGAAAAGAGGGATTAGGACATCTAGCTCTCATAGTGCTTTATATTTCATTCTCTAGTGCAATCATGTCTCCTCTCCCATTGTTTTTCCAGTCAATAATTTTTCATTTAAAATCATGTGTTCTTGGGTCGTACTTGTATGATTATATTTGCTTGATTTTTAAAGAAGTGACATGTACCAACAAAGAGTAAGCAAATACAATCTAGTATCATCTAATGCCAATACAGATTTATGATATAGTGAAACTTTACTGATTGTGTTCCACCGATCCAGCAATTTGCACTTTGGCAGCTTAAGAAGAGAGTAATCCTCATTAACTTGATCTTGACAACACTTAATTGGGGATTGACATGATGTCCAAAACCTTAAGCAAAAGGAAGATGATCCCAAATCTAGTATCATCTATCAAACAAGATCTTAAGGAACTGTTTTCAGAAAAGACTGTTGCGGCATTGTGACTTAAGTTAGAGTTGCTTTGCATGTGCAAGACATCGGCAATGAAGTTGTAATTGAAGCAAAATTTATATTATCAGAAGATGGATGGTAAGAATGTTTAAATTCAAAACTATCACTATAAATATAGGATTGATTGAAGTTAAATATAAAGATGAAGATTTTGCTATATTATTATCATCATTGCTAACATATCAGAATTTTTTTAAGAGAATGCTTGGTGGACGTCAATCTATTTCATTTGAAGAATATAATGCAAGCCCTATTATCAAAGGACTTGTTTGATAATGATGGACATGCAACAAATTCAAGGCAGAATGGTAATTGGTTGTTCGAAAAAGACAAAAACATAAGCTACTTACAGTTAATGCAGGAAAAATGGTCATTGAAAGATTGATCGCCCTAAGTTGAAGAAGAAGGAAAACCTGAGATGAATGAACAAAGAAAACATAAAAGGGCTGATAAAGCCAGTATTAATGATGAAAATACTGATAATATTTTATTTATTAGTGAAGACAAATGAGATGCATCAGGATGAATTCATGATTCAGTCTGCATTTTCAATATGACACCCAACAAAAAATAATTTCCACTTTTAGTCGTACTACCAAAGGAATTGCTCTGATAAGGATTTGTGTCATATAGCATAGCAGTAATTTACATAGTAAATATTGAAATGTTTGATGTGTTTGTTAGAGCTCTTATTGATGTCATATAAGTTCTAATGTTGAAGAACTTGACTCTCATATTAGTATGGATAAAGGCTTTCGATACACTAAAAAAGGTAATGATGAAGAACAAAAAAATAATATTTCAGATTTAATGACAGCCAGCACAATTGCATTTTCCTCAAATATTTCAGATTCCACCAAATAGAATAAAACATGTGAGTAAAGATTGATAAAATAACTTAAATACAAACTAACTAAATATTTATTATTAGCATACAATTGAAAGGTACAAGTAGGTCTCCTTCAATGTGCAACTCATCAAACAAAAGAAACTATGAACTTCAGATCTTTGAATGTGCTCTTCAAAGTGATAACTCAATATATGCTCATTTTTTTATGATTACTCCTGAAATTTTGCCTATTATTATTTAAAAAATCAATTGTTTTCAAAACATCCAGCTATAGAAGATTTTGATTAATTAATAAACATGTGAGTCCATAAAACATCTTTGTGCTGATAATGGCTTAGAATTTCATAATAAATCACTCAGTTCTTTGTGGAGAAAGATATTGTGAAAAATCATACTTTGTTGAAAAGCCAAACCATAATGGAATGAGAGACAAAATGAAAACCATGCAAGTACAATGATTAGCAACTGGAACAATTGATAGTCATTCACCATTGAGCTTAAATTACAGTATCCTTTCTCGGCGACAGCTGTTCGGCTAAAGACTGACAGCACGCCGATGAAGATAGCCATAAGAGGGCTTCACGACGTCGGCTATCATTCTTTTGAATAGCTTAATTGTTTCTCTGGACTTCTCAATTTGGGCAAACCCTGAGACCAGTGCTATTTATGATACCTGGTTCCAGTAGTCATTTCATCAAATAACCTATGCAAGAGCACCACATGCAGTCAAAACACTGGCAAAAGTTTACTGATCCATGTTTGCACCAGCATGCCCATCTCTCTGAACAGGAAGATTTTGAGCTCAAAACCATTGTAGGCGAGACCGGAAACAATGGTCGTTCAAGCGACTGAATCCCTCTCGCCCATTCCAGAAAACAGGCTATTGGGTTCTTCAATCATTCTACAAAGTAGAAAACCCATTATCATGGTACAGTGAAGTATCAGATTCTTCCCCAATCAGGCCTCAAATTCTAGCCTGGTTTTGGAATACATACAAACCCTTCACAAACATGGTATCCAAACCAAATTTTATTCCCTGGCAGTCTGCATGCCCAATGTAGAAGCAATGGTCTATAAGATGAACAGCATTGTGGAGAAAGTAGTCTTAGTTTGTATGGCCTATCCTTTCCTAAACATATGCTTTCAGCTGCCTTCTCATGGAAACAATGAGAAGCATATCCTGAGATCACTGAGTTCCAGGATATGCAATCCCTTTCTGGCATGGAAATAAAGATGTGCTCATCTCGGATAAGTGTTCAAACTTTGCAGCATAAGTGAGGAGGGCATTCCATGGGAATAGATTTCGATGCAGTACTTAGAGACAAACTCGATGGGCAAAAGACAAAGATTGGATTTGGGGTAGGAGGTGATGAAATTGTTGAGAAGGGAAGTACTGCTCAAGTGAAAGAATTTAAGAATAAGAAAGTGTAGTTTTTTCACCTGCGTTAGATAAAGGGGTTCAGAGTATAGTCAGCAGTAAAGAATAACACTTTAAAACTGAGATCATCAGCAAGCCTGGATAAAAAATGTAAACTTCAATTCTTCTTTTATTCAGAAACGCCAGTTGTCAATGTAGTGGTCATGTAGTGAAGTGTCTTGTATGTGTCTTGAGATATTTTCTTTCAGTACTCCTTCAAAAAAATAATCTAGGCATCCACAACTCAGCATTGATCTATCCACCAAGCAGAAAAGCAGATTATGCCTGCAATTGGAAAACAACATAAGAAGATGACGGGTACTCATTTTGTTTAACCAGCTCAAAACTTAGTTGTGTTGAGACAAATTATCAAGACAAACAACAAAGTGCCTCCCACAGCTGCACCAAATAATTACAAGTTTAATGGATTAAGAGAAGTGATGCAGAGCTAATCACATTAACACATTCAAGAAGATGCAACCTAGAATTGTCCGTTCATATATATGCAAAGAGGTGTACGAATATATAATGAAAAATACAGATCATTGAAAAAGTATTTTTTTTTATGATAAACTCCTTTTATTTTATTAAATGAAACAAAAGTAAAATTTTTTTTGACGGCACAGATTTTGCAACAAAATTCCAAAAGGTGGAGAAAATTGGGAGTATTTGAATCTCACAGCACAAAAATATAACTTTCAAAGAACCTTTCAAGCGCAACTTTTTTTCATCAAATATTGTGATGTTAACACACTTATAATAAAATAAAATAAAAAGCAACAAAACATGAGACATATTACTGATATAACGCCACCGAGACCTCATGCTAGAGCAAAAATAACTTCTCCAATAATTAGTTTAATCTAAGTATCTTAACCTAACATAGAAAAAAAATTTCCAGATATCTGTTCAAGCACTCGTCTGCACTTAATTTATTCACATCCAAATAAACAAAATAATATATAAGGAAATAATCTTACTCAAATAATTCTATTATTGATTAAAGACTTCTAATAATATTATATAGACAATAAGCAAAAACTTAAAATTTGCTTGAAAGTAAACTTAATTTAATTTAATTACCATTTATTTCACAAATATTTTCCAAAAAGTCCTAAGCCATAATATTGATCAGCCAGTTACACTTCGGTTTCTATTTCTACCATAGCTCAATTTTTTTTCCTAATATACAACATTCGCTTAGTACAGTAGCCATGATACAAAACAGGCTGTGAGATTAAAACTTTCCAACATAAAATGAGCACAACTATATAGGGGAGAGCAATATTGACATAAAATTGAATTCAATTCAGTTCAGCTGTTAGATTGATGGTAAGAGTTTTGTTTCAATTTTGAGTTTATTTGAATTATTAAATTTCAATTCTTTTTTTTTCTTGCAAAAAACAAACGACCAAAAACAAAATTTATAAAGAAATGAAATAATAAATATATAAGGATTTAAATATTATTAAAAATATTATATAATTTAAGCATTAAGCATTCACAATTTCACTTATATAAGTTATGGATTCCAATGGAAGCCCCACCGCCTTGATCCTGTATAGAGCTTCTTTGTGCTCGGTGAGTTGCACTTTCAAATCGAGTTTGCACGTGGTTATGTATTCTTTTTTATTTTTTCAATAGCTTATCAGAGCCATAATAGATACACCAACCGATTTAATAAAAATATAACTAGCATATGAGCAGTAAATGGCCGTAGCTATAATTTGAAGCCTATACAAATCAAACTTCTAATTTCCTTGAATTAAATTAAAATTAAATTGGGGCCAACCAAAGAAGCTAACATAAGATAAAAAAATAAAATCTACCTTCTCAGTAATCATCATCAGCATGTATTCGATACAATATACAAGAAGGTAAACAAGTAATATAAAAAATTATTATCAATACAGGCTGTAAGACGATTTCTGTTACAAAGCGTTCAGCCTGTAAGACGATTTCTGTTACAAAGCTTTCAGCTTGTCATGGCTACTCAAGAGAAGGTTTTGACTGCTAAATTCAAATCAACCCATAACTACAAGAAGCTTCTAGAGAAGGATGGTTAGAAAACTGTTTGCTTGTGCACCTTTATTTTGGTTAGGAACCCATGTGCTTCTGATACCCTATTTGTCAATCATGAAATGAAACACTGTGCATGGCATTGGAAAAAACTTCATATCGTTACATTTCTCTTAATGTGCTTGTTTTATATAAGGATGCAATTAGACGTTTATGCATAAATCTAAATATAATGTTGAAGAAAATAAATTCTTCCTACTTCCACATTATTCTATTACATTATATCAATAGCATGTTCTAATTGGATTAAAAACTTGAGATCTACATCAAAAGAATCTGACCGGCGCCATCTGTGTGTAGCCATCCAAAGAACACCAGCGGAGCGATCATCGTACCATACCCTTTATGTTATAAGCTGGTGCCAAAGAGCAATACAACAAATTAATATAGTTAATTTCAATTATTACTTTTTATAAGAATTTTATTGTAGTTTGCAAATTCAGATCGACAAGTTGAGGTTGAGTTAGACAAAAATATAATACCACCTGACCACCAACATAGACATAATGCAAAATTAATTTAATTCCCTAATGTTCATGTTGTCATTCACTCATTTAATCTATAATTATAGGCATTCTGTTGTAGTTGATACTCACTTTACTTTATCTAAGGCACTTGATCTAAAACAAAAAATTTGCATTCATTAAAAATAATTGAATGTGCAAGAAGAAATGATCCTTCATGAAAGTGCACACAACCTTAGGTGTGCAAATTCAGGCTGGAGCAAAGAAGGTCAACCTTAGCCCAACCAATTTGTAAGCAGGTGAAAATCCCAACCAATACATAACCAGCTTTTGACATAAGATGATCAACACCATTTTCCATTACAATTAAGAATAATATCAAATAATTTTGAATCCAAATTTAGAAATAAAATGTATGTTTTAGTCACAAATCATGCAAAAACTTTATTTTAATGATTAATTTAAAATTATTTTTCATACACTCGAATTGCAAATCACACATTTTTATAAATTAGTTTTCATGGCTGGGTCAAGTGGGCCATTTTTAGATTTGGTGGTTAACTCAAACCCAGTAAAATGAATCAATGGTAAAAAATTTGAACCAAACCTGACTAAGAACTTCAATTGGCCAACCCAAACTTTATTTCATCAAGCCAACTGCATGCCAGGTTATGGGGTTGGGTTAATTATTGAGCTATTGAAAGCCAGAGAGTGTCTAGGCAACTGATGGCCATGTTGAGTTAGTATTTATTTTGTTAAAATTGATTTACAGAGTGCAGGCCTGGAATATGAGTGTGGTGCAGCCTAATCCTTCTAGGATTTAGGAACACAGAAAGCTTCTTGAGCCCTAAGTCAGATGCTGAAGAGCAGCTCAAAATCTCGCAAGTGAGGAATTCAACACGGTATAAACCTTATGTTCTAGCAATAGAAATCATGATCTCCGCAGAAATGACCTCCTTTAATCCGTGCACAAGCGATAAAGGGAATTACCCAATGATGGAAACTGGCGTGCAACAATAAGCACATAAAACAGCAACGAACACATCAGCCCAACGCCTCCTTGTCCCATGATTTTACGCTTGAGAAGCAACATTACGGTTTTTGTTAAAGCCTTGGCTTGCCTATTAGTCTTTGAATAATGTGCCAAAGAGCCGAGTAATCTGACATAGTTTTTCTCGAAGAATGTTATTTTCCTATTGAGACTGCCGACCATTGTCAGCCACCGCTGCATAGAGGAGTCCAAAACCTGTAAACATGCTTGCACATGCAAGGTTTATGATTGCTTTGACCGTAGCTCCAGCAAGGGTGATTGCTACCACCAACTTCGGTGAAATAATCCACATGCAGCAGCATGAAACATTGTCAGCTGACCACCAAGAATGGCCAAATGAGATTCACCAATTAAATGTGAAAACTGCATCTGTCAGGTAGATCTACTATAAAAGCCACACATTTACTGAACTATTTAATAAAAAAAATTAGAGAAATAAAAGATCTTCAAATTTGTGGCATAAATTGTAACAACCCAAAATCGTTACTTTGCGAATTATGTCAAATTTCGATGCTGACATTAGAACCCCGGGGAATTTCATTTTAGGGCAAACAAAATTACCAATAGATAGAAATAATTTTAAAGAGCAAAGTGCCCTAGTTTGGGAAAATTCCGAAAAACAGAAGCTCCCGCCTTATTCTCGGAATTATTTAAATTCTAAAAATCAAAAATATTGAAATACGTGTCTGAATTCATCATTTTCAGTGTCGTCGTGTTAAGTATATTATTTAAAGGCTGCTCGAGAAGTTTCATCAAATTCTTGGCGCCAATTTGATCGTGGCAAATTTTCAAAATTTTAAACCTCAAAAATTAAAATAAAATAAAATTTTGCTCTGAATCGAAATTTTTCGGCCCAAGGGTGTTCATAATATTGTAACACACCTCGGTGTCAAGTTTCGTTGTATTTGGACGCTAAATGACAGAAAAATACGATTAATTTAAAGTTTAATTTTTTTCCATTTTTCTCCGATTTCACTCTGTTTCCCGATCGGCCCCCTCCTGCTCACCGATCGCATCCCGCGATGTGATCGCAGGGACAGAGCCTGCAGCAGAGCCTTCCGCACCTGCCTGCGCCGTTTTTGGCGCAAGCTGTCGGCCAAATGGGCCGACCCCCTCCCCTCCTTCCGCCTCCGGGCGGAAGAAGCTTCCGCGCCAGGAGGTTCTGGCGCATGCCAGGCGCCATTATGGAGCTAAAACGACGCACGTTCGGCCCTCCTGCGCCTATTTAAAGCCCCCTGCCCTCTCCTTCTTCACCGAGAGCAGCCTCCATCTCCTTCCAGAAGCCGGCCAGCTCCTCCTCAGCCCTACCAGCTTCCGGCTGCTAGCGATAGCCTTCTCCCAGCAAGCGGCCAGCTCCTCTTCAGCCCTTCCAGCCAGCCAGCAAACCGCCAGCCACTCAGTAGCCACTGCTAACCAAGCCTCTCGCTGCTGCCACCTCGGCCAACCTTCTTCGGCCACCCTGTTCCGGCTCCCCTCCATTTTTTGACGGTTCTAATCTTAAGGTAAAAAGAGTTGGAAAGGAAGAAAATGGGTGGAGCATTTCTCTAAATATTGTTACTCTCTTTTTATAACTATCAAATTAATAATTAGTCATTCATTAATATTATTCACATTAATTAATAATGAGAACAATTCAAATGTTATAAATGACTATTATTTCCTATTTGCCATTTCAGTCATTTTTATTCTGACTTTTTTCATCGTACATTATTATTATCATAATCATCACGCCTTAATGAATATAACAAATCGAACTTCAATCTTAAAAACGGAAGAAGAACATAATGAAAGTAAATATGAAAATTGACTCCTAAATCATTTGATTAAAAAGCTAAATTAAAATATCCAAACCCAAATGTATATTGAGCGAACTGTCACTCATCCGAACTATTGAACTTCTGAACTTTAAGGAACAAAGGTACCCAGTACATGACATGTATTATATTTTGCACTTTTACCGTTGCTTAGTTTATTTGCTTTGAGCCAATTTTAATTGGAAGCTTGGTTGATTGTTCAGAACCAACGTGATAACATTCGGGGTTGTTACTGGAAAATGACAACAGTAACATTCAGGATTGTTGTTAGAAAAATGACATCAGCAATATTCGAGGTTGTTATTGAAAAATGACATCAATAACATTCGGGTTTGTTATTGGAAAATGACATCAATAACATTCGGGGTTGTTACTGAAAAATGATATCGGTAGCATTCGGAGTAGATTACTAAAAAATGACATCAGTAAACTTTATTTGATAAATAATATTTGTTGCAGAAAATTATTTATTTCGCGCTATTGCCTTTTTTTTCTCTTGCATTTTTATTTCGTCTTATTTCCGCTAATCGCATCATTTAAAATGTATATGTTATTATGTATTGTAGTACTCAGAGTATTCTCTAATTTTTAAGAATTTAAATCCCAGTATTATTTTCTGTACAATATCAGGTGAGGCACTCTTAGGGGAATACACGCAAGAACCATAATGCTTAAAATGATTCAACTGTCGATAGATCCACGACGCTATTTTTGCTTGTTTATCTTTTTCTTTTTTTTTCACTTTTGTACGAGGAATGTTGAAAAGACCTTGTAATATGAACAATGAAATAAATGAATAATATCTTTTAGCTTTTGTATGTGTATGCCCTTTTTCTCTCAAGTTACTCAATATGATCCTGCGGTAAGTGAACACCCGATGTCGGAACGGTTTCCGCTGAACCGACGTCGGGGTCCTCACATAAATAGATGCTATTAAAGATATGTATGATGTTGGGATTGGTTGTAACAAAATTTTGATTGCAAGGTGGTTTGTCTAATGATTTTTTTATTATTATCGAAATACATTAAGGCTCTGCAATTAATTCGTATCTTTTTGCTTTAATTATGTAAGTTATTGTTAAACACATTCAAGAGGAGATTCTTTAGTGTATGTTATTTACAGATGATATTATATTAATTGAAAAGTTTAAGAATGAAATAAACCAAAACTCTTGTTGTGGAAGAGTACTAAAAATTTAAGAGGATTCTTCCAAGTAGTTAAAAAACAAATTATAGGGAGTTAAAGTTTAAAATATAAGCCATAATCTCAAGGGCATAACTATTGAAGAACATATGATCAAAAAGAGCAAGTGGGTTCAAATACCTTGATTTAAGTATTCAAAATAAAGGTAAAATAAAGAGGGATGTGACTATATGAATCCAAGCTGTTGGATGAAATGGAGTGCTTCAGAAGTGTGTAATTGAAAATTTTCACTCCAAATAAAAAAAAATTGTAGAGCAATTATATTATTTGAGATGATTGTTGATCAACAAAGAACAAACTTGCCAATATAATAAGTGTTACAAAGATGAGGATGCTAAGGTGGATGTGTGGGTTAAGTTCGAAAAGGTAGAATGAGAAATGAGTTCATTTGTAGCAAGGCTGAAGCGGCTCAAATAATGGATACGATTAGAGAATGCCAACTTAGATGGTTGAACATATTAAACGATCTATTAGAGAGAGGCATCTATTTGATCCTATCTAGTGGGACTAAGGCTTGGTGGTGGTGGTTGGTGCTTATGCCATGCATTTCAAAAGAAGGCTATACATCAATGTTTATACAAAGAATGGAAATGAGATTAGATTAAATAATACCAAAGGCTAAGTTGTTGAAGCAATAACAATTATAACAGGCATAAGCATGGAGGGCCCTCATTCATCACCCACCACACTTTTAGCTACGTCAGCAGAGAGGTTCTCCTCTGGGTGACAGCCACGGAGTTCAGCAGTCTGAAGGGTTTTGGGTTACGGGTGGTTGATTGTTCAACACCACACTCTGCTTGAGGAGGGGAGACTGCAGTGGCAGGTTGACAACTTCACTGAGAGTCGGGCCAGCCATATTTACAAAGTTGAGAGGGGAGTTCAGCCTTGGCAATTTGCGCCCATGTGGCAGATGGCCCAGGGCCTGAGGGAGGCTTGCTTCCTGTGAAGGTTACTCGGCAACGCTATTCCTACTAAATGTTGGTTGTTCATGAGAGGGCTCACTCAGTCTGCGGCTTGTGTCTGGGGGTGGGACACCGAGGAGGACAGGGAGCACTTTGTGGTTCACTGCAGTTATGCGAGGGCCATTTTGGAGACTTTTGTGCGTTGAGGCTTGCTTCCGGCCACTCTGACTTCTTGGGATCAGTTTACTGTCTTGTTCGTGATTGCCACTGCGACTCATCGGGGCCGCTTCAGCAGCCAGATTGGACTACTCCCTTTATCAGGCTTGGAGGAGCAAGACGGAGCACTCTCACAGCCGCCCGCACCCGACTCCGTTGGGTTGTGTGGGTTACATTCTCTCTGCGTTGGTCAGGGCTCCACAACTGGTCTGACTCCTGGAGTTCCACAGCCCACCAGGCCCCTGCACCTCCTTCAAATGGTGCCCCCCCGACCCGTTGGCTAAAGGCCAACATTGACGCTTCTTACAGCTATGAGGAGCTCGTTGCGTTTGGTGGTGCTGTGGTCCGGGACTGTGAGGGCCACTTCCTTGATGTTGCTGGAGCTGTATGCCGACCTTATCTCCTCTTCAGCAGAGATGCAGGCGATTATTGTTCTACGTCAGGCTCTTCTGACTACTAAGGCGGATACAAAGAGAGTCATCATTGAGGGTGACTACATTGAAGCGATTCAGAGGCTCAGACGACACTAGGAGAGGCTCCATTCATGAGGCGAATAGCGTCACGCCGATCACCTTGCTTTTTGTTAGATCTTTCTCGTGTTATTTTATCCACCGCATCAAATGGCTGATTTTTGCTCTATGTATGACCGACAAGGCGATTTTTCATTTGTTATGGGGGATGTGCTCCCTGGGAGGCTTATGAACCTCCTCGCTGATGATACCGTAGAGTTTGATCCTGGTTGATGTTGTACTGATGCTTATATATATATATATATATATATATATATATGCTTAGGCTACGGCCGTCTTTCAAGAGGGCACACATCTGTCATTTACAAATGGTGGTGGGAGATGTCAAAATCGATTAGTTCATTCCAATCAAACCCCTTACGATAGATAGGTAGCAACAAAATTCTCACCATGCTCGACAACATGATCAAACGTCCAACCATTCATAGATGGTCAAGAAGAGGACGATTGTTCGGCAGCACGCTCGACGTCATGCTTGGCCATTATACTTGATAACTTTGTCAAGCAATTTCTCCATTGAAGTTGGATGATTCATGGGCCGAGTTTGCTTGATGGGAATGTTGTGAAGGCAATCGGAATGGCACTACATGAGGATAGCAAGAGCGTGAATACAGTTAGTGAAAGTTTACACTATGCGAGCATGAGCAGCGTTGGCGTGCACATTCAATAAGGGCCAATTCAAATACAAGTATTAAATTCCAAAATCGAATGGTAGAAAAGTGTTTGCTTTGACATTGTCAGCCGAACACAACGACCAATGCATGGGTTTGAAGAGGGGAGAATTTGCGACTTCATTGTGGTTTCTTCTACTAGAGACAGGAATTTCCCACATATGACATCAAATTGCTATCAGGTAATTTCCCCATCGGTGGTGATGATGGCGAGTGCAATAATTTAAGGATAATTGAGATGCAACCAGCTATTGAGATTAACACTATTGAGGATAATCGGGATGTATTAAGATTACCTAATTTTAAAGTTTTTGTGGTTATTTGTGATATTTTAGGTCAAAGAATAGAAGTATTAGGCCAAGATAAACATCCAATTAAATATTTTATTGAAAAGCTAAATAATACAAAATAGAATTATATACAGTGGTACAATCCCTTAAGTATTGGATGCACTATTTTTTATCAAAAGAATTTGTATTATATTCAGATAATTAAGCTTTATGATACCTTGAATCCCAAAAATAATAAGATTGGAATGTTAAGTAGGTTGAGTATAATTTTTCTTAAGACATTCTGCCAGATCAAACCATAAGGTTATGGACGCACTTATACAAGTCACCCTACTATTACACACCATGCAAATTACAATTACCAAATTTGACCACCTCAAAAACTGAGTATAATATTTATAATTATTTTTAAAAATTTTACCAAAAGTTAAATGGTGATGCACCAAGACCGCAACAAATTTTGTAACTAAGGAAGATTATTTTTAAAGAGTCGCAACTATGTATACATGATTCTTCCCTTGGAGAATTTTTAAATCATGATTTACATGCAAAAGCAATATATCACTTCAGCAAAAATAAGACCAGCATTGGTTGGGGATAAATATTAGTGGCCTAGCATTAAGAGAAGCATCCCTAGAAATGTTGCCCAATGTTGAATACGCAAAATAGTTAAGGTACAAAGTATAACGGATGATTTGTAATTTAATTTACTTCATTTTATATTTCCGAATAATATCTTGGGATAATTTCTTTCCCACAAATCACTAGTTCAACCATTAGATAGCTTCTTGTGGATCATCAGCTTCAACCATCAGATTACATCTCATCAAATTATAGCGCACGGATCTTCAATGACAATAATCAGCTTTCTTCCTCATGATTAATAGATTTCTCATTTTGTGGCTTTATAAAATATAAATATGCTCCGTTTTAATTACAAATACTTCTTCTGAATAAAAGGAATCTATTGATTTATGAATGCGTGGATACATGTTCTCAAGTGTGGAGCAAGGACAACAATTTTCCGGATGACTCTTCCTCTTATTTTGACATGAGACCAAGATTATCATTACTTTAACATCATTTTTCATTTTTTCTTTATAAGCTATTGTTTTGGTTTTGTTTGAGGCTTTGAAACATTATTAACAAAATCTAAAACTCAATAAATTGCTTAGGCAATATACCTTGAATGAAAATTTTTTAAATTGCCCCAATTTCACACATGTTATAAACATTCGGATATGAATTTTGATGACCATATTTAAATTAATTGATGAATTTTGATTACCATATCTATCCTATTATAGCCTTTACAGTGAGTGTGGAGAGAAAGTTTTTGCACTCGCTAGGAACAAAGTACCATAAAAATCCCTATTGATCCTAAAATATCTAAAGGATATATCATGTATGGAATTGCCCTTCAAAAACTAAGGACATAAATGAATAAAAAACTTCAATGCTGCAATATTCCCACACGTTAGAAAGAGCAAAACATAGAGCTGTAGGCAAAAACAAAGCTTGAAATGGATTTATATTCTCATCATAGCCTACTAAGAAACAACATTAGCAACTAATAAAAGGATAAGATAACTCAAAAAAAATTGCATTACTCAAATCATTAAGCATTACAGTTCCGCCTTCATTGTAAATGAGCTTCAAAATAAAATTCCACTAGTTTTCTAAAGAAATTCCACTGAAAAAAAAAAAATCCACATTTAACATATTTAATCCCTTCATACAAATTTCTTTATCTTGGTTTTAAAATCATCCTCGACTATGAATACTGCTAATTCAATTTTCATTTTAAGAAAATAATTTCCTATTCTATAAAAAAAAAATTGTTTGCACTATCAAACCTTGTGATGCCAAAATTGATGGCAAAGAGAAAAAAATCACCAAAAATCTCCACATGAGCATACGCCATTGTTAAACTTATGAAAGCGGACAGCATCCCTCACAAGAATCTCTCGTCCGGCTATCTTTGATAAAATCTTGGTGAAGTTGTGGCAATCAATACAAACTCTCAGATTCTTGAACACTCTTATAGGAAATTCATTTGGTAAAAATATCAAGCCATAGGCGATAGCAAGTTTCTCACTATGATGACCTAGCATAGATATCTTCTCAGGTTCTGACACATCATGCAGAATAGACCTCGTATCTGGCCAATAGCCTTCTCTGCCCATCTTCAAACAGAGCATGTCCAGCTCAGCATAAATTTTTTCTGAATCAGGGTGTGAATTGTCATCGGACAAAAAGAAATGTACTTTGTTATTGTGCTTGATCCAGCTGCATCCAGGCTCTTTTTTGACACCCTTATCTCTCATCTCCTTCCTTATCTGAGCTACTTCTTCCCAGTTTCTTTTTGCGGCATGTGTATTCAGGAGGAGCACATAACTAGCGGAACTCTGAGGATCCAATTCAATCAGAGACTCAGCTGCCCATTTTGCCATCTCAATGTTTCCGTGAACCCTACATGAGCTTAGTAGCGTAGCCCAGCCGATTGCATCCGGGCGACAAGGCATCCTCCTGATGAAATCCTCAGCCTCTTTCAGCTTTCCTGCTCTACTCAGAAGATCAATCATGCAAGTATAATGATCAGCAACTGGGGCAATTTGATAGTCATTCACCATTGAGTTGAAATAACGATATCCCTTTTCAACCATAGCTGCTCGACTACAAGCCGACAGTACGCCGATGAAGGTCACTCCATCAGGCTTCACACCGTTCGCCACCATTCTTTCAAATAGCTCAATTGTTTCCATGGCCTTCCCAATTTGGGCATACCCTGAGACCAGTGCAGTCCACGATACTTGGTCCCTGAAAGTCATTTCATCAAATAATCTATGTGAGTCCTCAATATTACCACATTTACCGTAGAGTGTAACCAAAGCATTTGATACAGTAATGAATGACATCAGCCCTAAAACAATGGTTTGGCAGTGAAACTGTGCTCCCTCCTCTAAGCTTGCCATGTTAGCACAAGAGCTTATTGCACTCCCAATAGTGATATCATCAGGCTCAATGCCATGCCTCTGCATTTGAAGATAGCTTCCAATAGCTTCCTCACCGCATCCATTCTGGCCATATCCCACAAGCATGGCCGTCCAGGTAACAAGGTTTTTCACTTTCATTACATTGAAAACTGATTCGGCCAATCTTATATTCCTACTTTTGGAATACATGTCAACAAGCGCGCTGCCGACAAACACGTTGTCATCAAAGTGAGTCCTGACAATGAAGGCATGAATCTGTTTTCCCAGGCCAGATGATGCAAGAGCACCACATGCAGTTAAAACACTGCCAAAAGTATATTGATCCATGTTCACACCAGCATGCCTCATGGCTCTGAGCAAGCCAAGGGCTTCGAGCTCACAGCCATTGTAGGTGAGACCGGTAACCATGGTGGTCCAAGAGATTGAATCCCTTTCCCTCATTGCAGCAAACAAACTTTTGGATTCCTTAATCATTCCACAGCGTAGAAAACCCATGATCATAGTATTGTGAAGAACCAAATTCTTCTCCTTAACCTCCTGAAAAGCCAACCATGCCTCAGATGCTAGGCCTGCCTTGGAATACATACAAACCAAAGGACTGCCCACAAATACATGGGATCCAAACCCAATTTTTATTCCCTGGCAGTGAACCTGCATGCCCAATGTAGAAGAAGCCATGGCCGATGAGTTGATCAGCATCATGGAGAGAGTGATTTGGTTTTGTTTGGCATATCCTTCCCTCAACATGAGCTTGTAGATATCAGCTGCCTTCTCAGGGAAACCATGAGAAGTATATCCTGAGATCACTGAGTTCCAGGAGATGCTATCCCTTTTTGGCATGGAGTTGAAGATTGTGGTCATCTCAGATATGTGGCCGGACTTTGCAGAAGAGGTGAGAAGCGCATTCCATGAAAAAAGATTTTGATGCGGTATTTGGAAAAAAACTCGATGAGCATAAGAGGGGAGATATGATTTAGAGTAGGAGGTGATGAGATTGTTCAAAAGGACAGTATTGCTGCAGCGAAATGTTTTAAGGATAAGAACATGCAGTTTTTTCACCTGCGCTAGAGATCGGGTTTCAGAGTACAGCTTTAGCAATGAAGAAAAATGCTTTGAAACAGAAGACATCAGCAAACAAGAATAGAGAATGTGAACTTAAAATTCTTCTTCAATTCAGAATCGCCAGCGATCATTGTTCAAAAGTCAGGTTAAGGTTATTATATAGTGAGTGCCCATTTTGTTTCTAGAGACATTTTCATCTTTCAGTGCTTCTCCACAAAAAACAAAATTAGGCGCCCACATTGATTTTTCCTCCAAGCAGGAAAGCGGATTATACCTTCAAATAAAAAACAATATAGAAAGATGGATCTTCATTTCGTTTAAATCAGCTCACAAGCTAAATTTATTGCCACAAATCATCAGAGAAAAATAAACAAATGGAGCTTTTTAAATTCAAAACCGCACCAACAAATTTAATGGGAAAGGCAAAGTGATGCAAAGCAAGCCAGAGTAAGGCTAGATGCAACCTAGAATTGTCTGGCAAAATTAATATACAAAGATCTGTGCATGAATATAAAATGAGAGAAACACTAACTAATTGAAAACAAATGCTTGATGATAAACCCCTTTTGATTTTAAAGAAAATAAAATCAGATTTTAATTGTTTTAAACAAAGATTTCCCTACAAAAAATTCAGATGATGGAGTGCAAGAAAATTGGGACGTTTTCAAATTCATACACATATAATTTTCAAATACTTTCCAAATCACAACCTTTAAGCCAAAAATTGTGACACTAGCAAACCTATAACAAACTAAAAAGAAGTAAAAGTACGAGGGACATTACCGAGATAATGCAACCAAAGCCTCATGCGAAACAAGAAGATGACGTCTCCCATATTTGGTTCATTCCAAATGTCACAGCCAAACAAAGTTAAAAAGTCTCCCAAAATTTTGTTCACACATAACTGCACTAAAATTAATCACATATAAGAATGCTAAAGAAAATCAAGAAGAAATGATTTTATTAAAACCAATATTTCTATTACTTAATTCAAGCCTCATAACACAAATAAACTCCAAGTAGACTTTAAATTAAAATTGTTTGGAACTAAATTTAATTTAGTTTAATTAACATTTATTTTACAAAATAATTCCAAAAGTCCTACACCATGTCAAAAATTCTATGCCATGTCATCAACACAAGCTGGACTTGGCTGTCAAAACCAATGAAAAATTCAAGTTTAGGTCTTGCCAAGGCCTAGGGCTACAATCAAGTCAAGTTCAATCGAGTTAGATAAGACTCGAACTCAAATTTTTTTATTTAAATACAGCTTGAACTTGGATAAAATTCGAGTTGAATTGAGTCAAGTTTGAGTCTAAACATATTGAGTTCGAGTTGACTCGAATTTGATTCGAATCTGCTTAGGAACAAATATTAAAAAATATAAAAAAATTAATAATATAAATTTCATAAATTTAAGATTAAATTTTGTATTTCTTACAAAATATAACGTTGATTTTACCATAGAGAGAATCGATCACGGGATCTGAGGCGAGAAATGGAGACACCATTATCACCTGCACTACTAAATTCTTCAGTACATCATATAATTTTGTTTTATTTTATCTATTTCAAAATTAAATTCTATGTTTCTTTAAAAACAACCGTTAATTTTACCGTAGGGCAAATCAATCCCGCGACTTGAGGCAAGAAACAAAGATGATATTACCACTTATGCTACTAAATTCTTTTACAGATCATTTTTTTTTATATATTTCAAGTTAACTCGATTTTACATTCGATTCGAGTCCTAGCCAACTCTAGTGAGATTTGGGTTTCTAGTAAAATTGTCAGCCCTACTCAGGCTTGATTAGGCCCATGAGTTGGGACAGGCTATTTCTTATAAATGATTAAAATTCAAGTTGGGCCTGAGCCGCATAGAAAAACAACAATATCATTAATTTATTATGATATAAATTGTTAACTTAGATTTTAGACAATTGATTTACTGCAGTTAAAAACTTTTATTAAAATTTTTTTTGCATTAAAAATTTAATTAAATTTGAAATACTTTGCAAGTCAAGTTATGCCTGAGTGCTTAATATGTAATATTGTGGGCAAACCTGGCTGTCATACAGCACCACAGACCTTAGTTCCACTATATGAGGTTAACTGCATGAGCCCATCGTTTTCATTGTGCACAATCAAATAGAAGTTCCTCACTAAGTTTCAAATAGAGAAGATCCTTTCTAATGGTTCTTCCCATGTCTTTTTTGGCTTCTCTTTATTTTAACAAAGACAAACTTTATATACTCAATTATTCTAACAAGGTTATCAAATACTTTACTCTTAATATGTCGAATCAACTATGATAACATTTTCTAATCTTATCCACTATTGGATCCACTCCAATCTTGCTAAAAATGAACTCATTTATCATTCTATCTTTTTGAGGATACCCATTCATCCATCTTAGATTCCTTATCTCAATAACACTTATTTTATTAATAAATCTTATATTTGTTAGCCAACACTCAGCCCCATATAATATAGTCATTCATATAACTACTCAATAAAATTTTCTTTAATTTTAAGTAGAATTTTTTAATTGCACAGCACTCTAGAAATGCTCTTCCATGTCATCCAACTAGCTTGGGTCCTATAAATCATAACTACTCTCTATTTCATAAATGGTTAAATTTTGATCTAACTTATCATAAACGGTTTAAAATTCAAGCTCACGCCTAGCCAAATTAAGACAAGGATGGGGTCAGCCTGCGCCAATCTCGATCCAATCAAGGCCTAGCTCTAGCTAGGATGAAAATAAGTAAAAATAGTAGAAAACAAATCGTTTAAATTACACCCAACATCAACTCTTAATTTTTGATTTGAAAATAATAAGTAATAAAAGTTATGTGAAATTTAAAATATGTTCTAAAACTACACGGTGAAATCTCAAAAAAGGTAATATAAATATTTTTAATAATGAAATTTCAAAACTTGGATAGTATGATATTAAAAATAAAGCCAATCTTATGTGAAATTTAGTTGCTAGTTATATTTGCAATAAAACTAAGTATATACTTAGTGAATCAAAAGAGAGTAACTAATAGTAAAATGGTTTGGTGGTGGAAAACAATATGTTCAAATAAAGATTAAAAATTTTTAAAATAATAAAGAATAGTTCAAATGTAAAAATAATGAGATTTAAAAGAATATACACTAGCTTGTCATGAATCCAAAATAGCAATTCATAATACTAAAATTGCACCAAAGACTTGAGCAAGTAAAATATATTAAAGAAGAAAATAAAAAAATGCTTTTTAGAAATGAAGATATTCAATATAAATAGATGAATTATTTTATAAGCTTTTTTATGAATGTACCAGTATAATTAATATAAGTTTATTAGTTATAAAAATAATATCAATTATACTTTCATTATAGGCAATAATAAAACTAAGATTTGGAATGCTTTAAAGATGATGAAGAGTGGAAAGTGGTAGAATTGAATGACATTCCTATTGATATGTAAAAATATCTGGATTAGAAAGAAATTTCTTTGCTTACAAAATTTTTTAATTATTTTTAAGACCAAAAATATACCAAATGAGCAGAGAAAGAATATTATTAAACTAATTAACAAAATTTAAGACACTACTCAAGATAATGCAGAATATAAAAAAATTAAGTTATTGTGCCATACGTTGAAACTTTAGAAGAGCGTAATAAAATACATATTCCAATGGGATACTCATATTTCACAAAATCAATTTGATTTTATGTCATGTAGATTTATGATAAAAGTCATACATTTACTAAGGCATTTAGTGGATCAATTCAGAGAAAGAAACACCTTTATTTAATCTTTAATGATCTTAAGAAGTATTTTGATAGAAAATCAAGAGATGTTCTTCGAAGAGCTTTGGAGAGAAAAAGAAACTATGTAGCATATATTAATGTTATTAAAGGTATGTATAATGGGATTGTAATATGTGTTCAATCACAAGGTAGCTTGTCTATTGATTTTCTTGTTATTATTTAATTACATAAAGGCTATGCTCTCAGTTCATATCTTTTTTCTTTAATTATGGAGTCTTACCAAAGGATCCAAGAAGAGATTTCATAGTTCATGTTAATTGCAAATAATATTATATTAATTGATAAGAATGGATGGAGCTAAAGCAAAACTTGAGCTGTAAAGGTCTACTTTAGAATCTAAAAACTCTTGTCTTAGTAAATCTAAAACAAAATAAATAGAGTGAAAATTAATCATAATAAAAACTCTAATCTCGAGGACAACTATTAAAGACCATGTGATCAAGAAGAGCAAGAGGTTCAAATAACTCGGCTCGATTATTTAAAATAATTGTGAAATAGAAAGCAATGTGATTAACATGACCTAAGTTGATAGAATAATTGGAAGAGCACTTCTGGAGTGTTATGCGATTGGAAAATTCAACTCAAAATTAATGAAAATTTTTGTAGAGTAACTCGAAGGCCGGTTATATCATATGGGGCTGAATGTTTAGCCACAAAGAAGAAATTTCCCAATAAAATAAATGTTACAGAGATGGGTATGCTAAGGTGGATGAGTGGGTAAAGTCACAAGAATAGAATGAGAAAAGAGATTTGTAACAAGGTTGGAGTGGCTCAAATAGTGGATAAATTAGTGAATGTTATTTTAGATGGTTCGGGCACATTAAGCGGTAGACCATTCAATTCCCCTATTAGAAAAATTGAGTATATAAATTTTGCCCGTGATAAAAGAGTAAGGAGACAAAAAAAAAGGAATGGGAAGAAACCATTAGATGGAGTCTTCTCCTTTTAAAACTTAAAAGAGAGGCTTCATGAAAACAAAAGATTCATGTAGTCAGTACCACTTAGTAAAATTAAGGCTTGGTCGTGGTGGTATTGCTGATGTCATTGTATCATTGTAATACCAAGACTAGAGATTAATCAACATCATTTTTATTTGATGAGCACTAGGTTCACTAAAGCACACTTAGCTTTATAGTCGAAAAAAGGATCATTACACTTTGCATTACACATTTCACTATGAAAACACTACTTAATACTTAGCAGAACTAGCACTAATCATGGCTTGTTTTATATTTGGCTACATTTGGAAATATGTAAAACTATAATAGTTGAAGATAAGCTGATAAGAGATGAAATCACTAAAGTAATAAAGAAACAGGCATTTCATGAAATTTTATTTTGAAAAAATATAAAATGAAAATAATTGGATACAATTAAATAATCCAAATAATCAATAATGAGTCATCAACAAAAGATGCATTTAGTGTTAAAATTTAAATTTTAATTTGATACCAGGGGGGCCTAGAGAGTACAAGATAATTTTTTAAAAATCTTATTAACATGTGCCAAATGCATGTTCAATTAATTTAGAAAGATTATATCTAATAGTGAGAGAGTCAAAGAGACAAAGAGCAACAGGCTCCAATCATAGCCAATAATAATGATAGAAAATGTAGTTTTTAATATTGGTTAAATTGTGATTAAAATAATCTAAAATGAAAATCAACACCTTTGATTACGATATACTTTATATGAAATAGAAACAAAAGTTTGTGAAGTTTAATGATTATTTAATTAATCATCAAGACTAAGCAAAGAACAATGGTTCACACTTAATGATGAAATATTGTCATGAATTCTTTTAGCATAAATCCACTTGTGTTGATCTAATAAATGAGTTAGGCACATGTGCATTTTCATTCAATTTGAAAATGTCTTTCCAATTAAATGATAATATAGTAGCACACTTTATGGATTGTTCTCAATGAAATATAGCTACATGGGTTAAAATATCAAATAATTATAGCATCAAAGACTATTTTTGCATCAAAGTTTTTTGGAAACTAAAAGCAATGGCCTCGGTTAAGATTTTGTGTGCTCAATGATGAAAATATTTTGAAAAAGAAAATCAATTAGAAAAATGACTAATACCAGCCGAGTGAATTAGGTAGGCCATAACACTCTTTTTATCATAGTAAACTATAATTTTGGTAATTTACAAAGCTTGGTTTTGAAAGTGCAAAGGACAAACAAGTCACAGGAAACAATATGTAGTATTATTCTCCTCAATGAAATTTATACAAGTAACAATTATGAATTATACATGGCTTCTATGTCAGATTTAAACAAGAAAAACTGCAATCAAATAAAAATCAATAGAAAAAAATTAACACAATATTAATAAGAATCATTGTGACAGTTTTTATACGTGATAAGAAGAGCCATTGTGAATAACTTTTTTTATTTCTAATTTGGAAAATAAAAGCGATTGTGCCCATTGTGATCAACTATTAAGAGGAACGCACAAGACTGCATGCATACCCTCAGCCAAATATATTAAACCACTCTCAGCTTTGAAAATGGCGATTACAAGAAATTGGCCCCAAGAAAAACAAAGTGAACTATATATTGCAAAGCTTCATCACCACAATTAAAAATAAAGCAATTTTCATTGTCAGCAAATATCCCAAAAGACCTCCAAACAAACTCTGACAACACCGACTAGCTACTATTCTCTCACCCAATTGATTGAAGTAAATACATTCATTGTGATGAACAATTTTGGCAAATTACATATCTTCCATGCATTCAAGCAGCTGCTTTCATTAATTGAATCCAGCGGAAAGAGCGGTCAAGTAAACAATAAAATTAATAAATCTAATTATTTGAGAGGCACATTGTTCAAGGGAAGAAAAAAGCCAAAAGAAATCAGTAAATCATTCAGGCTGCAATGTAGAAAGATCCCATAACAAGTTCTCGTTTAAAAGATATTCAAATGCTGTGTTATTATAAAAGGAAATTAACCAATTTTTTTTATATACCTAAAATATTGCCGAGCGGCACTGCTCACACCATGGGTGAAGAAGGAATGCAACTATTAGGCAAAGTTCCGTTCGAATTAGGTTCACAGCAAAGACAAAGATCCTCCATCTTAGAGCGAGTAAGATGCCTGATTTCCCCGACGACACAATGGACTTTGACCTACGAATTTCTTTCATTTACACAAGCTTCTTTGGCGAGCTACAAAATCGAGCCCATGCCCGACAACAATGCCTATCATCGAACTGTAAACCGGGTTCGATAAGCGGAAGGTATTAATAAATTATAAATTAAATTATATTTTAAATATATTAAAATTTAAAATTTTATATTCACAAAAAACTCTCTTGTATAGATTCATAGAATTATTAAAAAAATTAATAAATATAAGAAAAATTATAAATATTTATTTGTTACAATTTTTTATTAATAATATTTATCTGATTTATTTAAATATGTTATATTTATTTTTATCTCTAATATAAATAATCATAAATATTCATAATTAGATCTAAAGAAGATTTTATTAATTAAAATGAACTCATCTAAGAAAAGTTTATTTGATTTAATTGAAAACATATTTAAATATCTCATTTATAATGAATAGAGGATGGTATTTCAAATCTCTTCTCGTAAATGCTGTAATGTCTCGTCATTATATTTGATATATTAATCCAATAATAAGTGTTACGATAGTATTTAATACTGAATTAGAGTATTATAACTCACTATTAAGTACTACTTTAAAAATAATGTAAATCTATGAGTAAAAAGAAAATCTAAATTATTCTAATTAAATATTCATCGTTCATAATAAGAGAATATTCAATAAAAAAGAATAGCATAAACATCAAATAAAAGTATTATTACATTTTGTAGAATTAAGTATTTATCCTCACGTTCTAAGATAAAAACACTTAATAAAAGATCTTCAGCTCGCAGCTAATGAGAAGGTTCTCCTTTGGATACTAAACATGTAACAACCCAGGTTGTTACTTTGGTTAATTTAGATCAATTTAAGTCTTAATTGAGGTTCTAAGTCACTAATTAAGTAATTTAGAACTTATCTCAAAAACCTAGGTCAAACCAGAAGTCAACTGAGTCAAATCAAAAATTCTGGAAAAATCTCAAACTCTATAAAATTGATTTTTTATCTAGACTTCAGATTGAAAATCTGACTTCATCATTGCGTTCAGAACACCCAAATTAGCTATGGGTGAAGTTTTGAAGGCATTTGGAAGACGTTGGATTTTCATCGAATATTTTAATATTATTTAAATACCTGAAAATTCAAATAAATAAATACTCGTCAAAATAAAAATCTGAGTGCGTCGTTGCGTTCCTCACCCCTCAAATAGCTAAGGGTGATTTATTGAGAATTTTGGGATGCATTTAATGGGTGAATTTGATTAATTAAATATGTATATTATGAATTAAATAATAATATTTTTAAATAGCATTTAACGGCGCCGTCCACTTTACCTTAACGTCGTTCCCTAAAATTTAATTTTATCGTTTGATCCGACGGATCCTATGATCCGTCCGATCGAAGAATCCCACGGTCCGTAGACCGTCTTCTTCGTCCTCACGCGGAAGCCTCCGCGTGGCTGAGGGCTCGATACGCGGCAAGCCCTCGCTCCAGATGGCGATCTCAGACACCTCCCCACCGCTCTAAACCGCTGTTTAAGGACTCGTATAAGACCCCCAAAGTTCTGGGTTGCTCGGTTTTCAACCCTGAAGCTCGGAAGCCAGAAGTCAAATTTCGACCGTTCTCTGCCGTCCAATTTGAGGTACCTTCTATCCTATTATACACTGCTTTGATCCTTAATCAATTATTTCTAACACTTATTTCACATCTTCGATTGTTAATTTAATGGATCTGATCATCAATTAAGTGTATGGATAAAAGTAATTTAGGGTAGAAGCGACAGTACATACCGTTATTCGCGTAAGTGTTTCGACAAGGTCTCTAGGGCTAGCGTTTGCCGAAGCTACGAACCATCTCCGATGGCGTTTAGGGTACCAATCAAGACCTTTAGATCGGTATGCGGCTCGTCTTCCGGTGCCGGCGTTTTCGTCGCCGTTTTCGAAGCCCTAGTTCCAGCCGGCGGAGTGAGCGCGCAAAAGTCGAAGACCCTTCGGGTTGGGCCGGGTCAGCCCGGGCCTGACCCGTGGCCCGTGGCATTTCGACTGCCACGGTGGGGCCCGCCTCACAGCGCGCCAGCCCGTCGCAGCGCGACGCGTGGCCTGCCCGCTGTCGTCTGATCCGGTGGGTCCCGCGGTCGTCAGCTCAGCCAGTAATGGCCCGCCACGTGTCCTGCAAAAAATATTAATAAAAACGATATATATATATATAACGTTTATTTAATAAATTAATTTATATAATAATAATAATAACAGATTAATTAAATTAATTAAAACAGAATTAATTAATTAATTAAATACAAATCTTCAAACCTTAATATCTTGCAAAATATAAGTCCAATCATAGCAAATAAATATGTCATTTTGATCAGCAGAAAATAAGGAATATTATGGAATTATCAAAATTTCATTTAGAGCTATATTTAAAATAGTGACATTTAGGATATTTAAATAACCCTAAAAATGTTACAAAATTTCATATGCCCATAATTTTGTAATCAATAAACCAAACCTATTGAATATGGGTCTTAAAGTGATCAGAAAATCATAAGGATCATTTTGGTAGGGTTACCTTTGCTGTTTGGATTAATATTTGTCTAATCATATTTAGGACCTAACCCTAATTACCCTAATTAAATCTAGAACTTCAATTGACCATAACTTGGTCAATTGAGCTCCAAATTGAATGATTCAAATATCAATTTAGATCAAAAAAACCTAATTAACAGTAATCTGTAAAAATATTTAGGATCCAACAGTTAGATTTTCTAATCACCCCTAATTACTCTAAATTTTGATTAGTGAATATTAGCAAATCTAATAATCCAAATTGAGTGATTTAAGTTTCAGAGAACTCATAGAGTCATTTAGAACCTAGCTGTAAGGTTGATTAGTATTTAAGTGATTAATTTCACTAATCACTCACTAATCACCCTAAACCCTAATTAGGTCATAACTTAGTCAAATTAGGTCTAAATTGAGCCTACCACATGTCATTATGATCAGTGGACTATTTGTAAATCATAGCCACTAATTTTACTCAATTTGGACACTAATTGATAAAGTTAGGATTTTGACCTTAATTAAGAATCCCTTAATTAACTTATTAAGCCCTAGATCTTGTATTGACCATAACTTGATCAATACTTATCAGAATTTAGCAAATTTAGGTTCTATGGAAATCTTAGATAGTAAATAACAGTAATCTGAAAGAAAATTTAGATTTCATTCAGCCAAATTACTAAATTGTCCCTATGAGTCAAATTTACTAATTTGACCTCATAAGGTTTAATAATCACCCAACTTTAGTGTAATTGCTGTCTGATCCTACATTAGACAGTAAGAAACTCATTCCAATAGAAAAATTCAGATTTAGAACTCTAGATCAAAATTTGATCTTTTGAACCCTTAAGTAGGGACAAAATGGTAATTTTGCCCAAGTTTAGGGTTTAACTTTCTAAATCTCTAAAATCATTTTATAATCATTAGAAATAGTAAATATAATGATTTATAGCTAAAATTAATCAAGATCAAGACTAAATCAAATCTTAATTAAAATCCTAATCTTAGCTCTTAAAGGAAATTTCTAAGTCTTAAGTGAGTGAATCATCTTCCTTAATTCATTCTTAGATCTTTTCATATGTTTTATAACATTAGCTAGGATGTGTGTCTTGAGAGATACTCTTAGTAATTAAGAACCCTAATTCCTAAGATTAGGAATATATCTTAAGTTAGAATTCATCTGTTGAGTAAATTGGGTTACTCAATAGATGAAACCTTGAGTTTTCTAGTTTATAGATTTTCTTAGTTTATTAAATGATTATTTGATCTTTGAACTCTAGAATTAAGAATAGAGATCTATCCTAATGAATTGATTTATCATTAGGATTTGCCTTAACTTAATCTGTGAGATTTGGGTTCTAAACCTTAGATCTTTAGTTATATCTTTGGATTAAGTGATTAGACCCCATCATCTGGAGTCTAACTCTTAATCTTTTCATCTTGGTTTGGCTAATTAAGATGAGGTTGGGGTAATTTAAATTATAAAATTAGATTGATGATTTATTCAGTTTAACCAAGTAAACATCTTTTGATTAAGATATAGTTAGGACTTGGCCAGTCCTAATTATCTTCAACTAGTAGGATTTGTGATTCTAAGTTATAGAATGTGTAAGAATTGATGATTCTAAAACTTATGTAACTTAGAGTAGATAAAACAAATAAATAGACAACAACAGATATCACCTGTGTTTTAGATAGAGTATCTTGCTCAATTTATTTTTGATGCTTCGCTTACCTTGATTTTTAGCTTTAAACTATGAGCATATATGAGGTACATAAGATATTTGATAAATATCTTTTGTCAACTTTGATCATTCATAAGAAGCATTTTATTTTCTTCTCATATTTTTGTAAGGTGTAGCTTGATTAGTATACATCTTCAATCACTCGTTCGGGGTCGGCTTCATTGTTCGGGTCAGTCCGATAGTCTATGCCATGCCTAGTCAGTGGGATAGGATGGATAGACTCTTGCCCGTACTGACTGAATAGTCAGGATCTGATATGGTTATACTAATTCAAGTACACATACATTTGGTTTCTGCCTTAGCTCATCAGGCTAAGAGGTTTCAGTAATACTCAGTTCAGAGCTTCTTTCTTAGCTCATCAGGCTAAGTATTACTGAGTATGCTTTCAGTTTGAGTAGCTTGAATAGCCAATGCAGTTTTCAGTTTCATATGTACTATTTTATTTTTATATTATACATTTCAGTACTGTTGTTATTCATAGTTTTCCTGCACTATTCTAAGCCTTGTTTCTATATAGGATACTAGATTTACTTGTTGTATTTAGGATGCTAGTCTTGTTCACATGTTTTTCTTACTTTATGTCGATTAGCATATAATTGTTTGATCATAAACATGTTTAGGATGTATTTTCTTTATAGTATTTGTTTAGTTTTTGCTTACTTGATTTTGTTGCAGTTGTTTGGAGGAGGTATGTGCTTACTTCCTAATTGATTTAGTTATAAATTATTTGTTTATAACTTTATACCGTTCTTTTCTTACGCTTTCTGCACCTACTTGCTTGTTGTACGGGTTTATGGTGATATTCAGTTAACTTAAATAAACTTTTATCATAAATGTACTTAGACAATAGTCTAACCAATTTTTCTTTTGTTGGCTGGGGCCCTACCATTATGAAACCGATAATGGTAGGTTCTGAGTTCATTGGAACAGTTGATCCAGTGGAGAGCTTACCTGTAACAACCCAGATTGTTACTTTGCTCAATTAAGATTAATATAAGTCTTATTTAATGTGCTAAGTCACTAATTAAGTAATTTAGAACTCGCCTCTGAAACCTAGGTCAAAACCAGAAGTCAACAAAGTCAAAACAAGAATTCTGGAAAATCCCAAAACCCGGAAATTTGACTTTTTATTTAGACCTCAGATTGAAAATCTGACTTCGTCATTGCGTTCAGAACACCCAAATTAGCTAGGGGTGAAGTTTTTGAGGCATTTGGAAGTCGTTGGATTTTCACCAAATATTTTAATAATAATTTAATACCCTAAATAATCAAATAAATAAATACTCGTCGAAACGAAAGTCTGAGTGCACCGTTGCGTTCCTCACCCTTCAATTAGTTAAGGGTGATTTATTGAAAATTTTTGGAATGCATTTAATTAATTAATTTTGATTAATGAAATCTAATTAAATAATTATAATATTAATATTATTTTTTTTAAGCACTTAACGACGCCTTCAGTAATTTAACGCCGTGTCCATCCATCCCGTTAGATCAAACGGTCATTCTCGAACGTCCGATCAAAGATCGAACGGTCGAGCCTTCATCTCTCCTGTTCGCATGCGTTAGGGCTCCGCGTGTCCTCGGAAGGTCGCACGCGGTGCCGAGTCCTCCAGGTGGAGTCCTCGCATCCATCTCCACCGCTAAGACCCTTCTTTAAGAGCCGTTGAAGTCTATTAGCCTCGGTTTACACGAAGGAGATCATCGACTTCGAAGGATCCTGAAATTTTTCTTTCCGAGCTCAAATCCTAAACTTTCGACTGCAATATATCGAGGTACCCCTACATCTCCTAATTTTCGTTATTGTTCTTATTTTAATCATTGATATTATGCGTATTTAGGGCTCGATCGATCGAATCGAGCCTCGATCGATCGAGCCGTTCGAAGGTTAGGGTTCGTCGGTTCGTCAAAGAGGAAGATGAATCGCCCTTCGATTCCAACCGTTTGATTCAGAACAGATCCAGCCGTTAGATCTAGGATATATTAGATCTGATCCAGTCGTTCTGGACCGGTTCGATCCAGCGGTTCATCTGGACCGGTCGAACCGTCTGTCTGCGAACCGGTCTCGGTCAGCATTCCGCGGCAGTTGGAGGGCCCCGCACGCAAGACAACAAGCCAATCCCGCGATGACACGTGTCTCGCGGGACAGGTCTTGTCGGGCCTGCAGCCTCCTGTGGGCCCCACTCTTCTGCCCAGGCGAACCTTAGTCTGCCACGTGTCTTCTGTGGGCCCTGTACCTGCAGAAAATGCAATTATAAATATAACAAAATTATTTAGTTATAAATAATAATATTAATAATAATGATAGCAGTTTATTTAAATTAATTATACTGAATTAATTAATTAAGTAAAATCTAAACTTTAAACCTAAATAACTCCTAAAATACACATCCAAATTATGCAAATAAATATACCAAATTGATCAAAAAAATATGAGGAATTTATTGATGCCAATAATTTTGCATTTGGACCAGTATTTAGCAAAATGACATTTAGGGTTTGATTAAGTTCAAATTTAAGTCTCAAATATTCAATTAACCATAACTGTATGTAGATTAATCCAAACATACCCAACATGGGTCTTAAAGTGATCAAAAAACCCTAAAAATTAATTTGATAGTGTTTGTTTTGCTGTTTGGATTAGTAATTGCTTAATGACATTTAGGACCTAACCCTAATTAGGTTAATTAACCCTAGAACATCAATTGACCATAACTTGGTCAATTGAGCTCCAAATTTGATGATCCAAAGATCCATTTAGATCAGAAGAACTTAATTAACAATAATATGTAAAAATATTTTAGATCCAACAGTTAGATTTGCTAATCACCCTTAATTACTCTAAATCTTGATTAGTGAATATTAGCAAACCTAATAATCCAAATTGAGTGATTTAAATTTCAGAGGACTCATAGAACCATTTAGAATCAATCTATAAGGTTAGATTATAGTTTGAGTGATTTATTTTGTTAATCACTCACTAATCACCCTAAACCCTAATTAGGTCTTAACTTAGTCAAATTAGGTCCAAATTGAGCCTACAACATGTTACTATGATCAGTGGACTATTTGTAAACCATAGCCACTGATTTTGTTCAATTTGGACACTAATTGGCAAAGTTAGGTTTTAACTCATAATTAAGAATCCCTTAATTAACCTTAAACCCTAGATCTTGTATTGGCCATAATTTGGCCAATACTTATCAGATTTCAGCAAATTTAGGTTTTATGGAAAGCTTAGGCAGTAAAGAACAATAATCTAAAAAAAAAAAAATTAAATTTTCACTTAATCAAATTACTAAATTGCCCTTATGAGTCAAATTCACTAATTTGACCTCATATGGCTTAATAATTATCCAAAATTAACTTAGTTGTTGTTTAATCTTATATTAGACAGTAAGAATCACTTTCCAAAAGAAAATTTCAGAATTTAAGCCTTAGATTAAAAAATTGATCTTTTGAACTCTTAAGGAGGGGCAAAATGGTCATTTTGCCCAAATTTAGGGTTTAGCCTTTTAAAGCCCTAAATTAAATTTCTATTCACTAAAATCAGTAAATATAATGATTTGTAGTTGAAATTAATCAAATTCAAGTCTAAATTAGACTTTGATTAAAATCTCAAAATTGGTTCCTTAAGAAAATTTCTAAGTCCTAAGTGAAGTTCTTCATCTTTAATTATTCTTAGACCCATCCTTAGGTCTTATAATATTAGTTAGGATGTGTGTCTTAAGAGATACTCTTAGTAATTAAGAGCCTTATTTCCTAAGATTAGGAATAGATCTTAAATTAGAATTCATCTATTGAGTAAATTGGGTTACTCAATTAGGTGAAATCTTGAGTTTTCTAGTTTATAGATTTTCTTAGTTTATTAAATGATTATTTGATCTTTAAACTTTAGAACTAAGAATAGAGATCCATCCTAATGAAATTGATTTATCATTAGGATTTGCCTTAACCTAGTCTGTGAGTTTTGGGTTATAAACCTTAGACCCTTAGATTATACCTTTAGATTAAGTGATTAGACCCCATCATCTGGAGTCTAATTCTTAATCTTTTCATCTTGATTTGGCTAATCAAGATGAGATTGGGATGAATTAATTTACAAAACTAGGTCGAAGATTTATTCATTTTTAACCAAATAGTCGTCTTTTGATTAAGTCATAATTAGGATTTGGCCAGTCCTAATTATCTTCAACAAGTAGGATTCGTGATTCTAAGTTACAGAATGTATAAGAATTGATGAATTCTGAAACTTATGTAACTTAGAGTAGATAGAACAAATAAAGTAGATAACAACGGATATCACCTGTGTTTTAGATAGAGTTTCTTGCACTTTGATTTTGATGCTTCGCATTCCTTGATTTTGAGCCATATACCTTGAACATATATTATGTACTTAAGATATTTGGTAAATATCTTATGTCAATTTTGAACATTCATATATAGCATTGTGTTTTTGTTTCACAAGTGGTATGTAAGGTGTAGCTTGATTAGTATACCTCTTCGATCAACCCATTCGGGGTCGGCAACCTTTCGAGGGTTTAATGTCCGATAGTCTATTGGCCATGCCTAGTCCGAGTGATAGGATGGATAGACTCTCGCCCTACTGACTACAGAGTCAGGATTTTGATATGGATATACTAATTCAAGTACACTTACATTCAGTTCTGTCTTAGCTCATCAGGCTAAGAGTATTTAGTGATGTTCAGTTCAAAGTTTCTTAGCTCATCAGGCTAAGAATTGCTGATTTCATGTTCAGTTCAGATGACTTATATAGTTACTGTAGTTTCAGTTTGTAGATACTGTTTTACTAGTATATTCTGCATTTCAGCACTGTTTACTTTTAGTTTTTCTGCACATGTTATATATAGGATGCTAGTTTTACTTACTGTTTTCATATGCTCACATAGGATGTTAGTGTTTTCAGTTTTAGACTGTTTAAATTTTTGTACTTCACTTAGCATAATCTGTTTGATCATAAGCATGTTTAGGTTGTACTTTTCTTACCTTTCTTTTACTTTTCTTTTACTTACCTGTCCTTGTTGCAGTTGCTTGGAGGAGGTATGTATTACTTCCTATTAGTTTAGTTATAAACTGTGGTTTATAACTTATTACTGTTCTTTTGTACGTTTTTCTGCACCTATTATGCTTAGTTCTGTTTATATGGTGATATCTACTTAATTTAATAAAATTGTTTGCCCTAAAATGTGCTTAGACATATTGTCTAACCAATTTTTCTTGGCTAGGGCCCTACCATTATGAAGCTGATAATGGTAGGTTCTGAGTTTACTGGTGTAGCAGATCCAGTAGAGAGCTTGCCATTGGAGGAGGAGCTCGTTCCTGAAGATCTGTAGCTTTAGTTTTTCTTTCAGTGAGATTGAGAGTTCCTTTCAGTTCTTTTAAACTTATTAAAATATTATAATAATACAGGTTTATATTTCTTTTTCAGTACTTTACTTATTCTATATTGTTGTATTTATACTGTATTGGATGAATGTTATATTTTATGCTTCCGCACTCTGAGTTCATGTATGATCATTTAGTGATAATATTTTTGGGATGAATGGCAAAGTCCTTAATTAAATTGGATTAGAATGTATGTCTAATCTAATCTTAAGTGGGGACCTTGCCATTTGGTAACCCCTCCACCGTAATCATGTTAACTTAAGGGTTAACAGGACCACGGCGGGGCAGGGCCGCCACATTTCCTTTGGAGGAAGAGCCTGTGCCTGAAGACTCTTAGCTTTAGTTTCTTTCTGCTTGTGAGAATGAGAGTTTATTTTCAGCTCTTTTAAACTGTTTAAATGTTATAATAATACATGTTAATTATTTCTTTTCAGCTCTTTTATTATTCTGGATTATTGTATTGTATGGATGGATGTTGTATTTTATGCTTCTGCGCTCTCTACATTTTCTTGTATGTTCATTTAGTGAGATATTTACTTTATGAATGGCAAAGTCCTTAGTTAAGTTGGATTAGACTGTATGTCTAATCCAATCTTAAGTGAGGACCTTATCATTTGGTAACCCCTCCACCGTAATCATGTTAACTTAAGAATTAACAGGACCACGGCGGGGCAGGGTCGCCACAAAACCTGCTTTAAGCTCCCGATATACCGTATTTAGTTTATAATACGATAGGATATAGGTAATAAAAGAAAAAGTGATTAAACTTAAAAAAGTTTAAGTATAATTTAAAGGCAATACATTGTTTAATTAAGTGGATATTATATTAGCAATCTATAATATTTAATTATAAGCGGGGCATTTAGCAAGAAATGATTGAAATAATTATTAAAGGCTATAAAGTAAGAAGAGCTCACATAGCTTAAATGACTATTTTATTTCTGCATCAAATAGGCTAACACAGTACTTGTGAAAAATGTATTTAATTAAATAAAGAAAATATGACTATACTCAATTGATTCATATGCTAATTTAAAATATAGCGTATGTAATTAAATAGTTTACAATTTAAGGAAAATTATACTACATGAAACTGTATGTAAAGGTGAAGTATTAAAATACTAAAAAATAATATGTAAAGTAATTTATGTCTAAAAAATTGAATAAATACAATCATAGGACTATAATAATCATTCACAATTGATAGATTGTGAGAAATACAATCTTATGATTTATTTATCTTGTATTTGATTCTGTGGGCGCAAAACACGTGATGAGTTGAGTATGTTTACTCAATTATAAGTAAGTGGGGTCAACTGCAAATATATATATTCTCCCTCGTATGAATTATGTGGTCCCCTAATATTCCAATAGCAAAAATGAAGTTCGAATGTTTAGCGGATAAAAAAGAAATTTGGGTTTAAATTAAAATGATTTCTTTGAGTTCCAATAGAACTTTGCAAACTCAATCTAGCTCATAGATGTTAAGAATTGAAATTTGCATAACATTTCGCATATCTAATAAAAATACCTAGATAGATAACAATAAAGAACATACTATGAAAAATTTCAGAAAGTCTTCATTAAATGGAAGAAATAACGAAATGGAGAGATTAAATCGATGGAAGTACCTTGCAGCTCATGAAGCTCAGATTCACGCCGATAAGGTTTAGCTTCGGTTCTCTCCAATTCAGCTCTCCTTCTCGTCCAACAGCCCACGGTGTCATCGCCAACACATGCGGTTCTGCCTCAGCGATGCGACTCGCAAGTCAAAGTCGTGGGTCGACTCGATAGGGATGAAGGATCTGGAAGTTCACGGACTCCAGCTCAAAGCAAGTACGGCTGGCAGCTGGCTGGTTGGAGGAAGTGCGGCCGCTCGATCGACAAAGGAGGGGTACTCGGCTAAAGATGAAAGAGGAGCTCTTTCGCTGCTCGAAAGTGGATTGGCCGAAATAGAGAGCAGGGGAAAATCGGCTAAGAGGAAAAGAGGGATTTAGGTAAATAGAAAATTATATTATATGAGATAAATAAAGCAAAAAATATGATCTAATATGCCATAGGATTTAAAATGAACGGCTAGAATTAAGAAAATTTACTTTCTTAATTTGCTTTGATGGCTCCCTCCATACCTTCATCTGGTGCCCCCATACCCTTTAAGCGCAAGCAGCAAGGCAGGGGTCTCCCATGCCTCTCCTTCTCCCCTCACCTCACCAGCCCTCTTAGCCATGCCCTCACCCTCTCCTTCCTTAAAGAGAAGCCTCAGCCCTCTTTCTTTGGCTTGTTGTCCATCTAAAGCTTCTCCTATTTCCCCATTGTTGAGCTGGTATTGAAGAAAAAACCCTCCTTCCTCTATTGCTGCACTTTGAAGGAGCATCTCCTCTCCAAGTCTTGAAGAAAATAAAGGTTCCTTCTTTCTATTTTAAGGCAAAAGCACACATTTGCTCCTCTTCCTTATCTTCATCATGTTGCTATTATGTTGTTTTATATTTTCAGAAGATCCATGATTGTATTGGAAAGCCATTGAGGTTCATTAATGCATCATATTGTTTTAAAAATCACATGCACTATTTTTCATTTATTCCGTATACCTGCACCTTTAACTACATGTTTTCGTATAGTTAGAATAATCCATTTGTGCCAATTTTGGTATCAATGAAAATGTATCAGAAAGACTTTTCCATTGATATATGGCACCGCTCATAGAATGCTCTAGATTGAGAGTATTTGAGCTCGAAATGTGGCTCTTCACGATTTTCGCACATGCGAAATCACCGTCGGGCGCTACGGCGCGTCGTAGCTCCCGAAGCTCAAATAGTTTCCGCTGCCGCATGCCACAGCGGGCTGCAGCGTCATCTCAGGAAAAATCATATGAAATTATGGTTGTATTTTAGTAAATGGTCTGTAATAATTATGGATGTATTTTCTTTCCTTTTATAAGACAAATGTTTCATACAGTTTTTATGATGAATGTTTCTGAATGTTTGCTTTATTTTTGTACTCTGTTATATACTACTTATACTTAGTATTGTGATGTGATCAGTATACTAAAAATGCTAATATCTTATACATATATTAGATTCCTCATGTATTTTACATCCAATATATGTATTGGTCTAATACTTAGGATAATAATGCTACTCTTATCTTAAGTATTAGCTCTCAACCCTCCTTGAGATTGAGTCAGCAGCCCTTCAGATGGGTTTAGTTTCAGCTATTCAGGGAGACGGGATATTCTTTTCTGAGTGGCGCGCCGCTCCGCCGCCGAATCAATTATGACCATCTCTTTTGCGCACGACGACGGGGAGAGGCGCTACAAGATTAGCCATCATTTGTATGGTGATTACTATACACTATTTTATTGTATTACTTTTACTAATTTTTTATTTAAGTTATGCTTTACAGTTCATTTTATTTCAGTCCACTATTTTACTTATTTGTTTATATATATATATGATGTTAGATCTTTTATACACATCATTGTTGGATTGGTTAATTTAAATTTGCATAAATCATATGATCTTCAGCATGTTTAGGTGTGGGGACCCTCCTCATACTAGATTGATATAAGAGGATCAACTTCGCATGAGGTTTCCTGTCGAGGAATCCGATTGAGCAGATTAAGTAGTACAGCAAGTAAGCAGAAATAAGATTATCCATTCAATTAAAATAAGATTACATCACATAGTTTAATTTATTACAACAGTATAAAGAAAAATAAAATAAGAGAGATATGCTGAGCATATCCTCCTCACTTCTTAGCTACCTCGATCTCCACTAGCTCCTAACCTGGCACATAAAAGTGCGGGCGTTGGAATGCCGGTTAGTCCTGTAGGCTAAGTACAAGATATAAGCATACATTTATAAAAGCGTTAGCGGTAAGCAATAAAGGGATAAATACATGATGATATGCGAAAGTTTTATCCTGCAAAGCAATTTGTTAGGTTCATAAGAAAAAAATTCATAAAAATGTGCTGAATTTTATCAAAAATATGTCACAAGAATCAATATGTTATGTCTTATATCAGTAAGCATAATCGTAAATAATTTGTCCTGTTTGGCAAACACAGAACCTTGGGGTCAGACAGAATGTGGGTTCATATCATAACATAATACCGTATTGTGCCCCCCGTAGGCTACATCACGCTCCCTTATCTCCCCTCTTGGCTAGCCCCGCCATATATCCCACCCAAGCCATCATTTCGAGAATCCAAAAAATAATGCATGCATTATCAAAACATTTTATTCAACATTTATAGTGACAGTATTTGATAAAAAGGAAAGTATAACTATAACTGAATTTAAGGCTCAAAGCGGTGCTAAAGAGTCGAAAAGAAAGTGAGTAAAATATTAAATGTAAGAAAATATCCAGCACCTTTTTTGCGTGATTTCCAAGTTACTTGTATGGTTTAATATTTAGACTAGTTAGTGATTAGTTGATTAGTCATCCTGATAAGACTACTTAGCCTAAATTTGAGTTTTAGCACATTTTACGAGTCACAAAAAAGGGGTGTGCAAGTTTTAATTATTAATTATTATTTATTTAAGTTATACGGGTGATTACAATATAAAGTTGATAATTTTACTAAAATCTAAAAATGGCACGCTTTATGAGGCAAAAATAACTTTTAAAATTTTTGAGGTCAAATCAAAAATATGGTAATATTTTTAGAATCTTTGAATTTTTTTGATCATTTTGATATATAATTTTACTATATTTGGACTCCTATTTTGAAAAATATAAATTTTTGAAGTTTTAGAAATTTTCTGAATTTTTACTATTTTTAGAATATTTCGTTATCGTCAACGGTTTCCGTTAAATTACCGTTAACGTTAACGGTAATGGAATATTCTCTTTCTGTTAACGGAATCCGTTAGCGATGGATGGTGGGTGCCACGTGGTGACCACGTGGCTGACACGTAGCTGCGAGTACACAGAAATCTGCCACGTGTCATCTGGTGACACGTGGCTGCCACGTGTACAGACAGAGACCGCTCAGTTGCCACGTGTCTGCCACGTGGCACTGTGGACCTTCGAACAACCACGTGGCTGCCACTTGACAGTTATGTTCATCTTCTCCGGCGTACCTAACGCGAATCTCCGCCTCCGGCGAACTTCAGGAGCCTTTTCGGCGAACTCCGACGATCTGAATGTGCCATCCCCTCGGCCTCACTGAGGCCTTTAAATAGGCGGGGGCGCCCCCCCTCGTAGGCTCCGTCGCCGCCTTGACGCCGCCACCGCCAAATCCCGGCGTGACACGTGGCAGACACCTGTGCATCGGCGCTGCGGTGCTGCTATGTGTCGCCACGAGGCATCGGCGGTTGTGCGGCATAACAGGGCGCTGCCCCGTGGCACTCGGTGACGTGGTGCAATGTTGGATCACCACGTGTCTGCCACGAGGCATCTGTGATCACGCGGCGCAACTAGGTGCTGCCATGTGGTGCATGGTGACGCGGTGCAACGAGGTGCTGTCACGTGGCACCCGAAGCTCATGCACGCTGCCACGTGGCAATCCGAGGCTTCGCGCATTACCACGTGGCTCCCGAAGCTCCGAGCATGTCCACGTGTTGCCACGTGGCATTAAATTTCTGAATTTTTTTTATTAATGAATTTTTAAATTCCGAAAAATACAAATTTAATTAAAAACTTTATGAAAAATTTAATTCCAAATGTATTATACGTATTTTTTGTCCGTTTGAGCTCCGAAAAATCTGAAATTTTTCCTCCTAGCTAATTTTAACATTCTGGACCTAAATTTTTGGTCAAAATTTAATTTTGAGGTATAAAAATAATTTTAAATTTTTCGGGAATTGAAATATTATATTTAATTAATTAATTAATTAATTAATTTGTTTAATTAAACTTTAGGATATCATAACTTTGAATATATCGATCCAAACATATCGAATATAGGTCTCTTACTCAGAAAAATAAAAGGAGTCAAATGGCGTAATTCAAAAATTCAATTCGGGGATTATTTAACCTAGTGATATTTTATATCTTAAATAAACTCCCATAACTTTTTACCTAGTTATCCAAATATAAGCAATATGGGTCTTAAAATACTCAGAAGAACAGCCTCATCACTGTGATAGTATTAGTTTTCCTATTTTGAGCTTAATTTGCAAAGTGACCTTTTGGACTTTCTCCCAAACTAACCAAAATGCCCTTTAACTTCAATTAACCATAATTTGGTCAACTGAACTCCAAATCAAGAAATGCAAAGTGCTATATAGCATAGAATTTTAGTACCAATAGTAAATTATGATAAAATTTAAGTTTTGAACCCTAAAAATCCTAAATTTCCTAAAATACCCCTAACCCTAAATAGGTCATAACTTGATCAAATTAAGTCCAAATTGGGTCTACTCCCAGTTAAAGTGCTCAATGTGATATAAGAAACTATAGTTGCTGAGTTTTTTTTTTTAACAGTAATACTATTTAATAACAACACGAGTCATCAGATTATGGTTAGATTTTCTTTTAGTATTTTTGCTGTAATTACATATGTATTGCCTAGCTTTGTTTTAGTTTACTTTTGAGATATGTCTTTTACATCACTATTGCTTAAGTTATAAATGCTATTATAGCTTTTTTTCCTTTTGTTGCATGCTTGTTGCTCTCATTTTTAATTTCTTTTGCTTAAAATTTAGGAAAATAATGATATTAATAAATGCATGAAAATAATCAGTCTAAAATGTACTTAGACAATTTGTCTAATAAAATTTTCTTTTTTTTTGCTGGGGCCTTGACATTATGAAACCAACAATGTCAGAATCTGATCAATTTGGAGACTTGGTACTGAGGAGAAGTCTTATCTTGAGAAGGAGCAGAAGGGTGGAGCTGAAGATATTTAGATTCTTTATTTTATTTGTGACAATGAGTGATGTTTCTTTTAAATCATTTAAAATTTAAGTAATGTTGTAATAATACATGTACTTGTGACTGTATTTTCTTTACTGTACTATTATTTCTGAGCTATTTTATTTTGTCTCCCATTTGTAGATTGGATGCAATATTTACCTTATTTGCTTCTGCACTTTGTACTTGTATTTCCTTTAGCAATTGATATTTCATATATGCATTCTGAGCTCATCATTCTCTTATTATATGGATTGTGGATTATACCTAATCCAACGGTAAATGTGGGATTTGCCAGAATGGCACATCACCCATAGTATAATGATTGTGGATCTGGGGGCGGGGCGCCACTGCTACGGCACGTTGTGGCTCGCTACGGTGGGTTTCAGTGCTGTGGCTCGCGGCAGCGCTTTTAGTTGCTGTAGTGCTTTACGGCGCCAGAGCTCCCAATAGCTGAATGCTACGGCGCGCTGAAGCGCTCCCTGACCGAAAGCTAGGCGCTACAGCGCGCGGTAGCGCTTTCAGGCGCTGCGGCGTGTTGCACCAAGTTTTAGTGCTGCGGCGCATTTAATTTAATTTCATCAAATTTATATGCCGCTGTGGCGCGCTACGGCGCGCCACGATGGATTTCAATTTGAAACTTCAGGCGCTACGGGGCGCTGTAGCGTCCGATGATGATTTCGCATATGCGTAAACTGTGACGGGTCTCCTTTCGCACTCAAATACTCCTAATTTTGAGCACTTCATGTGTGGTGCCATATACCGATAGAAATGTGTTTCTGATACCTTTCCATTGATACCAAATTTGGCATGAACGGATTATTCTAACAATAAAAAATAAGTCCCTAGCTATGGGTATACAGAACTTATACAGTTTTTGACAACATTTTTCAATGGAGAAATGAGCTTCGATCGGACTCATTTTAGTTCGATTGAGGCCTGACGATCACGCATAGAATCCATAACTAATGAAAATATCATTCACAACACTTTGCTAAATCAAATGAAGAGAATAGCACAATGAAGAGTATATCAAATTGATACCTTAGCCTTTAGAAATGGAAGAAGATCTTAAATTTCCTGCAGAAGCTTGAGACTTGAGGGCTTCTCCAACAGCAAATTCAGCAAGTGAAGGAAAAGAAGGAAACTTTTGTTTGACAACAAGGGATGGAGGGAGGAGGTTGAGCTCCATTTAATGGAGAATGATAGAGGATAGGCTATGGGAGCTAAGAGGTGAGGGGAGATGGCCCCAGCCTTGCTTGCGTGTGCCAAGGACAGGGAGGCACCGAACTCAGCATGGAGGGGGCCAAGTGCAGAGAAAAAGAAATAAGGAAGAGAAAAAAAATGGATTTTAAAATGAATAAATACTTATTTATTTCAATTTTTTTTATTTGTTAAAAATCAGATTTAATAAACGCGCTCTAAAAATCTCAAAAATTAATCATTAGCTAATTTTGGGGTGAGAAATTCAACGGCGATGTCGGATTTTGATTCTAACGAGTATTTAATTTTTTTTGTGTATTTTAAATAATTAAAATATTCGTGAAAATCCGATGACTTCCAAATACTTACAAAATATCACCCCCTAACTAATTTGGGGGTGACGATCGCAATGACGAAGTCGGATTTTGATTTTGAGGTCAAATTAAATATCTCAATTTCCATTTAATTACATATTATTAAAATATTCCAAATATTCGATTGAGCTCTGAATCGTTCCAAATCTTCGGAGATTGGTTCTAATGACTAGATGAATCAATAAAATAATAACTATGATATAATTAAGTTAAGATTAGGCTAAGTAACAGCCTCAGGTTGTTACAATTAATCAATTCAAATGGAGTTTTCCTAAGTTTTTGTTAAACACATCCTATTTAAGACATAGCATTCAATATTCACAACTTCTGCCCAAAAATTATTTAAGTGATACTCAAGCATTATGGACCTAGCCACTCGCATAGGGTTATATTCTCAGATTTTAAGAACTTGATCTAAGTGAATTTGAATAAATCATCTGCTATTACAGCAATATTTAGATCCCGCTAAGCTCGCTGGGCTACTATAACAAATTAGATCCATGTGTAGAATATGGAATAGTCATGAGTTAATTTTTTGTTTGCATTACAAGATAAAGGTTTTGAAAAATCTAAACTATATTACTTTGAAATTATTCCTATTTTGAAAAATTTTAAGAGTTTGCGAAAACTAGTACGGCACAATCTTCTATATCATAATATGCATAATTGATATTAATTTCAAAATATTTAATCTTGATAATTTGAATGTAAACTAAGATTTAAATGCTCCACATTATCTACAATTATTCCTTTTATTAATATTTATTTATTTTTCTTATTGAAAACAAAATCATAATAAAATTAACTATGAAACCAACATCACTAAAGTCATTTTCTAAACATTCACATAGTATATATATATTTATAAGCAGAATAAATTCCAAATAAAACTCTAAAAGCTCAGGACTTGGTCATAAGATAATGTGACTTAATTAAGAGTAGCTAATGAACTTTATTAAGGATAATACTCATAATTAGGACTAATTCAGTAATAATTTATTACTGAAATTCTTATTATTATTTAAATAGTTTAAGAAAATAATGAATAATTAGAATTTTTATTTAAAATAGATATTTTTAATATTTTAATGCCAACACAATTTGAATATTGCTTGCTTAATCATGTCATTAAGGTCTAATCATTAAATTTGTATTATTTAATGTCTCCATCTTGTAAATATATTAAATGGTTTAGGCTTAATCAAATGACCTAAGCTTATCCGGGATATTTCCATTTAAATAAAAATAATAATTTTTCTTAAAATTACTCAGACTTATCCGGAGAATTATTATATCCTAACATAAAATATCTAAGTATCCGAAGGCTTTGGGGGCCACAAATTTCGGCTTTATTTATTTGAAAATATTGTATAAATAATTAGCTGCACAAATCTTAGAGGATATTATGCTTTGGAAAATTGCGATAAAGACAGTAAGATGATCAACTGCCAAACGTAAGCCTGCATCTGTGGAGAAGAGGTTGATTGGTTCACAAAGCTTGAAGATGAACAGTGGTACTGAATAAATAATAATATCTATATAAGATTTTTTGGTCAGATATCATATAAAACAGATATAAACACATACATGGTTATAAATACACACATAAGAATTATAAAAATTTGTACAATATATCAAAATATATATATATATATATATATATATATATGCGTACATTACATGGTTGGCATCTGATTTTTTTTCTTTTGTGACGGTTTGGTTTGGCTCTCGGGTTTAGTCTTTGGCTGTAGATGCAGTGCTGGGTTTAATGTTGCTTGTCAGCGTGGGTTTCAGTAGTTTGGTGCTGTCGTCAACTTTCTTGTGGTTCTTTGTAGTAGTTTGGATCTTTTCTGTGCCTTTCCTTTGGGTCTGTGCAGATGTTTACAGTTTGTGCGTTTGACAGTGGGGTTAGTCTTTGGCGTGGCTGATGTGCCGGGATTTTCTTCATACCTGGTTTTGGCGTGATGCTCTGCCCGAGGTTTTGACAGTTTGGTGCCGAGGTTTTCTTTGTTCCAGCTGTTTGATGTTTGTTTGTTTGGCTGTGGGGTTTGATCTGTGGTGTAGCTTGTAACTCTTTTTTGGGTTCTAGTCTTATTTTTCATTCAGCTGTTGTTGAACAGTTCTGTTATAAAAGAGAGGAAAAATCGAAAAAAGTTTCAGAGAGAGATTAGATCAAGATGAACCGCAGTTCATGCGGTTTGATCTGCAATTGCTTGACTCAGGAGATCAAACATGCAGTCATGATAGAGACATCGACGTGGAAGTTGTGGAAATTCCTAAAAGCCAAGTATCTGACGAAGAGCGTGGACAATCAACTCCACATGAAAAGACGTTCTACATGTTTCAGATGATAAGGAGAATTTTTATAGATGAGCTCCTAAATTAGTTTACGAAATTGTTGGCAGATTTGCTAAATCTGGATGAGACTGTGAAGGATGAAGATAAAGCTCTATTACTGTTGAACTCATTGTCAGATGAGTATGAGCACATTACCATGACTTTGATATATGGGAAGGAGGTTTTGAAATATGAGGAGGTGATTACAGCCCTAGTGAATCATGAATTCAGAAGAAGGGATAAATAGTCCACCAAATCAGATATGACAGAGGCTCTTACACTCCAAAGAAGAAGATCATAGAGAAAGAAGAAATTGCCAAAGAAGAATGCAGACTTCCATAAAAGAGGGAAATCTAGATACCAAAGCATTGGGCAAAATCAGTGCACATTCAGTTTAGAAATAAGACAATGGAAGAAGGACTGCCCAAAGTTGAAAGACAAGTAGCGGACTAGTGGATCTTCCGAGGTTAAGGCTAATGTGATTTAGAATGTGGTGGAAGGTTCAGACTCAGATGTGTCGCTTATTACTATTTCTATGGGTCTAGTAGCTGACAGCTACAGTTGGATTATGCATACTGGGGTGACATACCACATATGCTTCCAGAAAGACTAGTTTTGTTCATATAGATAAATGGACAGCGGTGCCGTTATAATGGGGAACAATGTCACATGTCGAATTGTAGGAGTTGGAAGTGTGTTGATTAGGACATATGCAAGAACAATTTAAGAACTGAAAGAAGTCAGGTATGTACCAGAGATGAAGAAAAACTTATGGTCTATTGGAGCCTTAGAAGCCAAAGGCTTTAAGGTGGTGATGGAGGTAGAGGTCCTCAAGATTAGCAAGGGTGCTATGACTTATATGAGAGGAATCAGATAACATAACCTCTACTACCTGCAAGGAAGTATAATGACAAGTTTAGTAGCTATGGTGGAGGACTCTGAAGATGCCATGAAATTATAGCATATGAGGCTAACACATGCAGGGGAACCCTCACTGAGAGTATTAGAGAAGGATGGGCTCATTAAAGGTATAAATTATTGTAAACTACAATTTTATGAACATTGTATCTTTGGCAAGAAAACATGCAAGCCTTTTGATGTTGACCTCCACAACACCAAAGATATATTATAATATATATACACAGATATTTGGAGGTCAACGAGAATGCATCATTCGATGGTCGAACGTATTTTGTTTCTTTTATATATGATTACTCCAGATTTGTATGGGTGTACACTTTGAAGAGCAAAGCACATGTACCGGAGGTTTTCATAAACTGCAAGAAGATGGTGGAGAATCAAACGGGCAAGAGGATCAAGATAATCCGATCGGACAATGGTAGAGAATTTACATCTGATTCTTTTATAAATGAATGTTAAGATTCAGGGATTGAACGCCACTTCACAGTAAGAGAAACACTACAACAGAACGGGGTAGCAGAGCGAATGAACCGTACCTTGGTGGAAAATGTGCGGCGTATGTTGTCCAATGCTAGGTTGGAGATAGTCTATTGGGTGGAGGCGCTAGATTATGCATGCTACATGGTGAACCATCTGTTATCTGCAACACTAAACAAGAAGACTCCAATTAAGTAGTGGTTCAGACATCCTGCTACAGATTATGATCAACTGAAGATATTTGGCAGCCCATCTTATTATCATGTAAGGAAGGATAAACTTGAACAACTGGCTAGGAAAGCAATTTTGGTGGGCTTTCGGCAGGTGTGAAGGGCTACAAGCTATATGATCCAGTTGACAAGAGGATTGTGGTGAGCAGAAATGTCACCTTTGATACAGAGTTTTTATTGAGATTGAGGAGTTCTCATCAGGTGGAGGATAATACTGACTCCTACAAGAAAGCAGAGAGTGGGTTCTGATGTAACCCTATTTGTTCCACAAAGAACTTTACATCACATCGAGGATACTCTTACATATAAAGACCACATTGGTGATGATGAAGAACAAACTAATATTGATGGTGAGACTCCAGTTCAGGAGTCAATTGCTAGAGATAGACCCAGAAAGAATGCACCTCAACAACTAACCTAGCTCAAAGACTATGACACGTATGCATTGTCCTTATTGGAGGATGAGATCCCCTCCCATTACAAAGAAGTGGTGACGGGATTAGAAGGAAATTTATGGAAGCAGTCTATGAATAAAGAAATAGAGTCTCTTCACAAAAATAAAGCATGGAGGTAGGAGAAACTCCCTCCAGGAAGAAAGGCTATTGGGTGCAAGTAGGTGTATGCAAAGAAAGAAGGAACCTCAAAAGCTGATGTGCGCTACAAAGCAAGATTAGTGGCCAAGGGATTTGCTTAAAAAGAAGGGATCAACTATGATGATGTGTTCTCCCAAGTTGTTAAACACTCATCGATCCGTGTGCTCTTAGATATGGTGGCACAATTTGATTTGCTGCTTGAGCAGCTTGATGTTAAAACAATGTTCTTGCACAGAGAACTAGATGAGGAGATCTTTATGGCACAACCTCCGGGGTACAGTGAGCCAGAAAAAGAAAACTTGGTATGCAAATTAGACAAGTCTCTTTATAGGCTAAAACAATCACCAAGACAATAGTATAGAAAATTTGAGCAATTCATACAAAATGAGGAGTACCAAAGAAGCCAGTTTGACCAGTGTATGTATTTTAGGAGGTTGCCTCAATGTAACTTCAATTATTTTTTATTGTATGTCGATGACATGTTGATAGATACTTCAGATCAGATAGAGATGGATCATATGAAGGATCAAAACTGTCAAAGAATTTTGAAATGAAGAATTTGAGAGAAATAAAGAAAATATTGGGAATGGAAATATGTAGGGATATAATAGCAGGAAAGATTTGGTTTGCCCAAAATGGGTATTTAGAGACCGTGCTTAGGAGGTTTAGAATTGAAGACACTACAAGGTTTGTGAGTATACCTCTAGCACCTCACTTTCACTTATCTGCAGAGCAATATCCAAAAATAGATTTTGAAAAAGAAGAAATGTACACAGTACCATATGCTAGCGCAATTGAGAGCTTGATGTATGTCATGGTTTGCACTAGACCATATTCGGCTCAAGCTGTTGGAATTGTGAGCCGATACATGCACAATCCTGGGATGGATCACTGGAAAGCAGTGATGGGGATTTTTCGGTACCTAAAAGGTACAATTGGTGTTGGCCTATTATTTCAGAAGCAGTCCTCAATAGCTGACTATGCTAGAGATTTAGATCGAAGACGATCAACAACTGGTTATGTATTTACTCTAGCAGGATATTCAGTAAGGTGGAGGTCAACTCTTCAGCCTACAATTACCCTATCTATAACAGAAGCTGAATATATGGCAGTTACTGAAGTGTTCAAGGAAGTTATTTGGATAAAAGGCTTGCTGGAAAATCTGGGTGTGAAACAAAAAGAGGTAGTAGTTCACTGTGATAGCCATAGCGTTATATTTTTGGCTACTAATCTGGTCTGTTACGCTCGAACAAAGCATATTGATGTCCGACACCATTTCGTCTGAGACGTAATTGAAGAAGATGAGATCTTACTGGAGAAGATAGATACTAAAGATAATCCCGCAAATACGATGACAAAGGTGCTCACATTTCAAAAATTCACTCATTGCAAAATCTTGATGAATTTGAAGAAGCATTTATAGGCTTCTCATTTGTTGGAGCTACGATCAACTTGATTCCCTTGGGAGGGGGATACGTAGGCAACCAAATTGGTATAGCTGCATTGCTAGAGAGTTTAAAAAGTCAGCTCTTATGTGAAGCACATGAGATATGAGGTAGAGATTGTTATAAAATTGAGTCGCATGTTGGAGGAAGGCGCTACGGCGCGCCGCAGTAGGCGCTAGCCCGAGAGGCTGGCACTGTGACACGCCGCAGTGGGCACTACAACGCGTTGTAGCATTCGCGACCTGTTTTGTCTAGCCTTGAGCAGCGTATATATATATATATATATATATATATATATCTTAACCAGTTTTTAGAGTTAAGTTTTTATTTTGATATTTTATTACCCCCATTTTTGCTTTGGTGTGGTGACTGCTCCATTTGCAAGGAAGAAGAAACTCCTAAAAGTCTTGTAAGGGTTTGTAAACCTTAAAAATCATTGTAATCCCATCTTTATATATATTGTAAAACTTTTAGTCTCCTCCCCGTGAACGTAGATGTTAGTACTGAATCACATAAATAATTTTTCTTATGGCTTTTGTGATTGCATGTGATTGTTCATGCTTTATTTTGGTTTACTCAATATTCTCAAGTATTATTGTGAAGACCCACTTAAGTAGTAATAAGTGAAACTCTTAAATATCGAGGCGCATTTTCAGATAACGGTAGAGTTCCTGATAAGAACTCTAAAGTTAAGCATGCTCAGGTGGGAGCACTCCCAGGATGGGTGACCTGCTGGAAAGTTATCTTCTGAGGGCAAAACCGTGAAGTCTTTCAGGCCAAAGCGGACAATACCTTGGTGCTTAAGAGCTTGAGTTGTTACAAATGGTATCAGAGCAAACCATATGGTGTCAGATAGGAGCTAAGTGCCATACAGGGTAAAGTACCACTTCATGTGAGCAGCCTTTTGAACCCATGATGGTTAAGGTGCTACATGGTTGTGAGTACTTCTTGCACCTGTAGGGGTCACCTCTAGTCCTATCTACTCAATGGATGATTCTTGGATCTGTGTGTGGATACTGACGAGGATGCCAGGTACTTAAGTTGGGGAGATTGTGAAGACCCGCTTAAGTAATAATAAGGGAAACTCTTAAATATCGAGGCGCCTTTTCAGATAACGGTGGAGTTTCTGATAAGAACTCCAAAGTTAAGCGTGCTCAGGTGGGAGCACTCCTAGGATGAGTGACCTGCTGGGAAGTTATCTTCTGAGGGCAAAACTGTGAGGCCTTTCAGGCTAAAGTGGATAATACATTGATGCTTAAGAGCTTAGGCTGTTATAAATGGTATCAGAGCAAACCATAGGGTGTCAGATAGGAGCTAAGTGCCATATAGGGCAAAGTACCACTTCATGTGAGCAGCCTCTTGAACCCATGATGGTTAAGGTGTTACATGGTTGTGGGTACCTCTTGCACCTGTAGGGGTCACCTCTAGTCATATCTACCCAATGGATGATTCTTGGATCTGTATGTGGATACTGACGATGATGCCAGGTACTTAAGTTGGGGAGATTGTGAAGACCCGCTTAAGTAATAATAAGGGAAACTCTTAAATATCGAGGCGCTTTTTCAGATAACGGTGGAGTTTCTGATAAGAACTCCAAAGTTAAGCGTGCTCAGGTGGGAGCACTCCTAGGATGAGTGACCTGCTGGGAAGTTATCTTTTGAGGGCAAAATTGTGAGGCCTTTCAGGCCAAAGCGGACAATACCTTGATGCTTAAGAGCTTGGACTGTTACAAATGGTATCAGAGCAAACCATATGGTGTCAGATAGGAACTAAGTGTCATACAGGGCAAAGTACCACTTTATGTGAGCAGTCTCTTGAACCCATGATGGTTAAGGTGTTACATGGTTGTGGGTACCTCTTGCACCTGTAGGGGTCACCTCTAGTCCTATCTACCCAATGGATGATTCTTGGATCTGTGTGTGGATACTGACGAGGATGCCAGGTACTTAAGTTGAGGAGATTGTGATACCTTGGTACTTAAGAGTTTGGGTTGTTACAATTGTCCCGTATTGATTTAAATCCTAAAAGATCCCAACAAGTTCCTGGTGCAGCTAATTTATTTGAAAAATATTGCGAATTCTAAAAGTTCTGCTATTTATCTTTTCATTTGTTGTGAGGGTCTGGCCTGCACTCCTTTGGCTTTCTGGTTTGCAATCGTCAGGTTTCTTCTTCTATTCGCTGTTTGGCTTAGAGGGTTTTATCTTTTATTTTTGTTTTTGCAGGTATTTGGTTTCGGCTGATCTGGGCTCTATTTCTTGATCTCTCTCTACGGTGTTTCCTATCTGTTGGTTAGAGTCAGTTTGGTGAAAATTTCTGTCTCTGCCCGGACCTTTCTGTTCGTCTGCTACAGGATCTCCAGTGGTTTTCCAAGCTACTGCATGTGAATGGAATTCCTTTGGGTGTGAAGTCTGCGCCCTCCATATCTGACAACGTCTCTTGCGGCTGGTAACTCTGAGCTGTAGCCTGCGCTTTTTGTGTCTATGATCAAATTGCTTTAATCATTTTTCATGGCTACTATGTTTTTATAGTCGATTTTATTCTTAGCCATGTTTTTTTGCCTATCTATCTAATCTCCATTTTCTGCTCTAGGTCTTTTGTTTTTCTTTTATGTGGAAGACCTTTTAGATTATGCACCGGGTTCCTGTTTTTGGAGCAGATTCAAGATTTTAATTTTGATCTAGAATTTTGTAGCCCTAATTTGTATCGTATTTCTGAAATGACTTCTTGAAGAAAGAAAAAAAAAATTCTTATATTGCATGTGGACATATTGAGGTTTACATGGAAAACAATATCCTATAAATTTGATCAAAGTGTGTGTATATGTTGTTGCTAGTCCCATGAATTAGGATTAATAAAAGAATTTTTTTTGGAAGATAACTAAGTGTGATCGATGGAATTAACTATTGAACTATGGAGAGTTTAAATCCTATGAATCAAATCACTGAGCTGCAACACACTAAGAATAAAATATTTTGATATTTGAAAGCATACAGATTTGAGATTAATTGTAGCAAAAGAAGTAGGACATATCTTTTTGGGAACAAAGTTGGCAACCACGAGCAAGAAGCTTAGGATTCGTTAAATTTCCAAGTACAGAAAACCAGTGGATGAAGGGATCATCCAAATGAGCATAACAAATAAATAGGTTTTGCTAATAAGCGTACAATTCTTAATCCCAGAACCTGCTCTTCTCATAAGAAAAGCTAATGCAATCACAGTCATCATATACAATCAAGGAGTTGAAAAAGAATTAGCCGAGATAGACAATGAGTGTCATGGAGATTTCCTCTCGCTAGCAAAATTAGAAGCATACATATAAAAACCAGAGAAGTAACAATACTATCCAGGTTGACCCTTCCATGAATTGGTAAGAACTCTCTTTCTTCATCATAGAGAACCCATTTCTTAGGCAAAAAAAGAATCCTTCAAACAATACTTTAATATCCCAGTTTCCAACAGATCCACAAAAAAGTAAATCAAAAGTGCAGATTAAATGCTTTATTTCCCATCTTTTTAGTAGCCATCGCATTCCAATTCAAAGCTCCAAATTGAATCATCAGCTTCCATATAAGATGATTCTTCTTGATAATGGGAAGGAGAATGTCTTCTAATTGTAGAAGAAGAAGCATTAAAATTAAGAGAGTCACAAAAAGGAATGTTGGCTTCAAGAGTAATCTCAATGAATACTTGGGCAAATAAAAGATGCCCCAAGACTTTGTTAGAGTGTTAGCTTTGTAAACACAATAGCTTTGCATTCATACAAGTAAAAATAAAGCTGCTCAAACTTGAATTTTTTTTTAAAAGAAGATGACTTTAAGAAAAAAAAGACACAAATACATGATCAATAACTTATACTATAAAATAATTAATTCAAAATCTTAATCACTATATATAACATCATTCACAAATTCTTCATTAGAAAGCTGCTGAATTACTATTACCATTATTTTTTCTTTCTTCTTGACAACATATTTCTCCATTTCTACACCCCTAACTACAAAACGCCATCTCTCCTCTGAAAAAACAGAACTTAATAGATGTAAAATTTGTTCTGAGAATGCCAGAAGATTTATTTTGCACATTTGCATCAGGGCTCATTATTCATTACCTGCACAAGAAATGGTCAGCAGACAGCTTCTTGATCTCTCTGAGAGAGCAGAAACCAGTATCGCTGCAGCCCTCTATGATAATAAGATCATCAAAGATGTGAGTTATCTTCTTCTTTGGCCCATGCGTGATCACACAAGTGTAGTACTCAGAGAGTTCAATCTCAGTTGCAGTGAAGAAATTAGCCCTGTTGAGAAACACCACTCTGTTCTCTGCCATTGAAGAAGCTTCCTCATTTCTGATTGCTTCAACAACAGCAAGCCCGACAGACTCTGAGTCTCTACCACTCCATGGGGCTTTGCTTGGGCAGCCAAAGGGCTTTCCTTTTGAGTTCAAGTTCATGGTAGAGGCCTCTGGATTTGAGAAGGATGACGAAAAGAGGTTTTTGAAGGGAAAGCTCACAGTTTTTGATCTCTTGTTTAGCATAGCAGCACTTTACCTTGCTCTGCTCAAAGCCTCATTTCAAATGGGTGTGAGTGAGGAAGCCTCGCTTCTCTTTCTGAAAAAGAAAAAAGACTTTTTTTCTTTCCCTTTCTTTATGGATAGGGAGGCAATAAGACAAGAAAGTTAAATCGATTAAAAAAAGGGCAACTTGAGCTTTATCTCATCTGCTTCTTCTAGAACTCTTCTCCCTGAAAACGTTATCCTCAAGCTAGCAGCAAAATAAATCAGGGATAGACTGAGGCTAAAGCTCTCCTTTTTTTTATTTAGTTAGATCCGAACCTCTCTTGTCATTGTCCTGAAAACAATGCTAATCTACACATACATATAAAGAACAGATTTTTATCAAATTTGATGCAGGAAAAGCAATCATTATGTTCTGCAAAAAAAAAAATTTTATTTTCTTTTACTCGAGAATCAGCGTTCTTAACATTGGAGCATCCCATAGGAAGCGTTTTCAAAAATAGCAAAATGTGTTGGGTTATTTGTTTCAATTATGCAAACTGAATCCAACACTAAATAACCCATTACTTACACAGATAACTATAGAAATATATAGAAAATAGGGACCTCAACTTCGAAGATATTAAAGCTCTTGTAAACAGTTTCATTGATAGTCCAATTATGATTGTGTACATATATATCTAATTAATAACTTCTTTTGAAAAAACAGTTTCATCCCTTATTTCAAAAAGGGTAGGAGTTATGTGGTTGCGCCTCAACCTCTTGTATTCTCACTTGTTGTTGCTTGCGGTTGCTTGAAACATATATGGTTCCTCAAATTGTATTAAATCACAAGCGGTTCCTCAAACTGCATACAGCCCGTAGGTGGTTCCTTCTTCATGACATTTACAATTTATTAGGTATATGTATATTGTATTCTCACAATTTGGTCTTAATGAAAACTAAGTGCTCATTCTCTAATTCTATCACTCTTGTTCTATTAGCAAACACAATTGTAATTTTCTACATGGTATCAAAGCGGATTGTTTAATCACTCCTATCTGATCTCTTGTGATGGATGAGTCTCCCACTAGTTCCGACGAAACATCCAAGGTTCGTATCACTCAATCTTCTGAACTTGCCGATCCCCTCTGGCTTGAAATTTCTGATGAACATGTCAGGTTCATATTCTCTAATTCTATCCATCTTGTTCTATTAGCAAACACAATTATAGTTTTCTATAAATTACCTTTTCAACCACAAGTATGAATATTTATATATAAAATTTCTAAAATGGAATGGCTAAGTTGACTAACTCTTAACCCAAAATGCGTTGGGAAATAACGTTCAAAATTTTCGTACACTATCATCGTGCGCAAAAGTGGATCAAAAGTCATTTAATTTTTTTTCTTAACGCGTTTTGGTCCCAGATGGAAATGCCACAATATTCAATGTGTAGCCCAAAAAGATCTCGACAGCAATGCCCAAAGCCGAGGATTTCCATCATCCTGAATGCAAAAGTGCATAACATGAAATTTGAGGACGCATTTGGATTTTGGTTAGGCACTGTAGCAGCCATTGTGCTGATTTTAAGAAAAGAAAATGGATGGCTATAATGCATTTTTGCACACACTTTGATGAAATTTCAAAATTTTGAACATGATGCCTAACAAGTTTGGGCAAAGTGTTAGAACAATGTAACATTTCCTAATATTAATATAGCAACAATTAATCATACTTTCTTATATTTTAAATAATTGGAAAATACTTTCTTAGATGATAAATGAAAACTTTTTGTGTAATTTTATGATAGTTAAAACCTACTTAATAGATGTAAATAAGGAAAAAATTAAGGGATGTTTATGAAATTCGTATATAAAATGGCTAATATCATAATGTTGATGTAATAGTATTGATTTGAATATTAATTCAAATTTTTTTAAATTTAAATATATAATTATAAAGATTGAGTTCAAACTTAAAATTTTAGAGCTAGTGAGTTCGTCTTTTTACAATAAATAATATGGCTAAGTTTGATAAAATAAAAAAAAATGAACATAATTTAAATTTGTAATAACATTAAGAAAAAAGCCATAGCTACCGTACCAGTTTCCCTTGATACCTAGCACACCCGACCCCCCTTTGCCCGACGGTGCATGCGGGCGGGGTTACCTTGATGATAGCCACATCCGCTCACGTTACTGACATCAGCTGATTATCAACGGGGCCCAGGCCCACTGATAAAGAATATCATTATTTCATAAATAAATAATATGATTTAAGTTTTTTAAAATTTGAAATCTAAATGATAGAAAAATGCACATAATATAAAATTGTAATAGCATCAAAAAATATTATAATATAAATCAGTATTATCATAACCTTAGCTACCGTATCCTCTTCCTTCGATACACAGAACACCCGACCCCCCATTTTCCCAACAGTGCATGCAGGCAAGGTTACCTTAACGATAGCCACATCCACTCACGTCGTAGACATCAGCTGATGACCAGTGGGGCTCAAGCCTCCTGTTACCTTGACAAATATCTATTTTGATCCAACAACTGCGATTCCAAAAGCAAGCATGGACTAGGGTTTGATTGGGCTAACCCAGGTTAATATATTGGCCTCAACTTAACCCAGCATATCCTTAATCCCATGTGATCTCATAAAAACCTTAAAATACATTTTGGAACGCTTTAGTAAGGAGTTTTTGGAGTTCTTTCAAACACAATACAATTTAAAAACTTCATTTAGGTTAGCTTGGACCAACTAAACTAACATAATCACATTTAGGGCTAACTAAGACCCACTTTGAGCTCTTGAAGTCTTTGAAGCACCCAAGCAAACCCAATTACCTCTTGGTAAGCTCCATTTTAACAAGAACACTCTACTTTGAACTTAAATCAATTGCTGAACTGGGTTAGGTTGAGCTAACCCAATTGCGCCCAAACCCTAGTCCAAGCTTTAGAGAAATATTAGGAGTATAAAAGAAAATTATTCCTAAGGAAGAACTAATTAATTAATATAGTGTATAGACTCATATACTACATACAAGAATATACATAGAAAAATATATGCTTAATGTGTGTGTGTGTGCGCGCGTGTGTGCGTGTGTGTGCATGTGTGTATGCACGTGCGTGTGTGTGCGCGTGTGCAACGACCCAAAGTTTTTACTTTACGAATTATGTTAAATCCCACCTTAGAAATCAGGATCCCGAAAAATTTTGAATTAGAGCAAATAAAAATACGATATATAAGAATAATTATAGAAATCAAACTGCCCTAATTTTAAAAAAAATCTGAATAACGGAAGGTCCCGCTTTATTTTCTAAATTAATTAAATTCTATAAATTGAGAACATTAGAATGTGTGTCCAAATTCATCGTTTTCAGTGTTGTTGTGATAGGTATATTATTTAATAACTGCTCGAAAAGTTTCATCAAATTATGAGCGCTGATTGCATCGTGGTTAATTTTTGAAGTTTTAAACTCAAAAATTAATATAAAATTAAATATTACTCAGAATCAAAAAATTTTGACGTGAGGGTGTTCGTTATGTCATAACACACATCTGTGTCAAATTTTGTTGTATTTGGATGCTAAACAGAGGAAAATATGATTAATTTAAGGTAATTATTTTTAATAAATTTCTTTTGAAAATCATTCCCCCCCCCCCCCGATCCCAAAATTGCACGTTTGTGATTTCTTCCGCCTTCTGACGGATGAAGCTTTCGCGCCAGGCTTCACATGCGCGACCTGCACATAAAATGCACAGGGGGAATGCCCCCCTATGCCCCTCCCTCTCTCTCTCTCCTACTCTATTTAAACTCCTCCATTCCCTTCTCCTCCCTACACAATCAGCTCTCTTCTCCCCCACAACAGCAACCTCCTCTCCCCCTTCTCTGCCAATTAGCCCTCCTCCATCCTACCATTTCAGCCCTCTCCCAGCCAGCTCCCAGTATCAGCAGCTTCATGCTAGCACCTCCTCATCAACCCCTACCAGCTGCTAGCCCTCCAGCAGCCAGCCAGCAAGCTGTCAGCTCCACCCTCAATCCCTACCAACCCCACAGCAGCTCCTCCTCAGCCTCTACTAGCTGCTAGCCCTCCAGCAGCCAGCCAGCAAGCTGCCAGCTCCTCCCTTAGCCCACAATAGCCAGTAAGTTGCTAGCTCCTCCTCAGCCCCTACCAACCTCTGGAAGCTAGCAATAGCCCCTGCTAGCCATCTAATAAGCTGCTATATGAGAATGTGAAAAAAATGACAAAATAGAAAAGAAGAATAAAAAAATCTTTAAAAATATATCACATCACTTTTAAAAAGGGCTAATCTAAATAAATATCGAGAACTTAAATGCACATTGAGCGAACTATCACTCATTTGAACTTAAGAAACAAAGGTACTAAATACTAGATAAGTATTACATTTTTATTGTATTTTTACTGCTTTGCTTATTTGTTTTGAGCCAAATTTCATTTAAAATTTGGTTGGTTGTTCGAAAGCAACGTGGTAACATTCATGGCTAGTCACTGGAAAAATGACATCAGTAATAGCATTCGTGGCTAATTACTGGAAAGAAGACATCAGTAATAGCATTCGTGGCTAGTTATTGGAAAAATGACATCAGTAATGATATTTGTGGCTAATTACTGGAAAAATGACATCAAGAATAATATTCATGGGTTGTTAATGGAAAAATGACATCAGTAACAACATTCATGGTGGGTTACTAGAAAAACGACATCAGTAACCTATATCTTTGGGAATATCTTTTGCAGGAAATTAATTATTTTATTTTGTGCGCTTTTACCTATTTATTTTTCTTGCATCTTTTTTGCAAATCGCATTCCTTCTATTATAAAATGTAATACTTCATTGCTTACTATAGTACTTAGAGTATTCTCTAATTACTGAGAATTTTAATCCCTATAATATTTTATGTACAATACCAGGTCATGTGCTTCTAAAAGAATATATGTAAGAACCCTAATGTAATAGCCCAAGATTGTTACTCAGCTTAATTTTAGCTTAATCACATCTTAATTATCATTCCATTAAATTCATCTAGTAATTAGAACAAATTCTTGAAATATTAGAGCGATTCGGAGGTCAATAGAATAATTAGAATATTTAATATATTTAATTAATTAGAGAATTGAGATATTTAAAATTTCCTCAAAATTAAGATTCGACTTCGCCATTGTGATTGTCACCCCCAAATTAGCTAGTGATGATATTTTGGGATTTTTCGGAGCGCGTTTATTAAATCTGAATTTTTAATAAATAAAAAATATAGAAAATAAATAAATATTATTTATTTAAAAATCCATTTTTTTCTTCCTACTTTTTTTCTCTGCGCCCGGCCCAGTCCTTCGCCTATAATCGGCACCTCCGATACCATTTGCACACAAGCAAGCTGAGGTCTCCCCTCTCTTTTCTCCCATAGGCCATGCCTCACACTCCTCCTCTCCTCCTCTTTTAAATGGCAGCCCCTAGCCCCTCCTCCCTCTATTTTTGCTCAGCTGAGGTCCCATCTTCCTCTTCCATTGGTGGTTGAAGAAGAAGAATGAGATTCTTCCTCTATTTTAGCAAGGTCAAAGGTACAATTTTGCTTACTCTTCATTGTGCTCTCTTCATGATTTATTAAAGTATTGTAAATGCCATTTCAATTAGTTGTTGTATGGAAGCCAGTTATGATCGTTGAGCCTCACTCGGACTTAATGAGTTTGATCGAAATTCAAGTTTTCCATTTAAAATTTCAGTCCAAAACTGTGTGATTTCTGTATACCTGTAGCTATTATTTTAATTTATGCTCGTTATAATGATTCGTTCATGCCAATTTTAGTATTAATGGAAAGGTCTCTGAATGACATTTCCATCGGTATATAGCACCACACGTGGGGTGCCCAAAATTGGGAGTATCTGAGTGCAAAAGTAGACCCGTCACGGTTGTCGTACAGGCGAAATCACCGCCGGGCGCTGCAACGCGCTGCAGTGCCCGAATCTCAGGTTGAATCTATCGTAGCGCTTCATAGCATGCTACCACGCGTCGCAGCACCTGAAATCACTGTAGTGTGCCGTATCATATAGATCTCTGGTTGGTCATGCCGTAGCGTGCCGTAGCCCATGAAAGCGCTGTAGCACGCCACAGCACTGCAACTTACCATAGCGCCTAAAAGTGCTGCAGCGCACCGTAGCATGCTACATGGCGCCGTAGCGCCTGGTTTTTAGCCAGAAGGCACCACAATGCGCCGTAGCATCCAAAAATGTCCGGAAGTTCCCAAAACTGTCCGGAATGGCCAAAATTTCATATTTTTTGCAATTTAGAGCCTATAGAACCCTAATTTGACTGAATCATATTAAGCTTTGTATGAAATTTTAGGTGAATTTCAAATTTTCCCTAAATGGCATGTGCTAAAATCTCTTATGTAATTACTTAAATATTTTTGTGCCAAATATTATTGTTAAAATCTTTGATTACTTGTATGATCAAGTAAAACTTAATAACTAAATTGTATGAAACTTAAGTGCTTTAAATTTGTAATCAAGTGCTAATTCTTTTTGTTTTAGTAATATTAAGCTTTGTATAAAATTGTAGGTGAATTTCAAATTTTCCCTAAATGGCATGTGCTAAAATCCCTTATGTAATTACTTAAATATTTTTGTGCCAAATACTATAGCTAAAATCTTTGATTACTTGTATGACCAAGTAGAACTTAATAACTAAATTGTATGAAACTTAAGTGCTTTAAATTTATAATCAAGTGCTAATCCTTTTTGTTTTAATAATATTAAGCTTTGTATGAAATTGTAGGAGAATTTCAAAATTTCCCTAAATGGCATGTGCTAAAATCCCTTATGTAATCACTTAAATATTTTTGTGCTAAATAGTAATGCTAAAATCTTTGATTGCTTGTATGACCATGTATAATTTAATAACCAAATTGTATGAAACTTAAGTGCTTTAAAATTGTAATCAAGTGCTAATTATTTTTCTTTTAGTAATATTAAGCTTTGTATGAAATTGTAGGTGAATTCCCAATTTTCCCTAAATGGCATATGCTAAAATCCCTTATGTAATTACTTAAATATTTTTGTGCCAAATACTAATGCTAAAATCTATGATTTCTTGTATGACCAAGTAGAACTTAATAACCAAATTGTATGAAACTTAAGTGCTTTAAATTTGTAATCAAGTACTAATCCTTTTTTATTTGATTTAAGATTTGATTAGCCTTAATTACTCATTATTTTAATCAATGTAATATTTATGTATGTTAGAGAACTTTAGTGCTGATTTGGATACCTTGATTTACTTAATTTGATATTAAACTATATTTAACCTAAGAACCTCAAGAACTTGATTAAGTAATTAATACTTAATCTAAAATTAAAATTACCTTTAATAATATACCCATAATATATTGATTTGTCATTAATATATAAATTAACTATTATTCTTAATTTTGGAAGGCTAGGAGTTAAACCATAACCTGTCTAATTAAGACCTAAACCCTTAATCACTTTAACAATCAATTTGATTGTAAGATAACTCAATTGACATGATTTTAATAATGCATATGATTTGACATTGATCTTAATTCATTGAATTAGAAGTGCTAGGATAAAAAAAGAACTTGTGTGATTATGTATCTGAACTTTAGATCTTTAATTTTCTCTTATATAAGACTCTTAACATAAAGTTAATTATAAAACTAAGTTGATTTATCATATGATCAAATCTTAATAAGACTCTTGATTATATCCCATAATTATAGTATATATATTGATCAGATAAGTTTACCTATCTAATTTGATCAAAACAAGCTTAATAAATAAAATTTATGAATTTTAGCATAGATGTTAGATATGTAAGATCTTGATGATCTTACATTAGGTTTTCTATGGTAATAATAATAGCCTTAACAAATATTAATATATTGTGGTAGGAAGGACTTATTGTGGCATCTTGAGGTAGGAACTTAGATAACCATTCTTAACCCTAGAAGCTTGATCTTAGATCCTTGTGGCAGAATCACCTAAAGTATTTAGAATGAGATTTCTCTAATGTGGTACTAACCTATATTGGGTGATCTTTTTGGTCGTATCCTTGGAACATTGTGTAGGATTCACCTCTTGTAGTCTAAACCGCATAGCCTTGGTGATCCTTATTGATTAAATAGTATTGACTAAACTCATATTATTAGTTGAGTACAGTACTGTATATTCATAGTGCTGGATCACTTCAGCAGTATTCAGGATTTGGTTGCTTCACTTTAATATAAGACTATATTTGTGTTCTATCTTGCGAGCTTAGTCGGATATAGTCCCACTTAGAATAAATCATTCAATCCAAAGAGTGTTATACTTAGTGACTTAAATACTTAATTTGAGATATAAACTGCAAACGGGCACTGCCTTCTATCAAAGTGCATTTTGATAAGTGCAGTTTTAACCAAATTAAGTATCCCAAGTACTCTTCTTAAGACACTAAGTTTGTTGAAAATCTAGATACTTAACATCTTAGTTTGAGATATAAATTGTGACCGAGTACTGCCTCCTATCGAAGTGCGCTTTGATAAGTACAATTTTAAAAAAATTGATTGTTAAACTCACCTTTCTTGGAAATATACTAAATATGTGTATACAACCTATCCAACTGATGATTTTAAGTAAAATTCTAAGTAAAGCAAATTATTAGAAGTAGAACTATGAGTCAGAATACATCTAGATGAATTCTGCACAATGGAGACATTTAATTGATTATCTGATTTTAAATTATTTTTTTGGATTTCTGAATTTAAGGCATGTAGTGTAGAGTCATGAGCATGAACACGAGCATGAACATGAGCATGAAGTATGAGTATTAGTGATGATTTATGGATTACGGAATATTGCATATATCAATCGGGGAATCAGGATAACTAGTACTGGATTCCTAACCGGATATATGTAGACATTGGCCCATACAATTCATACATGTTTAATGATATTTTGATTGCATATCAATTGCATTACGTATCATGCACATATCGATGCATGACTTCACTGACATACAACATAGCTTTACATGCTATTACTCAGTTTTAGATCATTTACTACCTTATTTACTTTCAGTATTCAGTTTATAATTCAGTTTTACTTTACTTTACTTCAGTTTTGTACAATATAATACTTTCAGTTGCATGTACAATATTTCTGTAGTTTTATTTTCATTATTTAAATGTTAAGTAAATAATTAGAACTGTTTAGCATAGTTTCGATGTGTTAGACTTATTGTCTGACTTATTGTCTAACACGTGGTACTTTTGGGATCTGGCAATTTACTAGATCCTGAGCAGTTGGAGCCGGGTCAGGAAGATGTTCAGGAGGAGTTTACGGAGCCATAGCAAATTTATTCTTCAGCTTTTACTATTTTAACTTAATTATTTTCCACTTCAGTATTTAGACTATATTATGTATTTCTATGAACTGGTTGTAATAACTCTGGGTGTATTTTCTTTTATGAGATGAATATTTTATTCTACTTTTGTGATAAATATTTCTATATATTTGCTTTAGCTTCTGCACTCTGTTTATATTACTTATACTTAGTATTATGATGTGATCAGCATACTGGAAATGCTGATATTTTATACATATATTGAACTTTTCATGTTGTATTTTAAATCCAATATATGTATTTGCCTAATACTTAGAATAAGGATACTACTCTTATTTTAAGTATTAGTTATTAACCCTTCTTTGGGGTTGAGTCAGCAGCCCTTCAAATGGGTTTTGTTTCAGCTATTCAGGAATATGAGAAATTCCTTCCCGAGTAGTGCATCGCTCCACCGTCAATTGATTACCTTTCTTTTCTTTGTGCGCGGCAAAGGGGCGGGGTGCTACACCTAATACTTAAAATGTTCAAACTGCTGACAGATCAACGATGTTGTTTTGTTTATATTTTATCTTTTTATTTTCACTTTTTTATAAGAAGTACGATGAAAAAATCTTGTAATATGAACTATTGAAATAAGTTTATAACATCTTTGGTTTTTTTTTATAGATGAATCCTCACATAGTTGGTATTTGATCCAAGTGTAAATATGGACACCTCTGCTGCAGAGACAAGAGATGATATGTCAACAGAGAGATTGAAGGAGGTGGAGAATACCCTGGCTGGGTGGGTATCTGCATCCAAGAACCGGATATTTGAATTAGAAAAAATGGTTAAGGAGCTAAAGGGGGTCTTGTTTGGGAGGGTATCCACGATAGAGTGGGAGATTTTGAGGAAGGATGACATGCAGAAACTTCAAGTCCTTTTGCTACAGGATGAGCTTCATGACTTGAAGAAGCTCATCAAAATTGGTGATGTGACAGCTTCTTCTTCCAAGGGGAATAGGAAAGCTAATGACCACCTTGCGTCCGCATTTAAGAGGAAGTCAACTAGGCCTAACTCCTCTGATTAGTAGGAAACTTAGTATATGATCTTGTATATATATCTTATAGAATCATGCAAACTCTTTTTGTATGCAAATCTTTTGTTAATGGAAATGTTTTGAAAAATAGGATATTATAAATGAAACTTCTTAAAACTAAATCTTAACTATCATTACTATTAATTATTGTGTATTCAGTAAATTACAACATCTTCTAAACTCAAGTTTATTAATCATCCCCAAACATATGGATTATGACGAAGGCTTCCTCTCAGTACCCATTGAAACCCTTGTTAAGACCACAATCTCTGTGTTTACAGCAGATAATAGAACAGATCATCTATTGGAAGCTGTTTTGCAAGCCCTTTCAAACTAAGTGAAAGCTTCTACCTCCTTGTTCGCACCAGAGCCCCCTCAAAGATTGCAGGTAGATGATGCTTTGCAAGCCTTCCTCAAACTCAATCCTCCTACCTTCAATGGCTCAGCCCGACCTATGGAATCCGAGGACTGGATTCAGGCTGTTGAAAGCAAATTAGATAGCTCGAAGTGTCATTCAAATGAGGAAGTTAGACTAGCAAAATATTTGCTAGAGGATGAAGCCAAGAGGTGGTGGAGAATCACGTATGAGACAACATTTGAAGGCATTAATTTGGAGAATATACAGTGGGCAGAGTTCATGGCCGCATTTAGAAGCCGCTACATTCCTCATTATGCCTAGAGGATACTTGAGAGCAAATTTATAAAAGTGGCTCAGGGCGACTAATCTGTGGCAGCTTACGAGATGAAGTTCACAAAACTCTCTCATTATGCACTGAAGCTGGTAGACTGTGAAGCTTTGAGATGCAGTAGGTTCTTAATGGGTTTAAAAGATAGCATTCGAACCAACCTAATTTCTTTGAGGCATACAAAATTTATCAATCTCTTGGACAGTGTAACAATGCTTGAGCATAACGAGCAAGTGATTGCAGAAATACTTGGAAAAAGGCCAATCACATCTGTGAGGGACCAGGAGATCTACAAGCGTCCTCATTATCCTCCTCCAGCCAAAGCATATCAATTATCCGCAAAAGCCCCCAATACCAATGAAGGTGTGGTTTGTAATCAACCTCACCCAATTGGTAGATGCTACCATGGGCAAGATTGCTGTTTTATCTGTGGGCGCTCCGGTCATGGTTATCGTCATTGTATCACCAAGAAGACAATAGACGGAGATGTTATCCCGGGGGCAAGAACTGCCTAAGGACAAAACTCAACCCCAGCAGCCCCCGCCAGTAACCAACGAAGAGGAGGTGCTCCTAGGCAAGTTGCAATAATGATAACACCTGCCCAAAGGAATTGTCAGACCCCTCGGGCCACCGTTCCAGCAAGGATGTACACCCTTACTCATGTCATGGCACCTGATGACAACGACGTAGTATCAGGTACATCTCTTTCCATACTTAAGTTTTTTCATATTTGCATACCTTTATGTTAATCATTTCCTTTTCAAATTAAGCACCATTCAAATAAATTGTAAGCCTTTTAATATCTTGTTTGATACGGGAGCGCGCCACTCCTTTATTTAAAATAGTTGTGCTAAGATTCTAAATATTTTGTGTTGCCATTTGGCCAACACTCTAAAGATCAAATTGCCCTTCGGTGCCACTATGAGCACTCAGTAGTTTTGCGTTTGTAATATTTCAATCAATGATTAGGTTTACGAGGATACTCTATAAATTTTCCCTATAACAAACTTTGATATCATTTTAGGAATTGATTGGTTAAGTATGCATGAAGCAGTCATTGATTGTCAGAAAAAAAATATTTCTTTTAAGAAAGAAAGGAAACTGAAAGTATTCATATGTACATTAGGTGTTAACGCTTCTCTAATTAGCGCACTCAAGGCAGAGAAGTTAATATGTAAGGGATGCAAGGCCTACCTAGTCTCTATGATAAATAAGCCAGAAGAAGACATCTCTTTATCAAAAACCATAGTAGTAAGGGATTTTCATGATGTCTTCCATGACAAGCTCCTTGATCTACTTCCAATAAGGGAAGTAGATTTTTCTATTGAATTAGTACCTGGGTCGCAGCCTCTGTATAAAGCACCTTACCGTCTATCCCCAGAAGAACTGCAAGAATTTCACGGGCAATTGCAGGACATAATGGAAAAGGGTCTTATTAAACCGAGCACGTCATCATGGGGAGCTCCAGTTCTTTTTGTAATGAAAAATGATGGATCAATGCGCTTGTGCATTGACTACTAGGAATTTAACAAGATAACAATAAAAAATAAGTATAAGTTGCCTAGAATAAACGATCTATTCGATCAACTCGCTAGGTGTAACAACCCAAGGTTGTTACCCAGCTTAATCGTATCGTAATTATCATCCCATTAAGTTCATTTGGTTATTAGAACCAAAACCTGAAAGTTTGGAGCAACTCGGAGCTCAATCAATTATTTTGGAATATTTTAATTTTTAAATAATTAGAAAATTGAGGTAATTATTTTGACCTCTAAATCGAAATCTGACTTCGTTGTTGTGATTGTCACCCCCAAATTAGCTAGGGGTGATGTTTTGGACGCATTTGGAAGTCATCAGATTTTCGCGAATATTTTGATATAATTAAATACCCTGAAAACTAGCATAATTAAATAATCATCGGAATCGAAATCTGACTTCGCCGTTGAATTTCTCACCCCCAAATTAGCTAGGGGCGAATTTTCGGAAATTTTCGGAGCACGTTTCAAAAATCCAAATTTTTGAATAATTAGAGAAAATAAATAAATGATTATCTACTCCTAAATTTGCAATTTCCCCTATTTTCTATTGCCTTGGCTGACAGCCCCCTTGCAAATTTCGGCTGGCCATCCCTTAGCTATGCCACCCGTAGATCAAGCATGATGGCCTCTCTCCCTAGGGACATGATGGCTCCCTACTCCCCTACTCCATCCTCCCCCTTCTCCTTTATTAAGGAGGAGCACAGCCGCTTCTTTGGCTTGTTGATGCTTTCTCATCCTTTCCTCTATTGATGCTCTTGTGTTGAAGAAGAAGAAGTTTAGCTCACCTCCAAGCTTTCCAAGTCTTCATCCTCCTTCTCTCATAAGGTTAAAGGTACCAATTTGTTCCTCTCCTTGTCTCTTTCATATTACTACAATGCTTGAATGTATCTTTAGAAGTCTATAAATATGTATGGAAGCTATTAAGGCTCAATGAGGTAGCTCATTTATTCGAAAAATGCATGCTCTGTTTTCATTCATTTTGTATACCTTGTCCTTTATCCATATTTTTATATAGCTAGGATGCTCCATTTGTACCGATTTTAGTATCGATGAAAAGATATTAGAAAGACCATTCCATTGATATATGTCACTACTCATGGAATGCTCTATATTGGGAGTATTTGAGCTCGAAAGTAACCCTTACAGGTTTCATCCAAGCGAAAAATACCGTCTGGCGTTGCAGCGCCCAAGATTGCAAAATGGACTGTTGCAGCGGGCTGCAGCGGTATTTCGGCAAAACCTTGTAAAATTAATTATCAAATCGTAAATCGCAAGTTGGACCGCTGCAGCGTGTCATATCGCGCTGTAGCGGGCTGTAGAGAAATTTCGGGAAAACTTTAAGAAATGTCAAAAATAAATTAATTAAACAATTATCTCGCAAGTTGGTCCGCTGCTGTGCGCAGCAGCGCGCCGCAGCAGGCCGCAGCGCTGAGAGTGCTACCTCGCGCCGCAGCGCTAACAGCGCCACCGCGCTAAAACCGCCACAGCGCGCTACCGTGCCAGAAGCGCTGCAGCGTGCTAGAGTGCGCCCAAGCACGCTGTAGCGCCCAAATTTGCAAAAATTGCCTAGATTTTTGTAAAAGTACCCAGTTTTGGCTGAAATGGTCAAAACTTCACTGTTTTTACATTTTAAGGTCCCTAGGACCCTAGTGGTCTCAGTTAAGATTGAACATTGCATAAAATTCTATGTTGAAATTAAATTTGAAGCTTTATCACATTTATCAAGTGCTCCAAACTTAGCATGTACTTTAAATATATTATGCAAATTGCTAGATAATAGAATCCCCAAATGTTTGAACTAAATAAGTATATCTCAACAACCAAATGGCATGAAATCTAGGTCTTTTAGATTTGTAATCAAATACTAATCCATTTATTTTGATTTAGAATTTGATTAGTATTAATTACTTTTTATTTTATGTCATCTTTTCATTTTTATACTTCTATGATTCAATGATGTATGTTAGAGAATCTAAACTTTTATTTGGACACCTAATTGTGTATCATTAACATTAAAATATATTTAAATATAAGAATCTTGCTAACTTGATTAAGTATATGATACTTGATCTAAACCTAAAGTTTGACATCAATAATATACTAATAATACATTGATTTGTCATTTACCTATAAATTAACCTTTGGTCTTAATGATATAAGGGTTAGGGGTTAAATCCTAACTTATCTTAATTAAGATATAAAGCTTAATCACTTAATCAATTAACTTGATTGGAAGATAATTTAATTGATATTATTCTAATAATGCATCTGATTTCGTATTGATCTTAAATCATTAAATTAGAAGTGCTAAGATTAATATCAAATATGTGTGATTGAATCATCTGAATTTAAACTTTAGATCTTTGATTTTCTCTTATATAAAACTATTAGCATAAGATGAAAATAAAAATTGTAATGATTTGTGAAATGATCTAACTCTACTAAGATCTTTGATTTCATCTCATGATTATAGAATAAGAAAGGATTAGATGGATTTTATTCATATGATCTGATCACTTTAATCCAAAACTAATAAGTAAACCTTGAATGTTAGCTTAAAAGTAGAAAAGTGAGATCTTTAAGGGTATTGCTATAAAATCATTATTGAAATATTTAAAGACCTTAATTATTGATACCTTGAGGTAGGAAGAACTTTTGTAACTCTTTGAGGTAGAAGCTTAGATGATCCTTCATAACTTTAGAAGTTGAACTTGATACCTTGTGGTATGAATCACCTAAAGTACTTAGAATATGACTTATTCCTTGTTGTAGTAACCCATGTTGAGCAATTATTTGATCACATCCTTGGAACCTTGTGTATGATACACTTACTTAGAGTAAGGATTAATAAATTTGATAAATCCTTGTTGATTAAATAGAATCTCCTGAACTCAGATTATTGGTTGGGTATATTATGGTATACCCATATTACTGGATTATTTTAGTAGTATTCAGGATTGGTTGATTCACTCCAATGTGAACTTATGACTAGGTGCTATCCTGAGGGATTAGACGAATACAATCCCATTATAGTAAATCTTCCAAGACTAAGAGTGTTATAATTAGTAAACAAGATCCTTAGTTTGAGATATAAATTGCGACTGGGTTCTGCCTCCTATTGTAGTGCGCTTTGATAAGTGCAGTTTATGCAAACTAAGTATCCCAAGTCACTTTACGTAGAACACTAAGTATGCTTAGAATTAGGTCATTTAAAGGCTTAGCTTGAGATGTAAATTGTGACCGGGTTCTGCCTCCTATTATAGTGCGCTTCGATAAGTGCAGTTTAAACAAGCTACTGTGACCGGGTTCTGCCTCCTATCGTAGTGCGCTTCGATAAGTGCAGTTTAAATAAGCTAAGGGTTAAATCCACCTTTCTTGTAAACATACTAAATATGTGTATATATTCATCCCAGTTAATGATTTTAAGTAAACTCTCAACTTTAACCAATTATTGGGTTAGAATTTAGGAGTCAGAATCCTTTTAGTAGGATTCTGCACAATGGAGATATCGAATTCATTATCGGATTTCAAAGTATTTTTTGGATTTTTGGATTTATCTAATGTAGTTAGAAGCATGAGCATGAGCATAAGTATGATGTATGAGTATCAGTAATGATTTATGAGTTATGGAAAGTTACATACATTGACTGGGGCATTTCAGAATGCATCGGCATTACAGTATACGGTATTCCCAACTGGATGTATGTATACATTGGACCGTACTACTCATAGCAATTCAGTAATATTTTGGTTGCATATCAGCAGCACACAGTATTATGGCATATTCAGATTCATAATTTTAGTGACATACAACATAGTTTTACATATGATTACTCAATTTCAAATTCATTTCTATTTTAGTTTATTTTTAGTATTCAGTATAGTTCAGCTTTACTTTACTTTACTTCAGTTTTATACAGTTTTATACAATTTTATGCTTTCAGTTATCTTTACAGTATTTCTACAGATTTGATCGCATTATGTAAATGTTAGATGAATAACTAGAACTATTTAGACTAGTTTCGATGTGTTAAACTTATTGTTTAACACTGGGTACTTTTGGGATCCGGCAATTTGCCAGATCCTGAGCAGTATATTGAGTCAGGTCAGGAGGATACTCAGGAGATTCAGGATGAGCCCGTGGAGCATTAGTGGACTTTTTAAATTTCATTTTTCAACTTAGTATTTACAGTTCAGCACTTAGCTCTATGACTGTTATTCAGTAATTGTTTGCAATAATTCTGGATGTATTTTCTTTTCTTTTCTGAGACAAATGTATCCATACAACTTCTGTGATGAATATTTTTAGATGTTTACTTTAAGCTTCTGCACTCTATTATATACTATTTATACTTAGTATTGTGATGTGATCAATATACTGGAAATACTGATATCTTATACATATATCGGATTCCTATTGTATTATAAATCTAATATATGTATTTATCTAATACTTAGGATAATGATACTACTCTTATCTTAAGTATTAGCTCTCAACCCTCCTTGAGGTTGAGTCAGCAGCCCTTCAGATGGACTTAGTTTTCAGCTATTCGGGGAGACGAGATTCCTCCCCGAGTGACGCGCCGCTCCGCCGCCGAAATTGATTATAACTGTCTCTTTTGCGCGCGGCGACGGGGCGGGGCGCTACACTAGGGCAGAAGTCTTCTCCAAAGTAGATATACGATCAGGATATCATCAAGTTCGAGTGCGAGAAGAAGACATTCAAAAAATAGTATTTAGAACTCGTTACAGATATTTCGAATTTTTGGTAATGTCATTTGGATTAACCGATGCTCCATCAGTCTTCATGGATTTAATGCAGCGAGTTTTTAGACCCTTCCTGGACAAATTTGCGATCATGTTTTTTGACGACATCTAGATTTACTCCAAAAGTAGAGAGGATCATGAGAATCACCTAAAACTCGTTTTGAGCATATTAAGGGAACATCATTTGTTTGCAAAATTTGCAAAATGTGAATTTTGGTTGAAGTTTGTTGCTTTTCTATGTCATGTGAATAGTGCTAAAGGGATACAAGTTGATCAGAATAAGATAAGCACCACTAAAAATTGGCCACAACCGTCTTATGTGACCGAGATTCATAATTTTTTGGGTCTAGCAGGCTACTATCAAAATTTTGTTAATGGATTTTCACTATTAGCCTCAACTCTTTTGTTTGGAGTCAAGATTGCGAGCAAGCATTCTAAAAATTGAAAGAATTGCTAACTGTCACACCCGCCCTGATCTTACCACAAGAGGGGATTAATTTTTAGGTGTTCACTCATGCGTCCAACATTGGCTTGAGATGCGTCTTAATGCAAGAAGGGAAGGTAATTCCTATGCCTCAAGGCAATTAAAGAAGCACGAAAAGAATTATTCAGTTCATGATCTGGAGTTAGCATTGATCATTTTTTCCTTAAAATTTTGGAGACACTACTTATATGGGGTACGATGTGAAATTTTTACCAACCACCAAAGCCTAAAGTATATTTTTACCCAGAAACAACTGAACTGTAGGAAAAAAAGATGGCTTGAATTAATCTGCGATTATGATCTTAGTATTACGTATCACCATGGAAAAGCCAATCTTGTCGCTGATGCCTCAGCAGAAAAGTGTCGCTAAACAAGTTAATCATGGAAAACCCCTTGATGGAAGAATTATATAAGTTTGGGATAAGGCCCATTTCCGGCAAGCAACTAAATGATCTACTTCAAATAAGTACCGCCGAACCTACACTTCTACAACAAATTTATATCGCTCAAGAACAAGACTCGATGTATTCAAATCTAAAGAAGGACATAGAAAATGGATGTCGATCGGACTTACAACTACAGCAAAGGATTTATATTTAGCACGGGAAAAGAGTTCGGGTCCTTAATAACGCATCCATTTGAAACCAGATACTAGGTGGAGCTCACAACTCGGGATATTCAGTTCATCATGGAAATAACAAAATGTATCAAGATTTAAGGGGAGTATTTTGGTGGCCATGACTTAAAAGAAGTGTTGCTGAGTTTATTGCTAAGTGCCACATGTGCTACTTAGTAAAAGATGAGCATCAAAAACTAGGTGGACTCTTGCACTCATTAGAGATTCTGGAATGGAAATGGTCAGACATTTCTATGAACTTTATAATGGTAATACTCAAGAGTCATTTAGGAGCAGATGCAATTTGAGAAATAGTTGACCGATTGACTAAATCTGCTCATTTTATTCCTATCAAGCAAATAGGCACCATTGAAAGGTTAACCAAACTCTATATCAGAGAAATAATCAGACTTCATGAGATTCCAAAAGTTATAGTCTCGAATCGAGATAGTAGATTTACATCCCAATTTTGGCAAGCGGTACATCGCAATCTAGGAACCGTGCTAGCTCTAAGCACCGCCTTCCACCCACAGACAGACGGGCAAACTGAAAGAGTTAATCAAATACTCGAAGATCTACTGGGTTGAGTATTCTAGATTTTGGTGGTAATTGAGAAAAGAACATACCTTTAATCGAATTTGTGTATAATAATAGCCACCAAGTAAGTATTAGAATGGCCCCTTATGAAGCTTTATATGGAAGAAAGTGCAGTACTCCACTAGCCTGGACATAAGTTGGAGATGTTCAAATTTATGGCTCGGAGTTGATTGAAGAAACAAATGAAAAGATAAGGCAAATCAAGAGACGAATTGCGACAGCCCAAGACCGACAAAAGAAGTATCACGACGCCAAACATCAGATGCTAGAATTTTATGTTGGTGATCATGCCTATCTAAAGGTTAGCCCGATAAAGGGTGTTCGTCGCTTAAGAATACTATTTAAAAGCTGCTTGAGAAGTTTCATCAAATTCTGAGCGCCGATTTTCTCGTGGTTAATTTTTGAAGTTCTTAAACTCAAAAATTAATAAAAAATGAAATATTACTTCGAATCGAAAATTTTCGGCGCGATGGTGTTCGTTATGTCATAACACAACATGGTGTCAAGTTTTATTATATTTGGATGCCAAACGAAGGAAAAATACAATTAATTTAAGCTTAAGTAATTTTAAAATTTCCTTTAAAAATCCTTCTCCTCGCCGCCCCCCCCCCCCTCCGATCCCAAAATCGCACGTTTGTGATTTCTTCCGCCTTCTAGATGAAGAAGCTTTGCATGCGCGACCTGTGCATAGAATGCGCATAGTGAATGTCCCCCTCCGCCCCCTCCCTCTCCCTCCTCTTTTGAACTCCTCCATTCCCTCCTTCTCCTCCCCACACAACCAACTCTCTTCTCCCCCACAGTAGCAATCTCCCCTCTCCCTTCTTTGCCAACTAGCCCTCCTCCCTCCTGCCATTCCAGCCCTCTCCCAACCAGCTCCCAACAACAGCAGCTCTCATCTATCCCCTCCTCCTCAGCCCATACTAGCAGCCAGCTCCTCCCTCAGTCCCTACCAGCCCCACAACAGCTCCTCCTCAGCCCCTACCAGCTGCCAGCCCTCCAGTAGCCAGCCAGCAAGCTTCTAGCTTCTCCCTCAGTCCCTACCAGCCCCACACTAGCTCCTCCTCGGCCCCTACCAGATGCCAGCCATCCAGCAAGCTGCCAGCTCCTCCCTCAGTCCCTATCAGCCCCACATCAACTCCTCGCTCAGCCCACAGCAGCCAGCAAGCTGTCAGCTCCTCCTCAGCCTCTAACAGCTAGCAACAGCCCCTTTCAGCCAGCCAACAAGCTGTCGGCCACTCAGTAGCTGCTGCAGCCAGCCTCTTGCTGCTGCCACCTCGGCCAGCTGTCCGGCCACCCATTTCGACCTCTTTCTATTTCTTTTCAACGATCCTAATCTAGAAGGTAAGAGATAGAAAAGAAGAGAAAAAAATATATTTGTTATTTCATTCTATGTGCTTAATAAATTATTAGTATGATAATAATGATAATAGTATTATCATCTCAAATACATCATTCATATTATCATAATAGATAATAGTGAAAATACAATAAGATGTCTATTATTTCTAATTTCAATTCAATCATTTCTATTTTGATTTTATCTTTCGTACATTATATTATTACATCAAGTGACTTAATAAAATACAGAATTCTATCATTATGAGAATGTGAAAGAAAAGACAGAATAAAAAAGAAGAATATAAAAATCTTTTAAAATATAACACATCACTTTTAAAAAGGGCTAATTCAAGGAAATATCGAGAACATAAATGTAGATTGAGCGAACTGTCACTCATTCGAACATAAGAAAAAATGTACCAAATACATGACAATTATTACATTTTTATTGTATTTTTACTACTTCGCTTATTTGCTTTGAGCCAAATTTTATTTGAAGCTTGGTTAGTTGTTCGGAACAATTGTGACAATATTTGTGGCTAGTTACTGAAAAAATGACATCAGTAACAGCATTGATGGCTAATTATTGGAAATAAGACATCAGTAATAACATTCGTTGCTAATTACTGGAAAAATGACATCAGTAACGACATTCATGGCTAATTACTGGAAAAATGACATCAATAATAGTATTCGTGAGTTGTTATTGAAACAATGACATTAGTAACAACATTCGTGGTGGGTTACTGGAAAAACGACATCAATAACCCACATCTTTGAGCTAATATATTTTGCAGAAAATTAATTATTTTATTTTGTGCGCTTTTACCTCATTATTTTTCCTGCATCTTTTTCGCAAATCGCATCACTGCTATTATAAAATGTAATACTTCATTGCTTACTGCAGTACAGTACTTAAAGTATTCTCTAATTATTACGAATTCCAATCCAGGTATTATTTTATGTACAATACTAACTCAGGTGCTTCTTGAAGAATATACACAAGAACCCTAATGTTTAAAATGTTCAAACTACTGATAGATTCACGGCAATATTTTGTTTATCTTTTTATTTTCACGTTTGTACGAGTAGTACGATGTAAAGATCTTGTAATATAAACTATTGAAATAAATGAATAATATATTTAGTTTTTTTATGTCTCTTTTCTTTCTCAAATTGCTCAATATGATCATGCAGTATGTGAACACCCGAACCTCGGACTATCACAGCTTGTGTAATACAAACTAAGCCTATAGATAAGATGTCTAGACTCATACCTAATTAAGGTCAAACCAGACTTAATAGAATCTAAATTCGTACTTGAACCATACTAGGAAATTTTCTGCAGTCTAGAAGAATTTGAGCAAACTTGAATCATATCACCATTTGACATAGAAGGATTTAAGGTAGCATACATTAAGGTATGTTAATAGATAGTGGATTAGTTTATTTCCAGAAAACCTTTATAACATATAAAATATTATTAAAGATAGATGTAATATAATTACTTAAGTAAAGAGGTTCATTAGATCATATAATAAGTCTCATATAAAACCAGTAAATATATATAAAATGAAATCAAACAAACCTAAATGTTAAATGTGCAAGCCTGGTGAAGCTTGGGATGAATCTAGGGTGGTGTGCCAGCTTAAACCCCTCAATATGATATATAATTTTTTCACAAGACACCCAAGTTTCTAATGGAGATATAGAAGGCAGTGGATTTGCACATGAAGTAAGAAAATAAGGAGAATAGATCTAAATTAATTAAGTAAAACTATATATAGTGTTGAGATGCCAAAGAGCAAAAAACAACTGCTAATCATCGAATGGCTAGTATAAGTCGATTTAACAAAAATCTATGTCTGTAATGCCAATATGTTTAAGACTAATCAATGCCTATAATGGTACAAACCTTGTCATTACCTGCATACCTTGCGACTCGATATCCAAGTGAGATTAACACAGAAAAATGAACTCAGTATAGGAAGCAATGACTGAAGTACCCATTGAGTAATATGAAGACCTAAAATTGTACTTAAAAAGCATAGTAGAACTTCTAAGACAATATCTAATAAGCTTAAAATAATGATAATTTTTCAAATACATCAACCATTATATACAAACTTTGAGTACAATGGAATGTTGTGTTTGGCTGCAATTAATACTGTAAGAATATTTTCTTGTATTTCTAAAACTATTCAATTCAGATTGAATTAAGCTTTTAAGAAATAGTTTTTTATATCCCTCCCATATTTAAAATTAATATTTAATCATCAATTATATTTTATTTTAAACTATGATTGGCCTTAAAAAACTCTCAAATTCTGAATAATAAATGTTATTTGTAATTATCTATTATATATTATTTGAATTTAATTATCCTTAAAAGCATATCATGAATTTAATCTTTCAAAGACAAATTACACAATAAAAATAACATTTAATGACTAAATCTAATGTTAGAACAGGGCAGTATCTAAACACAATTAATGACTAAATCTAATGTTAAACATTTATTAATCAAAAGAACTGAGACATCAAAGGAGAGTAAAGAAGCACTTCCATTTATGATAACATAAAAAGCAACAACTGAATTAATCGAACATTTAAGTGATCAATTCAAGATTCAAATTTCAACTTTCACATAATTGATTCATTGATAAACTCAAAATTTTTAAAGTAAAACAAGCAATTAGCACAAAATTACAGTACAGAGAAATTAATCACTAGGAAAAGAAAATGACAAGGTTAAGCCGCTCTAATCCCCTAAATTAATATATAAAGGTGGATTATGACGGAGAAAAATAATATAAAATTACAAATATACCATCCAAACAAGATAAACTAAGAAATAGTTTTTCACTTGTAAGATACAGTTGGCCGGAAGATTCTCAAATTTCATCGTCGGCAGCAGTTCACTTCCCTTCACCAAAGGTAAAGAAAAAAAAAATTACAGCATTCAAAGCACTCAGAGATCAGAGAACACTGTATTTCCTGCAGAAACAACAGGTCGAGAGATGAGAGGAAGAGAGAATAAAAGGCAGGTGGAAGCACTTCACATACTCAGATCGTCCAGCTTTATTTCAGAAGCACTGTCCCCAGATTTGATGAGGCGAACCTTGCCTGAAAAAGATCGAAGTTATATATATCATACTTGTAAAACTAGGTTTAGTCATTATATGGCATTTCATCCAAATTTGGATGATGTGAATAGTGTTGTGGATTCGTGGTTAGAGCCCTAGAATTTACACCCTTGACACGTCAAGAGTTTAAAAATCTCATTAGCCACACAAGTCAATTTCTTAAAGTGAATAGTGTAGTGGCCCAACGGTTGAAACCCGAGAGTATAAATATCACCGGCCACACATACTTGCCTTATTTAAGACTCAACTTTTTTAAGTAAATAGTGTTGTAGCTCAATAGTTAAAACCCTAAAACTTAAACTTGACATACTAAGAGTTCAAATATCACATGTCAAACATATCTGCCAAACAAATTTACCTTATTGAGGCTCAACTTCTTAAAGAAAAAAAAACGGGTCACTAAAAATGTATTAAAATTTGGGAAAGATATGCATAACATAGAAAATGTAATGCAATATATGTAAATATATATCTATCCATATCCATGTACAAATGGTAGATAACTGCATTTTATTTCCACATCCTCACCAGCAGTTTGGGTCACATCAACTAAGATTATAGCACGCTAAATAAAAAGGTGGTGCAAATTTTAGTCTTTTAATACTCCTTAATCAAAGCTGTTAGGAAAATTTGGTCTATAGTGAATGATGGATGACAACAAAATGCAATAATATAATGTATGAAGGTTATGATGCTCCATTATCTAATCGCCAGTTGCTTCCGTTCCACTTCTCTATTTACCAGAAGCATATCAATAACTGGGAAAAAATTATTAAAACATACAATTTTGAATTTAAAATGAAAAAATAGAACATTTTAATTTTTTAATAAATGCAAGAGAATTTTTAAATTTTAAGTGTTTTATTTTTAAATTTATTAAATGAGCTAGCACAAAAGCTGAGTCGAATTAGGGTTTTTTGTAAATATGAAAAATTAGGTAGGTGTTACAAATATATAAAACTTGCTATATATATATAAGCAAGTACTCGTAAGTAAAATTTTAATAAATCAAATTAGCAAGCAACGTACCATCACGACGAACACAAATTTCCGGCACATTTTTAACCTGACCAGTGATGGTGTCATTATAAACTCTAACTTCAATATCACCCTCAACATAAACAGAAGAGCTGCAGTAGAAAGTATGAGCAGCAGATCACTATCATATAACACTAAACCTAAAACAAGAGATCAGATTACTCTCCACAAAAACTTTTTTTTTTGTAAAAAGTGACAAAAAGCATAGGTTTTGATTGGCCAGCAATTCAACGCATACTTCTTTATCAGTTGCTGAACAGCATAAGTCCCAAGTATCTGGTTATGCACAGTAACTCGATGCCACTGAGCAGGCCTTGGCAAACTTTCATTCCCCACAAGCCTTTGGTCGAACATACCGCCAGTACCGACAGTAAATATGGTGATAGTGTTTCCATTCCTCAACATTTTTTGCACGGGCACCTGCCCAATTTTTCCGCAAATAATAGCCTGGACGAAAAAATAGAAGAATAAACATCCTTATTATTAAATGGAGCCCCCATTCATATCAAGATATATCAATGGCATGCAATGATATCAGCACCCTATGCACGCCCCGAAACCCCCAGCCTTTAGTGGGGTTGACGCCTTGGGGCTCTGATCCCTTATGGTCATATAAGAAATCATCATCCATTATTTCATTCTTCCCAACCTCATCGGATGTTGCTGTGGAAAGGTACAGCCTAGGCCCTCCTTGCATGGCTGGAAAGAACACAGCAGTAAAGCTTAATGTAACAAGCAAGCACAATAATACATTACATATGCAACGTCTAAATTTTCTTGTTTACATACAAGCCACGCAAATATTAGCATTGCTTCAGAAACACCATCCCACCAAGATCATGCCCTAACCATTAAAAGTGAACATATTCTATGCCATGCATGGCTTAAGGCTGGGTCTTGGGTGTCAGTTGTGTTTAAAGCTTGAGTGTTAAACAAGTGATTACAAGATATCCATGTTAGGCCTACAACTGTTGTAATATAAGATGAACAGTATATGAATGAAACTAGAGAAATATACCAATCGGAGACCTGTGCTGCATTAAAGAACTCAAGCAATTGAAAAATCTTCCCCTCAGTGAAGCCATTCTACAAATTCACCTGTAGAAACTCCTGATGAAAACAATATGCATCTTATAAAATTTTTGCAGCATATCATCAAAATGGCAATAAAATTAATGTGCAGATTACATACATAACACTGAAATTTTATATTTGTAGAATGAAGGCTCTCTCACAACCATTTCTAAAGATTACACGCATTTCAAAGAGCAAGGAAAAACTCTTACCTCTATTTTTCCATTTTATAAAAAGTATAGCGATTTAATAGCAAAACACATTAAAGGCACGGGTCAATAGTTCATTTCTTAAGGGTGGATTACAATTTCGTAAACAAGCATATTCTGGTTGTCATGCATGTAATTATCCCAAATTTAAAAAAATATAAGCCTTGCACAGGCACAGCATTTTTCTTAAATCTATCGCAAGCAGCAGCATTTAAAGTGACAAAAAGTCAATCAACAAGCGATTGGATAGGAAAGTATTCTGACAACATGCTCCTTACACCTCACAAATGCCCCGAACTTCTTAAAAAATAGTGACAGGGCCTTTTTGGTAAAGGATTCACATATAAAAGTGCATGAACAAATTCTTAAATTTCATATGATTTGTCACTTTATTCACTCACTGCTTTTGAGAGATTTAGGGGAAGGCTTTAAGATTTAGGTGAAATTTACAAACAGAGAGACCCTGCTGTAATGGATTCAGTTCATTAATTCATAATGTCTGTACTGGCGATGATCCCCAGCTATCAAATGTTGGTTACACCGATTCCAGACTCCTGCCTCTTGGACATCGAGGCTATCTTCCGTGAGTTCCTATGGGAAAGAGCGGGGGGGGGGGGGGGTCGTAGTTTGCACTACGTGAGGTGGCAGGTCTGTCGACCACTTGAGCACGGAGGACTTGGGATCCGAGACCTTCGTCTGTGGAGAACTGTCTTAGCAGCCCGACATACTCTCAATTTTGTCAGCAGAGAGGATCTCCTATGGGTGAGAGCCATGGAGTTTCGATATCGCCACCGAGGTGAGGATTTTACTGTGCAGAGGATAGACTCAGAAGTCTGGAAAGTTCTGGGCTACGACTGGCCAGTTGTGCAAAGGCATACCTAGCTTGAGGATGGGACACTTCAGTGGCAGATGAACAACTTTTCTGTGAGCAGAGCCAGTCAGCTATACCGGCTGGAGGGAGACGGGCGACCGTGGCAATTTGTGGCCATGTGGGAGATGGCCCTAGCCCCAGAGAGGCTTGTTTCATGTGGCAACTACTCAGAGATGTCATCCCGACATGGTGCTGATTACATAGACGAAGGCTCACTTAGATGACAACTTGTGTTCGGGTCGTGCCTCGAACGAGGACAGGGATCACTTTGTTGTGCATTGCAGCTACACGAGGGCCATTATGGAGATTTTTGTTCGTTGGGGCTTGCTCCCGGCCACACTTACTTCTGGGACCAGTTTACCGCGCTGTTCTCGAATGCCTCTGCTAGGTATTTCTATAGCCTCAGATTTTTATTCATTGTTTCTATAACCTCAGTATTTTAATATGCAACTTTCTGTAGCCTTTTGAAATTTGTGTACTCATTAGTTTATAGAAAAATATTACTTAGCTCCCAAATATCTCCCAAAAAGTATGGATGACTAGGATTTAAGATTTAAAAAATATATTTTTATGGGCCCCACAAGCAAAAGTGGATTTAATAAAAAAATTTATTTCACTTAACTTCCTAAATCCTAGCCATCAATATATTTTGGGAGATATTTGGGAGCCATGTAGCAATACTCTAGTTTATAATACTTCCAACTTCTTTGACTTAGGTGTCACTTGAGAAATTTAGCTATATTTGGTAGAAGGAACTTTCAATAATATTAGTTTATTATAAATAACGGCTCAAAATAGAATTACAAAAAAAAACTTAAGCACTCATTTTGAGGTAAACGGTAACCTATAAAAAATATATATAAATGCAAATAAAAACCTAATCTGTGCAGCTTGATTGTACTAAAGGGTGTATACAATTAAAGTTGAACTCCAATCACCATCAACTGGAGACAGCTGGGACTCTTTAATTTAAGCTCAAGTTGAGATTTATTGCAGAACATAAACTCAGCTCATCAATTGGCTCAAGCTCATCAAGTAGCATACAAGCATTTGACAAGTTGAGGTTGTGAAATAGAGACAGAAGAAATGATTGAAAACAAGTATCATGTCAGCCCTCCAAAGCTAGGTAAAATTAAAGGTGCAAGTGAATTGAATCAACTAATGATGCCTGAGATTGGTTTGTTTATGAGCTAGAATCTTACAAGTCATGTTCGTGTGGTAAGCCAAGACTGACTTATAAATAAAATTGTATTCAAGCAGTAGAAAACTTAGCTCAACATATAGCAAGAAAACTAGCTTAGGGTTGAACTGCACAGAAGGTTTTTCTAAGCTATTATCATTATATTGAAACAATTTAGAAAGGCATTATTTCATTACAAAGCAAAAAAACAAAGCATTTCCATATTTCCAGTTTTATTAGTCTTTTCAACATCTCTAAATTTTTATGCTGAATTGACCAAACACACCCCTCATCCCTGACCTCAGAACCCTTCCTTACGAAGGTCATTCGCTCTCTCATGACTGGCAAACAATGAGCGCCTTTCTTTCTCCTGGCCTGATCACTGGTGTCGATGCCCTCATAGTTATAAATTCATATGTAAGCTTCATCTCCATCTTATTCTCATTTGCAAGTCCCTAGTCACACCATGCCCTGTAGGAACTCAATGAGCTACTCATCATGTACAAGCATCTTGACAACTCAATTTGGCCTGAAAAGTTATGTTCAAGCTTAAATAAAACAAAGCATGTTAAGCTTGAATTGATCAAACCTCTATATGTGATGATTGCACCAGAAGAAGAAATGACTCAATTAGCATTCATCTTCAACAAAGCAGCTCATTAAAAAAATTAAAGAAATATTGGGTAGATTATATTTAGATAAAGTTCTAATTTGGATAGGCATATTCATAGTGAGTATGGAAGCTATTATATTTATAAGGATCTCACTTCACCATGTCATTATCATTAATGCGTTCATCATCTTTGCCATAGGACAAGAAGCTTCCTAAGTAGAAGATTAGCCTAGTAAGAGTAATAATAAAAGAGGTTTTGATGTTTTCTTTTCAATTAACAAATGCAGATAAGTTTTCATGTAAGGAGATTTCACTCAGGGAAAAAAAATCAATTTCAAATAAGGTTTTAAGAGACCAGATAATGTTGATAAAGATACAAAAGTAAATTTCCATATATTTTTGTAACCCGAAAAGTTATATATATGCAGTATGTGACGATCTCAATCATTTAGTTGCATGGTTTATCCTTTTTCCAAGAAATTTTGATTCGATAAGATATCTTTGGAAAATCTCAATTCAGATTTCAAACAAGGTTCATTTGCATGCGTGCTTGAAGGAAGAACTTAATCTCTATGAAGTTAAAATACATTTGTTACATGCAAAAAAAGGTTTTATATTATTACTATTAAAATATAATGCATTTTTTTAAGTAATATGTTTAAAGCTTATAAAAAGACATAATATGATGCAATAGTTTAGGGATGATTTTAGTAATCAAAAGTTATGTTGAGGTAACTTGGAGGCTTACTCTGTTTCTCAACTCCAGCAACCCCTTTTATGTTACTTCTCTTACAATGGTTCTTTCTCATATAATCTCCCTCAACACCACTAATATTCATATACTCATTTCTCATTTTAGCTTAAAATCACCTTGAACCTTCACCAATTATCACTACAAATGAAAATTTCATTATTTGCTCTTTCTATATCAAATAATTAGTGAACATCACTTTTTTTACAATTTTGTATATGGAATTTCAAATCAATGTCAAATTTATTCACATTTAAAGATTGGCTCACCGCTTGCACTTGTATCTTTGTTCTGTATTTTTTGAGTGAATGTCATCATTCAACAGAAGTAAATTGCCTCACCTTTATTATTTGCAGAACTAACTCTATTTTTTATTCTTTTATTGGCAGGCATATTCTCGATGTAAAAGGCAATATAATCATCATTCCATGTAGCATTAATACTAATAATTATCACCTTATTATGATCATGATCTTGAATGTTATTATAAACAAATATTTTAGATGCAACCATCCAAATAGAAAAAACAGCAAAACGAATGAACAATCATAGGGTTGGTACTCTCAAAACAACAACAGGAAAAAATGCATATTAATAAATTATTAATAAGTCAATGTTATGAGATTTAGTTCCTAATGCATATTAACTAAGGAATTGATTGATTTCATGTTATTAATAAGTCAATGTTATGAGAATCCAATGATATTAAATATTAATTTTTATTAAGAAGCTATTTAGCAACACCTATTTCAGTATTTAGAAACTACATCTAACTTCAACTAAACAAAAATTAGTTCCATTAATTCCTAATGGAAAGAGATATCCCCATACATCTTCATAGTGGTTTAAATCCAAGATTCATAAAAGTCTATAAAGAGCACGATTTAAGGATTCAGTACTTAGGCTTCAGTTAAACAAATTTTAGAAGGTAACAATAAAACCGATAACTTTTAGGATTTAACATACACAAAACGATTTAAGGATTTAGTACTTAGGTTTCGGTTAACCAAATTTTAGAAGTTAACAATAAAACAGATAACTTCTAAGATTTAACATGCACAATATTTATAAAATCTAGATTTAAGGACTTAAAAATTCCGAACTAACATAAATCTTAGTGATTGCCAAACAGTCTCACGGATGTTAGTAACTGTTTGGCTTATCATTAATAAAAATGATTAGCTCAATATTATTACACAGTAAGCACAGTCTCGATAACACTACCTAAGCAATAAATAAAGCAAAAACAATTAGCATATTATATGAAAATCACTTCAAGCTCCACTCTATCGCCAGCATCGACCTCAGTTATAAGCTGAAAGAATCCGTCATTCCTGCCCTCAACGATGAGTTTGAAAACAACTTTGTTCATAATCTCATCTCCTCGAATCTCTCCATCACTATGCTAAACACCAACTTCATATCCTCCTGTCAAAGGTATAATTCAACGCCACAGAAACGGCTTCCTCTGGCTTCGCCTACAGGTCCATTGAAAAACCATATAGGCCATTTTTTGCGTTTGTTGACAACATAGCAGTAACCCGAACACTAGAATCTTTAAAATAACACAGCATAACAGCATTGAGATGTGCGTAAAGACAACGACCCCCAACTGCATCTCTCCAATAATGCCACAAATCACAAGTATTTGACTACTAGTGTCACCGAACCACTAACTAAGAGGCTACTTCCATAAATTTCAAGAAAAATATGATCATGTCAGCAATAGAAGGGAACAGAAATCTAGACCAACGAAGACGTCTGAGACGATTACCTACAGCTGCGCGGCTGAAAGAGCTGATAGCACTAATGGAGAGAAGAGAGCAGATTGCACCGTCCTGCGAAACCTGGGAATGGCCGTATTTAGGAGCAGACGTGTTCTATGATATTGGGCTGCTTGGCCGCTCGACGGGATGGTCTTGTTTTCTGCTACGCCGCCATGCAAGGGGTTTTAGTTTAGGGTTTTTCATTTATAGAGGTGATTTAAAGCGATAAATTAAATTTTAGCAAGTTATGATTAATTTATTGAAAAAAAAAATCTTAAGAAATTAGAATATGTAATTTAAACCTTGATTTGTTAATGACTCTTTAGTAAAAATCATTGATGTACTTATTAGCATAATGAATTTTTATAATATTTGTATATACTTTATTTTAATAATTAAATTTAATTAGTTTATATTATTTCAAATAAGGTATTTGAATTTTAAATGTTTATTCAATTTAATTAATGTGAAAAAAATATCTTGTATATGAGATTTTTTTTTTTAAATCTTAATAAGAAATTTAGTATTTAAGTAAATTTAATTAGATATACTTGATTTGTGAGAATTTAATAAGCCAGATCGCCGAGCTATTAATTGTTTAAAGCAAGAAGCCTCACTTGTTTTGCAAATGTTGACAATGTGAAAGGTGAATTGTGCCTACTTTAAGATTTTGAATAGTTTTCAACTTCTATCACATAATCATCTCCAAAAAACTTTTTATAATACCATTCAACCAAATAAAACTCTTACCTTGGATTAAGCACAATTTCATCGCTAATATCATTCAAAAATCAGAATAATACTTCCAGAAATTACCAAAATATTTGTTGTGACTTTTTTAATAAATGAATTTGCATTTGTGATTTTGTACTTACGTTTGCAAAAATTGATGAAATTTTAAGTAGATGTTTACTATAGGATATTTGGTATCATAAAATACAAAAGTTACAGTAAAAAATTGAGCAATATCTCATTAATATCTTAAGGGTAGCTTTATAATCGATCTCTTAACTTTAAATACATGAAAAATATCTATAATATATAATACTGTTGAGCAATATGAATATTTGAGTTCAATTTAATAAAAATATCTTGTATCCTCAATAATCCTTCATCCTATCATCAATAATCCCTATTTTAACACATTTCAATAACTTTTGATTTATTACTAAAAACATTTCACATTCTTGCTCCTTCAATCCTTTTTAAATAATAAAAAATTATAGTTTCTCATAAAAACTCTCCAATCACATAATAGCTATGATCTCATGTTCAATAGCTTCTCATTTAATTGATATAGATATTATTTGTAGAAGCATTATCCAAGGCAATGCTTAAAACATTTTTTCAATACCCCACAATTAAGAAAGATTGAATCATATCAAAATTTCAAGGCTGTTATGAGAAATAATTTGACCTAACAATTACCAATTATTATTAATGATATGAGCAATCAAATAAATAAATTTAACCATATTAATTAATTTTTCTATAAACAAAAAACCAAGCAAATTCAATTAATCAAGCTCTAAATTAAACCCAGTAAATAACTCTTTATCTCTCTCTCTTGCATACAATTTTAATGCAATCTTTTTTATATAAATTTTAAAGATATGTTATAAATTTTTATATGACTAAAGCAATAATGTTCTCATACTTACCATTTAATACTTAAGCTAAATCATGCATAATGATGCAAGAAACTAGGGCACTCATTTATTTAAGTTATAGTAAAATTATCTAGGATGTTTGATGATAAGAAAGAAAAAGCTAAACAATATAATCTTAAGTGATGCACCAAAATGCTCAAAAAATAATCATAAAAAAAAATCAAATTTATCATATTAATACTTATATCATTTCATCCTATTCTTTACATCTTTCGTGTATCCAAACATTACAATGTGATGCATGAATGAATTTTTGGAATTTAAAGTACATAACCACACTTGTTTATAAGATATATATCCAACACAAAACTTTCTTAATTTTACCAAAAAAAAATCCATCTCGAAATAACACACATATATTTAAAAATTTGAGTTAGACAATGAATCACGAAATAAATAAAGAAGAAAAGTATCTTTTCCTCACACTATAAAGTTGAAAGGGGAAGCAAATGTCAGCAAGGGGCTAATAAAGATTAAGGCAAAATTATAAGGAATAATATACAAAAAAAACTAGCATATATAAATGATCAAATAAAATAATTTTGTGGTCAAAACTAGCATATATAAAGGCTAAATTCTAACAAGTAATTTAATGTTTTTGTGGGTTACATAAAACACCATAAAATAAATTTGCAAAAAAAAAATATAAAATAAATAATTAAATAACCATAAAGAGCTAAGTATTTCACCAAGTTTATGTATAATATGTATGAACCATCTATGAGGACATGCTCTAATCTTATCTACTATTGGAGCTACTCCAACCTTGCTACAGATAAACTAATTTCTCACTGAGCTCTGTTGTCGTTGCTAACAAATAACTCAAAACAAGTAAAAAATAAATATGGGTCGTTAGATGAAGAGAGAGACTAGGATCGTAATTTTTATTTATTTATTTTTTCCATTTTCACACGATTTATTTTTTCCATAACATTTGTCTTAGATTTGTATAAATAAAATGTTCCAAGTATGTTTAAGCCTTACATTTAATTAAACAAAATAACTCTCATCCTCACATAAAAGAAAATGAAACTAAATGAAGAACTTCAAGTCTACTCCTGATCCTCTAACACCATCTCTGGCTCATGATCTACCATATTTAGTTTTTAATACAATACATTACAACTAATAAAAAAAAAAAGATTAGATTTACACAAATCTAAATACATTTTATGGCTTTATATTTTATTAACTATTAAGGATATCACATTTCGTAAGCAGGATATGTCATAATGCAATACAAAAAAGAATACTGAAAATAAAGTGACTAGTTAAGTAAATGAAGCAACTAAATGTGCAAAAGCACTGTTCCCAGCAAGAAAAATAGGTTAAGCAATAGCAATAGATATAACATGAGCTGAATAAATAAATATTGGAAGCCAAATAGACAATATAGAAGATGTTGTAATAGTAAAATTGAAGAAGTAAATAGTATATAATTGTAAGCTAAAAGTGCAAATTTGTTTTATTATTTTATATTTTGCTTGCTGCTTGTATAGAACAATAATGAGTTAGGTGCATCTACCCAACTGTATGTATCGGAATCTCATGTATAACAACACATTCCCCCTCAAAGATATGCGTAGTCTTCTGATCACTACATAGCCAGCCCTAGCTTACTAGTGTTTGTATAGACTAATCTACCATGAATGAAACCCCCTTCTCAATATTATTTATTACTTATATTTTATGCATAAAGTTAATATTATGATCAAAGGATTAAAGTTCAAAGCATAGTTGCAGTTCAAAGTATTATCAATTTCAATTACAAATCATGTGATATTTATTTTTTATTATTTAATTATCTATCTTAATGATTTGTGTCAATTAAACCCCCAATTGACTTAAGACAGCAAACACATGTCTTTAGCCAAATTCCTGAAACATATAATCATATAATTATAATTAAATGAAATCTTTAATTTAATTAATCAAATAATAGATTATATATATATATATATAATTTCATTTCATCAATATCCTCTGCCCTAAACCTAATCGCGCGCCATCACCTCTCCCATCCCGAAACTCTATCCCTTTCAAGCGGCTCGCATTGATGATGCCGCTCGATCGAGGCGAGCGACCGACGACGCGTGGCTTGCGCCGCGAGTATGCGTCAATAGGAAGCCTCATGAGGATCAGATCGTCGCTAGCCTTACTTGTTCAGTGCTCATACTCTCCGTGTCTTAAAAAGGAGAGCGTCGAGCCTATTAACAAATTTTGAAAACACATTTGCGAACTCAAAGAACCCTAACAGCAAATCGTCGGCAATCTAGCAGGTACTCCACTCAATTTTCTTTTCAGTCGTTATGTATGTGAGTGCGATTATTACTTGAAACTTTAAGTTGTCGAAGTGGAGAATAGTAGTGGGACATGTAGGAATTTATGTTGATATATTTCTAGAAAGATCTTACAAATTCTACAAAATATCAATATAACCAGAATAATTCTATTGCTTGATCGATTCAGATCCATTATGTTCTAGTTGCAGTTTTATATTAACCTTTAATAGAAGTTAAATTTATTAATAAATAGTGGTACTTTTTGGTTTTGTAAGTGCTCAAGCAGGTTCAGCATAGAATCTTGTTATACTTTGATAGTTCATTGAATTGTGTTAGATTTATTGAATGTAGATTTTTTTTTTAACTATCACTAATGTTAAGTCCCCTAATAATAACCATCTTGGGGCTGTTAAAAAATTTGATATTTCAATTAATATAGATAATGTTGATGTTACCAATGATATTCATGCTATTAGCATCTCAGATATTACTATTGGTACTAATCCTTCAAATGTTATGGATGCTGTTAAGGTTAATGCTATAAATCCCATAGATATTAATGTTGACACTAATGTTAATGCTACAAAATTCCTTGGAATTTGGAGAAACTTGACTATAATAAATATTTAGCTAATGCTATTGAAAAGATTTATTTTTTTTAAATATGTGACTCTTAGTTCAAATGTTATTTTAAATGATGATGTTTCAAATTTGGTTATTGGAAAAGTGGTTTCGAACATGTTTGTTCCTGTATTAAGAAATGTCTTGTTAAGTAGTTGCTTAACTATCACTCGACAAATGAGTTCATTTTTTTTAAGTTAAATTTTATATTACAAAACATAGCGATAATTATTAGTTTGTAATGATCTTGCTTGAGATGTCAATATTTGCATTCAAGAAACATTGTACTCAAGTGATTCTTACTTAGATTTATAAACAAGTATTTTTGGCACTCTGTCTCAGATATAATTGTGAATGGTTTTCATCATTTTGTCAAAAATACTTATAACATTTTGCCACTATGGAAACTTGAAATGTGTAAATGTTAGGGTATGAGTTTTACTTTAACTTTCTTCTTTCTAAATATCATATATTTGACATTTTTAACAATACATTATTAAATTTGGCCAATTTATGGGAGTATTATTAAATGAATGATGTCATGAAATTAATAGTTGTGATAAGATAGTTTATTCATAGTCAACTTCACAATTAAATAGCTGCCTTTTATACATTTTTAACTCTTTACAGCTAAATGGAAGTATTAAATGAGAAAAATATTGGGTTATATATATATATGAAACCCAAAAAGATATACCTCTTGAGCAGATTATCTTAAGTTCAAATCTAGGTAGCTGTTTATTTAAGATTGAGAAGGTTCTTCATATTTGCTTGTAGTTTAACAATAAATGCAATTTTTATTTAAATGCTTGATGTTTGGGTTTATCGTCAAATTGTTTAAATATATTTTTTAAAATGTTCTATTGTATAATGTTTCATCCTTATGCTAAATCTGTTGACGTTTAAATGGCTACAAACAAGAGGTTGAATGACACTTAACACACTCGTCTGTGAATTTGGTTTGAAATTAAATATGAGGAACAGATTTAATGCCGGCCTTTGTAGTTATATAAAAAATTTATTTTGAGATGGGATTAAATTGGATAGAAATAATTTTATCCCAGCTGAGATCCTTTATAGTAAGATTTCTGTCAAATAACAAATGTAATGTTTTAAAAATGTCTTATTAAATTCATAAATGCATAGTACCTGAAATTACATGCCATTTTGAAAAATGATACAATTTGCTCATGGAATAAAAATTGAATTAATGATAAGTCTCCACTTGATACTTAATGATTTAAAAAGGTTTGTTCTTTGTAGAATATTTGAAAGAAAAGGAGCTTCCAATGATTATGTCTATGCAAATGAAGCAATTACATGTGTTTAATTGAAATGCATATAATATAACTAGGATTTGTGTCAACTTTTGTTTCTCTGAATTTTTTTTCTTATGAACACATTCGAAGGATGTCTTGGTTCACGCTATTTGCATTCAATTATACATTTACTATCCTATTAAGCTTGAGTTGAATTGGGATGTTAGTTGGTACTGGCAGCATGTAAAACATTGATATAAACATTTATTTATTTATATCAATTTCTGTATCTTTTTAATTATCATTCTGTCGTATACCGTTCCATCAACTTAGCAGTAAAACCTATTTAATTTCAGCTATGTGGTTCATCATTTTTATAAAATAGTTTTGAGGATAACAATGACTTTAATATTTACATATTTAACATATATCAAATATCTTTTAATTTTACATTATTAGAAGAACGGTATAATTAAAGCTAAACCTAATGAAAATTGTAGTTTTATTAATGCTACTATTTGGGATTCAGTTAAGGAAGAAAACTTAAAGAGAAAATATTCATTTAAAATAATTGCAAGAGGATTATAAAACTTAGTTTTTCACTCATTAATATTTCTTGCTGATTTAAATATTGTAAGAGTGTGATTTAGTAATTAATAATTATAATCAATCTAGTTCTAAAGGGATTAATTATCATAACTAATAATATTAATATCTTTATGCGTAGAATTGTGTGGTGTAATGTGACAAGCACTTATAATAAGAATGTATTACAAATGTTTCATACAAATTTTTATTGAAACACGAATAAAATGCAAAAATAAATAGTAACCTTTTTCATCTTTTTTGCAAATAAATAATGTTGGTTATGCAAAGTAAATTGTATTTTTCTCTTTTTCAAAATAAATAATAGTTTTTCTGTGAGATAAATAGTAAGGTGCTATTTAATAGAATGAATATTTCTTGTTGAGCCTCTTAGTAAAATGCTAATAAAATCTTATAAAGTAAAGTGAATAATTTGCGGAATACAATTCATTCAAATTCTTACTCTTAAGATTAAACTTAACAAATGAATCTATATTCCTAAAGTTAATTAAGAACTTTATTAGTCCTAGAACATTATGATAGATAATTAAAAATAGAAAACAATGGATATTATGTGATTTACAATACTTTGATTAATTTCTTGTGATGCAACATATTGAACCTAAACCTTGAATCATACACTAAGATTTTATGCATATAATAAACACTTAAATAAAACATTTCAAAGGGGTTTATATGGATAATTTTTAGTACATCTGTCATTAAATCTGGATAGGCTATTGGTATATCCGGAGACCACATAATTTCTTTGAGGGGAAATATGTTTACTGTTGACCCCACTTTCAAATACGTTGAGTAGACGTACTCAACTCCTCATTTGTTCTGCGCATATAGAACAAAAGTACAAGCTAAATAAATCATAAATTGCATTTCTCATAATATTATTGATTGTGAATGATTAAATATAGTTTTATGACTAGATATATTTAGTCTTTAGACTATTTCAAATGCTATGCTAACCTATTTATTGCAGGAATTATAAAATTATTTGAGTAATGTAAAAAAGTTTTTTTATTTTAACTCCTTATTATTTTCATGCTTATTGCATTATTTTTACTTTAAATTATAAATGACTAATGTGATATCCGCTTAATAATTTGCTTAACCTACTTTTAAAATATACTAAGACTTTTAAAGTCTAATCACCTTTTTTTTTTTTGTACCCTACCGTATTTAAAAACAAAAATACGGTAGATCATGAGCGTAGATCAAGTGCTGCAGTTAAGGAAGAACCGGAGTAGTAATTGCACAAGGGAGCTTATTTATTTTAAATCTTTTTATGTGATGATGAGACTGTATTTCTTAAGAACTTGTAATTTAAACATTCTGTGATGTTTATAAACTATTCTTTCATGTTGTTTATAATTTTATATTTTGAATAATAAATATTTAAAATTAGAATGATTGAATTTCCTTCCACCCACAAATCTATATAATATAAGGTAGTACTTAATATTGAGTTAGAATTTTCTAACTCAATAATAAGTACTACCGTAGCACATGTTGTTAGATTTACATACCTAATCTAATAGCGAAGCGTTACACTAACACACTGAAGCAGTTTAGCCAGGTCTTGAGGAGGCCAAAGCGCAGGGAGGCAACAGTTCTAGGCAGTTGCCAGTTGTTCCGAACGGCCGCGGTTGTGCTGGAATAGGCGACATAGCACAGCGCTTGCACATCTCAGCCACCAGCTCAATCGGACGGCTCCGATTCAACCTCGCGATTTGATTAACCGCAGAAGAGATCCTGACCATTAGATTAGAGGCTCGATCCAATGGCCGGAGAGAGGTTTGGTTGCAGAACAGATCTCGCCGTCTGATCTAATACTAAACAGATCAGATGGCGCGAATGCGACGGGAAATTCTGTTTTAAATATTAATAATTTGAATAATACATTATAATTAATATTAATTAATACTAATTGCATTAATTAAATTATCATAACCTAATGAGCTTCAAAAATTTTCAAAATTTCACTATTAACTAATTTGAATGTGAGAAACTAAAATATGAAATTAAATTTTCGATTGGAAATCAAAATAATTCTCAATTTTCTATTTAATTTAATTGATTAACATATTCATCTTAATCAAATGACTTCCAAATTGCCTCAAAATTTTAGAGTTCGATCTTAGAATATTTAAAGACAAATGAGAATATATCTAGACTAATTAGGTAATAACCACAAGTTATTACAATAGCATTTTCTTTTCTCATTGTATCCTTACAAGTACACCCACTCTTCTACCTAAGCATCTTCATCTATATACCACTTATTTTATCAATAAGATTTTTCTTTGTTGCCCAATATTCAACCTCATATAACCTTTCTGTTAATTTTGAGTGGGATTTTCAAATCGCACAGTACTCTTGAAGTACTCCTCCATTCCATCCAACCAACTTGGATCCTACTATCACATTACTCTCCATGTTCCCATCATTTTGAATAATTGAACTCAAGCACTTAGACCTCTCGCTCTTCTTGATCCATGGTTCTCAATAGTTATATTCTCTATATATAGGGCTTCTAATGCAGTCCTCGGTAACTCAAGTTTTGCTTTAACTCCATCCAAAATCTTATCAATAAATAGAACATCATCTGCAAATAACAAGCAACAAGAAATCTCCTCTTAAATGTGCTCAATAAAAACATCCATAATTAAAGCAAAAAGATATGAGTTGAGAGCCGATCCTTGACACAATCCAATATAAACACAAAAATTATTAGACAAGTCACCTTACAATCGAACACATGTAAATTATACACATCTCTAATAACATCAACATATACAACACAAATCCTTTAATATCCATCCAAAGCTCATAAAAGAAATTTTCTTAGTACACTATCATAAACTTTTTCAAAAATAAAAATTAAATAAAAATATTTTTTTCTCTCTAAATTTCTCCATGAAACCTATAAATATATGTATAACTTCCATGATAAATTTATTTGGTATAAAACCAATTTAATTTTAAGAAATACATTTACCCTTTTGTACTCAATTACTCTCATGAAATTTCTAAGTACAAAATATTAACTTATTTCATCTATAATTAGCACAATTTTGGGTATCATCTTTATTCCTATAAATAGGTATAACAACACTCTTTTTCTATCCATAGGCATCTTTTTAATCTTCAAAATAACAATAAATAATTTCACCAAAAAATTTCCCAATATTAATAGAGATATCATTGGATTCTACTATTTTCTGCTAGTCATTCTCTTTAAAGCATTCCAAATCTCAACTTAAAAGTATAATTAAAATACTTTTTATAACTATTAAACTCACATAAATTATTTTTATTGGTACATTATGCATTATAATATTTAGTAAAATAAATCATACATTTACTTTAAATATCTTCATCCTAGATTTTTTTTTTTGACTATCAACTTTAATATATTTAACACAAGTCAAAATTTTTAATTTATATCTCTTAATTTAATTAGCTTATAAATGTATCTCTCCCTCAACAATGTCTACTATATTATTTAAATTTTTGAATGTTACTCTCTTAGCATCACCAATTTTCAATTTAAATACACGACAAACTAGTTTATATTTATTTCAATTAATTATTTATAACATGCTTTCTTATCTTTAAATTTAATTTGAACATCATAATTTCACAACCATACATCTCATTTTAATTAACCAAGTAAACTCACTGTTACATTGCAAATATAGCAATCAACCGAATTCCACGTAAGGTTGGCTTCACCCTGAAGTTTTAACTCATTTCTCAAGTTTTAAAACTCTCATCTTAAGAATATCTATCTCCAACCTCAACATGGTTTTTTGTACATTTTTCATTTTTCATTTGAGCTAGATGATGTTATCAAAATCACAAAAAAGGAATGACAAAAAAATTTAAGGGATGGTTAAATAATGAGGCAATATTGCCTATAAATATGCTAACAAAATACATATTATATAAATAACATTAAACTAAACATCAACATCAATATTATTTAAATAGCAATGCTATTTCACTGACATTATTTGAATAGCATACTATTTTAATAAATTTGCGCGTACCATCAAACCAAACTAGACCTACACAACTGAAAGAGATATGAGTTCAGAACTCTTACCATCCTAACTTAACTTTTTCGTATTCCCCCTCCATCTTCAAACCTTGTTTCATCTATCAAAAACGATCCAAGTCAACAAACTCCTCGGGCGGTATGAGCCAGCCTTGCTTAAGGAAGGCTCACTCACTGTCTGCATGAATCAATACAAGCATCCTTGTCTTCAGAAAACTATGTTTCCTGCAAAATCAAGAATACAAATATTTGCATTAAATTCAGTAAAAACAATAAATAAAGGAAACACCATTTGGAGTCTTTATATCCAAAAAACATCTATTGAGGTGAATTTGAAACCTGATGTTGCAGCCATCTTTTCAGGGTTCACGGCTTTCACAGAGCCGAAAACGGGTCAAGACTAGAAGAAGACGAGGGAGCATTGGTCTGGGCATTCCTCAACCCTCTCAGAAGACTCATTGCTGTCTCCTTTTCCTGGAGAAAAAAAAAGGGGGCACATTCATTTGAGAACTGAATTCCATACCAAAAAGGATGTGTAAATAAGAAAAAAAGATGCTGAGGACTCACCGGGCCGCTGTAATCCAAAAGCCGGGCGCAGTAGGCCTCTGCTTCTTCGTACCTTTTCTCAGCCTTCAGGTACTTGGTGAGGAACAGCAAGGCCTCGACCATATTGGGGCCCTGCCTCTCTTCGGCATCCATCATCTCGAGGTCTTTCTTGTAGAAGTAAGCAGCCTTGTCGGAGTGGCCTAGATGGCAATGGAGCTTTGCCAGCTGATGCAGGGCTATCCCTTCCCTCTCGTCGCAACCTACCGCCTTGGTGTAGCACTTGATCGCATCCTCCAGCATCTCCAGCGGAGCGCTATGGTAGCATTGCGCCATTGCTACCCACAGGCGGGCGTCATTCGGCTGCAGGCACGATGCCCTTTTGAAGTAGTAGAGGGCATAAACTGGCATGCTCAGCATCTCATAGGTTTGCCCTAGCCCATACCACGCGCGGTAATCGCGCGGGTTTATGTCGACGGCCCGCCGGTAGGCATCGATCGCCGCCGGGGTGTTCTTCATCTCTACATATTCATGGCCCATCAACGTCCAGGCTGATAAATACCTTCTGTTGAGCTTCAATGCCCTCCGGAAATACAGAACAGCCTTCTCGTGCTGACCTTTCAGGCTGTAATAATTGGCGATGATGCAGCACGACTCAGGTTGGTACTTATCAGTCAAGAAGACCTTGTGGGCGAGAAAGCTGAGGGCCGAGAAGGACTCCTTGGCATAGAGTAGATTGGAGTAAACGTCCATGGTGCTCACCCGATAGGGATCGTTCCTGAGAATTTCTTCGAAGACGAGTTCGGCCTCGTCGAGATCCCTCATGCCATACAGAGCGGTGGCAATCTGAGATTGGATGTAATCGCTGCGGCGGAAGATGGACTGCAGGAACTGAAATCGGCTCAGAGCCTCCTTGTGCATCTTGAGTTCCTGATGAGCGCCAGCGAGAAAGAAATCCTTCATCCAGTGGTTCTTGAGATTCAGCTTGTTAAGGGTTTCGGTTGTGGTGCAGAGGGACTGCAGCTCCGACCAGGCGCTCCAATTCCAGGGAAAGCTATTGACGGACTCAGCCAGGACAGTGGTGGCAAGATTTTCGCAGCCTCTGTCTCTGAGAATGATGCCGTACAAGTACAGGCCGAAGGAATCGATAGAAGCGGCCTTCCGGAGTGAAGACAGCTCCCTTTCTAAAGCAACCAATTCACCATTCACAGCTGTAGCTCTGCCAAAGGAACCCTCGGTTTCTATCATCTCTTCCTCCTTCCGTTTTTCTCCCGCCTAAAAGGTTTCTGAATTTAAAACCGCTAACAATGATATAAATGAGTAGGGAGAAAAGGTTAAGCACTTGCTAAATCCTAATAAAAAGTTGCATTTGGGTTTGAACAAAGGAATAGGGAGAGAAGTTGCTATAAGAATTCTAAACTCTCTTTAGGGTTTGAAGTTTGAGTAATACTGAGCGATTATGAAAAAATACAAAGGCAAAATAAAACCAGAAAATCACAAGCAAACGAATACACATAAATTATGCAGAAAACCCAACAAAGGAAAAAGCAACGGCCATACAACCAAGAAAATTTTCATTATGAAGATTACAAGTTTTTTAGAGTACCCGAGAAGCCCTAACCTGTGGAAGAAGAAGTGCTCACCTGCTAGGGAAACACAACATTAGCACCTCACTTTTATTATACCCTTCCCTTGGCTCTCCAACTCAAACTCTAGCTGCCACAATATTTGTCCCTAAGAAATCTTTCCTTGACCTCTTACCAGTTAGGACCTCCAACATGCTTTAAAACAAGCCCAAGATCGCTCGAAACCACCCACAATTAACATGGGACTCCTGTTTTCACATCTAAACCGTCACAGGAGCTTGGGTGCACATAAGCACCCAAGTTGTTGTTCCACGGGCTCTTGAGAGCTCCTGAGCGTCCATGCCTCTATTCCATAGGTGCTTGGGCGCACTTGAGTGCCCATTTCTCGGTATACAGACCCTATAGAGCGCCCTGGGAGCACACGAGTGCCCAGTTTGCTGTCGGCCAGTGTAGCCTTGCCCCGGAACACCCTGGAACCCTCCAGAATTCATCAGAACTCCTTTGGCACCTCCCGTGTTGATCTAATTAGTCTTCACATCCCAACAATTGCATTTCAAATGACAGGGTTTCCCTAACTTTAAGATTGCACCACGGTAAAATGTTCCCAGCCTTGGTTCTAAGTACTGCATTAAATACAACGCTCTTTTCGAACTAATTTCTATTGATTATAGAGCTATTTTATGTCTGCTAATTCAGAAACAATTCCTTTGAAAGTAATTTCCAAAGTACACCTCAGTTGCTTTTGTCATTTAGTATATAAAAATTATACTTTTCCACAGTTCGGCTCGATAAAAGATCAAATATAATGAGGTATGCTCAAGTTCAGCTTGTGCCAAGCTCAAATAAATCTTTAATCAAACAATTCAAACACAAACACATTATATGCTTCATTCTTAGTTAATGTAAGAATTAAATAAAATTGCATAATTGGGTCAACTTTAAGGTGGATTGTGCTCGGGCCAGCATGAATGGAACAAACTACACATTGTTTATATTTGGGCCAGGCAACTGAAATGCACAACCCAACTTGGCCAAATTCGTCCAACGTTCAAATCTTGAAAAATATATTTGTGCTAAAATTGACAAACTTTATGTGCAAAATAAAATATTGACAAAAGATTTGCTCAAAAGGTTTTTCAAACTTTTCAGATTAAAAATTGTATATCCGATATTCATTTCTCAATATTCATTAATGGCAAATTGATAATTTATATTTTATTCTTATTCTATAAATCAACTAACTACCTCTTTTTCTCCATCTCTCTTTAATATAATTAAGAACTGGAATCTCAAAAAATTTCATCCAAACTTTGTAATTATCTCATTTCACACTTGAATTATGCATATAATCTATTGATACAAGGCTTGTAAAAAAAAACTCAACTTTCAATATTTTCTCTTGTTAGTTTTGCATATACTCAGGTCTCATCATAAACTCTAATGAAATCAATATTGCTATCTTCTACTTTATGTCAAAAAAGAGGCGCAAACAAGTTGACTCAAACTTAAGCAATTTCTAAAATAAGCTTGTTGGATTAATCAAATTCATGCTCAAGCTCAAGAAAAATTCTACAAATTTTAAAAACCTTGTGCATTGTTGCCCAATTATCTGGATGAAAAAATGATTGTACTTCAAGCAACTACCATAATATATCTCAATCCCTCCAAGTAGTTTCAACTATACGAATCATTTATCTCCATTATACTTAACTAAATAATAACTCCATAAGTTCAAGTATGTGTGCAATTGCCAAAAGGTTTCATTTAAAGCAATTATGTTTATAAAATGAATGGGAATTTAAGAAAAAAATACTACAAAATAAATTAAAATGAGAAAGATTCAATTTTTAAATAATTGCAAGAATTCTAATATATTTCAAGTTTTATATGTTAATAAAATTAAATAAGCATGTCTACAAGCTGACAAATAAAGTCAAAGTTATTTCAAATTGGGCTTAACAACTCAATGAGTTCTAAATCACAAGACACTCATTGCTCGAAGCCCACATCGGGCCACTAATCAATTTGACTAAGCTGCAACACGTTGTCAGATCATTAGAAGTGTCAAATATCCTAAAGAAAAATACTATAATGACAAAAATAGCCATATTTGAATATTTAGGTTCATTAAATTTCTTTTATAAGTACATAGCACTAACTCTCTTGTACACGATGAATGCCACATTTCCAATAGTTAATTTTGATTATGAATATGACACCGTAGCATAACTCTATTCTAAAATTTAATCCATGCCAACAGCATCGGCTTTATACACACCTTTAAAATACTGTATCATATAAATGTCGTCATCTTTTAAAATATATGCAAAGGATAAAACTGCGACTAGACAAATAAATTACCAACTCTGCGATGTTGTCGGGTCCTAAGTCTTGAATGTGAAAGGAGGGTTGTGTTATGTAGTTGACAACCAGCGTAAAATTTTATTGAATCCTATTATGACATGAATCTCTTAAATAATTGTGATAGAGCTAGAGAATTACTGGAAAAGACACTGCATTACTTGAATATAGTGAAAAATGTACAAAGGCCGCTATATCGGTACCCGAGTGTAGTGTCAAATAAGCAAAGTTCCCTTAATATGGATGAATGCGAATAAAAATGTTAGTCTTTGACTCATTAAAATTAGGTAGTTAGAATATTAACACACACTAAAAAGTTTTTTGAGTTAGTTGATATTATGAAAAATAGAATGATTACTATATTATGTCTTCAAAAAATTAGTATGTGAGAGAAAAAACAAAAGGATTTAATAGTTTAAGCTTTAAACTCTAATACTCTGATAAGAATTGCCAAAACAATAGTTTGTGCATTATTTTGGATAAAAATTTAAAAGGGTAATATAGTGAAAATAGATTTATATCTTTAAAACTTAAAATTAATTGAACAACTTCTAATATAATATGCACTTATGCCCTAAAATAGGACTTGATATATGTACTAAATAAAATTTTTGATGTAATTTGGATGAGTTGGCTCAATGAATACCTCAAGAGAATACGCTTTTTATAGGAGAAGCTTTAAATGGGCATGTTGAAAGGTTAATTAAAAAATTTAATAGTATTCATGATGCTTTTGGTTTTAGAGAGATTAATGAAAATAGACAAATAATTTTAGAATTTACTTTAGCTTATGATCTTATGATTGTTAAGACCTACTTTAAGAAAAGAAAGAAACATATTATCAATCATAAAATTGAAACTTCTAAAACTCAGATTACTTATTTTATCTGAAAGAAAATGAATCGTTTATTTTGTAAGAATTGTAAAATTATTCTAAGTGATTATTTGACAACCCAACTTCATTTTTTGATTTTAGATTTGAAAAATATATCATAAAACTAGATGATGAAGTCTTAAGAAAGGATATATATATATATATATATATATATATATATATATATAAGTGAAATTTTAAAATTTGGTAAGTGCAATTATGAGAATAAAGCCAACTTCTGTGGAATTCGGTTGCTAGTTGTATTTGCAATATAGCAAAAAATTTACTTGGTGAATCAAAAGGAAGAATACCCAATAGTAAAAATGCATGGTAGTTAAAACAATATAATCAAGTTAAGATTAACAATAAAAGGGTGTGTAATAAAGAATAGTTTAAATGTAAGATTGGGGAGCATTAGAAGAAATATAAGCAAGCTTGTTGATCTGAAATAGCAATTCGTAATGCTAAGAGTGCACTATTTGAGAATTCGTATAATAAATTAGAAATAGCCAGATGAGATAAAGAAATTTATAAGCAAACCATAATAAAAGATAAAAAAATCAAATATTTGAATTATGTTAAACATATCAAAAATATCAAAAACTTCTTAAGGACAAGATATTCAACATATATGGATGAATTATTTTATTAAGCTTTTTAATGAATATTATATCAATACAGTTAATATAAGTGAGTTTAATAGTTAAAAAAATAGTCTCAATCATACTTTCATTCATCATGTTAGCAAAAGTTGAGATTTGGAATGCTTTAAAAAAATGAAAAGCGAAAAAGCGATAGAATTGAATGATATCTCTATCGATGCATGAAAATTTTTTGGTGATGAAGGAATTTCATGGCTTACTAAATTATTTAAAATTATTTTGAATATTTGAATTATGTTAAATATATCAAAAATATCAAAAACTTCTCAAGGACAAAAATATTCAACATATATGGATGAGTTATTTTATTAAGCTTTTTAATGAATGAATATTATATCAATACAATTAATATAAGTGAATTTAATAGTTAAAAAAATAGTCTCAATCACGCTTTCATTCATCATGTTAGCAAAAGTTGAGATTTGTAATGCTTTAAAAAAAATGAAGAGCGAAAAAGCGGTAGAATTGGATGATATCTCTATCGATGCATGAAAATTTTTTGGTGATGAAGGAATTTCATGGCTTACTAAATTATTGAAAATTATTTTGAAGACTAAAAAAATATTAAATGAGTGGAAAAAAAGTATTGTTATACCTATTTATAGGAATAAAGGTGACGCTTAAAATTGCGCTAATTATAGAGGAATCAATTTAATATACCCCGTACATTGAAACTTTGGAAGAGAGTAATTGAAAACATATTGCGAAGGAATACTTGTATTTATCAAAACCAATTTGGTTTTATGCCAAGTAGATCTATCATGGAAGTCATACATATATTAAGAAGTCTGATGGAGAAATTTAGAGAAATAAGAGAATATCTTCATTTATTTTTTACTAATCTTTAAAAGGCTTATGATAGAGTACCAAGAGAAGTTCTTTGAAGAGTTTTAGAGAGAAATTTTTTTTTGTGTTTCTTACTTGATGTTATCAATGATATGTATAATGGGCTATAACATGTGTTCGATCACAAGGTGTTTTGTCTAAGAATTTTTTTGCTATTACTGGATTACATCAAGGCTCGATTCTCAGCCCATATCATTTTGCTTTAATTATGGATGTTCTTACTGGGCACGTTCAAGAGGAGATTTCTTGATGCATATTATTTGCAAATGACTTTCTTTAAATTGATAAGACTAGGGATGGAATTAAAGTAAGACTTGAGTTATATAGAACTATTTTAGAATCTAAATATTTTCATCATTAGTAAATCTAAAACAAAATATATAGTGTAAGTTCAATTATATAAGAGGACATAATTATTGAGGATCATGTTATCAAGAAAAGCGAGAGGTTCAAGTATCTGTATTAGTTATTCAAACTAATAGCGAAATATAGAGCGAGATTAGTAGAAGCAAACATGGTTGAATGAAATGGAGGAGTGCTTCGAGAGTGTTGTGCAATCCGAAAATCTCACTCAAAATTAATGAAAATTTTTATAGAGCAACTATACGACCAGCTATGTTATACGAGGTTGAATGTTGGCCAACAAAAAAGAAACTTACCGATAAGCAGAGATGAGGATGCTTAGGTGGATGAGTGTTATAGAGATGAAAATGTTAAAGTAGAGTGAGTATACTTGTAATTATAGAATGAGAAATGAGTTTATCTGTAACAAGATTGGAGTGGCTCCAATAGTATACAAGATTAGAGAATGCCACCTTAGTTAGTTCAGGCATATTAAGTGTAGATCATGAAATGCCCCTATTAGAAAAATTGAGTTTATAAATTTTGCTCATACTTATGGGAACAAACTATTAGAAAAAATCTTCTCTAATTGGAACTTATGGAAGGGATTCTATTTGATCGTGCACAAATTGCTCGGTTCCCTAGCTAGGAACTGCTCATGGTATTGGTCCAAATTATCCATGCTCGTATGTAACAAAAAAAATCACATCTTGGTGATTGGATTTTTATGTGGTGCAATATATCCAAAAAAAAATTCACTTAATATCTTGAACTAATACAACCAATCTTAATAATCTAAGGATTAATGTCATAGCTTCAATATTTGATTTAAGTACAATAAGTTGGTTTATGCAAACCAAAGCACTAATTTACGGCTCATAATAGCTCAATGACTACTTCTATGGCAATGTTACAAAAAATCAAACAAATTGGCTATTTTATGCAAAGATGCCATCTTTATGATTAATTATGATAGAATTTATGTTCTACATACCTTGAGCTCAAGTTGGATGGACTCACGTGTTAAAATAACAACAACAAGCCTTAATCCCACAATGTGGGGCTGGCTACAAGAATCCTTTGTTTTCATTGTGCATGATCAAATAAAAGCCCATCCCTGAGTTCCAAATAGATAAGATCCTTCCTAAGGGTTTGTTCACCCCTTTTTAGGTCTTCCTCTACCTCTTTTAATATGAAAGAAATTCATAAACTCAATTTTTCTACGAGGGATATTGCACGGTCTGCGCTTAATGTGCCGAATTATCTAAGACGACATTCTCTAATCTTGTCCACTATTGGAGCCACTCCAACCTTCTACTCATTCTATCCTAACGAGTATATACTCATACACTTAAGGATACTCATCTTTGTAACACTTATTTTGTGAGTTTTTTCTTTGTTAACCAACATCCAGCCCCATATAGCATAGTTGGTCGTATCGCTACTTTATAATATTTTCCTTTAAATTTGAGTAGAATTATCGGATCACACAGCGTTCCAGAAGTGCTCATCCATTTCATCCAACTAGCTAGGATCCTATTAATCACATGATTTCTATTTTGCCACTATTCTGAATAATTGAACCTAGGTTTTTGAATCTCTCACTCTTCTTGATCACATTGTCCTCAAAATTAGGGCCTCTAATTTAATTGAACTTGCACTTTATATATTCAATTTTTTAGTCTACTAAGATAAAAAATTTTGGACTTTGAAGTAGTCCTCCATAACTCTCACGTTTTGCTTTAACCTTTGAATTTCCGTGTTATCTGTCTTTTTTACTAAGAATATGCTTCATTTTCCTGGCTTAGTACAGAAAATATATGGAAAAATTGCTTAGCTTCTCTCATCTCATCCGGGAAATGTCAATACCACACTCACGATTCAGCTCTTTCATAATAAAGGCTATGACATTAGAATTAAAATTCAATAGCTCATTTGTACCATCACCAAAAAAAATTAATCTTTCACCTTACAAAAATCAGTTGGTATAATCAAGTGTGATTTAAGAGAAATTCATTGAGTATAGCATGTTTTACTTCAAAAGCTACCTTACAAAGAATAAAAATCTCTTAAAAATTAAATAACCGTGAAGTTTGAAACCTTGATAAAACACTTCTCTTTACCTTGAGACTAATAATGTGAGCTGTGGCATAAATTAGACAAAACACACCCTTGCTATTTTTGAACAATTGATTTTTCAATTTTGGAGGTGGTTTCAACCTAATAACGGGTTACTCTGTTTTTCCTAGTTTTAAAGCCATTGTTAAGAGATTGTGTATGAATTTTTATGGGCGTAATATGTGACTTTTGCATTGCATAACAGATGATATAGTGAAGATTGGATGTAAATAGATCCTAGTCAAGTTTTTCTTTATTCAAGGGATTACACTCAAGAAAAAAATTTAAATTATCAAAAGCCAAGAAAATCACCTCTTGACATGGAGGAGCTTCTTGATAAAGCCAACAAAAATATCAAAATGAATAAATTAATCCAAAAATCATAAATTTTCCAAGAACTGCACCCTTCATCAAGCAATGAACTATAACCAAGCTTTTTATTTTTTGAAAATAATCATTCAAGCTTGTTCTAAAAAAATTCACCTGAGGAATTAGGTTTAAAAATGATTGTCACACCACTTTGATAATGGCCAATCTCATCACCCTGGCAAACAAGCAACCAAATATAAAAATCATTTCAAGAAAGGATATCAAATTTTTCTTAAGCCACGTTTGGGACAGCTTTCTGACAATTGTGCTTCATATAAAGCTCTCTTGTTTGGTTTCAGTCGTTTGGAAGCTGCTTTATGCCTACCTCTTCAGAAAATATCATCTCAAAAAAAATTTAAGAAGCATTTTTCCATTTGGCATGGCTGATTTGGACAAATTAACATATATAACTAATTGTTTGTCCCTGTCCCTCCGGCACCGCCAGTACTAATAAACTTGCCGATTGTTCACTCACTTGATGATTATCTGTCACCATCTACCAATGGTGCCATGCATAGCAGTATGGCAACATGACATCCAAGCAATAACAATATCAGCTTCCATTACAGCAGTTCATAGCAGCTTTTAAACAATTACAACTATCCTAGACGGAGCCTTAATTACTCCTTGGCTAACATGGTCAAAATAATCAAGAGCAATAAATATTTTTAATGGCCAAAGCAATGAAGCCATCTACAAATCAAGACAACATAGACTCTACTTGCAGCACAAAAAGATCCTTTTTATACCAAAACTTTATCCTAGCTTAGAACCTTCCAAGCTCATGAACTAGCCCAAGCTTCAAACCTCTACTAGTATGGGTGTTGTTTTGTCCTTCACTATTCCTCTCATTCTTGCAATATAGACAACCTACAGACAGAGAAATCAACGCCTTCTAAAGCAAAAGCATCTACCAAGACACCATAATTCATTCACGAACCCTGCAATGGATATAGACAACATAGTCAAACTATTTAAGTACTTTTGTCTGCCCAGTATTCATTGTTCTTTTCACTAGAGCTTACATGCACTAATTCACTTACAACCAACCTTCCCACAAGGTACTTGAAACCTATGCTGTTTCTCAATTTTTTGACTTGCTAGTCAACCTAATCTTAATGGATGTATCTGGAAACAAATTTTTACAATTCACAGGTAACATTGGCAATGATGAGGTTCAGCTGGGGGGGTATTTCTTTCTAATAATGTTGAAATTTCAGTTTTTTCTCAGGCAGGTTCTACGCTGAATCATTTAGCACAGATCCCATGACCTTTTCTTTGACTATTTTCTGTTCATTCTACTTCAAACATGTTTTAGCCTGCATATGCTGGATCAAATAGATCACATCGATTGTATGATGTTTTATTCTGGATCAAACTGTGTTTTTAACCACCTATAGTGGATATGAGAATTCAAAATAACACAGTATGACATTTTTTTAGCACCCTAAATCTACAATTTTCACCTGAACAACAATACTCTTGTGAAAGGTATTCTGGGGCAATGATTGAGGGCTTTGGATTTAAACCTTGATGCGTCAAAATTTCAAAACCCCCCAATCATACATTTACCTCATTAATGCTCAATTTTTTTTTTTTCAAAAAACAAAATTCTCTTGCTTACAGCCAACATTTTGCCTGTGGAGCATGCTTTTGTTATTATTGATTTTCTGCTGTCACTGTAATAGTTACATGCAGCACTTTTCATTCGATTCTCAAACTTGCACTAAGAAAGAGCAACAGGGTGGCAAAATAAGCATACGCAAATCAATAACCTAACCAATTTGTTACAGATTAAAAGCATTTAACTAGAAACCATACCAGATAAAGCGCATAGCACCTTAAGAAGACGGCCTTCCTCCCGGTCTGCTTGCTAAGAGCATGGGCTGCCCGCCGGTACTCCCGGCAATCAAAGTAAGTCTTAGCAAGAACATACACATCGCCATCCCCTTCGGATCCATCTTCAACAGGAATCGGCGTGGTGACATACGACACCCCGCCCACAGGCGTCGCTGCGGTATCGGAAAAAGATCGAGAAGAGGCGGAAACAACGAGAAAGTTGCGAGAGCTGAGGCATGAGAGAGCGGGAGAGGGGGCGGAAGAAATGGAGGATGAGGAAGAGGGATCCGGCTCCAAACTGACGAGGAGTTCTGCAGCCCTGCGATTACGAACAATAGGGCTTGAGAGAAAGAAAAAGAGATGAAGTGTGAGACAGTGAGAACTGTACCATTTAGCGGCGGAGTAGAGGCAGCGGTCGCCCAGTTGGCGGGCTGCGGATCGGAGCTCGGTTCGGAAGCTTTCCTTGGAAGTCATTTCCGTTTCCCGATGGAGACGACAATGGCAAAATCTCTTCCTTCTCGCGCTCTAGCGTTGCCGGCGATCAACTCCTGATCGGTAAAAAGAGGACCTTTTAGTCTTTTAGGTCGGGCTGTGAAACTTTTTTTTTTTTTTTAATTAGATAAAATTCAAATATGAATATATAGGAGAAATTTAAATTCAAACTTTAAAAAATAATTCTTAAGAAGAAAGTTTTTTAACATATTGTTTTTATATTAATGGCTATAAATATTTAAAAATTATCAAAAAATAGAATTTTCTCATTATTTGTAAGAGGTGAGTTTCCTCTTCGCAGTAAATATATAATTAGATGGCTATAAAATTGAGCCTATTTGGTTTCTTAATTTGGATTAAATTTACTTAAAATCAAACAACAAAATAAATGAATGTTATATATGAGCTATCTAACTATTTGCTTCTAAAGTTGCAACATAGTATCTTCACAAGTGAATATTACTAAACATTTCAACAGTTTGCAGTCTGCATTGCGAAAGAAATCGCAAAGCTTCTCATTTAAAGTACATTGAACAATTTCTTTCAATTCTAACTGAAGCATAGAGATGGGAACATCCTTCAAGCAAGATTGTTAAGAGATGGAATTCAACATACTCGATGTTGAATGTTGCTCAAAAGTTTGAAGCAGCCTGCCAAATATGCAAATGGATTACTACAAACTTTAGAGTTGAGTCAAGAATTTGTGATCTGATGAAATTTGCTGCAATGCTATCTAATTATTGGAAAAATTGCTCCTAAATAACTTGCAAATATAATAATAGATGATTAAAATTTTCATTTAAAGTATGCATTTTTAGCACATCTCAAATGCAAAAGTGCATTCGAGATAAAAAATAATTCATATTTTTTAAAGCTATTTTGGAGTCTGCTCTTTAAAAAAAAAAAAATTAAAATATAGATAAAGAATAGTATTATAACAGAGAATAACATTAACTAAAAAGATATAACCACAATATTTGAATAGCAATGAACCACTAATCTCAATAAAAAGACTATCTTAACAGCATGTTATTTTAATGTCTTTGCGCAAAACACCCACAATATATATATATATATATATAAAAGTACATAAAAATATTTGTCCAGCAAATGCTGATAAATTTTGTATTCCATAAAATATTTGGCCAAATAAGAGGAGAGGATTATTTACATCCACCACATTTCATCTTCAAAGAGAGGCATCAAGAGTTGCAGAACGGAGAAAACCAAAAACCCTAATTTTCTAATACACAATTGCTCTCTCTACAGAAAGAATAGCAGAGATTTCAGCACAATTCATTTACACTTGACAGCGAACCTTTCTTCAGCAATAATGAGGAGAAGCTCTCAATACAACAACAAAAGAGATGATCGATTAATCAATAATAATAACTTCACTGCCTTCTCGAGTCATGCAGCAGAAATCCTACAAAAATTGAGAAATAGAAGAAAATAAAAGATACAGGCTGGCGTGTTAGCAATTCTGTTTGTGCTCAAGATTTAGGTGGTCTCGATGAAGTTATCTTTTTTTTTTTTTTTTTTGTTAAAATGTTCACTCATGGGCTGTTTGGTATGAAATAAATGCAGTGTGAAATACAAAAAAAAATTACTGGCGTAAACATTAGAAAAACGGATAAAATTTTTTTGCATTAAATTTGATTTTGAGTTATATATATATACATTTATATATATATAAGAAGTAACAGAATCACGCCCAGTTCGAGAGAATTATGAGAATGCGTGGAGTAAAGCATTCTTCGAACCAACAAAATTCTCTAAACAAATGAACAAAAGCTCTCTTCAAACGAACGAAATCATTCGTTCATTCGAACAAATGTTTTAGTTCAAACAAACAAATGTTTTAGTTCAAACGAACGCCTAAACCTTAAACGAATAAAATCTCCTCATTCAAGTTCATCTTCTCTGTCCATTGCGAAATTTATCTCCTCACTTCGTCATTCGTTGTTGATCTGAACAATTTATTTCGTTCAGATCAACCCTAAGAAAAATTGAATAAATATTTTTTAGGAGTAATTTTACTCACATATTACTCAAAATATCACACTATCAGATTACTTCACTTCACACAAAAAAATCTTGAGTTTTCTGAAAAACTACTAAACAACAAAAAAATCACAAGTTTCCTGAAAATAATATTATTTTACACTCTAATTTCGCAAATTTCTTTATGCAAAACAGCCCTTAATATTATTAGCTATGGCTGGGGTTGATACCTGTGTTGATAGGCATAGGGGATGATGGGCTCCGTCCTTTGTTCAGCAGTTCCTCGTTGATGAGCATTCTGTATCCGTCCGACTTGGCTTTTAGCAAGCATTTTGCATTATTTAACAACGCTTCCTCTCTCTGTATGTCAGAAGACAGCATCTCCTTCTTCCATTCCATAAACTTGATCTGCTGCTCAAGTTCAAATACTTCCCGGGGAATATTTGGATTTGCTTCGGCCACAGGAAATTTTATCTCAACCTCATTCCTATATAGATACAGAAATTTATCTCAAACCCTAAAATAAGAAGAAAAAAATACAACACAAGAGAGCTCAAATCTTCAATATTGATAGGTTTGCAAAACCACAACTTAACCTTTAAAGTAGGATGGTAGTTTTGGGTGTGGGTGCAATGATGAGAATTTGGGCAATATGTTGTAGTTCAAAAATATCAAATTTTCTGATGTTCGATATGAGGGATGTATGAACATGTTTCAAAAAGCATCATCATGATCATGCGCTTTAACACAATCGCTTAAGGCTGGCTATATCATTCACATTTTTAAATTTCCCTTCAAAAGCACATTTAACATGCTAGCCCACAAACAAACATGCATGTGTGCTAACTAAATTAAAATAAGGACTTAACTTGGAACAAGTACCAATTTCATAACAACTCAAATTTGACAGATTTGCCATCTTTAAGCATTTGACTTTATAAATTTATGTTATTGTAATTATTAAAAATATAACAATCATTACTATCACAATTTACATGCATATAAATAGCAGGTTTCACACATCCTCAAATTCCCTTGTGTCGTCTCAAAGTCTCCAGCAGACAGAAAAACTGGGTTCGTTAACCCTTCAAAAAGTAAAAAGACCAGGCCCTTCCTAGCCGAGCGCAGTAAAGCCAAGCATCTCATCTTAAGCGAGCGAACTGTTCCTTTCACATTACAAGTATGAAATCAAACTTCTTCCTTTTTCTTCTACAAAAACAGTTTTAAGTGACTAAAACAGTAACCAAACTGCCCCAAAACAGCCCAGCAGTTAAGAACGCAGCTCCAAAACAGCAGCCAAAGAGCTCCAAAAGCAGTTACAAAATAACAGCCAAACATCAACCAAATAGTATCCAAAGAAGCCCCAAAACAACAGCTAAACTAAACAGTTTCCAGAACTGCTGTCAAACAACCCAAGGTAGCCCCAATTTGACAGCCAATTAGGTCCCTCAAGGCCACAAAACAGCTCACCTATCCCTACTACATGAAGTCATTCTGCCCAGAGACGTTGACACTGAGGGAGTCATCATAGAGGCCGACTGTCTTGGAGCGATCCAGCTACAACATCACTGAGAGAGGACTCTCTGTTCACGAGACGGAGAGCGCCACGCTGATCACCTTTCTTGCTGGACTTTCTTCGTGTGATTTTTGTTCACCGTTCGCGCGATGCCAATCGCATGGCGAACTTTTGGTCTATGTTATCCCGACAATGCGATTTTTCTTTTATTGGGGGAGATGTGCTCCCCGAGAGGCTCTTAGACCTCCTCGTTAAAGACACCATGGAGTTTGATACCGGTTGATGATGTACTGATGTTTTTATTTATTTATACTCTTAGGCTACGGCCGTCTTTCACAAAGTCATTCCCTCATAACCAAAGCTGAACTCACCAACTAAAGGATTCCCTCTTTTTTTAGTTTCTAGCTTCTCACAATCATGCTATTCGGATTGTACAGGAACTGAACAGCATCCCACAATTTAAAATAAATTATTATTTTGTATTTCATAGAGAATTTTTTATTGCATAAAAGAAAATAATAATTTAGAATTTAAACTTTAGTGTAGAGGATAACGTCTTCTTCGCCAATTTTGGATCCAACTGCGGCTTTGATTTCCGAAAGGTAGTCGTGCATAGATCAGTCTTTCATAGATAACTCGAGAATGGTATGTTGAATGAAGATGTTTGGCTAGCATGGTATATACATCAGCGCAAGTGGCTGCTTCGAGAATGTAGGGTAGGATAGAGGGTGAGACGACCAAATGTAGGGCTGTTGTAATATTCTGATCAACTAAGAACCATAATGTGTAACCAGGACTAGAAGGATGTGGAGTCGGATCAGATCCATCGAGATGTCCATGAAGGTGGTTAGCTTTGAAGAGCTCAAGTACTTGAGCTTTCCATATGGGATAGTTGTCTGCCATAAGTGGATTATGGATGATATTTTGGATATTGGACATTAGGAATTTCAGATCTTTGAATTCGGTGAGAGAAGTACTGTGTAATTAGGAGGTAGCGCTGGATTGGGAGATGACAATTGTGGTTTCCAAGGGAGAAGGTATCCGGAGATTGGAGGAGAAGCAATTTTGCATCGGAGGCGTGCTGAGAAAGAGGGAGATGTTGTATTAGATCTCGTTGGTTCTTCAAAACGATGAGGAATGTATCATGGTCTTGATCGACGAAGAGTGCGTCGAGCTCGAGACTATGATTGATAAAGAATTCACAGAACTCTGGATCGGGATTAAGAATTTAGGTTGAGGGAGGGAGAGTGGCAAAGGAGGTTGCTCTGATACCATGTAGATATCTAGAGAAAGAGTCGAGCGAAAGCTGACGAGAAGAGGAGATTATCGTAAACAGAAAGTGTTGTATTTTGTCTCTTGATGTGGTTATAGGAAGTATATATATAGCTAGTATATAGAATATACTATAACCACCTAAAATATACTAAAGCCGCCTATAATATAATAGAACCAACTAAAATATATTAGAACTAACTAGAATATACTAGAACCACCTAGAATATATTAAACCAACTAAAATATACTAGAACCATTTAAAATATATTAGAACCACCTATATATTAGAACCAACTAGAATATACTAAAACCAGGGGAAACCAATTAGGCCCAATGGATTTATACATGATACATGTAATTGGGTTGTTCTTACTTCATTTCATCAAACATACATAAATCCTATTATAAATCACCCTCTATATTACCCATTATTTCAAGTTTGAACCAAGATATCTATATCTCTCACTCTTCTTAATGGCATGATCTTCAATTGCCATAGATTTGATGCTATAACTTCTATATTATGATTTAATTTACATTTCATATATTTTGTTTTAGTTCTATTAATGCAAAATTCTTCAAATACTACAATAATTCTTCATAATTCAAGTTTTGCTTTAATCCTCTAGTCTTATCAATGAGAAGAATATCATCTACAACTAACATGTAACAAAACAGCTCCACTTAAATGGACTTTGAAACATCCTAAATGTAGTTTGATTGAAACAAGAAAACCATTTGACAAACCAACTTGTGTTTAAATGCATGTAACTGCCCCCATTATACATATATTTAATAACATTAATTTAAGCAATACAAAAGGCTTTTATTCCCGATACACACTGACAAAATTCTAAAAGAACTTTAGACCAAGTTTTTTTAGATTAATAAATATTAGATGAAAATCATTCTCCACCCTAAATTCTCCATCAAACACTTTAACAAATTTATAGCCTTGATAAGTGATCTACCTAGCATTAAACCAAATAGATTTAGTGAAATTATAATTCATCACGATCTATGTTGGACAACTCTTCCGGACTTTTAAAACAATGATCATTAACTCAATTCCTCCATAATTTGCATAGTCATATACATTGATTTCAGTTTTATGAATAGGTAGTACAATGCTACTCTCCGCTCATCGAATATTTTTTACTCTTCAAAATTGTATTAAAATCTTAACGAGCAAAAAACCCTTCCCACCCAAGCATTTCCATACATTATTTATGGAGTATCATTCAATCCAAAAACTTTCCTACTGTGCTTTCATCTATATGAGTACAAACACTTACAATATTAATAGTCACCTCATAAATTATAATTTTAAGGATATAATTATATCTCCATCCTCTTCACATTCAGAGCATCATCCTTTAAATTCTTATCAAATAGTATACCCATGCCATTATTATATCAATCCATACCAAAATATAAAAGTTAAAATCCAAAATATTTTTTTTGTATACTCAACTGGCCATTTGATTTTCTATTGGCATACATTATTTATCTCACTAATAATGGCAATACTAGTAATTTCAAAATATTGTTGGTCATAGTACTAAAACTTCGAAAGATCCTAGTCTCAACATAGTGCCACAGACTAGCTTATTGACTCACAGCCTTCCATAATGAGGGAATCCTTGCTCTTTTAACACTACACATGAGCACCCTTTGCATAATTTTCTGCCATTCAGCAATATGTGCCACTCCAAGAGTACGCCATAGCTTTAATACAATCTCTTGAAGAATATATGTTTTATTAATTGGAATAAGTTATACATACACAATAACTACTTAGCACAATCACCACCTTTCTTATCTAGAACATAGGACCCATCAATATTTTGTTAAAATAATCATACTAAATGTTTCTTCTCTAATCATTTGGTATTTTGATTGTCTTCAAAAGCAAATTTAAAAGATGTTCATTTGTATCTCATGAATTGATAGAAGGTTATTTATATCAAGCACATACATTTTGATTGAAGTTACAATTTTTTGGAAACACTAATGTAGGTGAAAAATATCAAGAAGATGCTTTGTATTGGAATGGAACTCAATAAAGGAAGAAAGAAGAGAAGATAAGAAGAAGAATCAATCTTTTAATTCACCATTTAACTGAGCTTCATTATAAAACTATGAATAACCTACTTATAAGATTTGAACTTGTAAAATAGCATCAGCTAAATTGAATTCAAATCTAATCTTGCTTCCTTCTAGATGACTCAAAATTCAAGTCTAGAATTATCTTAAAAAGATTATTTATTCAAATAAATAAATAAATAGAAAATATTTCAACTTAAGCTAAACACTGAAATTAAATTTCCCTATTGTATTCTGATATATCTATTTCCCCTGAATTCAAAAGAGCTTCTTTAGAGCTCACAGAAATTCAGAGATTATGGTGGAGATCGTTTTGAAAAATTTCATCCATTTCATTAAAGCATTAGCCGAGATACTAAAGACACCCAAAAAGTTACATGCATAAGCAAATATATATATATATATATATATATTATAACATATATAGTTGCAAAGTGATACAAGGGATGATACGAGTTATCAGTAGCATATCTGTGATGGTAGTAAATCATGGATTCAATATTACCACTTGATATTCAAGAATCAGTAAGTACTTCAAGTTATGGTTCATCGCAAAATCAAGCTCAATCTTGCGTACATCATCATCATTGGTTGTAGAAAACTTTGGAACAAGCTAATGCACAATTTCAAACACAGTCTTCAACTAATCATCAACTCATCATTCAAGTGCGAACGTAGATCATCATACTAAGTACCTTCATAGATATTCTAGGACCAATGATCAGAATCTTAAATTTGTGATGACAAATGCTGAATCGATGAGGAAGAAATACGAGTTAATAATAGTACAAATTATAATATTTCTTGAACAAGCATCTAGAATTTTCAAATAGCAATTATATCAAATTTTCAACAGTTAAACATTGATGAAACATGTCAACAAAAAACCCCATAGCTACACTGCAATATTTGGAGTTTTTGAAATCCAAATGCATGTATCAAAGCTTTGTATAGTCTTCATCAATAACTATTGCATCATGAACAAATTCTGGGTTGTATCACAATCATAATATCAAATGAAAAACTTCAAAAGCATTAACATTTGACTAAAAGATACTAATATATTACCGGTCTTCTCAATGAGAAGAAGCAAACATATGGTCTACTGATGGCTGAAATACAAATGCATTGTTACCAATTTGGTTGGAACGAGGCATTGTCAAGATTATGAAATTAAATGATTGTGAATAGAAGAGTCATAATTTTGATTAAAATTAATCAAATGAATAGAAACTGTTACACTAACATGTTGAACATGATGGCATTCTGTAAAATAGAATCTCAGTACCAGTTGTGATTTTGATCTCAAACAAGCAAAGGTAGTAAGTAGTTGAGCAGATACAGGAGCACACATGAATATAAATTGAAGTGGCCAGTAACTGCAGTTCAAAAATGGCGATAGATCATGACTAGGAGCAGACAACGATCAAATTATAAGATTTTTGTCGATTGATGTAGGGCAGGGCATAATAAAGTACAAACTGGGCTAGCAGGAATCAATATCAAAGCGGTAAATGATAATTTGGATCAGTCTTCTACACCAAACGATGCAGTTGAGGGTAATGAGAAGAAAGCAATTAGAAATAGGCAAAAAGAAGACAAAAAAAAAAAAAAAAAAAAAAAACTAATCGCCCAAGTGCAAGCACTTAGAAATAGGTAAAAGAAGACAAAAAAAAGGTAATAAAGAAAAAGAAAAACTTAATCCCCCAAGTGCAAGCAATTACAAAAGTTATATATTACTTGTGGAAATAGGGTTTGCAAGATAAAGATCAATTAAATGAAATCAAATCTAAAACTATTTAGTTATAGATTACTCAAAAATCAAACCTTTAAACCACTGAAAAGGATAATTTTTCCTTAATAATAAAGAAAAATCTAAAAACTTAATTAATCAAGAATACAAAAACAAAAGCAATCCTAAAATCATTCGCTGCATGAAAGCTTGCATTTTCTAAAAATACAATCAGCTCAACTTGAAAGATATGTGCATTCAACAATCATTAAGCTAACCTGTCTCCAAGACAAAATAAACCGCTGCCTTTAATAATCCCTCCATCCAAGGAAACTGCACCATTGGTTATGAAAGGCTGAGCACATAGCATATCAGCCCTATTTTTGTACACTTGTAGACGAGAAAATAAGTTAAAAAATAAAGTCTCCCTTAGTCCATGGCCATCAATAGTGACACAAGATAAGTGTATATCATCCACATTGATCATGTTCACAGCAAAGCCTAAGAACCCAGGTGGTAGCTTCCCATTAGGTAGCTTTGGATTAATTAAAGCAAGCTTCTTTTGTGGGTCATTAGAAAGAAATTCACCAACAAATGGCCTAGAAAATTATATAAATGATTATCAAACTAAGATTTGGCAATGTGATAATGTTTCATTTCCTTAATAAACGCACAATATTTATATTTGAAAACAGAAAAAGAACAGTGAACTTACCTCATGTTTTGAAGGCAAATAACATGAAATCTACCTTTCACTGTCCTTCCAATTGTTGGCGCAATTCCATGGAGACCATAATTACGGTCAATACAGCCATCTTTCTCATACCGTTCAAGGGCTTGAACGCCTTCAAGTGTCTTGCAAACAATAGCCAACATGGTGTCCAAACCCAAGTACTCGGACAAAATTCTGATTATTAATTTTTGAAAGTACAAATGAATAATACATCAAAAGTAAACAGGCCACTCCCTATGAAATGCTTATTGAATCGCACGTCACAAAATAATTGCACTGGATTATGATTTCAAAGTACTGAAAATCCTGACGATGCTAAAATTAAACACATTCATCAAAATGAAGAAGAAATTTGTGAAGCATAGCAACTGACAATAATTAATTAACATTAGTCAATCATGTTTGTTTAAGAATAAGAAACTAGATTGATGAGAGAAGAATTATATACAACAACATAAAAAGGAAAAAAAGACACTAGCCTGCTAAGTTCCGCATCTTTTACTTTTCCAAGTGTAGCAACAATTCCTACTATATCCTTGGTGCACCGAAGCGTAGATGCCATTGTGCCATGCTGATCTTTTAATTGACAAATTATGCCAGCAGCTGTTACATCTAGTTGGTGTATATGATCGAGTGTCTGCTTCTCAGTGTTTGCAAAAGTAATATTGCCATTTACTTCCACAGCCACAACAGACGAATGGCATTCCTTCAGCTCACCTGAGGATATTTTGATGTTTCAAACTAAAATTCATTTGCCAAAGGAATTAAATAAAAGAGATCAGTAAAGCAGAATAAGTTAACCAACTTCTTTGCTCAAGTACACATCGCAATACAAAGAGACACCAAATTGCTTAAATAGCTCTATAATATGAGAAAGAGTTAAATTAAGTCTCACTATCACATTTATTCTAAAATAAGTTCAACCATTAATTGGATGTCAAATACGGATATAATATTGAGGCAGTTTTCTCATATCAATTAATGTTCCTTTTAAGCATCCAAATCAAATTATTTTTATATATGGCATCTAATTTTTTTGTTTACATCGTCTTTTCAATCATTACAAATGATTGAAATTAATAAATAAAGTAATTTATATATTATTAAATAAATATTATAATTTGGATGTATATAAATACAAAAATTTACATAGTTTGGTGACAATTTATCAAAAAAAGTCAAAGTGCTCAAAAAATATTAGAAATATTTGTACTTTGATTTTATGTGAACTAATTAAATATATAGTAAAGGTTTTTTTTTTTGGAAGTATGGCATTTTCTTCATGTTATTTTTGTTCCCAACTGCAATAATAATCAAGAGCAAGAACTACTATATTCTCATAAGATATAGAGATTTAGAGGTAGAGAAAGAAAAAATGTTCATACATGGTCATACATAATATTCATTCAGCCTTTCTAACATTACTTGATATGTATTAACATAAATATTGTGAGTATAATATTTCTGAGTATTTTCAACAAAAAAAAAACATTGCCATATATGTTGTTCAGCTTTATGATATTTTTGGTCAGATAAATTAAATAAGATATGATAACAATAACAAAAGTACCCTCACTTTTCTATCCACTTTTAATATTGTTTTATGCAAATCCTTGAATTTTTTTCAAACTAGAAAATTTTGTCCCTAGCTTTTAAATTGGACAAATCGATTCCTTATGCACATTTTTTGTGATATGTTTAGTCATGACAATTAAGATGGCTTTAATATCACTATTAAAAATAAATTATTATACATCATAATTTTTCCATTTCATGCAAAAACAAATGTCAGAAACTAAAAACATCACAAAATTATACTTGATGAGCCAATTTGGCCTTTTTTGAAAGTTAGAACAAACTTGGCTACTCTGAATTTGGCTATTAACTCAATTTATGGTAGGGCTCATTTTTTGCCAACCCCACTTAGTAGGATTAAAGGCTTGTTGTTGTTGTGTACTCATTTGAGAGTAAATGTCATAGCTAGAGGCTAAGAACCTATTTGGATAAATTGCAGTTAAATGTTTTGAAGATTTGCCAAAGCAATCTCTTGAATATTCCAGTTCCTTAAAATAAATAATTGAGGTATTGCATTAAGCATGTTAAATATTTTGGAGCTAAATTGGACACACAAAATGATTGAGGCACTGAACTAAGATTATTCTCACAAAGTATTCTTAATATTAAAATATCAAGCTGTACAAAGAGTTTTTTTTTAAGTTGTTGTTTCTAAAGTTAGTGATTCCAATAAAAAATTCACTATTAAATTGTTTATCATTATTTAAATACTGTAAATTCAATAATATTACCTTTATAATCAACAACTTTAATTAGAATGAGGATGAGCATTGTTGAATGTATGAATGGGAAGAGTTCTTCATACTTTGTCATTTGCAAATATACACAAGGCACTTTCTAAAAAAAGAGAAACTTTTTAAAATAGCAGTCAAGCTTTAGCTTTATTGCTGCTTTCCTTTTTAGCAAGCAGCCTAATCATTCGGAAAAGTGCATGAGCTCCCCCACCTTGGTTAGGTTTTAGCAGTAGGCTTTCTTTAGGATCTATTTGAATATTTTAACTAGATGTTCCCCTATTAGATGAATCAAGGTTTGTTTAGATCCAAGGTCTAAGATTTTTAAAAGCTAAACCACTATAGTTAATTACCACTATTAGTCATAGGAGGGTACTCTCGATTAAAGAGTATGTTGTATAATTGTTGAGCAGATATAAGACAGTGTATGGTAGAGTAAATGAAAGTAGACTTGACCAAGATTTCATGATTTCATCATCCTAGGTCAGCTTGTAATCCAATCAATTAGGGAAAATATATTTTATTTGAAACATCTAAAGATTCTAATTAGCAGATATGAATTACCTCATCTAATAAATCCCAAGCAAATTTGGTGGAACATGTTAACAACCTAATCCTTAGGTTCAACATTGACTCATAGATTGGTAGAGGACTGATTGTATCATTTTGACTAGATGTTTAGCATCATAAAGCATAACCATTAAGTTCAAAAAATTTGGACATAGCATTAGAGAATTAGAGAAATATTGTAATTATAGCATTTGTTTAAAGCTTCAACTAAGCTTGCAGGCATAAGACTAAAATAATTGAGATGAGTAAATTATGGGTTTTAATGTGAGTTAGAGGGCTCGTTAGCATTGGTGCCAGCCCGCACTTTGATTTGATAAGAGCTTAGGTTCATTGAAAGGTCTGGTGTTTTGATTATATGTTAGAGCTTATAATTATTAGAATGCCCAAATGGCTTGAATTTGAGATAAGGTTTATATTCTCCAAAATGCCAAGATGACAGGTCTTACAATTTTATTATTTAGAAAGGTGGCCTGTAATGGGTATATCTAAAATCTTTATATCTTGTAAAGATTAACAATGTTTAGTCAGAATCTATAAAATCATCTAAGAATTAATTAACATCAAATAATTTGATTAAATTTTATAAAATCGTACAGGAATTCATTACTTAAACATAGTATAGTTCAACTAGAATCATTTAGATTTACTAAAAATAAAGTATTCGACTTCGAATGATTCAGCTAGAATCAATCAAATCTAATATAAATCAAATATTTATATATAGTGCAATTCAACTAGGATCCTTAAGATCAACTTAAATTCAGATTACTAACTTAAAAGGATTCAACCAAGATTAATCAAAGCTGTCAAAAATCAAATCTTTAAACTTTATACAATTCAATAAGGGTCACATAGATCTATGGAGTATCAAAACATCAAATTTAGGATGATTCAACTAGAACAGCTTAGATCAATTAAAAATTATAACAATGTGAGTCTTAGCTTATTTGCATGATCAACTAGATTGTTTATTTTCATTGTTTTTTCCTTTTTGCACATTTATTTTACACACTTTTTATTTCATATTTATTGTACCAATAATAATTTATTGCTTGAGAGAAGGTTGCAATTTGCACAAGAGAAGTGAATTCCTTGTGAGTTTTGAAGATTGGGTAAACTCTCAAATAAAGCTTTGAATGGCATGTGCTTTGTGTGCCCTTTTATTGCGAATACATGCGAACGTTGAGCAAAATGTACTTGAAATATATATTTTGTCTGAGAGAGAGATTGTTCATAGTATTAATTTGTAAATATAAAAACTGTAAATTGTCTTTCTTTTTTTAAAGTCATGGATATTAACAATATTATTAGTATCATTAATCGGATTGCTTAAAATTTCTAGTATTCTCAAAAATATTACTCAAATTTTATAGAAATACGTTATCAATTGCATCTTGTAATGGCTCAATCGCAAAATTTAAAGAAACTCAGCATCATCTTGAATTAATTTTAAATTAATTAATTAAGAGTTTAGGCAATTTTCCAAGGCCCTACTTTTTATATATTTACATGTCAAAAATTGTCCACACAAACTCAACAACATGATGGCATTTGAAACTTTGTCCAAAATTGCTCCCTTCTCTAGATCAACAAATTATTAAGCGAGTTTAATACCCCAGTTGGCTCAAAGAGCAACAAAACGTAAAGGTCTTCAAAATGGCTTCCCAATCAGCTCAAAGAGTATAGGAATGCAGAGTCTCTACCTATTGCTTGGGCAAGATTTTCCCTTATGCTTTGGATAACTTGGTGTGTGCGAAAAGAATGGGAGTTGGTGTGGTATTTATAGAGAAAAAAAGTTAAGGGTCCATTTCCATTTCAATATTTTGCAAGATTAATCCGAATATGATGGGAAGATCCTAAACCATCAATCAAATTTGATTGAATAGTTTGTTCTATATAGAATTGTGTAGATCAGAGCTTTTCTCTTCTACAACTCCAAGAAATATCTGACAACCAGTGCAAGAGGGAAACTTGCAGAGGAATCGTGGCATAGGAATGCTTTGCACAGCTGTGGCTTGCAATCGTGGTATGGCCTAGAACATTGGTGATGTGCGTTCAAAAAGGCATGGAGCTTACTACTAGACTTTGGAGACACATGATCCTTGAGTATGCAGCTAGTCTTACGCATATTTTGGGTTGGGTGTGTTTGTTCACAACATCAACAGCTTTGTAAAAGTTTGAAGACATGGTGTAACAACCCAAAGTCGTTATTCTGCAAATTAGGTCAGAATCCCGCCATAGGAATCAGGATCCCGGGGAATTTCAATTTAGGGCAAACAAAATTACCAAAAGATAGAAATAATTTTTAGATCAAAGTGCCATAGTTCGGGAAAAATCTGAAAGACGAAAGCTCCTGTTCTATTTTCTAAAATTTATAAAATTCTAAAAATCGAGAACATTGAATTGCGTGTCCGAATTCATCGTTTTCAGTGTCGTTGTGTTAAGTATATTATTTAAAGACTGCTCAAGAAATTTCATCTAATTCTGAGGGCCGATTTGATCGTGATAAATTTTTGAAATTTTAAACCTCAAAAATTAAAATAAAATAAAATTTTACTCCGAATCAAAAATTTTCGGCGCGAGGGTGTTCATCATGTCGTGACACACCTTGGCGCCAAGTTTCACTGTATTTGGACGTCAAACGGCGAAAAAATGCAATTAATTTTCTCCATTTTTTCCTCTATTTTCCCCAATCGGCCCCCCTCTCCTGTTCGCCGATCGCATCGCTAGATGCGATCGCAGGCTCTGTCGCGAGACAGAGCCTGCAACTGAAGGTTCTTCCGCCTACCTGCGCCGTTTTTGGAGCAGGCTGTCGGCCCTATGGGCCGACCCCGACCCTCCTTCCCCCCTCCGCCTGCCAGGAGGGCCCGCCTGCGCAGGATGCGATCGCCCCCTCCCCTCAGCCGAACCCCAGCCCTCTCCTCTATAAGAAGGCTCTCACCTCCCCCTCTCCTCCTCACAAACAACTTCCAGCCCCTCCTCCTCATCCCTTCCAACAGTCGGCCAGCCCCTCTCAGCCAGCCCTGTCCCTACCAGCAGCCGGCTAGCCCCTCTCAGCCAGCCCCCTCCCTTCCTGCAGCCGGCCAGCCCCCTCCCTTTCTGCAGCCGGCTAGCCTCCTTCCGGCAGCCCGGCAGCCCCCGGCAGTCCCCTTCAGCCAGCTAGCTCCCTCTCCGGTAGCCTCCGGCAGCCCCCGGCAGCCAGCTATCAAGCCGCCAAACCACTCTGTAGCCGCTGCCAGCCAGCCTCTCGCTGTTGCCACCTAGGCCAACCCGTTCCGGCCTCTCTTCGTTTTCCGGCGATCCTAATTCTAAAGTAAGAGGAGGAAATTGAAGAACACCTTTGTTTTCTCTAAATCTTGTTACTCTCTTTATAACTATCAAATTTATAATTAGTCACTCACAATAAAATTATTCTCATTAATAATGAGAATGATTCAATTGTTATAAATGACTATTATTTCCTAAATTTCCAATTCAATTATTTTTATTCTGACTTTGTCATTATACAGTATGATGATCATAATCTTAAGACACTTTAATAATTATAACTGCTTTAATAGCAGCTTAAATCAATCGAACTTCAAAAGCGGAAGAAGAACAGAATGAAAGAAGAAATTAAACTCCTAAATCATTTGATTAAAAAGCTAACTTAAAAATATCGGAGACTTAAATGCAGATTGAGCAAACTGTTACTCATTCGAGCTGTTGAACTTCTGAACTTAAGGATCAAAGGTACCTAGTATATGACTTGCATTACATCTTGCATTTTTCTATTATTGCTATGCTTCGCTTATTTGCTTTGAGCCAAAACCATTTGAAGCTTGGTTGGTTGTCCAGAACCAACGTAATATCATTCGGGGTTGTTACCAGAAAATGGCATTGGCATCATTCGGGGTTGTTACTGGAAAAAAAAGACATCAGTAACATTCAGGATTATTGCTGAAAAAATGACATCAGCAATATTCGGGGTTGAAAAATGATATCAATAACATTCGGGATTGTTATTGAAAAAATGACATCAGTAACATTCAGAGTTATTTACTGAAAAATGATATCAGTAACCTTTATTTTGTGATAACTACTTGTTACAGGAATTTGCTTGCTTATTTTGCACGGTTGTCTTACCTATCCTGCATTTTATTTTCACCTTACTTCCGCTAATCGCATCTTTATAAAGTAATTTGTTATTGTACTGTTGTGCTTAGAATTTTCTCTAATTACTGGGAATTCCAATCCCGATATTATTTTCTGTATAATACCAGGTCATGTGCTCCTGGAAGAGGTTAAACAAGAACCCTAATTTTCAAATGGATCAACGACGACGCTAAATTGCTTATTTTGTTTCTTTTGTTTTGTACGATGAAAGATCTTGTAATAAGAATTTTGATAAATGAAAAATATATTTTACTTTTATATGTGTATTCTTTTTCTCTCAAATTGCTCGATATAATCCTGGGTGAGTAGCCACCCGATGCCAGAACGGTTTCTGCCGAACCGGCATCGGGCCCGTCACAGTTGGTATCAGAGCAGGATTGAGTATTGTGGAAGAAAAGAATATATATGTAAAATATAAGATATACTCAAAAAAGATTTTAATAAATTAGGCTAATAAGCGCCATGGTCATCATTATGAAAAATATAAGTATCACATTTTATTAACCTTTTTATAGATGGACCCTCGTGCTGATATGATTGAGTACTTTGAGGAGGGAGAAAGTGAGAATGACTCCTCAAATTCAGGGATACCTAATCTCAGTATACACATGAACACCCCCGCCGAAGAATCCAAAGTTGAAGTTCTGATAGAGAAGCTGAGTGAGGTAGAAAGTTCTTTATCCTGGTGGATATCAGTATCCAGGCACAAAATAAAGAACCTAGAAATAGAATTACAGGAGTTAAGAGGAACGCTGCATGGGAGGATGACCGCTCTTGAGTGAAAAGTGCGGAAAAAAGATGACGTGAAGAATCGTCAAATCATCCGACTGCAGGATGAACTTCAGCATGTTAGGGAGCTCATGAAGGTTGGCAACATGATTGCCTCCACCTCAAGAGGAAAGGGGATAGCCAAGGACCCGGGGAGTCTTCAAAAAAGAGGAAGTGTAGTTCTGAATCCTCCAGTTAGTAGGAGTTAGAATAAGAGTTAGATTTTTATCTTTTTGATGCATCCAGTAAGGAATAAGTCCTATTATTAATGCAATCTCCTTTTTGTGTAAATCTATTATTAGATAAAGTTTTGTTTGAAGCTAAAAGATGAAATCTTATTTATCATAATTAATTATTTGTGTATTCGGCAAGTTTCAAACTGCCTCTAAATCTCAAACTTTATCACTCCAAACAGATGGATTCCGATGAAGGCTTCCTTGTAGTATCCGCCAAAACCCCAGTTAAAACCACGGTCTCCTCATCTGCAGCGGACAATAGGACAGACCGTTTATTAGAAGTTGTTTTGCAAGCTCTCTCAAACCAAGGGAAGGCCTCCACCTCCCTACTCTCATCAGAAGCCCCTCAAGAGCAAAGAGTGCGAGTAGATAATGCCCTGCAGGCATTCCTCAAGCTCAACCCTCCCACCTTTAATGGATCAGCCAAACCCATGAGGCCAAAGACTGGATCCAAACCGTAGAAAGCAAGTTGAACAGCTTAAAATGTCCATCCACCGAAGAGGTTAGATTAGCAAAGTATTTACTAGAGGGTGAAGCCGAAAGGTGGTGGAAAATCACGTATGAAACCACCTTCATGAGTATCAATCTTGAGGACGTATCGTGGGCGGAGTTCACAGCCGCTTTCAGAAGCCGCTACATTCCTCATTCCGCCCAGAGGATACTTGAGAGCCAATTTTTAAGGGTAGCTCAGGGTGACCGATCTGTGGTAGCCTACGAGACGGAGTTCACGAAACTCTCTCGTTATGCACCGAAGCTTGTGGACTGCGAAGCTTCGAGGTGCAGTAGATTGAAGGTCTAAAAGATAGCATTCGCACTAACCTGATTTCTCTGAGGCATACAAAATTTGCTGATCTTTTGGACTGTGCAACAATGCTGGAGCACAATGAGCAGGTGATCGCAGAACGACAAGGGAAAAGATCGATCACTTCTACTGTGAACCAGGAGACTTTCAAATGTCCCTGTTACCCTCCACCAGCAAGGGCATATCAAATGTCTGCAGAAGCTCCCAAGACCATCGAAGGTGGAGCATGTGATCGACCTCACCCTGGTGGGAGATGCTACCACAAGCAGAACTGCTGCTTTAATTGCGGACGCACCGGCCATTGTTACCATTTCTGTATAGCCAAAAGGACGGTAGATGGTGATATTATCCCTGGGGCAAGATCTACCCCGAGCCAGAACTCAGCACCAACAGCCTCTCCCGCCAACAATCGTCGAAGGGGAACTGCTCCAAGGCAAGTCGCTTCAACAGCAACACCTACCCAAAGGAATGGTCAGGCCCCTCGAGCCACCGTTCCAGCAAGGATATACACTCTTACCCCTTTCATAGCACCCGATGATAATAACATGGTGTCACGTACACTACCTTTTTTTTTAAATTATTTCGTCAACACGCTTGTTTAAACTTTATGTGATAGTTATTTCTTTTTAATTAGGCACCATACAAATTAATACTGAACCTTTTAGCGTTTTGTTCGATACTGGAGCGAACCACTCTTTTATTTCGGAAATTTGCGTTAGGGCCCTAAATATTCCCTGTTGCAATCTAACCAGCACCCTTAATATTGGATTACCCTCCGGAGCCACCATGAGCGCTTAGCAATTCTGTATTTTCAACATCCCAATCAATGATATGGTTTATGAAGCTACTCTACAAATCCTCCCTATAATGAACTTTGATATCATTTTAGGGATTGATTGGCTGAGTATGCATGAAGCAGTCATTGATTGTCGAAAGAAGGTTACCCTTAAAAAGAAAGGAAAACCAGGTGTATTCATAGGTAGATTGGGTATTAACCCTTCATTAATTAGCGCACTTAAAGCAAAGAAGCTGATTCGCAGAGGGTGCGAGGCTTATCTTGTCTCCATGTTAAGTAATTCAAAAAATGACATCCCTCTATCAGAAATTAGAATAATCAGAGAATTCTCCGATGTTTTCCCTGACAAGCTTCCTGGTCTGCCTCCAATTATGGAAGTAGATTTTGCTATAGATTTAGTAGCAGGATCTCAGCCTCTATCAAAAGCACCTTATCGTTTAGCCCCAAAGGAGCTGCAAGAACTTCATGAGCAACTACAAGAATTAATGGAGAAAGGTCTAATAAAGCCTAGCATGTCACCTTGGGGAGCTCCTGTACTTTTTGTGAAAAAGAAAGACGAATCGATGCGTATGTGCATCGACTATAGAGAGCTAAACAAAGTAACCATTAAAAATAAGTATCCGCTTCCTCGAATAGACGACCTATTCGATCAACTTGCCGGGGCAAAAGTCTTCTCAAAAATAAACTTGCGATCAGGTTATCATCAAGTTCGAATACGAGAGGAAGATATTCCGAAAACTGCATTCATGACTCGTTACGGGCATTTCAAGTTTTTGCTAATGTCGTTTGGATTAACCAATGCTCCATCAGTTTTCATGGACCTAATGCAGCGAGTTCTCAGACAATTCCTGGACAAATTTGTGATCGTATTTATCGACGAATTCTTATTTTCTCGAAAAGTGAAGAAGACCGCGAAAATCACTTAAGACTCGTGTTGGGCACATTAAGGGAGCATCAGTTATTTGCAAAATACACAAAATGTGAATTTTGGCTGAAATCTGTTGCCTTTTTTGGCCATGTGATTAGTGCTGAAGGGATACAAGTTGATCAGAATAAGATAGGCGCCATTCAGGATTGGCCGCAACCCTCTTCGGTGACTGAGATTCGTAGCTTTTTGAGTCTAGCAAGCTATTATCAAAAATTTGTTAAGGGATTTTTGCTATTAGCCTCACCTCTTTCAAGGTTAACTCAAAGGCGATACCTTTTGTATGGAGTCAAGATTGCAAGCAGGCATTCCAGAAGTTGAAAGAATTGTTGACCGCCGCACCAATCCTGATCTTACCTCAAGAAGGGATTAATTTTCAAGTATTCACTGATGCGTCCAACATTGGCTTGGGATGCATCCTAATGCAAGAAGGAAAAGTGATTGCATACGCCTCAAGACAATTAAAGAAGCATGAAAACAATTACCCAATTCACGATTTGGAGTTAGCATCAGTTGTTTTTGCCTTAAAAATCTGGAGACACTACTTGTATGGGGTAAAATGCGAAATCTTTACTGACCACCAAAGCCTAAAGTATATTTTTACCCAGAAACAACTAAATTGTAGGCAAAGAAGATGGCTTGAATTAATTTGCGACTATGATCTTAGTATCTCTTATCACCCCGGTAAAGCCAATGTTGCTGCTGACGCCCTCAGCAGAAAAGTATCTCTAAATTAATTAATCATAAAAAGCCCCTTGATAGAAAAATTTCAGAAGCTCGAGATAAGGCCCACTTCCAGCCAGCAATTAAACGATCTACTTCAGGTATGTACCACCGAACCTACATTCCTACAACAGATATTTATCACTCGAGGTCAAGACCCTATGTATTCAAAGCTAAAAAGGGACATAGAAAATGGACGTCGATCAGACTTGCAACTTCAGCAAGGGAATTATATTTACCACGAAAAAAGAGTGTGGGTCCCTAATATCGTATCCATTCGAAGCCAGATACTAAGTGAAGCTCACAATTCAGGATATTCAGTTCATCCCGGAAGTAATTAAAATGTATCAAGATTTAAATGGAGTATTCTGGTGGCCAGGACTTAAAAGAAGTGTGGCTGATTTTATTGCTAAATGTCATGTATGCTGCTTAGTAAAAACTAAGCATCAGAAGCCAGGTGGACTTTTGCGACCTTTTGAAATTCCGAAATGGAAATGGTCAGACATTTCTATGGACTTTGTCACGGGATTACCCAGAAGTCGTTCAGGAGCAGATATAATTTGGGTAATAGTAGACCGATTGACTAAATCAGCCCATTTTATTCCTATCAAGTAAACTGACACTGTTGAAAGATTAGTCAAACTCTATATTAAGGAAATAATCAGACTTCACGGGATTCCAAAAGTCATAGTCTCGGATCGAGATAGCAGATTTACATCCCGATTTTGGCAAGCAATACATCGCGGTCTAGGAACCGTTGTAGCTCTAAGCACCGCCTTCCACCCTTAGACAGACGGGCAAACCGAAAGAGAGTTAATCAAATACTCGAAGATCTACTGCGATTGAGTATTCTTGATTTTGGTGGTAGTTGGGAAAAACATATACCATTAATCGAATTCGCATATAATAATAGCCACCAAGCAAGTATTGAGATGGCCCCTTATAAAACCCTGTATGGAAGAAAGTGCAGCACTCCTCTAGCCTAGACACAAGTTGGGGACGTTCAAATTTACGGTTCGAAATTGATTAAAGAAACAAATGAAAAGATAAAGCAAATCAATAGTCGAATTGCAGCAGCCCAGGACCGACAGAAGAAGTATCACGATGCTAGACATCGGATACTAGAATTTCACGTTGGTGATCGTGTCTATCTAAAGGTTAGCCCGATGAAAGGTATTCATCGCTTTGGAGTTACAGGTAAGTTGAGCCCCAGATATGTTGGATCATTCGAAATAACCGTAAGAATTGGAAGCTCGGCTTACAGACTTAAACTTCCTGAAATATTTTCTTCCATACACAATGTTTTTCATGTTTCTGCTCTTTGCAAATGCCTCCAGAAACCCTCTCAACAAATTTCTGATTCAATAGTTGAAATTCAACCCGATCTAACTTATGTCGAAAAGCCACTTCAAATCATTGAAAATAACCGCGGAAAATTAAGAAGCAGAACGATCCCGATGGTTAAAGTACAGTGGGACAATCATACTGTAAAAGAAGCTACGTGGGAAAAAGAGGATATTATGCGAAGAAAGTATCCAGAGTTATTTCCTAATAAAGGTAACCCAGAACTTCCCTTAAATATTCTTTTTGTTCTTTTAATGTCGAGGACGACATCGTTTTTAAGTAGGGGAGTTTGTAACAACCCAAAGTCGTTATTTTGCAAATTATGTCAGAATCCCGCCTTAGGAATCAGGATCCCGGGGAATTTCAATTTAGGGCAAACAAAATTATCAATAAAAAGAAATAATTTTTAGATCAAAGTGCCCTAGTTCGGGAAAAATCCGAAAAACAAAAGCTCTCGTTCTAATTTCTGAAAATTTTAAAATTCTCAAAATCGAGAACATTGAATTGCATCTCTGAAATCATCGTTTTCAGTGTTGTTGTGTTAAGTATATTATTTAAAGGCTGCTTGAGAAGTTTCATCTAATTCTGAGCGTCGATTTGATCGTGACAAATTTTCAAAGTTTTAAACCTCAAAAATTAAAATAAAATAAAATTTTGCTCCGAATCAAAAATTTTCAGCTCGAGGGTATTCATCATGTCATGACACACCTTGGCGCAAAGTTTCGCTGTATTTGGACGCTAAATGGCGGAAAATATGATTAATTTGAAGTTTAAAATTTTTCTCCATTTTTTCCTCTGTTTTCCCCAATCGGCCCCCCCCTCCTGTTCGTCAATCGCATCTTGCGATGCGATCGCAGGCTCTGTCACGAGATAGAGCCTGCGGCGGAAGCGCAGGCTGTCGGCCCTATGGGCCGACCCTGACCCTCCTTCCCCCTCCCCTCAGCCGAACCCCAGCCCTCTCCTCTATAAGAAGGCTCTCCCCTCCCCCTCTCCTCCTCACAAACAGCTTCCAGCCCCTCTTCCTCAACCCTTCCAGCAGCCGACCAGCCCCTCTTAGCTAACCCCCTCCCTTCCAGCAGCCGGCCAGCCCCTCGCTTCCTGACGTCGGCCAGCCCCTCCTCAGCCGCTCCAGCCTCCTTCCGGCAGCCCGACAGCCCCTGGCAGTCCCTTCCAACCGCTTTCAGCAGCTTCCGACAGTCCCCTCCAGCCAGCCAGCTCCCTCTCCAGCAGCTCCCGGCAACCCCCGGCAGCCTCCGACAGCCAGTTATCAAGCGGCCAAACCACTCTGTAGCCGCTGTCAGCCAGCCTCTCGCTGTTGCCACCTCGGCCTGCCATTCGGCCAACCCATTCCGGCCTCTATTCGTTTTCCGGCGATCCTAATTCTAAAATAAGAGGAGGAAATTGAAGAACATCTTTGTTTTCTCTAAATCTTGTTACTCTCTTTATAACTATCAAATTTATAATTAGTCATTCACAATAAAATTATCCTCATTGATAATGAGAATGATTCAATTGTTATAAATGACTATTATTTTCTAAATTGCCAATTCAATCATTTTTATCCTGACTTTATCGTCATACAGTATGATAATCATAATCTTAAGACACTTTAATAATTATAACTGCTTTAATAGCAGCTTAAATCAATCGAACTTCAAAAGCAGAAGAAGAACAGAATGAAAGAAGAAATTAAACTCTTAAATCATTTGATTAAAAAGCTAATTTAAAAATACCGGGGACTTAAATGCAGATTGAGCGAACTGTCACTCATTCGAGCTGTTGAACTTCTGAACTTAAGGATCAAAGGTACCCAGTATATGACTTGCATTACATCTTGCATTTTTCTATTACTGCTATGCTTCGCTTAATTGCTTTGAGCCAAAACCTTTTGAAGCTTGGTTGGTTGTTCGGAACCAACGAAATATCATTCGGGGTTGTTACCGGAAATGGACATCGGTATCATTCGGGGTTGTTACTAGAAAAAAAAGGCATCAGTAACATTCGGGGTTGTTGCTGAAAAAATGGCATCAGCAATATTCGAGATTGTTATTGGAAAATGACATCAATAACATTCGGGGTTGTTACTTGAAAAATGACATCAGTAACATTCGGGGTTAATTACTGAAAAATGACATAAGTAACCTTTATTTTGTGATAATTACTTGTTACATGAATTTGCTTGCTTATTTTGCGCGGTTGCCTTACCTATCCTGCATTTTATTTTCACCTTACTTCCGCTAATCGCACCTTTATAAAGTAATTTGTTATTGTACTGTTGTGCTTAGAGTATTCTCTAATTACTGGGAATTCCAATCCCAATATTATTTTCTGTACAATACCAGGTCAGGTGCTCCTGGAAGAGGTTAAACAAGAACCCTAATTTTCAAATTGATCAACGATGGCGCTGAATTGCTTATTTTGTTTCTTTTGTTTTGTACGATGAAGGATCTTGTAATAAGAATTTTGATAAATGAAAAATATCTTTTACTTTTATATGCGTATTCTTTCTCTCAAATTGCTCGATATGATCCTGTGGTGAGTAGCCACCCGATGCCAGAACAATTTCTGCCGAACCGGCATCGGGCCCGTCACACATGGATTCGTGTGACTGGCAGTTATGAGATTGTGCAGATGCCTTGAAGACGCACAAATGCCACATGCAATGATTTCAAGGAAAAGAATGTGAATCAAGTGCATATCATGGAATATGTCTCAGGACGCCATGCAATGATTCAGCTCATGGACATGAACTATACCTGTGAAGTCGAAGGCTAGGCAAGTAACTCAAGCATGTGGTTTTGTGCGATGACTATGCACAGGCAGCATGAGTGGATTGTGTTCATGGAGTCAAAAAGCTCTGGTACTCAATTCGGTGTGCATGCTTGATGTGTTGTGTGCCATAGCAGATGCTTGAAAACTCCTCTTCCTATTTTTTTATAAACTGTAAGATTTAATCAAGTGGAGATTTAACCCAGATTTAATAAATTCTAGAATAGGCTTGTGAAGAATGGCTTGTATCATTTCATTTTAATATGTTAGTAGCAGAACAGGATGTCTCAATAATGCTTCAGAAATCATAATGTTCTCTGTTAATGGTAACCATCGAATCCATGCATTGTGGTTAAGATTAAACGTATGAATTTGAATCATAACAAATAAACCATATAAATCATAACCCCAATAATTGTCTGTTATTTTTTCCTTTTTATACCATTTTTTTGCTGCAAACACAGCTTAAAAATTACTCAAACAAAGCAGTTGCAGTCTTTTAAAAAGAAATAATAAGAAATAGTTATACCAATAATACCTTAAATTTAATATTTCAAAAATGAACTAAATTTTTTAACTATTTCATAGTAAAAAAGCCATTTTCGTAATTTAGTCCATTTATTCCTCTGTATGCATATGCCCAATGTTTAATACAGAAACATGTCAAACTTCGATGCAAGAAAATAAAGACAATATCAATGGCTTAACCTTCCAAATGAAGAATGGACTCATGGAGAGTGTTCACATGAGACCTGAGAAATTTCAGATTGTCTTCATGATGTTTGACTTCTTGTGTCACTTTCTGCAAATCATCCTGCTCTTTCTGTTAGAAAATAAATTAACTTTTACTAAAAACCTTTAAAAGGCCAGTGGGACAAAAAGTTAGATTCAATTCAAACTTTCAAGTTTCATTCTATAAAAAAAAATTACAAAGATCCAAAAAATATATATATTTATGGAACTATACCCCGTTTAGCATTATTGTATCCGTTAAGTACCCGTTGCGCATTTACAATTTCTTAATAGTATTATCATACAAACCTGAATTAAAGTCTTGAGTAATTCAAAGTTTGGAGCTGCACCGTGAGCATTAGACTGGGATATTGCAGACATCTGGTTTCCACTGATTGATGGGAAAAAAAACCAACTTACAATCCAATCCGGTGCAACCTGGTAATGATTAATTAGAAGGGATATAATATTTTGATTATAATATTAAAAAAACATGAAACTAATAGGAACTAAAAAAGGAAAATAGCTAAAAATAATACACAATAAATATGATGGTGCCTATAACTTGATAACACATCATTGTTAATTATAATGCAGAAACAGATTGAAGGTAGCCAACGGGTTGAATATGCTTTCATAAGCATGCTAAAACCTTTTTTTTTCAAATGCTTTTCAATAGGCGTCATAAAACAGAGGTCATATAACAAAAATACAAACTTCCTATTTTCTAAATCCGTATTAAATCAAGTGAATTGTTCTCCAAAGTGCATACAAGAGCCCCTAATCATCCAAAAAAATTATATAACAAACAATAAAAAAATTAGATAAAACCAAATGAAACAAATTTAACAAGAATACCTACTAAGTGAAATCAATTATAGTGTTAGATCTCATTAACTCAATCTTTATCTATGAGTCCTGTAATCTTATAAACATTGGTAGTATGAATGAATTAGATTGTAACTCAATTAGTATAACCCAATTCTAAATAACAATAACATTATAGAAATAAAATGTGTATGCAAGGTCAAGATACTAAGAATCCCAAAATTTTATATTATTGTGAATTGACTTATAGGTATATTTATTATTCATTGCAAAGACAATAAATCTTGATAATATAAATAGCATAAATTGGGCCCACATGATATTTATAATTATTCATAAGTATTCATAATATCTTCAATAACATAGATAACAACATCTAACCTATACCAAATAACTCTTTGCCCTTTATCAAAAATACAATACAAATTATGTAAAAAACTAAAAAGTTCATTATTAAAACTGCTCCTACTTTCATTGCCCTTAGCATTTCTTTTACCATTAATATGCATCCCTAGCTAGTATTATAATGGAGTTGGCTCCATAGATGTTACAGAAATACACACATAATTAATAACATAACTTTCTTCCCTTAACTAAGCATTCTTAGACATGATATTTGTAAAATATTTTTTCAATAATAATGTAATTCATTCATGGTCGATATAGTTAAATATGTCAATAGTTATATAGTATCTATCATAATTAATATTGATGTAATCCTTAAATGATATAGAGGTTTAGTAATTATTTATTATATATACATATATATATATGTTCTTTATTTATGATGTTTACCCATGATATGTATTTTATATATTCACATACTAATACTTATTGATCAATGTTCTAAAGTTTAAATAAAAAGGATTGTTACTCTAAAATAGAAATGTATCCACTTTATATATTATTTTAACAGCCTCAATTACACAAGTACTCATGTACCAACAAATTTGACCTAAATTAAAGGTTTATAATTTAGACCTAAGATTTTATGAGGTTGTTCAAGCAAAGTAAAATGACAAAAAGTATGAAAATATACCTTAGGATTTTGGTGGATTGCATAAAAAACAATGTTGCTGCACTTGACATTGAATCTCCCTAAATTGAACATAAAGGTTAGGGTTTTTCCAAAGGAACTAGCTGTCCAAAAAAAAAAACAGATTGAAATTTGCAAGAATAGCACCTTAGGTTTCACGTGGGATGCCACTGGAAAGATTCCATTCGATTGCAGCATTGAAAAAATGTAAGAAGATAAAGGATTTTAGGCATTAAATCTACAAATTTTTGATTAACGAAAAACAGTTCAAATTATTACCAAATAAATACTTTAATGCTGTGATAGGTTGTCAGAAGAGGTTGGACTTATTACCACTGTTGAAAACCTTTTTGGAGCATGAAACTGGAGAGGAATCTTCTCCAATTGTAAGCTGGTAGTTTTGAAAAATATTATATTTTAAGGTTATATAAAAATAGTTGAGAGAAAATTATTAGAAAAGAAAACAAAAGAGGAAGAAGACAGCTCAAACAATCAAAAGATTAAAAAAGTATGCAATCTACATTTCTATATTAGAGTAGCAATCTTTTCTTTTAAACTGTAATGCATTTATTCATAAGTATTAATATATGAATATATATATATATATATATGAATTTAATAAATAAAAAAATTAAATTAAATAATATACATCTATATAATGAATAATCTTTTTTTGTTTTCATAGGGATTTAAGTTCAAATAATTTTATATGTTTACAGTGAAGCATTGAGTAGGTCTCAATATTATCTATATACGGGATACATCAATATTAATAAAATGTATACTAGTGTAATAAGAGTATAGCATAATTAACTATATCAACAATTAAAAATAATATTATTAAGAGTAAAATTATTTTACAGCTCTATGTTTAAAATTGGTCTATTAAGTCATAAGTGAGTTAATTAAGGAAAGAAATGTATGTTAATAATTATAAGGTGTGATGTGCGTAACATTTTATGGAACAAGCCCCCTTAAGATATTGGCAAAAATAACGTATAAATAGTAAGCAATTGATAAAAGAAATGAAAATGATAATGATAATAGTTTTAAAGGAGAGGTCCTTAAGATGTCACACAATAGTTTGATGTGTGTTATATTTTGATAAAGGGCAAGGTTATAAGAAATAGTTATTTGATACAAGTAAAATATCATTATCTATGTTATTGAAGATGTTACAAATAATTATGAGAAGCAAATACATGATAATTACACAATTCTGCGAGTTATATTATTAAGATTTATTGTCCTTGCAATAGCTCATAGATATGCATACAAGTTCATTCAAAATTATATAAATTTAGTAATTCTTAGTATTTTGATCTTGTATGCACATTTTTTCCCTTCATATTATTGTAGTTTTAAACTGAGATACACCCATAGAGCTTCATGTAACATCCATAACATCCAACATTTTTCAAGTTATAAAACATGGATAAAGAGAAATTTAGCGAGATATGCCGCAACAACTGAATCCCGCTTGGCAAGTAAGCTTGTTAGATTTGTTTATTTGGTTTTGTTTGATTATGCTCTTAATTGTGACGATACTTTCTAGATAATTAGTGATTTTTATTATGTTTTGAATAATCATTAATTTAATTTAATAAAAAAGTAAAAATATGAGGTATATATTTTCATTGTTCAACCTCTACTTCTCAATGCTTATTGGGTCGATCATGATAATTTATGAATTTAAACATAATTTAATTGCTTACTAACTGTAATAACCCAAACTCTTAAGCACCAAAGTACTATTCACTTTGGCCTGAAAGGCCTCGCAATTTTATCCTCAGAAGATAACTTCCCAGCAGGTCACCCATCCTGGGAGTGCTCCCACCTGAGCACGCTTAACTTTTGAGTTCTTATCAAGAACTCCACTGTTATCTGAAAACGCATCTCAATGGTTAAGAATTCTGCTTAATACTACTTAAGAAGGTCGTTAAAGTAACACAGTGCAACGTAAACTATTGCCTTAGTTAATAAGTGAAATGAACCTCTTTGAAGCGAAAACACAAATACATGAATTATTGCATCAAAGAAATGCAAATCCTTCGAATAAGAGTGAGCTTTAAATAGGCTAAACAATAACCTATAAATGAAAAGGCAATGTTTTTTTTTCTTCTTTTTCATTTATCCTCAATAAATCATTTTATCATATTTTATACAACCCAATTTTGTTTCAATGCACAAATACTCTTACTTGATATACAACTTTCATGATCTCTATTCAATAGTAAAATTATTTCAGCTAAATTTTACATATACTAAGCTTTCATCTTTGATAACAACTCAGTTTCTATTTCAACGATGCAAAGTCCTCCCTCCATCATTACCTAGCATATTCCTTCTATATCTAATATTCTATATTCATTTAAAGATCAATTGAAATTGTTATTTTATACACAGTGTAGCAGATTGAAAAAGGTTGTCATTTAAACTCCCTAAAAAGAACTCAATAATATTAGATAGATTCTAGAGATTTTGAGAAGATACTGAAAACAGTTTATTTTTTATATAAATTAGTTTCTAACCATATTAAAAACTAAGACTCAAATTATTATTTAATATAATTCAAAGCGTGATTTGCCAAAATAGTTCAATTATTTCAACTTGACCAATTTAATCCCAGACTATTTCAACTTGACTAATATAATCCCAGGCTACGTCAATTGTCCAATTTAATATGTCAATTAATTAAAATGTTCAATTTAATTATTCAACTATCCATATAGAGCTAAATTCATCCTAAAAATTAGAATTTAAGAACTAAATTAGGCTCAAAATAAACAATTAGAAGAATATATTATATATACAAAATAGTTAGAGAGCCAAATCAAAGGGCTTGAATAAACTGAAACTAGATTGTCCATACCAAAAAAATAGTATAAGCACTAGTTTAGTAGATAAGCTCATAATTTGCACTCCCACTAAATTTAAGAAGCCCAGATATAATAGAATTATTCGAGATCATTTCTAACCCTGAAGGCAATTTTAAAAAAAATTCTCCATGTACCGCATGTGATCTGGATCAATACTAATACATAGCACTTACTATATTTTATACATAGCAATTTCTCAGTTTCATACATCTTTTTTTATTATTGGCTTTCGAGGGAGATTGAAATTTTACCTACTACAATTTAATTATCCTTCATGAAGACAAGTCTTGATAGCAATGTGATTTTAGTTCGTTCATAGAACTAAAGCAGTAATTTATATTTTGGCAATTTTTAAATTATCATTTAAAAATGTTATGTTTTCTTAGTCTCTGCATCAATATGAACGAAATCTTTACCTAAAGTTAATAGAATGTGAACTTTAGTATTTCGTGTGTGATTTTGTACATCATATCCTTGATTTGCATTTAGTAAGCACTGAATCGCCCTAGCAAATCCTGCAGTGTACATTGCTTTTCAAACAATTTTGTTAATTTTCTAGCATAAGTGCTCTATATAGAACACTTCTATATTGTATGTAGTAATCGCACTAGCAAACTTGAACCCTAAAAATTCCTTCATCAATAGCTGTGTGAGGGCAAGCGCTTTGAGTTGCTGCAACATAATTAGAAAATTGCAGCTTCTTGAAAGGGGTAACATTTTTTATATATAATAATAGTAGGATTGACGTAGAGTTTTTTTCTTTTCAACCTCAACTAGCTTTTTCAATATTTGTTGTAATTTTAATATAAGCAAGAAAATCTGGTTTTACAAGTACTCTAATTCTATTAAATTTTGTGTTTCCATAAACAGTTAATTTTAAATATGTAAAAACACGATCTAAGTGCTCAAAAAGTTCAACAACAAGGCATAAGAAAAAAAACTAAAGATGGTTTTTAATCCTATATATGTTCATAAAACGAATTAAGAAAAATAAAACAATAGCAATTAAGCAATTAAACAAAATTCATATGCATTTCTCAAAACTCACTAAAGCACCAAACACTGTGCACTAATAATTTCTCATTTTATTTGCATTAAAGAAAAGGATATGTAGGTTATGATGTTATATATTGCTTATAAAGTTCATACTTCTTCTACCATAGGTAGCATTTATAATATAGCAGTAACTGATATTAATTTAAATTTTATTACAAGGAATTTCATTCACACCACACAAAATTTCCTTTTCATATGTTGAACAGTCAAATTTTAAAATTTACAAAATTAAACCCAAATCCCGCTTACTATACCAAAACTACCACCCAACTAAGCCCTATTCCAATCATAGCAAGTAGATAAAATTCCATAGATGGATATGATTAGGTGCTAACTTTGCAAATTTCAAGATTTGGCCATAAGATTGGCAAATGCCACAACTTGGGTGCCATAAGAGTGATTATCCTATTTTTTGTTTCTTTGTACACCAACAACACACTTTCAGGATATTTTGAACTGCAATGTCATCATAATAGCTAAGTATGTGATTGGTACATTAAAAAAGAACAAGGAAAAAATCAAAGATTTAAAATTAAGTAGCTCTATATGCAATTGAAAGCCAAAACAAATGAAAGAATAGCAACTTGAAAACAAACAAGCGCTTGGCATTAACTTTTTTCACTTGATTTTGATACACTTAAAATATAATATGAAATTTTATTTCTTCCTTTCTGTAAACATTAGAAGTTTAACATGATCAAATTTTCAAGTACACAATGCTTGATCAGCAACAACAACATTAAACAAAAATTCGATCACAATGCCTACATCTAAATAGATACTAATCTTCAAGATCATGATCATACTGTTAAAATGCTTTGCAAGTTTAGTAATACCGTAAAAGTTATCTGATACTTGGTTACTGTTTATTGGAATGACTAGCTGATTTTGTCCTTTCAGATTTTTTTTGCTTTGAGAATGTTTGGTATGCAAATTTAGCGTATGAACTATGATAAAATTTACAGGCAATTAATTCAATTTTTTAGTACTTTATTGAAGGGTTTTAAAAATGAAGGTTAGAATATTTGAAATACACTCTTTAGTTGATTTTGGGTACCTTTGAATATCAACCAAATCAACTTATTTTCAAGTACACTAAAAAATCAAGGACCATTGCCCGATCATCGTTGACCACAAACCAGTCACTGGCCACTGTCAATCACTATCAGTACACCCACTGCTAGTCCTCACTGGCCACCAACTACAACAATTAAATACCGCCACCACTAGTCACGCCGGTCACCCACCACTAGCCACCACCATCGCTAGTCACCGGCAATCACCCACCACAGACCACCACCCTGCCACTAATCGTCACCCCACCAATGGTTGTTATTCCACCTTTGGCACACTGCTACCTACCACCTAAACTGATACGCATTAGGGGGTCAATTTGTTAAAATGCAATAACATACAAAATATCACCATTTTAGTTTTTTATAAGCTTGCAACCAGGCTAAGCTACCCAGAATGCTGTGCCTTGTCAAGCAAGCAATTAGTGCACTTTGCCACATTCCGTGGCAACAGCAGTGCTCAAATTTTAAGCTTAAGCCAATTGATTTTTGGGACTGTTTGTCCATTATTCATTGATTTACAGTGCTGATATGGGTCGTGATCGATGATTTTTTAGTGGCTAGTTATATTCTGTAGTAAGTTCAAAATTGTAGCCATCTGAGGCTTGTGCTTCTTCATTATATGCTATGGAATTTCAAGCTAAATATGTGCTTAACTGTTTCAATGATTATTAGCGTTAATTTTCAGTATTAAAATGAAATATATTGGAGCATATGTACTTAAAAATGAAGGTTTTGTGGAATTTAAGAAATGCATTGATATCACACTTATGTTTGCCATTGTTAAGTCCCTAGTCCCAGTCCCGGATGAGAAAGGAGGGCTGTATATGCTAAAAACTTTGTTGTAACTTCTTATGACCTGACTCATTTAAGAAATTGTGCTAGAGCTAAGGTATCAACTAGAAGCAAAGCATTGCATTGCCTAAATATAGCAAAACATTTAATAAGTGTTTTGCATTATAGATGAACTAAGTCAAAATACTAATCCATCATATTAAATTAAGATTATGTAGTTAGAATATTTGAACTCTCGCTATAAGTTTTTGAGTTAACAGATATTATGATTAATATAAATATAAATATTTTATCTTCAAGAACAAAATAGTGGTAAGAGAAAGCAAAAAAAATAATAATTTAGGCTTTAAACTCTAGCACTCAAGTAAAAATCATCACAAGAATGGCGCAAGTATCATATTAAATAAAAATTTAAATAATAATGGAGAAAATTAACAGGTTATGAGATAAAATTATGCTCTTAATGATTATAATTGATATGATACGTATTAATATTGCAAGTGTTTTTGTCTCTTGAATAAGATTAAATTTGCATAAAAGAAAATTGTTAACATGATTTAGAGGAGTTTTATAAAAATATACCCACTAAAAAAGATGTTATTTATAAAAGAATATTTAAAAAGGGATGTTACAACGGTAACTGAAGAACTTAATAATGTTCATTATTACTTTAATTTTGGAGGGATTAATGAGTAAAAAAAAAATTTTGAAGTTTGTTTTAGCTAAATAATAAGACAATTACTAATGCTTGCTTTAAGAAAAAATATATATATTATCTCTTATAAAAATACAACTGCTAAAACTTAAATTGATAGATTTTCTTAAAAAAAATAGATTGCTTATATCACAATAATTAGTCCAGATGATTATTTAATGATCAAACATTAACTATTGATTTAAATTTTTGAAAACAAAGAGTACAAAGAGTATAATTAAATAATTGAACATAGATGGTGGAAAATAAAGAATGGTAATATAAACATTTTTATAAATGAAATTTTAAGATTTTTATAATGGATTTTGAGAGTGGAGAAAGCTTTAAAAAAGATTTTGGTCCTAGTCATATTTGCAAAATAGCTAAAAGAATACTTGGGAGAATCTAAATGGAGAGCATCTAATGATAAAGATGCCTAGTAGTGAATTGAATTCATGAATATATATATACATATATATATATATATTATAGCAAACAATTTAAAAAAAAAATTGATGAAATTTAAAAAAACATAAATTAATTTATCATGAATCCAAAATAGTAGCTCATGATATGCTAAAATTGAAGCATTCTATAATCTATATGATAAATTAGAAACTATTTAGAAACAAAGATATATATAAGCTAATCAAATTAAACAAATAAAAAGTCAAGAACTTGAATCAAATAAATTATATCAAACATAATGATGATTAAGAAATTCCTTTTATGATGAAGATACTCAATATAGATGGATGCCTTTTTTTACTAAACTTTTAATGATGGTTGTACCAATTCAATAAATATAAATGAGTTAACGATTATAAAAATATCCATTTCACTTTCATTTATCAAGTTATTAAAAACAAGATTTAGAATGCCTTAAAGAAGATGAACTAAGAAGTTCTAAGAGTAGATGGCATTCTTATCGATGTGTGAAAATATTAATTGATGAAGCAATTTCTTGTTTACCAAATAATTTAATATTACTTTGAAAATTAAAAAAATGCCAAATAAGTTATACATATTTAAGAGAATAGGTGATGCTCAAAATTATGCAAATCATAGAGGAATTATGAAAATATATTTACATTTCACAAAATCAATTTGGTTGTGTTAAGTAGGTCTACCATGGAAGTCATACATTTACTATGTGGTTTGATGGACAACTTTAGAGAAAGAAATGAAACTCTTTATTTAATCTTCATTAATCTTGAAAAGGCCCACGGTAGAGTACCAAGAGAAGTTCTTTGAAGAGTTTGGAGAGAAAGAATCAATACAGCATATATTGATGTTATTAAAAATATGTACAATTGAGGTGTGATATGAATTCAATAGCAATGTGACTTGTCAAAAAAAATCTTATTTATTATTGGATTACCTCAAGGATCTGTTCTTATAAATAATTTTTGCTTTAATTATAAATAATTTTACTAAACACATTCAAGAGAAGGATCCTTAGTGCATATAATTTGTAAATGGCATTCTCTTAATTAATAAAACTATGGATAGAGTTAATGCAAAACTCGAGTTGTCGATGACTACTTAATCTAAAAGATTTTATCTTAGTAAGTCTAAAATAGAATATATGTAGTGTAAGTTTAATTATAATAAATGTCATAATCTTAGGTTCATAACTATCGAGGATCATATGATCAAAGAATAGAAAGCAATTCAAATACATTATTCAATTATTCAAAATAATGGTGAAATAAAAACTGATATGATTAATAAAATCCAAGTTGGTTAGATGAAATGGAGGAGTACTACTAGAGTATTGTGCAATTGAAAAACCATATGCAAAATCTTAAAAAAAATATATATAGCAATTATATGATTGATTATATTATATGGGGCCAACAAAAAGAACTTAATGATAAAATAAGTGCTATAAAGATGAAGATGCTAAAGTAGACAAGTAAATATACCCAAAAAAATAGAATGTGTAATGAGTTCATTCGTAGCATAGTTGGAGCGGCTCCAATAGTAAGATAACATTATAGAATGTCGTCTTAGATGGCGTGGGCATATTAAGCGATGACCATTGGATGCCACTACTAGAAAACTTGAGTACATGAAGTTTGCAAAAATAAAGTAGAAGACCAAAAAGCCATGAGAAATACCATTGGAAAGGATCTTCTTTATTCGGAACCTATGGAGGGGCTTCTATAAGATCGTGCACAATTAAAAACAAAAGATTCATGTAGTCGGCACACCTAATAGAACTAAGGATTGGTGGTGGTGGAGGTGTTGCTGTTGTTTTAATGATATTATATTTTCATTGCATATTATTTTCTTCTTTGCTAAAGTACAAGATTGATGGATGCTTTCTAGCTTGGTGTAATTGAATATTGTAGATTTTTTTGGTAAACTTGTATTATGCTAATGTTGATAAAGAAAATAAACAAAGAAAAACTTCCATTTGCTACAATTTTTTCTACAATTTAGTAAATGGATTTGTTAAACTAACAAGGTACAATCTAACATTCAAAATAAAGTTAAACTATTGAATTCCAATATTTTGCAAATTTCAGAATTCTATTTAAATTGGAGAATAATAGTCAATGCATTTTTTTTTATCATCCTCTTGCAAAATAAATGCATCTTACATACTTTATCAATTAGTAAATTGTGTTTCTATCTTCAGCTTGAGTTTATGATTATTTCAAATGAATGAAACAAAACTCCCACGTAAGCATTATGGGGTTGATTAAATATATTGTTATCAGTATGATATAGACAGATTAACTAAATACTAGTCAGGAACTTTTTTTTCTTTATATCAGCAAACAGACTAAGAGAAATCTATATTAGGAATTATTTTAATCTAAAATCTTAAAAAGAAAAGCCAAAGCTTTGATCTTGTCCATACGAGCCTAAAACAATTAATTATCACAGATAAGAAACAGCCAAAAAAAACTTTGGAATCTTTTTTATGATGACTTACAGCCAAATCCAAATGGTTAAGGAAAGACTAATGATAACAATGATAACCGACCAGGAAATGTTTAGATCTTTTACAGTTTCTTTAACACCGTTTGCCAATTTCACATTTCTACATAATGTTCAGCCATCAGAGTTCCACATTCGCTCGCTATAGCTTCTTTCATTTTAATTTTCTCAGAAAAGCCATTCTTAGATGACAGTCACTAATTCAAACAAACATGAATGGGATTCAAAAAAAAAACACATTTACCTATACCAAGATACTTCAAATAAATTCAAAAGCTTTGCAGATCGATTATGATAATTAATAGATAAACAACATGAACAACTTTGTATAAGCATAAAGAGGCACTACAAGAGATACATCGACAAATAAATTGAAGTAAAAACGTATCAAAAGATTTAAACTTAAAAAACAAGATAGCAAACTTTACCTCAAAAGTCAACGGTCATTCCATGCCACAACATTGACGTTCTCAATGTTGAGTTCAAAGCAAAGTACCATAAATCCTAGATTATTAAGATCTAGCGAACAGGTTTGCAAGATAATAAAAGTATTAAGGCCCATCAAAAACTCTCTAAATTATTAAGGAAACCAGCAATATTTTACGTGAGAAACAAAATTCTCAACACAGAGGGAAGAGTCCTAGAGAATACATTTAGAACAACAAATGCTATCATGAAATGCTATGTCATGTTATTGAGGGGTTGATAAGTTGGTTGCAATTGAGGTGCATAGTAATCCAATTACATGAAGTACAAAATATTGGTGTTTGGTTTGATGATTTTGAAATTCAAAGTAGCATTTTGAGGGACTTAATTCTCCCAAACTCCCATTTTTGTGGATTTAGAATCCAACCGATCAAAGCACACGCGAAAACTATTATATCAAGTCTTCTTTAAGTCATGCCAGCTTTCATCAATCTCTAATTAGGCTCCTCGGCCACCACCTCGGCACGTTGATCCTTGGATGGCTTTGTCATCCCCGGCCAACCCCTCACCGGCATGCATCAACTCTTCCGGCTTCGACTAGCATTATCAACTCTCTGACTAGCCATTTCGACCCTCTCATCAACCTTCCAAGTGCATTTTACCCAAACAAGCATCAAAACCAAATATATCGTAAATTGTCAAACATCAAAAAAAATATTTTCACCATTAAAGTATCATAGCTTAACATCTAAACATAATAATACTATGAGCTAATTTAGCAAAATGACATTGATGATTGAGATGTCAGTATATGCCGTGCTATTCTTATGACATTGTTGTTAGAATGCCATTATTTGTTTAGCTAAATGTTATTGTAATATAAAAACTTATTTAAATAAAATTTCCCTCTAAATTTTCATTCTAATAAAATTTTAAAATCGTTATTTTTTCAAAAAATTTCCCAGACCTTTAGCAAACTATCTGCCTGCTTGCATTATCAACACATGCTTGTAAACTTGCACTTGATAGGCATCATCGAACGGTTGAGTGCAGGATTCTCCTATCAATCACCCGATCTCTCCAATATGCAGTTAAGGAAATTTAAATTCAGCATTCAAATGTAAGGTAAAATCTGGACTAATCTATTAGCTGAGAACCTTTTTTTTTTGTATTCTTTAAATTTCAAATAACATAGCATCAAACCAAATTGTTAATATTACATATTAATATGAAATAACAAAACATAGAAAATAGGTAGATTGAAACATCAAACCCTTAAATCACATGGGCATAGTGTATTAATAACACTTGCATCTAATGATAACTTAGGGGCTGTTTGGTTGGCTGACATTTAAGGTAATATTATGTTATTTAAAACTGTTGCTAAGATAACAGCTATCTGGTTTAATGTTATCTAAGTAATAACATCTCAAAAATTACATAAATGCCATCGTATAATGTTATCTGAATGTCGGTCGATTTTGACCGACATTCAGATAGCATTACGGATAGCATTACGGAAGAGTATCGGGAGAGGTAGGGTACTTCGCGCGACTACTGGAGATGTCAACGCCGAGCCTTGCCTTGTCGTCGCCCCCGTTCGCCTTGCCGTCGTCGCCGTCGCTGCCAGACGCACGGAAGGTCGCAGAGATCGCCCGACTCCCTCTCGCCGCTCATCGAGATCGTTGCCTTCGCCGAGACGCACGAAAGGGGTTGCTTCGTTGCCTTCGCAAAGGTTGGAAGGGGTCGCCGAGACGCCCGACTCCCTCTCGTAAAGTCGACAATCTACCGTCTACATTTGGTGAGAGTTTCTTCACTTTCATTGGTTTTTTGAGATCGGTCCAAATTGAATTGCATGCGAATGTTTTTATCCTTTAATTGGAGCAGTCTCATTTGCAATATTCATTATCATGCTTTGGTTTGATGCTATAGATGTGCTAATGTTCCTGTGAATGTATATGTATTATATAAATGATCAATGTTGGGGTTCTTAAAATAATACAACTCCAAACATAAATCTTTTAATTCACAATTTTTTTCATCTCAAATGCTAGTTTTCTTCTAGAAGGATATCAATGAACCTCATTACTCCTGTTTTTTGTTAGATCTTGGGAGCAATTGAGTGCATTTCTTTTGCTTCTTTGGAGCAAGGCAAAGAAATGATTTTGATATTGATGGTGGTGATGGTAACCTATCATTTCAATTATTAGAATTGGCAGTGGTCGATACTGTCATCTTCATTTGATGTAGCATAAGGACTGCTTTAATAAAAAAATTGTATTATTATTATTATTATTATTATTATTCGTTGGTATTGTTGCTGCCATAGCTACTTTTGGAGGAGTCTCAAAGATTCCATTTTGGTATTGTCAGTGATCGTTGTGTAAATTTTAAAGATTTTGGTGCAATGCAAGAAAAAATCCTTTTCATTATTAGAAACCATTGTTGACTTGTGATAATTATTGGTGCAATAAAAAATTATTCCCTTATTATTTATAAAAGATATATTGCATATATCTTTTATATTGTTTTTGGGCATTTTCTTAGTTCACACAGAATCAATGTTGTTGGGAGTCTACATAATTGCTTGAGTTGCATTTGAGGAGCTAGTTGTCGTACTCTTTGTGGGTGAGGATTGTAGGCATCATTTTTTTCTTATCAACGGTTGTTATTTTTATTAAAATTGTCATATGTTAAGATATTGATTGTGGCTCTAGATATGTTGTTCTCTTATGGCTGTGAAACTTTTAAATAATGAATGAATGATATTTCTATTTTAGGAGCTAGTTGTTGCACTCATTGTGGGTGAGGATTATAGCCGTCATTTTTTCCTTATCACCAGTTATTATTTTTATTAAATTGTAATATGTTAAGATTTTGATTGTGGCTCTAGATATGTTGTTCTCTTAAAACTTGTCGTACTCAAGGTTAAAAATGGGTTATGTGTGATCATTAATCATTAATGCAATAAATAATAATTCTTTCTTAGTTGGTTGTATATTTTTATAAGTTTAAACATTATTTGATTAGTTGAATCTTGATATATTATTCTAATAAATTTTATAATAATATATGATGTTCTCGTAGATGAAAGCGACAAAATAAAAAGCAATAGTTGGCATATGTGCAGCTATATTGACTATATTAGAGAATGACAGTAGTGATGATGATGAGTTGGTTAATACAAAACAAAGCTGTTACAGCTTATGTGCGTGCAACATACAATGTAAAGATTACTTGTGCGATCTTTATGAAGGCAATGATTCTGTTTCAATGTTTATGGTCCGCATGAAGAATGAACCATTCTTTCGATTGTGTGATACATTAAAATCTAGGAATCTTTTAAGGCCAACAATTCATAGTTCAGTTGAAGAGCAAGTTGCAATATTTTTATATATAATAGGGCAAAGTGCACGCATAAAGTCAGCTAGCTTCATATTCAAGAGATCCTGTGAAACTGTTAGTCGATATTTCTATCAAATTTTGCACGCAATTGGAGCATTTCATAATGAAATGATTACTCCTAAAATCGAAACACATTCAAAGATAGCCTCAAGGGCTAGGTATATGCCATGGTTTAAGGTAATAGTTGATTTATATGTGTTTACGATATAACTTGATTGTGCCACAGTAATAAGTAATAGCTTCATTTATCTAGGACAGTATTGGAGCTCTTGATGGTACTCATATTAAAGCATCCGTGCCAACAAACCAAGTTGCAGCATTTCATGGCCGAAAATGAGATCCATTGCAAAATGTCCTAGCCGCTGTGGACTTTGATTTGAATTTTGTATACATTTTGGCAGGATGGGAAGGATCTGCGCATGATGCAACAATGTTGTGGAGTGCTTTGGAGAGATCAAATGGCCTTAAGGTGCTTGATGAAAATTATTACCTTGTACATGCTGGATACTCTACAAAGTTTGAATTTATAGGTCCATATCGTGAGACACGGTATCACTTGAAAGAGTGGACAAATCGTGAGCCTACAACTGTTAAAGAGCTCTTTAACTTACGACATTCATCATTACGAACTGCAGTTGAGCGAGCTTTTGGCACTTTAAAGAACCGTTTTAAAATATTATCTGGACCATTGCGGCCTTTTTTTCCCATATCCAACCCAAGTTAATATTGTCATTGCTTCTTGTATAATCCATAATTGGATAATGAAATATGGAGGAGATCAATTAGTTTGCAGTGATGAATCCTGCATTAATAAAATCATATCAGTTGATCACCAACCAGTTATTGATGACAACATGGAATTGGTACAACATAGGGAGGACTTATGCCGGCAATTGTGGGATCGCAAAACTCATTTAGGTTACTAGTGATTTGTAAAAAGTAGTTTGTACAATAGTTTCTGCGGAAGAATCCAATATGAAATGTTTTTTCGATAATGTTGCCTTCTTGTTAATTTATATGATTCGCCTTGTACATGTAACTAAAGTAAACTAGGATTTTTTTTTTTTATAAAGAATGTTAGTTTCAAGTGAGAAGCAAATATATGTCCAATGAAAAGTTGAACCCACAATACAGGATAATAAATCATGAGCCCCAACTGCTGGCTACAACACCATTCACAAACTAGAAAGTTAGTTTGTACTGTAATTCAATACAGTATTCTTTATTCGCTTCCTGATCATCCATTCTTTCACATAATATAAGCTTGAATGAACTTCAAAATAATAATTTTATGCATTCAAAGAATAAATGATGATCTACGCGCAACTATGACCAAATGCACGAAGCTCCAGTCACTGAAAGATCGCAGATTCACCCTCGATGGTTAGGGCAAGATCTTAAAGTAAATTTATAAATTTCATGATTAAAATTCATCCGCGAAAAATCCGAAAGCTTCTGAATCTTAACTAGTATTTCAATCATCTACGCTAAAAACAATAAATATTTTTTTATTAAAAATTTGGGTTAGGCTAGGCTTTCCTGGCCAAAAGCTTACTGAATACGCAAAAAGAACGAGGCTTCGCTCCGGCGATATCACTCGCCAAAGACACTATAGTGAAGATTGAATTAAGAAAAAATGCAGAACAAGGTAAGATATCATACGCTTTGAATTAACCTTACCCGCAAACTCGCCGGCGGCGAAGCTAGAACAAGTGAGCTCCTCTCCTCCGAAAGTGAAGCTTCCCTGCCGATCGCTCCCTTGGATTGTTCTGGCCTGTACTGCTGATCTCCGCGCCCTTGATTTTGTTTGGAATTCAATTAGGGCGGGCCTAACCGGCACGAATTTTCTTCAACCCGCTAAATCAAACGATATATGAAGGCTAAAAATCGCACCTCAATAAAATGGATGATGTCGTATTTTTTATTTAAGAAATTTTAATTAGTGTGATAAAAATTTTCTGATCTTTGTTATTATGTTTAACAAATAGCTCAATGTGTTATTGGATGAAAATAGGTGCAGATCCCACTATTAGGGCTTGCTACTTGAATCCTTTGTTTCTATTGTGCACACTCAAATATAAGCATATACCAAAGTTCTAATAAGAGTGTATCATTTCAAAAGGTTTCTTTTCTTATCTTCCTATTTTAATATTTCTTATAAAGGTATTGAACGGTCTACACCTAATATCCTTGAACTATATAAGGCGGTATTTTCTAATGTTATCCATTGGGGCCACTTCAACCTTTGTTGCAAATAACTCATTTCTCGTTCTATTCTTATGAGTACACGCACTCATTCACCTAAGTATCATCATTTCAATAACACTTGTTAGTTGACATTGAGCCACATTTTATTGTTAAGTTTCTTGTTTATTAGTTGACATTCAACCTCTTGTGATGTAGTTGGTCGTATGATGAGAATGTTCAACCGCATAGCTCTCCAAAAGTAGGCTTCAATTTCATCCAACCTGCGTGGATCCTATCAATCACATTGCTCTTTATTTCACGATCTTTTTGAATAATTGAGTCAAAGTATTTGAACATATCGCTCTTCTTAACCTCATGGTCTATTGAGCTTATGCTTTCAAATATAATTGAACTTACACTCTAAATATTTTGTTTTAAATCTTCTAAAATGACACTTTTAATTCTAAGTACTCAAGTTTTGCTTTAATTCCATCAATTGTCTTATCAATCAATAGAATGTTATCTACAAATAATATGCACCAAGGAGCCTCTTTTAAAATGTGCTTAGTAAGAAGATATATAATTAAAACAAAACGATATAAATTGAGACTCGAGCCTTGATGTGATTTAATGGTAACATGAATATTACTAAAAAATCACTTTATAATTAAGCAAATCCATTTTCACTTTAGAGCTTTCCAATGACCTTTTGGATTCTATTATAAGCTCTTCAATATTAATAAAATTTAAATAAAGTTCTTTTTTTTCTAAACTTATCCATCAAATCTCCTAATATATGCATAACTTTCATGAAAGTTTTGACTTAAAACCATATAGACTTCCTTACAAGTATATTTTCATAATTTATATTCAATTACTCTAAATCAAAATGACACATTAACATAATTCATCGATATTATATAAAGTTATAAACATTAATTACTTTTTCTTACATAAGTATAATAATATATTTTCTCGATTCATCTGCATCTTTTTATCATCCAAGATAACAATAAATAATAATGTAAACCCAAAAAAATTCCAAGATTTTTATGTATAGATAGAAATGTCATTCGATTATATCGTTTTTCTACTCTTCATTCATCTTTAAAGCATTTAAAATCTAAATGTTATAAATCATCATCAAATACAATAAGCATGAATATTCTATTAATAAAATCAATAGCATAATATTTCATTTTCTAATTCATAATTGTCATCACAAAAATAAAAAATATTCCTATGACACACATCATTGCTATCATTTGGATTTTAAATATGTAAAAATGGCTAATTTAATTTAAAACCAATAATAATAATAATAATAAGATGACATAAGTTATTTATATTAACTATCGTTCATCTCTTAGATGAAATTATTCTGGGATTAGTCTGATAATCTTATTAAAGTAAAAATATGTAGTTGACATGATTTGAATTATTAACAATTGTAGCTAATGGGAGTTACACAAAAATATAGAAGTGTGTGGAGAAAAATAAGAAAGAATTATTATAATATAATCTTGATTCAACATTAGAAAAATAAATAAATATTCTACTAAAATATTATACAATAAAAATTCTATCAAAATATTATAATCAAATATTATATATATATATATATAATATAAAATTATATTATTAAAATATCATATACCTATAGCAAAAATTTACACTCAAAATTAGTCAAACTAATTGTTGAAAACAATTTGTGAAAATATCAATTATAATAAATTTGTATGTTTAAAAGACTTCTATTTCATTTGTATGTTAGCTTGTGCAATCAAGCATGTAAGGACTTTATAGCAAGAGCATGTTATAAAGAAACTATTAAAACATATGATAACATAACATAAAAACAAATAAATAAATGAAACAAAAGCTTATAAATATATACTAATATATTTATTAAAATAAGAAACTAAAATAGAGCACATTTTCACTCAAAAAAATTTATTAAAATAAAAAGATTCATTTTATATTATCAAATTAAATATGAAATAAATAAAATCAATTTAAATAAAGTTTGACAGTATATTTGCAGCAATATAAAATTTAAACATCACGCAATATAAATAAAAGTTTGTCACTACATTGCATCCAACTTATTCATCATACAAATTTATTTGCAATAATTTTATTTGATTGTAGATGAGATTAACTGTAAAGACCCACTTAAATAGTAATAAGTGAAATTCTTAAATATCGAGGCGCCTTTCCAGATAATTGTGAAGTTCCTGATAAAAACTCCAAGGTTAAGTATGTTCATGTAGGAGCACTCTCATGATAGGTGATCTACTAGGAAGTTATATTATGATGGCAAAACTGTGATGCCTTTTAGGCTAAAGAAGATAATATATTGATGCTTTAAAGTTTGAGATGTTATAAATTGTATCAGAGCAGACCATAGGGTGTCAGATATGAGCTAAGTGCCATACATGCTAAAAGTATCAATTTATATGAGCAGCCTCTTGAACTCATGATGGTTAATGTGCTACATGGTTGTGGGTATCTCTTGAGCCTGTAGGGGTCACCTATAGTTTTATCTACCCAATGGATGATTCTTGGATCTGTGTGTGGATACTGACGATGACATCGGTTACTTAAATTGGGGAGATTGTAAAGACCCACTTAAGTAGTAATAAGTGAAACTCTTAAATATCAATGTGCATTTTCAGTTAATGGTGGAGTTCTTAATAAGAACTCCAAAGTTAAGCGTGCTCATGCAAGAGCACCCCTGTGGTGTCCTGGCCCCGCCGTGGTGTAATAACCCTAGGTTGTTATTTTGCTAACCCATAGCCTAATTAATCATTAATTTCAAATACCATTGCTTATAGAACATCAAATTGAGCCTATCATGAAACTTTGAAGTTCATTGAACTTCTCTAAGTCTAAAATGACATTTTGATCAATCTAGATGCCCTAAATTAAACATAAGATATTTTGATCTCAAAATTAAAATCTGATTATATTTTTAAATTTCTCACTCTCAAATTAGCTAGGAGTGAAAGTTTGATATAATTTGAAGATTATTTAGACTATAGTTCAATTGAAATTAAAATGATCTAATTACATTTAAGGGTTTCCAATATTTCAAAATTACATTTATACCCTTAAACTAATTAAACGGCTGGGATCCGCTGTGCGGACCGAGAGCAATCCGCAGCGGAGCCCGAGTCGCACGATAGCGGTTCTTTCGTCGTATCCAACATAAGCTCTATTAATCTAACGGCTAGGATTCTGATCCATGGAAACGTAGATCAGCCGTCAGATACGCCCCGTGAATTCTACAGTGTGGATCCAATCGGATTTGGCCGTTAGGATCTGGAGGATCAGGATCGTTGATCCTTTTTTATTGATTCATCAGATGGATTTGAACCATCGCACAACTGTGGACCTTCGTGCTCACTCGCTCGCACGTCCAACCTAGATCCTCCTCGTATTGCCAGCTGCCCAGCCTATCCCCCACTCCCGCATCCACCTCAGCAGGTCGTTACGACCTCTCCCATTCGGCAAGGAACCCAATTGGGCCTCGTGACCCGGCCGAGCTTGAATAGGAAATCCGAGAGCTCGGCCATGGCACGACTTCTAAGGCCATCTCTAGCCCAATTCAATCCTCTGGAACCTTCCATAAGCTCGTCTGAGGCTATAAATAGCCTCAGCATAGCTTCCTCTGCCCCTTTGCTGCTTAGCTGCACTCAATTTTCCCATGTCCCTCTTCCGCCATTACCATCTATCCGAGCTTGTGTAAGCGATTCCAAGAGCTCCCGAACCGCCGATAATAGGCTTTCCTGGTTTGACGGGGGAGCTCAGGACGATCGACTTCTAAGGCCCTCTCTACCACCTCTTGCTCAGTCTGAGCCAATTGGGCTCAAACTACCTTCCATTTTATTTGTTAATGCGTGTATTGTCATTTTGAACTCACTGCTATCATGATTGAGCCTTGAGCTAGCCCAGGTTAATCAAATCGATCGAACGGGCTAAGTCCTTTAGGAATGCCTCGGGTGAGTAAGATCCCGGCATTCTAGACCACCTCAGTCCCGCAGATCAGGGGGCTTCGATTTGTCCCACCTCCCTGAAGGTGTAGGGATCAAGCCCTGGGTCTGGCATGGCCTCTATGGGGAGAATTGTCTTCCCACAGTAGTCCCATTATGGGAGCTCTCGAGTGAGTAGGGTCTGGCCAATCCAGACCGCCTCACAGAGGGCTTCAGGTCCCATTTGGTGCGTCTAACCACAGTGAACGTGTAACGATCATTCATTGGTCGTGCCATGGTTGGGATGTGCTGGAATTGGCCGATTATGGTTCCCCTAATCGGGTCCTTCCATTGGCACGAAGGCTCGGGGACGAAGCGCTGTGCGGGTCGAGCCGACCCATGACCTGCGCGGTGCGACAGTCCCGAGTCTTCAAGCTGAGCCGACCCGCATGTTTTGGATTTGGGTCGAACCCGTTTAATAAATATTCGAATAATTGTAATTATTTTCCTTAAAATAATTCAATTATTCCAATCATAGGGATTTAATTAAATAAAAATACAAAATATATTAATGAAATAACTTTCAATCCACTAGTTCAATTCCTATGATATTATATATCAAATTGATCAAAAAATCCTCAAGAATAAGAATATTATTTAATATTGAATATCTAATGGCTGGATCTTCTATTTTAACCTAAGTATTATAGAATTGGATTAGGATGGATTATCAATTATACTTAACCAATTTGCATGTTTAGGGTTCCATTAGTTTTCTTATGCAGAGTAGAATGAATGTGCTAAGTGATTTATTTTTCTGATCTCTGTATTTTAACTTATGCCATAATCTTGTTAAACTATAATTAGTAAAAATTAGGGTTTGTAGATATTGGACCTTAGCAAACTTAGTCTCTGATTAATTGTATGGTAAATTAAAACATGTGTGCTAAATTGCATAAAATTCTGATGGTTGGATTTATAATTATGTGCTAATCCTTTTAGATTGATTTAAGGTTTGATTAGCACTAATTACTTTATATGTTCTGAAATTTTTCTATTAATATGATTCATAACAGTAAGAGAGATGTATTAAAATCATGTATGTAAATTTATGATGTATAAATTGAATAAATAAAAAATGGAGAACTTAAACCTCTTAATTAACTTTAAGAAGTCTTAAGACTTTGATCAAGCTATTAAAACTTGATCTAGGTCTAAGATTGCCACCAATAATACATCCCAAATTTATTGATCTGACATTTGATTTATATATAAACATTTAATCTTAATTAGGCATGAGTAAGGGGTTAAACCTTAATCTATTTGATTAAGATCCGAACTCTTGAATCCTTAATTAAATTAACTTGATTACAAGATAATGAAATTGATATTATTCCAATAATGCATCTGATTTGGTATTAATCTTAAATATTTGAATTAGACATGTTAAGGTTATTGATAAATCTATGTGATTGTTTAATATGAATCTAAACTTTAGATCCTTGATTTTCTCCTAAATAAGACTACTAGCAGAAAAAAATAATATAACTAAATTTATTTAATAATTGATTTGACTCTAATAAAATTCTTGATTTAAATCCCATAATCTTAGAATAAGATATGATAATATGACTTAATCATCTGATCTGATCACTCTAAACCTAATTATTAAATAGAACCTAAAATATCAGCATTAAAAGTAAGAGTGCAAGATCCTAAGTATCTCATCATAAGATCATCTCTGAAATATTTTAAGACTTAAATTTAAATATACATTGAGGTAAGAGAATTTTGTATAACTCATTGAGGTAGAAGCTTAGATAATTCCTTAACCTTAGAAGTTAATCTTAACCCCTTGTGGTAGGAATCACTTAAGATATTAGAATAACACTTTTCCTTGTAGTAGAATCTATATTAAGTGATACTGGATCGCATTTTCTTGGAACCTTGAATAGAACTTACCTATTTAGCACAAGAATTTATAGTCTTGATAAATTCTTATTAATTAAATAGAGTTGTGTGAACCCAGATTATTGGTTGGTGTAGTATGACATACCCATAGTGCTGATTTTCTTCAATAGTATTCAGGATTGGTTGATTCACTATAATGTGGATTTATGAGTAGGTGTTATCCTGAGGGATTAGACGAATACAGTCCCATTATAGTAAATCTCCCAAGACTAAGAGTGTATTAAATAGGTACTCATTCCTTAGTTTGATTGAAATATAAATCATCAATAGGTGATGCATCCTAGCGAAGACCGCTTCAATAAGTGTGGCTCAAATAAACTAAGTAATTAGAATCACCTTCTTTAAAATACTGAGTGTGATTGTGAGTTAGGTATCTTAATAACTTAGCTTGAGATACAAATCGCTAACGGTCGATGCCTCCTATCGAAGATCGCTTCGTTAGGGTGGCCTAATCAAACTAAGTGATAAGAGCCACCTTTTTTGCAAACGTGCTAAATATGTGTATACAATTATCCCACCTAATGATCTTTAAGTAACTCTTTAACTTTAACCAATTATTATTCTAGAAGTTAGGAGTCAGAATCCTTTTAGCAGGATTCTTCACAGTGGAGACCTAAAATTCATTATCGATATTCAAAGTTTTGTGGATTTCTGGATTTTACTCATTTAGAATAGAAGCATGGGCATAAACATGAGCATGAGTTTGAGAAATCATTTCAATAGTGATGAATGGGTATCAATGATAAATTATGAGTTACTGAATGTTGCATATATTGACTGGGGATTTTCAGGATACATCGGCATCACCGTACTGTCTTCCCAACTATGCATATGTATACATTGGACTGTACGACTCATATCGTACAGCATTGAACATTTTTTACATTGATTTCTAAGCATTTGATATTTTTGTTTACTTTCAGTATTCAGTTTCGATGTAGTTTTACTTTACTTAGTCTTTACAGTTTCACTTACATAGTGCCTTTATTATTATTTTATATAGTAATATTTATCTTACTATCTATTGCATTTACTTTAGAACTGCTTAGTTAGTTGCAATATGTCAGACTTCTGGTCTAACATGGGGTACTTTTGGGATCCAACAATTTGCTAGATCCCGAACAGCTTGTGGAGACAGGACAGAAGGACTTACAGAAGATCCACGAAGAGTATGTGGAACTTTAGTGGATCAATCTTCCACCTTCTACTTACTTTTTTATTTTCACTACTTCAAATAGACTTTACTTTTCCTTTTTTAGATCAGTTTGTAATAATTCTAGATATATTTTACTTTTTTTTTTGAGATGAATATTTACTACTACTCTGTGATGAATATATTCTAGATGTTTTGCTTTAGCTTTCGCACTCTGTTATATTATTATACTTAGTATTGTGATGTGATCAATATACTAGAAATTCTGATATATATTGATAACATATATTAGATTCATATTTACCTATTTAAATTTAATGTATATATTAGTCTAATAATTAAGACAAGTATTCTACTCTTATCTTAAGTATTGACTCTCGATCCTACTCTTAGGTTCGAGTCAGCAGTGTTTAGTGTGGCTCAAACTTTTAGCCTATTTGGGAAGATGAGTGATGCTATTGTCAGTTGCTCATTTTCTTGAGTGGCGCACCGCTCCACCGCCAATCTGATTATAATTGTAACCCTTGCGCGCGGCGACGGGGAAGGGCGCTACATGTGGTCATGTTAACTCTTAAGTTAATATGATTACGATGAGGTGATCACCAAATGACAAGATCCTTATTTATAATTAGATTAGGTACTCATCCTAATTAATTATAATCAAAGACTGTTATTTCAAGCATAAATCACTAAATGAAATATTCATGAAAATAGTGTGTAGATGAAATATTCATGAAAATAGTATGCATAAGCAAGATAGTAAATATCCATCTATTACAATATAAGAATTCAGACATTCAACTCAGAATAACTAAAGCAGCAAAAGTAAAGTTTAACCTGTATTATTACAACATATTTAAACAGTTTAGCAAAAAATGAAACATAAAATACTCAGCCTCACAAGCAGAAAGAAAAGAGAATAAAAAAGCTAAGAGTTTTTAACTGCACGATCCTCCTCCAAAGGCAAGTCATTGGACGGCTCCACAACTTTAAACATCTCAGAATCTATCATTATTGGTTTGTTAATGATAGAGCCCCAACCAACAAAAGAAAAACTGATTAGATAAAATGTCTAAGTATATTTTAGACTGAAATTTTATTAATATTATTAAGATATCACCATTAAACTTAGCATCTAAATAATAATATAGGAGCATGAAAGCAAATGAAAAGGACAAGAAGTTATAAACAATAAGTTTATAACTTATCAAGAAAGGAAGTGTAACAACCCAGGTTGTTACCTTAGTTAATTAAGACTAATCTTAAGTCTTAAAACTAATCTCTAGTGCTAATTAGATCAATTGGAGTCAACCTCTAAGACCTAGTCCAAATCAGGAGTCAAACAGATCGAATCCCGATTTCTGAAAATTCAGAAACCCTAAAAGTTGACCTATTTAAATTAATCTCGAATCGGAAAACGGACTTCACCATTGCGCTCGTTGACCCCAAATCAGCTAGGGGTGAAGTTTTCGTGTCAATTGGAAGTCGCCGAAATTTCAACGAATATTTTATTATTATTTTAAATGCCCCGAAAATCGAGGTATCAAAATACTTATCGGATCAAAAATCCGACCTCACCGTTGCGTTCCTCACCCCTCAATTAATTAGGAGTTAGTGTTTGGAATTTTTCTAAAAGCCATTTAATTATTTGGAATTTATTTAATTTAATTAGGAATATATAATTATATTTAAGTAAAATTAAGTAATATTTAAAATTATTTTTATTTTTTAATTTATTTCCGCGGCCGTTAAGTAGCTAACGGTCGTCCACCCTGTTTGGCTGCCGTTACCCCCTCCGCCGTTCGATCGAACCGCGGATCGTAGCCGTTCGATCGATTGATCGAAGGGCTACGGCGCTTCGTCCCGAAGCGCTCGCCGCGTGGCTCGAGGAGAGCGGATGCCACAGCGGCGCTCCAACCAGCGACCGAGGGACGCCTCGTCTAGTCCGCCTCCCCATCCTTAACCCTCGAGGAGCCTCCTAGTGCGGGCATAGGCAGTCAGAAGCTCTCGGACGCAGCTGAAGCCAACCCTAATCGCGACCACCGTCCATCTTCAGGTACCTACCTCTCCCGATACCTCCTTTAGATCAAGCCTTTCAAAGTATGCATGTATTGTTATCTTGATTTGCCAAACTTGCGAAGTATCGTCGATAGTATCGAGTGCGAGGGTGAGGTTAGGGCGTCGGGTTCCCGTAAGGTAGCCATTAGGGCTTGACATCACTCGCGACCTAGTTGGCTTCGATGCTTGTTCAACCCACGGTTGGGAAGATCTCGTCGGCCTCTTCACGACGGAAGGCGAGTCGAGGTCCTTCGGCACCGGGACGGCCGCCTAAAGCGAAGCCCTAGCGCCCCCGTCGCGGCTGCGAGCTCGGGAAAGCGAAGCGACCCGGGCCACGCCGGGTCGAGCACGACCTGGCCTGCTCCCACGCGGACCGGTCCACGTGGCGAGCGCGGGCGTCAGTGGGCCCCGCTCCATGTCCCGGGCGTCTGCAGGTGGGCCCCGTCCGCAGGGGCGAGCCCAATCCTGGGCCGCCACGTGTCTTGGTGGCCCCGCACCATCTGCCTGCGCCAATTGCAGGCTGCCACGTGGCAAGTGGCGGGCCCCGCGTGGTCAAGTCATGCAGAAAAGTAATAATGTTATAATAGATATAATATATATATATATATAATTATAATTAGTTAGTTATAATTAATGTTGATTAGATTAGTGTTAATATTTGAACTAATGATCTGTCAATTAGGGATTAGTATTAATTAGATTAATATTAAATTAATCAATTTGTTAACTAATATTAATTTAAATATATTATAATAATAATGACAATACTATAAATATAGATAATAAATACAAATTTATATAATATTAGATTAGTCAAATTACTATTAATTAATTAAGTTAATTAATATAACAAATTCAGATAATATTAATTTAATAAATGACAATAGCATTAATCCATAATTAATTAATCAATTAATAAGTTAATCCAAAATATAATTAAGGCATATATATATATATATATATATATATATATATATATATATATATATATATATAAGTTAACAGAAACTTTATGATATATATAAATATTCATATGTATACATATAATAAAGACTTTAGGATATAATCTAAATAATAAAATAATTAATTACAGATAATTAATTTATTCAATAAATAATATAAAAAAAATATACTTAACTTTAGAAATGAATAGTGAATTAATATAATTTGAATAAATAAATAGTATATTAATATAAATTATATTTTTGAATAGTAAAACTTAGAAGTTTAATAACTTTTTATAGGATGATCCAAATATAGCCAATATAGGTCTTAAAATACTCAGAAAAATAATTAAAATCAAATGACATTATACAAAAATTAATTTTGGGATACGCATAACAAAGTAATCTTTTAGGACCTCATAACTTTTTACCCAGTTATTAGAATATAGTCAATATAGGTTTTAAAATGCTCAGGAGAGCGGCCACATCACCGCAGTAGTATTAGTTTTCCCATTTGGATATCAAAATAAAAAGTCAACTCTAGAATTCAGAGTTGACTTTAGTGAAAAATGACCAAATTATCCTTAGAATTCAAACGATCATATCTTGGTCAATTCAACTTCAAATTTAAAAATTTGAGATGCTAACTAGTTTAGAATTTCGATGTCACCAATAAACTGAAATAACATTTTAGGTTCTGAATTCTAAAAATTTTAAAAAATGACTAAAATACTCCCAACCTTAGTTAGGTCATAACTTGACCATTTGAGGTCCAAATTGGGTCTACTCCCTACCAACATACTCAGTACATTATAGGGAAGCTATAGAAATTGAGTTTGCTGAAATTAGACTTTAAACAGAAAAGTTCAGTTTTTGTCACCCGTTGACCGACTCGAAATTACCAAATTGCCCTTCAAACTTAAAACGTCCATAACTTAGTCAATTGACCTCAGAATGCAGTATTCTCGGACTCTATAAAATCCTTGAATAGCAACCTACAATAAACTGCATAAAAACTTAGTTTTCAGTAGAGTGAAAATCACTTAAATGCCCTTAAGTCAAAAATACTAGTTTGAGCCTGTAGGACCCGTTTCTCGTCCGAATTGGACAAACTTACTGTCTATCCTCAAGTTAGACAGTAAGAAATCATATGAAAAAGAAAACTCCAATTTGGGCACTTAGATCAAAAGTTAACTTTTTGGACCCTTAAGTAGGGGCAAAATAGTCATTTTGCTAAAAATTTAGAATAGAAATCCTTAGCCTTTAATTAGTTTTTAAAATACTAAGACTAACATTATAACTATATTAGTGGCATTTAAGTAAGTAAAATCAAAACTTATGTCAAATTTTAGAATTTTCCTTAGTCTTTAACACTACACCTTAAGAACCATTCCTGAGACTAGAACTAGATCATAGGGTTAATTTCATTCATTGAAAAATGGGGGTTTTCAATGAATGAATCCTTGGTTTCATTAGTTTGTAGAATTTTTAACTTATTTTTGATTATTTTATCTTTTAACATTAGATCTAAGATAGGAGATTCATCCTATTAAGTTTGATTACTTAATAGGGTTGGCCTAGACTATTAGATCACTATTAGAATGAAACTTAGATCTTAGGTCTTATCCTTTTTGGATTATGTGATTAAGCCCAATCTTATGGTATTTAATCCATAATCTATAGTTTATTAGTTTTAGTTAGAACATCTAAAATTATCAATTAGGTCATAATGATTTATTATTTAACTTTTATAGTCGACTTTAATTTGGTATATTAGGACCTAGCTAGTCCTGATATTTTGTAACTTGTAAGGATGAATTTCCAAGGTACACTTGATATGTAGGAAAATGGTGATCCTGAACTTGTGTAATTTGGAATTGTTATAACGGATAATAGAAAACATATGGTATCACCATATTAGTAGAGTCGCTTGCTTATTTTGATACTTGTGCTACGCATTCCTTGTATATTTGAGCTTACTTCCTTGGACATTTCATATAAGATAATTTTGTGCATGAAAATGAAAACTTAGGATAATAGGATAACAGTTTCCTTTGGGTCCGGTTTATGATGATTATGGTGCACATTTGCCCCAATGGACAGGGGTAAGGTGAGATCAGGATGCCTAACATTCTCATTGATGAGAGTATGTTAGGCTTGGGACCCGTATAGTCTTGCAGACATGCTTGACTCCTCAGTTGTTTCTAATAGTTGTCCATAGAAACAAAAGTAAAATAATTAAAAAAAATGTTGCATAGGTATTGTCTGCCTCTTCAGTCATGCAGTATGTTCAATATGGTTGCAGATTGAGATGTTTATATATGGGCCAGTTTGGCCAAGTTTTCTGGTATGACAGTCAGTATACAGAGTTTGATGTGCAGTTTTAGTATTTGGCTATATTTTGGCATTGTTTATTTAGTCAGCTATTTCTTTGTACAGCTATTATACAGTAGGAGGTTAGATTTTGTTGCTATTTATATGTATCACTACTGAGATTTATTATTGTAATTTACATATTTCATTTGATCACCAGCATGTATTAGGATGTAGCATTTTCTTTCAGCATATGTTTAGTTACTTATATTATATGCCATGTTTTGTTTACTTCGCTTTTGAGGTATGTCTTAGCCTCCTTCTTGCTTAAGTTATAAAAGTTATTTATAGCTTTTCCTCTTTTTTGTATTGCTAGTCGCTCCTTTATATATAGTTGCTTAGGAAAAACTGTGTAAAGTGGTGATATTATAAAACATATAAAAATGTATTAGCCTAAAATGTACTTAGACAAATTGTCTAACCAGATTTTCTTTTTTTTTTGCTGAGGCCCTACATTGTGAAACCGACAATGGCAGGCATAGAGCAGATAGAGGATCCAGCACCTGAGGAGGAGCTATTTATAGAGGAGCAGCAGCAGCTCGGACCAGAGCATATCTAGTTTTTAGAGTTATTATGAGGATGAGTCCCTTTGCATTTACTTTTATTTAAACTTTAAATGTTATAATAATTCAGGTACTCTTGACTGTGCATTTGGATTTATATGCTTATATTCTGAGTTATATTTTGCACTTATGTTATATTATGATGCTTGGATGTCATTTATTGCTTTCGCACTCTGTACATTATAGTGACTGTTAGATTGATTCTGTATTAATCTTTCCCTAATCAAGTGGATTGTGGAGTCCATCCTAATCCAATGGTAAGTGAGGAATTAGCCAGAATGACACTCCACCCTTAACCTAATCCTTATTGGATTAAGGGTGCGGGGCACCACAGGAAGTAAGCACATACCTCCAAATATAGCTACAACAAGGTTAGGCATAAAATAAAGAATAAATATTAATAACTGAATAGAAAACTCATCTTAAACATGCTTATGATCAATATAAATTTATAGTAATTAACATAAAAAACATGTGATACCTTTAAATAACTAAAAATAATACTAGCATCCTAATTAATAACAAATAAGCAATGCTAGCATACTAGAATATAAGCGAGGTAATAATTAAGTAAATAAAAGTAAGTGCTGAAGTACAGTAAAAACAAGTTGAAAATAGTAAATACAAAACTGAAAACTATTATGACTAAATATGCAACTCAACTAAAAATGTGCAAAACACCTAACTTAGCCTGCTGAGCTGAGGCAGAAGAATTAAAAGTAAAAGTGTAACAGCTCTAGTTGTTATCCTAGCTAATTTCTGATTAATTAAGCTAAACTAAGTTTTAATTTTGATTCCATTAGACTCAATGGGTCATTTAAACCTAACCCTAAGAGTTTGGGATCAATCGGAGCTAAATTGAGAATTTTGGTATTTTTAGCTATTTTTGGATCCTGAAAAATACCTAAAGTAAATTGATCTCCAAAAGAAAATTTGAGTTCATTTTTAAATTTCTCATACCATAATTAGCTAAGGGTAAATTTTTGGAAATTTTTGGAGCCCATTTGTCCTAAATTAAATTTAGAAAATTATTAGAATTTAATTAATTAATTAAAGGATTTATTTTATTAAATAATTAAATAATTAATATTATTTTAACCATGGGATTCACTGTCGGGACTACGGCAGATCCGCTGCGGGGTCTCGACAGCGGGGCAACATATCCACCATATGGATACTTTAGCAAGCATCCTAACACACTTAATCCTACGGCTCGTATCATCCGCACCGTATATAATGACCCTAGGTTGTTACCCTGCTAATCTATAGTCTATTTAATCATATCATTGCTTATAGAACATTAAGTTGAGCTTATCCTGAAAAATGAAAGTCCATAGGACTTCTCTAAATCCAAAATAATATTTTGATCAGTCTAAATGCTCTAGTCTAGACCCAAAATATTTTGATCTCAAAATTAAATTCTGATTGCATTTTTGAATTCCTCACCCCCAAATTAGCTAAGGGTAAAAATTTGGTACAATTTGGAAATCATTTAGGCCATAATTCACATTTAATTAAAATGGTCTAATTATATTTTAGGGTTCCCAACAATTATTATTTGCAAACCAACCCCATCCTTCAGCCGGCTATCTTCAAAATGGCGTGCGCAATCTGAGCCGTTCGTTTCTAGAATCATATCGTGCGGTCGGCACCTTAGTTTAGATGTGATCCATCTCGATCGTTCCGCGATTTCAGCGGTGGGATCGGACGGCATTTAGCCGTGCCACGTAAGTAGCTCAGATCGTCCGTCGGATCCGAAGTTTTAATCCAACGGATGATCTGCTCTCCGCGATCGGCCGTTAGCTGTCTGAAGATCTGAGCTGTCCCGCTTCAATGACCGATCAATCAGGCGGCTGCCGTGGAACCCACACTGCTCATCGTCTCCCTCCCTCTTCACTCGCACTCCCGACAGGGAGATTCACATCCCCGACCAGCAGGGTCTGTCCCCCACTCCCTTCGCCAGCTCATGTGGCGCCCCACCCCTTAATTCACAAGAATTAAGTTAAGGGGTGGTGTGTCACTCTAGCTAACCCTTCACTTATAATTGGATTATGATGAAATCCACAATCAACCTAATAATAGAAGGAGTGAGCATGGAATCAAACATTCAGTCACTATCTAAGTAAACTTATAGAGTGCAAAAGTAATTTTGAATATAAAACATCCAAGCATCACAACATAAGTATAAAGAAATGTATCTCAGAACATAAACATAGAATCCAAATACGCAGTCATAAGTACCAGTATTATTACATCAATTTAAGTTCCAAATAATAATAATAAAAGTGCACTCATCCTCACTTATAATGGAAGGTCTAAATAGCTGGTTCTTCCACAGGCTCCTCCTTCGGATATAGCTCCACACCAAGATCCTGATCGTCAAACTGAAGAGGATCTACCATTATCGATTTCACAATGTAGGGCTCTAGCAAAAAAAAAGAGGAAAATCTAGTTAGACAATTGTCTAAGTATATTTTAAGCTGATAAGTTTTATATGTGTTATGTAATATCACCATTCTATAACTTCTAAGCAACAATATATATATACGGGAGCAACAAGCAATACAAAAGGAAGGAAAAGCTATAAACTATCATTTATAACTTAAGCAAAAAGAGAGGCTAAGACGTGCCTCAAATGTGAGCTAAGCAAGGTTAGGCATATAAAGATACATAATCAAACAAGTACTGTAAGAAAAAAATGCTACATCCTAAATATGCTGGTGATCAAAGAAATATGCCAACTAAAATAAAATAGCTCAACAATGATACATATAAATAGCAGTAAGGTTCTAACATCATAAAATATAAAAGCAGTATAAAGAAATAGCCGACTGAATAAAAATGCTGAAAAGTAAACAAAATGTCATAACTGCATATATATATAAATATCCGTGTATCAACTGCCATACAAAAAAGAGATAATCTAGCCCACCAGATATCGAAGGATCTTAGCACGAGTACGGCTAAGACACCAACGGTGTACCCCCAGTGTCAATAAGGAGACTAGGAAAACAGCACACAACAGAGTAATAGAAAATATAAATAAGGTCTTCTCCTAGTGTCAACAAGGAGACTAGGCAATCAGAAGACAATACCGAGAGGCAGCTCAAACACATTATTATCTTTAATTAATCACTTTAATATTTTCATAAGGAATCTAAGGAGTTTTCATATTTTCCTAACATTTTATTCATGCATCCAAAAATCTTGTATGACATGCTTAAGAAAATATGGCACAAAAATCAATGAATGTGTAGCAACAAAATATCAAATAGAAGCAAGGGACTCTGCTAAACATGATAATATTATTTGTTTTCTACTTACCCATTATAACTATCCCAAGTTACACAAGTTCAGGATCACTATTTTCATACTATCGAGTGTAACTTAGAAATTCGTCCTTATAAGTTAAAAAGGATTATAACTGATCAGGTTATAATCTAGTCAAATCAGATAGATGACTATGAGTTAAATCAATAAATCATACATCTTAGTTTTGTGAATTTAGACGTTCTGATCAAGATCTTCTAACCCTATAGATTATGGATTAAATACTACGAGATTTAGTTTTAATCACATAATCCCAAAAAGAATAAGACATAAGTTCTAGGTTCAATCTAAAAGTGATCTACTGATTATGGTAATCCTATTAAGTAATCAAACTTAATAGGATGAATCTCCTATCCTAAAACTAAAGTTAAAAGACAAAATAATCAAAATAAGTTGTAAAATAAAAGAAAAGTTTAGAAACTAATAAAACTAAGGTTTCACCCATTAGGTAACCCAATTTACCCAATGAATGAACTCTAACCTAAGATCTAGTCCTAGTCTCAGGAAAGGTCCTTACGGTCTAGTGTTTAAGACTTAAAAGAATCCTGAAATCTGATCTAAGGATTGATTTCACTCACTTAAATGTCACTAACATGATTATAATATTAGTTTTGATGTTTTGGAATGTTAACTAAAGGTTAGGGGCACTTAGTCCAATCTTAGGATAAAATGACCATTTTGCCCCTACTATAAAGGTCAAAAAGTCAACTTATGACTTATGGGTCAGAATTGAATTCTCTTAGTTCCAACTGATTTCTTATTGTTTAACTTAAAGATAGACAGTAAGTACGTCCAATTTGGACTTCAAACGGTCAAGTTATGACCAAAATGAGGCCAGGGGTATTTTGGTATTTTACCTAAATTTCTAGGGTTTAGATCCTCAATATTATTTCTGTTTATTGAAGATATTGAAATTCTAAGTTAGTTAGTATCTTGAATTTTTGAATTTGGAGTTGATTTGACCAAGTTACTGTCAATTGAATTTCAAGGGTATTTTGGTCATTTTCACTAAGAGTTCTAGGGTTGACTTTTTGTCTTGATATCCAAATGAGAAAACTAATACTACTACAGTGATGGGACCGCTCTCCTGAGTATTTTAAGACCCATATTGACTATGTTTAGTTAACTAGGTAAAAAGTTATGAGGTTCTAAAGAGGTCCTAAAATGTTACCTCGTTATACGTACTCTGAAATTAATTTTTGACTCATGTTATTTGATTCCTTATATTTTTCTGATCAAAATGAGACCTATATTGGCTATGTTTGGATCATCCTACAAAAAATTATTAAACTTTTAAGATTTACTATTCAAAAATATAATTTGTATTATTTTACTGTTCATTTATTCAAATTGAATTAATTTACTGTTCATTCATAAAGTTCAATTATATTATTCTGTATTTAACAAATAATTAAATAATCTGAAATTAATTAATTATTAGTTATTAATATTAATTAATCTATTATTTAATTATTTTAATTATAATATTATATCTTAAAATCTCTATTTATATGTATACATTTATACATATATTTATAACCTAAAGTTTTTATTTCATATATACATATATATATATATATATATATATATATATATGCCCTAAAGTTTCTAATTAAACATACATATAGAATTATATTAACAAAACTTATTGTTTACTATCTAAATATTTATTATTATTTGTTTAATATACTAATCCTATATGTTATGCACTAAACATAGATAATTAGTCAACCTAATTAGCCCTTAACACTAATCTAATTAATTAACTTTTGATTAAGTATATGTGTGTATATATATATATATATGTATAATAATTGTATATACATAATAAGTATATATATATTATTATTTACTAATTATGCAGGTTAATTATGGCGCGGGACCCGCCTCCGCCGCATGGCGCCTTCTGATTGGGCGCCGCAGAGGCGGCAGGGACCACGGGACACGCGGCGCGATAGCATTGGCTGCTGCGCTGCGGGCGGGTCCCGCGGCGCGTCAGCAGCGGGTCCCGCGGCGCGTCAGCAGCGGGTCCCGCGGCGCGTCAGCAGCGGAACCCCGCGGCGCGTCAGCAGCGGGCCCCACGCGCCGGGCGCCGCGCGGCACGCGAACCGCGAGTGCGGCTACGGGCGGGCCCGGGTCGACCCGACCCGGCCCGGGATGCTTCGTCTTCCCTTCGTTAGACCGAAGGTAGGGCTTACCTGCGCCGGCCATCCCGGCGGAGTTAAGCGCGGGTCCGCACGGCCGACGGTAGGCCTCGCCGAGGCCTACCCACCGGTACCCGAACCGACGCCGGAGGGGCCTGATGTCACGAGGTATGGCTAGCCCTAGCCAAATGGGGTCGAGCGTTGCGGGCTTTAACGGGATCCACTGTGGATCCCGATTGAAATTCGCTCGATCCGATCGTCGATCGATCGATCGGACCCGGGAATCCTACAATCAACCCTATGCAATAACGACACACACTTGAATCACGAACAATGGATGAAGATCGGGGAAACAAGGGTACCTGGAAGTTCGACTGCATACGGGGCTTGCTGGAGGATTCGGGAGATCGCCGAATTCGAGCTTGGGTTCCGTGATCCGAGGACTCGGCGCGTCGGGCTGGGCCTTAATGGCCGAAGGGCGGAGCCGGCAAGGTGCGGAGGCGAGCGATTGGGCCGAGCCGTGGCACGCACGCCGCGTGGCGAAGCTGGCGGAGCTCGCGAGGACGACGCGCGCGATCCGTCCGATCGGATCGATCGGGCGGCTCGGATTGATCCGCCCGATCAGACGGAGAAGGACGACGCCGTGGCGCATAGTGGACAGTGCGGTTTAGAACCTGACGGCGTCGTTAATTCGAATATTTAATTAATAATTTAATAAATTAAATTCTTATCCTCAATTAGATTATAATTTAATTACTTAGTGTCCAAAAATTTTCCGAGTATTCACTCCTAGCTAATTGAGGGGTGAGGAACGCAACGGCGAGGTCGGATTTTTGATTTGACGGGTATTTTAATTTCCTAATTTTCAGGGCATTTAAATATTATTAAAATATTCGTCGAATTTTTGACGACTTCCGATTGACACGAAAACTTCACCCCAAGCTAATTTGGGGTCAATGAACGCAATGACGATGTCCGTTTTTTGATCGGAGGTCAAATTTAATAGGTCAAATTTCAGGGTTTTTGAATTTTCTAGAAATCAGGATTCGATCCATTTGACTCCTGATTTGAACTAGGGCTTAGAGGTTGACTCCATTTAACATAATTATCACTTATGAGTAGTTTTAAGACTCAGACTAGTCCTAATTGACTAAGGTAACAACTTGGGTTGTTACAGCTCAGCATAGTCGTTAGAAGTTTCCCCTATTCTGTGAAGCCTCTAAGTCGGGCTCTTCGGCCGGATACCCCCCCCCCCCCCGCTGGAATGGACGCTCTGAGATCTATCCTTGACCCGACCCCTCGGGTCAAGCCAGGCCTCATCCCCACTCTTGTCATTTCCCCAAGCCTATAAATAGCCTCTGTTCTCTTCTTAGAAGCTTTTGCTGATCAAATTAAGCTCAATCGGAGTCCCTCCCTCGCTCGCCATTGCCGGTCTACCGAGCTTCTTCCAGGCGCTCCCGAGCTCGCGTACTGCCGATAGAGGGTTACTCCTGGAGTTCAGGACCCCTAAGAGCCTCTAGAATCTCTGAGCTGTAGCGGATTGCGTTCTGTCACCCGGTCCGAGCTCCATCCAGCAGAAGCCAGGTACCTGTCTCACCTCAGATCGAGGCAAGTGGGCTCGAGTCCTCCTCTTAACATTCTTTGATTGTACGCCTAGGCTAGGTGATTGTAATGCATGAAAAATTAAGGTTTTGGGATTAGCCCAATCGATCATATCGATCGATCGGACTACCTCAGGCAAAGGGTCGAGCACCCGAGTAAGGTCCCAGGCCTCTAGCAGTCCTCGGGTCACACCAGATTGGGGCTTAGGTGCGCCTTGTCACCTTAAAGGTGTAGACAATAAGCCTCGAGCCTGGCGAGCCCTCGGTGAGGAGAATTGCTTCTCCAACTCACTGGCCGAGGGAGGTTGTTGGCCTAGTAGCTCCCCGGAGCTCTAGCTACTCTTAGATGGGGGTTTTGGGTTCCATCGGTGCGTCTTGATATGCTGATGGAACCCCGATCCATTGGAGTCAGTGAGGTGGTCGGGGAGATGAGAATTTAGCCGATTAGGGTAACCCTAATCGGCTGGCACTCGAGAATGCACCGGGAAGAAGAAGATGCATAGTGTGGGTCGGGCCGACCCGTGACCCGCGCTGTGCGGCAGTGCCGGGCCATCGGGTTGAAGCTGACCCGCGTATTTTGCCTACGGGTCAGGGTCATTTCAAATTTAATTAAAATATATTCCTAATTATTTTCCTTAAGGAAAATATGTTAATTAAATCAGAAAAAATATAGAATAAATTATTTAAATAACTTTCAATCCACTGGTCCAAATACTATAATATCATATATGAAAATGATCAGAAAATCATCAGGGATCTGAATATAAAATAAAATTCCCCATCTAATGGTTATATTTTCTATTATTGCCTAATTACAGTGGATCTTAATTAGAGTGATTTAGAAATTATACTTAACCAAATTGCATGTTTATGGTGCTATTAGTTTACTTATGATGAGTAGAATGCATGTGCTAAGTGAATTATTTTTCTGAGTTCTATATTTCAAATTATACCATAATCTTGTTAAATTATAATTAGTAAAAATTAGGGTCTATACATATTGAATCTTAGCAAACTTGAGCTCTGATTAATTGTGCCATTAAGTAGGGCATGTGTGCAAAATTGAAAGTAATTTTGATGGTTAGATTTGTAATTAAGTGCTAATCCATTTGAATAGATTTCGAGTTTGATTAGCACTAATTACTTGCTGTTTTCATGAACTTTTTCTATTATTATGCTTCATAACAGTAGGTTAAATGTATTAGAAATCATACATATTGATCCATAATGCATAACTTGAATAAACAAAAAATTGAATATCTTAACTTCCTTAATTAATTTAAGAAGTCTTAAGACTTTGATCAAGCTATTAAGACTTGATGTAGGTCTGAGATTACCACTATTAACATACTTTTAATTCACTAATTTGACATTGATCATTAATCAAACACATGATCTTAATTGAATAAGAATAGGGGTCAAACCTTAATCTACTTAATTAATGTCCAAACCCTTAAGAACCTTGACTAAAGTGGCTTGATTATAAGACAATTAACTTGACATTTCTCCAATGATACCTCTAATTTTATATTGACCTTAAATATTTGAATTAGACATAATAAGGTAATTAATAAATCTATATGATTGCCTAACCTGAATCAAATCTTTAGATCATGGATTTTCTCCTAAATAAGACCACTAGCATAAGAAGATTAATAAAATCATATTGATTGAACATGTGACCTAAAACCTTAATAACATTCTTGATTTAAATCCCATAATCTTAGATTAAGTTATGATCAGATAACTTAATCATCTGATCTGATCATTCTAAACCTAACGATGAAATAGAACCTAAAAATGTTAATATCAGACTTTTGAAAGGGAGATCTTAATCATGTCTTCATAAGATCGTCTTGAAACATTTTTTAAAAGACCTAAATTACATATACTTTGAGGTAAGAAAACTTGAATGACTCATTGAGGTAGAAGCCTAGATGATCCCTTAACCTTAGAATTGATCTTAAACTCTCGTGGTAGAAATCACTTAAGACCTTAGATTGATACTTCTCATTGTGGTATAATCCGTGTTGAGTGATCCTTGATCACATTTGTGTGAAACCTTGTATAGGATTAACCTATTTAGTATAGGCCTTTATAGTCTTGATCATTTCTTGATTTATTAAGTAGACTTGTTTGAACCCCGATTATTGGACGGTGTAGTATAGTATACCCATATTACTGGTTCTCCAGTAACATTCGAGATTGGTTAATTCATTCTAATGGGGACTTATGAGCAGGTTCTATCCTGTGGGATTAGATGAATACAGTCTCATTAGAATAAATCATTCAAACTTAAGAGTATATTGAATGGGTATTCATTCCTTAGTTTGATTGAAATACAAATTGCCAACGGTGCAATGCCTCATAGCGAAGATTGCTTCAATATGTCTGGCTCAAACAAACTAAGTAATGAGATTCACCTTCTTTAAGACACTAAGTATGGTGGTGAGTAAGTGATGAGAATCACTTATTTTGGAAATATGCTGAATATGTGTATACAATCATCCCATCTAGTGATCTTTAATTAGATTTGTAACTTTAATTAAGTATCATTATAGAAGTTAGGAGACAAAATCCTCTTAGTAGGATTCTACACAGTGGAGACTTAAAATTCATTACCTGCATTCTAAATTTCATGGATTTCTAGATCTTACTCATTAGAATAGAAGCATGGGCATAAGCATGAGCATAAACTTGAAATATCATTTCAGTAGTGACATATGAGTATCAGTGATAAATTGTGGGTTACGGAATACTGCATACACAGACTGGGGAATTTTAGGGTGCATCTGCGTCACCGTACTGTCTTCCTAACTAAGTGTATGTATACTTAAGTGCACCATTCCAGTGACATACAGCACCGTATTTGACTTTACTTTCACATAGTTTTCTGAGCATTTGATAGTTTTCTTTACTTTCAGTATATAGTTTTGATGCAATTTTACTTTGCTTAGTCTTTATAGCTTCAGTTACCTAGTGTTTTCCTCAGCTTTTCTTCAGCTCTCTTTATTTTACTATTTACTGTATTTACCTTAGTATTGCATAATTAGTTGCGATGTGTTAGACAATAAGTCTGACACGGGGTACTTTTGGGATCAACAATTTGCCTAGATCCTGAGCAGTATATTGAGCTAGGTCAGGAGGATACTCAGGAGATTCAGGAGGAGCCAGTGGAGCAATAGTGGACTCTTCTTCATATTACTTTTTCTGCTTAGTTTATTTTTAGCTCAATACCTAGCTCTATGTCTGTTATTCAGTAAATATTTGTAATAATTCTGGATGCATTTTCTTTTCTTTTCTGAGATGAATGTTTGTATACTGTTCTGTGATGAATGCATTCTGGATGATATGCTTTTAGCTTCTGCACAATGTTATACTAATATACTTAGTATTGTAATGCGATCAGTATACTGAAAATGCTGATATATTGATAACATATATTGGACCCTCACTTATTTCTTTAAATCCAATATACGTATTAGCCTAATATGTAAAATAAGTATTATACTCTTATCTTAAGTATTGGATTTTGATCCTACTCTTAGGTTTGAGTCAGCAGCCTTCAGTATGGCTCAGTCTTTTAGACCCCGCCTATTTGGGATAAGATGGGTTTTGCTTGTATGCCCATCCTCCCAAGTAGTGCACCGCTCTGCCGCTGAATATGTATATATATATATATATATATATACATAACTTGTCTTTTGCGCGTGGCGATGGGGCGGGGCGCTACACCGTGATCTAATCCTATCCGCTTGATTGGCATCTCCCATCCAACGCTCGAGATCTAATCTGCAATTCTGTTAATCAGGAGCCGCATCAGACGGTCATACCCCAACGGCCGCGTGATCAGATGGCTGCCGAGGACCCCGCCTTGTTCACATTTGTCTACCTCCCGATCTCTCCCACGTGCTGTAGCGCCCCGTCCTGTCGCCGCATGCAAAAGAATTAAGTAGAATCATAACGGCGGCGGAGCGGCGCGCCACTCGGGGAGGAATATCCCATCTCCCCGAATAGTTGAAGACTAAGCCCATCTGGAGGGCTGCTGACTCAACCTCAAGTAGGGTTGAGAGCTAATACTTAAGATAAGAGTAGTATCCTTATCCTAAGTATTAGGCAAATACATACATTGGATTAAGAATATAATAGGAATCCAATATATATATATATATATATGAAATATCAGTATTTCCAGTATACTGATCACATCACAATACTAAGTATAAATAATATAAAAACAGAGTGCAGAAGCTTAAAGCAAACATCTAGAATCATTCATCACAGAAGCTGTAGAAAATATTCATCTCAGAAAAGAAAAGAAAATACATCCATAATTATTACAAATAGTTTACTGAAATACTGAAGTAAAATTAAGTACTGAATAGAAAATACTAAGCAAAAAGTAAAGCTGGAGGAGAGTCCACTAGTACTCCACGGGCTCCTCCTGAAACTCCTGGGTGTCCTCATGACCTGTCTCAATATAATGCTCAGGATCTAGCAAATTGCTGGATCCCTTAAAGTACATCGTGTTAGACAATAAGTCTAATACATCGAAATTATTCTAAACAGTTCTAATTATTTACTTAACATTTACATAACATGTATAAAACTGCAGGAAAATTGTAACATATCTGAAAATATAAAACTGTATAAAATTATACAAAACTGAAGTAAAATAAAGTAAAATCGAACTATAACTGAATACTAAAAGTAAACTAAAAATAGTACTGAAACTAAAACTGAGTAGTCATCTGTAAATTATGATGTATGTCACTGAAACTGTGCATCTGAATATACTTCAACACGGTATGCTACTGATATGCTACCAAAATATCACTGAACTATTATGAGCAGTACGGTCCAATGTCTACATACACCCTATTGAGAATACTATTTATTGATGACACTGATGCATCCAGAAATTCTCCCGTTAATGTATGCAACATTCCGTAACTCATAGATCATCACTGATACTTATATATCATTCTGATTCTCATACATCATTCTGATATTCACACATCATGCTTATGCTTATGCTCATGCTTCTAAATTACATGAGATAAATCCAAAGTCTCCATTGTGCAGAATCCTGCTAAAAGGATTCTGACTTCTAAGATTCTAACTGTGGTAATTGGTTAAAGTTGAGAGTTTACTTGAAAATCATTAGCTGGGATGATTGTGTACACATATTTAGCATGTTTGCAAGAAAGATAGATTTAACCCTTAGCTTGTTTAAACTGCACTTATAGAAGCGCACTAGCATAAGAGGCAGAACCCGATCATAGTTTATATCTCAAGCTAAGCTGCTAAATGCCCTAATTACAAGCATACTTAGTGGTCTACACAAGTGACTTTAGATACTTAGTTTGCTTAAACTGCACTTATCAAAATGCACTACGATAGGAGGTAGAACCCGATCACAGTTTATATCTCAAACTAAGGATCTTGTTCACTAATTGTAACACTCTTAGTCTTGGAAGATTTACTTTAATGGGACTATATTCAGCTAATCCCGCAGGATAACACCTGGTTATAAGTCCACATTAGAGTGAATCAACAAATCCTGAATATTACTGAATTAATTTAGTAATATGGGTATACCCTACTATACCCAACCAACAATCTGAGTTCAGAAGGTTTTATTTAATCTATAAGGATTTATCAAATCTATTAATCCTTACTCTAAATAGGTGTATCCTACACAAGGCTCCAAGGATGTGATCAAAGGATCACTCAACATATGTTGCTACCACAATGAATGAGTCATATTCTAAGTACTTTAGGTAATTCCTACCACAAGGTATCAAGTTCAACTTCTAAAGTTTTGAAGGATCAATTAGGTTTCTACCTCAATAAGTTACAAAAGTCTTTCCTACCTCAATATTTCATTAGTTAAGGTCTTTAATCATTTCAATGATGAATCCTATAGCAAGACCCTTAAGATCTCATTTTTCTACTTCTTAAGGTTTACTTGTTATACTTAAGTTAAGTGATCAGATCAGATAATTCAAATTCATTTGATCATTTCCTATTCTACAATCATAGGATAAAATCAAAGATCTTATTAGAGTTAGATCATTGTATAAATTATTAGAACTTTATTTCTATCTTATGCTAATTGTCTTATATAAGAGAAAATTAAAGATCTAAAGTTTGGATTTAGATGGTTTAATCACACATATTCAATATTATCCTTAGCACTTCTAATTTGATGATTTAAGATCAATATCGAAATATATGCATTATTAGAATAATGTCAATTAAATTATCTTACAATCAAGTATATTAATTAAGTGATTAAGGTTTAGATCTTAATCAAGACAAGCTAGGGTTTAACCCCTAACCATCCTATTATTAAGACCAATATTACTTTAAAGGTCAATGACAAATCAGTGTATTATTAGTGTATTATTGATGTCAAACTTTATATTTGGATTAAGTATTATCTACTTAATCAAGTTATCAAGATTTTTATGTTCAAGTAGGCACATTTAAGTATTCAAATAAATATTGAAATTCTCTAATATACATCATAAAAGTACATAGATAGAAAGATGACACAAAAGGGTAATCAATGCTAATCAAATCCTAAATCAAATTAAAAGGATTAACATTTAATCACAAATCTAAAATACTTAGGTTTCATGCCATTGTTGTTGTTAGGATATATTTATTCAATTCAAGCACTTAAAACTCTATTACTTAGCATTTGGCACAATACATATTTAGGATCCATAGTAGGTTTTGAGCACCAATTCAATTTCAACATAGAATTTTATGAAATGCTCAATTTAGTATAACTTAGCCCCACTGGGGTCATAGGGGTCTTAAAATATCAAAACAATGAAGTTTTGACCATTTCAGCCAAAACTGGGCAGTTTTCTGGAAAAATTCTGGAAATTTTGCAAATTTAGGGCGCTGCAGCGTGCTGTAGCACGTGGTAGCGTTTTCCGCGCTGAGGTACGTTGCGGCTCACTGCAGCGCGCTATGGCGCGCTGTGGTGGTCCGATTTGCAAAATCATTGTTCAATTAATTTATTTTGTCATTTCCTAAGTTCTGAAATTTTTTCGCTATAGTCCGCTGTAGCGACCCATTTTGCAAATCACTGTTGAATTAATTTTATTGGCCGTTTTCCTAAGTTTTCATGAAATGCCGCTGTAGACCACTGCAGTGCGCTTGTGGGGCCCCCGTACTGACAATAAGGAAGTACGGTGCTCTAACTGTGGCAAATCCTTAACTTAAGTAAAGTTAGGCGAACCCAACTTGCCTTAAGGCAATGACTTGTCACTAAGTGCTATAGCATTCATCAATATAAATATCAAAGTGGCGAAAGCTATATAAAAAAAAATGGGGTAACATCCACAAGCATACATAGTAGGAAAAGAAAATGCAATATAGTAACTCATCACAATGCAGAAAGTAAAGTACATCCAGAAAGTTTAATTATTACAAACTGAAATGAATAACTGAAAATGAAAGACTCTCGTCCTCACTGGAATAACAAGACAAAGCTAGCTAGACAACAGCTGAAAGGTCCTCCTCCTGAACTGGCTCCTCTTCAGCGACACTGCCCACGAACACGTCTGAATCTGACATTTGTCGGTATCACAAATGCCAGGGCCCCAGCCAACAAAATAAAAAGGTTATAATTAGACAATTGTCTAAGTACATTTTAGGCTATTTAAAGTGAACTGAATATTAAAGGATATCACATTTAAATTTAACTATACATGCAGCAATAAAGGGGTGCAATAAGCTATGAAAGAACTGGGATACTATAAACTATCTATTTATAGCATGCAACATGTATATAAAGTAACATATAGACTCAAAATAAGCAAGGTAAGGCTAAGAGCAAAAATAACTACAACTACTGAATAAACATGATCATAACATGATTATGATCGAAGTAAAACATGTTGAGTATAAAAGAACATGAGTACTGAATATAATAAATTCTAGCATACTAAACATGCTATTTATACATGTATCTAAGCCATAAAATATACATACAACATGCATATTAATATGAAAAGAAAGGCCACTGAGACATGTGGCGAAAAGCAAAGCAGTATATGATAAGTGAAGCCACTGAGACATGCGGCAAAATGAGCAAATACTGAAAATAAGGTCACTGAAGCATGTGGTAAAACAAACCAGAAACTAAAATAATATAATATAGGTAAAGTAGTAATATGCCTAAGTTTTAGTACTGCCATACCAGCCAATAGGCCATACAGGGCCTCCAATATCATCAATCAGTCAATCCCCAGCCTAACCATCCAAATATGCTAGGTCTGAGTCCAGTCTATACAATACTACTACTGAAGAGGTAGACTAAACTAGGTCATATTCTACTAACTGTGACAAAACAAAACTGAATGATATGTAAATTCAATACTAGCTTAGGATACATCATCCTAAGTTTTCCTATTATGCTCAAGGGCTAAAGCTCAAAATCCAAAGTATGCAAAGCAATCTAATCAAAGTAAGCAAGAGATTCAATCTAGACTTATGTGATATCTGTTGTTGTCTAATTTCCAAATCTAACTACTCTGAGAAAGTGCAAGCTTAGGATCTCCGATATCCAGCTATCAAGTAGAATCTCAAATTTACGTCCTTAAAGTCAACTATTAGAACTTAACAATTTCTAATCAAAAATTAGGTGACGACTATATGGTTTAAATAAGCAAATCAACGACCTAATTTTATGAATATTTTACTCTCTTACCCAAATCTTGATCAAATAAATCAAGATTTAAGGATTTAGAACTTAAACCCTATGTTGAGTTCAAATTCTTAATCCAAGGTGATACTAAAATAGGATCTAGGTTTCTCACTTAATCCCAAGGGTAAAGGATCCTATAAGTTGAAAGATGCAGGAACTACGATCTTAGTGCAAGGCTATTCTATTAATTATAAGATAAAATAATCAGTTAAGAACTTGAGACTCTAAGATCTATATTCAATCTTTAAGATAATTTCATTATCTTATTGATTGAATCATCATATACCCGCATGGAAAGTTTCAAAAGATTAAAAAATTAATCATTAAAGAATTTCAATTGGAGGTGGTTTGATTCAAATTGAAGATCTAAGTCTAAGATCTAAGATCCAAAGATCTGAGATTTGATCACTATAGACATTAAAACTAGATATTAGCTTAGGAGATTCCAATTGCATTTTCTTTAGCAATTAGGTTCAACATATAGCTATATTGGGCTTATTACTATAAGGATTAATAGTTCTAAACATTAGGTTAACCATTAACTCATAATAATCTCTTCAGATTACTTAAGATCTAAGAGTTTAAGTTTGATCACTTTTAGATCTTAAGCTGGATTCTTAACTTAAACTTTTCCAATTCCTTATCTTTTGATACTAAGCTCTTAAGTTATCTTAGCTGAGTTTATTAATGATACAATTGACAATTCTTATTATTATATTTCAATTTTCAGGTCAAATGATCCTTAAATGGAATGCTTAAGAGTTAAGCATCTTATGAAGATTTGATGATTTAAGGATCATATGAATAATATTATTGTTCTAAGATTTCAGAGAACATTTCCAATTTAATTTAAAGTATATTACTGAAATTTTCAATCCTTGAGGGACATTAAACCAAATTTTAGTCAAAATGACCAAAATGCCCCTCTTAAGGCTAAAATTGAGATTTTAGGGTTTACTTACCCAAATTGGTTCTAATCTATTTTAATATGTTTCACATGACTTAGTAAAGTGGGAAACACCCAAAATTTAGGTTTTGAAGACCTATTTGATCTTAATTAGCACTAATTACTTAATTAAGCCACTTAGGGTGATTAGTAAAATTAAGGCAATTTAGGGCAATCCAACTCTACACTTAGATTTTAATTGACTTAATATAAGATTAGGAATAACCCTCACTCAATTCAGAGGCTTAATTAAGGTTAAGTTCACTAATCCTTAATTAGAGTGATTAAGGAGTGATTAAGAAAATTAATTACCTAAAATAGATTTTAAGGGTCTAGAATTGTTCTTTAGGTCATAAGGAGCAATCAGAGTCCTTAAACTCATAATTTGGATAATTAGGTGATTTTATATGATTTATTTAAGAACAGAAAAGTTTCAGTTAATATTTTTAAATCCAACTACTGGATCTGGAATTTTATTTTAGATTCAGATTTCTGGAATTTTTTTGATTCAAATGGTATATTGGATCATACCATTTGGATGTGTGGATCTAAAGTTATTCAATTAATTTATTCTGAATATTTATTTAAATTAAAACTATAGGTTTCAATTAATTTAATTCATAACTATTAAAAATACACTCCAATAAATATTAATTATCCGCGGCCCAAAATCAGAACCGTGCGGGTCGGGGCTCGGCCCGGCCCAAAATCGCGTCTTCGTCTTCCTCCCGATCGCGCCCATAGCCCTAATTCCTGAGGAGGACTTCCAGCGCCAAATTCGCCGCACTCCGGTCATGTCGCGCTGCGATTTCGACGGCTACACGTTCCCTGACCTCAGACGCATCGATTGAGCTAAGAAGCCCTCACTAGGACGCTCTGGTTTGCTGGATGCCTATTCGGCCTAAATCCTTTGGCTGGCGCACCTGTGAGGAGATAATTCTCCTCACAGAGAGCACGGGTCGCCTTGATCTTGGTCCCTACACGTTCAGGGATCAAGGAGGAAGCGATAGGGCGACACGCGAGGCTCTGGGGTGGTCTGGATCCTTGGGGTCTTACTCGGCATTTTTTGCCATTTAGTGCTTCGACTGGATCGATCAAGTTCAGTCGAATTGATTGATCTGGTCGAACCCAACCCTCGGTACCAGTTACAATTATTGCTATGAAGGTTTTGATACTACTCAGAGGGCTAAAATGGCTCGGGAGCACGCCGCATTTGCGCGGGTTGGCTCGACTGGCAGTGCATCCTCAGACGGTGCTTAGGCCGTCTGGCACACTGCCAAGGCTCACTGGAGGTCCAGAACGACCACTAGGAGCTAAGGAAAGGTCCTAGCATAGCACCTAAGCTCAATTGAGAGCAGAACGAGCTGAAACCAGCTCTACTGAGAATGGGAGAGGCTGTACATCGGTTCGGAGACTCTCAGAGAATGCAGGCCGTCTCGAGTACACGCAAAGGTTCCAGGAGCTCTGCAAGGGGGTCTGAACTCCAGACCTCACCCTCTATCAGCAACTGCAGCAGGAATGACCGCCTGGTTTGCCGAGAAGTTCCAAAACCTTCAATTGGCTAGCGCAGGGATCACAGTGAGCAAAGGAGCTCATTGTGATTCAGGGAGGGTATTTATAGGCTGAGGCAAAACTTAGGAGTGGAAACTAAAGCTGGGACAAGGCCTCGAGCTCGAACCAGAGGTTCCTTCAGCCAACCCAGAATGAGGTGATCCCACCCTCTGGGTTGCCTTCGAAGGCTCGACCATAAACAAGAAGGCGCTAACGACTTGGGTGAGCTGGCGGGAGAGTGGCAGACAAAATTGACGTGGCGAACTTCTGCTGTCGGCCGAATCTCTGCGAAGACGAAGGTGAACAGCGACCGGGAGATCGGGGGCCATCTGATGCGCGGAGCCGTTGGGATTCGACGGCTTGATGGAAGTCCTGGGTAACGGCTGCACGGATTGAATCTCAGACGCCGGATCCCAGATGCCGATCGAGCGTCTGAGATCAAATCACGGGTGGAGTGACGCGGGCCGTTGGATTCTGTGCTGTGATGCGCGCCAGAGATCCTGCTGGCTTAAAACTGTGTGCCGCTGTCGGGACCCCGCAGCGGATCTGCCGCGGTCCCGACAGCACATCCCACATAATTAATTTTCTTAAATTATTTAATTTTGATTAATGAAAATCCATTTAAATAAATATTAATTATTCTAAAATTTCCCAAATTCAATTTAGGACCAAATAAGCTCTAAAAATTCCCAAAAATTCACCCTTAGCTAATTTGGGTATGAGGAATTCAAAAATGAAATCAGATTTCAATTTGGAGATCAAAATAATTTAGGTATTTTTCATGGCTTAAGAATAGCCAAAAATACCAAATTTTCCAATTTAGCTCCAATTGATTTCAAATTTCTAGGTTTAGATTTAAATGACCCATTGAATCCAATAGAATCAAAATTCAAACCTTGGTTTAGCTTAATTACTCTAGTTTTAGCTAGGGTAACAGCCTAGGGTTGTTACAGCGCTGTAGCGATCCAATTTGCAATTCTACTATTCAATTAGTTAATTTATAGATTTCTTAAGTTTTCCTGTCCGCTGCAGTGCGCTACAGCGCGCTGTAGCGGTCTACTTTGCGAGTTTACTGTTCAATTAGTTTTATTAATGTTTATATATTCCGCGAACTTATCGCTGCAGTGCGCTATCACGCGCTGGAGCGGTCTGTTTTGCAAATCTACTGTTCAAATACTTCAGCCTATGTTTTAATTACTCCTGTAGAAATCCGCTGCAGCGCCAGATGGTGATTTCACCAGGTGTGAAACCCGTGAGGGCCATTTTTTGAGCTTAATTACTCTCAATCCAGAAAGTTCCATGAGCGGCGATATCAATGGAAAGGTATTTCCAATACGTTTCCATCGACACCAAAATCAGCACAAACGAAGCATCCTAGCTATACTAAAAATACGGATGAATGACAGGGTATACAAAATAGACAAAAATAGAGCATATTCCTTTGAAGCTTTTAAGAGCTTTAATGGCTTTCATACATGGATATGGACTTCCAATGGCTACATTATACATTATAATCGTATAAGAAAGACAAGGAGAGGAGCAAGATGGTACCTTTAGTCCTTGAGAGGAGAGGGAGAGAACCTTATCTTCTTCAAAAATTTTGGAGGTAGAGAGTTGGACCCCTACTTCTTTAATGCTAGATCATCAATGGAGAAGGGAAGTAATGAGATTTTTCTGCAAACCAAAAGAGGGAGGCTGAGCTCCTCTTTTAAAGGGGAGACCTCATGATGAGCATAGGGGTAGGTCATCATGAGGTCTAGGGACAGGGAGGAGGAGGGAGGAGGTGATGCCATTAAAATTTTGCCAAAGAGGCATGGGCGCCGGCTGAGTTGATGGCCAGCCGCAAATGGAGATTAAAAGAATTGGGAAATTGCAGATAGGGGACACAAAGATTGCTTATTTATTTTATTTTATTTATTTAAAAATTCAGATTTTTAAAATGCGCTCCGAAAAATCCCAAAAATTCACCCATAGCTAATTTGGGGGTGAGGAATCCAACGGCGAAGTTGGATTTCAATTTTGACGATTATTTAATTATCCTATTTTTCGACATATTTAATTTTATTAAAATATTCGCAAAAATTTGACGACTTCCAAACGCGTTCAAAACATCACCCCTAGCTAATTTGGGGGTGACGATCGCAACGACGAAGTTGGATTTCGATTTTAAGGTCAAAATAAATACCTCAATTTTTCTAATTAAATATTAAAAATAATTCAAAATATTGAATTTAGCTCTGAATTGCTTTATACCTTCAGGGTTTGGTTCTAAAAGCTAGATGAAATTAACAGAATAATAATTAAGATATGATTAAGTTCAAATTAAGCTGGGTAACAACCTTGGGTTGTTACACACGTGCTGGTCCCCCGATAGCTAGAACCTCCCCCAGCTCTGTAGTAGTACAGGAAATTATCCCGTTCTTCCTCCTTTGCCCTCTGGTGCAACGGTTTGTTAGTGACACTCTCCCCATTCTGCCCTCAGATGGTTAAACCCATCTTGTCCCTCGGGCTGAACCACACGCAGGTGCTTGAGCCTCAGTGCCTACCCTAGACCTATCTAAGGCTTATAAGTACCTCCATTGATCCCACAATGAGCTCCTTTGCTCATTGTGAACCCCAATATTCCTCAGCTCTCTGTTCTCGGTGCTCCCAGCTCTCCTGGCGACTGAACCTGCTTCATCCGCTAATAGTGGGTGTGGTTTGGAGTTCAAACCCTTAGGCTACAGTAGAGAGCTCAAGAATCTCCAGGGACCTACTGTGGTACTCGACTCATCTTCTTCCCGATTGTTAAGTTACAGTCTCTGTCCCCCTTCTCTCGTTGAGCTGGGTTCAGTTCGACTCTCGCTCCTTCCGCTTAGGTGCTATGCTAGGACCACCCTGCCATTCCCTGTAAGAAGTCGATGTGCCTGGATGGACTGGTAGTGTACCAGACAATGAGCTCATTGTCTGAGTGTACACTACCAGGCCACCAGTAATTTCTGTCCTAAGTCGAAGCAAACCCTCAGGATACTAAGTTCTATTGGAGTTTGACTTCTTCCAAGGATGATTGTGAACTCGTAGCAATCACCAGGCTTAGCCCAAGTGATCAATCGGTCTCGTATCAATCAAGCTAGGCCGCCTCTCACCCGTGGCTGACCCCGAGTAGCACCTCAATGATCTAGCATTCACCAAAACCTTTCTACTCACCCGATCATTTCCCCTTTGATCCCTGAATGTGTAGGGATAGACCTTGGCTCATGGCATTAGCTCTGTGAGGAGAATTCACTCCTCATAGGTCCGCTCTAGGAGTCGTCTCAGTCGAATAGCACCCCGGCGATCCGACGTAACCTAGATGGTGGTTCTTAGCCCAATTGATGCACCTCATGTTACTGAAGGTGTAGCCATCAAAATCCAGGTGTGGCGTGGTCTGGAGGCAGAGAATTTGGCATTGGAAGTGAACCCTAGGAGGCTAAGTATCGAGCAGGCGATGCGGGGACAATGACCAATGCCGGGCTGGGTCAGACCTCGACCTGCGTGTTTTGCTTTTGGGCCGACAGCTAAAATAAGGATTTATTGAATTAATTTCTTTAAGGAAATTAATTTAATAAATCAAAACCTATGGTTTGATTTAAATAAAAATGCAGAATAAATGAATGAAATAACTTTAGCTATACTTATTCAAATTGTATGATCAAATATACCATTTTAATCAGAAAAATGCAAGGAACAATAATATAAAATAAAATCAAAGATCTAATAATTAAATTTTAAATTATTTCATAATCTTTCTCTATTTGCATTTAAATCATAATTAATTTATTAAATGTCCAAAAATGTTGATTAAGGTCTCTGATTACTCATGAGACCATAAGGAACTTAAGTAAGCCATTAAAAATAATTTAAGATCTTTAATTTTATTAATCACTCTCTAATTACCCTAATATGGGATTAGTAAATTAAGCCTTAAATTAGTTTCTAATTTTGGTGAATCTAATTTCGAATATCTTATTAAGTATAGTAGAACTTATAAATATAATTGGATCACTCTAGAATGCCCTAATTTCCTTAATCACCTTAATTGGCCTCTTAATATGATTAATGCTAATTAAGCTAGTGATGCTACCAAACCCTAAGATAAGTGTTTTATCCACTTCACTAATCAATATGAAGCCCATTAAAATAAGCTTGAATCAATTTAGATGATTAAATCTTAAAATCTCATTTTTAGCTCTAAGAGGGGTATTTTGGTCATTTTGACTAAATCTCTAGTTTAATTACTTTATTAAGTTGATTCATAAACTATAAATCTTAAGTAAATATTCTTGTAAAAGCCTAAGTCTAGTTCTTAGTTGAGATCTAAAGTGATCAAATCTTAGATCTTAGACTTTAGATTATCTATTTGAATTGAATCATCTTCTTTGGAATTCCTTATTGATTTATTATTTAATCCTTTTGAAACTTCCTTGTGGGCGTAGGATTGATTCAATCTATAGAATAATATGATTATCATAAAGATTGAATATAAATCTTATATTCTTAGTTTTTAAATGATTATATTATCTTATTATACTAGAATAATCCTTCATTAAGATCTTAGTTTTTAAATCCTTCAGCTTATATAATTTTGCACCTTTAGACTATGTTTGAGTGTGAACCCTAGATCCTCATTAGGATATTACCTTGGATTTAGGAAATTTAACCTCATATGTGGAGTTTAAGTCCGAAATCCTCAATCTTGATTTACTTGATCAAGATTTGGATTAAGTGAGTATAATAATAATAATTAGGCCGTTGATTTATTTACTTTGAATCTTTATAGTCGTCACTTGATTTTGAATTAGAACTTATTAAGTTATAAGGTTAAACATTAAGGTCGTGAATCTGAGATTATACTCGATAGCTAGATATTGGAGATCCTAAACTTGTATCTTCTCAGAATAGTTATATTGGGATAATTTGGATAACAACAGATAACACATAAGTCTAGTTGAGTCTCTTACTTACTTTGACTTTGATTGCTCTGCACACCTTGAATATTGAGCCTTATTCCTTGAGCATAATAAGAGAACTTAGGATATGGAAGATACATCCTAAGTTAGTATTTGCAAATCATAACATTCAATTAGTTCTTTTAGTGCATTCAGTCCAGTAGGGTATGCCATAGCTTAGTCTGCCTCCTTAGTTCTAGTTTTGTTATATAATAGACTCGGACCTAGTCCAGTGCTTGGCTAGGATGGATACATGCCTTATTCTATAAGTTCAACTTGGACCTAGCTCTGATGATGCCTAGGATGGACACAAGTTGAACTTTCTATTCAGAGGCCCTGTATGGCCTATTTCTATTATGACAGTTCTATGTCTTAGGCTTACTTTTACTTCAGTTCAGTTTTGGTGCTTTCAGTTACTTTGTCATATGTCTTAGTGGCTTTACTTTTTAGCTTATTTATGCTCTTAGCTTGCTTTTGCCACATGCTTCAGTGGCTTTTTATATATTAAATCTGCATGCTTGTATATATGTTCTTATTGAGTAGTTATTAAGTATTGGCATGTTTAGGATACGAGTTTTGTATGTTCATTTCAGCACTTTTCAGTACAATTTATATTTATAAACTCAGCATGTCTTCATGTGATCATAAGCATGTTATATCAATTCATTTCAATACTTGTAGTTACTTTTACTCTTTAGCCTCACCTTACTTAGTTTCATGCTTTATATATTATGTTATATACCTGTTGCTCAGTTATAAATAAATAGTTTATAGCTATCATTTTCTTTGTAGCTTGATGCACCCTATATTACTTGCATGTTTAAAGTAGCTAGTGTGGTATCTTTAAATATTCAATTTACTTAAATAGTCTAAAATATACTTAAACAATTTGTCTAACTATAATATTTTTCTTTTGTTGGCTGGGGCCCTGGCATTTGTGATACCGATAAATGTCAAATTTGTAGCTGTTCGTTGGTGGTTCTGCAAGAGAGGAAACAGTACATGAGGAAGATCTTTCTACTACCGCTTAGTTAAATTTTCCTTTCTTACAGTGAGATTGAGAGATCTTTTTTTTTTTTTTTAATTCAGCTTGTAATAATTAAATTCTGGATATATTTACTTTCAACACTTGAGTTGAGTTACTATTTCCTTTACTTTTGTATACTATGATGTGATGTGAATGTTATGTTATACTATTTTTTGCTTCCACTACTTTGATATATTGATGTATGTTTACAGTTCCAGGTGATAAGTTCTTGGCTTAAGGCGGGTTGTGTCTTACCTGACTTTACTTGAGTTGAGGATTTGCCACAGTTAGAGCACCGTACTCCTCGTGTTTATGCTAATATCAATATTAGCATGACCGCGGAGGGTACGGAGCACAAAAAGTGCACCTAAAATTAGTACCGCTATATCAGATTTTTGGCTAAACAAGTCATGGAATATAAAGAAAAAGAAATGTCTAACAAATACCATCCTATGCCACCTTAGGACTCGGCTTGGTTATACATTGCAATAGCCAAACAAATACCATCCTAGCCAATCTTGGACCTAGGCTTGGTCTATACTAAAGCAAAAGCAATGAACTGAAGAGGCGTACCAATTAGATCACACTCTACTAAACTAAAAATCAAGAAAATTGATAGAATCTATAAAAATGCAAATGATGTTTATACAATTCAATCTTGACATAAGATACTCATCAAATATCCTATTGTCACCATATATGTCCAAGGTATTAAAGCTCGATATAAGGTAAACAAAGCATCAATTTTTCAAAGTGAGCAAGAGATTCTACTAAGATACAGGTGATATCCGTTGTTGTCTAATTTATTCATTCTATCTATTCTAAATTACACAAGCTCAGGATCTCTAATTTCTACTATCGAGTGTAACTCAGATTCATGAATTTAAAAGTTGAAAATAACTAGGACTAGCTAGGTCCTAATTATGTTTTAATTGATGTCGATTATATAAGTTAAATAAGAAAGCAATCGACATATTTTGATAATTTTGAGCAACCCAAAATATCTTGATTACACCCAAATTAAGATGGAAGGATTAAGAATTAAACTCCAAATATTAGAATTTAATCACTTAATCCAAAGGTGATCCTAAAGGACTAAAGTTTAAAACCTAATCTCATGAATTAAGAATTAAGGCATATCCTATTAAGTAAAGTCACACTTAATAGGATGGATCTCTATTCTTAAATCTAAAGTTGAAAAATTAAATAATCATAAATAAACTATGAAAATCTATAAATTTGTAAAATCAAGGTTTCACTCATTGAGTAACCTAATTTACTCAATAAATTAAGTCTAACCTAAGTTCTACTCCTAATTCCTAAGGAAGAAGATCTTAAGAAACTAAGATGAATCACTTAAGCACTAACCTTAATTAATGATGAATTGAAAACTTTAAGAGAAGAATTATAAAAGATAAGGGAGGCATGATGTGAGATGAAATTTACATCATGAAGCTTAAAGTTAACTTAACATTTTACTTAAGAAGAATTTTAGAGTTTTGAAGATACATAATATGAGATGAATCTCACATTATATCACTTAATTTAATTACTTAAGAATGACATAAGATTTCTCCTAAAAATCTAATTAATAGCTTAAATGAAGAGAAATTGATTTTAAATCATTTTAATTACTGATTTTAGTGATTAGAATATGATTCTAAAGTTTAAAAGCACTTAAATCTAAATTTAGGCAAAATGATCATTTTACCCCTAGTTAAGGGTCTAAAAAACTACTTTTTGATTTAAGACTCTAAATTAAAATTTATTAGTGGCAAATGATTATTTACCATCTAACATGAAGATAGACAATAATAACACCAAATTTGGATAAGAAATGAGTATTATGAGCTCAATTTAAGGAATTTTACTCATGAGAGAAATTTGGTAATTTGACCTAATGAAGTCTAAAAATTTATGCAATTTATTAATACTTACTGTTCAAGGATTCTATAAAGTCTAAGAACACTAAATTCTGAGGTATAATTGTTAAGTTACAAGCAAATCAAATTTGGAGTTCTATTAGTGGCTATAGCTTCCCTATCACCTACTGAGTACTTTAATTAGGAGTAGACCAAATTTAAATCTCATTTAGTCAAGTTATGACCTAATTAGGTTAAAAGTGATTAGTGAGTGATTAGTGAATTTAATCACCAAATCTCATAACCAACCACACTAGAAGATTCTAATATACTCTAGAACTATCAAAAATTTGAATCACTCAATTTGGATTACTAATTATGCTAATATTTACTAATCAAATTTTGAAATAATTAGGGTTAATTAAGAAATCTAATCACCAAAACTTAAATATTTTTGCAATTTATTATTTATTAGGTTTTCCTAATCAAAATGGTATATTGGAAGATCTAATTTGGAGCTCAATTGACCTAATTATAGTCAATTGAAGTTTTAGGGTTTAATGAGGTAATTAGGGTAGGGTCCTAAAAGTGATTAAGCAAAATACTACCCAAATAGAGAAACTGACACTATCAAGGTAATTTAGAGGTTCTCCTGATTATTTTAAGACTCATATTAGGTATATTTGGATGAGTGTATGCAAAGTTATGATTGTTTGAACATTAATGGCATTCAAGGCAATAATTAGGGGTCATAAATGTCACTAGATGAAATAATGATCATACTGGAAATTGGACAGCACCAAAATATTCTTCTATTTTGCTGATCTCAATAGTTTATAATATTGTGATATTTGAACTTATGGTTTGCAAGATATAAGTGCTTAAAGTTTTACAATTAAACTAATTTAATTATTCAATTTAAATTACATAAGAGTTGCTATTTAATTTAAATGAAATTCCATTTAATTTATACTCTACAGCGGAACCCACAGCAGGTGATATAACTGATGGTGGCGGGACCCGCTGCATACACGGCACGATGGGATTGGAAGAAGGCGACAGCGGGACCTACTTCACGCGTACGAAAGTGATGGCGCTGATGAAAAGCGGGACCCGTGGCGCTGAATGGAACATGGGGTCCACCATGTGGCTTCTGAGGAATACACGTGGACTAAGAGTTCAATCCTGTGCAAGTCGAGCTTGGTTCGACCCGGTCCATTGAGTGTCCTCGTCCTTCCCGAGAGCCACCGAGTGCGAAGGAATTAGGGCACGCTGAAATGGGGACCTTCCGATGGCGGTTTGGACCAACCCACATAGCGTTAAAAGGATAATGAAGAGCTCTTCCCAACAATGGGTGAATTGCATGCTAAGACTACCTGGAACGCTAGTATTCCTACCCTAGGATTGTATGAACGGAGGTTACGCGAGGATCCTGTAGACCACAGTAGGTTGAACCCAAAATTCATTCGATCGGGTTCGATCAGACTCGTTCGAACCCGGTCAAACTCTAATCCAATCCATGCAATAGATAAACGAAACAACAAAGCAGCACTTACACTACTAGAATCGGAATGAGGAGAGTACCTTAGATCGATGACAGACGAGCTTTGTTTCGATTCGGAAGGGCCTCGATCGCGATTAGAGTTCAGAGAACGTAACCGAGCGAAGAAGAAGCTTAGAGAACTTAAACTAGTTCTAAAGTGGTTGGGATTGATCGGTAGAAGCCATATGGAGCGGTGGAAGGTACCTGGCAAGCGGGCATCAGAGGGGTGAGTAAGAGATTGCCACGCACTTTGTACGTGGCGTGTATCGGCAAAGACGGTATAGAGGTCGTCCAATCTTTCGATCGAACGGTCAAGATTGAGCGAGGGACTTAAATGAGAATTGTTAAGTTAGCTTATCAAATTAATATTATTAAATTATTATTTTTGATTTGATTAATCAAAATTAAATAATTAAATGCATTCCAAAAATTTTCAATAAATAACTCCTAGCCAATTGCGAGGTGAGTAACGCAACGTCAAAGTCAAAATTTTGTTTCGACAAATATTTAATTTTCCTCGACAAGTATTTAATTTTCCTCGCAATTATTTTATTTCGACGAGTATTTAATATATTAAAATATTCATAGAAAATCCAATAACTTTCGAAACATCACCCATAGCTAATTTAGGGGTGATGAATGCAATGGCGAATTCGGATTTTCGATTTGAGGTCAAATATATAGGTCAATTTCTAGAGTTCCTAAAATTTCCAAAATTAGGATTTGATCCAATTGACTCCTGATTTGGATTGTCTTTGTGGTGAACTCCTAATGACTTAATTAAAGCACTGAAATTACAATTATAACTTAGTTTAGTCCTAATTGACCTAAGTAATAGCTTGAGTTGTTACAACTCCCATGATAGGTGACCTAGTAGGAAGTTATCTTCTAAGGGCAAAATTATGAGACATTTCAGGCCAAAGTGGACAATACCTTGATGCTTAAGAATTTGGGCTATTACATTAATACTCTATGCAATGCTACAAATTAACATCATTCTTCTATAATTTCTAAGCAACAGTCATAATAATAATCATTATTCAAGTAAAATGGTAACACAAGACAACATTAACTACATAATTTAAAAAATATAATTAAAATTTAGATTTGTATGCACATCACACAGTGATAAAATGAACAAGACGACAATCTCATCTCACTTATACCAGTTATTATGACTCGACACTAACCCGACCCAACCTCTCAACGGATCTACTGGATGCCGACAACACAATTTTGTATTTCAAAAGTTTTAATTTTCTTCTAACATTGAGGGGTATACATAGGCCATCACATGCACATGGGTGCATATTTGGTGAATGGGTGCTCTATTGTTGGTACGACCCAATATGACTCTTTTAATAATAATTATGTTGATGTTAATCTCCTTCATGTCTAGGCGCGATGAGTTTGAACTCGATTTCTATTCATTTGAACTCGTCGCACTTCCAAACTTGCATTACGTCCGTCTGGGTTTGGCACACATCTATACTTGGCTAACTCGAGTCTAAACTCACAACAGATAAAATAATAATATTTTTCTTATATTTTTTTAGAAAACTTCAACAATATTTTTGTATTGAAATTAAATGAGCTTTAAATATGAAACAAATATGTGGCCGGTGAGATTTAAAATCATAAACTGAGATAATAAATTATAAGCATCAACCACTAGGCTACTAACAACACACTAGAAAACTTCAACAATGATACGAATAATGACAATAAGAATTAATAAAAATTAATTAAAATTGCTTTAATTTACTTGGAAGGTACATTAATCAATATCACACATCAATCTTATAATAAAGTTAGAGATCAAAATTGTAATCAATAAAGCAACTTGAATGAATATCTCCCATGCTAAATAAAGAGATACTCTGAGAGTTTTAAATATCAAGCTCCCCTTTGGCTCAGTAAAAAAATTGTATTATCATGTTAATTCGAACCCGTACTATACTTTGATCACTTTACAGAAAGATCTGTCCAATGAAAACAATGCTTTCTATGCAACTTCCAAGCGGAAGCACCCCATAAAAACCAAAACAATCCTAGAAACACGAAAATGAAAAAGAAATCACCCCACGAAACTCCCAATTCCAACCACTGCCATTTTCAATTATAAGTTATCAATGAACTCTATATGTCCATCTAAATTCTTAGAAAGGGAATAAGAAGTAGCATAGACTATAACAATCACAATGCAAGGATACACAAAAAACATCAAAATACTATTTAAAAGTATTGACAAAAATTTGATTTTAGCTAAAATATATTAGGTTAATTCAAATGAGGTATACTAGCCAAAAATATGTTGACAAAAAGTTGCAAAAATTTTAACGATCACGATTTCATTTTTTCAATTTTGTGAAGTATAAAAAAGTTGATTTAATGGTGCTCTCTTACTTTAATTTTTTTAAATAAATTATATTATTATTTGAGTGAAATGAGAAATTTTTTGGGTATAATAGCGTATCCGCTTAGTTCACAAATGTAAGCCAATCGTAACGTGTCCGGATGCCCATTTATGCGTTTTCACCCTTTCGACCGTTTGAGCCTGTCGACCGTTGAAATTCAAAATAAAGAAAACAAGTCAGAGGAGACATTTTGGTTCCTCTCTTCCAAATATAACCAATCCTGATAGTAAAAAGGGGATCTTCGACGATGGGCTGCATCACCTCCAAGCCTCTCTCCGCCGATGGTGCCACGAATTCCTCGCCTTCCATGGATGGCCACGGTCTTTCCAATCACATCGTCTCCCTCACCTCTACCACCTACGGCGTTCTGAAACTCGACAGCCTCGAAAACCATAGCAGGGGAGTCTCCTCCTCCACTAATGGAAGCTGTAAATCCTATTCTTCCAGCATTACTCCCAAATTCAAAAGGAAGCCTTTTGCGACCGCCTCTCCCGAAATAATTAACTGGGTTTTTGTGGATGAAACCCCCACAGCCTCGCCTAAGATGCAAAGGAAGGAGAATAGAACTCCCAATAGAGTTCTCAGGCCTATCCCTTTCATAGAAAAAAAGTCATCAGCTGAGTCGAAGAAATCTCATTTATTTGATCCAGAACTTGTCGCTTCCTTTGAGCAAAAGCCCCATGAAGAAACTGGGGAGATCAATCAATCTGCAGATAAGGATTTATGGGAAGATTTCATAGATCAAACACCCACATCCTCATTCAAGCCGCAGAGGAATAATACTTTTGGAAAGGAGAACAGAGCTCCCAGTAGAGTCTTCAGACCTCTCCATTTTTCAGGAAAAAAGATGTACAAGTCTCCTCAATCCCCTTTGTTTGATCCAGAACTCGTTGCTTCCTTCGAGCAAGAGCTCCATGAAGAAGCAGAACAGATTAAGAGAATTCTGCCTCCGGGTGATTTGAAAGAAAAATACGCAACATTTGATGAGGATAAAGCAGTAGTGCTGTATACCACATCTCTTCGAGGAATACGGAGGACTTTTGAAGATTGCAATTTTGTTCGTTCAGTAATTGAATCATACAATGTGTGCGTCATTGAGAAGGACGTATCTATGGACATGGGATTCAGAGAGGAGCTGAGGAAACTGGCGGGTAGTAAAGAGGCAAAGCCGCCAGTTTTGCTGGTGAAGGGGGAAATTTTCAGGGGAGCCGCCGAAGTTTTGAGACTCGAAAATGAGGGTAAATTGAAGCTGATGCTGGAAGGGGTTCTTCCTGCTGCATTGGGCAGCTGCAGAAACTGCGGAGGGTTGAAATTTTTAGTGTGTCAGGAGTGCAATGGAAGCTGCAAGGTGCTTGATTCGACAAAAAAGAAGATGAAGTGTAATGTTTGCAATGAGAATGGGCTGGTTTCTTGCCCCACATGCTTTTAGAGGATTTTGATGGATTGTTTGCTTCTCTTTGTTGTTCAGGCTTCAGTCATGTGAATTCTGGAGGTGGGTTTATGCATCTTGCATATGTTCAGGGTGAGAAGAATCATTGTAATTCTACTATTACTAAGTATGCAATGATTAGTAAAATTTCTATCAGATTTAGTTCTTAAGGCATTTCTATCTAGTTTCTTGCCCCTCATGCTTTCAGAGAATTTGATGGATTGTAAGCTTCTTCTCTTTGTTGTTCAGGCTTCAGCCATGTGAATTTTGGAGGTAGTTTATGCATCATGCATATGTTCAGGAATGAGAAGAACATTGTATTTCTATAATTACTGAGCAATCAATGAGTAGTAAAATTTCTATCTGATTTAGTTTTTAAGGCATTTGATAAATTTTGTTATTGTCTGAGAGATCGGATCACATACCTCAGAATTCATTTAAAAGTGTTGTAAATATAATCTAAAATAGTCAATTTTAATTAGCACTTGGAATGCTAATACATTCATTAATATTCTGACAGAAGCATAAGCAAAGTATTGCTGTTCAGTCATGTGAATTATGGAGGTGGGTTTGTGCATCATACATATGTTCAGGAGTGAGATGAATCATTGTATTTCTATGATTACTAACTATGCTAATGATTAGTAAAATTTCGGTCTGATTTAGTTTTGCGAAGCATTGATATCTGCCATTATCTCCCCACAATTTTTGTTGTTGTCTGAGAGATCTTATCAAATACCTCAGAATTCTTCTAAAAGTGCTGTATACATTCATTGATATTCTGACAAGTAAAAACAAAGCTTTGAGTGGAGTAGAGGCATTATACTGATTGCCTATTACATCATGTATTATTTATACTAATACAAAGTCATCAAAAATAATTTTATAGGTTCACTAAAAATGGTTTTTATTTGTACAAATTGTAATTTTCTTATGAAATTGTTAAGACTAGTTTAGAAAATTTTGGTACATGACTGTTTAATTTTGTATTATTTAAACTCATAAAAATTCAAAATCACCTTCCCAGTTTTTTCTTACTTTGAAATATATAAAAAGAGTTCTGATCCACTCCTACAATCAATTAATGTGAGAGCTTGATTTTTGTGGATCAAATACATGCAAGTATAGCAAGAGCAACAAAACTTCATTGTGTAAGAGAAAAAAAAGTGTTACATACAAATATGAAAAAGGATACCGTATAGCTCTTAACTTTAAATCTCTAAAGTAAAGAATTTCAGATATCTCAAAGATGAAAATTAAATAAGTTAACAAAAATAATATAGTAAAAGCAATAAAAATTAAGGCATATTAATACCAAATGTAAGAAAAATTAGTGATAAATTTTTTGACTCTGACTAGGGAAATTAAAATTGACCCAAAGTAAAAATAAAAAAAATCTAGATTTTTTGCATTATATATATATTTTGTATAGATACATTAAATTATTGTTAGCTTGGTACTTTAAAAGAGGATACATATTATTCAATTTAAGTTATTAAACTTGTATTTTCCCTTAATTTGATGCTATTTATGTTTGTTAAATTTACTAAAACATTCTTAATTCATGAGGTATTAATTTCGATTTTCACAATAGAATTTTTTTAATACCCAATATTTATTTAAATTTATACATAAAGGTTATAAAATTAATATGAATTGATAATCTCCTAAATTTCCTTATAATAGAGTGAATAAGTTGCTGCTTTTTATTTATGACTTAATTTATTTCATTCTATTTTATGATTGTGTAATAGGCATTTGATGTGATAAAATTCACATGAAAAATTAGAAATGACTTCTAAGTGTTGGGATGAACTAATTAGTATTTAATGAGCATTTGAAACTCCCATTTTTGAAATCTTGCACATTCACCACTTGCCTTTGGCCTTTTTGACCATGACAAAGTTCAACCGACAGCTCTGTTGAGTATTTGATTCCTTAAAAGAGGATACACATTGTTCAATTTAAGTTATTAAACTTGTATTTTCCCTTAATTTGATGCTATTTATGTTTGTTAAATTTACTAAAACATTCTTAATTTCATGAGGTATTAATTTCCATTTTCACAATAGAATTTTTTTAATACCCAATATTTATTTAAATTTATACATAAAGGTTATAAAATTAATATGAATTGATAGTCTCCTAGATTTCCTTATAATAGAGTGAATAAGTTGCCGCTTTTTATTTATGACTCTTTTAATTTATTTCATTCTATTTTATGATTGTGTAATAGGCATTTAATGTGATAAAATTCACATGAAAAATTAGAAATGACTTCTAAGTGTTGGGATGAACTAATTAGTATTTAATGAGCATTTGAAACTCTCATTTTTGAAATCTTGCAAATTCACCACTTGCCTTTGGCCTTTTTGACCATGACAAAGTTCAACCGACAGCTCTGTTGAGTATTTGATTCCTTAAACTGAATTTGCTTGGAAAATTTTGTCTCCTCTTTGATCGCCGTCAGTGATTGTTCTTAAGAGAACTACCTTAGCCTTTGAGTTATAGGTGGTCAGTCAATGCTTATGTGCAGCGGAGTCTCAGATAGATTGACTCCTGGCATATCTTGAGGATGCGAAAAAAATACAATGTGTGTTTTTTCAGTAGCATTATTAAATAGTTTGGAAATGCACTGTAAGTTCTTGAATCTGAAGAGTGAACGCACCAATAGCAAGAGATACTGTATTGGGATTCCAAGCTGATGAATGATATGAAGACCAAAATATTTATGTTGCTGCTTGCATCAACAAACAATTTAGGTACTTATCTCTTTGCTGGCTCTTCTTCTCTCTACTCTAGGAGATTAAGCTGTTGCAAGGCTTCTCAGATGGCCTCTAGACATTCCAAGATGAATTATCTGAGCTGAGTTTCCTTGATCTGCTATCTAAGAAAGCTATAAACACAGAATAGTTGTTTGTTCTGTATATGTAATTTCTTGTATGATTATATCATTATCTTCCTTTAGTTTATCTGTTGAGATCACATTGTATTCATAGCATATTATGATATAACATTTGCTAAATATATTATTTTCGTTTATGGTTGCACTATAAGACTCATACAATGAACTCTCATTTTTAAACTAATGAGGGATCGATCTCCTACATTTTTCATATTGTTGACCCTAGGTATTTAAAAGTTCAAATTTTAATAAAAAAACTTTTCTATCTATTGATTCAAAATATTCCTTAAAATACTTTACATTGAAAAAAACTAAAGGAATTGCTAACCTTTTGTTTACAAGTTATTTGTAGATGTAAATACAACCTAAGATATTCGGATAGGCTTTGTTGCTATAGCTTAAGGGAAGCAAGCTTGTTTGTCATAATCTTTTATATTTTACTTTTTGTAGTCTAATGAATAAGAAGGGAATGTGGTCTTGAGCATCTTGATTTTAAGGAAAATCATCCTTTTGTTATAGTAAAAAATGTTTTACTATTCTGAATTTTTACCTCAATTTCTCATAAATTGTAGAGAGATTGATAAAGAAGATAGATGATCGTTCACATATGCAAGATCATGAGACCAATACTTTTCTTTCACATAGCTTTAAGGGCCTCTTATGAATTTGTTTATAGTAGAAAGTTATGCTGGTTAGCCTTACCCAATTAAAATGTTATGATATTAACAAATTGACTTCCCAAATAGGTTACTGCATTTACCTGTATTAATAATCTAGCTTGAAACTTAAAACATGCGTAACTATGATTCAACTTGAAGTTAAATAAAAATCTACTCAAGTATTTAGTAAATTTAAACTTGAGTTTTTTTAGTCAATTTTGAGTTTAACTCTTATTTTCAAAATGAAGTTCTGGGTCAACTCAATTTATTTAAATTTTTTTTCTAGCATGCTCTATGTTCAAAGAACCATATGACACAATTATAGAGATACAATGTCTGCAACTATCTCACTATGTTATGAATCCAAAATCTGCTAGTCTTAAAGGTTTTAAGATTTATCCTTGAGTAGCTCGAATCCATTTTGAACCAATTCGAACCTAATTCATGGTCAAGTTAAGCTAAAATTAGAAGATTTTAGTTGAATTGAGTCTGATTCAAGTCGAATATAGCTTGAAGCTAACCTTAATATTTGGTATTTAAAGATAGACAAATTCCTCACACACTTATAGTTGGCTAAAAATTTTATATTATATGAGTTTCAGTATCCAATTCCGTGTGATACTTCAATCCTTTTATCTTCAAAATGAAGTAGAATTGTCAAATGTAATTTCAGCCTATAATTTAAGAGAATGATTACACTCTAAATATAAATGATTTTAAATTATTTTTAATTAAATTATACTCAAATATCATCGTAATCATTAAAAAGTACATCAAAACCATCAATGTTTACTTAAATTTACTTCAGATAGAACTTGTTGGAAATTCTTTTGACCATCAGGCTCAAGATCTCATTCTACTGTACTTTCAACATTACATGCTGCTACATAGAAATGCGATTAAATAGACAAGCAATAAGATATGCTTGCTCAATCATTAGTCATAAAAAAAGGATGAAAATTAATGTCAAACAAAAGACTGAACAGAAGTCCTCATCAAAATAGAAATTTGATGCTGGACATCTGAAAATTCCATCTTTTTTATCAAAGAAACTCAGTTTAAATCACCCCTCAGAATCTCATTTTCCTTTTTGAACAAAGGATGCAATGCGACAACATCCAGAATACTTTCTGAAAACTGCCTTGGTCTTTGCTGCTGCAGACGTGTGGAAGCTCAGTAACTGTGCTACACATTTCCTACACATTAAGTTAAGAAAGTAAAATGTATTAATATATGATCATAGATATATATGTATAAGAAGATAGATCACATACAACAGCTGACATGACTTGTATCCAGTGTGGTGCTCAAGCGTTTTTGTCCAAAAAGGAAGCTTTCTTAAAGTGCAGCGAGCAGCATAGACAGCAGAAGCAGCCACAAGTGAAGGTTTGCATATAATCATTGAGTAGTGTATCAATGCCAGCTCTGAAAAGAAGAATGCCATCTCCTCCATCTGAAAATAAAAACAAATGAAGGTTTTGAGTTCGAAGTAAAGTAACAATAGCATGTGTTATATCCTCTTCACCTGTTCATCAGCTCTGGCTGCTTTTATAAAACGCACAAGAAACACATACACTGTAGGAACCGTTAAGCTCCAATCGAGAATGTTTAGAATTTCTTTCTCCATTCTAAGGATCTTTAATCTGCTGTTTGCCACCCCATACATGAATGCTAACTCATCTACCTGTTTATGATTTATGCAATCCATACATAGTTTGAGTTAAATAATATATTTGGGCTGGTTTCGAGCTGAGTTTGATTCGAGACAGACTAAACTCAAATTCAATGTGACAAATTCAAACCCAAGGCCTCTCCTTTATAAGTTATAGCACAATCCAACTCATTAAGACACAGCTTAATTTAAAAAGTATTTAAAATATATTTATTATTAATAGAGAGGTGATTCAAACAATATATTTATTATTTATTTTGAGTCAACTCAAATCATAAAAATCGAGCAAGAACTAAGACTTAAAATCAACTTGAAAAAAAATCAAGTTCAAGACTTGACTCGAAATTTCCGACAAGATTTCATGTCAAGTCAAAATTAGAGCACTTCAGTTTTTCGAGCAAATTTGTCAGCCATGATTGGAATGCAGCTTATTGAATTACCTGTGGCCGCTTCGACCGTCTCTCTTCATACTTGCTGGCAATCAACATAGAGCTGATGCCCAAAACGTTTAGCTCACTCTTTTGCACAGTTTTAACTGAAAGATAACGATCCATGATTTGGAATGAGAGGTAGAGTGTCTCAGGCATCAACTGAAAGTTGTTGTGAATTTGAATGAGCCTATCACAAACATAGGCTCTCATTTCTTCATTGATCTCACTCTGGGAGTTCATATAGTCTCTAGACTGATTTGATTTCTGCAATATTTGTTTTCCATTGTTTTATAATGTGATGATGGTAGAAAGGTAACATATCAAATGGATAGAGTGAATAATAGCTTGATACCTCAGCAATCCTATAGAACTCGTACAGATCTTTAATATAATCTATATGAGATAGACTGTCTGAATCACTTAAATCAATGTCAAAGATTTCATCAGAAGAGACCTGAAATACATGAAGTTATTCTAGAAATGTTCAATTAAACATTGTTCTGATCTAGTTTATAGCTCATAAGAGAATCATACATGTTTATCTTCTTTGTTAGGGTTGTTCTCATTGACATGCGTAGAAAAGTCCTTTCTTCCTGCTTTCATGGCACTTTTTACTGCAACATTCTGATTATCACAGCATACACACATACATATTATGTATATAATTAAAAAAATTAGTGCTAAACTTATATATTAATTATGCAAATAAGATTGATGAACATTATTGTAACATACTCTGGTTGTGTTATTAACTTCAGCGGTCAAGACATGTGGGTAGCCAAAATAAGCAACCAAGCTTCACGTAGAAGAAGAAAAAGATAAAAATTAAATATAAAATGAAGTGAAAAACAAGCCATAAAAACAAGTAAAAAGGCCTTTAAGTAAACATAAGGTCATTAAGGTGATTAACATAAAGATGTAAGAGAATAAAAATTCTTACTTGTTAGAGATTAGGGCATTGCTTATATTTTTCATAATTTTCTGAGCTTTTATGATCATCTTTTCATTCCCAACAGTAGCTTTGCCATTTGATCCTTAAAAACATGGCACAAAAAATATCTTAGTCTCTGCTCCCAAAAATTAAGAAAATCACACCTTTGATAGAAGAAATCAGATAAGTGGACAGATAAACAAGAAAAAACAATTGAAATGGTTACCGCATTGTTACAGAGAAACCATGGCTTCGAATTTGCAGGCCATTTTCTTTTTCCGGTTTATGAATTTGATTCAATTTTACAACGGTCGCTGAAATCTCAAAAACGGAATTTTGGAGATTTTTTTTCTTGTCTGCTTAGCTTTATCAGAGTTCTAAGGGCAAGCTAGGAGGAGAGTCTCTCTGTGTGTGAATGCCGCATATGATTTCTTACAGTTAAGTAATGGCTCGTTTTACCTCTTCAATCGATGAGGTTGCTTTATTTTAAAATTTCCTAATTTATTTCTTCAACGGATATTTTGTTTGATTTCCGGTTTATTCGGCAGAGTCGGATTTAGTTTAGCACAGTTAAGTTAATTTGTGATTAATTCCATATAAATCTCATTTAATGAATATATATTCGATGAAATATAAGAAAATTATAATCTAAAATTTAATTATTATAATAATATTATCATTCAATTTAATATTTTTTGATCATTTAAAATAGAAAAAAGATTATTCAAGTTTTTGTCAAGAGAAAATAAAATGGTGGAAATTTATATAAATATTTATAAGAGACTATTACATATTTAATATCCAAAATTCAATAAATAAATATTTAACATTCAAACTTTACGATTATAAAAAGTGCACTATGATCTAATTATGATCTACTATGAATATTATAAGAGCTGTAACTGTTTAAAATTTGCTTAATTTAACTTAGTTAATTTCGAACGACTAAATGTTTTTTTCTTAGCTTAGTTTAGTTTATTCAGCTTAAAAGGTAGCTAAATATATTTAATATATATTTAATTTATTTTATACCATAACTCATCAACATATTATCAACCATAATTAATAATTAATAAAATCAAATTATTATTATAATAGTATTAATTAATATAGTTAATTATATATTTAATATAACTGATATATAATTAATCAATTATGAGGTACCACTAAATGAGTATTAAGCTTACTTAAGAGATGTAGTATTCATTACATGTTTGAGCAGTTGTGGAGCAAACAATCCATATTATTATCCTTGGTGAAACTTGATTACCATAATCCTATCATCCTTGAGGATCTGGTTTACACTAATCACGAACTATCATCCACTATCTCCAAAGAGTTACCTTGGGGTCTTAGCTTGCAAAAACTCATTGGCTCATAAAAGAAGAATGTAATCTTATTTTTTTTGATTCTCAAATGTCTACAAGAAAGTATCATAATTGAACCCCACGCTTGGTTTCATGCAATGGCGGCTATATAGAGCAATCTATTTCTTACTACTTTAATCGATAAAATGATAATCCTCCCATGAATCAAGTTAGCTTCTCTCATATATGTTCTAGTTGCATCAATGACAATGTGTCAGCTTGTAACAACCCAGGTTGTTACCTTAATCAATTAGGACTAATCTGAGTTTTAAGACTAATCGTAAATGCTAATTAGGTCAAATGGAGTCAACCTCTAAGACCTAGTCCAAATCAGGAGTCAAATAGATCGAATCATGTTTTCTGGAAAAATTCAGAAACCCTAAAATTTGACTATTTAAATTGACCTCGGATTAGAAAACGGATATCACCATTGACTTCGTTGACCCCAAATTAACTAAGGGTGAAGTTTTCATGTCAATTGGAAGTCGTCGACATTTCGACGAAAATTTCATATTTAAATACCCCGCAAATCGAGAAAATAAAATACTCGTCGGATCAAAAATCCGACCTCACCATTGCGTCCCTCACCCCTCAATTAGCTAAGGGTGAATATTTGGAATTTTTCTGGAATCAATTTAAAATTTAAATTTAATTAGAGAATTTAATTATTAAATATTAAATAAATATTAATTTAATAATCACTGACGGCGCCGTCAGATCCGAGCGACGCCGTCGCCCCTCCGTCTGATTCGATCGAACGAACCGGAGCCGTTCGATAAAGATCGATTGAACGGCTCACAGCCTTCGTCCTCGTCTTCTCCGCAGAGCGTCCACGCGGCGCATCGCCGCTCGCCTCGCCCCACAGGCGCCCGCCTAGCCTCACAGGCTCCGCCCCGAGGCCCCTTACGGCTCAGGCTCGTCATTTTGGGCTCGAGCAAGAGATCTGGAGCTGTTGATCGAGCCTTCGCCGAGTCTTCGATCGCGACCGTCAATCACCAGGTACTAGATCTCCCCCATCTCGACTCCATTTTCTCCAATTATTGTCTCTATACCTATTGCATGTGACAGATTAATGATCGAGCGGGTCCGATCAGGGCTAGCCCGACCAGATCGACGAGATTTAGGCTCGGGATCCACAGTAGAAACCGTTAGGGATCCTGACGCCGAATCCTAGGACCTAGGGTTAGGTTTTACCGGCGACTCTGGCCACCTCCGGCAATGGCCCACCCGCCGACGTGTAGGCCTTATCGAGGGCTACCGTCGGCCGTGCAGGCCGAGGTGGTCCGGCGCCGGGAAGGCCGGCAAAGGCCGTGCCCTAGCCCGGTTCCCTCCGGACGCCCTGCGAAGCGGGTGACGTCCGGGGCGGGCCGGGTCCGTGTAAGCACTGGTGGGGCCCGCACTGCCACGTGTGTAATAACCCTAGGTTGTTACCCTAGCTAAAACTAGATTAATTAAGCTAAACCAATGTTTGATTTTAATTCGATTGGATTTAATGGGTCATTTAAACCTAAACCTAGAAGTTTGAAATCAATCGGAGCTAAATTGGAAAATTTAGTATTTTTTGCTATTTTTAAGCCCTGAAAAATACCTAAATTATTTTGATCTCCAAATTGAAATCTGATTTCATTTTTGAATTCCTCATACCCAAATTAGCTATGGGTGAATTTTTGGAAATTTTTGGAGCTCATTTGGTCATAAATTGGATATAGGAATTAATATAATAATTAAATTAATTAATAATTAATAATTTTATTTAATTAATTAAATTTTACTGTTATGATTTGCTGTCGGGACCACGGCAGATCCGCTGCGGGGTCCCAACAGCGGCGCATAGTCTTTAGCCATTCGGGTGGCTAGCACGCATCTTGGCGTGATTCGTTCGACGGCGTGATCCATCCCGCGCCGTGATCATATCGTAGCCGCTCGATCGACAGCCAATCCAACGACCTCCCGCACCCCGCCCTAAGCAGCTCAGACCGAGCGTTGGATCATTTCAGTTTGATTCAACGGGCGATCTGCGTTCCCGATCGACCGTTGTTAAGCAGGAGATCTGGACCTCTCAGTCGTAACTGGAAATCCATCGAACGGCGGTGCCTTACCTGTCGCTGTTCATCATCGTCCCGGGAGCGATTCCGCCGAAAACTCCCGACAGGATTCCAACGTCCTGCCCTCATGGCAGTATGGGGATGGAATCTTGTGCCCCACGATCTCCTTCGCGCCATAGCTTGGTGATCCTCCCGGATTTGCCCTTCCCCGTTCGGAGCCCCATTCGCAGCCATGGGCCGAAGCTGCTGGCTCGGCTAAGGCTCTGGAAGCCCTCCTGCGGCTATAAATAGCCTTAGAGCTCGCCTAGGACTCCCTTTGCTTACCCTGTATCTTCTCTGAAGCTCCCTCATCTTCTTGCTAAGCTCGAGGACCTCTGCATCCAATCGGTGAACCAGGCCCCATCAGTTGAGTCTGAGGGTAAAACTTGGCGTTCAAGTTCCCTAAAGCCGCGCCTGGAGCAGTGAAGGGCGTCTGTCCTCTGCAAATCCCCAATTGTGCACTCGACTCCATTCAGGTACAGCTTCTTTCCCTTTTTCTCTGTCGAGCTGGATTCAGCTCGATTCGCCTCTTCGCAAGCCTTAGATGCTGAGTAGGACCTTACCTTAGCTCCTCCGTAGTCAATCAAGTCGGAAAGCGTGGTATGGCAGTGACCCAGACGATGAATTCATCGTCTGTGCGCACCGCCAGACGAAACTTCTGGTTCACCTAATTCGGCATTCCCAGTTGGAATTAATTGTCTAATCGGTCCTAGAATCATCTGGGCAATAATTATGAGCTGGTATCGAGGGTTGAACTCGACCAGATCGATCGATTCGACTGGAATCCATCGATCCAGTCGCGAGCCTAAACGGCAGAAATCGCCGAGTAGGACCCCAAGGATCCAGACCACCCCAGAGCTCCTCATTTCGCCCTATCGCTCCCTCCTCAATCCCTGAACGTGTAGGGATCAAAATGGCGGCGATTCGTGGACTATGTGAGGAGAATTATCTCCTCACAGGTGTGACAGCTGGAGGATCCCGGCCGAGTAGTCATCTGGCGATCCAGAGCTTCCCAGTTAGGGCTTCGGGGTTTAATCGATGCGTCTAAGGTTAAGGAACGTGTAGCCATCAAGATCAGGGCCTGGCGTGGTCTGTGCGCAGCAAATTTTGCGACGGGAGCTAACCCTAGGGCGCTCAACGTTGGGCGCGACCGGAAGGAGGAAGACGAAGATTTTGGGCCGGGCCGAGCCCCGTCCCGCGTCTTTTTAATTTGGGCCGCGGTTATTACCAAATTATTGAACGACATTTTTAATGGTTTTGAATTAATTTAATTAAAACCTAAAGTTCTAATTTAAATAAAAATACAGAATAAATAATTGAAATAACTTTAGTTATACAGATCTAAATGGTATAATCCAATATACCATTTGAATCAGAAAAATTCAAAGAATCTGAATATAAAATAAAATCTCAGATCTAACGGTTGGATTTAAAAATATTGGCCAAACCTTTTATATTCTTAAATAAATCATATAAAATCATCTAATTATCCAATTTATAAGATTAAGGGCTCTGATTGCTCCTTGTACCTTAAGGAACAATTCTATACCCTTAAAATTAATTTTGAATAATTAATTTTTTTAATCACTCATTAATTACCCTAATCAAGGATTAGTGAATTAAACCGTAATTAAGCCTCTGATTTGGGTGGGGATGGTTCCTAATATCATATTAGACCTAGTATAACCTAAGTGTAAGGTTGGATTACCCTAAAGTGCCTTAATTTCACTAGTCACCCTAAGTGGCTTAATTAAGTGATTAGTGCTAATTAAGATCATTTAGGTCATCAAAACCTAAGTTAAGGGTATTTCCCACTTCACTAAGTAATATGAAACACAATAGAATAGACTAGAGCAAATTTGGTTAGTTAAACCCTAAAATCCCAATTTTAGCCGTAAGAGGGGCATTTTGGTCATTTTTGACCAAAATGTGATTTAGTGTTCTTTAAAAGATTGAAATTTTAGTAAACCACTATAAAGTAGATTGTAAATGTTCTCTGAAATCCTAGAATAATCATTAATCCATAAGGTCTCATTAATTCCTTAATTAAGATGCTTAGATCTTAAGTTTTACTTATAAGGATCATATGGCATTAAACCTTAAATCTAATAATTGAAATGGTCAATTATCTCATTAAAAAGTTCAGTTAAGTTAATATAAGAATTACGTGTTAAAAGAAAAGAAACTGGAAACGTCTAAGTAAAATTCTTAGCTTAAGATCTAGAGTGATCAAAACTCAGACCCTTAGATCTTAAGTAACCTAAGAAAGTCAAAATGGGTTTAATATTAATCTAATACTTGGAATTGTCAATTCTAACCTTAATAAGCTCCTTATAGTTAATTATGAAATTAGATTCTAAAGAAAATCACAAATGGAAACTCTTAAGTCAAAACTCTAATTAGAAGTCTAAAGTGATCAAACTTCAGATCTTTAGATCTTAGACTTTAGACTTAAATCTTCAATTTGAATCAAATCACATCCAATTGAAATTCTTTAATGATTGATTGTTTAATCTTTTGAAACCTTCCATGTGGGTATAGGATGATTTAATCAATAAGATAATGAAATTATCTTAAATATGAATATAGATCTTAGATTCTCAAGTTCTTAATTGATTATTTTATCTTATAATCAGTAGAATAGTCTTTCACTAAGATCTTAGTTCCTAAATCTTTCAACTTATAGGATTCTTTACCTTCAAATTGGGTAATAAGTGAGAAACCTAGATCCTATTTAGAATATCACCTAGGATTTGGGATTTGAACTCAACATAGGGTTTAAGTTATATATTCTTAAATCTTGATTTATTTAATCAAGATTTGGGTAAGAGAGTAAAATATTCATAAAATTAGGTCGTTGATTTGCTTACTTAAACTATATAGTCATCACATAATTTTGGATTAGAGCTTGTTAAGTTTTAATATTTTAACTTTAAGGACGTAAATCTGAGATTCTACTCGATAGCTGGATATTGGAGATCATAAGCTTATACCTTCTCAGAGTAGTTAGATTTGGTAATTAGACAACAACATATATCACATAAGTCTAGATTGAGTCTCTTGCTTACTTTGACTAGATTGCTTTGCATACTTTATATTTGAGCTTTATTCCTTGAGCATAATAGGAAAAACTTAGGATATGGATGATACATCCTAAGCTAGTATTGAAATTGCATATTATTCAGTTTTATTTTGTTTACAATTGGTAGAATATGTCCTAGCTTAATCTGCCTCTTCAGTAGTAGTATTGTATAGACTGGACTCAGACCTAGCATATCTGGATGGCTAGGCTGGGGATTGATTGATGGATATTGGAGGCCTTGTATGGCTTATTGGCTGGTATGGCAGTACTATGTCTTAGGCTTATTGCTACTTTAATTGAATTATATTGCCTTCTGATTTGCTTTGCCACATGCTTCAGTGGCCTTATTTTCAGTTTCTGCTCGCTTTGTCACATGCCTCAGTGGCCTTACATTTCATATATTGCTTTGCTTTTACCACATGTCTCAGTGGCCTTTCTTTTTCATATTAATCAACATGTTGTATGTATACTTTTATGGCTTATATATATGTATAAATGGCATGTTTAGGATGCTATAATTTTATCATGTTCAGTACTTGTGTTCTTTATACTCAGCATGTTGTATTGCGATCATAATCATGTTAGGATCTTATTGAATTCAGTAGTTGTAATTATTTTTGCTTTTAGCCTCACCTTGTTTATTTAGTGTTTTGTATGTTACTTCACATACATGTTGCTTGCTATAAATGAATAATTTATAGTATTTCATTTCTTTCATAGTCTGTTGCACCTTTACTACTTGCATGTGTAATTAAATTAAAATGTGATATCTTTAAATATTAAGTTCATTAAAATAGCCTAAAATGTACTTAGATAATTGTCTAATTGTAACATTTTTATTTTGTTGGCTGGGGCCCGGGCATTTGTGATACCGACAAATGTCAGATTCGGACGTGTTCGTGGGCAGTGTCGCAGAGGAGGAGCTAGTTCAGGAGGAGGACCTTCCAGCTGCTGTTTAGATAGTTTTGCATTGTTTATTTTAGTGAGGACGAAAGTCTTTCATTTTTTTTTAGTTATACATTCAGTTTGTAATAATTAACTTTATAGATGTACTTTACTTTCTGCATTGTCATGAGTTACTATATTGTATTTTCTTTTCCCTGCTATGTATGCTTGTGGATGTTACTCTATTTTGTATTGATTCCGCCACTTTGATATTTGTATTGATGAATATAATAACACTTGGTGACAAGTCCTTGGCTTAAGGCGGGTTGGGTTTACCTAACTTTACTTAAATTTGGGATTTGCCATAGTTGGAGTACCGTATTTTCTTATTATCAGTACGGGGGCCACACAACGTGGCACCCTCTAGGAGTGCCACGTGTCAAGTAGGACCCACCACCGAAGGCCGTGTCTCTTCGACTTCGGGCGTGGGGCCCACTGCGCCACGTGGCAGCCTCTGGGCATGCCACGTGTCAGGTGGGGCCCACTACCCGAGTCCCGCGGCGCTTCGGCTTCGACCGTGGGGCCCACTGCGCCACGTGGCAGCCTCTGGGCACACCATGTGTCACGTGGGGGGGGGCCACTGCCCGAGCCCCGCGGCTCTTCGGCTTCCCCCGTGGGGCTCACAATGCCACGTGGCGGTCTCCAGTCATGCCACGTGTACCGTGGGGCATACACCCGGAGCAGTGCCTGATCAAGCGCTGCCACGTGTCACGAGTGGGTCCACTGTCAATTCAGACAGTAATTAAGCTAATTAATTTCTGTTAATTAGTAATTAATTACAGTTAGTAATTAATTAATTATGATTAGAGTTAATGACTTTTTAACAGTAACCTTATAATTAATTACCTGTAATTTATAATTATAGTAATTAGGATTATTTTAACACTAATTAATTATTAACAGTAATTAGAGTAATTAATTAATATCAAATAGTAAAGCAATAATTAATTATTCATAATTAAATATTAGCAGATAATTAAGACTAATTAGACTGTAATTAATCTAATGACATTTTAACAATAAAATATTAATACTATATATTTAGATTAATTAAATAATGGATTAATTAATAATTAATTAGTAATTAGATCTTAATTAATTATAGATTAACTAATGGATTAATAATTACAAAAAATATATATATATATATAGCTTTAGAGATGAATAGTAAAATAATACAAATTATATTTTTGAATAGTAAAACTTGAAAGTTTAATAACTTTTTGTAGGATGATCTAAATATAGCCAATATAAGTCTCAAAATACTCAAAAAAATAAAATGAATCAAATGGAGTAATTTAAAAATTAATTTTGGGTACACATAATAAAGTAGCATTTTAGGACCTCTTTAGGATCCCATAATTTTGACCTAGTTGACCAAACATAGTCAATAGTGGTCTTAAAATGTTCAGGAGAGTGGCTCCATCACTGTATTAATATTAGTTTTTTCATTTGAACATCAGGATAAAAAATTAACCCTAGATCTCTCAGCTGACTTTAGGGAAAATTGACCAAAATGCCCCTGGAATTCAAATGACCATAACTTGGTCAAATCAACTCCAAATTCAAAAATTCAAGATGCTAACTAGTTTAGAATTTTAATATTATTAGTAAACTGAAATAATATTTAAGATCTGAACCCTATAAGTTTAGAAAATAACCAAAATACCCCTGGCCTCATTTTGGTCATAACTTGACCGTTTGGAGTCCAAATTGGGTGTACTTATTGTCTGTCTTCAAGTTAGATAGTAAGAAACCACTTGAAAAAGAGAAACTATAATTTTGGACCCTTAAAACAAAAGTTGACTTTTAGACCCTTAAAATAGAGGCAAAATAGTCATTTTGCCATAAGATTAGATTAAGTACCCTCAACCTTTAATTAACTTATCAATACCCTAAAGCCAATATTATAATTATATTATTGACATTTAAGTGAGTGAAATCAACCATTAGGTCAGATCCCAGAATTTCCCTAAGTCTTTAACACTACACCTTAAGGACCTTTCCTAAGACTAGGATTAGATCATATGTTAGAGTTCATTCATTGGGTAGATGGGTTACTCAATAGATAAAACCTTAGTTTTACTAGTTTTTAGACTTTTCTTTTATTTTATAACTTGTTTTGATTATTTTGTCTTTTAACTCTAGTTTTAGGATAGGAGATTCCTCCTATTAAGTCTGATTATTTATTAAGGATTTGCCTTAATTATTAGATCACTATTAGAATAAAACTTAGAACTTAGGTCTTAATTTTTTTGGATTATGTGATTAAACCTAAATCTCATAGTGTTTAATCCATAATATATAGTTTAAAAGATCTTGATCAGATCTTAGATAGAACGTCTAAATTCACAAAATTTAGGACGTATGATTTATTAATTCAACTCATAGCCATCTATCTGATTGAACTAGATTAGAACCTGATCATTTATAATCATTTTTAACTTATAAGGACTAGTTTCTAAGTTATACTCGATAGTAAGAAAATGGTGATCCTGAATTTGTGTAACTTGGAATAGTTAGAATGGATAAATTAGAAAACCAATGATATCACCATGTTTATTAGAGTCCCTTGCTTACTTTTTAATATTTTGTGCTATGCATTTCTTGATTTTTGTGCCATATTTCCTTGAGCATACCACATAAAATTTTTGATGCATAAATAAAAATGTTATAAAAATATGGAGACTTCTAAGATTTCTTAATAAACTGCTTACTTGTTGCAAGCTGTTAGTGATATGGAATATGTACCATTCATCCTCGTGCAATGATGCAAAGCTAATGATCTGTGTTTTTCTCCACCATTAGGAAAATGCAATGTCTCTATTTTCTAGAAAAAAAAGGTTAAATTCTTCCCCTAAAACTTCACTTGTTGGGTGTGGTCATGAACAAGGCTAGAGCCAGCATCTCATTTGCATGTATTTTCAAATGGCTTTGTTTGGGGTATTCAAATGTGTGGTGGGCTAAATTCATATGGCTTAAAAGGTATCATATAAAATATGTGTGTTTACTTTGAAAAGCTATGAGAGGCGGTTTCAAAACATATAATATTTTTAATGTAAAAGAGTTTCGACCAGCTCTAATTGTTGTTTTTGTAACGAGGGCAATGATTTTCATGCTCATCTATTTTTCTCTTGCACATACTTCTTCGAGGTGCAGCAAGCAATTCTTCCTAAGGCCAATTTTTTCCTTCTCCCCCCTCCATCAATTTTTTCTTAGAAGTGGATATTGTGGTAATATTTGGTTTAAAAAAGTGTATCTCCTAAGGATCTCACTTTTGATTTATCAAATTTGGCATGAACTAGCAATCACTATTTCAAAATGGAAGAGCAAAGGGGAGTAGATTTTAGAGGACTTTTTTAAGAACGCCATGTTAATGTTAATGGACCTTTCGTGGTTAGTTTGGTTTAAATCCGGGCTCACTTTTGGGTTCTTGACACCCTTGAGAAGCTTTTGGTTTGGCGGTTGTGCTCTCTTGCTTCTGGATTGGTGTTCTTCTGCTGGGATGTTAATAATTTTCAGTTATCTTAATCCATCTCTATTGTTTTCTGATGATTAATGTGGTTCATATTGCCTTCCTGAGGAGGGCTATAGCAATCTTATGATATTTTTTTTGAACTTAGGTTGGGTGTAGAGCTGGCTTCGAGCCTATACTCAAACTCGACTTAAATTTGCTCGAGTTCGAATTCAAGTCGAGTTTCGTTAAATTCAAATTATTTCAAGTTATTTTAAATAGGGTTTGAGTCAAGACATACGACTCAAATAGTCGATTAAAAATATCTCAAGTTCGAGTCGAGTCAAGTTGGAATTTCGGATCAAATTGCCAACCCTAATTGTGTGCCTTTGGCTTTATTAATCAAATTTCAACCACTTACTATCTACAATTTTATTTTTAAGAAAATTATTTGAGCCCTGATATTTAATCTCCTTTTTTACTCACATGTTTGTGATTTAAACTATTTGGCAAGTTTGCTTTTCCTTCAAACTTTGTAATATGACTGTTTTATTAATAAATTTGGGTTAAATCCTTGCAAAGTTTTTATTTTAAAAAAGAATTAGCATATTCAAATTTATTCATTAAAATATATTATATTCTTTGCAAGGAAATGTCTTTTAAAATGACAAGTATTAATTAATTGTCTTTATAATTTAAGCAATGTATAATCAATAAAAAAGACTTAAAATGATAGAGATAAAATAAAAAAGCTTACAAAGACCCTTCCTGATGAGTGATGAATCAAAGCCATGAACATATTCTGAAGATTATCGTATTCACTATCATATCATTAACTTCGTGCTTTAGTGATATTACAAAAAAATACATCTCAAACACTTGCAAACACTTACAAACACAAGGCGGGCAATAAGTTAGCCAAATCTAACTTCTATTCCCTCCAACAGCGAAGAACTCCACAAAAAACATCAGCAAAAGGTCTATACTTTGTTCTTGACAAACCTCTGCAAGACATCAAAGTAATCCGGGAAGGTCTTCCGAGTGCAGCCCGGGTCTCTAATGATCACAGGAACATCGCCACAGGCGGCGATAGAAAAAGCCATGGCCATCCGATGATCATCGTAGGTGTCAATCGCCGCGGCATTCAGTTTTGCAGGAGGATTGATCACACAGTAGTCGGGACCCTCCTCGACCTCCGCTCCCAACTGTAAAAGCGAAAAGAAAGTGAAAATCAGAGTACTATTAATCAATCACACCAGATTCAGAGGGAATTCGATGGCGCACCTTTCTAAGCTCTGTGCAAATTGCTATCATCCTTTCTGTCTCCTTCACTCTCCAAGATGCAACTATAAGAGGATCAGTTTGATGGATTATATATACATTATATTGATAAAAGTAGGATTGATGCTTTTACTTGAAACTTGCTCGAATTTCGATTCAACTACAATTTAAATTGAAAAATTTCCTATAAATTTATTTTTTTCATTATGGGATCAAAACCAAATACAACGTGAACGAAAAAACACTGCAGAGCAATAAAAAGTGGCACAGGTTCTATTCTTCATTGATGGCTGCTGCATTAAGTCCCAATATTCATTTTTGACATGGCTTAAAATGGTTTTGAGCTGGCTAAAAGTGATTTTGAATTGGCTCAAAATCAAATCATTTTTAATCTAGCCAACTTGACTGGAATTTAATTCAAGTTCAAATCAAACTAAATCAAAATATTTAAGTTTGAGTTCAGTCTAACTTGCTTGATCAGGACTCGAAAGCCATCCCAAAATATGTTTAAAACAATGATCTATTTTATATATATTTCCATCAAATCTGCAAAGCCTTGCTTACCATCCCTAATGGTTGTTGAGCCATCAGCAAATAGAGCAACCACAGCCAGAGTCATGGCAACATCAGGCATTTTGTTCATGTTTACATCAATGGCTCTCAAGTTTGCCCTCTGAGAAGGAACTCTTGGAGGGCCGGTAACGGTAACACTGTTCTCAGCCCAAGAAACCTTTGCCCCCATTTTCTCGAGCACCGCAGCGAACTTAACATCACCCTAATTTCAATAGCAGAATAGTCAAAATGCTAAATTTTGTGTCGGTTCGATCCGAATGTGGGGTGTTTAGAAGTTCAAATGTTAAGAAAATGTCAGATCAAACTTGTAGGGAATGCTGATCCACATTTGATTCAAAACAAATATCAATTATGTATGATTAGTTTTAAGATCAATCCAATGACACTTGCATACAAAACACTCAAAATTGGTATACTTAACACTAACAAAATGAGCATTCTTTTACTTGTGCTTTCAAACAGACTTTGGTTGCACCTCGCTTAAATGAGCTTATTCTGTTTTTTTTTTTTGGGTGGATGGGATATTTCATAAATATGCAATTTTGAGTGCTTAATATGTACTTGTACCAACAAATTTTTTCAAATAATATTCATGCTGATACCTGCAAGCTGCTTGTGCCGCAACCTTCCACAGTAACAGTTCCGCCGGTGACAGCAGCGCCAGCCAAAAAATAACTAGCACTCGATGCATCTCCCTCGACATAAGCGCTTCTAGGTGATCTGTAGCAAGATTTTATAGAGATTAGTTCATAGTTCAAGTTTACGTATGAGATCTTATTAGCAATTTCTAAATCTACCTTTATTATTTTTTGTTATAATTGACCGATTCTCCACCTTTGATACTTTTTTTTTTTTGGACAGTATATCCAGAGGCCTATATATGTCTCCAGTTTTCCCTGTTTAGGGCACGGCAAGTAAAGCTATGTTTTCCCGATACCTCTCAAGCCTCTTCTAAAACTCTCACATGGTATCAGAGACAAAACGGAGATGCTACCGATCTGCTTAGCTTCCTAATCCGCTCGCCTCATCTTCTTGTTTTTCCTTCCCTTCGCCTAATCAATGGATTCCCCGTCTCAATCTGTGAGCTCGGCAGTTCTCCACACCGAACAAATCAATCCACAGCTAAACACCGTTAATCAACTATTGCCGGTGAAACTGAACGGTAAGAACTACTCTATATGGCGCTCCCAATTCTTCCCTGTTTTTTGTGCACATGGCCTTCTTGGTTTTGTGGATGGCACTTGCCCACCACCTCCTCCAACTCTACCAAACAGTACTCAAAACCCTAAATACCTATCTTGGTATAAACTAGATCAGACTATCTCGAGCTGGATAATCTCCTCGTTCACTGAATGTATGTCTGCCCAAGTGCTTGGTAATCACAACATTCACGATTCGGAGAGCTATGGCCGATGTCTTCGCTTCTTCCAGCCAGGCTCGTGTCCAACAATTAGTGCTCCAAATGTGTAGCATTAAAAAGGAGATCTATCTATGATAGAGTTCATCCAGAAAATCAAATCCCTAGCGCATGATTTTACAGTTTCTGGCTTGACCGTCTCAGAACAACAAATCGTGCTCAGCGTTTGACGGGACTCGGATCTGAATATGCTGCTCTCACTGCTGCTATCACTGTCCGCATTGAACTGATTCGCCTTAAAGAACTCAACGGTATTCTCATAAATCACAATCTCCTTTATTCAGATCTTTCGAGCACTCTCTCCAGTATCCCAATGGCCCATACTGTCCAATGTCCACTCTACACTCCTGCAACCAACAAGGAAACCAGAGGCCATAACCGATTTCTTTGTGGCTGGGAAGACACAATGGTGGGCGAAACACCTCAGCTGTCCAGTGCCAATTGTGCAGTAAATTTGGTCATATAGCAATAAATTGCTACCGCAGACCAAACTATGTTCTTTATCTTGCTGCTTGCCACTACCTGCTGCTCGCCTACCACCAGTAGCTCAGCCGATACCTACAGGTTACCAGGTTGCTACAATTACTGCATCCTTTAACTCCACCACCTCTGAGCCATGGTGCTTTGATTCTAGGGCAACTCATTATGTCACCCCATCCACAGATACAATGCAAACAATAATGCCATACCAAGGATTCAAGAAACTTCAAATCGGAGATGGCTCCACCATTCCCATTACTCACACAGGCGCTACTGTTATATCCCTACTGAAACCTCTATGTTCAAATTAAATAATATCCTTCATATTCCACATATTTCAAAAAATCTTGTATCTATTAGTTGTTTTACACATGATAATGCTACTGTTTAATTTTACCCCACCTTTTGTCTTGTAAAGGATTTACATTCAAAACAGGTTCTCCACCGCGGCACATTAGTGGACTCTATTCCTTCTCAGCAGCACCGCCCTCGCTCACGTCCCCAGCGTCCTTTCAAACTACCCTGAATTCCACAGCATTATGGCGTCAACGTCTTGGCCATCCTTCATTTGGTACACTCAAGAATGTTGCCAAACATATTTCTCTCAACCACTTCATGCATGCAATGCCATAGTCTAAAGAGCACCTTTTACATTTACATAATTCTGATTCTGTTTATCATAAACCACTTCAATTATATATTTCAGATATTTGGGGACCTTCCCCTATTCCATCAATACATGGCTTAAATTATTACATATTATATATTGACGTGTTTTCAAACCTCAAGTGGTTGTACCGTCAAGTTAAAAAATATGATGCGCTTGACACACTTTTGTCTTTTAAAAATTCGGTTGAATTAACCCTTAATTCCAAAATTATTGCATTTCAATCCGACAGCAGCGGAGAGTACCTCAAATTCACCAAAACCCTTGCACACCTTGGCATACACCATCGACTCTTTGCTCCCTATACTCCTGAACAAAATGGCAAAGCCAAACGAAAACATCGGCACATCGTTGAAACCGGATGTGCTCTACTTTTTCTTGCTTCCTTAACGTACATAGTTTTGGATCAATGCCTTTCAAACAGCATCCTACCTAATCAACCAGCTCCCATCTCGGCACCTTCAACATAAATAATCCCCGCTCGAAGTTCTCTTTCATCACAAACCGGATTATCACATTTGGCTGTCTATGCTTCCTTTGGCTACATCCTATGCCAAGAACAAACTTGCTCCAAGATCTCTTCCATGTGTCCTTATAGGATATAGTGGAAACAATAAAAATTATCTCTGCTATAACATTGAAAATAAGAAAACTTATTTGGCTAGACATGTTTCGTTTGATGAAACGTCTTTTCCATTTAAGCGTTCAGCCCTCATTCTACCATTCCTGCACAAACACAGCAGCCTGGTATTGTCATTCAACTTCCCACAACCCTTGGTTCAGCAGCTCACCAAGACAAAGCCCTTGGGACACTCACCCAGCTCCTTCGATCATCCTTACTGCTTCCTGTCAGCAAGCTCCATGCCAAACTCAGTAACAACAACCTGTTCAACCTGCACTGATTGTTCCTTCCCCTTCGAGTGCCACAAATGTGCATGCCATGGCCACCCGTGCAAAACTGGCCATCTAAAGACCAAAGTATATTCCATGGCTTCCTTCCCTGGTTCTACGGTTCCCACCACGTTCAAACAAGCAGCTAATAACCCTCAACCAGTCGATGCAATGAATCAAGAGATTCGTGCTCTTTAGTAAAACTGAACTTGGACCCTTGTGGGTGTCTGAAAAATGTGAACATTGTTGGCTACAAATGGCTATACAAATTGAAGTTCAATCCTAGTGGTTCTATCGCTAGCCACAAGGCCCGTCTAGTCGCAAAAGGATTTACGAGGCAGAAAGGCATCGATTATTATGAAACCTTCATCCCCGTCATCAAACCGGTTACAATCAGAATTGTTCTTTCTATTGCACTCACATACAATTGGCGCATCCGGCAATTGAACTTCGACAACGCTCTCCTCAACGGCGATCTCCATGAAGATACTTACATGCAGCAGCCCCCGGGGTTCATCTCTAGCACTCAACCGCAGCATGCTTGCAAACTTCATAAGGCCTTGTATGGACCCAAACAATCACCCCGCTTACGGTACTAAAAACTGTCTGCTGCTCTCTTCACCTTGGGTTTCCGTAATGCAGTCAACGATACATCTTTGTTTATACTTCGCCACCCAAATGTGCATGTGCTGCTCCTCTTATATGTGGACGATGTTCTCCTCACCAGAAACGACCCTGCCACTATAGACACTATAGTGGCTGCTCTCTCTAAACAGTTTTCCCTCAAGGACTTGGGACTGATCCATCATTTCTTAAATATTGCCGTGAACCACAATGGCAGCTCTATCTTCCTATCCAGCAACATTATGTTAATGAACTCCTCTGCACAGCTAATATGCAGCATTCCAAACCAGCCACAACACCAATGACAGTCCCTAAGTAGTCCGGACATATTGACAGCACCCCTTTTTCAGATCCCACCTTTTATCGCAGCAGCGTGGGCACTCTTCAATACTTGCAACACACCATACTGGATATCACTGTTAGCATCAACAAATTCTGTCAATCCCTGCATAATCCTACAAATTCGGATTGAACTAAAAGTCAAACGCATCCTTCGCTATGTACAGCAAACAACAACTTGTGGCCTCCTCCTTCAACCGCTGCCCACTACCTCACTCACGGCATTTTGCAATGTTGAGTGGGCTGGGGATGTGTCAGATCGGAAATCCACCTCATAATACTATGTATTTCTTGGCAACAACCTCATCTCGTGGTCCTCCAAAAAGCAACAGACAATTGCTCATTCCAGTACCGAAGCCGAACACAAATCCATTGCTAATGCAGCCAATGAAATAATGTGGATCCAGTCCCTCCTGTGTGAGAATGGCTTCCCTCTAGCTTTAGCCCCAACCATCTTTTGCGACAACTTGGACTCAACATACTTAACTTCACACGCGCATGAAGTACGTTGAGTATGATTTTCATTTTGCGCGGGACCTTGTCCAATCACACAAAATCAATGTTTGTCAGTTTCCAAACTCTCAATAACTTGCAGATATAATCTCCAAGCCTCTCCTGATTCGTGAGTTCCAACTCATCACTCGCAAGATCATCACCCTCGACGCTGCTCTTGAGGGGGCGTATTAGAAATTTCCTAATCTACCCTTATTGTTTTTTGTTATAACTGATCGATTCTCCACCTTTGATACTTTTATTCCTTTTGGACGGTGGATGATATGTATCCATAGACATATATGTCTCTAGTTTCTTGTTTAGGGAGCGACAAAGCTATGTTTTCTCGATATCTCTCACGCCTCCTCTAAAACTCTCACAGATATCAGTTTGGTTTCATATATTTTTGTTTTTGTTAAAAAATGCCCTTTTTAAAACCAAATTTCAATCTAAAATAAAAACAAGATTAAAGCAAAGCAAAATACAGACATTGCATCTACTAATAATTAAAAGAATTCTAAGACAAGTGAAATGATAGTACTTTATATATATGCATTTTGTGAAAATTTGGGTGTTATGTATGTAAAGACCCAACAAAAAATTAGAAACAAAAGTGATCTCAAACTGTATAACTCACTTGTATTTCTGACTACCCTTGATGAAAAACTTATCCCAAGAGCTAGAATGTTCCACGGTGACACCGAAACGCTCCATCAATTTCAGAGTCATTTCCACGTATGGAACTGAGATTAACTTATCAATAATCTCAATTTCCACATCTCCAACAGCAAGGGGAGATGCCATAAGCAATGCACTCAAATATTGACTGCTAATAGATCCAGAGAGCTTGACCTGAAAAGCAGATGCAGAATCAAAGGTCACTATATTTAGTGCTAAGTGATGACAATAATGAAGATGGATCTATCCAACAGATTCATTTGATACCATTATCATGAGATTAGTTGAATTGACGGAAAAAATTGTAAATAGGTCATATAGACTGCATGATAGCGATGATAACAGACAATTTATATGCTAAATAAGTCTGTGGTCAACAACTAAGACATTTAATTTGCAATAATATTATTCAATAATCACCGTTAAAATAACAATGTCAGAGATTTGAACAATTACTCAAGAATCCAAATAAGTCATCAGGCAATTATAAGGGAATTTTTTTGGGTCAGGATATCTTGATCCAAATGTCTCAGGATGGCCCTATATAATCTGAATGGTAATCAAGATTAGTGATATATGAATTCATAATAGCCAGAGATAATCACGATGGCTATCAAAGGGCATAAATTAATGACAGATTATCCTGACATTATTTTCAAAAAAAAGCTTTTTAAGATATGTAGCGCACACTTTCTAAGATCGACATTGAAAAGTATTGTGGGGTTATCTCATGGTGTGATATAGAGACAGTGATCGCTTCACTTTAATAGCAAGAATTGAAATAAATACAACACAAAAATTGCCTCTGCAACACTACTGGTTAAGGCTGTGTATTTGTTCTTATGTCAGTGTGAATGATGTTATAGTCAAATGGTTAAGGCTCTATATTTGTTGTCCAATGTCATGGGTTCGAGCTCCACCGACCACATTTGCTACTTATTTGAAACCCACCTTCTTAAAAAAAAAGACTCAGTGTATATAAGCATGCGGTTAAACTACACAAATAGTATCCAAACACTAAAATTATGCCTCACCTTGCCCCCTGGAAGGCCACTCCTGGCATTAACACGAACAGGAGGGCATTTAGTGCCCAAGAAACAATCCACATCCACGCCCAGTTGCTTCAACCCATCCACTAAGTCTCCAATAGGTCTCTCCCTCATTCGCGGAACACCATCTAGAACATAGCTGAAACACAGTTCCCATCAATCAGCAGACAATACAACTGAAGAAATATATTCCAATTCTGAATGCAAAGTTAAGCAACAGTTATGCTTCATGCATGTATAAGTTGCTTCGGCTGAAAAGCACACATTAATGTGGTAACAGAGGCATGGCCATTTAGATGTAAATAATAGAGCTAGTACGCCTTATAGAAATATTTATATGTACTTATATTATATATTTCTGTTTTTAGAATTTAGAATGCCAATTATATACCTTAAACTAGAAAATTATATTTAATATGATAAAAATTCATAGTAATATTCCAAAATAATATATATTCAAGGTATTTTTCAATAATATAGATTACGTCTGCGTCTGATGATAAAAATTCATAACTTTTATTATTTATTTTGAAAGATACATAGAATAGAAGTGTTCTTGACTAATTCGTACGAGTTTAACATGCGATTTACTAAGAACCAATGCAGCGTTGGTCTACCAACACTAAAAACGATAAACAAAAAATACCACATGTGTTGGTAATTATAATAAAAATTCATGTTAAAATGCCAAAACGATGTATATTCAAATGTATTTTATCAAAATATAGAAATATAGTATGTAAAATACATAAATTATATTTCTAATAATTACAATTCATGAACTCTAATATTCATTTTAAAAAAATAAAAATAAAAACAAATTATTCTTGACTAAGTGATACATGCAAGCAGTATATGGTATAAAATGTAAATTTACTAAAGACCACTGTGATTATCTACCAAAACTAGGCTAAGAGCATTTCGGTCAATCAACATTGTGTTGATTTGCCAACATGCATTGATTGACTAAATTCAGCTTTGATCAATCAAAATTACTGGCAATAGGGGTTGACCAATGCTACCAGATTTTTTTTTAAAAATGAGCTTCAAATGAGAAGAAAATAAGTAACTGGTAAGACTTAAACCAATATGGGACAATAAATTCGAAGCTTAAACACTAAGCTGTAACACCAGACACAGTGCTACCAGTTAAATGCTCCTCCAATTGACACATAATTAATAAAAAAAAAGAGCTTTTTAAATACTAAGAATTGGTCGCGCATGTGTGAAAATCAAATATTTTTTGAAAGCCAAATGCAGAATATTTTCAAGCTAATGTTATAAGAACCTTGCATTTCCACCAGCTGCTGCCACAGCTGCTGTCAAAGGACGCATTGCAGTTCCTGCATTGCCTAGAAAAAGCTGAACCTCTCCATTGGAACCTTTTCCAATAGGAAATTGGCCCCCGGATCCAACAACTGTTGCTCTTTTTGCCAAAGTATCATCCTCTACAGAGAGACCAAGGGTTTTGAGAGCCTCGAGCATATATCGGATATCTTCACTATCCAATAGGTTTTCTACAACAGTAGTTCCCTGAATAAGACAAAGAATATGATTCAAATGCCTAAAAAAACGAGCTAATGTTATAAGTTGCTAAGCAATACGTTGCTAAAGGACCGCAGAAACGAAACATAAAACAATCTTCTCATAAAGTTTCGTTTTCACATAAATGGTCTGTATTGAGAAATTGCAATAAGAACTTCATCAATCAGATAGAGCAAGGAAGGATATGTTCCCAGGATTTCGAAGTGAAAGTTTGGTATTTATATCCAATAACTGATGAGATTCCTCTTATTAAGGGCATTTATATATATACATTTTCATCCAAATGAATTCTATAATATTAATACAAAAGGGAAAAATTGTCCAAACAAACAAGGAAGAATCTCATCATAAAAAGCACATTTCATCATCTGTATACTTCATTGCAACAAGAAAACAAAATGCCAAACGATCAGCAACTTACCTCCGACAACGCTGCAAGGAGGAGGACCCGATTGGACAGCGATTTAGATCCGGGGAGCTTAATCGTCCCCGAAATCTCCTTGATGGGCTGCAGCACGATCTCCGGCACCGTCGAAGAAACTTCGGCGGTCGTCGCTATCGAGGACGAAACCCTAACAGATCTGACCGGAGAAGCTGTGCCATTCCAGGAAAACCTCCTGCTATTCAATGCTGTTAAGACAGTGAAACCGTTCCTTCCGGAAGCGTAGCCATGCCTGATTGAAGAGGAAAGAGGACCCGCCCGCCGTGCCGGAAGGGAAGACCGAGGGAGGGTAGACAGGCCAGTCGCCATTGTCGATTGAACTTTTGCTGCTATTTACCTAATCTTCTTCCTCGGATTGAATCTCTCTGGCCGAGTGTGAGATCGAATGTAAGAGTTAATTATAGAAAGGTTTGTAAGTTTTCCACCAAACCCCGCAGCCGTCTCGCCTCTTAGTCGCCACCTACTAAATAGTTTGGTGGGAATGAACTGAACAAACAGCAATATTATCCACTCTACCATAAAAATCTTATTATCCAAAATTGATTGATTCACTTGTAAAAATATTTATATAACTCTTCATACAATATAATAAACTTTAGATTTAAAAATATTTTTATTATAACTTATTTTCAAATTTTAAACAAATAAATTTTGTTGAATTTTGAGATAATTATTTATAATAAGAGAAATGCTATTTAGACTCGCTGATATGGTACCTAAGAAAATTTATCCAATAGAATTTGAAATCATTTCATTCTTATTTTATTGTATTTATATTAAAATATTATAAATATTATTTTCAAATATTAAAATAGTCTAAATTTTATTGTAAGAGCTTTTATGAGTGTCACGTGAATATTTTTATTATAATAATCACATTTTAGAAGTAATGACATAATCCATTTCTTATGTATTTGCAATAATAAGATATTCACAAAAGAATACTTAAAAAATATTTTATATATTTTTCTTAAGTAATTATTAATTTTTAATAAATTTTTAATTAAAATTTTAATCACTAATCTTAATTATTATGAGTTAAATATTAATTTTAAATATTTTAATAATAATGTGACACCATAAAGAATCTATTTGAATGTATTATTGTTTTATTGAAAGAGAAATGCTAAACTCGCTAAGTGTAACCCAAAAAAACTTGTTTAATGGGATTTGAATATGATTTTCATTACTGTTTATTTATTTACATAAAAATAATGTAAATATTATTTTTAAAATTTATATTGAATAATGTATGATTTTTATTAGATAAATTTTTTTGAGTACTACATTAATATAATAAAATACTAATTTGTTTTTTGAAAGACTAAAAAATTGTAAATAATTATACATCTAATAAGATTTGAATTATTGATTAGAGAAGAGTTTTAAAGTTAATCATTATTTGCTTTGATAATGCAATAAAAAAGACTTTAACATCCCATGAAAATTTCAGTTTTATTCCATACAGCCAACCCACAGCCCCTTTGCTGAGCGGCCGAAGGCCAGGTACATGGAGGCAGGAAAGGAAGCCGAAGGCAGCGAAAGAGATGAGAGCACTGGAAATGTGGCAGCTACATGGGAGGAAAAGATGGAGGGTCAATGGCGAAAAATTCGAAATCATGCGGAGACGTATCCGTACGTCTGGGCATCTTATGCCGTCGTCTATGTAAGCTTTGGCGTATACCTAACCTACAGATGGAGGACGCTTCGGCGGACAGAGAACCGTGTCCGCGTTCTTCAGGAGCGACTTCGAAAGCTCGTTGAAGATCAGGATGCCGCCGCTAGATCGGGTAGTGACAAAGCTAATAAAGTTTCATCCGTTACTCCGAAGTTGGTTCCGATGCCGCAGAAGTTGGAAGATGAGCTAAGCTAACAACCCTCGAGAAGGCTTCTTTTTACCGAACAGTCCAACTGGTATAACTCGCCTTTTCTGTCTTCGCAGTGGGGTTTAGGGTTTTTGGAGACTGTTTTCGTTCTCTCTGCTTACCCTTTTTTATCATGTAAGCATCAATAATTTTGAGATTATGTTTCCTATATTGGATCATGCATTTCCGTTAACGATCTATTCGATACTTCAATAACAAACAGTGCTAAATTTTTCTGCCCCTTGATTCAGGTGTCATTAAGAAGCATGCGTAAGAACTTGAGTGGCTGTTTGGTTGCTATCCGTAGAGGATTTTACTACATAAACCGCTCACTAGCTGCTAAAATTTCTTCAATTCAAGGTTTAATAAATTCACATTAAACAAGCATTTGCAATAAATTTAGGATTTAATGAATTTTTTGTTTCTTAGGTTTTTTTTGCTTAAATTCTAAAACTTAAATCATTTAGACTTTAAACCTTGAAAAACAGTCAATCAAGTTGTCCAAAAAAACAAATAGCAGTACATCAAACCTTAATCCCACTAATAAGGGGGTTGGCAGCATGATTTGTTTTTCAATCTAGCAATTAGCTAAAATAAACTAAATTTAACATCTATGCTATCAAGCATTTTCCAGTATTTAACACAACAATGATATAATAAATTGGAAACTAATAGGATATTCTACATTTTGCTTGGGTTAATCCTATTGTTGTTTAACAACCCCTTAGGAATAACACTTGTTCTGATAAACACCAAGAATAGAAAAGCACATTTGTTTGTGTGTATAAGAGAGCCAAAAATACTTGACCGGAGTATTGCTCTCTTTTTTAACCCTATTGAAGAATTATCGAAGTCTCTTCATCCTATTGTTTTTTAACTTTTACAGTTTTAAACATTTATCTAGGATTATGTTCTTGTTTATTATTATGAACTTAAAGGATCACTGACAAAAAGCCTTACCTTCAATCAACCGCTTGATGCTTTAGAATATTATTTTCATAGCATCAAATCTTTCTTTGTAAGAAAATGGCTAGTTACAAGTCCTATAGTAATGGAATTTGTATTTACTATTCAACTCGTATATGAAAAGGAGTAACTATTAATAAAGTCATGCATTTTTATATTTGATAATTGTACCTTATATACATAGTGAAGCACTCACTTTATTTTGTTGCCTTTTGAAATTTTTAGTTTGATCTTGGAGGCTATGAACAATCAAAATAGTTAAAGATGAAGTTGACCACCTTTTACGTAGCAAGATAAAACTTATGGGAACAATATTACAACTGCTTTGTTTTTCTTTAAGTTTTATAATATAAGGGGCATCTTGAACAACTTATTTTTATATTGGATTTCTAAAACAGCACCAAGCCTTAATCTCATTAGTGGGATCGACTACATGAATTATTTGTTTTTATTGTGCATGATCATAAAGACGCCCTTCCCTAACTTCTAAACAGAGAAGATCCTTTTTAATGGTTTCGTCCCATATCTTTTTTTGATTTCCTCTTCCTTCCTCTTTTACTATTTGTCTAACAAGGGCATTGAATGGTCTATGCTTAATATGCTTGAACCATCTAAGACGATATTCTCTAATCTTATCAACTATTGGAGTCACTCCAACATTGCTACGGATCAGCTCATTTCTCATTTTATTCTTACAAGTATACTCACTCACCTAAGCATCCTCATCTTTATAACACTTAGTTTATTGGTCAATGGTCAATTATTTCTTTGTTGACCAACATCTAGCCCCATATAATATAGTTGATCGTATAACTATTTTATAAAAAAAAATTTTAATTTTAAGTGGGACTTTTTGATCGCACAACACCCCAAAAGCACTCCTCCATTTCATCCAACTAGCCTGAATCCTATTAATTACATCCCTCTCTATCTCACCATTATTTTGAATAATTAAACTAAGGTATTTGAACCTCTCGCTCTTCTTGATCACATTTTCTCAATAGTTGTGTCCTCGAGATTTGTGCTTATAATGCAATTGAACTTTTACTCTATATATTTTATTTTAGATCTATTAAAATAAAGACCTTTAGATTTTAATATTGTCTCCACAACTCATGTTTTGCTTTAAATCCATCCCTAATCTTATCAATTAATAGTATGTTATTTGCAAATAACGTGCACAAAGGAGCCTTATTATGAATTTGCTCTAAGAATATTCATAATTAAAACAAAGAGATATGGGACAAACCTTGAGGTAATCCAATAGTAATAGAAAAATCATTACCCAAGCCACCTTGCGATTGAACCACCTTGTTTTCAAATACATATTACAACCTTATTATACATATCTCTAATAACTTCAATATATTCAAAGCAAATCCCTTTTCTCTTCAAGGCTCTTTTAAGAATTTATTTTGACACTCTATCATAAGCCTTTTCAAGATCGATAAAAGTTAAATGAAAATTTTCTTTTATTTCTCTACATTTCGCCATTAAATCTTTTAATAAATGTGTGGCTTCCGTGATATATCTAAATGGCAAAAAATCAAATTGATTCTCAGAAATTTAGGTATCCCTTTGTAATCTATATTCAATTATGCTCTCTCAAAATTTTAACGTATAACATATTAATGATTCTTTTATAATTTGGATTGTCTTGAGCATCATCTTTATTCTTGTTAATAGTTATAGCAGTACTCATTATCTACTTAGTTAACATCTTTTTAGTTTTCTAAATAACAATTAATAATTTGGTAAGCCAAAGAACTCCTTTATCACTCAAACATTTCGATACATCAATAAGGGTGCCATCCAATTATGTCACTTTTCGCTCTTAATCTTCTTTAAAGCAATCTTAATTTAAGCTTTACTAGCATATGAATAAAAGTGTAATTGATACTATTTTTATGACTGAACTCATTTATATTAATTTTTTAGTACAACCTTCATTAAAAATATTAGTAAAATAATCCATCCATCTATGCTGAATATTTCCATCCTTAAAGAGAGTTTTTGGATTATCGTCTTTAATGTGTTTTACACGAGTCAAATACTGTCCTTTTATTACTTCATTCGGCTAGCCGATAAACATGTCTCTCTCCCTCAACAATTTTTAATTTATTATATAAATCATTAAATGCAACTCTTAGCCTCGTGAACTACTATTTTGTATTTATGTTAAGCTAATTTATATTTCTTATGATTCTCTTCATTCTTATATTTAAACTATTTTTTATCACGCCTTTTTATCTTTAACCTCACCTTGAACATTTTATTTCTACCACCATGCATTTTTGTTATTGGGTACTATATCATTTGATTCACCATGCAAACTTTATGTTGCATTACAAATATATATAGCAATTGAATTCCACATAAAATTGGTTTCACCTTCAAAATCTGTTGTCAAATTTTAAAAATTACTCAAAAATTTTAAATTATTTTTCTTAAGATTTTAACATCTAGTATGAGGACATATTTTAGATTTAAAAATATTTTTATTACCTCTTATTTTAAAATCCAAAACCAATAAATAATATTGAGTTGTCAAACTATCACTTGGAAATATCTTACAATACTTGCAATATAAACAATTTATTTTCTTTAAGAGAAGACTCATATTTATAATTGATAATATATTCTTCTCTTTTCTTAAAGTGCTAGCAATCATAAGATTATAAACTAAAATAAACTTCAAAATTATTATTTCATCTTCATTAATTACTCCAAAATCAAAATCACAATTACTAATTTGAGTTTTTGAAGCCCCATTTCTTAAAAGAATAGTGTGTTCTTCTCTTTTCGTAAAGTAAATCCTAGCAATCAAAATATCATAAGCTAAAGTAAACTCCAAATTCATTCGTTCATATTCATTAACCTCTCCAAAATCAAAATTCCCACGAGTACTATTAAATTCTTTAATTATCCTTCCAATATGTTCATTTAAATATTTTTACATAAAAAGCATCTCTTTTGAGGTATTTTATTGAATCAACTCATTCAAATCATGTCAGAATATTTATTTTTCACACATATCCAATCCAATATGAGGGACACAGATACTTGTAATATTCAAAACTCTTCCATTAATTTTAAGCTTTAAAAATATAATTTTATTTTCCAACATCTTAATTTTCACTACATTATCCTCTAAATTCTTATCCAGAATGATTTTTTCGCCATTCCTATGATGATTTTTATCCAAGTACCAGAGTTTGAAGCATAAACTATCAATTCAGTTTGCTTTCATTTTTACCCACTTTGTGTCTTGAAGATATAATATATTAATCATCATACTTATCATAATATTAACTAACTTAAATTTTTTTTTTTTGGAAGAAGTTAAACCTCAATGAGATAATTATGTGGTTTGTGGGATTTGAACTCTTGACCTATATGGAGTTTAAATCTAAGGACTTTAACCACTAGGCCACCACTAGGCCATAATACAATTTACATAACTCAAAAAACTTACCAGCCAGAGTGCCAATATTTCATTTAATCTTGGGTTATTAAAAAAAATCTGTTTTACAGTATCCTTAGGGATAAATATGTTATGATCATAAAATTAAGGAGATTATCTTTCTAACTAGTTCTTATTTTATGAATTGCTTAGCTTTTTAAATTTGATTGCTTAGTGATTCTTTTTTAGTTTTTTTACTGTACCATGTACTACAGTTATGTGTTTGCTATTCATCAATGAATTTTATACCAATTTGCATCCACAATTTTTCCCATTTCTGCCAACCATCCTTTTGCATCATCTATCTTAACTAAGATCTTATTTTCTTTACTTTTACATTTAACTTGACCAAAATCTTGATCTCTTAACTCATTCTTTTGCTCTTCTATGTTTATCTTTCTCCTCTTCTTGGGGATCAAAAATTTTATACAACTCATTAAAACTATAGATTTTTATTTGTTGACTATTATTTTTGAAAAATTTGTAAATTTAATATAGCTGTTTTGAGCTTCAATAATATTTTATATGATTTTTTCATAGTATACTATTTTCCTTTTAAATTTTTTGCCTTCTCACATTTCCAAATCTTCTTATCAATGTATAATCTGTGTTAGACTTGATTAAAACTTTTATGATAATTTTTTAATGGAACTATTTTATCTAATATTAGTTTTGATTTAGCTTAAATTTCAATTTGCCTATATAGTAACCTATTTTAAACAATTACAAATCTTACCTTTTAAGGTCCATTGCACTAATCAATGTAATTATTTCTTTTAATTATTATTTTTTGTTCTTTTAAGATATATATACATATCTATTTTCTATTCCTTTTAGCCAAATTCTCTCCTATAATTACTTTACAATTTTTGCAGTTTTTATATTTGTAATAGAAAGATGCCTTTTTGTGATTATTATCCATACCACTCCACCATGTTGTTTTGACAGGTCTTTTCCACAATTGGAGAAGCCTGTTATCAAAGGAGTCTCAGCCCTTGGCTACTTTTTCTTGTGAATTGGTGGTTCTTTTTAAACAAGTAAACCTGTTATCATATATTAAATTACGTTTTTGCTGTTACAAAATCATGTAATATTATAAATAAAACTATTACATTTTCATAACATTTCTATCTACAACTATTATTTTTATATATTCATTAAATTCATCTATAATTAACATCCTTTATTTTCTTATATCACTTTTTATAAATTGTTCACCTCATCTCAAAATAGATTGTTTAATCATCTTCAACGTCAACTTTAGCAGAGAAGTCTGCAGATTGAGATCAAACTCTGCTTCTGATAGCATGTGAACTTCAAATTAATCATATGCACGAGTTGTTAAAAAATTCAAACTCCATCTCACTTAATGATCACTCAAATTTAATTGAAGTTAGAAACCAACTCAACTTGATTTAATTTTAATTTAATTTAAATTTTGCTTTTTAGAAGATACTTTTCAAATATCAAGCATTAAAATGAAACATATTCAAGACAAGGTGCCTTAGTTTTTGTTAATTGTATATGATATTCTTTTTGTTGAAAAGGCTAGAGATGGTGTTAAAATGCTATTTTGGTTATGGAGAACTGCCATAGAATTTGTAATATATGCTATATAGTTATTATATTGAGCGAATGACACTTGGAAATTATGTTATTTTGAAGAGTAAAAGATTCAAATACTTAGGTTCTATCATATAGAATAATGGCGAAGTAGAGGGTGATGTAATTAACAAGATCTATGTTGGTTAGCTAAAAGAGAAAGTTTTGAGGATGTTGTGTGATCTAATATATACTAAAACTCAGATTTTTAAAAAGCATCTCTAAGATCAACAATGCTACATGGGATGGAATATTGGCTTGTAAAGTTGAAACATACTAGTAAAACAAGTTTTAGTGAGAAGAGAATGCTAAGGTGCATGAGTGATATATGTGAAAGGATAAGATGAGGAATTAGTATATTCGTAGTAAATTTGGAGTAACTCTAATTGAGAATACAGTCAGAGAAAGTTAACTTAGATGGTTTGGGCATATTAAGCATATATATACTATTATGAAAAAATGAATTAATGAGTTGTACCGGTATTAAAAGAGGAAGTGAAAAACCAAAAAACACATGACATGAAATAATAGAAATGCTCTCACATATCTGTAGCTTAGAGTGGGACTACTATTTGATGAGGAAAATGAAGGTATAGGATTCATGTAGCCAGAAAATCATTTATTAAAATTAATGCTTAGCTTGTTGTTATTGTTTAACTTAACTCAGCTGGCCATAATGAAACATCATTCCAAGAAGGAAAGCCAAGTAATTTATAGCAGCAATTAACTCAGTCGCTGGTGTCCTTCATAGAAACAAAGTGGTCATCATTAGCACACTTCCTTTCCTCATTATGATAATTTTGTCTATTTATTATTGTATCAATTAACTCAACTGGCCATAATGAAACATCTTGCCAAGAAGGAAAGACAAGTAGTTTATGGCAGCAATTAAGTCAGTCGCTGGTGTCCTTCATGGAAACAAATTGGTCATCATTAAGATACTTCCTTTCCTCATTATGTAAGAGTCTGCTAATGTTGTTTCTTTATAATTGTTTCAGTTAAGTCAACTGGCCATATAATGAAACGTCATGCCAAGAAGGAAGGCCATGTAGTTTGTGCCCTTCATGGAAACAAATTGGTCATCATTTTCACACATTCTTTCTTCATTTTCCCGTATTTACTATTCTAATCTATTCATAGAGCAGCGTCCCCATCAATTAGTATTAGAGCCATTGGTTTTCTTTATCATAGCATCATGGGATCTTCATTATGATGTATTTACAGACATTCCATTATTTAAGGGGTTCTCTTGTTTTGAAGGAATTTTACAAGTGATTTAAATACATGGAAACACTTTTTTCAACTACTATCACATAGAGAATGGCGCGTGAATTATGATGGTCATAGAAAAATACACATGGGTATTGGAGTGATTATGTATACTGAGATAACATTTCTATTTCATTAATGCATACAAATGAAAGAGAGTCTCAATTTCAAATTTTACTCATGGCATCCTGTAAGATGCCTGACTTATTCAAAACAGCCTTATTAGAGCTACCTTCTACCACAATAATTCATCATCAACGCAAAAAAAACTACACCTAGAAATAAACCCAAACCCTTGTGATTCACTACTACCATTCTTAAAAGGTATAAATTGGTTATTAGAACATAGAGATTTTTACCAATGTAACACCCACAACTTTTTTATATACATTTCCAACACAAAATTTTATAATCACAGATTAAGCACAATCATCTCATCAAATCAGAAGTGCATGCACCCATATGTACTTGTAACTAGAAGATTTCTGTGATTGGTGAAATGAAATGATAGTGTTTTATTTGCAAATAGTTAAAGTTTGGGTGCTTGATATGTCTATTATAAAGATTTGGGTGCTATGCAAATATGTAAAGACCCTTAGAATATATAACCTCCCAAAGGCTAGCCACCATTATCACCATAATATATCAATAAGTTCTTATTAATCAAATTTAAAATAACTAAGATTAAAGTCACATTAGTGTAACCTTCTAGCTCCTTTAAATATGATACTTTAAAAATTTTAAACAGTTGCTGAGAACAAACAAGAAAAATCACAATCCTTCTAAAGGATACTAGTATCTCAATATTTCATTAGAAGTATTATGTTTTATACAAATACAAAGGTTTTAGTATATCTATTTTATAGCTTAATAAAGTTACCTATTTTGAGATATTTTTTAACCAGTTTCAAGCAAGTTGAAGGACATTTGGTCTTGATTTCAAGTTTCAAAATTAACTTGAAGATTGTGTCAACTATTACTAGTTACTCCAAAATCTATCTAATTGATTGTCAAGAATCGTTTGAATAATGGTTTTTCGTCCTTTTTGAGGTATAGTAAACTCTTTAGAGCATGCTTGTTCTAGGCTTATTCTAACTTAGCTACAAAGAGCCTAATTACAAACTTCTTCCCTTTCTTTGAATGTTCTACAAACAATTGGAGTTCAGCTCAAAGGCTAAGTAGATAAATAAAAATTAAAGCATATTTTGTAAGGATAATGCACACAATATATTATTTTATAATTCTTAAAAAAAAACATTTATACTAAGATGCCAACAAATTGAACAAACCAATTTCAACAAATGCGAGCAATTAGAAAATCCCACATATATATATATATATATATATATATATAATGGCTTGGGTGTTCTACACCATCAAGGTCATTGAAGGTCTTGTTGTTTCCTATCACTGTTTTCCTCTGCATCTTTGGGTTATTGTGCAGGGTTGCAATCTTCGGAGGTTGTCGACCAATTCTTGTGTTTCTCTCCCCTGCCTACATTGAGGACTCTCTTATAGAATGGTTTGGGGCACCTTTGGTGGTTGGTTGGATCGGTTGTTTGGCGGATCTACCTAGAGTAGTGCCTACTACCAATATTCTGCCTTTGTCTCTTTTGCTAGAGATTGGGTCGGATGTTCCCATTCCTTTTGTCCGTGGAGTTCGATTGTGTTATTCTTCGACTAAGAAGAAAAATATGTCCTTTCTAGTTTGGGGTGCTTTGTTGTTCGCACAAGTAGTTGCAAGCTCCCTGTTAAAAGTGACTTATATGGTCCCAATGATTAAACCTTAATCTTCTTTTGAAGGTAAACTGACCATTTTATTTTCAAATGAGGAGATGGGCGACGACCAAGCCGTTTAAATTCTCCTATAACTAAGGTTTCTCATAGTTAACCATTAATGGTGCACTTTTGTGAAAGCATCACGAAATTTATCTTCCCTGATGAATGGTTTTCTAGGCTTATTTATGAATCAGAGGCATGGTTTCATCAAGCTCTTTAACACTAGTGATTACACTTGATTATTTTGTCGAACTATCTCGCTAAAAGGTTTTTTCCACACGACTTCTCAAATGGATTCTCTCTTTTGATTTGGATGATGAGTCTCCTGTAATATTGATCTGGGTGGCTTTCCCCAATCTCCAATTCCATTTCTGTAACCACTCAATCGCTAGTTTCTTAACTATATATCATGGGTAAACCCCTTAAGATAGATGAGGCAACAAAAAAAATTTTTGCCCTTTGTTTGCGAGGATCTGTTGAAATGGACATTATCAAGGAACATCATGTTCAAATTTGGATTGGCACAGGTGAGAGGGCATGCCATACAAACTAGTTTTCTTACTTCATTTAAATCTTCGATCTTCTCTTGAGTGTGATCACTCCATGGGTAATACTCAAAAGGTGGCTCATACTGCTCTTAGGCATAAATGTAATTATAAAAGCTGTAGAAGGGTTTATCAGCCATACCATTTTGACATGCAAGGAAGATTACTTATCTAACAAGGAATCTAACTCTTGTGAGGGTGATTAAAAACACCAACACATACAAGGTTTCTAGGGAAGATTATAGACTAAATGAGCTTTACATATATATCAAAGTTTCAATGCTAGTTAAAATGAAGAAAAACTCACTTGCCCGCCGCTTCTATCGTGATGCAGCAGAGACATTTTATGTATTTTCCTTTATCTCTACTTTTTAATTGCTAGTATTTATATGATTTTTGAATTTATCAATTCGTATATGTATATATAAACACACAATAAAAATTCATTAATAAATTATGAAGATACAAACCCCCCCCTTCAAGATGATTCAAACCCATATTAGATCTCTTTGAATTGCTTGAGCACCCTAAATGAGATGATCAAATCCAACACTTTTTTTTTTAAAACCTGTCTTCACTTAGACGGCGTGATCGTTGACTGCACTATCAGTAAAAAAGTTTTGATAAATCTAGCACTCTTGCTGTTAGAAAGGTGATGTGCACAATATTGTCGTTGCATTTAGCTCTCGGAGGATCTTCCACACCGCGTTGGAAGGATAAAAACAATCTCATAATCCAATTTTGGTGAAGCCGAAATCGCCGGATTGGGGGAAGGCGTCATCGTGGCTACTCGAGCCCTAGCATAGGTCAAAGATCAAGATGAATCTTGAAACACAAGGTAAATTGTGACCAATGGTTGAGCACATGAACAAAATTTTGGCAAATTCTCATATGCTACCCTCTACTAATTACTAGAGGAACCCTAACAAATTCAAATCTATGAACGGAGGAGGTTCATAGTGACATCGAACTCTTCTGAGGGCTTGCCATCGAAGGACGAGAAAGGTTCGTAGTAGGAATGTCTAGCATCAGAGGTATGCTTGTGATTGACCCCATGGACTTGAGCGTGTTCTAATTGCAAAAATGAATGTTGAGCTCAATGAATGCCTTTTATGCAAACTTCGAATTAGGTTCTACATCAGGGTCAAGTTCTCAAGTCCATTTCAACAGCCTCATGATATGCCTCGACATGTACATTTACACTATTTGACAACTAAACCAAAGGATTTAATTGTAATATTTATATTCTAAATGATTTAATATCAAAATGTGATATAAAAGATATTTGCAATTTTAAATAATAATACATTTGTTGAGTAGCAACATGTAAAAGAAACATACTCATGTCACTTGATTGTATATTTAGCATCTCAGCCCGCCTAATTAGGTATCTATGAGTTATAATATGACATTAAAATTAATTAATTAATTATTATTATTTAATATAAATTATAATCTTTAAAATGTAAAATTTATTTTATTATTTTATTTATAAAAAATTAGCTTCTTAAGCATATAGTAGAATTTAAACAAAATTATTTTGTTTGAAAATACATAAGATGCTATATAAACTATATATTTTTACATTTTAGGCATTGACGATCACTATAAATATTTTATTTTTGTACAAAATTAATTTGATCAATATACGAACTAAGTTTATGATTCACATGTGATGTTTGTGCCGTATATTTATACCTATGCTATGTATTAATATTGGTTATAAGACATGCTTTTAAATGTGATATATTATTTAATGTCTATTGTATGCCAAAATAACAAAAGAGAACATCTTTTTGTCTCACATGCCATTCTATTCTCAACAAATAATCCAAATATTATATATATATTATGTGTAGATGATGAGATTTAAAACTATGACTTGAGATAACACATCCTGAGTCTCAATTACTGTGCTACAACATCATTCATATATATATATATATATGAATGGTGTTGTAGCCCAGTGATTGAGACTTAGAATTTGTTATCCCGTGTCATAGGTTCAAATCCCACCACACATAACTATAAATATATATATATATATATATATATATATATATATATATATATATATATATATATATATATATATATATAATTTAAAAAACAATTCAAATTCATTATAAGTTTATGTGGCTTATTTTGGTTAAATGTAATTTTTCACATATTTTTAGTTGTGAATAAAACCATCCAACTTTAAAATGTTATCCCTTAATGCTCACATAATGATAATATTTTACAACTAAGTAGTTTGAACTAAACCAAAGGAGTGAGGGGGAGGCCTCTCCGGCACTACAATAAGATTGATTCTAAAAATCCAATACAAGAAATATAATAATCACATAATGTGAAACAAGTTGGGATCAAGCCACCATCTACATATTGGAAACCATTGGAAACCAACCAAATGAGGATTTAGCATTAAGAACAAACTTGAAAGGGTGAACCAAGTTATGAACTCCATTCTCCAAGTAGTTATGATAGCCTTACCATTGACTAAAGGAGTTTTAATAATCAACATGAGAGAGGAGAATGGGGAAATTTATGGAGGGGGCAAGCACAATGGGACCCAAGAAAACCGATGCAAATGTGCAAGTCTCTCAACTAAAAACAATAGAAATGTTGCCCCACCACAAGATGAAGAAGCAAGGTGGGCCTTAATAGTGGTGGAAATAGGAAAAACAACACTGGAAGAAGGCGATAGTATAGCATGGGCCCTAAGTGCACCACCACAAGCCCTTGATATTGAGCATGGGAGAAACATTGACTATGCACCCAAGAAAGACATGCCCATCATAGAAGTATGAGACAAAATAGGGATAGTTTGAGAGCCCAAATTCATATGGCAAATAAACTATGATTCCATCCAAGGAGCTGAACAATTTTTGATTAGTGCTAAGGACAACATGGCCAGTAGACTTGGACATTCCCTAACTAAGCAAGCCCTCAAATACTCTTACTGGCAAAGTTGATTGAGGGAGGAGCATAAGTCTACTTTCACCATTAGTGAACCTCTTTCCCATTTTTTAAACTAAAGAAAGATATCTTATGTGGATTTGGGTGAAATTGACAAAAAAACACCACAAATAGGAAAATGAAGAACATAGACAAGTATATGCAATAATCATAGGAAGTAGATCAATAGGAAGATGAAGAACATGGACAAGTATATGCAAAGACTAAGGTTCCCTTAGCCCAACATTTAAATTGAGCTTTGATAACACCACCCAAATCAACCAAACTGGCGATTCCACATATAAATTGAGTATATGATATCTCGCATAGTTTTTCAAGTTCCAACTAACCATACATTTTATGGCTAAGGATCCACATATGACTTCAATTTGGTGGCATTTCTTCTTGAAATGATTTCCAGCATCTTAAGTCTGGTCAACAATGTGATTTTCTAATTCCATTCAACATTCTTCGGAGTTTGCAGCTATATTTAGCCCTTCATTGGTTATCATGGAGCGTCTATGCTCAACGGTGTTTATTGGGCATGAATTTTTGTTGAGTTCATGGGAAAGGTTTGCGATCAACCTCACCTTATTTCTTCTTCCTCCTTCGTTAGTGTTTAGTAGGTCGATTGTTTCTCTAGTGAAGTCTTTGTCCTTTGGTTCATTTGAACTCAAGTCTAGATTATGTAGATTCAACTAGTTCAACTAGCTCCATTCCTTGTCCAACCCCTTTATCTCTTGATGCTAGGAGTTCCTCCCCTTGTGCAAAACTTTGTTTTGAATTAATTAACTATTAGCATCTGCAATTTTATTGTCATTGCTGGTGATGTTGTTCAATCATCTTCTTTGGGTTGACTCCTTGTCAAGTTGACACCAACTGAACCATCAAATGACGGTCTTTGTTTCGAGTTCCAAACATGTGGGACTAATAACTAAATATTCAATGCACCATCACCTGAAGGATCAATAGAGAGAGGTACAGGCACACAATTTCTTAAGAAAAAAAAAACTGAGCTCCACTACTATATTTACAAAAAAATAACTACATTAAACTGATCCAAATCAATATAAATCCAAAACCAACAATTTAGCAATTTAATACCTCAAAGTTTAAGTACAAATCATTTCTTACTATAATTATCTTCTCAGCTTTATTATATCAATCATTTATAACATTCTCTGAAATAAATCTTCATACCACTTTTAATTATTTCCTTAAGAAGTCATCCAACAAGAAAATCTGCTAAAATTATTAAGTTGTAGCTAAATCATGCCACAAGTACCATGCATACATGCATACATACACATACATATACACAAATAATATAATATACATGTAGAATAAAATCTCATTTCCAACTACTGCTTAAAGAGATTAAAAGGATTTAGGATCTACATTCAAAAATACCAAAATTCAGATGCTAGAAATGCAAGTAATGATGATTCTAATTGTGTGAAAATACTTCTAAAAATATTGCACTAAACAATTTCACTTTTTTCAAATTTCTTCCATTTGAACACAAAATTCACTCGAGCTGTTTTTATTCTTTGAATAATAATATTTATTTGAGGTATTCAGAAGCACCGCGGGCAATCTGCTCGAGAAAGGAAACGAAGCCGGCGCCTCCGGTAACGCCGGAGCCGTCGGCATCCTGCTCCTCAATGAGATAGCTCTCAAATGCAGACGCGTCCTCGTGGCCTCCGCGAATTATTGCCAGCTTCGGTGTTATGCTCCTCTCCTGCTTCAGCTTGTTCACAGTGCTTCGAAGCAAACCTACAATAATCACATATGCATTGTATGCACATAGTAGTGTTTTGCTTATTGCCGTCTCATCAAAACCACCACCCCAATAAAATATACAAGGACATGCTCTGCTTATATATGAATGAAGCAGTGCTTCCCATTACCAGCTTTTTTTTAGAAGCTGAGCATTACAAGGCAAATATGTGACCAGTGGGAATTTGAACCCTTGACCTGTCAATGATTCAAACTCAAGAGCTCAACCACTACCATTAGCTAGTAATGCACAAAGAAGCTGCTTGGTACTTGCCATGTGAACATGCTACTCAGATAAAATGTATCTGTTTAGTTCCATGCTATTCAGAAAATAGTATCTGTTTGATTCACTGCTATTCATAATCTAGATGTTTTGGCATGATGCCTTTTAAGCTAGATTATTCCTAATAAAATATTATATTATTTTTAATTTTGATTTATATTAATGGTGGTCAATATGTTGCAGCCACTCCCGACATCTAGATGCCCACAGTTTTGGAGTGTTATCTGATAATATGCCACTCATGCTAATTGAAATTTAGAAGAGAACCAAAAGTGGGTTATCTACCTACTATTGATAGATAGCATTACATAGCAGCTAAAAGATGTTATCGAGCGAAACAATCCATGAACTCAATTCATATTTAAGAAAATTCACTCTTTTCTTAGGCTCAAACCCTTGGTATATGCAAAATCACATCCACTTTTAACGAATGGAGGGACCTATGTGGAGGTGAAAGGTTTTTTGTGCAATAGTAAGAATTTGGGTGGCGACTTTACAAAGAATAAAGTTAAGGTTCCAAATATGTAAATGACAATATTTATGTAGTTGCATGAAATTCTACCCCAAAAATGATATAGAAACACACGAAATTAAACAAATTAAAGAGAGTTGAGGGTACTCACAGTCGTGCGGAGGAGGGAATGGAAGAGATGGATCAGCCGTCGGCAAATAGTATACGATAATGTTTGTAAACGCATCGAGTAGAAAGATGGGGCTTCCGCTGGTTATTAGAGCAGCTCGGCTCAGTGAATGTCGCGGATATGCTTCCTTGTCTGGACTAGCATAAGATGCCAGTAGAGGATAAATTGCTAGATGAAGGGAACTTGGATCCATTGCACTGTACAAAAAGACATTTCAAATTACTTAAACATATATGTATATATATACATATACACACACAATAATGGTTGTTATGCCAAAAAGGACTTTGATCAACAAGCTAATGAAATGGGGTTCAGTGTGTGGAAGACATTCTAAGAATTCTCTACAATTCAATTTAGAGCCCATAACCACTTTAAAATATTATTTGGGCTAATTAAACCAGTTTTATATATGTAATTGACGCCATGCATTTATTAAATCATGACAAGAAGTCTTTATAACATATACTAATTATATTGGAATTTTTTTTTCATAACTTAACAGGAAAAATCTAACATAGATTTCCTTCAACAGGTTTCAATCAATTTACATAACTTAAAAAAAGATATTTCTTATATAGCATATAAAGAGTAAAAATTAACAAAATTGTTAAACTCACATCAATTTCATCAATAGCACTCTCATTTCAAAGGGTACGATGAAACCCCATTTCAAATATTTTATTTCAGAAAATTTACAACAATTAAGCCGAAGCATGCGTAAAAGCTATGAGTCAGTTCTTTTATTCAGGGTTAGTTCATTCAATAAATATGCAAGTTTGCTTTGGGTGATGTGTATATAATTATCAAATGATGGCAATGTAAACAGCCATAAAAGAAGGTTAGGAGTGTAAACGACAGTTGAACTTGCCAACACCAACTTGAGCTTGATTAGCTAAATGAGTTTGCACTAAAATTTTGAGCTCGAGCCAGCTCATTTATTTTTGAGACAAAACGTTTAAAGTTAATAAAAAAATCACAACTATAAAATAAAAGACAATATAAGAGTGAAATTATAGACTTATTTGACAATGAAAAAAGAATAAAAATTAAAAATATTTTAAATAAACTTAAATTTAATTATTTGAATTTGTAAATATTTTAAAGGTGTTATATTCTTATAGTTTTAAATGAGTCAGCTCACAAGTAGAGTTGGGCAATTTCGAGTTCAGCTCTTAAGCACATCAAAGTCATTTGGTTGAGCTGAGCTTGAGTAGGTTATAGTTAACTTGACTCACACCCTTGAAAAGAGCTACAAAAACTTAAATAAGCAAAGAACTAGAGATATGAGAGATTCTCCTAACAAACAGACTAGGTTTTGGGCTTTGTTTTTTTGAGCTTTAAGCCTAAACATTCAAAGATCATCAAAATTTAATTAATGCTCTGAAGTGGCAGAACTAATTACTAGAACCACAACTACAACTCAAACCTTAAGCGTCTAAGCAAGAATTTGATGATATAAATAAAGACAAACCTGAAAAGGCATTGTGAATAAATACGAAAATCCGGATGCACCCCTTCTTCGTGCAAGCGCAAAAGCGGGTTCCGAAGAAAGGCAAATACAAGCCGGGGTATGGGTTGTAGTTGCGGGCAGTGTGAGAAGCCAACATCAACGTCTGCTACTGAACTTCCATTAGAATAATGAACAATATTATATGCATCATTGTACTGTGAAGTGAGAATAACAAGCCAATCATGAAGTAGCAATCTGCCTTCCCTGACTCCTTGCTCTAAGCAAGCTAGGATAACCTGACAACCAAAGTAAGAAGATTCAGATAATCCAATGATGTAATAATATAAAGTAATATACTAAATAAAAGTGGGTGAGAAAGAAAAAAGAGAGGGCGCGAGTAGTAAAGAGAGCAAGGGTGGTGAATTCCTGTTTTTCTGAATTTTTAATTTATTTTGTAAGAGAAAAGATTTTAACAAAATAACAAGAGAGTGAGACTCAGTTGCGATAGAGTAGGGAGGGAATAAATGATTATATATATAAATATATATATATATATATATATATATATATACAAAAGAGAGAGGGGGAGAAGGAGAAAGAAAGAACATTGGGAGAGGGAAAATAAAATAATAAACATATACAACAACAATAAGCCTTAGTCTTACTAGAGATATGTTCTTTGTTTCCATTGTGCACAAATAAATAAATAAATAACTTTAAGAAATCATTTAAAAATGAGTTTTGTTAAAGAACTTGAGCATATAAAATAAATATGCATATATATGGTGACCTACATTTTTATCAAAATATCTTAACGGAATTTTACCCGAGGATACATCACTAATCAAACTAAACAAAATGTTCTAAACGAATTAGCAAGCAATGCATGTCTACTTCAAGGAGATTGCATGGTAATTTCCATTAAATGAACAATGTAGCAAAAAATTAATAAAATAGATATATGTGCTAAACAATCACTGACGAGTAAGAATATATTATAGGAATTTTATGAAAATTTCAGAATAAAAAATATGAATTATTTCATAAACTTATATGTTTCTAAATTTATTTTAATTAAAATGCATTACTTAAGAGTTATTCTCTAACTTTATTTGTGAACCCAACTATTTCTATGTTCGACATTACTTGAGAACATAACTTTATTGAATCTCACTACATGATCGGCTGAGATACCAAAGATGTAAATTAAGAGCCCATCTACAATCTCCGGTGAACTACTTCAGATATACAATAGCAATTTTGATTCAATGAAGAACCTAATCAAGTTTTTTACCAATTGAGCAAGTACAAAAATATACAATTGGGTTTAGAAGACAAGCTCTCAATCTAGGATTTTCAAAAGAGGATGTAATTGACGATGTAACTATGATGCTAAGTATATATCAAGATTGTTTTATAGCACATATCTAACAAGTTCATAATTTTTCCTGTTCAAAATATATGTTCTATAGTCACGGTCATTGAGAAGACTTCTTTCAGTTAGAACCACAATCTCAGAGAAAGAAAGAAAGCCCTAAATGTGAGAAGAACTAAAAGGTGCAAGTTAAAGCTAAAGTCTAGGTAACAACAATGTCAAAGAAAACACAATTCAAACTTGAGAAGTCTCTTATTCTAAGAACATTGCAGAATTACTGGACAAGAAAAAAAATGCTCTAAGGCTCTTTTAAAACTTTTACTAGAAAAGTTCAGAAGGAAAAGGAAACAGTAATATTATAAGAGTTGTACGCAAACATTGACAATGCAAAACAAATAGACTCTAATAATAACCATGCTGAAGAAAAGAGAAGCATTTTGTAGCTCTATTTGGGATCCCAATGTGCGTTCAAAACTCTATACCATCAAAATTCAAGTTAAACAAGAGGCAATAACAAGATACCTTTAATTCAGAAAATCAGATAAATTTAATATCTACTAATTAATTGGATAGGCTCAGAGACAACTCCACATCCTAAACATTATTTACTTGAATACAGAGAGATTTAAAAATGAAAAAATGTCAACTTTTACTGGGAGCTATCATTGATGAAGTTGTGAGGTAAATCATCCATATAAATGTAAAATTTTTAGAGGTCTTTATTATATGATAAATATGTCAAGATTGATCAGAAAGTAGGATAAGGAATGTGTAGATTTGTATTCAAAATTGATAAGCAAGACCAGCTTGTAGATATGACTTCTATTAGTCATGCTATGAATGCTATGAAACAAATCATTCATGCCGTTTCTAATTCTATTACTTAGAAAGGAAAAATCTAAAGGCAATACAAACTTTTATGCAAGAAGATTAAGCATTAAACATTTCATCAGACTAATCAACCCAGTCAGGAGCTAAATCAAATAGAGAGAATGAGTTAACGTTGAAAGATCAAGCAGAAGACTTGCAAGCAATGGTGGAAGAATAACAAACTCTAATAGCTAAAAGAAAATGCAAACTAAGAGAGCAATAGAACATAAAATACATTTAACAGATGATATAGCTCTAACCGATAATGGAATATCAAAGGGGTTGAATTGCTCACCAAAAGTAATTCAACCAAACTACTCACCACACAGATCACCCAGAGATGATGACCAAGAAAGATGATAATTGACATATGTGAGTGCACTACTGGGCGCTCAACAAAATAGCAATCAAGAAGAAATATCTATTATACAGATAGTCAAGATAAGAGATAACAATGATGCCAAACAAGAGCCCATCTACACAGCGTGCAAGTGCACACATGTGTGAGGCACTTCTAATTCATAATAGCCATTTTGATTCTACAATATTTAAAACACAATATGGTCCCTACTGGTTGAACACAACTGTCAATATCATAATCAAACATGATGACTTATATGTTTTAGTTAAACATTCGCCATTTATTGATAATTTACAAAAGTTGCATTGTAATCGTACTCTCTTAGAATTGATAAAAGAGTTTGAGAGAGAAGAGTTCTTTATAGAAGTTCTATTTCTTAATAAAATGGCACGGAGAAAGCAATGGTGGAAGAATAACAAACTCTAATAGCTAAAAGAAAATGCAAACTAAGAGAGCAATAGAACATAAAATACATTTAATAGATGATATAGCTCTAACCGATAATGGAATATCAAAGGGGTTGAATTGCTCACCAAAAGTAATTCAACCAAACTACTCACCACACAGATCACCCAGAGATGATGACCAAGAAAGATGATAATTGACATATGTGAGTGCACTACTGGGCGCTCAACAAAATAGCAATCAAGAAGAAATATCTATTATTCAGATAGTCAAGATAAGAGATAACAAAGATGCCAAACAAGAGCCCATCTACACAGCGTGCAAGTGCACACATGTGTGAGGCACTTCTAATTCATAATAGCCATTTTGATTCTACAATATTTAAAACACAATATGGTCCCTACTGGTTGAACACAACTGTCAATATCATAATCAAACATGATGACTTATATGTTTTAGTTAAACATTCGCCATTTATTGATAATTTACAAAAGTTGCATTGTAATCGTACTCTCTTAGAATTGATAAAAGAGTTTGAGAGAAGAGTTCTTTATAGAAGTTCTATTTCTTAATAAAATGGCACGGAGAAGGCGATATCTACTCAGTGAGATTTCAAAGGAGAAATCCATAATTCAAGGTTCTTTATCGGAAACTTGAAAAGTGAGTGACAAAAGTTTTTTTCCCTCCTTTGTAATTTAAGCACCTATTTGATGAAATACTAAGGTTTCATTGACTCAAGTTATTAAACTGCAGAAGTCCAAATAGTTTCACTATTCATTTTGTGCATGTATACTTTGCTTGGCTGGAGGCAGAGACCTGTAACTGCACTGCCGATTATAAGTCAACTTACCCATCAACAAAAGTCACAATAATGCTGCACAAAGTAGTCTAGCTACTGAATTTTACTTGGATTACAAGAAACATAAATTAACTACACAAAAAATATAAAATAAGGCTAAAAGAAAAGTAATCCATAGAAAATTTCATAGTCCAGCAGGAAATAATTATTGTTGTTTTTCCACGTTCAATCAAGTTAAGTGAATTCAACAGAGAAAATTAATGAAGAAAGAGAGCGGACCTTGTGAACAAGTATAAATAAAACTGTTTCTGGATCAACATTGTCATAAAGATCATTGATGGTACCAGCAGTTGTGTATTGGATTGTGCGAATTCTTATCCTTCTCTGTAGAGAAAACTGTGTCCTGAATTGACGATACAAAATTAAGTTAAATGAAAAATGCTATAACAGAAGAATAACTTTACACAATTCCAATATCATATATAACAAAATAGGCTTAACATCTATAGAGTATGAATGCATGCTACTTTTGTCAACGCTGGGTCTAGGATTGGGTGATACGTGGGGCTTTACCTTTGTAGCCTATGAAGCCTTACCCACCAATTCACAATAAAGATGTTCTAATCATTATTCTAAGAAAAACCTTTTCTAATAAAATAGATTTAGCTATAAAGGTGTCAACATTAATAAATAAGATATTCCTTATCATATATAAATATACTTTTTTTCCTTTTTTTATTATTATCCATTATATATAGAGAGCAAAATTACTATCCATCTAGAAAAATGGCTTCTTCCTTCCTTATCCTCCACCTCTTATCATTTGAATCTAATGGCTCAGATTTGAAGGCATTGAAAAAAATAAAATATATTACTTCAAGAACCTTTAAAACCAAGCCATTGAAATCAAGTAATGGACTGTAAATGATGTGAACGGAAAAGTCACTTTTACATCTAGAAAGATGGAAGGGTTGTTACACACACATACCTCGTGATAGATTTTGACGTAGGATCTAAAGCCTCCTCAGGAGGAGCAACGATGCTATATTGAAAAGCCAACTGTAACACAGGAGGTTCAGTATGTCTGCAAGCGATTAGGTAAAAATTACATTATGCACAAACAGCTTCAATCATATAAGAGGTACAAACATAAAACTTCAAGGTAAGAACTTCACATTTTTGATCTAGTATTTATGCCAAAATGAGAAGAAATGAAGATTAATGCTAGGTCCATAACCAATTATATAATTATGCCAATTTAACAAAATTAACGGCAGTTTTAATTTACCTAGTGCTTAGTGTTGCTAAGAAGGGATGTGTAGTGATCTAATCAAAATTAGTGAGCAAGAGGAAAGGGTTTGCTAGAAGTTTACCCAAGTAAAATATAACATAAGATAATCTGATTGCAGTGAGAAATGAAAGCAAGGGAACTCGATTGTTACCAGGAAATGATGTACACTACAAATTAGTCCAACTGTGGAAAAAATTTAAAAAGGTAGACTAAACCTAAAGCTTTGGTCATCCCCATGAATTTATCTTAATCTAATTAATACAAGAAAACTCATATCGATGGAATACTTGTGGATTCGCAAGTGTTATGGCTTTAATTCAAGGACCATAATCCAAGTTTAATGCTTGCAGAATCTCAATTCAACTCTGCCAGCAAAATGAAGTGTGCACAACACAATCAGGCTTGAAGTAGAATAAAATTTTTATTGCATCATTATATGCATTTAAGGAAGACCGTAAGGAACGTAGCACACCAAGCCTAAGGTATACAAGAATACATCACATAATGAATTTTTTTAGTTTACTTAAAATTTATGAGCAAAATATAATGTCTTGTAGAGTACTTTCAAAATCTTGAAACACAGTATCAAGCAAATTGTATTTTTTAATACTAGCACCAACATTACAGCCATTGCACAATATACACTTCAACAATCTGATTGGAAATAGAAAAGGAAAATCTGCAAAATTTTATTAAATAGTAGCACTAAAGATTTATTTGATTCCCCCTTAGCACAACTTAGCTTAGTTCATCACCAAATAATTTTTTAAATGAAGTTAAGATTAACTCAGCCTAAATCTACTTAAACTTGAATCAAACAGCTCTAACTTAAACTAGCTTGCCTTAAGATAAAAATTAGATGAAGTAATTGTTTCAAACAAAAAATTTATCCCATCAAGAAACTGTAATAATTTATAAGTACAAATAAATTAAAAAACTATAACATAAGAATAATTAGAACTTAATTAATTATGTATTAACTACATAATCATTATTATTTTACACAATAATACTAATTTACACTATAAAAATGAAATTATTACTAATTACATAATTATAATAAATTTTTATCTATAAAATTAATTACGTAATCACATAATTAATTATAAAGCAATTAGATACAAGCACAGGCAAAGGGACCCATCTAATAAGCTCGAGAAATAATCGGGCTAGAGCCAAATTTTAATGGGAAAAAGCATTTTAGCCTGACTTGATAACTCTTGCAGACCAGGCACGAGAATTTGCCTTTAAGTCTGGCCAGATCCAATAACGAAAAAATTTTATATTTTTTCAAGATTGCAATATAGTTGGGTTTATTATAAGTATTATTAATACGTTATGACATGTATTAAAAAGATATGCAAATTTTAAGTTGATACATTAATAACAATAATTTGTCATTTCTGTGTGTTTTTCAAACATTACATTTTTCATATAAAGTAAATAGCTTATGTAAAATCAAACGCTTATCAAACCGGCCAAACATGGCCTGGCCCACTATAGGGTTCAGAACGGGTCATGGTATGGATTCTACCACTAGGTCAAGTTGGGTCATGGGCCTAGCTCATAATAAATGCTTGATGACCTGACCCTAACTCGACTTTGACCCAGCCCATGCTCAGGATTAAATGTAATTATAATTTATATGTAGTCATTTAAAATTATTGCTTGTAATTATATCTAATTCAATAAACTGGGTATTTCATTATTAAAAAATTAATTCATGCATAATTATTTCTATTGATTAATATATACTTAAATTATTATATTACATAATTATTTACATACATAAATAGTCTATAAAGTTTGAATCAAATAGTTTTTAGTATAACTAGCTTAAATTAGTTTAACAACTTAGCTTTATCCCACTTAAATGAAGATAAGTAGTAGCCAAATAAGCCCCTGATGTGAAATTCAAGTATCAAGTAAAATCACTCTATATACTCTTTAAGCATTCAGTTTACACATAATACCCCCTCCATTTAGACCATTTCAAGCTATTGGTAAGTGTTAAATTTAAAAATCCATTCTAAAACTTCTAAGCATTCTCATACAAGTTCTTGAGCTGAAAGTGCTGCACTTAATTGTAAACACTAGAGTTTTCTTGCAACAATCAATAATCACTAAAAGGAACTTTTCATTTTTTTGTAAATTTAGTTCATTCGCATTGCATTGTTGTAATATGCCAAGTTGCAGCTAGAAGACATGGAGAGGTATCCTTCTAAAAGTTATGATGCACGGAGATACTTTTCACTTTGTAATTCATCGTTTGGCCACCTTTTCTTTTCTTGGTGGATTTCAAGAGATAAATTAACTACAATAGAGTATGCCTAACTATGCAATGCAATAAGGTCTAAACATCCTCAGAAATTGAATCTTACAAGGTTCAAAAGCGGCCACTTTGCAGATTGAGAAAGCGAGGTATTAGAAAGAGACGCACGAGAAAATCACAGTAAAAAATTTTTGTTGGCAAAAAAATGTTACCAGATACATCCGTTTGACCGATAAGCCACTAGGCAATGTGAGAACAGAGAGATGAATGGGTAATATTATACTCATCCATTTAAAAAAATTACATATTACAATGAACAACAAGACTTGAACAAGAAAAGATCACAAAGTGCTCAAATAGATAAATCTTAAATATATACTATAGAAAACATAAGTATGCTAGCAAATTTCTTAACCCTCTAATCATGCTTATACAAATACAAAGTTTTTTTTTCTTACCTTTCTATTGGTCATGTGCAACTGCTAACGAATCATCAAATCTTCTTTTTTGAAGACATCGTTTGTTGCAACTACTCGTTGTTTAGTATGTGTAAAGCAAATGAAAAATTCAGGTGGATACCAGGCTTGTCCTGAGCAACAAGTTGGGCGATTACTTCCTCCTCGGTAGAAGCTGATGATAACATTGTCGCTAAAAGGCCGACAACTCAAATTGATACTCATGCTTAAAAACTCGAGAAATAGCGACTGGACACCTAAATCACGCATTCCATTGACAAAGCGAAGTAACTCACTCTTGTGAGTTAAATCCATATTAAGAAAATTTGTGTTCGCCTTCTCATTAGTATACCACTTGGCCTTGGCGACCAATTCCCCCTTGCGACCAATTATGTAGGTCCATTATAATTCTTCCATAGTAGTAAATCGTCGATCCTCAAGTGCCTTTTCTTGAGCTTTTCTTACCTAAAGTATAGTTCACTCATTGTCGGCAACAATAGTCATCCTCCCTATCCACAACTTTCATTCACGTCAGCAACTTCAGCTGTCGATAACTTCCTTCTAATTGATCCCTGCAAATGTGGAGCCATATTAGGCTGCTAGCAACGAACTATCTTTCCACTCTATGCTTATTGTGGCACTACTTATACTTTTATTATGTTTTTTCAATTGCTCCTTGACTTGAAAATGAATCTTCTGGATGAATATAATCAACCTAGTAGCCTAGTCTCCTGACTAATTTGTCTCAACTGGCTAATTAGTTGTGGATAGCAACTACAAATCAAATGACTTTATAGCAAATAGCCCAAATATGCCCCAAATGAACAATTTGTGGTGGAGTGTGTACTTCCCGTTTTAAAGCAAATTGAAAGTAGGTAGGACTCTTATGTCATGTTCTAGGCTTTTTGTATTAAACTTCATTAGTAAGTGAACTATTGTCCAATTAACTACCTCAATATGCCCATTGTTCAGAGAGTGAAATGCAATACTATGCTTGAAAGTGATATCATCCTATCCCACAAACTCTTCCAAAATCTACTTAGAATTTGAGGATCCCAATTAAAGATACTAAAGCTTGGAAGATCAAAATGCACCCAAACATGCTTGAAAAATAACTTTGCAACCTCTTCTCCTGATACATAGTTCTTGCAGGGAATGAGAACAATCATCATTGAGAATATGCCCACTACCACGAACATAGTTATGTTTTTCTTCGTAGTCAACAGAAGTCTAAGGAAGTTCATGCAGATGCTCTCCCATGGTCAGCATAAGTCAGCAGTAGGGGAGGTTCCTATATAAAGTTCTTGGCTTTATGGATAAATGTAGGCATAGACATGCATAAAAATCAATTTTACTGGCATCCGCATATAAGTGTGGTTCAATACACATATAGAAGTAAATTTTCCTTATATAAAAATGCAATTAAACAGCACATTTAAGATTTAGATGGCATTTTAAACATATTCCAAGGTTCCATTGGAAACTCTGTGGTGATCATGCCAACTTTTATGGGCACATCCTGCTGCATGCCATCATCCCTTATGGCTAGCATATCACTAAAGCATTGATCAGTCTTATCTCTAAATAGTGCATATATATATATATATATATATATATATATATATATATACTCTTAGCATAAATGTGAAAGCATGTAATTTGAGTTCAATGTGTAAAACTTATGCATGCTTAATATATATATATATATATGACAAGTATATGAACATGCACATCCATGTGTATCATCATAAATCAAACAGGCAAAAACATATTTGAAATGAAAGGAAGGATAGAGTTGATATTAGAATTACCCAGAAAAACCTGAAGAATTAACGAACTCAAAGTCGTAAGCATAAGTAGTGAAAGCATCACAACAGATAATGTGTTGAACATTTTCATATTGAGGATCTGGAAAGAAATGGCCATACTGCAAATAAAAACAGAATTTAATAACAGCAGATACATGATAACTATAACCACATCAAAAACAATGATACAACTACATACAGAATGTCCTAGTTTGAATTCAGATGAAGTTCTCAATCGTAGCACACAGCCAAAGGCATATGGGCGGCTCAACATTCGGTACCTGCAATTTACTAGTAGTTAATTCTTGCAAGATCAAAGCAATCAAAGTAGTTGCATGAATCCGATAACAAAACTGTCAAAAATATCCCTTCATCATAAGAATAACAAATTTTATGTCTTAATGTTAAGATCCCTAATCATGTGCCCATAAACTTACATGTCTTGAGGAAGAGTTGAATCATCAGTGTTTGAGTATAGAAATAGAGAGCCACCACTCTCAATACTCAGAAATTTAAGTGAAGCCAAGTCAGTATATTCATTTGTTATGGCAAATAAATCCACGCAGACACCAGCTTGAACCGCAATAGCAGCCTGTGCTATAAAGTCAGTAACATATGCTTCCAAATAAGCAGTTATACTAAGCTTATCATGTTTAAATCACTATTACCAAATCTTTATAAAATGGTGTCTGCTCAGGAAGTAAAGCCATGTCAGCATCTTCCTTTCTACTAGCATATTGCTCTCCATATCGCCTTGTATCTAACTGCCCAGCCCCATAATCAGGAGGACCAGATAGAAAAGCAAATACTCTAGCTGATCATTTTTAAAAAGTAAAGCATTCTAGTAAGAAAACACCAAATGATATAATATGCAAGGATCAATAATATAATACAAGCACAATACAATCAAGCATACCAATGTGACATGAGAATCAGTCTTTACCATACCCAATGCAAATGTATTTCCATATTCAGAACTCAGATAACTTATAAGAGCATCCATTGCTGCTCCAAAACCACGAACTCCATACAAGACACCATCAATCCCTTGTCCAGCAGCTGAGGTTCTCTCCCATGAAGTTATTGGCTTTAGTGTTTCAAGAGCGGCAGTGATGCGTTCTTTGCAAGTTTCTACCTGTAAGCAATTAAAGAATTGGATGCCAATCTTTAGAGTTGATAACATATATATGCTCACAATAAACCACACTGAATCAAGGAACAGTGCCTCTCATAAAAGAATTTCTGATTACAAAAATACATGATATTTCTAATCTCTCCTGTAGCTGATCAATGAGAAATAGAGAGAGAAAGATTAACAATATAAATGAATATAAATGAGCTTTATTACATACGGGGGCTAAAAAAGAAAGTAATGGCATCACATCTTCAAGATTGACTGGTAATCTATCATCAGCATCAGGCGGTATAAAAACATTTTTTACAACTGGTATAGGTCCTTGGACATCATAGAGCCCTATCTTATGGCTGAAAGTAACAAGCCCAAATAGTGACCCGGGTCCAAGAGCTGTATTTAAAATGTAACAGTTGGTCAACATGAAAAAAGAACACGAATTAAATTGATTAATCTCAGATCAACAAGCAGTGATTTAAGAATCTGACTTTAAAGTATTATCTAAGCATTTACCTTCAAGAGCAGCTAAAAGAGAACTTTTGACAAGCTCTAAAAACTCTTCAGAAGCTGCGGCAAATGATCAAAACAGATTTTAAACATCATTATACAGAACACAACAGCCTCAAACTTCAGCACGGAAGTACATGCACCTTATAACAAACATGAAATAAGCCCAAATAGAAAAGAATGGTACATATGCACGATAACAAACTGCCAACGTGAACGATTAATGGCATATCATGTGCGTAATTATGTGTTGAATTCAAATGGTATGCATGGAATAAGTCTGTTTAACAAATAAAAGTATAGTCTATTTAAGTTTAACTTATTCCTTGTAGTAAACTTCTCACAATAAATGATTGGCATGACGCTATTTAAAAATCTAATTTGCTCTTTGTGGTAAATAAGTTCTCTCGGATCATGATTCTTTCAAATTGTGGAAATTACTAAATCTCAATTTTCAGTAAAACGGGAATATTGCAGGATTAAAAACCTGCAGAATTAAAAATGTTCATTTAGTTATTGGCAAGATTTAGGGCTATTTAGTTGAAATATTTATAAAGTAGGGTTTAGCTCTTAAATCCCCAAACATATAAAATGCCATTTTTAAATACCATAATTTAGCCAATCTAAATTAAAAAAAAAATCGGCCCTAAATCCAACTTTACTAACAACTATCATAAATTTAGCTTCTCCTCAAACTTTGCATTTTTGGATCTTTAAATCTCTAAGGGGTTGATTGGCAACCAACTGAATTAAGTCAAAGTAGGGTTAATTAAATCCTTAAATTTATATTTAGTAACTTTTGAGGATGTAAATCCTAAAAATTGATTGGCTCAAGATTTAGCAAATCCTGAGAACAAATTGGCTGAAAATTCTTGAGAATTTAAGGTTTGAAGCAGTTATTATGGTTTGTTGTAATAAAAAATATTGTATTAAATAATAACATCTCTGAAATAATCAAATTCTTCCAAACAAAATGATATTTCAAAATCAATGAATGCTTAATTTTGATTTAAGATTAAGAATTTCAGTATTATTTTAGTTGAAAAAACATGCAAATAAAACAATCTCAATAAAATCTTATCATTGTCAATCTTTTGAAGATTCATTGTGCACTTTGGGGTATCTTCATCATGCACTCAAGGCAACTGTTGATCCCTCAAAACCTGAAGCTATATATACAAACTGGCATTCGAATAAAATGACTGCCAAGAAATTTTAAGATGTAAACCCTTTTCACATTTCTATAACAATTTTGCAAGTTCTTGCCAACAATTATCAACACATGGGTGTCATCAATTGCCCCAATTGCATTCTTAAGAAAAGGTAGAAATCATGGTTATCCCTAATATGTGGATTTGTCGTTGCATTGTCTATCAATGTGCTTATGAATATTCCAATAAATATGTTATATCATTTAAAACATTTCAGAAATTATGTTATATCTTTTAAAATATTTCAGAAATTATGTTAAATCATTTAAAACATTTCAGAAATTATTGTCAGTTATGACAGAGCCTATCACCTACAGGAACATTTACGAGGTGACAAAGATGTGGAGTTGTGCAAAGAACTTGTTGCAAGGGAGTTGCGTAGATTTTGCAAGGAGATGCTAGAGACAAAGGGAACCGCAGATAACTCGTAGAGGAGTTGTGCAGATAGATTGCCGAGGGCATGCCGAACACAAAAGACAACCTACACAGAGGAGCATGTGGAAGAACTGTTGTCGAGTTTTTTTATTAAAAATGTTGACGCTAGAAGATGCCGGATGTGTCAGTGAGAGCAAGGAGCAGTGTAAATCACAAACTGGATTTGCTAAATCCGTCATCAGGCTATGTGTGCCCTCGCCTCAATTATCTCCTACATGATCGAGCAAAGCTTGAAGTTGATCTTTAGCTCCCTCTACTTTCATTAACTCACGTATATATTGTTTGGCATTCATTTTTTTATTTTTATAAGAAGCGTTGGGGCATACCCAATTTGTTTCCTCATAGTGATCATTGAACACAAGTTCTAAAACAAATTATTTGGTTCAAGAAAATTATTATAAGCCAATATCAGTGTTTGGGATTTATGCATGCTTTTAGTAAGATCTAATTAACTTATTCTTCATAGGTACTTAATAAATATGTGAGAACTAAACCCACTAAATGTTAATTTTGTCATTTTATTATTGTTTTTGCCACCATTTTTTGTGTGTTCACAGTCACCTAAAGGTTAACTTCAGATGTTTAAATCAATAACTTGGAAGTCATCATCTTCTAAAAGCTCTGTTACTTTGCGAAAAAATAGAGATTGTGATAGTCAACGAGGTAATAAAAATGTACAAAAACTCATGCCTCATCTAAACCTAAAACAAAAGTAAGGTGACTATCCCAATACGCAATTAGCACAAGGCTTTTGAGTTATTATCATTCATCAAATATGTAGGTAAATGATGTTCAATATGCATTTATCAATCAAAATGTATTGCATTTATTGGGTTTATCATCCCAATAATAAAAACTTTTTCAATATGTGTCGCACATGTCAAGGCATGTTAAGCGCACGCATAACACGAGCAAAGGATGATTTTATTGCTAAAAATTAAATAAACATACTGCAAGGTTCTCAATATAGCAAAATAAATACTCGACAAGCTACTTGTGGAGTACAATTTAAATGATAACATTTGCAATGGACACCTTACGTGGAGGGGCTGGCCAAACATTGCAGAGTACTCAATAGCCTGTTTAGTAGTTCTTACATAAGTTGATAGTTATGGCTTGTTTCAAGAACAAAAAAATGAATTCCAAAACTATTTATCAAATTGCATCTACAAGTGGATGAGGGTGGGATGACGAATTGCACCTCCCAATAGCGAGTGATAAAATTCAGGGCAACCTAATGAGGTTAACATTTAAACTTGATTTTAATATTGACAATTTACACGCACACATGCGCGCACACAAAAATAAATAAAAAATTGACAAAATTTTAGGCAATTATTAAAAAGCAAGAAAAATATTTAATTTTAGCAAACTTAGGCTCTAGTTATATATATAGGAATCATCATGACATCAAGCCTAAATTTTGCTTTAAATAGCAACACTCTTAAGAAAATATATTATTTCCTTGAGAATCAAAATTTGCATGGTACGCAAAATTTCAATCCATCAGTTCTAAGTTTTCAAGAAGATTTGTGGTGCAGATGTTGCTATAAGTGATTGCTTAATTGGGCCAGAGGTGTCATGATATCCAGACTTCCATTAGGAAGTTGATAGAGCCAGTGATAGCTAGATACTATAAAGTATAGTTTAATATGCAATTCACTTAGAAGGAACACACTCATGTTGATGAAAACAACATGACAATTCACTGCAAAGTAAAGAGAAATAATATTAATCAACCAAGTAGTCATCATAGTAGTGTATCCTCAAATGGGAGAAAGAAATAAAGAAGCATGTGAGCGCACACAATGATATAACTAAATTCTTTAAGTAGGTGACCAGTGGACAACAACTTTTAACCATGCAAGAATGTAATGCAAATCTAGGCACGATTACTGGCTTACACTATAGGCTACATTGCACCATTGGTTACACTTCATTCAAATATGCATTATCAGGCGTGTATGCTTCAGGGTATCCTTTACACAAATGGGTTGAATACAGGATCCTTTATAATCCACGCTTCTTGTTTGTTAAAGTTTGGCTTTGATAACACCTTTGTGTCACACTTTTTTCTACTTATTATGCTTTGATGTCATCCTTTAGTTGATCATGTGTATCATTTAATGCAGTTGTTTCAAGATACTAGATGGCAAATAAAAAATATTTTAATATATCATTTTTTACATTATGAAATTGAAATAAATAAGATTTTCTTGTAATTAGTCACTAAAAAAGACAAATACATTCATAGGCATTATCTTGAGAATATTTGTAACATTATTGAAGAAATTGAAAAATAGATCGTAGGTTGCATCATCTATAGAAAGATATAGTTCGTGCAACGGCAGAACATGAATTATGTGTCCCACAAATTATGTTTGATAAGATGTACATTGTCTTACAACACATTGTAGATATATTAGTTGGCCACTCAGCCAGAATATACAACTAAGACTTACATCATACGCATTTATAAAATTATGCGACTTTCTTGGTAGTCGTGGCTTACTAGCACACGGTGCATGGATACGAGTGAGTAATTAGTTATTTTTCTAACGGATTGTGCATGCTTATGTGCACAGTACTATCAGTGAGTTGTTTTAGCATATGTTAGAAATAAGTTGGTCGCAATGACGTGAATTTTTAGACAATCATTTTTCAAATGAAAGAATTCATAAGCATGCCGACAACCAATTTGAAGATGCATCCACATGTTAAAAATGAACAATTTATACCCTTTTATAAAGATGCATCAGGGAAAATAGATGCCACCCATGTACCGGCAATTGTTTGAGAGAGCTAGCGAAATCATTAAGGATATGAGAAATGAGTTATATCACTTAAAAAAGTCTTTGACGTTGTTTCATTCAATTGCTAGTTTGTACATATCCTTTTAGGTTGGAAGGAATTTTCAATTGACAACAGGTTTTCCACTGGGTCTTTGAAGAGGGTCAACTACAAGTACCAATTGGCACACATTTTTCTGGTGAACTCTAATTATGTTACTATGTAGAAGTTAATCGCTTTATTTAGGGGTCTAGAAACCAATTGAGTGACTTTCATGGTGTCACCTCCCAAAGATATAATTCATTGAAAGAAATGTTCAATCATTATTATGTATAGCGACAAAATATTATTAAAAGAACATTTAGTAATTGTAAGGGAAGATTTCAAATCTTAGCAAAATTGTGTAAATATCCATTCAACATTTAGGATAATATTATCATTGTTTGTGCATAATTTCATTGGATGATATTTACTTCAATTTGTTGCACATATAAATGGAACATAATCACGATCCTAGTGAAATTACAAATGACGATATTGAACTGGACAAAAAAGCATTAACAAAAGAGAGGGTGTGAGGTGCTACTCTATAGAAGTCTATTGCATCCTCCACTTGAAATTCGTAAGTGATTTTTCAACTTAGTATAAATTTATATCATCATGATTTATTATTACTAGTATTATTATTATTGTTATTATTATTGTCGTTGTTATTATTAAGGATTATAGAATATATAATATTCATTAAACTTAAACATGGAGTGAATGGGTTGCAAACTGGATGCACAATGAAAAAAAGATCTTAGGCAGATCAACAATGATGAGATTTTATCTAAGATTGTTTATTAGCATGCTTTTTTAATTAAGCAATAATGAAATTTTTATCTCAAATTAAAGTTATGCATCCACTGATTTTGAAATATCATTTTATTTTAAAAACTTAGAATAGCTCTCATAGTTTTATTATTTAATATGGGGTTTTTTCAAATATAACAAACTATGATAACTACAAAAATCTTAAGAAAATTTAGCTAAACTACTCTCAGAATTTGGCAGGACTTATTAAATCTAAGACTAAACAATTTTCATAAATTAACATCCTCAACATTTACTAAATTAGGATTTAGTAAATTTTATTTGACTTAAATCCAATTGGTTGCCAAATAACCTCATAGTAAATCAAGGATTTATGCAGCTTAATGGATTTAAGCAATTTACTGGGAGTGATTATAACTACTATTATTAATATGAATTTAGAGGATGCAGGCTTAAAATCCAACATTGCCAAACAAGTCCTAAAAAACAATGAAACAAACTAACAAAATTTAATCAAAGTTATCATCTTTGTCACGAAACAATTTTCAGTATTAAACAAAGTTCAGACCCACTTAAGAATTGTCTTATACTGCCGCCAAAGACACGCCAAACCCAAATTAATAAATTGAAAATAATCCAATCATCCCCATTCTTTTCATACGATTCCATAAGTGAAACCATGATAGAACGATATAATTAAAACCACAGCGACAAAGCAAATTAATCTTACATGCCAGATCCACAGCGGCTACGTAGACGGGACGCGCTGCCCCTGATTCCTCCGCTGTGGCAAATTACTCTCATGAATCGGAGAATAGAAATTAAAACAAGCGATAAAAATCAATCACCATAAATCCGATTCACAACAAACCAGGGAGTTCGAGATCGATAAAGGAAGAGCTCATCTCCGCGCAGAGCTGGGAATCGGAATAACGTTGGATGGCAATGGAGGAGAGGCCGTTGAGGGATCCACAGAGAGCACAGGTCCATGCCCACTGCTCGAGCTCGCAATAGGAGTTGAAATAAGCCCAGCAGTTCTCGCAACGGGGAAGGAGATGGCCGTCAGATCCGTAAGCCGGCGATACGCCATGCTCGTCGGCTGAAGAGAAAGGGGCCACAGAGATGCCCCAAGGTATCCCGCAGGATTCCTGTGCCTCAGTATTGGCTGGAAAGCGCGAGAGCGATGCTCGGACAGCCATAATCGCCGGAGTGGCAACGAGTAGGGACTTTCTTTAGGGCTACTCGGCTAATCGCTCGGATCCTCCATAATTACTGAGAAATGCAGCATACACCCAAAAAAATTAAAAAAATTGATTAACATTTATAAATTTATTAAAAATAAATGAGATTTAATCATACTAACATTTAATATTGAATTATCAAATTATCTTTTTTTTTTATACATAGGATTCTTAAAGATTTGGCTAATAATATTTATTCTTAATAATAATAATAATAATAATAATAATAATAATAATAACAATAATATTATTATTATTATACAATTTTTTATATTATGAGCATAACTACAGCACCCCAATTTTTTATCATCACAACTTTTAAATATAGTCCATATTATTATTTAAAATATATTAAAAAATTTCTTGAGATATCATAGTATTTTTATATTATCTTTTAACTTTTTTTTTCCTTTTCTTTTCCATTAAAAAATCCAAATAATTTTAAATTTCAAATTAAATAGGTTTGAATTTTTATTTAAATTATAACATAAATAGGTAAAATATGTTAATATTTATTGAGTTTAATCATAAATATATATCAAAATAAATATGCAAGTTGCAATTTTGAATAATTATACTTCATTTATACTTTTTATCAATATGATAATATGATGTAAGTAATTAATATAATAATTAATATAATGAAAATTTTAATAATCATAGTTTAATCATCAAATAAACATTTAAATTATTTTTTAGTATTATAATTTGTTGTATTATAGTTAAGTTGATATGCAAACTAAATCTTATTATAATATAATTAACTTACTAAATTTATCTAGCTTAGCTTAGGTTCACTTAAGAATTTAAAAGCCAAGCTAAGCTACACAAAAATATCATATTTATTTATTGTAAAATAATAACTAATATAAGAAATATATTGAAATAATTATTATAATTAGTTGTTTTAATAAAATATTAATCATTTTATTGGTATGATGATTATGTCTAAAGGCTTTAAGCTTTGCAACTATAATTATTCTATTAAGATAATATTTAAAGTAGTAACAAATTCTTATGCAAAAGTAATAATTATATGCATGTTTATTAAATTCAATATGGCAATAAATGATATTTATTTTTATATATTTATTGTAGAAAATTAGTATATTTTAACCTTATAAATTGGGGTTATTATTTAAGTTTAATATTATTATTATTATTATTATGATTATTATTCATGTGATATTAGTATTAAAAAAGTAATAATAATAATAATAATAATAAATGTGTAGCTCCAAATATAAGTAAATTTAAGGCATAACATCTTATTTTAGCATACTATGCATAATTATATTATATAAATAATTGTTCAAAATGATTTAAGACTTTAATAACATAAATTTGTAAAGTTATTTTTATAATTAAGACTTTAATCATTTTTTCTTATACATAAAATCTCATTGTGATTAATTGTTCAAAAAGATTTAAGATAATTATCTAACTTAATATATAAATATGAAGAAGCTTTATTTATAAATGTAAACTTAGTATTAGATATTTAATTTTGAATATGCAAAATCTGTACTTTTGGGTGTCAATTTAGGCATCGCGCTGTAGCTTTGAAAATGTGAGCATTAAAAAAATATTTCAATCTTCTAATAAATTTATAAACATTTTCTTAGATTATAATTAATTTTTATTGAATTTTTAATTATAATTTTAACAAGAGAAAATGCTTTTAGACATGCTCATGTGTCACCCAAGAAAATTCATCAAATAAAGTGTGAGTAGCTTTAACAACCTAAGGTTGTTACATAGCTTAATTTAAGCTCAATCATATCTTAATTATCATTATGTTATTTTCATATATCTATTAGAATCAATCACTAAAGATTTGGCACTATTCGGAGCTAAATCAAATATTTTGAATTATTTTAATATTTAATTAATTAGAAAATTGAGATATTTATTTTGACCTTGAAATCAAAATTTGACTTCGCCGTTGCGATCGTCACCTCCAAATTAGCTAGTGGTGAAGTTTTAGATGCGTTTGGAAGCCGTCGGACTTTTCGCGAATATTTTAATATAATTAATTACCTCAAAAATAGAATAATTAAATAATCATCGGAATCGAAATCTGACTTCGTCATTGAATTCCTCACCCCCAAATTAATTAGGGGAGAAATTTTAGGATTTTCGGAGCGCGTTTCTTAAATCTAAATCTGTAAATAATAAAAGAAATAAATATTTATTTATTTCTAATTTTCTATTTCCTATTTCTCTCTTTTTCTCTCCTAGCTAGCTATTTCATTCGGCCAGCCCTTACCTCTATTTTCGGCTGACCCCTTGCTCTCCATCTCTTATCCCCCTCATTAATTGCAAGCTTTGATGGTTATGGTCATCCATCTTCCCTTAGCTCATGATGGCCTCCCCCTTTTTTCTCCCCCTTTAAAAAGGAGCTCAATCCCTCCTTCATTTGCTTGCTGCCAAGCTGAGAGCTCTCCTTCCTTCCTCCATTGTTGAGCTTGGTGCTGAAGAAGAAGAAGAAGAAGAAGTTCCTCATCCAAGCTTTTCAAGTCTTTTTCCTCCTCTTTTTAAAAGGTTAAGGTACCAATTTGCTCCTCTTCTTTGCCTATTTCATGTGGTTATTATAGCTAATTGTAGCTTTAAAAATCCATAATCATGTATGGGAGCCATTAAGGTTCATCACATTTTCTAGAAGAAAAACTGCTCTATTTTTCATCCATTCTGCATACGCCGACCTTTATCACCATTGTTCGTATAGCTAAAATGATTCGTTCGTGATGATTTTAATATCAATGGAAAGGTATCAAAAATACCTTTCCATTGATATAAGGCACCGCTCATGGAATGCTTTGGATTGAGAGTATTTGAGCTCGAAAATAGGCACTTTCTGGGTTTCGCACTGGTGAAATCATCATCTAACGTTGCAGCGCACTGCAGCGCCCGAGTTGCAGAAACTAATCTGCCACAGTGTGTCGTAATGGGCCGTCGCACACGGTCGCGCACCGTCACGAACCGCAACGTCTTAAAAATCTTGCGATGTATAAAAATATAATCTGATAAAAATAATGTAAATCCGTCGTAGCGCGCTATTGTGCGCCGTAGCGACCGCCTTTTAAAAATCTGCGACAGAACCGCCGTAGCATGCCGGAGCGCCAAAAAGCTTTGCGGCGCGCTCTAGCCCACCCCAGTGCGTCGAAGCGCCCAGAAATTTCTGAATGTGCCCATAAATGGCTGAAATAGCCGAAACTTCACCGTTTTTGCATTTTATGGTCTCTAGGACCCTAGTGAGGCCAAATTCTATGTTAAAATTAAATTTGAAACTTTATCATTTTTAATAAGTACTCAAAACCTACTATGTATCTTAATTGTCTTGTGCCAAATGTCAAAGAGTATGATCATTGATTGCTTTTATTAACCAAAGTACATCTCAACAGCTAAATGGCATGAAACTTAAGTCATTTAGATTTGTAATCAAGTGTTAATTCTTTTGGTTTGATTTAGAATTTAGTTAACCTTAATTACCTTCTATTTTATGTAAACTTTACATTTATATACTTTTATGATTTTATGATGTCTGTTAGAGAATTTTAATATTTATTTGGACACCTAAATGTGCTTAAATTGATATTAAACTATAATTGAACATAATAATTTTAATAAGTTGATTAAGTAAATGATACTTAATCAAAATTAAAAATTTGACATCAATAATATACTAATAATGTATTGATTTGTCATTGATCTTTAAATTAACCATTGGTCTTAATTTTGGTAAGGCTAGGGGTTAAACCCTAACTTGTCTTGATTAAGATCTAAATCTTAATCACCTTAATCAATCAACTTGATTGTAAGATAATTCGATTGATATTATTCCAATAATGCATATGATTTAATATTTATCATAAATCATTGAATTTGAAGTGCTATGGTTAATATTGAATCTGTGTGATTGAATCATCTGAACCTAAACTTTAGATATTTGATTTTCTCTTATATAAGACTATTAGCATAAGATGGATAATAAAATTGGAATGATTTATGAAATGATTTAACTCTAATAAGATCTTTGATTTCATCTCATGATTGTATAATAGAAAAGGATCAGATGATAATCTTAATCATCTGATCTGATCACTTTAATCCAAGTATATTGAGTAAACCTTGAATGTTAACTTAATAAATAGAAAAGTAAGATCTCAAAGATCTTGCTATAGGATCATTCTTGAAATGCTTAAAAGCCTTAAATTATTGATACATTGAGGTAGGAATAATTTTTGTAACTTATTAAGGTATGAACTTAGCTAATCCTTCATAACCTTAGAAGTTGAATTTAATACCTTGTGGTAGGAATCACCTAAAGCAGATAGAATGAAACTTCTCTCTTGCGGTAGAAATCAATATTGAGTGATCCTTTGATCACATCCTTGGAGCCGTGCATTTAAAGTAAGGATTAATATCTTTGATAAATTCTTGTTGATTAAATAGAATCTTCTGAACCCAAATTATTAGTTAGGTATAATAGAGTATACCCATAGTATTAGATTATTTCAGTAGTATTCAGGATTGGTTGATTCACTACAATATGGACTTATGACTAGGTGCTATCCCGATGAATTAAATGAATACAGTTCCATTAGAGTAAATCTTTCAAGACTAAGAGTATTATAAATAAGGACTCACTCCTTAGTTTGATCAAAATATAAATTGTCATCGGGTGATGCCTCATAGCGAAGATCGCTTCAATAGGTGTAGCTTAAACAAATTAAGTAATCTGAGTCATCTTATTTAGAACACTAAGTGTGATTATGAGTTAGACATCTTTATGACTTAGCTTGAGATACAAATCGCCATTAGGTGATGCCTCCTATAGAAGATCGCTTCGTTATGGTGGCTTTAATCAAACTAAGTGTTAAGAACCATTTTTCTTACAAATGTGTTAAATATGTGTATATAATCATCAAATCTAATAATTTTTAAGTAAACTCTCAACTTTAACCAATTATCGAACTAGAATTTAGGAGTCAGAATTCTTTTAGCAGGATTCTACACAATGGAGACCTTGAATTCATTATCAAATTTCAAAGCATTTCTTGAATTTTTGGATTTATCTTAGGTAGCTTAGAAGCATGAGCATGAGCATAGGCATGATATTAGAGTATCAGTGATGATTTATGGTTACAAAAGGTTACATACATTGACTGAGGAATTTAGGGATGCATCAACATCGCAGTTCTCAATTGGATGTATGTATACATTAAACCGTACGACTCATGGCAGTTCTGTGATATTTCGGTTGCATATCAGTACATACAGTGTTATGGCATATTCAAATGCACAGCTTCAGTGGCATACAACATAGTCTTACATGTTATTACTCAGTTCAGATCCTTTACTATTTTTTGTTTACTTTTAATATTCAGTTACAGTTCAGTTTTATTTTACTTTACTTTATCTCAGTTTTGTACAGTTTTGTACAGTTTTATACATTCAATTATATTTACAATTTTTTTGTAGTTTTATTAGAATATGTAATTGTTAAATTATTAATTAGAATTATTTAGATTAGCTTCGATGCGTTAGACTTATTATCTACCACGTAGTATTTTTGGGATCCGATAATTTGCTAGATCTTGAGCAGTATATTGAGATAGATCAGGATGATACCCAGGAGATCTAGGAGGAGCCCGTGGAGCATTAGTGGACTCTTCCCTAGCATTATTATTCTGCTTAGTTTATTTCAGTTTAGTTCTTAGCTTTATTTCTGTGTTTCAGTAAAATATTTGTAATAATTCTGGATATATATTTTTTTCTTTTCTAAAACGAATATTTTCATGCAATTTCTGTGTTGAATGTTCCTGGATGTTTGCTTTAGTTTTCGCATTCTGTTTATATATTATTTATACTTAATATTGTGATGTGATAAGTATACTAGAAATGCTGATATCTTATGCATATATTGGATTTTTCATGTGTTTTATATCTAATGTATATATTGGTATAATACTTAGGATAAGAATACTACTTTTATGTTAAGTATTAGTTCACAACCCTCCTTGAGGTTGAGTGAGCAACCATTCAGATGAGTTTGGTTTTCAGCTATTCGGGGGGACGAGATATTCCTTACTAAGTGGCACGCCACTCCGCCGCCGAATTATGATTTTACCTCTTTGAGCGCGCAGCGACGGGCGGGGCACTACAGTAGCATTGAGTGCCACGTTAGCAAGGGATAAGTATTTAATAAAATAAATATTACTCACACTTCGTTGAACTTGTCTTTTTGAGTGCAACGTCAACGAGTGTGGCAGCATTACTCTTTTGACTAGTGAATCTTATTTATTATGAGTTAATTATTAATTTTAAGTATTTTAATAACTTTAGGTCATTGAAGATGATATATTTAAGAGTATTTTTTTGAAAAATCAAACATACTCTTAGATAATTGATTATTTTTTAATGAATTTATAAATATGAATTTAATTAGTGAATTAAATTGTATTTTTTGAGAAAAAAAATGAAAAATTCTTTTATATATTCAATGGCTAATCGGAGGAGCCACGACCGCACAATGGAAGACAGCTAGAAAATCGAGGCATTTCTCGTCGGCATTCCTTCAGAGCCTCACGCATTATCTTCTTACGTTTTTTTTACTAATTAAAATTTAGATTAAAAAATTATTATACTTATATTATTATATAGATTATTATTTTTTTTAACGTATGAGCCTAAAAATAAAAAAGCATTTATATTTTATTATATATATATATATATATATATATATATATATGTATATATATAATTATTAATTGTAACAAAATCCTTTTATTAATAATACCAATTTTTTTAATATATATATATAAATACAATTTCAATTTTATAAATAAATATGATACCATATATTTAAGAAATAAAAAAATATATATTAATATTCATTTAAATATAAAGATAGCAATAAACGTCTCAAAAATAATATCTTTTTGATTTTACTTTATTTATTTAAATATATTGATAACATTAAATAATATATATATATTAGAAATGGTGTTGTTGTGAAGTTATTGAGGCTCAGGAATTGATATCCCAAGTTATGGGTTCAAATCTCACCGGTCACACATAAAAAAAAAAAAAAAAATATATATATATATATATATATATATATATTAAAAATATTATTTAAACTTATTAAAGTATTATTCAAATAAAATTTATCTAATAAAATTTAAATATTATTTTATTAATATTTATATATTTATATTAAAATAATACAATATTATTTTAAAATTTATATTGAAATGATGTACAGATGTTTTTTTTGATGCCACAAAAATAATTAATAAATATGAAGATATAATATAGATAAGAATTTAATTGACGTGGTATCTATTAAAACTAATCAAAAAAATTTGAGCATATTTTAATAAAAATTTTAACAATAATATTTATATTATTTTAATATAAATAAATAAATATCAATTAAATAATATTTAAATTTAATTTGATGAAATTTTTTGTACCCATCAAAATAATATTTCTCTATAATATATACCTTATTTTTTTTTGGCACTCAAATATTATTATAATATAGAATTGCCCATATTTTTTCTCCCATATATTTTTAATTTGAGAATATTAAAATAATTTTAGATATTATAATATTTTTCATACAAAATATAATATATATATATATATATATACTTAAAGAAAAATAATATTTGGCTAGAATTTTGTTTTAATAATAGGCATGTTTGATGAATCCAACAAACAAAATTAAATTAATGAGAATATTTTATTAAAATAATATAAATTATGGATTTTTTTTTGTATTATTAAACTGAGAACTTATTTATATATTAAAATCGAAAAAGAAATGTATACATATAAATAATAAAAATAGAGTGGCATAATAGCTTAGGTTTGCAGCAAAGCGCGCTCCCTATCCAACGGCTCCAACGCGCCCACGGGTCCATCCTCGGAAGCGTGCCTCTTCATCCCTTGCAGCTGCGGCGCGGTCACGCCACCGTCGGAGCAATTCACCGGCGAGTTATCGGATCCGCTCTGGGAATCCGACGCGGCCAGATCCGGCCAGCACAGAACCCACTGCTTCATCAAGTAAACAAAATTAACGCCGGAGATGGCGAAACTGAGCGGGAAAATCTGATAGGGCGGCGGCGGCGACGGCGGCAGGCGAAGAGCATTGGATTGAATGCCGGTGAAGATGGCGGCGCCGTTGTGGTTGAACCTCTGTGATGATTTGGGATTGGCGTTTCCGATGGTAGATTGGCCGCGGCGGAGAGGTCTGTTGTAGCCCAACCAGCGGATCTCGGGGCGGATCGGGAGCTGGATTGGTTCTGGGCGGAGATCGAGATCTCCAGGGGCGCTGATTTCGCCCGAGATGACGTAGGGTATATGCTCGATGGGAAGCATGGAGAGAGTAGAAGAATATCAAGAAGAAGATGAGTGACTGAGACGCTGAGGAGCCCAACGCTTTATATAATTCTATTATGCTGCTGCGTATACGATAATGTAAGTTCATTATATATATAAATGATATTTAGCTTTGAAGTGCTATACATAAATATGATAGATATATTTTAATACAAATTTTAAAATAAAATTTATATTATTTTAATATAAATAAAATAAAATATTAATAAAATAATGTTATAAATCAATTTTTATATGTTTTTGTTAAGTTAAGTCGGTGACTAGCGTAGCATCAAAAAAATTATTTAATAAAATTTGAATATTATTTTAATATAAAATTTAAAAATAATATTATATTATTTTAATATAAATAAATAAATAATAATAAAATAATATTTAAATTTTATTAAATAAATTTTTTAAATGCCACACTAATGTGCATTCTACTTTGCTAAAATAATTGCCCTGACTTAATCATTAAATTAAAATAATATATTAAATTGAATTACTTATAAATATATATATATATATATTAAATATTATTAGAATTTTAATTAGCTCTAAGCAAAATTTGATATTTAACCTCTTAAAAAAAAATAATATATATATATATATATATATATATAATTGAAATAAAATATAAATTTACTTGTAAGACTTATTAAAATTATATATTTAAAAAAAAAATTTAATTATCAAAATTTATTAAAAATTATTTGAAAGTCAAATAATTTATTTTAATATATATGGAGAGAGAGTGATACCTAAGTCTTAAAGTCAAGCACAAAATCACTTGAAATCACATTTCTTTAAAAGAAATTTATAAAAGTTTTGTGTGAAAATATGTATATAAAAGCAAGAGACTCGCTGCGCAACACACTAAAAAAAAATAAAACAAAGAATATAATATCATGAAGGACTCAAAATTTGAGAATGTAATTATTCAAAATAAAATTGTACTTACAATAAAAAAATGCACAAAAAAGTTAAGAAATTAATTGAAACTTAAGACTACATTTCTTCTCAAAATTTGGGAACAGAAAAGAAGAGTCTAAATTGCTGTCATAGATAATAACACTTCATGAATTAAATAAAGTTAACATTATAATCAAATTAAAATTATGTAAAAGAACATTAAATCACATATATTCTTATTAAGCATAAAGCAATATATTTCTTATGTTGTTACAGATGAACTATAAAAATTATTTCAAACAGAAGTATTCTTTTTCTTAACTTCTAAATTAAGAAAATCATTTTTTTTCTTCCAGCCAAAATAAGCACAAAATAATAGTTATTAATTAACTAATATTTTCAACAAATCAATCAAAATAAAAAAACTCATGCACAAAAAAGAGTAGGGATCACCGAGTCCAAGTCTCTGCCTTAAATATCAAGACAAATTTATAACATTGAAACTAAAAAAAACAGTCTATGTTCAGCACTTAAATTTTAATTTATGTATCTAACAAACAATTTAAATTATATAATATGCATATCTAACACTCAAAATTGTTGTACGCCGGAAGATTCATATTTAAAAAATAATATAAGCATCAAATCCACATAATATGTGTGGGGCCACAATATGCTGAAAAAAAATAAAATAGTAAATTACTAATTAAATTGTAAAAAAGAGATTGAAATTTAAGAAATAATAAAAGCAATAATTGCATAGAAAATAAATATTCATGAAATAAAAATTTAGAATAATCAAAAAAATTCTAAAATATAGAATAATCAATAATTTTTTTGTTTGCATCTATGAATTTAAATAAAAAAATAGGAATTTTTGAAATGAATGAAATTGATCAAATGATAAAAATAATAAGTATGATACTAAATTAGAAAATGAAAATAATTATGAACTTTCCTAAAAAAATATGAGTACAAAGGCTGTCTAATTACATCCAAACATCCTCAGAACATTTGTAGCACAACATTTCATTTAGCACGACAATTTTCAGTTGTCAAAAAGATGATTGATATACTTCTAATTGATATGTGACGGCATCTTCAAGTTCTAGAATTGAGAGACAACATAGCAGCATTTAATCATACTAATCAAGATACATATAATCAAACTAAAACTCAAGTATTGCAAAAGCTCAATGAAATTCCGAACAAAAGGTACCTAAAGAATGAAGCGAAATAGTGCCGATAAATAGAGTCTCCGCAGCTATGCAGAAAAACTAGCCAAGCTATGAAGTAGAGAAGAAAGATATGGGAGGCCTCTCCAAAGGAGAAGAGAGTGAGGGATCCTTCCATTTGTCTTCCCCCCGAGATCTCTGCAATGCGTGCAATAAGACGCCAAAAATGCTCAAGGCTCAAAGAGAATGACTTTTTTTTTTTTAATTTTTTTTTGAGAAAATTCAATTAAAGAATAAGGGAAGTTTTAAGAGGATAAGGGATTGTTCATATGAATCTATATAGATTGATAGATAGATATGGTTATAGATGATTATGTTTTTTAAAATTACCCTACTCAAACTAATTTACTAAAATTAAGAAAAAAATAAAATAGAATATGTGCAGTAGTGAAAGAAGCATTTGATAGCCTAAAATCTTTACAATAAGATCTAATTTCCTAAGCAATATAGCAGAATAAAATGTCAATTGTTTTTGTTTTTAAATTTATATTTATATTAAATAGCTTGTGAGCAAAGAAGCTCCTCTCTCCATCTTATGCTAAAGCAAAAGCAAACAAAGTACACAACACAGTTTGCTTAAACTAATCACATTATTGTCTCATTAGAGAAACAATAATATTCATTCTCTAGCATAAATAAAGCAAAAAAGAAAATTTTTGCCGCAGAGGCGAAGATCCTGAGAGAGGCCTTGCAACGTAGAAGTAGCTGCTCTTTCCCGTGGAGAGGAAGACGCCTTCAAGAGCAGAAGAGATGTTGTATCGTCGCGAAGAGAAGGCAGCTCAAAAAGAAAAAGAAGGGTTTGGTTCACGTGCGAGGTGATAAATACCATTCTTTAGAAAGGTCTCTTGAACTATTTTTTTTTCCCATCTTTCCTTAGGTAATCTCACGTGTGCACTATGTACATTTTCTCACCTCTATATATATATATATATATGTTATTTATTCTTATTGATGTATCACCCAAAAAATTTATTGAATGATATTTGAACATCATTTCATTATTACTTATTTATTTACATTAAAATAATATAAATTTTATTTTTAAAACTTATATTAAAATAATATTTAAAATTTCATTGAATAAATTTTATTGAATGCCACATCAACAGATTTAAATAGCATTCTCTGTACAATATGATGAGTATATGTGCAATTAAACAATTAACAAAATAATTTTTTTGCATAAATTTGTGCAACAAAAAAATTATAATTTTTTTTTTACTATTATTTTAGAAGTTCAACTTTTAATTCAAAAAATTGTAAGTTATTAGAGAGATTTTGAATATAACTATATGAAAATTATTATAATATCTAAAATATGTTCCCAAATTCAACTCAAAATTACAACTCAAAATTACAAAAAATAATAAAAAGAGAATAATAAATAGTCTTTCAGAGCTTTCAGAGCTTTAGAAAGACTTCAATTCGACGACATATATTGATTTTGTAAGAAGTGCTTAAAGAGAAGCAGAGCTTGTCGGGGTCGATGGAGAGGGACCTCAAGGCCAGCTCCATGGATGGTGACAAAGGTTAGTCCTTTGTAACCCTGGCTCCATCCACCAACCTAAAAATAAAATAAGATTTAAAAAAAAAACATTTTTACTCAAATTGAATAATTTGAAGACAATTTTGGACTCACCGTTCCATTATCATACCAAGGATACCACTTAACAAGAGTTGTTAAATTCAAAGCAATGAGAGAGTATCTGGTTGCTGTTAATGGAACTACTGCATCAGTATCACCACTGCATAGTTTTTAATGGCTGAATGAGATTAGAAAGAGAGTACATAGTCTAAATATAAGCTCAATATTTAAGGTTAGAACGATCAAAATCACCTTTACTTTTAATACATACCACATAAACCTTTCTTATTAACAGTAAACTACTTTTTGAGAGCAAATGAAAGAGTGCTCAATTTAAAATTTTATCACCATTTGAAACTTCACTGTGATTAAAATCTACACCAAAGCCCTTTTTCCCAAACCCTCCCAAGATTATCAATATCTTTAAGACTGATAATATATCTGACAACGATTAATCCAATTGACTATGAAAATCCTTATTATAAGAGTGAATGCATAAATAGTAATGTCTGAAGAAAGAAATATACCTGAAAACCCATATCTTCAGGCCACCTTCTATAAGTTCTTTATATATAGAAAGCACTGATTTTGCAGAATCAGTCCAATTATTACCTCCAATAGTTTCACTGCAAATAACATCCAACAGTTGATATATAGAAGAATGAACATTAATTTCCTTGGATTGCGAAATTTCAGTACACAAATAAAAAAATTGCACTTGTATAGAAGCAATCAAAGAAGTCAAACCTGCATATTTTCCAATCATAATTCAAACCAGTGGCACTGGCATGCAAAGCCTTCTGCACTTTGGGGCGATTGTAATATAAGACGGCATAATTTTCAGTGCAGGGATCATATGCTCTATGCACGGAGCTCTGAGATTCAAAATTTGATAGTAAACAAACAATAATAAAGAAAATAAATCAAATTTTACAAAAATCAATGGAAAAATTATTTCCTTTCATTAAATACTGCATAAACGGGCTGTCAAAAAACCTCTTTGCTTAACTCAAAAATTAGTGCTAATTCGATCGCCTTTTGCAAGCTTATGTATTGCACGGTCAAGTCACAAACAAGATTTTTTTTGTTTGATCTTGTCTGGCTTGATTATATTCATGTATTAAAATAAGCACATGCTTGATCTAGTTTGTCTAAATGAGCTTATCATCTCACACCCTCTACAAAGGAAAATAGCTATTCTAAGAGGTGAAGACCTGCTTTTTTCATGTTACTCTTACCATCCATTCACAATGATAGGATGAATGTATCAATAATGAAAAAGTAACACTAAAATCTTAGATCTTATCCATCCATCCAAAAAAAAGAATGATGAGAGATATACATGGTGAGTGTTTTCTTTAATTATTAAATAGTATTCCTCTCTAACTATATATATATAACGATTTCACTCATTTCCCTGTACATCACCCCCTATTTAATGATATATTTGATCTTGTACTTGAGGTGGATCAGATCTAGTAGCTGCTGATTGAAGGCTTTTACTTTCTGTTGTTTCTTTCTTTTACTTTTGCATCCTATGAGGACGAGTGTCATTACGTCAAATATTGTATAACTTTAATTAACTATGGATGTTTTAATTTACTGCTCTGTGCTGTATTTTTTACTTTTTTTCTGGGTAGCTAGAATGACTTATATTTATTTTGTATTATGCATCTGATTTTTCTTCTTTAAAGATCCTTGGCTCCCCATAGTGCTTAATAGTGGGTTAAGACTCACTAACCTAGTATTAAGTACTACGATAACACCTAATATTGAATCGAGTTCTTGATCCAATATTAGGTTCATTCAAAAAGCATGCCAGAAGAGAAAAAACAGAACAAATGATGTCATTTTTTGTTTTCAATCGTGTTTTAATCTCCAATGTTCAAATCAAATGATGGACTACGGAGCATATGGAATAATATGTGCTTATTTCTTCTTATAAGATAATAGTTAACATCTCTCTCCCTCACCATATGTATATTAACAATGTTTAAAAGATTAATTCAATTTTTACAACTTGCTAACAATTTGATTTTGAAGAACTTAAAAAGCCAATTATAATAAAAATTGTCTTTTGTCTCTTTAAAATTGACAAATTAAATTGCAGAATTCCTCTTTGTGTGTGTTCATGCTCAGCTATGATATTTTAGAAGAATGACTAGTGGGCAACTTACAAAAAGGCCACTCGAATATTTCATGCTCCAAAGTGATTGCAAAGCAGACGAATTGCAAAATGTGGTATAAATACTGTAAGGATCAATGTTTCCCATCTCAGTGAAAGCCTCAACTTGCATATTATAACATTCCTTGGAAGGAAATGCAAAGAGTTGCCGGTCACAGGTAGCCTTCACCCCATGATAGGTAACATCAGATATCAGCCCATTAGTCCACCAATACTCAAAGGTTCCAGTCAAATCATTCTCATCATCAATCAAAGCATTACCCACCTACAATTTTACTTCATATTTGTTAGGAAAAAATGAATTAAACATAAGACATAGATTGAGACTAAATATATCAATGATCAAACTCAAATTCAGATTTTATGCCTCTTTTGTTTACAATTTCATGAAATGGGCTTAAAGGGTTCACATATCTTACCAATACTCTCTTATTAGAAAGTTCAACAATATATCAAGAAAATAAACTGTCCCTCAAACAAAGGCATTTAATACTACAAAAATTATAAAAGAAGAGCCCACTAAATCACATGGGGTGTTATACACGCACTCGAACATTGCGCAATTAGAAGAATGCACCATGATCTATAAGAGGCACTGCTATAAGTGAACCAAATGGGAGACATAAAGATAGGCTAGGCTACCACTAGTCAAGCAAAATTTTACCAAAAGATTAAGCTTATAAAAGAGAGCTAATAAATGTTATTTTTACACCATTCTTTTTTAATTATAATATGTAAAACCAAACTATTTCATATGCCTAAAAAAATCTCACTCATGAGATTTCATCGTATGAAATTTCAACATAATCATGAATTAAGCATAAGAAGTCGCCCACTCTTGAATCTTGCTCAACTATGAAAGAAGGCAGCAATACCTATATGAGTCACAAATTGTATGAATCACTTCTCAACCAAGCCATTGGCTCTAAATACAACTGTCATAAGTGAATCAAATGGTTGGCACTAACTTGAATTAATATACTAATGATCAAACCCAAATTTTCACCCAAAAAATGTAGGCATGTAGGTGTGGGCCAACCAATATCATTCACACCTTTATTCTTTTAAATTTCAAGATATGAAACTGGGTCAGAATAGACACAAACTGCACTGATCATTGAACAAAACAAACCATTGTTACTGAATTTTTATAGGTTACTTTTTGAGTTTAATAAGAGCACAAAGCAGGGTGAGTATAAGAAATAGCAGTACAGAAAATATTTGAGTTTAATAAGAGCACAAAGCAGGGTGAGTATAAGAAATAGCAGTACAGAAAATACCATAAATCCCTTCAAATTAATGGCAGGGTTTTGGATTCCCTTGTTCCTTCTGTATATAAGCCGACACAGTTGAGGAACATAATGTCCTGAGAAAGATAACAAATAAAAAACCAAAATAAAAGCAAAAACAGAAAAATAAAAGAGGAAAGGCTTTTTCAGTGCACCTGCGTAGCTCTCCCCAATTATATAAAAATCTCTAAATTTATACTGTGGGAATCTCTCGAGCCAATTGACAAGAAAAACATAGGAATCCATGGCTGTACACAACAACAAAACCGCAACTTTTGAGAATGATCATTTATTTATAAACAGAACTTTTCCTCTTTTATTTTACTCTGAAATCTACAAAAATACCTACCAGTCCTCTTGTCCCCATTAGTGAGGATATCAGAGGAGGTATTGGAGTAAGAGAAACCAACTCCCGCAGGGGATTCCAAGAACAATAAGTTAGCCTCTGCAATCACCGACAAAAAAAATCTCAAAGGCCAATTTTTGAATCAGAATTTGTTCAAAAACTCGCCTTGGTTCCAAGCGTAAGGATTGAGGTACAGAGTCTTTCCATCAGGGTGAATGTGTAAAGGGCCGATCTCCTCCAAAAGCGCCGAGGCCAATAGAAGAGCAGCCGGGCCCGCCGTTCAGCCAAAGGATTAGCTGTAGGGACGGCCCAGTTGCCTCCAAGAGCCAATAGAAGAGGGCTCGGCCCGCGGTTTTGTTCACTGTAACGTGACCCGAGTACTGATCGAACTGGACTGGAGGTTGGCCCAGGAGCCGGTCGATTTTGTCCCGTTTCTGCTGCACCGCCGGAGTAGCTTTACCATCTATTAATGGAGCCAATAAGAGCACCGAGAGCCACAGGGGTGAAGCCATTCCTCCAGCAGTGCAAACACCCTATTTGTTGAACTATTTTTCTTGAATATATACTATAAGATAATAATTAAATTAATTAATAATTTAATTTGTATTAGCTTTCATGGGATAAGTCTAAACTTTATTAATTTGATTTATTTTGGAAGAGAATGTTTCAATTCAGGCGCTAATTAAATATATATGTATTTTAAAGAATTTGTTACAGCTAAATTATCATCTACACAATAACATATAAAATAATTTATTAATCTTATGTATAAATATAATATTAAAATAATGCACTTTTTATTTATTTATTTATGATATATATAATAATGTAACTATAGTATTTTTAATGTTCTTTATAAGAAATTAAATAATAATTAATGAGATGTGTTATATGCATAAAATACAAATAAAAAAATTTAGGTATATATTAAAAAATAATTTAAATTATATATATAATCTATGAATAAATATATATCATACTAATTTTATTCTTATATATATCAAATTTTATTCGTATCTGCATTTTGTTCGATCGAAATAGTAAGACTCATAATTAATCTCATATTTATTCTAAAAAAAATACTATTTAGACTTATTAAGTAACACTCATAAAAATTTATCCAATAAAATTTAAATATATTTCAATATAAACTTTAAAAATAATAGCTGATTTTTATATTTTCTTTTAAATTATTTTTATGAAAACATTTTTCATATAATATGTTTTTCTTAATTTATATAAAATTTTTATACTTTATATGATAAATTTAACTGAAGAATTTTTAATTATGTTTTGTGGGCTGTTGGGTATAAAAAATTTTGAGAAATTTGAGTATAAATTAATCTGAACAGTGTAATCAAATTATTTTATTCTTATTTGTTACTTTTTCAAAAAAGTAACAAATTTAAGCATAATTTTATTAAGTAAATCTTAATTAATATTAGTTTAACACTTTTTCTAAGCACTTAAATAGCTTTTAGAGTAGAGCACTTATCCAAGCAATCAAATACTTTTCAAAAAATTACACTCATAATTTTGATAAATAAATCTTAATTAATATTAATTTAACACTAAAATGCCAAAAAGAGATTAAATTAATTTTTTATTCTAAGGAGCTATTTGTTCTAAATTGATTGAAGTATAAAAGCTTAAGAGAAACATATCATCGATTAAAATAGTATTTTCCCTACATATTTTAAGAGAAACATATCATCAATTAAAATAAATTAAATTATTCTCTTTAAGAACAAGAAATGATTTATATTACAAATACTGAAAAATTATTCAAAATTATTGTTTCACAACCCAACATTAATTATTGATTAATGATTTGAAGCATAATTAGTTTTAGATTTTGAAGTTGAGTAAAAAAAGTAATTGTAAATTTAACTCATTCTCAAACAAAATTGTGAAATTTAAAACAAAAAAAATTACACTTCCGCAATCATATTCACTATCAATCAAAAATTTTATTTCACATTGATTCAAGCAAAAAATAAATTGTACTAATCATATATTTACACAAAGAATTATCACATTATTCTTATTCTTATTTTAATGTGTATACGATGATATAAGAATAACAAAATTGTTTTAAAAAACTGAGCTTTAAAACTTTAATTACAATTTTATATGGAGTTAAATTGCTATTTGGCTAAAGATATTCAAGAAAAATCAAAAGGAAGAGCAATGAAATGATGTTATTGAAAGATACTAAAATAAAATTGATGAATATAAATAAAAGCTACTAAACTATAACATTTTCACTAGTGCTAGCAATAATCCTAATAACTACCATTAATAGTATACGTAGATGTCTACTAATTAAAGCTAAACTGAGTAGAATCAAAACAAAATGGAATGGAATTGAAGCAAAATAGAACGGAAGAAGAATTGAATGAAAATATGAATCGTTTATCATTTTATTCTAAGTATTATACATCACATTGAATCTATGTCAGTGCCAAAAGTACTATGTTGTAATGTTATTTATCAAAACTGAAGTTTATGGTCCTATGTTGTCACCTATTTTCCCCATAAGACTAAATAGTGTTCAAGATACATACTTTGCATTCAGAATAGGTTTTCATTATATTGTATTAATATCACCCCCAAATAATGTGTTCTTAAGCTACATTACTGAAAAAATTAGTACAGAATTTGAACTGAAACATAATTGAAATAAGGCCCAAATCATGCGCAATCTATGATTCTAATAACTGTCCAAGTCTTTGGACTTCACATATATATACTTCCTATGTTCGTGCATGCCAAACTTCCATGATTCCAAATTTAGTATATGAGAAACCTCCAAAGTTGTATATATGAAAATAACAGAATCACTTCACGATTTCATACATTCAAAACTATTAAGCATAAACCTAACTTGCACAAAGCACAGAATCTGTTCACACAACCATAGATCTATTAAAACTCAAATTAACAGAATAATAAGGCCAATGCAAGCATAACAAAATAAATGAAGACTTTCAAAAATCACAGGTTTGGGCTATAAACAATGTAAGATCACAATGAGCTTGGAATAAAAAAGTATTCAGACTCAGATTTACACCCTAACATGCAAGATCTATGAAAATATAAAGACTAAACAGCTTAATCAAGTAGCAAAGAATGTGTGCACCAACATTGGGTCCCAAGTTTGCCAAAATGGAAGAATCTGAAGAAGAGATCCAAGCTCCCCCGGAAAGGATTGCCTCTACACGAACTCCCATACAGCTCCACAAGCTCCCACATTGAAGAGTGAGAGAGAGAGAAATAGGAGAATTTGCAAGAGAAAGAGTAGAGAGGGAGAGCTCTTAGGGTTAAGGTTTGCGATGATGAGACTTGGGGCTGGTAGAAAAGCTCCCTCTCAGTCAGAGACTAGCAAAGTTGGTTCATGAAATGTAATAAAAAAATTTCCAAGCCTGTATAACACGTGAAAATATTTTCCCTGAATCATTCTCTAAAGGTTAAAGGCCTTTTATGTTAAAGTTTTAAGCAAATCAAGTGTTTTCCCATTAAACAGCGCGCAATTAGCACTACGTGTTCTAATTTGCATTAATTACTGAAGTTGTTAACGGCAATCATCAGTACTTAACACAGACTGATACAGATGGTGCATTAATTGTTCCGTTTGACACGTTTAATGTTAAGGAATTCAACAAAAGACAATTGATTAACAGCTAAATATCAGTAAAGATATTTAAATGTAAAATGTAAAGGAACTCCTAATCGAGATATACCAATTTGCATTCAAGTGTAGGTTCAAATTCAAAAACAATTTGCTAATAAAAGAAAAAAAAGGAAAGCAGAAACTGGGGTATTTGATAAACAAAACATCTAAGACCATAATACCAAGTAGCTGGGATTAGATTGAAAATTTTTGAATAGCGGCAAACCATTCATGCAGGGTCATTCATCGAGACCGTACTCCTCTCCAAAGTATTTGTCTACTAGTGTATTTGCCATAATTCTCATCTCATCGTTCTCATGGAATTGAAACCTTTCCATGGCATCAATCCCATCCTCCATTTCAACAAGCTTTGGGCCCTCTCCATTGGGCATTCCCCGCATGACCTGAAAGCAATTCCACCTCTTATTTCACAGCATGTGGAGTGTACTAACCCGATACTTGAACATATCAAAAACGAATTTGAATCTTGTTTAGTCAAGTTTCAATCTCTTGGCTACAATTCATTTTGATTTAGAATCAAAGATTGCTAGCAAAATGTCAGCTCAAATTTTGCATCTGTTAACATAACCAAAAAAACAAATTGGTTCAAGGTTAAATGGTTTGAGGTTCATACAAAAAAGAATGAACTCAATCTCACCCTCCTATAAATGTTTACTGGCATTTGTTGTCAACACATCATCAGATATTCAGACTACTATCGTTAAAAGAGGCTCAAAAATTGAATGAATTCAAGTGGAGCAAGCCTAATTTGAAATTAAACAAAGTTTGAGTTATAAATAAAGTTCACTTAATCATAGCTCATCTTAGGGGTGTAAACGATTTAAGCTCGAGTTACTCCCAGCTTGAGCTTGATTAGTGAATCAAATTCAAGCTTGAGCAAAATTTACAAGCATGAGTTGCCACACAAGCCAGTTTTTCATAATTCGAGGGATAAAATACTTCAGTTCAATAAATGACAGATCAAAATGATACAAATAATTGGATTTATGAGAAAAAATCATTAAATATCAGTCATAATGTAAGAGAATGACAAAATAATAACAAAATTTAATAATATATACAAAATCTAGCAAATATTGATACATTTTATGTATTTTAGATTGATAAAATAGAAATAAGTCAGCTTCTGAGCCAATGAGTCAAGCCAGGAATGGCTCAAGCATTTCCAAGTGCCGAGCTCAAATAGCTCGTCAATCAAGCCTTGAGATGCAGAATGAGAGATGAGCGACAACATATAGTAGAAGAAACGTTAAACACGACAGAAGGAAACAGTGCAGCAACAAATAAACGAGAAGCAGGAACAGCAGAGGCAAATATCCTCACCAGTTCCAGAAACTGAAGACCCAATCTAGCAGCTTCAACATCAGGAGATCTTACAAGGTTTATAAATCCTGGAAGACTTCCATGGTTGACAAGTGAGACTAAATGGCTGACAATAATGTCTGGCTGCCGAACACCATCTGCTGGGGCAACACAAAGGTTGCCAAGGACAAATGCCGCCTCTTTTCGGATGTCAAAAGGTGCAGTTAAAAGAAGATTTAGTATTAAGGAAGTGGCCTCGCTGAAAAACATCAACTCCTTATGCTGCAAGGACCCTGCTGATATGTTAGACAGCACCCATGCGGCCTCCTGCATCATCACCAAGTATATCATGAAGAAACAGAAGCCAATAGAAAATTAGCCAGCAAGGTATTTGGATGAATAAAGCACCTTTTTTAATGCATGATTATCACTCTTTAAGCATTTAATTAAAGCGGATATCGCACAATCTGAAAGTTACTAGAGATTAGTTTACATTCTAATGAGCAAAGCATTGTAACCAGGCAAGGCACATGATGAGCAGACCTGTAATGACCTGCCCAACGATGAGAATATCACTAGTCACATAACCTGAACCAGCAACAAGATTTCCCAGGCAGCGAAGCACCTGAAAAAAGAAGACAGCTTTTACCAAAAAGGCCTAAAATGATATGTTAATTGACTTCTATTTAACACTAAAAACCTGAATACAGTTGAAGAGATAGTTTACGGAAAATTACATCAGAAAAATATCAACATAGTGCATAACCTTTCCTATTATGTCATGTATTCTTCACTTAATTTTAAGAACTAAAAAATATTAATGCAGTGCCAGTTAATGCTTACGTAAGAGTTTACACCAAGAAAGTTCAAAAGAGAAAATTGCCAAATAGCCCCTCAACTACATAAGTTTGGCCAACTTAGTTACAACTAACGCCTATTTAATTTGTCCAATTAAATCCCCCAGTTATTCAATATGTTTAGTCCCTCCAAAAGTATTTAAGAAGCCATGTATTAAGAAAATAGAGACTAAATTGATATTAAAATGAATAGTTTATAGGCTTATTGAAGACATATATAGTTGGACTAAATTGAGCAACTTGAATAGTTGAGTAAATTGGCCAAACCAAAAAGGCCAAATGACTAATTTGACAAATTAACATCGAATATCATCCGAATAACTAAAATAGAATTAGTTGGTGATCTCATTTTTAACCAGGCCAACAAACTGATCAGCTCCCTATTAAGATGCCACACAACCCCCATTTTATATATAAATATATGATTGAGTGATTCCTATAGCTGGCAAGCTCTCCACCCCTTTTCGGTTGAACTCTCCAAATAAGCTTATTTTTTTCAACTGATGCTCTTGTTGACTACAGCTATGAAAGGGGCAACTAGAAAAGGATCTACAAATAGTTCATTTTTTATAATTTAAAAGGTCATATTATAAACTGAATTAAGATATGAACCAAATACGTATAGTTGAATAAAGCCATCCAAACTAAGCTACCATATATGTCCGTTTCTCAAGATGTGAGAAACGTTTAACCCACAAAAGTCGCAAATAAATTTGCAAATAATTGAGTAGTTGCTAAGCTTGAAATGTTCTCCAACTTAACGTACAAACTTCTCAAGTAGCGCTCTCCTTTTCATTTTAAGCGTAACAATCACGATTAATTTGTAAAATAAAAAAAAGAACGAGTAATCACATAAAAAGATTATATTCCAGTTAGACTAGTCCATTCGCTTCAATTTAAATAATAAACTGCATTTACAGTTCGCATGGGTAAGCATCATAAGCTTGCTTATTGAACAGAAACAATGATTGACATATTTAGCAATTAAAATACCCCATGCATTAATAAAAATACGAACAGGAATGAGCAGTTGCAAATTGTCTGATGCTGCTAGCCTTCCAATTAGAAGTGAAACCACTTCTGTTTTTGCTAGCACATGAAGAGCATCTTCAGAAAGTGCTGTCAGATAAACGACAACCCATGCTACTTCAGTTGATAATTCATCATCCCTATACATATTTAGAAAACTAATCATTTATCCATCAATTGAATGGCCTGATAATTGGGCCAAAGAAAAAAAACAAAAGTAAAAAGGCATAAATACTGTAATTCTTACTATGCACATGAATTCTTAGAATATTTATTAACGAGGACAAAAATACTAGTAATAGGCAAAATTCAACTATCATAAACTATTTGTTAATAAAAAACACAAGTAAAAAAGAGAAATGTGACAGATAAATATCCGTGCTGCACATGGAGATTTCAAAGAAAGCTTGGAAAGTTAAAGTTCGTTAAATACTTGCCAATTTATTGACACCATCAAAACATTACCTTTCCCATGCCAGCTTGGAGTATAGCGTTGTTTATAACTCTAATGCAAACCTCAAAATTCACAAAGGTTGGACATACAAAAGTTTGCACTTACTCTTCTTCTTTAATTTTTAGAACCATGTAGTGAAGAATGTAAACATTTGTGCTAATTCAAGCTCAGAACTATCAGTTCTTTCTTTTTTTATAACCAAAAGAGCACAAGCCGTTAAACTATTGATACAGTTTTTATTATCCTATCTTCAGGAATATACTGTGTCCCTTCAAATAGACTGCTATAGGGGACCCATATTTAAAAATAACAAAAGTTAAAAGCCTTTATGTGAATATTGTTGGTTCGATAACTGTTCTCTGCATTTCAAATATTCTATTGATAGAGGTGTCAATCGAGCCAAACATGAATAAGCCCTAGTTTCTTAACAAGCATAGAAATATAATGGTATAGCCACTCTCAACAAAGAGACAAGCTCAACTCTATAATAAATTTTTTTATGGCTACTCCTATACCCAAAAAAGGCTACAAATATTATCACCCTCCAACAAAAATAATATCTATTCGTACATTGGCTATTCGATTGTGCACACCGAAGAAAGAGATGGTTATCCGCACCTCCAAGTCCATTTTACTCGGAAAATATCATTCATTCAACATTACCCTCCAATTGACATACAAGGACTATATATAGAAGTTGGCCTAAAACCCTAAGTGATCAAAATATACAAAACAACCACCACCAATAATTAAAAAATGTTGAATACAAAACAACAAATAACAATTGGGTGACAACATGACCCGAAAAACTAATAATACAACTCGGTAACAAATAATAATACAATTCAATCTGATGTAGCACCAGCTCAACTCCATCTATGATCCGTACAAATATCCAAGCCATGGGCCTCCTCATGTGAGTTGTCTGTTCTACATCATATTCTCCCCAACCAAAAGAGCTTGATCCTTTGAGCTCCTCATATGATAGCCAAGTGCCTCTGATGGCAATATGTCTTTCCATTGCATCAGGAACCTGTGCTCAACATGCTCTCCTGCAATAATCTTAACAGACATAATAGCATCAATTACAAAATAGAAGAGCTGGAGAGTTCCTGAAAATGGTTTAACATTTTGCCCCTTAAGTCCTATAATTTTCTTGTAAAAGCTCATGAGAATATGCAATTAAATTTTGAATATTAAATACAGAACTTGTAAACATATCAAAAGGCAAATAAATCAAGTAAACATTAGACCCAATTTTCTTAAGGTTCACCTTGTAGGTCCTACTGCTCCAACATAAAGCTTTATAAGATTGAGCACACAACCACTTTCATTAAAATTCATGTTAGTCCTAATCATGTTAGCTATTGTAGCATAATCTTCTTTGTTTTCTTAATTTTATTTTTAATTTCTTAATGCAATTTACAAAATTATTAGCAAAAGTAAAGGCAGTATCAAAATGTGCATAACTAGGCAGACTAATTAGGTCATTTGGTTATTAAGGATTTTGTACACATAAATAATCTCAAATGGCGTCCTTGTAGTAGTATTTATGAATGCAAATTCTACTGTAGAAAGATGTAAATTCCAAGGGACTAAGCTCTCTCCAATAGGCTCTTTACTAGATACATTAAAAACCTATTTATTACTTCAATTGGACCATTCGTTTGCCGGTGTAATGACATTAAAAGGTTTAGTGTACTACCCATTAACCATCAAAGGCTCAAATTTTCCCATGAGAAACATTTTTGAATTAAGACTTCTACTTGCCTAAAGCTTAGTTTTCTCCCTAAGGTTAAGATGGTAGTGTGTCAAGTTAAGAGGTTGAAAACCCAATACTAAATTATTAACAAGTTTAATTTCTTGTAAGATTGGCAACTCATCAGGAAGATTTTATAGTGAGGTCTCAGAAAAATTTCTAAGGAGATCCACAACGGGTCAAGGAATGACAGATTTCTTATTATCGGGGGCAACTTCTTTGACGTGTAAGACTTGAACCCCCTTCAAAAATCTCAAACCCGTGACAAAAGGTGTGGTCTCCTACTAGATATATAGTAGGTGAATAAATAGGACTCTCATTCTCCTTAAGTAAGATAATTTATATGGAGCATCATAAGTCAAAGGTGAGATGATAATTGTAATAGATTGAAGTTTAACTGCCTTCTTTTGCTTTGATGTAATAGGTATCGCATTAGTACAATCCTTTTGTGAATAAGTGAGAGGCTGGCATGGATGAAAAAAATGATCCTCTGAAGTAGTACTATTTTGTGTGGAAGATACCTTAAGATCTTTTGAAATTTTAATTGTTTATGATAATAATATGAGCAATACTTATCACACATATTTACTTGCATATTCACCCATGTGATTTTCCTATGACCACTTCACATTTCTTTCAGAGGTAATTTTTCCAAAATATAATGGCATGGATAGCTGATTTCATGCAAGCTAAGGTGATTCACAATTATCAAAATAATGTCACTCAAAGAATTCTTCCAATTGGGTAATCCAGAATAAAAACTTTTTAAGTTTACGAGTTCCATCATATCTAAGAGTCTCTACTTTGATCTTTCCCAATGAGGTCATCCGATCATAACCTTGGTGGCCCCCTCTTCGAGTACAAATCATCAAATTCAGTCTCAAAGTCTTTCTCATGAATTCTACCTCGTAGAATTTAATTTATGCAGTAGTCATCTCTAGCTTGAGGTGAAAGGTCATGATGTGCCCTTGATCCAGTGTGGGGTGTGGATGATCAGGAGATGGCTGAGGATATTTTGTTTGCTTTGCAAGAGCTTTGCTTCAAAGACTTGCCTAAATTATGATTCTATCCTAGCATAGAAGTCTCTAAACCATCAAACCTTTAATAGGTATCGCATCAGTACAATCCTTTTGTGAACAAGTGAGAGGCTAGCATGGATGAAGAAAATGATCCTTTGAAGTAGTACTATTTTGTGTGGAAGATACCTTAAGATCTTTTGAAATTTTAACTGTTTATGATAATAATATGAGCAATATTTATCACACAAATTTTCTTGCATATTCACCCATGTGATTTTCCTACGACTACTTCACATTTCTTTCGGAGGTAATTTTTCCAAAACATAATGGCATGGATAGCTGATTTCATGCAAGCTAAGGTGATTCACAATTATCAAAATAATGCCACTCAAAGAATTTTTCCAATTGGGTAATCCAGAATAAAAACTTTTTAAGATCACGAGTTCCATCATATGTAAGAGTCTCTACTTTGATCTTTCCCAATGAGGTCATCCGATCATAACCTTGGTGGCCCCCTCTTCGAGTACAAATCATCAAATTCAGTCTCAAAGTCTTCCTCATGAATTCTACCTCCTAGAATTTAATTTATGCAGCAGTCATCTCTAGCTTGAGGTGAAAGGTCATGATGTGCCCTTGATCCAATGTGGGGTGTAGATGATCAGGTGGTGGCTGAGGATATTTTGATTGCTTTGCAAGTGCATTGCTTCAAAGGCTTGCCTAAATTATGATTCTATCCTAGCCATAGAAGTCTCTAAACCATCAAACCTTTGATTAAACCCTATCCTAGTTGGTTCCTGATGCATTTTATTTGCTAAAGTTTAAATAATGTGCAACACAAGATTGCAAATCAAATATATTGAAAAAAAACATAGAAAAGCAACAAATCACTAACATAGATAAAGTAATCAACAATTATTTCAATTTTAGATTCAATGCAGCCCAAACACACTCTAGGAGGGCTATTGGGCTCCACACACTAAAAAAGAAGTCGCTCAAAAGTTAGGGTAAGTAGCAGTGTCAGTTGGTTGACCAATGAAATGTGGAGTCTCACTCAATCAGGCAAGAACACTAAACTTGTACACAACTTCCAATTTATATACAACTACATATATCTCAATGCTTGGGTGCGCGTGGTTAACTTCAGGTCAAACATGTTTGGGTTTGGCCGCACTGTTCACGCGATTAAATCGAATCCGCACTATTCTCGTGAGTCGATTCAACTTGACGCGGGATGGATCAAGTCAATGTTTCGCACGAACCGTCACTCATTTTCGTGTGTAGCGTTCACATGTGCAAGTGCATGTACGTAGGTTGGCAAGTGGAGGTTGCTATTACAAGGAAAATAATAAAAATTAAAAAATTCGAAAAAGCTACGTTAGAAAGCTCTTGATGAGTAGATCAATTTTCTTCTACGTCAAGGTTTGAAAACCAACTCACACCAAAAAATGGTGGCACAAAGTTAAAGTGAATGATTCTTCGTACGTAAGCGACCGTTCAACTTCGGGACGACATTGGTGGGGCAAACAATGGCGGAATGACTTGAAATTTTTGGAGGGTGTATGTGGAGATGTTAGAAATATTTGGAATATTGTTTTAAATTTTTTGGTGGCTATTTGAGAGGGTTATAGGAAGCGAAGTAAAAGGAAGTCGAAGTTTGCGTAGATTTCGTTGGAGGGGTATTTGGTGGCCCAAACGGAAGCGGAATTTGACGAAACAAAGTGGAAAAGAATCGTAACAACGTATACTCTGGAAGCAAATAGAAAAATACAGAAAAAAACATACAACAGATACTAAGATTATTCATACCTTGGTTCTTGAAAGTTATACACACCTTCAAACCCTTCAATTGTGCACAATGAAAAAAGAGATGGCTATCCACACCACCAAAAACTCTCAAATCCCTTTTCTCTCGGAAAATATCATTTATTCAACATCACCCTCCAAATGATATACAAGGGCTATATATAGAAGTCGGCCTAAAATCTTAGGCGGCCAAAGTTGTGAAGACCCACTTAAGTAGTAAAAAGTGAAACTCTTAAACATCGAGGCGCCTTTTCAGATAACGGCGGAGTTCCTGATAAGAACTCCAAAGTTAAGCGTGCTCAGGTGGGAGCACTCCCAGGATGGGTGACCTACTGGGAAGTTATCTTCTAAGGGCAAAACTATGAGGCCTTTCTGGCCAAAGCGGACAATACCTTGGTGCTTAAGAGTTTGGGCTGTTACAAATGCTATCAGAGCAAACGATAGGGTGTCAGATAGGAGCTAAGTGCCATACAGGACAAAGTACCACTTCATGTGAGCAGCCTTTTGAACCCATGATGGTTAAGGTGCTACATGGTTGTGGGTACCTCTTGCGCCTGTAGGGGTCCTCTCTAGTCCTATCTACCCAATGGATGGTTCTTGGATCTGTGTGTGGATACTGACGAGGACGTCAGTTACTTAAGTTGGGGAGATTGTGAAGACCCACTTAAGTAGTAATAAGTGAAACTCTTAAACATCGAGGCGCCTTTTCAGATAACGGTGAAGTTTCTGATAAGAACTCCAAAGTTAAGCGTGATAAGGTGGGAGGTACTCCCAGGATAGGTGACCTACTGGGAAGTTATATTCTAAGGGAAAAACCGTGAGGCCTTTCTGGCCAAAACGGACAATACCTTGGTGCTTAAGAGTTTGGGCTGTTACAAAAGTACACCAACAACGACCTCCACTGGTAAAAAAAATATCAAATACCAAACAACAAATAACAATTGGGTCACAACATGACCCAAAATAACTAATAATAACTTGATAACAAACAAAAATATAACTCGATTTGACGTAGCACTCGCTCAACTCCAGCTATGCTCCATACAAATGTCCGAGTCATGGGCCTCCTCCTCAAGTGAGTTGCCTGTGCTACATAAGCAACTATCTCGAAACCACTCATGCCTCACTTCTTAAGGCAATTGTCGCTCATAACCACTGAAAACCGTCTCTATAACAACTTGTTATAATCACCTTCTCTTCTCTATAAATAGCGACCGAACTCTCCCTTTCCAACAAACGCAGTCGATCATGCTAGTAGTAGCAAACAGAGAGGTAATACCTAATACGCAAACAAAAGAGTCGAGGGTAACAACACTCAGGTAAGAGAAAAATAATATATATATATATATATACATATAATAATTAGAGCAGGTACAAGCACGAGTACAGTGCAGGTACATGTGTAGGTAAAGATTTTAAAATATAGTACAAGTACAAGAGAAGACCCAACATTTTGTTGCTCTTAGATCCGGCCAAGTGAAGAAGATACAAGACCCCAAGTACCGTCAATCTTAGATTTGGTCAGGGCCACTGAGTTGGCTACAAAATCCTTTTCTTGATCTTTGATTCAGACCTAGAGATAATTATGATTTTTGACACTATTTTGGGGCGTTATGTTGCCGATATTTTGTCAAAATCCCCATCACCCACCCAAAAACATCCCATTATGCTGCTGAAATTCCACATGAAAACTTTTCTTATTGAATTAATTTATTAAATTTATTACTTAATTAAAACAATAAAATGTAAACTTTTTCATATTATTAATTTGATTATTACTTGGTTGATAATATTAATATGATCAGTGATTAAATTAATAAAATTACTTAATCATTGATTGATTATTAACATTAATTTAAATAATTTTAAAAATTAACTTCATAAATTAAGAAATTATTATACTATTAATTATTTAATATTATAACATTAAATTAATTAAATTAATTTATTTGAAGGTTAAATGTTTAACGAAATTTCAAAATGAGACAAACGATTGCTACCATGGGATAGATGGATGATCATAAATGATTCAAGCAAATAACAAAGAAAAAGAACAAAAAAATGAAAAGGAAAATCATTCACAAATTATAAACATTTTATATAAATCATTGAAAATATTCAAATATTTCTCTCAAAACCCTATCACTCATAATACAAGAACATCACTCTCAGTACTATCATCTGGGCAAGCTCCCAAGCTCTACAGTCAAACTATCATGTACCACTGACGGTGCTCCAATTTCAAGCTACCCTGCAGAACTATCGGTACTCCACCTTCAAGCAACCCTGTACCGTTATTAGTGATTCACCTTCAGGACACCATGTACCACTATCAGTGTGTTTGTTTTAAATAACCAAGTACTTGTTACCTTTTGCTTGCTAGCTACGCGCAAAAGGCAAAATTGACACAAGAAATATATGTTATACAATTCCTAGTTGATCTAAATGGTCCTAATCATTTTGTGCTATTCAATTCTTAATAGATCTAACAAGTCCAAATTGAATCAACTTAAAAGTTAGAATCCCCCAATACTCAAACTATTTGACATCAATTAAAGTTGTCATCTAACTTATGAAGATCTAAATATCAAAATTACAAATTATATCAGGCCACCTTGCCTAAATGATAAGATAGTAAGATCCATTATCTTAGGCAATCTAAACGGATACAAGCCCCTTCATTAAAAAACTTAAGCATTCTAAGCAAATATATAAGCCTCATCTCAAATGCAAATTACAAGCATTCTAAACAAATGTAAGCTCCATCTCGAATACGAATCTAGGCATTTTTCTAATGGATATAAGCCCTATCTCAATTCAAAACTAGGAATTCTAAAGCCTCATCTAAAATTAAATCTTGGGCATTCTAAATAGATGTAAGCCCATCGTAAATCAAATACAAACATTCCAATGAATATAAGCCCCATCTGAAATAAACTTGAGTAATCCAAAATATATTCAAACTCTCAACATATACCACCCAATATACTTGAGACTTCTGAGATGAGGTAACCCATGGTAGCTAATCAAAATCTTTAGATGTTATGAACAAAGTTTTCTCTAACATTGACATATTATACCGCACATCGACCTGGGATGACAGAATCATGGGATCTTGATCGGGTCAACATCCACTTTCACCCCACTTAGTTGCTTATTAAAATATATAAATACTCCTTAATCGAGAGTTCTCTCCCATACAACTAGGATGAGTAATTAACTATAGGGGCTTGCACCTATATGAAATTCTCAACCCCAAATCTAACTAAAACTTAAATCACTTATCATGAAAAGTCTAGTTTAAACTCAAATAAATATTGACTCTTTTCACAATTTCCCTCTCATGATCAAAAATACCGTAACGACCCAATATCGTTACTTTACAAATTATGTCAAAATCCCGACTCTAACATCAGGATTCTGGGGAACTTCAAATTAGGACAAACAGAAATACCTTTAGATGAGAATAATTTTTAGATCAAAATGCCATAGTTTGGGAGAAATTCAAATAACGAAAACTCCATTTCTGAACTTTTTAAATTCAATAAATTGAAAACATTAAAAATGTGTCCAAATTCATCAATTTTCGTATCATTATATTGAATATATTATTTAAAAGTTGCTCATGAAGTTTCATCAATTTTGGAGCGCTGGATCGATCTCGATTAATTTTTGAAATTTAAGACTTCATAAATTAATTAAAAATAAAATTTTGCTCTGAATCAAAAAATTTTAGCGCGTGAGTTTGTTATATCTTAATACACCTCGGTATCTAGTTTTGCTATTCTTAAACGCCAAACGGCAAAAAAATACGAAAAAATTAACTTTATGTAATTATTTAAATATTCCTTAAGAATTCCTTCTCCTCCCCCACCCCGATCAGATCGTAGGCTTTGTTGCTAGACAGAGCTTGCATGCAAAACCTTCCGCCTGCCAAGTGAGCCGCCTGCACCGTGTTTGGCGCAGACTGGTCGGCCAAGAGCCAGACCCCCCCAACCCTCCTCCTTCCTTCTATTTAAACCCCACCCCTTCCTTCCTTCTTCCCCCCATTTACTCAGCCTCCCACAGCCGGCAACCAACCACTCCTCCACAGCAGCAACCATCTCCCTCCTGCCGCAACCCTCCCTCAGCAAGCCAACAGCTGCTCGGCCACCCCCTTCAACCGTCCGGCATCCCTCGGTTTTCCGGCAACACTATCCTAGGTAAGAGGCGATGAAAAAGAAGAAAGAAAATGAGAAGAAAATTTGCCTTCTTTTTGTTTATTCTTTAGTTCTTTTTCATAATACTTGCTGTTAGGATAATAATAATTATGGTTTTATTATTTAAATTACGACATTCACATTATTATTGTTTTCATTAATTAATAATGAATAACAGTGAAAATGTTATAAAATGACTATTATTTTCATTTTTGTTAATTTAATTCTAGTCATTTTCATTCCGTTTTCTTTAAATTATTATCATTTAATAATGATAATAATAATGCTATTATAAGTATTATTGCTGCCCTCGGTAACCTAAAGTAAAAGCGAAAGAAAAACAGAATGAAAAAGAAAATAATAATTACTCCTAAAAATATTGGCTAAAAGCTAAATTAAAATATTCAAATCTAAATGCAGATTCGAACAAATGGTCGCACTTTTGAACTTAAAGGAAAAGGTACTCAGTATATGAACATGTATTACTTTTTGCACTTTACTGCTGCTTAGCTTCGTTTTGAGCCAAATTCATATTGAAGCTTGGTTAGTTGTTCGGAACTAACATCCCTTTTATAACGTGGTTATTATTGGAAAAATGACATCAGTAACATTCGTCTTTAGTTACTGAAAAATGACATCAGTAAGATTCGTGGGTTACTGGAAAAATGACATCCGTAACATTCGTGGGTTACTGAAAAATGACATCAGTAACATTCGTGAGTTACTGAAAAAATAACATCAGTAACATTCGTGGTGAGTTAATGAAAAAATGACATCAATAACATATATTTTGTGATAATACTTATCACAAGAAATTGATTATTCCTATTGCGTTATTGCTTTATTTTTCTTGCATGTTTATTATGCCCTTATTTATGCTAATCATATTTTTGCTTTTATAAAAATGTAATATTTTATTGTTTACTGCGGTACTTAGAGTATTATCTAATTAATGGGAATTCCAGTCTCAGTATTGTTTTCTTTACAATACTAGGTCAGGTGTTTATGGGAGAATTCAAACAAGAATCATAATTCATATATTTTCAAACTTGCTGATGAATCTACAACGTTACTTTAATTTTACTTTTATTTTTATTTTCCTATTGTTTCAGTTCATCTTGAATTGAACTTTGTAAAAAGGAATGTTGGAAATTTTTGTAATCAGGAATTTTAATGAATGAGAACTATCTTTTGGCTTTTATATGTGCATTCCTTTTCTTTCAAATTGCTCGATGTGATATTGCAGTATGTGAACACCTGAATGCCGGGACAGTTCTAGCTGAACCGACATCGGGACAACACAAATACCCTAGACAATTTTCAATCATTCCAAATAAGTAACAAGAGCCTCACCAAACCCAAAAATCTCTAGCTAACATCCAAGAACTTCCCAATCATTAAAATTTTTCATAATTTTATTTTTCAGATATCTGATCATTGTAATTTACCAAAAGTTACTCAAATAGCAATCCACATACCGACAAAACTGATCTCCATTAAAAAAACCAATAATCACCTCAAACAAACAAAAGCCTCTAGATCCACCAATGGTAAATCAACTCAAGGCAACATTCAACACTTCTCCTTAAATCATTAGACATAATTTATTCGAGGAAGGAACCATTGCATTTTAAGAGCAATTACAAAGTTTAAATTAAACAACTAATGAAGGGGTTGTTTGGTATGTTGAATTCTGGGTATAAAGTAAAATTTTTCCTTGAAATCTATATTTCAAGTGTTTGGTTTATTAAATTTTTGAAGTAAAAATAAAAAGTAAAATTTTTATCAACTAAAAATAGCCCACGGTAAAAAAAATTCGGCCAAATGGAATGATTTTTCATTTTACACTGAAAAAGCTATGCCTCCACTAAACTTCTCATCAGGATACTCGGTCTCCCATGCGAATTAACAGTCTCCTTCGTCTCCTGGACAAAACTCTTTCGTGAAACTTCTCGAACAAATCCAGGTATCAAGGCATGAACGAAGGCAACGTGAAGAAAGAGAAATTGATGTCAACAAATGCAATTGAATGTGCTTCCTCGCCGCCAGATCTTCCTCTTGAGCAGCCGAAGAAGCTAGATCCGGGCGATTGTTGTGGGATCGGCTACTCTTCGTGCATTTGGAATCTGTATTACAAACAAAGAATCTTGAAGCCTAATGTTCTACGTTGTTAAGATTACATGAGCAAGTTCTCAGATAAAAAGAATGCAAGATCAAACTGTCAGCTGGCAACTCTGCATCTTTTCTATTTCCACCAAGTGTTTTGGCTGATTTATTATTTTTTGCGGCCCAAGTTCTACCCTGTTGTGATCTGATAGTAGCCTTTTGATCATTTCTATATTAGAGTTACCTCTACTATTAGGCTAAATTTGTCTTGTTCTATGATTTAGGATTGTAACTAAATCGTCATATTGTTGAATCGCACTGCCTTTGCACGAATTTCATTCGAACGAATCATAAACCCTAAACTGCGAACGAATGAACTGAAGAAGGTCCTATCACCAAATTGAACGAATCGAACAAAGACTGCAAGCGTTCCATTCGAAATCGCCAATTCACTCGAATAGAGTGAGGATTGCGAACGTTCAACTCAATTTGCCAAATTAAAGACTTTCAATTTGATTCTAACTGATTTTATTTGAGCTATACTTTTAGTAATAGTTTAAAACATACGTACTCAAGTTGGGTCTAATTTATGACTCATACCCAACAAAAGATATCATATAAACATTTTATAATGATAAGAAAAATCCAAACTAATTTTACCCATCCAAATATCATAATCTGCATATTACTTCATTCCAAACAAAAAAATTCAAACAGAGTAAATATTTAGATTACACTTTATTCAGATTACACTATAATCCGATTATTTTACACCCAAATTCATGCATTCCAAACAACCCCAAAGTAGTTCTCAACCCCTTTTTTAGCTATTGTCCCAAAAAAACTAGTACCCAATATGTATGCGACAATAAACTATACAATAGCCATGAAGCCTTTGCCACAAATCTCGATAGTATTATTATTATTTCCAAAACTCTACCAAAAGCACAAAAATAGAAAAATCAATTAAAGACTGAATGGAGGGTCATGAAAGAAAACAATACATGGGTCTTGGTAAAACAACAAGGAGAAAAGGTAACAAATGGGTGAAGATAAGTATTTAACATAAAGTGCTTTCTAATGACTTTCTTAAAATAGAAAGAAAGATGTGTTGCTAAAGGTAAAACTCAAGTCTATAATATTGATTACTTTGAAATCTTTACTCCTAATATTAAAATGAATAATATAATGATTCGATAGTCTTTTGAGCAAACCATATATAAAAATTGAAGTAGAGAGATTTCAAAATGCATGCCTACATAGTGCTCTAAAATTATAATATATATACATATATGATGATTCCTCCATGATTTTATCCAAAACATAAAGGATAAATTGTGTAAATTAAAAATGGCTCAAAATGGGTTGAAACAATTTCCAATGATTTGATTTATGACATTTATTTAATTAATGTTAATATTTAAATTTAAACAAAGTTAAGGGGATCACACTTTATTGTCAAACACACAAACACAAGGGGAGTAACAAAATTGTCATTATATTTTGATGATATCATTATAGCAAGTGATGACATCAAAGGAAATTAAAAATTAAAGGCATGTCTATCCAAAGGATTTGAAGTCAAGAACCTTGGAAAATTAAAATACGTGATAAATCTTCCAAGAAACGAGAAAATGATATTTATGTCTCAGTAAGAACTTGTGATTGATCTATTTAGAAAATAAAAAATTTGGGATGCATACTAGTTGATTATCAAATCCAATCACTTATGTGTAGCACCAGAAGAAACAGTAATTGATAAAGGCAATTATCAAATACTTGCTGGAGTATTGACCTAGCTGCATATACAAGGTAAGATAGTTTATGCAATAAGCATTCTAAGCCACACTTCATACATAATCCTATGGAGACTCATCTTAGAGCAGTTAATAGGATCTTTTAATATTTGAAGGAATCATCAGAATATATTATATATATATAATTAATTAAATTATACAAACATTTAATAAAGCTGTTCATAAAATCTTTTCTTTCTTTTGGTTCCTTATTTGCAGAAAAAACAAAGATTATTGCCCAAGTGATTTTATCTGGCACATGGTAAGGAACAAGACCGGATATTTAGATATGCTTTTCCCAACTTCAACTTCAATACGTGGAAATGTGGCATCCTCCCGCTCAGACAGAATACAGGCTGTTGAAAGACCACATTATGAATAATGCCTGCGTTGGTATATAGAAGTATAAAATGGTATCTTCAAATTTTAAATAAGCAAATGTGAGATTAAACGTTCAAAAAACAACATTTGTCACATATTTGATATAAGATTGGATTTATTAATTGGATCTTGACAACGTTAAAGAAAAAAAAAAAGAACAGCACATTTATCTAACCAAATCCTTTTCAGAATGTATAATAATAATAATGAGGAAGATAAAATGATGTAAGCAAGTTGATCAATTCAACACAAACCCCGTATGCAAATGTCGTTTTATTGCATCAAGCATGCCAACAACTTTCATCAAATCAGTCGCAGCCCTTGAATCAGGACCCTGTAAATAAAAGCACAAGCAATCAGGGTATCGAGATGATCAAATTTTTTTTGAGAATAACTAAGACAGAAAACCATAGATTTCAAGCTGTGAAAGCAAATATAAGTTGACTTTAGAAAGAAAAAAATTATATAATGCTTCCAGTGAAAAAAGTTTTTTACACACAAATAAGTGTGCATGGTGAAGCCTCGAGTGCTTTGAAATAATCAAAGGTAAGTCACAGATCAACTAAAGGCAAACAGATGCGAGATTGAGCAAAATGTTGAGCGGGCAAGTGGGCAAGCACCCCCTGGTGCCCAATATGGGGCCTAGGCGCACTACTTTGGGAGCCCAAATGGGAGCGTAAGAAAGTGCCTAAGCCTGACTATAGTGGTTTCGGATTGGCAGGAAAAGATCTCATCCTTCAATCCAAGAGTTGCAGGACATGTCTTGGCACGTCGTCCAGAATGCCCAGGCACCCATGCAAAAAACAGATAGTTGCATCAAGTGTTATTGACGTATGATGTTTCAAACCGGGTTCTATAAATAGCTATACATGGGGTTGTATGTTATGTGTGTGAATGCTAAAAGTGTGATGTGTCATGAGGCAAAAACAATGTATCTTCCCAATTCATAGTGGAATCTTCGTAGTGTGGCTTTGTAGTCTTCACAAATTTAGGATTTTTCACGTAAATCTCTGATATCTTCATCTGATTGTGCTGATTGTTAGTGTATGTTTGTCATTGTCAATTCGACCTTGCTCACCTTCGCTCCTGATGTGATGAACCTGAAATCTCCTCGGCATATAAATATTACAACAAATCTTATTAGAGCATGGAGGTTGTTTGTTTATGTGAGTGATGGTAGACGAAACAAGGTAAAACATTGAAAAGTTCAATGGCACGAACTTCACACTCTGGAGAATGCAAATCGAGGATCTCCTATATCAAAAGAAGATGTATTTGCCACTAAAAGACGTGGAGAAGAAGCCACAATATATGAACAACGAAGATTGTAGGACTCTTAATAGAACTGCCCGGGATTGATCTAACTCTCTTTGTCCTCAATAATCAATTTTAATAATATTAATGAGAAAACTACGATGAATCCTATGAACTCCTTAAAAAAGATGTAAGAAAAATCTACTGCTTTAAACAAGATGTGTCTCATAAAAAAATTGCTTAAAATGAAGATGATGGAAGGCAATTTGCTAACAAAGCACCTGAACAACTTGAACACCTTAACCAGCCAGTTTAGCTCTATCAACATCAGCTTCAATGATATTTAAGAGCATTTTCATTGTTGTTTTCATGGCACAACAGTTGGGCCAGCTTGGTGATGCCAATGAAAAATTCATCGTGAAGCGCGACATTGAAGTTCAATGACTTTTTCAAGACCATCCTAAACGAGGTGCGGAAGAGAGTTAGTGGAGAGGTGCCTACAAAGTAAGTTCAACTCAAAGAGTGGGAGGTCGGCAATAAGGTGCGTTGGAGCTGTGAAAAGAATGGGCATCTCAAGTGGGACGTGAGGCTCTTAAGAGAACTGGCAACATGAATGAAGAGGGATATGAAGCGGCAAACATCAAAGCAACTAAACTCAATGATGCATTAATCCTATCCTTGGACAATATAGTCTTAGGTGGTGGACTCAGGAGTATCATGTCAAGCAACTATAACTAAAGTGTATTCAAATCTTACATAGTAGGTGACTTGGAGGGCGTAAGTCTCAAAGATAACACCGCTTACACCATCATGGGGCAAGGAGACATGGACATCAGATTGTCAAATGAGATGAGGTGACAACTAAAGGAAGTTAGGCATGTTCCTAGCCTAAATAAGAACTTGATTTTTATTGGCCAGATATATAGTTACCTCTCAAACCCCAAATTCAAACTTTCCCTTAAGTTTTTAGTAAACTCCATAAATCTCCAAAAAGTTGCAATTTGCCCCTAAAGAGTTGATTAGTGAAATAAAAAATTTGCGTCAAAAGTATAAAATTATTTTTTTAAAGGGTGTGAAATGAAATTTGAAGATTTTTTAATTAAATTTCATCTAAATTAAAGCTAAAACGAATTTTTGGCAAATTTTCAATTAAATTCTCATTTTTATATACCCTATAAATTACCCCGGATATAAACCGGCCTGCACTTATTTCCCTCACACACATAATAGAGTGATGTTATTATTTTTTTATAAAGGACAAAGGTTACTAGAGAAAAGTTTCTTGTGCATGCAAAACTGCTTTTTACATTACTTGCATATGCAAAACACCCACTTCGGCTCAGGTTTCCTTTTTCATGTGGTTTCCCGTAAACAATTATAGTAATGAGATTAACTTTGCATGCAATGGTGATCATTACTCAAAAGACCGTATTTACAAAAGTGCGAGTAAGAAAGTTAAATCCGCATGACAATGGTAACCCAACACTATGGATGAGCTAGTTGGAAAATGTGTTGATGCTTTCTCTTGTATTTTGCTAATTTATAGTAATTAATATTTGCAAACACTGGATCTACAAATCAAAGTGCTTTTGTGATACAATAACAGCTTAATGAAAAGTATACTCCCCTAAAACATGCATACCTTTAAAGTAAGTTTAGTTTGAGTGTGACGAAAAGATAAAGAATAATTCTGCAGATCATCGGCATGTACCAAGTGTGGCCAAGATTTAAGTTATTAATATAACAGTTTTTCATGTATTCATATTCATGCTTTTTACGTTTTGAATTGCATTTGCTCAAAATGGGAATTTATTATAAAAGTTGCAAATGGAAAATCATTTGAGTTGTTATAACTATATCCTAATTCCTCACAAATAATTTTGATTAACTTTTCATAACAAAATGTTGTTTTCCCAAATTTAAGTAAAAGGTTTACAATTGAACCATTTTTTCACGGTTTTGTGAATTCTTCCCTTTTTGCATCATGAGTATCTTTTCTTTTGAACTTTTAAACAAATAATGTTGCATTCTTAGAAACACACTGCTTTCATTATAGAAAACTTACATCGGTTGATCTTGCATCATATGCTTGCTAAATATGGTACGAATATGTTTCTTGACAATTTTTTTGCAAGATATAAATTTTAATCAAAAACATCAAAGCCTAAGGCTGAGTATAAATATTTTATATTGTTTAAAATAAATGGATTCATGGTTCTTTCCATAGAAATGTTCTGCAATGGCATGAATGGTATATATCAGTGAATTGAGCCGATCATCATGAAAATAAGAAAAATCACTACAATAGTAGGAGGTTCAACAAAATAAAAAAGAAATTTTTAATAAAAATAAATTTCACATTAGAGCGTGGGTTTTGTGAAATAAAAAGAACAACTACCTTCATTACACTCAAATCTTGTCTATTTATATACACAACTCCTAAAATTTGATTTTTCAAAACTATCATCCAAGCTTAACAATGCATTTAATCTCACTTGTAATGATTAAAAATGACTTAAAAGGGAATGACATCGTAAATGCAATAAAAAAGTCGTTAGCAGGTAAATAAAAAACCCTTGGGAGCTAAATTATGTAAATTCAAAAAATATAAATGATGCTGAATTATGTGGGATGTAAGAAATTTCCCATAAAATGCCAATGGTTAAAGAGCTGTTAACTTTAATGAGATTCGACAATGCCCAAGCAGCTGTTCGTGCCATTGAACCTTTATCAGAGAGCATTAAACGAGCAATAGGTATTAAAGCTCCTTGTGCAAGTAGGATATTCCTCAGTTCTCCTTCACCGGCAACATTTCCCAATGCCCATGCACATTGCTCGACAACAAGCAAAGAGCTCTTATCTACCCAAGGGAAACAAATTAAACAATCAAATAAGTGCTAAACTAACTCATGCAACTAAAATAACATTGCAATTTAGCACAAGAGTGCACATTAAAGTGTACTGGTTTTAGTTGGCTGTTTATCCTAAAATCATTGTAGTTACTAGTTTAAGAAACATCTTAACAGTATTTAATTGTTTTCATAGCATGAGCAATTATGATTTCTCAACAAAACTGTGTGCAATGTATTAAAAAATGGGGTGGCCATTATGGTGATATAAGGGCTAATTGCACGTGTCTCTTGAAATTGCATTTGAATTGTTTAATGTGACTAAAATATAGCAACAATGTTACTAAAAGGTTTAGTAATTTGTAAGAGCAATACAGCAGGAAAAAATCAAAATAAAAGACTGAAAGTGAATTAGATGTGCCAGTGCTGTAAGCAGATGATCATAGAACCTCCATTAATCGAATAAATGCGTTATTTCTTGTGAGATTTACGACCGCACTCTGCTTTGCCCAACTTTTATAATCCAAGTAAACAATTTAAATATATGTGTACACTCCAAAATACTTAACAAATGCATTGAACCAAAGAGCCTTTTTCAAGTGACAACGTCAACAACCGCCACATTAGTGGCTAGTTCCATGTCAAATTTATCGTGTTTGAAGTTCAACTTAATAATTGGGTTAACGAATATGACATATTTTTTAAAGCCTACTTAAATGTTATATTTGATCTACTTTATTCTTTTCTTGAATTTTCCCGTTGATTCTAGATTACAGACAATGAATTTGTCTCCAATCACTCATAACAAGCCAAGCAGATGAAACAAAGCTGAAAAAATCCAGGGATCCAATTTTACCAGCAACAACTATTTAGAAGATGTGCTAGAATGACAATAAAAAGGCCAATATAAAACATAAAAAGCAAGGAATGGCATCAAACCTCCAAGGTGAGCTATTAATAACGGTAGAGATGGAAGTAGCGATCTAGTTTCTTCTGGTTCACCAGCCGCAATGTTGGTGAGACACCAAGCTGCTTCGAGCAACTGCTTGATCAAAGAGAAGAGTGTAAAATCTATCAACTGTCAATGTCTCCTAAGATATGAATCAAAAAGACTTCAAAATATACAAGAAAGCAGCATTATTGAACAAAACATACAGCTAGTTAAAAAATCTAGTTCAGAATAACAAAGAAATAGATAACAAAGAGCCAAAAAATATCACCTCAGCATGCACAATTAAACAAAGTAATACATAATATCATTCAAGGGATTGATTAAAGGCTTTGAACCTGTTCGTTTTGAGAACCAAATGACAGGCACTGAACAAGGGCAGGAATAACACCAGCTCTAATAGCTACTTCAATTGGAGAAATTTCAGCATTTGACAGAAGATGTCTTAAAGCACGAAGCAAATTCACCTTTCTCTCTGTAGCATCTTTCCCTCTAAGATTTAGCAAATCAAATTACAACTAAAATCAAGAGATGCAAAAGGCAAGAGAAAAAAATATTGGTGAAACAAGACTTAGCTTCACTAAACTAGTACAAAAGCAATGTATTGTCCTAGTTTGATAAAAATTATCATTGTAAAAACAGGAGACGTTAAACTTCATAAATGACCAAAATAATGATAGCAAACAATATTAAAATATAAAAAAAAACTAATGGCTGTAAGTTATGACATTATTGGCTGCCTACTAGTAATATGCCCAAGTGTAAACCAAAAACCACAAACAGCAAAGCACTTACTGAAGTAAGAGAGCTGATTTCAAATCTTCCACAATTTTAGAGGTTTGAGCATCAAATGCTGCTTTCTCTTCACCAATGAACATATCAGTCTTTGAAGGCACTTCATTATAATCGGCAATTCCTTCTATACACACGCGCTTTGTGCGTATCAATGCTTCTCTTCTCTCTTTTCCTAAAGTAATAATATGCTGTCGTCTTCGTTGAGCGGTCGAACTGTGCACTGTAAAAAAAGCTCTTTTGGTTAGTTCTATAGATCATCAACAAATTTATTTCAATACAGTGCAAAATCTAACTCTCCTTATACAAGACATGGTCATAATTAACAAAGGGATTGACCAGCCAAATAGTAAAAGAGACATCAATTCATGTTCCCAGAAATTTAAAAATATAATAATAATAATAATTATAAAAAAAATAACAGAAGTTAATATGGCACATTATACACAGCATGTTGTGGTAGGACCGTACAAACCGCTGTTGGTGTTACACCCTGTAATAACAGATGAACATTGAAGATAGACAAGTTTTAAACTGTGCATGTAATAAAGCATAATGTCCAGCTCTTCCCCAAATTAAGCCTACTTTTTTAGTATTCTTTTTGTAAAGTTCTTTTGACATTTTAGAAAAATTTTCATCAGAAACATGGTAAAAAACTACTGATATTTTCACCTAATTTCCAAATACTGATCATAGCAAAATGATTATAATTACACTCTTGATAGAATATGCTAACCACTATAAAACAATCCTAAAGGGATGTTTAGTAGTTAAAGATTTTGGGATTTAGTAAATCCTGCAATCTAAGACTTGGTAAATACTGAAAGCCGACCTGAATGCTATTTGCTAGATCTGATTTTTTTTAGTTGCACTTTTCTAACATTTTAATATTTAGTAAAGTATCAATGTTGGTTCATTATTTGATGAGGTGTTAATTAACAATGAAAGAAAATAACAAAAAGAATATGTGAGGGCCCGATGCCGGTTCAGCGAAAACTGTCCTGATATCGGGTATTCACGTACCGCGTGATTCTATTGAGCAATTTAAAAGAGAAAGAATATCCATATAACAGCCAAGTGATATTTCTCGTTCATTGAAATTCCAATTTACAAAATAGCTCACGTACATCTTACAAAGTTTATCTTTTTAGAACAAAAGATGAATTGAAATAAAAATAAAATAAAAATAAAAGTAAAATTGTGTCGTAGATCCATCAGCAGATTTGAAAATTTAAGAATTAGGGTTCTTGAGCAAATTCTCCCAAAATCACCTGACCTGATATTGTAAATAAAACAATATCGAGATTGGAATTCCCAGTAATTAGAAAATACTCAAAGTACCGCAGTAAATAATAAAATATTACATTTTATAATAGCAGAGATGCGATTAACGAAAATAAAGATGTAATAAAATGCTAGAAAAATAAGTCAATAACGCAAACGGGATAAATAATTTTCTACAAAAAGTATCATCACAAAGATATTGGTTACTGATGTCATTTTTCCAGTAACCAACCACAAATATTACTGATGTCATTTTTCCAGTAACTAGCCACGAATGTTGTTGATGTCATTTTTCTAGTAACTAGCCACGAATGTTACTGATGTCATTTTTCTAATAACTAACCATGAATAAAAGAATGTTGATTTCGAACAACCAACCAAACATCAATATGAATTTGGCTTAAAGCAAAGCTAAGCAGCAGTAAAGTGCAAAAGTAATACATGTTCATATACAAGATACCTTTTTCTTTAAGTTTAAAAATAATTTGATCGAATCTGCATAAGTTTTGATATTTAAATTAGCTTTTAGCTAATATTTTTAGAAGTATATCATTATCTTCTTTCTAGTCTATTTAATGATAATAATGTATGAAAGAAAAAAATAAGAATGAAAATGACTGAAATTAAATTGACAAAAAAAAATAATAATAGCAATAAAATGTCAGAATGAAAATGCTTGAATTAAAATTAACATAACGGAAATAATAGTCATTTTACAACATTTATACTGTTTTCATTATTAATTAATGAGAACAATAATAATGTTAATGACGTACTTTTATCATTATTATTTTTATAATAATGATTATTATGTATATATATAAAACAAAATGAAAAAGGAATAAAAAAAATAACAAAATTTATCCTCATTTTCCCTCCTCTTTACCTAGGATTAGGGTTGCCGAAAATCGGAGGGAAGTCGGATGTGGCTGAAGGGAGCCAGAGTGGATGGCCGGAGTGGGGTGGCCGGAGCAGAGGGGGGTAGCGGCTGGCTGGCAAGAGGGCTGGGAGAGTTGGTTGGCTGAGGGAGGCTGAGGACTTGGTTGATTGAGGGTGAGAGGCTGCTGTTGTGGCTGTGGGAGAAGGTGAGGGTTTATAGGGGTATAAATAGGGAAGGGAAGGAGGACAGCCAGTCGGCCGGCGTCAACCAGGGCGGCGCGCACGGAAGAAATGGCGCCCGTTCGCGTCTGTCTGTCTGCGCTTGCAACTCTGTCGAGCGATAGAGTCCGCGCCTCTGTTGCAGGGGGAATAAACAGAGGGAAGGAAACTGAAGGAAAAATTAAAATAATTATTTAAAATTAAAATTTTTGCATTTTTCTGCCGTTTGACTTCCAAAAATAACGAAACTTGACACATATATGTCTTATGACGAAACGAACACTCTCGCGTCAAAAAATTTCGATTCAAGGCAAAATTTTTATTTCATATTAGTTTCTGAAGTTTGAAATTTTAAAAATTAATTGACATCGAACTGGCGCTCAAAAATTGACAAAACTTTAAGAGCAACTTTTAAATAATATACTTAACATAATTACACAAAAATCAATGAATTTGAACATATATATAATTTTTCTCAATTTATTAAATTTTAAAAATTTAGAAATTAAAGCGAGGAGTTTCCGTTATCCAGATTTCTCTCAAACTAGAGCATTTTGATCTAAAAATAAAAAATATCTAATGGTATTTTTGTTTGCCCTAAATTGAAGTTCCCCAAGGTTCTGATTTCGGAGTCGAAATTTGACCTAATTTTGTAAAGTAACGACATTGGATCGTTACAGAAGAACACACGAAATTTATAGTAGTTTGATTTAAGTGTAAGTCTACATTCACTTAGATTTTACCTTTATGGTTACACTAGATAATTTGTGTATAACAAGTCACACGAGTCTTTATAGAAACTCAGCTATTGATGCAAACCAAAGAAAAAAATGATTTAAAAGTACTAGGTTTCCTTCCACAGTTATACTAGAATTCTCCATAGAGTCATCTATAATATCAAAGATTACGATAATTCTCCATAAAGTCGTCTATAATATCAAAAATTCTCAGTGAGTTGAAAATGAAATAGAAGTAGAAACCTTGGCTAATAAAAAAGGAGTACTTGTAACTGGAAATGTAGCTTTGACAAATACATGAGGTTGCTAATATGTTTGGGCATTATTGGAGAAGCATTCTCTATAGTTGTATTTTGAAAGTACAAAATAGTTTTTGTAATACATAATATGGAAGCATAAAAGTTATTATATGTAATCATTAGATTCTTCCATTTTGGGAGGCTTGCACCAAAATTATGTTAGCAATTTATATTTATGTTAAGGCAAGTAATCAACTAAGTTATAACAAAAAGCTTAAAATCACATAATTATGAGATGATTATCATGATTAATCATGCAGTATAAACATAAGGGAAGTTCAAAGAACTTGGTAAAATTTGTTCATAAGAATTTTAATCAATAACAATGAAAAGAGCAGAGTTACATCAATAGCATGATTTATATTAACAAAATGAAATTATTATGCAAATTACATTTAAAATTAAGTTAATGTGAATTAAAATTTTAATTAAAAATCTATATTATAATTAACATTTAATGATTATATATTTTAAAATTTTAAAATTTGTTCGTTAGAATCAAGTTAATCATTAATACTCTAAGATTAATTATAGATGTTCTTACTAAGCACATTCAATATGAGGTTCCATAGTGCATATTATATGTAGATGGCATTCTTTTAGTCAATAAAACTAGAGATGAAGTTAAAGCAATATGTGAGCTCTGAAGAACTACTTTAGAATCTAATGGTTTACACCTTAATATACCCATAACAGTATATATGGAATTTTTACCATATTAAAGAGGAAGAGGAAAATCAAATAAAACATGGGAAGAAACCAACTGAAAAGATCTTCTCTATCTGGAACTTAATGACATTCTATTTGATCGTGCACAATGGAAACAAAAGATTCATTTAGCCAACCTAGCCTAGTGAGAATAAATCTTGGTGTTCTTGTTGTTGTTAACTTGTTGTAATACCCAATAAAATTATGTTACCTAAATTTGATGTACTCAATTTTATAGTTACCTAATGATATTGGCTTATTGATTAAATAAATAAGAAATTAAATTATTGTACATTTCTCAAACCCTCTTATGGCTCATCATTCGTCTCCTTCTACTGGTTAAGTTTTTAACCTTGGAGAATTTTGTGATTTTTCAGCACGACTTGTGATCCCTCCTCTTTATCAACTCGAACTTTGTGATTCCACTTCTTATCCTTCGGCTTCGTTTATTTTTTCCTTTAAGAACTTTTTGATCTTCTCTCTTGCGACATCTTTTCTTCCTTTCACTTTGTTTTTCATGTTTTGTAAGTAATTAAATTTTACAAAAACCATGAATTTAAGGATCTGTATGATTTAGGCTTGATCTCACATTTGTTGGATTTGAGATTCAAAGGGAAGATTTAAATTTGCATTAAATCCCACGTTATCCTCCTATGATGTTTTAAGGATTACTCAGTTAAATCAAGCAAACAAACAACCACTAAGGGCTAGTTTGGTTTGATGTTGTGCAAAAAGTTAATAAGATAGCATATTATTCAGATAACATGCTAGTCAGATAACAGTTTATATTTGGTTAAATATTATTGAAATTGTCATTTATGCCATGTTACACATGAGGTAAAATTACCCCAACATATAATAGGCTAAATTTTTTTACCAGGTTGTTCATATTCGTCGCAATCCCCGATTCAAACGCGAAGCTTCACCGAAGACGTGGAGCTTCCTGGCCTTCTTCACTAACGCGGAACTTACTGGCCTTCTTCACTAACACGGAGCTTAGCAATCACCAATTCGCCGGATTCGGCAAAGACGATTCAGTAGGAGGAGGAAATTCATATTCATCGCCATCACCGATTCACCAGGTTCAACGAAAACATTCGAAGGGGGAGGAAGTCTCCGTCGCCATCACCTAATCTCCTTCATCATCACCGATTCACTCTCGCCATCACCGATTTTCCTTCATGAAGCACCTGATCAGATGTCGCGATATTATCTGATTGTCGACCAATTTTGAACTTTTGAGATATCATTAATAAGATAGCAAACAGCTCTAATCTTATTGATATCTTTAAATAACATAGCATTGCACACAGATGTATGTGAACCAAGCTGCCCCTAAATCACGTTACATTTTTTAATAACGAGCATTCTAACAAATCCAAAAGGGAAGAGGGCAAAAATAATAATCAGTACACCATTGACTTTGGTAAGTACACGAGCAAAATCAGCCATATCTCAGCTAAATTGTGCTCAGCTATCCTCTACTAATGCCCCTTTTCCTTTATGAACAAAATAATTGTCGTCTCAACAATGACTGCGGTGACTACATGATCAGGAAAAGCAATTCCTCAACAATACTTTGGTTAGCTTGACTGTGCTGTAAGCCAGCTCTTCAGATTTAATCCAAATCAATGGAAGAACCGAATGAATACATAACCTACCAACTGTCCTCAATTAGGCCTAACCATTGCTCCCAGTACAACATAAGACGCAAAACAGGAATAATGAATAATTTGCTGATATAATGTCATTTCTCTAGGGTTTCAGATGAGATGCCCAAGAGACGCAGTATCAGCTCCGTAGTACAATATATATCTATATGTATAATGAAGTTACAAGGAAAGCGTTGTCTAAGGGCAATTTGCCATGAAAAGGGAGAGTAAGTGAAAAGCAAACGCGCCTGAGGATTTGATTCCGTCTCGGCGATGGGAAGTATTAGAGGGCTCTTTGTCGGCCATTGCGGCCCAGCTCTGGCCACCGGATGAGAACTAAAGGAGTTCAAAAGTTGCCAGAGTTCTTGCAGGTCGAATGCCAGAGGTGTTTAGGGTTTTGGTCAGCGGAGGTCAGCAGAGCATGGGAAATGGGAAGGAACAAGAGCAGCTGCTTCACGCACAATTTAAGAGCTTGCATGTATCCTATTAAACGTAACCCTACGTCATTATTCAATTATACGTATAATTAAGTTTATTTTTAATAAATTAGATAAATGTTAAAATTATTGTACAATTAATAACTAATTAGTTATTTGATGTGTTTAATTAATATGCACTTAATTTATTAATGTGACATATATATTTTAATTAATTAATGCATAATTACAAATTAATTCATTAATACTTAACTATTTAACTTTTAATTATTTAACTTGTACTTGATTAATTGATTAGTAATCGAATAACATGTAACTAATTAACTTGATTTTTAATTACACAATCATATATAACTAATTAATATATGATCTATTAAAGTCAAACTATTAATAAAAATACTTTTATTTGACTCATTGCTTGTAAAAGAAATAAGATTCATTACTTAAATATCGCATTTATGATTTATAACTTAAATTTATCAAATTAACTTAAAGTATGTATATATATATATGTGTGTGTGCGCGCGCGCACTAAAAAATGGTTAGAGTTCAATAAAAAAGTTAATTTATACTATCATGATTAAATTTAAATATTAATATAATAATAAGTATTCAAGATAATAGTTATAGTAACATATGATTAATTACTAAATGCTTATTAATAATTTAAATTTAATAAAAAAATAATAATTTCTAAGTTCTTATTTGCTATCACATATTAATAATATACAGTTAATTTTGAGTAGTAATTATGAATTATGAATTAATAAATTCATGATATTAATTATTATTTATTGATGATATTACATATTTTTAATTATTATTATTATTATTATTATAAAATATTAATTACTAATTAATATTTTGTCAATTTAATCACTAGTTTGTTATTAATTATTAGTGTTTATTATTTTATGAATTTATTATAGTTAAATAAATTATATTAAATTAGTATTTATTGAAATTGAGATTATTAAATAAATGAAATGTAATGACTTGATATCAAATAGTAATTATAAATAAATTTTAGATTTTAAAATATCATATGGATTAATAAAAAAATAAATTTAAATTATTATCAATAAATTAATTTAAATTAATTATAATAATTTTTGTATTTTATATACTTAAATAATAAGTTTAAACATGAAATAAAATGATTTTTTATGTAACAAATTTATTAAGTTATTTGATATGTTGTATTTAAAATGTAATATAACTATATAACATGAATTTATTATAATGTAATTCCATTATATAAAACCTTAATTACTTTGTAGTTGTTTTATTTGCAAATTATGATGTTATAAATAACTCATTTGTAAAATTATCTCTAAATAAAGTAAATGTTTTTTTATATGAGAAATTCTTACTAATTATTTGTATTTAATTGTGAGTGTTAAATTGATTTTAATTTAGGTTTATTTAACAAAATTATGATTATAAAATTATTATAAGTATTTAATTATTTAGAGAAAGATATGAAGCATTTTTTATGCATTCAATGTGTTTTCACAGGAGGTTAAAACACCTCCACGCAGGTCTCCACCCAAAATTAAACTCTTGCCATTGACTTCCCTTATATTAACAAAAGCGGCCACCAGCAGCGCTCTCTCGCCTCTCTTCATTCGGGAGGCGAGACCTTTTAAAGCCTGCTCTTCTTCCCATATATCTTCGTCAGGATCAATGGATTTCATCCCATCTCCGTCGCTGCTAATGGCGGTGTCACTGACCCATGTCCGATACCAGCGAGGCGATTTCCTCGGGCACTTCCTCGCGTGGGTCTCTCTGATCCCGGTATTCATAAGCCTTGGAGGATTCGTCACCCATTTCCTATTCCGGCGAGAGATCCAGGGCATTTGCTTCGCCCTCGGCCTCCTTGTATCTCAGTTCTTCAACGAATTTATCAAGTCATCTGTGCAGCAGTCGCGCCCCGAGACGTGCGCCGCGCTTGAGATGTGCGATTCACTCGGTTGGCCTTCCAGTCATTCTCAGTACATGTTCTTCTTCTCCGTTTATTTCTCTCTGTTGCTCTTAACGGGAACCGGGGGCATCTCAGCTTCCCGCCGATCAAGATTCTTCCTGGCGTTCTTTCCTTGGCCTTCTGCCATATTGACCCTCTACTCCAGGGTTTATTTGGGATACCACACCGTTGCCCAGGTTCGTTCCTGTTTTCTTCACCCACATCTCCCATTTTTTTATTTCCGGTTGATAAAAAGCAAGGGCATTACACAATAAATAGATTAAAAGAGGTTACTATCCTGCATTTTGCAATTTGGGATGTCGCAGATAACCCAAAAAATCAAAGAATTCGTTGTTATACCGGTCTAATCTTCCAAAAACTAAGTAAGACAGGAGGGAATTGCATGCGTAAATTATGAGACTCAGGTGGAAGGTAATGAGAAATCCCGCCCACGGGAATAAAATCCCCACACACCTTTCACTGTTGCACGCATGATACCAATAGAGCAAGCAAGTTTTGAGCTGCCCCCTTAGAAAACTCCATAAGATTTGTCCTCCTGTGGAAGAAGCTACCCTCTTTTGCCAATCATGATTGTCTTGGTTTCAGGGCCGTCTACTTCAAATTCACCTGAATGCGCAGCTGAATCGGCCATATACATTAGGAGGGGTAATAGAAATAGCAGCACGTCAAGCAACATAAATACCCACATTTCCCTAAAGATTCATTAAGCGTTAAATGCAATGGTACTACCACAACCGAGCACATCAAGTAAATTATATGGTTATTTCACCATGAGCAAATTTTCTAGCTCCCTTAAGTATTATAAAAGAACATGTTCTCCCCACTAAGATCATATGAGCTAGGAAACTCCATCTTTGAATAATAGTTTGAATCTGAGATTCCACTTTAAGAGCAACTGTATTCACGCAGAAAGAAGCTTTGAAGAAAACACAAGCATTCTTCACAGCCAAAATATTGCATAACAAGACAAAATTAATCAGAAGAAAGAACCGTTTGCCCATTTTTTATTCAGATTATTGCTAAATTCAAGAATCTGCATTAAAAGGGGCTGAAGAAAAAAGTAGTTGAAGAAGAGAAGGGTCCGCTGCAGCATTTTGCACATAAAGTTGCAGGTTGAAAAAAGGTGACCTTGCGTTTTGTTTTTGGAATGAAATAAGGGAACATATAAGGTTGCAACTAATTCCCACTTTAATTAATTGATCAGCAGTTTATTAGCCATTAGTCATAATCTTCCAAACATTACAGGCATGTAACTTATAAACCTGACAAAGTTATGCCAAGAGACACTTGGTAAATCATTGTATTAATGGAATTTGACATTCAAAATTAAAATTTACTTTTATTTGTGTATAGAATAATGTCTTCCCATTTGTGGAGAAACTAGTATTCATATTAGCTATTTGGAGAGGGGCCAATGATCGCCAATAGATTGAAGAAAGATTCTTCAATTTCCATCAAGCCAACAAAAGGAGAAATTATTCAGTGATTGCTCGCTAGTAGAAAGCATGCAGCTTTTAGTGCTCCAACTGCTTTAGGACATGCCAAAAGTTTTCACGCCATAGGCTACACAATTTTTCTTGGGAATCATTGAGTAAGAATCTCGTACAACTATAAGTGGTTATTTTAATGCCCTTCACTAGGAGATAAATATATTTGAACCAAGAAATTCAAAGGTTTTGAACATAGGTCCACTGAAATTAAAATTTTGCCAACAAAAAACAACATCCAACAAAACTAAGCTGCTAGTCCAATTGTTTACTTATCAAGTAATGGCATACAATTGATTAGAGAATGCACTTTGTGTAGAGCAATAATCCCAAATATTTCATATGTAAAGAATAGATTGTAAAATCCAAATAGAAGCCGTAATGTTTTGATTTTCATCAACTTAGCAAAAACATTAATCTTACAAGCAAGATGACTGCCCGCCCAAAAATATTCTAGGAGTTGTTTAAAGTTTCTAAGGGGTTGTTTGGCATGATGATAAATGAGAAATCTGAGGGTAAAGGAATATGGTAGGTTTTCAGGAAACTTAAGATTTTTTTGTTTGAAATGAAGTAATATGAAATTGTAGTGTTTTGAATAAATTAGGGGGGTAAGACTGCCCCTAAAAATTTTATTTTATTTTTTTAATTTTGGTTTCGCTTGAACGAAACGAACGAATCGTTCGATTAGTTGGTCAAACTTCGCTGGGATTCATTGATTGAACTTCTTCGAACTAGCTGTAGATGAAGCCAAAGAAGAGGGAGAGGGGGTTCTTCATGTCAGTTGCGGAAGAGGGGCTCTTGCTCTGCTTCTCCACAGAATGCGTTGTAATCGCAAGTTACGGGAGAATAAAAGTTTATTGCAAAAGCTTTTTTAATTAGGTATAAGAATTCATCCATGATAATAGCAAAAATAAACAAAGAAAGTGGGCATCTTTACCCTTTGTCGTTGAAGGAGACTATCAACGATAACCGAGATTGGAATGTTGTTAATATAGCCTTTAATTCATCATTGAGAGAGGAGAGAAGCTTTTTTTTTCTTCAGATAATGAATTAAAATATTATAGTATCAATTTTAGTATAAAATAATTTTTGTGACGAAGCACTAAGCTCCCATGAAAAGTTCACTAGTTGTAATGTTATTTTCTAAAACCTTCCTTTAATAAAGTTACCTTGGTTATTAATATAAATTCTTGGAAGCATATGCTTGAGAAGAGAGGATGATATTTTCTTATTAACAGTATCTTGATCTAATGGAAAGCTAGGTCTTGGAGTGCGAGGGTTTAGTTATTAATGAATTGACCAATTGATTGATATAATGGGAAGGATACTTAAAGAAAGATGATGACAACTCTCGTGGCTTGAGATTTGATAATATCTCAATTAGTTGCAAAGGATTATGAAATAAAGCTATTTAGTCATGAGGAAATATTTGACTCTATATCCTTAAGAACCTTTAAGAAAATCCAAGATATGTGCCAAAAGTAGGCCATAATATGATTATTGGAGAGATTAACTGGGTTACAAAGATAGAATTTCTTAGAGCCTTGTGATAAATTTCTAACAAAATGTATATTCCTTCTTTTGTTCATTTGGCTATATAAATTATAAGATTATACCCTTCTTTTAATAGCCAATCGACTTTAGCTCTCTGACAAGCTCAAAAAATTTAAAAAGTAGATATGAAAGGGTTGTCTTTGCATGCCAATCTCATTTTTATCCACTTTTGAATTAAGAGGATTGATATTTGATAACAAGAAAGCATTCATGTTGTTTGTTCTTTTATTCTTTTACAAAGTGGTGCTAGCATTTAGATTTAGGGACTATTTGGATTGTAGTAATACAATTTATGAGGTAATTCAATCACAATGTGATTTAATTTCACGTATTAAAATAAATTTTTTTTGACTTGTTTTGGTTATAGTAAAATATTTGCTTGAAACTTTATTTTCTTATATGTTTGTATCGGTTCAAGATATTTTTAATGTAATTTGTTTTAAAAACAAAAAGTGATGGTCAGCGAGTGCAAAAAATTTATAGTTTATGTTTTAAACTTTGATACTCAGATTAAAATAATCATTTGATGTTGAACGATGTAATTATATATTTTAATATTATAATTAATGGAATAACATTTTATATTATAACTAGTTAATTTTTGAAGGATTGCTATTATGTTAAATAGAAGGATTAATATGTTTTGCCTCAAAATTTGAAATGGGTGGAAGAGAGACTAAAGAAGAAATGGAAAGAAATCATTAGAAAGGTTCTTCTTTATTTGGAAGTTAGGGATGGGGTTTTTTTGATCGTGCACAATGTATAAAAGGATTCATGTAGTCAACCCTGCCTAGTGGAATTAAGGTTTGTTGTTGTTGGTGGTGGCTAGGCTTTAAATTGTATATTCAATTAATAATCATCATAGGAATGGCATGAGTATTATCTTGAATAAGAATTTAAAAGATAATAAAGTGGAAGTTAAGAAATTTAGTGATAAAATTATAATCTTAAAGACTAACTAATAGAATATTGCAAGTTTTATGACCATCAAATAGGGTTAAATGTGAGTAAAAATCATATTTTTTGGCATACTTTGAAAAAATTGATTCAAGAAATATCTCAAGAGGAGATGCTATTTGTAGGAGATTTAAATTGATGTGCTGAAAGCGTGATTGAAGAATTTAATAATACTCATAGTAATTTTGGAGAGATTAATGAAAAATGATTTTGAAGTTTATTTTAGCTTATAATCTCATCATTGCTAACACTTTAAAAAAAGATGGGAATATATTATCACTTATAAAAAGAAGTTTCTAAAATATAAATTGATTATTCTTTCTTTTAAAAAAAAGTATTTATATTATAATGATTGTAAAATTATTGCAAGTTATTGTTTAATAACCCCAACTTTGATTATTTGTTTTAAATTTTAAAATAAAAAGGTAATGCTAAGTTTAAAATGTCCTAAAACTAAATAATATAATCTTAAAATTACTAATGTATTCTTTGGTGTGAAGTTTTAAAACTTAGATAATAAGATTTTGAGGATGAAACTAATCTTATGTGGAATATGATTTCTAATTGTATTCACAATATAGCTAAAAGTATACTTATTTAATCAAAAGGGAGATCACATAATAAATAAGATATTTGTTGGTAAAAACAAGCAAATATTTTAGATATAGAGACATGGTATGAAGAATGATGCGAATTGAAAAAAATATAGTCATTGTTGTGAATATATAATAGCTTGTTCATGTTTAAAATTATAATGTTTGAGTATTTATACGATAAATTAGAAACGAGGAGTGGCAGGTGCTATAAAACTTCAGGTTGCGAAGCCGGTTAGAACTCCCATTTACCGATCGGAGGTTTGAGCTACTATGGGGGACCCCGTCTTTTTGTCACTTTAAAAAAGCAAGGAAAACCAGGAATGCACCAGCTTCTGCCGATCCTCCCCCGATAGAAAAAAGCCCCCATTAGCTTCGCTAAAGCGACGGAGTACCGTACCAGTAGTAGCTTCGCTACAGCGACGGAGTACGACTTTGACTTTTCAGATCTCTCCGTTAATTCGATGTTTGGCTAGTTCTCTGTTGAGCTTTGCTCCGCTTAAACTTCTTGCAAAAGTTGGAGAATCGGGGAATGGGATTAATTTAATGCAGATAGGCGCGAGTGGAAGAAAAGAGCCATAACGAGCATATAATAATTGATGAAAGAATTGAAACTAAGAAAAGGCTGCTCTGTATCTGACAGACCCTTTTTCAGTTTCTCAGGCGAAGGCAAACGGTAGGCCACCCTCCGGGTAGGTTCTGTTGGCCGCGCAGCGGTGCTATCTAAGAAGCCGGGATCTAGTGAGCCGTCAGGCGAGGAAAGGTATCCTCTCCTTTCTTTATATGTATAGCTTATTCGTACGCGTAGTGAAACCTTAGTACTCAACTCCAATTCCCTGAAGCTCGTGTTGAGACGCTAGTCGAATGTAGGCGGCCCGGAGGATAGGATATATGAGACGCCACGTTGAGAAAGACCAACCAACAACACAAAGAAAGCCGCCTTTGCCCTCGCTCGAAAGAGAGGTGCTGATGCTACGGACGGCTGTCCGAAGTGCAATGACAATGACGTATTTAGTATAGTGATCACATTTATAAGTTATCCAAATTATCCAAATTAAAAGATAAAATCAAAACTTGACTCAAATACATCAAAGATAATGATTTTTATAGATTAACATATTTAATATAGATTGATGAATTATTTTACTGAAGGGATGTTTTGTATGCAATAATTTTTATTTAAAATAATTTAAAATTTGAGATTTACAAATTGACTTGTTTGGTTTGCTGAATTTATGGTGCAAAGTAAAATGGAGATGCAATTCTTTTAAAGGACTATATATAGGGCCATTGTAAAATTTTTATTTCCGATTTGGCGGGATTCCTATTACGCAGAGGTGCTGATTCATTTTGCTACTCTTCATCCTGCAAAAAAAACTTTTGTTATCTTTCGAGCTTCTTGTTTCCTTGCCCTCTTCTCCACTGAAGCAAGATTTGTCTCGTCGGCGATTGGCAAAGAGTAGCGTGGTTGTCACCACACCTTACGCCGATCACCCAATAATTCATAAAATCCTCTTTGCGATTTTGGCATTTAGAGTTGAGCTTCTTATCGTCTCACCCTTTTCTCCACCGAAGAAGGTTCGTCTCGTAGGCAATTGGGAAAGAGCAGTGTTCTTGTCACCTTCATTTCACCCAATGCAAATCACTTAAAATTCCTAAAATTCTCTTTGCTCTTTTGGCATTTAGGGTTGAGCTTCTTTTTGTCTCTCCCTCTTCTCCATTGAAGCAATATTCATCTTGTTGGTGATTGGGAAACAACAATTTGCTTGTCACCATCATCTCCCACTATGTCATTAATCCAACACCTGCCATTTGAGTTAGGTATTGGTGTTGTTATGGTATAGATTCGGTATTGCTTGTTAGGACAATCAAATATCAGTGCAATGGTAAAGTTGTATTTTGGCTTTGTTGTGTGTTCCTTGTTTGTTGTTTAGCACAAGTGAGGGGGATGCAATTGACAAATTAATACCGTTGATGATCAATTTTGAGTTTGATATTGCTGCAATTTTATGAATGAATTAAGTAGTAATTTTACCTTTGAATTATGAGAATCACTATATGCTATAGATTGTTTTATTCCAAACAAATATCCAAATAATTACGAAATGATCATTTTATATTGTAATTAAATTACACTGTAATCAGATTGTAGTGTAATTAGATTAAACTACAAATTTAGTGAACAAGGCAACCCCTTTACTTTTTAATGAAGTTTGTTCCAATGTAATGAATATAAATAAAATCTATAAATATAAAAGCAATATTAATTATTAATTAAATTGAGATTTGAAATGCTTTAAAGAGGATAAAAAGCGACAAGATCGGATGGCATTCCTATCAAGTTGTAAAAATGTTCAGGTTAGGAAGGAGTTTTTTAGTTTACCAAATTTTTTAATGTTATTTTAAAGATTTTGAAGGTGCTAGATGAGTGAAAAAATAGTATTGTTATATTTATTTAAGAATAAAGGCGATGCTCAAGATTGCAAATTATAGGAAATTAAGTTAATGTGCCATACGTTAAAATATCAGGAGAGAGTAATTGAATGCATATTACGAAGGGATACTCATATTTTACAAAATTAATTTTAATTTATGCCAGAAAGATTTACTATTGAAGTCATACATTTACATAGTGGTTTGAAGGAAAATTTAGAGAAAGAAAAATATCTTCATTGATTTTGAAAATGTTTATGATAGAGTACTTAAGAGAAATTATTTGGAGAGTTTTGGAGAGAATAAATTGTATACTTTATTTAATTTTTATTGATCTTGAAAAGGCGTATGATAACGTACCAAAAGAAGTTCTTTAAAGAGATTTGGAGAGAAAAGGGATTTGTGTTGCTTACGCTAATGTTATTAAAGGTATGTAAAATGGGGATGTAACTTGTGGGCGATTGCAAGGTGGCTTGTCTAATGATTTTTTGTTACATTGGATTAAATCAAAGCTTAGCTCTCATCTCTTATATTTTTTTACTTTAATTATGGATGTTCTTACTAATCGCATTCAAGAGGGGATTCCTTAGTGTAGGTTATTGGCAGATAACATACTTTAATTAGTAAGATTAGGAATGGAGCTAAAGTAAAATTTGAGTTGTGCATGAATACTTAGAATCTATATTTTTCACTTTAATAGATCTAAATCATAATATATAAAGTGTAAGTTCAATTATTTTAGAAGCCTTATTCTTTAGGACATAACAATTAAAGTTCATGTGATTAAGAAGAGCGAGGGGTTCAAGTACCTTGGTTTAATTAATAAATAAAAGATAAAATAGAGAGTGGTGTCATTAATAGGATCCAAGCTGGTTGGATAAAATGGAGTGCTTTGGGAGTGTTGCACGATCCGGAAATCCTATTCAAAATTTAAGGAAATATTAATAGAGCAACTATATGACCAACATTGTTATATGTGGCTGAATATAGGCCAACAAAGAAGAAATTTTTGATAATTAAGTGTTATTGAGATGAGGATGCTTAGGTGAATGAATGGGTGTACTCATCAGGATATAATGAGAAATGAGTTTATCGGTAACACAGTGGATAAGATTAGAAATTGCAACCTTAGATTGTTCGGGCATGTTAAGCATAGACCGTGCAATGCCCTTGTTACAAAATTGAGTTTATGAATTTTGCCCATATTAAAAGAGGAAGAGGATGGCCAAATAAGATGTGGGAAGAAATTATTATGAAGGATCTTCTCTATTTGGAACTTAGGGAGGGTTCTATTTGATCATGCACATTGGAAATAAATGATTCATGTAGCTAACCTTACCTAGTGGGATTAAGACTTCTTGTTATTGTTGTATAGCTTCCAAGTTTCTATAATTATTATTTCTAACACACACACATATATATATATATAATGAATGGTGTTGTAGCTTAATGATTGAGGCTCATGATTTGTTATCCCAGGTCACGGGTTCAAATCCCACCGGCCACACATAAAAAAAAGTATATATATATATATAGAGAGAGAGAGAGATTTAAAAGAGGAATACTCAAAAAAAATATGGGAAGAAACTATTATGAAGTATCTTTTTAATTTAGAACTTAGGGAGGGGCTTTTATTTGAGTGTGCCCAATTGAAACAACAAATTCATATAGTTGATCCCATCTAGTGGGATTAGGGTTATTGTTATTGTTGTATGTATATATATGAGAGAGAGATAATTTAAATTAATCAGTAAGTATAAAAGATTTATTGATAAATAGATGCATTATAAAAATAAAAAAATTAAAATTGTTTTTACTGGTGAAATTGTGCAGGTTTTTGCGGGGGCGATCCTAGGGCTTTTTCTTGGCGTACTTTGGTTTTGGATAGTTAACAATCTGCTGGTAGATTACTTTCCAGCTATCGAGGAGAGTGCAATTGGGCGCTTCCTATATATCAAAGATACTTCGCACATACCAAATGTGCTCAAGTTTGAGTATGATAGTGCTCGAGCTGCTCGGAAGAAACTTTCCACCAATTAAAGTGCTGTAAGTAGCTTTGTTTTCTTGTTTTCTTTTAATGTTAAGCCTCCATTTTTTTTTCTTGAAGGCGTTTTGTAAGCTTTATATAGCGTCTGAATTAAATGAGATCATTTTAAAGTTGCATATTTGTGAATTTGTTTTTGTTTTTCTGTAAATTATAATTTAAGAGCTGTTTGGTTTTCAGATAACTTCGTATTATATTGCCATGTTTTTTTTTTCCTAACGAAGAAAACAGATGACGTTTGTTTTTTTGGAATTTTTATATTGGAAGAATTGTTTGAATATTGATTATTTGAGGTGAGATAATTGAAAATAACTAAGGTAGTTTGGATATATTTGACAGAGAATAAATATTGCATTCATTTCTTGTATCCATAAATTAGCGCGGATTGATCAGGAAGCTAGTTGAGTAGACATGCAGTAACATGCATATATTTTGTTCAAAATTATTTGTAAACAATAGATTTAACACCTTAAGGAACACTGAGCTGGGACGAATGCTAACTCATATTTTATATAGCTGGCCCTAAATAAATGAAACATAATTGATGATGACAGGCTGTTTATTGTAAGGCTTATTATAGATTATAAAGTGTAGCTATGATGCAAGTATGATACTTTAAATTTGGAGTTTGAATGAGGGGGTGTACAAAGTGTATGTCTATATATGTTTGCGTGTGAATTTGAATTTTTTTTTTCAAATGCAATAATAACATGGTTGACATATAATTAACATCTCCAAACCTAAATCCACTATGTGGAATTTGCATTATAAATATCTAAATGTCATGTAGCTCAATAATTTTTTGTCATGTTTTTTTTTATTTTCTCTTTTAACATTAAAAATTGATTGGCCCAACTTTCATAATCGGGACATATATAGATGCTTAATATGCTAGAATCATCTTAGAAAATTTTATCCAAACTTATCCTTAATTAGAGCTACTTCAATTTCGCTACACATAAACTCAATTCACTTTCTAATTTTATGTATTTGCTTATTCATCCCCATAAAAATAATTTTATTGTTTTTCTTTAACTTGCAAGCAGGCATCCGGCCTCAAGCATCTACAAAAAAAAATTTCAAGTTTGAGTGAGGTTTTTTTGACGGCTCAACGCCTTATAAACTTTCAATTTCATCTAACTAACTACAGTCATGTTCATCATATTTTCCTCTTCTCTGAAGTTTGCATGATTTAACTAAAATGTATGAAGGTCTTACACTTTTTGATTAACATATTTACATTACTATAACTTTTATTATGATTAAAATAAACTATATTGTTTGATTTTGGATCTGCTATGGCAAAAGATTGGATTCTATGGTAATTTTCATAACTTGAGTTTACATTAATTTTATCTTCAATCTTGTCAATAATATGTTCTTAAACTCATTAAACATGTGAGATTAATATACACATCTTATTTCAACTTTGGTTTGGGGAATGTCATGCTTGTAATGTTGGCATGGTCGTTTTATAAGACAAACTCATCATCATGGGCATCAATCTTTTTTAAATTGCCTCTTTATTCTATTACAAATAAAAGGAAAAAGTAATAACAAGACTTTACAATTATATTATAATAAGAAACAATTAAAAATTTGAGGGTAACATTATTATAATGAGACGCATTAAGAATCTAGATCATTACACAAGTGTCGTCACCGCATCAATGAAATTATTGCAATAAGAAAGTTATAAAGTATTAATAACGTGGAGTTTTATCTACGCTCGATTTATTATTAACGAATTATTTGATAAAAAGCATTGCAAATTTAGAGTCACTCTAATATATATATTAATATATTACTACTTATGGATATGTGCATTAAAGTTGTAAAGGGAAAGAATTGTTAATTTAAAATAGAAATAGATATTTTCTTAGGATTTGATTGTTCCTGCACCGGACATTGTCACAGAAGTTTTTAACTTCGATCAACTATTTAAAGGGATTAAAATAAGGTTTTAAGTGTTAAATTCTAAAAGAACATAAAAATTCATTATTTACAAAACAAATTCTTAGAGAAGGTAGAGGGATCATCGAGAGGTGTTGAGCATGTTGTTGGCGTTAAATTTTGTATTCGATCGTGAAATTGGAGAGGAGAAGGTGGTGGTTTTAGGATTTGGAGGAAGAAGATGGAGAGGAAACTAAGAGGAAAAGGAGGTTTTAGGAATAGAGGAAAAAGTTTTTGTGGGCAAGAAGAGTAGATGGGATGTTATTTAGATAAATGATGTGAAGGTGACTATTTATGGATGGTTTCGAGTTGAGTTTGATTATAGTCTGGCTCAACTTGAATTCGAATTTTTTTTTTCAAGTTTAAAGCGACACGAACTCGAAACATTTGAAGTTGAGCTGGCTCTTCATTTATGCATCAAAATATTTTGTACCTAAAGCAATAAAGCATTAAAATTATAGGGTGACACACATTCTGTCTAACTTCGACGATGCATTCCAATAAGGACACTACAGATTCAGAGCATTGGGCACGTGCCTTCATGTTTCAAAAATTGCAATATGAAAGCACAGAATATCTAGTGTGTGGATCCATTTATGCAAATAAAATGTTAAAAGCATAGATAATTCATACTTATATTGGATATGACAGAACTATGAATGTGCAAGTAAATTAGAATATCTGCCACAGTGCATCTTCAAAGCTAAAATTAAAATCTATAATTAGCAATTGTAGCATAAGTATGTGATGCAAACTTGCAAAATCAGAATAGTGTTTATAGAAATCTCATTAACATTGTTAAAATATGCATGAAATGCCATTTATATACATTACTGTCAAGTAAAGTTAGCTTAAAAACCGACTCTAATTCTAAATTCGTTCTGGTATTTCTAGGCACATCATTTTTCCAACGTAAGCAAAGGATCCTGAAGTAGTCGCTTAAATTTTTCTATGATAAACTTGAGAAATTAATAGAGGATAGATTAATGATATTTAAACTAAATGATATATATTGTGAGTGCTGTTTTTCTGAAATATCCATTATTTTTGGTCAGTCTGAATATTCCTGCACTTGTAAACCCTGGTTTGAACTATCTTTTGGCCTATCCTATGAGGTCATTCTGCTCATACAGTCAGAGGTGCGTTCCTTAATCTAAAGATCTCACACAGTTTCATATTTGTTTTTTATATTTTAATGTGCTCAGGCATGAATTACTTTTAGTATAACTTTTATGCAATTTCTGTTAACCTTGCTTTTCAGTTACAATTCCAAAATGTAAAGCTTCTAAAATATATTAATGAACTGTTTGATTTGAGAAATTTTGGGTAAAAAGTAAGCCTTTGACCTGAAAATTGTATTTTTCTAGTGCTTGGCTTGAACTAAAGTAAACTTTTGATAAAAAATCATCCCCCGAAGCCTCAAAATTCTTGGATTTATTTTATGCCCAAATCTAGCCATCTAATTTTACTTTGCCATCCCCATTACCAGTGAAAAAAATCGATTGCTGTTCTTGCCAACCCTTGCTCAAGCCTTGCCAGCCTTGTTGACCCTTGACAACCTCACCGACCTTCAACTGACCCTGCCAATTTTTGCTTTAGGCTTTGCCGACCTTTTTCTAATCTTCCCAGCGTGCTCTGGTTCTGTTAATTATTAATGTTTTCTTATATAAACAATAACTGCCTTGATTTTATTTTTCTAAAAATATTTCTACAATCTCATAAGCTACTATTTTCTTACATCGAAAAAGTTTTAACACTAATAATTTTAACTAAAAATTGACATTGATCATTTTTCTTCAGCAATTATTTTTCCTTCAATCAAACAACCTAATGACAGAAATCACTAATTGTTAAAAAATATGGAAAGTAAAAAAATTTGACATTGTTCAAACTAGTGTCAATTACGTATCACCATTTGCTTTGCTTGACCAAACTCAAACTTTTTAGAGTTTGAATTTGAAAGATTGAGGCGAAGTCGGGAGTTTGGCTAAGGCTCTTTGTAACGACCCAATGTCGTTATTTTTCAAAATTAGGTCAGAGCCCGCTTCAGACATCAAAGCTCCGGAGAATTTCAAACTAGGGCAAACAAAAATACTCTTAGATAAGGATAATTATTAAGATCAAAGTACCCAAGTTTGGGAGAAATCCGAATAACGGAAGCTTTTGCTTTTTTTTCGGAATTTTTTAAATCCTAAAAATCAAAACATTGAAATAGTGTCAGAATTCATCGATTTCAGTGTGATTGTGTTAAGTATATTATTTAAAGGCTGCTCGTGAAGTTTCATCAAATTCTGAGCGTCGTATTTATCGTGGTTAATTTCTGAAGTTTGAAAACTTCAGAAATTAATTAAAAATAAAATAATTGCCCGAATCAAAAATTTTTGACGCGAGGGTGTTCGTCGTGTAGTTACACACCTCGGTGCCAAGTTTCGTTGTATTTGGACGTCGAACGGCGGAAAAATGCGAAAAATTTAACTTTAATTATTTATTTTTTTATTTTATTTAAATTTTCCTTTATTTTTCCTCCCCCCCATTCGCGTCCCCGCCCCCCTGCTTTCCCCCGACGCGCGCCCGACAGCGTCTGGCGCGGAAGCTTCCGCGCCGGAAAGGGGTCACCTGCGCCGTTTTTGGCGCAGGCTGGTCGGCCCACCAGGCCGACCCCCACTCCTCTCCTCTACATAAGCCCCCCCTTCCTTCTCCTCCCCCACAACCCTCTCATCTTCCAAACCCTAAACCTATAGCCCCCCCTCCCCTCTTGCAGCCCCTCCTCCCCCTCACAGCAGCCCAGAAGCAGCCCCCTTCCATGGCAACCGCCCCTCAGCAGCCAGCCCTCTCTCGCAGCCAACCAGCAAGCAAGCCGGGCCCCCAGCAGCCCCCGGCCAGCCCTTCAGCGGCAGCCAGCCACCCGGCAGCCCTCTCCGGCCGCTGCCAGCCTGCTGCAGTCCCCGGCCAGCCGTCCGGCCACCCCGCTCCGGCCTCCCTCCGCTTTCCGGCAATCCTAATTTTAAGGTAACTTGATAAGTTTAAAAGATAGAAAAAAAAAGAGAAGAGAAAAGAGGAGAAATTTTTTAAGTTCTTTTGAATTATACCTACTTAAAACTTATTATTATGATAATAATGAGGATATAATATCGTCATTCACATTAATATGGTTCTCATTAATTAATAATGAAAATTATACATATGTTATAAAATGACTATAATTTCAGTTTAAGTGTTTTCATTTTAACAGTCATTTTTGGTTATGTTCTTTCGTTCTTATATTATTGTTATCATTTAAAATAATGATAGCAATAATATTATATCAAATATGATTGTTATTATCAGCAAATTAATAAATGCTATAATAAATACTACTGCCATCGCAGTACCTTAAAGATCAGTCTTCAATTATATTAAGAAAGCGAAAGGACATAATCGAAATGGAAATAAATGTTACTCCTAAAAAAAAAAAAAAAAAAAAACATTGGCTAAGAACTAATTTAAAAGTATCTAAAATGTCGAACTGTTGAACCTTTGAACTTAAAAGAACAAGGTACCAGATGCCTTTTATTACTTCTGTTTAAATACGTTTTTTTTTTCTGCTCAGTATCGCACAAATTTGATAAAATTGCTTTTTAAAGTCACATAAAATGATATATGAATAAGTTTGGATAAGTGAGAAGCAAGGGTTCCATGTTGCTTTATACTTTTTGTCTGATCAGACAACCGTTAGGACGGGGCTGTCTGACATCGGGAGTCATAAGGAGCCTATACTGATAAGCCTTTGAAGGGGCAGGTATAAAGGGAAGTTGAGATATGTAAAGCAAAAATTGAACTCCCCTTTTTCTCGATTTTGTACTTGCCCAACAAAATAATATTTTGCCTCAGATATCAAGTGCTAAAAATTCTGTATTTATTTTGGTGACTGCAATTATTTCTATGCTAAGTTTCAAGTGCAATTGAAACAGGTTTGCAGGGATAAGTTTGTACAACTTTTATTTCCTGTCAAATATTGATTATTTTGTTTATTATTTAACATTTGTAAAGATGACATCTATCAGTACTTAGTTTCACAACTAACTGGTTTTCGAATGCCCGCACTTTTGAAACGTGCTCAGATCAGGAGTTCATCATCGAGGAAAGGTGCTAAAGAACTGAGCAGTGCTGATACTGCTACTGCTAATCCACTGATTTCTTTTTGACTCTATCTACTTTTAAAAAGTCTGTAATTTTTCTTTTATTTTAATATATGTACTCAAGACTCTTGAATTAATGAATAAATTAGTTATATTTGATGTCTATATATTTGTCTCTTAAACCACTCAATATGATCCTGCGGCTAGAGGACTTGTCATTGCTTGTTGTTGTTGCTATTACTATTCCACAAGCAAACCGGTGCTGGATTAGCTCCCGCTGACCCGGCATCGGGTCCTCACACTCTTAGTCTCAACAAGTATCATAAGCTTTGTATACATATAATGGTTCACGATTTGGCTACATTATTTAAATTTTTTTCAACGGAAATTTCCATTTGATCGTCCTTTGATGATTTGTATCAGATAGTGCTCGAGTGTTACAAATTCATTGGAGTCAAATCGGTGGGGCTTAATGGTTGCATTCATATTTTCTCAAAACTCTCTGATGGGTTGGACTAATCTCTTATCTTTTCTAGTTTTGCATTATGGTGGAGGAATCATGCACTTAGATGAAATCTTGATTTTGATCCTAATTTTGAAGTTTTGGTCAAACCTATTTAGAAGGTGTTCGTTAAGCTGTGAATCATTTATGCAACTATTTTGTGCTGTCTCTTAAAATTGTTGTTGCTAAGCCAAAATTTGATGTGTCCTTTAGTGGCCCTATTTTTGGCTGAGTTGAATATTACTGTGGAGTATGCTTCTAAAGTTTGGCTTTGGTTCGGGGCACCATGTTACTGGTTGCTGGTGTTTTTTTTAAAAAAATAAGTGTTGTTCTCATTGCATTACATTTGAAAGAATTTGAGAAAAAGAGACGTGCGTGATAGGTATTGGGAAAACATTGCTTAAGTTCTTGATACCCTAAATAGAGATACATGTGAGCTGTATATAGCTCACTGAATACAAGCATACACCGTCCAATGGAATAATAGAATCAATGGTGAAGATTCATTCAGTTACAACAAATAAACAAGAAGGGTAAGTCTGGTAATTGCTAATACGCCCCCTCAAGATCAGCGTCGGGGGTGATGATCTTGCAAGTAATCCTTTGGAGCTCATTAACCGCAAGGGGCTTGGTGAGGATGTTTGCAAGTTGTCGAGAGTTTGGAATGTGAAAGACTTTGATTTTGCGCGATTGGACATGATCCCAAACAAATTGAAAATCAACTTCGACATGCTTCATGCGCGCGTAGGATTGGTTTGGAGGTTAAGTACGTTGAGCTTAGATTGTTACAAAAGTGGTTGGGGCTGAATCTAGAGTGAAGCCAATCTCAAGGAGAAGGGATTGGATCCACATGGTTTCATTGGCTGCATTAGCAATTGATTTGTATTCGGCTTCGCTGCATTAGCCTGTTGCTTTTTGGAGGACCACAAAATGAGATTGTTGCCGAGGAAAACATAATATCCGGAGGTGGATTTTCGATCTGACGCATCCCCTGCCCAGTTGGCATCATGGAATGCTGAGAGGGAGACAATGGGCAGCAGTTGAAGGAGGATTGCCCAAGGGGCTGTGTGCTGTAAATAGCGAAGGATGCGTTCGACTTTTATCCTATCAGAATTTGTAGGGCTGTGCATGGATTGGCAGACTTTGTTGACACTGACGGTGATGTTCGATCTGGTGTGCTGCAAGTATTGAAGAGCACCCACATTGCTGCGATAAAGAGTGGGATCCGGAAAGGGGTTGCGTCAGAGTTTTCAGGCTGCTTAGGGACAGTCATTGGAGTGGCATATGGCTTGCAATGTTGCATATTTTCTGTGCGAAGGAGCTCGGTTACATAATTATGCTGTGAGAAGAAGATAGATCTGTCATTGTAGTTCACAAAGATGTTAAGGAAATTGTGAATCGGCCCGAAGTCCTTCAGAGAAAATTGATTGGAGAGAGTGGCCACTAGATTGTCTGTAATAGCGGGGTCGTTTCCGGTGAGGAGAACATCGTCCACATATAAGAGGAGCAGCGCATGAACATTTGATTGGCGGAGAAGGGAGGTGTCGTTGACAGCATTACGGAAACCCAAGGACAAGAGAACATCGAACAATTTTTTGGTACCATGAGCGGGGGATTGCTTGAGTTCTTACAGAGCCTTATGAAATTTGCAGACATGCTGCTGTTGAGTGCTAGAAATGAGCCCCGGGGGCTGTCACCATTGAGGAAGGCATTATCAAAGTTCAATTACCAAATGCACCATTTGTACGTGAGAGAGATGGAAGAACAACTTTGATTGTGATCGGTTTGATAACGGGGATAAAGGTTTCATAATAGTCGATCCTTTCCTGCTGCGTGAACCCTTTGCAACAAGACGGGCCTTGTGTCGAGCGATGGAACCATTGGGATTGAACATTGTTTTGTACATCCATTTGCAGCCAATAATGTTCACATTTGTCGGACACGACACTAGGGACCAAGTGCAGTTTTGTTGAAGAGCACGGAACTCCTGATTCATGGCGCCTACCCACTGAAATTTGGTAACAGCTTGTTTGAACGTAGTGGGAACATTAGAGGAGGGGAGGGAAGCCATGGAATATATGCCTTGGGCTTTAGATGACTAGTTCTTACATGTGTGGTCATAGGATGAACATTTGTGGAATTCGGTGGGGCAACAGCTACAGGTACAAGCACTGCAGAATTTGTTACAGTTGGCAGGGAGGTTGGCTTGAGTCCTGCTCAGAAGAAGAGCAGAGGTAGTTGAAGGAGCTGCATAGGCTGTCTCAAGAGGCATGTCTCGGTGTGGAGCTGAACCAAGATGCATAGGGAGCTGAATGACAACTCCAGGTTGCTAAGTTTGTGCTAGAATGATGGTATCATTGTTGGGAGACTTAAAGGGAAAAGACATTTAGCTAAACGAAACATGTCTAGCCACATATGTTTTTTCATTCTCAATGTTATAGCAGAGATAGGCTTTATGGCTCCACTATATCCGATAAGATCACAAGGAAGAGATCTTGAAGCAAGTTTGTTCTTGGCATAGGGACTTAGCCAAGGAAAGCATAGAGAGCCAAATGTTTTTAGGAAGTGGTAATTGGGTTTGTGGTGGAAAAGTACTTTGAACGGGGATTTATGTTGAAGGGATTGAGATGGAAGCCGGTTGATTAGATAGGATGTCGTTTGGAGCCAAAATTTTGTTGGTAAAGAAGCATGAAAGAGTAGGGCACGATCGATTTCCACGATGTGCCGATGTTTTCATTCGGCTTTGCCATTTTATTTAGGAGTACAGGGTGCAGAGAATCGATGATGTATATAAAATTGGGCAAGGGGGTTGGTGAATTTGACGTATTCTCCTCCGTCGGATTGAAATGCAAGGCTTTTAGAGTTAAGGATTAATTCAACCCAATTTTTGGAGGATAGAAAATTATCAAGTGCATCAAATTTTTCTTACAAGAGGATACAGCCATATGAGGTTTGAATACACATCAATAAATAAAATGTAGTAATTGACACTTTCTTTTCCTCTTGTCGATCATATGCATCATGTTGAAGATGAGGGATTGCACAAAGAGCATCAAATGGTTGTCTGTGCCCCACCTTCCCTTTCTCTACAGCCAGTGGGAATTTTGTCGTATTGTTGATCCTTTGTTAGGAATGCAAAGACTACTTATGATTTACCTTGCAATACTAAATATATAGATAATGAGATGTCATATGATGAAGCTGATTATTGGATTGAGGTGAATTCATCTTGTTGTATTTATGCATATGTGCATCTTTTGAACTAATATTACTCAATTAGAGATAAACATAAAAGCAAGAGTGAGAATTTGTTGTGATAGAGTTGTCGTGTGTGTGTGTATATATATATATGTGTGTACAAAAGTTATATAAATCAATGCAACAAAATATTTTGTCCATATAGTTTGTATTCATTTGGAGGTATGAATCTTATGATATTAAAAGTGACAAATGAAAAAGTCATGTTAAGCATGTGAGTGAGGAAATTAAAATTTTGACGGAGATATAGCGCTTGAAAATGGCGTTGCATGTTTGTTCAATTATGCCCAATTAGTCATTGTCATATACAATTCCATGTGGGGGCCCTTAAGAAAATTCTTTGAAAGAAAGAAAGACAAAAAAAAAAAAAATCAGTGGCAACACCAAAGGGAACATTTGTCATAAAGTCATGTTGAGTAACCTTTTAGGTGAATTAAAGATAGTAAGCCCTAATGCAGACTGTAGGATATTTTTACGAGGGGAGTTGAGCATTCGAATTTTGTTATATATTATGAAAGGAAGCGGAAGTTAAAAAAAAGTACATGAAAAAAATCTTAGACAGTTTCTTCACCGAGAGACCGTTACTCGATAGAGTACAATGAAAACACAGATTTATGGAATCAAAAGATTTAATTTTTGATCCATAGCTACTATAGTTTGTAAATAAATGTTAGCAATATTTGTGAAAATTTAAAATACATTTTGCAATATTTAGAGTTGCTTTGCAGTTATGGGGATTTGTGTTTTAAATTCAACCCTTTTATGTTTCATTAATGTTAGCAAATGAGATAATAGCTTGGATTATACATTTTTGATGCTTATATAACTATCATCCTATCATTTGATTTTTCTTTCCTTTGGTGCAGATTCTTCGTTCCAGCACAGCAGCAGATCTACTGCTATTGAGGTTTTTCTCGCGCATTGTCTGATCTTATAACAAATTTCATTATTTTAGTTAATTTTCTTTGAGCAACGTTACACTTGTCAAATTTCATATCAACAAAGCCATAAAAGTTCGGAAATTTGTTGGATCCCTGTAAGTGGGTTTATTGAGATGAGATTGTGAGAGCTTAACACTTTCATATTTTAGCAATGATTTGATTTTTTATTAAAAACGAGAGTTGCATATTTGAACTACCGTTTTATTTGTGAATGATTTATATGAACCTCCAAATGAATACAAACTATATATAATTTTATATTCTAAATTATGACTTTTTATAGAACTATATAATATTTATTTCAGATTGTGTCATTTATCATTTATTATGCATTAATATGTGCATTAGAAGAACTGTTGAACTTTATGTCATTCAATTTTCAATTTTCTTATGCTTGCTTAATAAGGATTATAATTCATGAAAGTGTATAAAATTTCTTCACAAAATGTTTTATCACAAATAAAATAATCATGAAATTAGTTGAGTATTTTAAGTATTATTATTTGCATGTTTTGGGAATCATTGTGTAAATTACTTTTTTCGATTATAGAAAACCCTCAATCTTCTTGAATAAATTTGTACTTTTTTGCGTGTTTTGAAATCGATTGCCTATATTATCCATTGGTGGATTACTTTGGTGATCCGAATAGAGAACAAACACTTCAAAGTGTGTTGTAGCTGTAGTTTGAATTTTTGGGTTTAATTTCTTGATATGTTAATAGTTCAAATACGTTGGCCACATATATTTGCCTTATTGAGGCTAACACTTTAAAAAAACACTTGAGATGTACCCAAGTGATCCACCTAGTCAACCTTAGACCTAAATAAACTTGGTAGGATCTGCCCAAGCAATATGCCAAGTAACTCCAATGAATGTGAATAAAATTTGTTGAGAAATGAATAATCTTGTGCTTATCTGTAATATTATTGCAGTGCTAGGTGGATGCATTTATACAATGCAATTATGAATGTGAACTAATGAAATTAAACTAGCTGAGACTTGTGGAGAAACATCAAATCATGGAAGGCCGAATAACAAGTAGTGGATTAGCTGATTATAATGTTTAAAACCTGTGAAGAAATAAAATTGGGTTTGCATTCACTTTAATAAATTGATGTATAGAAGGGTTCAAATCACCTTAATTTATGATGTTAGTTGCCCATAGTATGGTATGATTTGATGAGTATGTAAGCACTTGTCACGACTCAGCCTGACAAGCGTTGGGAAATGGAGATCGGACTGTAAAAATATAGATTTCGCATTTTCAATCTTAATAGTACATTAAATTAATGATTTTCCAAAACTTATGAAAGAACCACTAATTATGAATAAACATTTCCTAAAGAAAAATTCACATAAAGATGGGTAAAAACAAACTAAACAAGTATACATGTTAAGTGTAATCTCTTTACAACAAGCTTCGTCTATTTGATCTTTCTCCGTAAGCCCTAAACATGAAAATGTTGGGTGTCGTGAGTTGAGCAAAGTAGCAAATCTTCTGGTTGCTCTACTATAAAATTCTTTCCGACCTATAGATAATGTTGTAGATTGGCAATGGTACCTGCCCTTGCTACCACTGTGGTCAACATCTTCGCTACCTCCTCATGCTCCCACTCTATAGCTATCCTCTTTAGAGATACAAGGAGATTTTGTGTGTTATCTTGATTATCGATGGCTTTTATTTTCAGCCAAGGTTGGAGAACTCATTGGGACTCTAAATCATCCCGTCCTTTCTGGATAGCGCCAATGATAACCTGAAGCACTTTAGCTACCGCCTCTTCTTTCTGGTGTGATATCCATGTGTTCTTTACTAGAGGGTTAGCTGAATGACTTGCAACAGTTGCGTATTTTATGATAGCTACTTGGGTCGACCACTTCCAATGGTCTGCTGCTTACTCTCCATGAGTCACCCTCTCCCATGAAATAGGAACCTCACCTGAATCGCTCTCTAAGTCAAGTTCCTCTACACTCTGCTTATTGCTTGTTTCCCCTCCTAGTTCAACAACCAATGACACCATAAGCACGTCACCACTATCACCTTTATTATTGTTGCCTGTTACCAATCAAACATATAATGTCTGAAACCTATGAGCTCTCCCCACTTATCCCCAATTGGCATTTTTGTGTGTCAAAAAATTCTTAATTTTCTCTGACCCCACAGTTGCCTTTTGGGCTGACTCAGCTAGAATGCTCTGAGTCACCCTGATCACCGCTCTCTCTTTGAGTTCAAAATCTTCTACTTTTCTCTCAAAGATGACTCTCCCCCTTTCTTCTTGCTTGCCTCTCTTTTCATCCCTTCATTCGAGAGATTGCAAAGGATCCTATATAAATAACATCATTATACTTGAGAGATATCTATCTTAGTACAAAGTAATTGCTTACCTCTTATCATCTCTTATCTTTTTTGTTTAGGCCGTGATGACTAGCCTAGCCTACTCACGTTTGAATCTGAGGCAGCTCTAGTTTTGCCACACTCTCTCTCTGCCACCTTGTGATTGTCCGTCAATTAACAATACCCTAGTTATTAATTGTTTTATTTAATTTAAAGTTTACTTTTTGGGATTGGTGTGCCGAGGTGCCCAGAAGATGTGCCTAGACGCCTAGCTAGGGTGCGCCTAGACGCAATTTATGCTCACCCATATGCGACACGTCGACGAATTATAAGTGCCAAACGGGATTATATAAATATTAGCCGATTTACATTAAATAAACGGTACAGAGTCGTACTGACAATGCTGCGACTAGACGCATATAACACATGACCAGAAGTGACTTGAAGTCTATAAATACCCCCTTGGCCTTGAGAGATTTTGGGGGAATTCAGAAAATCGTCATTAGGTGTCGGATTGTTGTGAGTCTTACGAGCATAAGCTAGTCTCGAGTTAGCTTGTGATCGAGTTATACAGGTTGTTAGAGTGCAGTTCTGCTGAAGCTGTCCATTTCAGCATTTTTATTAAATACATCTAAATCTACTAAGCTTTAATGTTTTCTATTTATGTCAATGATGTTAGCATTGAGCAACATCTTTATTTGTAAGCATGCTTAAATTGAATTCTTTATTGAGTCAATCAGAAATTTGTTCCTTTACCTTATCACTTGCGTTGGAGATGTAACTACATTATATAAAGCTTTTTTTTTATATACCGCTTAGTCATTATCATATCATCAATTGATTTCAAGCAATTTACATATTTGGCATCCTGAATTTATAGAATTGTAAAGTCTATTCCATTATGTTTACATCCTTTCATTTCAATAATTAATTTGTGGCAATATCCATTTGAATCATATTTGTTGATTGTGACACAATCTGTGATCCTTCGAGAGATGTTGTAAACCGCATACATTTGAGTCTTGCAACTCTTAACGAGGAACGAACAATCAATGAATTAATGTTCAAAACTAGCATGTTCGAAATCAGTACAGATAATCGATCGCCTGAGGAAGTGCATTGGTTGACTGATAAGTACTTTTGAGTGACAACACTAATGAGTAATTGTGTTTAATATTCCTAAATTTAAGTTGATGAACTGGGTTCGACTCTTAGGGAGAAGAGTAGGATTTGACTTGTGCAACAGTTATGGGCTAGCAGTCTGGTGAGACTCCTGCACTAGACAAAAGAAATTGCACAAGCATTGGTGGAAATATCGCAAGTGTGGATTGATGAAAACTTATTTATTTAAAGAAAAGAATTGTAAGTTGAATAATTAGCATAAATCCTTTGGTAATCATCCTGATGAGATCAGCTTGGGCTGCAATTGCACAAAAATCCTTGCCATAACCTCCTGCACAGCCATCACCCACCGTAATGAGCTCGGACTGACTGCACGACCTTGAAGTACTTTATATAGAGCTTAGAAATTTATTATATTTTCACTTCACTTAAACATGCACACTAATGTTGTCATATGCTGAAGTTCTTCACCTAAAAAGAAACTATTACGCATGTATATTTGCATAATTTATAACATGGTAACTTCAAATAGTAATTACACGGTTTAACTCTTTAATATTTGATTTTTTTAAAAGTTAATTTCATCTTAATGACTCTTTTCAATTATGATCTTTACTCTAATATCGCCCTTGTCACAATTTAACATGCTGTTCAGACTACCAAGTTGGAAGCAGAAATTGCAATTTTTATTTCATTTCATTTACATAATTACAAATTATCTAAATTCAAACATAGTTTGAGCCTTTCAAATCATTAAGATAATTATGTTTAAAAATAATAGTATCAATGCAAAAGATAACTAAATCCATGCTATATATGTATGTGTGTGTTTTTGTGTATATATATGTTATATGCATTTTATAATTCAGGTAAAATTAAACTCAAGCGGACTTCTAATCAAAGAAAACTGAAAGAACTAAATCAGTATCTTAGTATATAAATATTAGTTGAAAGATAATAATATATTAGAAAATGAAAAAAACCTATAAATATGATCTTTGTGCAAGTTTGATAAATTTAAATGATGTATATGTATATATATTATAATAATAAAATAAACTATATATATATATATATTTATATATTCTTCTTTGTAGTTAAATGATATTTTTCTTTGTGTATATGTATATATTTGTATCAATTATGAAATATAAAAAAAAAAAAAAAAATACTAATTGAAGTTAGAATAACCCACTTTTAATTATTGAACTTATAAACGAGTTTTCTCTATTACAATCTTCTCTTATTCTATTATGTTCATAATGTATCATAACAAGTATTCATGCAAGCATAGCGTTCTAATTTATTCATTTAGGATTTTCTTGATTTGGCTAAATACATTTATTTAAATATTTTTTTTTTCTTTAAATTGTCAACATTATAAATACTTATCTTAAGGTTCTATATAAATCTAATAATAAGTTTATTTGTTATACAAGAATATATTAATTTGATTCTTTTTATAAATTATTTTTTTGGATTTTACATACATACTACAATTTTTTATTTTTTTTTAATTTAATCCATCTAATAAAATTTTAATATTATTTCAATACAAATTTAAAAAATAATATTTATATTATTTTAATATAAATAAATATACATTAATAAAATAATATTTAAAATGTTATATCAACAGCTAAATAATATTTCTACAAGTATATAACCAAAATCCTACGTTTTAATGCCAAAAGAACAAAAGTAGCGGTGCCGTTCTCCCTCTCGTCGATTTCCCTGCAGCCACAGCGTCTAGAGCCACGTGCCCCAACGAATCCACCACCCGCAATGCTGCTGCCTTTTCGCCGGCATCGATGCCGCCGCCGCCGTAGCCACAACCATCCGCTCCAGCCCGAAATACTTGTCTGTAATTGCGTGCGACTGCTTTTTCTTCTATCCCCCGTCGTCGGCGTCATACCCTCTAGCTGATTGAAAGGGCGCGGAGGCGATCGGGAAAGTGAAGCACTGGACATGATGGTTCTGCGGGGATACTATACCGGGCCGCAGTTAGACGTGAGGCTTCTAATCTACGACTACATGTCAAACCTGGTGACACTGCTCCAGGAGGCGTCCCTCTCGGACGGCATGTGATGAATTGATCAATGAGACACCTGATTGTGCTGGGAGTGGTACGGGGGCTGTTCTTCCTGCAGCCTGCCAATGTTTTTTTGTTGTTCACGGCAATGTGAAGTCGCAGAACGAACGTGCTATTTGACGTTGATTTCGAGCCACATTTGTAGGATTTCGGGCTGGAGTGGATGATCGTGACAGCGGGGGCAGCGTCGGCACAATATTGGTGGTGGGCTTGTTGGGGTACGTGGCTCCGGACACTGTGGCCGCAGGGCGGACGACGAGGGAGGGAGAACGACGCCGTTACTCCTTTTCTTTTTTTTGGCATTAAAAAATGGCATTTTTGTTATAGTTATTTGTGGTTTGTATGATATATTTAAAAAAATTATGTTAATTTTGTAAAATAAAGAAAAATTTCTAAGAATAAAAATTATTTTATTATTATTAATAATTCGCAACTATTAATTCATTTTAATTTATAAAAAAAAAATTTTTGCAATTCAGATTCTAAATTTTTTAAAAATTGACCAAGGTTCTTAAGTTCAAAATTATTAAATTCTATTTATATTTTTATTTATATATTAAATTTTGAATTTGAGTGTTTCACATCAACATAGTGAGTCTATCTCTAAGTTATTCTCTGCAAATTATTGAGGTAAGAATAAATTTGTTGTAAGAGCTGATTTTATTTTGTCGCATAAGTTAGAGCAAGCTCAGCATGACATTTTAACTAAATAAAAGTATATTAGTAGACTAATTTGTCTGTAGATGTTAATTAATTGAAACTCATTAGTCTATTTTGAGCTGATTTTCATTATGGACAACTCTCTAATTTTCATTTATCATGCAATTTATGTTGTTAACCATTTCATCAAAACTATTTAGGTGAAATAGGTTTTTTTTTATTAGATATATCTAATGTATGAATCCTATTTGAAGTTCAAATTGATGGGTTTTGTATTTTATTTTTCTTATTCTTGCAGCTCAATACTTTTGTACACATCTTTTCATCCAAAAATTATTGCAGTTTCTTTTGTTGAAATTTTTTCTTGCATAGTTCCAAAATCTATAATTTACCAATGAAAATGATGTTGAATTACCCATTGTATGCTAAAGTTTTGAATTTGTTGTGTGTTGTTTACGTAACACATTCAAGAAGGGTTGTTTACAAAAATATTTTTATTTATAAATCATCAATGGGATAATTAAAGTGAAGCTTATATTTTGGAGATTTAAACACTAAAATTTAAATGAGTTCTTTTCAATGTTTCTAAAATGATGCCCTTACACCTGAGGATGGCTTGCATATTGCAATGTTTATTAGAGGTTGATTCAAGTGTTTTTAAGTTGTCTTTGTGAATAAAATTAGGTATTACTTTAAATTAGATCAGCATGTGAGCTTAAATTAGACAAGTAATTACTTCTAAGCTATTAATATCATAATTTTTGAAAATAGAGTTCTAGCTATTAATGTTATTTGTAAGATAATTTATTTTTTGAGGTTTTAGTTTTGTGAGATTTTCAAAAGATTTTTTAGATTTTGATATTCTATACTTGTTTTTAGGTAAAATTTTACTTTTATTTTTGTAGGGATGCCAAAATTTATCCAAATGACAAAGATGATTGGTCAATAATAAAATTTGGATATTATTTCAATACAAATTTTAAAAATAATATTTATATTATTTTAATATAAATAAATGAACACTAATAAAATAAGTTCAAATTTTATTGAATATATTTTTTTGAGTATCATATTAATGAGTCTAAATAATATTTCTCATGTATAAATATATTTGTTATTCAAAATTCTAATAAAACTTCAAACTTTTCTCTTTTTTATTAGTGAGCCTATATTTTAATTTTATTACTATTTTTAATACATCTTTTTTCTTTATAAATACTTCAATATCCCTAATAATATCCGGACTTTTTTTAAGGTTATTAATTGTTTTTAGAGTGCTGCTATCTTTACATCACTGTAACCACAGTGGTGCAAAGATGTGTTGGCATCATACGTGTCAACACTTGCCACGTCAGTCATGAAACCTTCACTTAAACTCGCGAAACCTAAATCTTCTTCCTTTCTCTCGGTCCGTCCGCTTCTCTTTCGCTTCGCTCGTCCGTCCGCCTCTCTCGACCTCTTCGATCGTCCTCTTCGAGAGCTGTTACTCCGCTGGCCCCTCCATTTTCCCAGTGCTTAGGGCTTCCTCTGCTTGGAATGGAAGGAGACAGGAAATGTGGAGGCAGGAAAGCGACGCGGGAGGGTTCGGATGGCAGAGAACGAAGTGGACTGCCGGGATGGTTCGTCTTCTGCGCGTATGACTGAAGAGGAAAGGGAAATGGAAGTCAGTTTCCCGGGCGATGACGGAAGAGGGGGTCTTCTGCGCGTCGCCGCAGCAGTGCGAAGACAAGTTCAACGATCTGAACAAGCGGTACAGGCGAGTGAGGGAGCTTCTAGGCGGGGCCGCCGATTGCCGACGCCCCTTCCCGCACAAGACGAGGGAAGAGACTCGGAAGCTGCTCTGCTCTAAGAAACTCTTTTTCCTCGAAATGTGCGTCTACCATATCTCCTTCGAGGAAGGGGAGGAGGGGATTGAGGAGAGGAGGAGGCTGGAGGAGCAGAGGGGTGCGTGCAGCCGGAGGGGGATGCAGCTGGGGATGGAGAGGCTGAAGTGGGTGAGATTCAGAGGGAGGAAGGACATGCAGCTACAGAGGGCCAGGCTCAAAAATGAGAAGAACAGACTGCAGAATCAGCGGTTACCGTTGCTTTTGCAAGAGATGGAGATCTGCCTCATCCAAGCTGCTAACCCCAGCATCATAGCTCAGGTTACCATTGCTAACCCCAGCATCATAATACATACAATTGTCATGCAACTATGGGTAAATATAATGTTTCTTTGCATGTTTTTAATTGAGTATATTATTTATCTTTGGGAAATTGAATTTGTTCCCTTAGTTTATCACCACTTATAGACTATAAAGCACACTAATCTGTATTACACAAAGAATTTGACAAGAACTCCCATGTAATTCTTCTTCTCTGCTGTCATCTGAAATGCTTTGGTAGTGCCTACAATTGTCAAAGAGTGCTGATTATTGGCATCACATCGTTCTTTAATGAAGGCTATAGACAATTATCCATTCAAAGCTTGAATTCTTTGATTCAGTTCAATGTCTTTAATGCATTAATTCACAATGCAGATGTGTTGTATGCAGTTTGATTTATTTCATTCCAGTGATTCAAAGATTAATTTATTTTAACATTAATTCATTATTTTGAGGAACTGAAATTGAACTGCAACAATACTAAATACATCAGGAGAAGCTTGTCTGAATAATAGTTTCGTTTATATATGTGCTTTAGCATTTACTCATAATGCGTGAATTCTGATTGATGGTATAGAGTTAAATTATTCTTGAATTGGGATACTTTTTCCAATGCTTTTCTCTTGTTCAATTGAAACTTTGATGTTTTGCTTACTTACTAGGCTAGCATGTGATGTGCATGGATATGAAGCTAAGAGTCTTAGGGAGATTCATACTGAGAAACATATTTAACAAAAAATTTGAAAGCCAGATCAATACAACTTGATGGCCACCTTTTTAAAAAAGGTCTTCTAATGACGGCATCGCCCTAACCCAACTTTGCCTGTTTTGCTTTTTAACTTATGGATTAATATATAGAAAATAAAAAAACCAAGTGAATTGAATGTGATGTAGCCCAAATGGTAGAGCGCTCGTATGGTATATGAGAAGATCAGGGTTCGATTCCTTGCATCACCAAATTTTGGCATTGAATACAGAATATTGGGAGAATTTGTGTATTATCAGGGGCTGCTCATGCAGGAACTAGTGCAGAAGGCTGAAATTTGCAAGGCCATACAAGTAATTTTAGCAGAAGTTCACTTCAACAAATAAAAATTATTCATTTTTGTCTAGATCCACTCATAGTCTCAACTAGAATAGGGACAACTAAGGAATAAGGTATAATTGAAATCAGCAATTGAGTCTGATGGTTAGCAAATAGGAAAAGAAGATGCAGATAATTAAGGAAAAGAAGATGTAGAATAATTAGGAATAAATGCGTTAGAATATAATGAAAAGAAGATGTGCATGTAATATCATCATAGAGTTCCTCCTCCTATTGTACATAAAAATTAAAAGACCTTTCCATTATACGTCGCTCCTCTAGCCATTGGAGAAGTATGTGCATGGCTTATAACACAGGCAAAGATTTGCTCAAATATTTTCAATTGCAAATGTTTTGATATAATCATACTGTTATAATTTTGGATGGCGCAATTATTTGGAATCAAAAATAAGAAAAAAAGTATAATGTAATTTTATTTGTGTATGTAATGTTGTTTATATTTCGTATGATTACAAAAAATCTATGAGTAATGATGGGTTAAAATGGTTTGAGCTATATTATGATAAATGTGAGAGAATGGATGTTAGATATATAGTGATATGCAAGATTAATCATGGTCATCGAATGGAGCTTCATAAATAAAATAGATTAATGCACCACACATCACTAAATTACGAGAGGATATAGAAAGCAAATGTACACTAAAACTTCTGCTCAATTTTATTTTTTTTTAACATGAAAAAAAATATATTGTCTGAATTAATACATTTACTTCTCAAACAATAAATAAAAGTTGATACAACTCAAATTAAAACAAAATTGAGCTCTTTCGAAAGTATAGATAGCCGTTCTTTGTTAGTTTGCAGCCATCGAAAGAGAGCTTCTGGGATTGTTTAAATGCTGCTGTCAAAACTCCATTGTATTCTTCTTTAAGTCTTTTCTATATTTCTGCAAAAGAAAATTTTAGCAGTTAAATGAAAAAAAATCATAACTTTTTTTTTAAGTTGGTATTTTAGTAGTTAAATGAAAAAAATCACACCTTTTTTTCATTAATCAATGTTAAAATTAAAAAAATATAAAAGTGAAAGAATTAACAAAGTCCCAGAAATTATGAGATCAAGGAAGAACAAGAACTAAAAGCCAATCATCAAAAACAGCCCACTGAGAACAAAACTTTGCGGCTACTCTTCCTCCATCAACGAGCCTACTACAGTCTGCATAAAAATTATATATTCATGTTTGAGCTTACTTGATTTTCAAAAGAAGCCAAATCAGCATTATTTATAGCAAATGAAGCCACATTTAGAGGGCAGATGTGCCTAAAAATACCACTTTATTATCAAAAATTTTAGCATTCTGGTCTGCAGGCATATTTTTTCTTTCTTCTTCAAATCAGTGTCCTGAAAATTTTATCAAGCCACCATAAAAAAATACAATAAATACATCCATCAACGATCGTTTAATAAGAAAATTTTATAAGCCTTTCTCTCTTCACTCCCCTCAAAATTTTTATAAGAAATGTACATTACCTTCAAACATGCATTGCTGAAAATTGGCATCACAAAAAATGTAGCATTGCTGAGAACTTCAATAAGCATTTTCAACACGAGCTTCACTGGATTTCCTTATGGTCTTGATTGTGCTCCCTCCTTTGCCGATAACTCCCCCAATACCATTTAATTTCTTTGCAATCTGGAGATCCTTTTCAGAATCCGAATCTAGACACCAAAATATAGTGCAAAGAACAAGTGTGAAAAGAACAGCTGCATGAGTACAAAAATTTGATGTAAATATAAGCAAAACAACATCTCACCAGACAAATCTTCTTCGGATGTGATGCAAATGACAAGAGTTAATAGAAAACAAAAAAACACGCTATCATGCTATCGTGAATTGTTACCATTAAACTAACTTTGCATATATTAATATGAAACCGGCATACGAAGAGAAAGCAGAAATTAACAAATCATCAAAAGTATGATAAAGCAGAAAGTAAAAAATATCTATCTCAAGATTATGTTGTTATTATAAAAGTTCTACATGCATGTATAAGCTTACTTGATTTTCAAAAGAAGATGGCAAATCGGCATTATTTTGTTAACTGCACTTGGTAAATCTACATAAAAGTTCTATATGCATTTATCTTACAATATAATTGAAAAAAATATATATAACTACACTTGGTAAATCTGCATAAAAGTTCTATATATATTTATCTTACAATATAATTGAAAAAAAAAAAATATAACTATGCTGGGCTAATTGAATCATTGTCAAGCTATAATTCATTGAATAGAAAGTCTTTTAAGACACACTTTGACCTTTGTTCTCAGCCCCAAGCTGACTTTTATCCATTTGGTAATAAACACAAGTATTATCATTAAATATAACTACATGATGAAAATGACAGCACTTGACTTTTACCCATTTGGTAATAAACATATGTATTATTCATGGGATTTGCAGAAATACTATGAACAAACAAAATATAGTCAGAAATAGGGGGAAAAAGGCTTAAAGCTTTAGCAAGGAATGGTGACATTGGTTGCTTGAGGGTATCAAGCCATCCTTCATGCCATTAAAATCTTAAATTAAGGAAAAAAACTCAACTGCAGATTAAACTCTAGTGATAAAAATATATCATCACATCTAATTAATGTGCAAACAAGGCTTGGTGATTTAAAAATTAGTGCAAACAAGAATTTTTATGTAGATATGCCATTTCATCAACATGGTGCTATCCAAACAGTCTTTTTATAAACAAAACTGTATGAAAATCCATTTCTGCAATAAACAAAACCACACCTTAAACAATTAAAACAGAAGGCATAAAAGTTCACAGCCATTGCTTGTACAAATTGCTCTAAAATTAAGCACATCAAATGCCATGGAAAATAAAATGAGAGCATTGCTTACACTCTTCTTGTATTGCAGGCTGGCCTGCTTAGTGCTTACATTATAAAAAAGCTTATCACATTATCACATAATCTTAAGAATTCCGTCAATCTTTAATGATTTGAAATAACAGTGGGGGAATAATAACTGCCGAATTGCAATCTATAATAACCACCAAACAGTCCAATTTTAGACAAGACATGCAATTGACCTGAATTGCATTTTCCCACATATATAATAAAAGTATATAGGAGATGAACATACGAACAAAGCAATAATCAACAAGCAACAAGAAGGTAAGCATTTGTACCCATCATTCATTTCAACAGGGACAACATTTGTATCCATTGGGACAACATCAATAGTAGCATTCATCTCAATAGAGACATCAATTATAACCATAGGGACAACATCGATAGCAGCATTAGCAGAAACAGTTATGATAAACACATCATCAGATTTAAGAACATCATGCATATCTATAGGAGCAGCATCATTTATAATAGGGACAATATAAAAGACATCATTCATTTCAATAAGAACAACATTTGTAACCATTGGTACAACATCAATAACACCATTCATCTCAATAGGGACAGCAATAAAAGACAACAAATGAATTAATGTATTTAGTATTGTTGCAGTTCAATTTCAGTTCTTCAAAATAATGAATTAATGTTAAAATAAATTAATCCATGAATCACTGGAATGAAATAAATCAAACTGCATGCAACATCTGCATTGTGAATTAATGCATTAAAGATATTGAACTGAATCAAAGAATCCAAGCTTTGAATGGATAATTGTCTATAGCCTTCATTAAAGAACGATGTGATGCCAATAATCAGCACTCTTTAACAATTGTAGGAACTACCAAAGCATTTCAGATGACAACAGAGAAGAAGAATTACATGGGAGTTCTTATCAGATCCTTTGTGTAATACAGATTAGTGTATTTTATAGTCTATAAATGGTGATAAACTAAGGGAAGAAATTCAATTTCCCAATGATATATAATATACTCAATTAAAAACATGCAAAGAAATGTTATATTTACCCATAGTCTTAGCCCCCTAAACAATTCCTCTAGAACATAAATGAAATCTTTATTGAATAAAACTATTGCAAATAATTTAAGCAAGACTGAAACTCTAAATTAACGAATAGCCGAGTAAGATATTTTTTCTTAAATTTAATTAGTTTCCCATCCAAATTTTCTCATTATAGATGTATATACCAACTACATTAGGCTGACTTCCTAAGTCCTTATTTTCATTGGTTGCTACAGCTTGCCGCTTAAAAAATGATTTAAGATATTTCCAAAGAGCCAAACGATAAGCTTTCTTACATACAAGATAAATTTTCTAGATTATCAATTTGCAATCTAAATAGTTAGAAGCAGACAGTGCAAATAAAATACAAAAAAGCACAATCGTTTGTGAAGATATGAAAAAGCATTTGTCTCATTAGAAGTGATCTTCTGCATAACGCAAATATAAACAATCTAGCATAAATTTTATTAAAAGGGTGAGATAAATTGGTACTAAGATTCTTATCCAAGGTCCTGCTGAACTCCCTCGTGCAGGGGGAACCTTCAAACGCTGTTTAAGGATTCTTCGTTGCCTTTGGATTCTCACAACTTTAGGCCATCTAACGAAACGATGGAGATCTCTTTTGGGAGGCAAAGCTGCTCCTATCCCAAATTGCTTCGGCCGCTTCTCAAACAACGCATTCGTATTGTGAGCGAAGCCAAGAGAGAAGCGAAGAGAAGATTTAGGTTTCGCGAGTTTAAGCGAAGAGAGAAGCGAAGAGAGAAGCGGACGGATGAGAGAAAGGAAGAAGATTTAGGTTTCGCGAGTTTAGGCGAAGTGATTGACGTGGCAAACTTGACACGTAGGATGCCAACACATCTTTACACCGCTGTGGCTACAGTGGTGTAAAGATAGCAAGCGGGTATATCACTGTTTTGACTCGCTTCTTCAAGGCAAGCGAGTCCGACGAGGCGTGCGACATCTGCTTCAAAGATCCATCGCATGCTTTCCTTCGTGCTACTTTGTCGCCTCCACCTGGCGATCTCACCTCGCCACCGCACTCTCCACAGCCCCTCGTCACAACCGCCTCCGCATCCGCCAGTCAAGCTCGACAATGACACCGTCCTATCCACGCTTTCCTCCTACTCGACCGACTGGAGCCGTGCCCTTGAATTCTTCCACTGGGTCTCTTCCGCCCCTGGCTTCTCCCACTCCTCCGCTACCCTCACCACAATAATCGACATCCTGGGCAAGCACTTCGAGTTCGACCGCGCCTGGTCCCTCATCTCTTCCTTCCCTTCCCTCCCCGACCGCTCCACCTTTCGTTGCCTTTTCAATCGCCTCGCTGCCGCCCGCCTCGTTTCTGATGCCCTCCTCGCCCTCGATCGAGCTGCCGACTTTCGTCTTCGCGACCGTGATACCTTTCTCCAGCTCATCGACGCCCTCTGCAACCACCGCCTTGCACCCGAGGCATACGACATCTGCTTCAAAGACCCCCCCTTTTGTGTCAACCGTGACACTAAGGTTCACAACATCCTCCTTCAAGGATGGCTCAAGATGGGATGGTGGGGACAATGCCGGCGCTTCTGGGAGGAGATGGACTCCCGTATGGTTGACAAGGATCTCCATTCTTATTCTATCTACATGGACATTGTCTCCAAGTCCGGGAAGCCCTGGAAGGCCATTAAACTCTACAAGGAGATGAGGAACAAGGGCATTTCAGCAGATGTTGTTGCCCATAATACTGTAATCCAGGCCGCAGGCCTTTGCTATGGCGCCGAAAGGGCTATTTCAGAGTACAGGGAGATGCTGGACTCTGGCTGCAAGCCAAATGGTGTAACTTTGAATATCATTATCAAGCTGCTCTGCAGTGAAGGGAAGATGAGGAAAGGGTTTAGATTTCTGGATGAGATGAAGAACAAGGGGTGTGAAGCAGATGTAATAACATATCATTGCCTTTTCAAGCATTCGAACAAGCCACAAGAAATTATGTGTCTCTTTGAAAGGATGGTGGCCGCTGGCTGTCGGCCACGGATGGATACATATGTAATGTTGATGAAGAAGTTTGGAAGGTGGGGTTTCTTGAGGCCCGTATTTATGATCTGGAAAGCGATGAAGGTGCAGGGATGTAGTCCCGATGCATTTGCATATAATGCTTTTATCGATGCATTATTACGAAGAGGGATGGTAGAGTTGGCAAAGAAGTATGATCAGGAAATGTTATCAAAAGGGCTTTCTCCAAAGCCAAGGAAGGAGTTTGAGACCAAGTGGGAAGATGCAGATAAGAATAACCACCGTAGCAGTAGGGGTAATAGTTCAATGAATGGAACTTTTTGAAGGTATTCATCTTCCAACGTGCTGATAAGCGCATAAAGTATTGCCTGAATATGTGCTGGATTTGCTCCTTCTTCTGGGTAATATCTACGAATTTCTGATGCTCTTTGTTTGCTGTTGGAAAAGTTCTGCTTCTTGGTTTATTGGTTATTTGGACTGGCAATATTTTAGCTGATATTAGATATTGGATTTTGAGAATGCACTCTTGCTCTTTGCACTGAATCTATGACCTGCTGTTGGTTCTTTCTTCTGCTTTGGCTGTGGCGATTTATGCATTTACGGGCTTTGTTTTGGTATAATGAAGCATGATGATGATTTTGAGAGCCACAGTCTAATGACTTTCTTATTGATGTATTCTCGACGTAGTGGGAAATGTGGATGATGAGCGAGCTATTCTTACCCACTGTGAGTCGCCCCTGAGGAAAACTGTTAAGGTTCCCGTAAGAAGAAGAGAGTGATGGACGAACAGAAGCTCCACCGGCAAAACAAAAATCGCATACGAGAGTTTTGGGACTTTTTAGTAGGGCGCCAGTGAGGGTTTGAACCCTGAAATTTATTTTAAAAAAATTAAAAGGGTTGAGGGGGCAAAGGGAGGAAGTCGAGGAGACAACGAGGATACCCAAGGTTTGGGATGCGAAGGAGAAGATCGATAAAGAGGCCGGTCTGATCAGAGCCATGATGGAGGAGGGCGTGTGCATGGATTTGCTAGTTCATGGCTAAAGATGCTCCACTGTTCTACTCTAAAATTTAGCTCCCTTCTTTTCCCTTCAAAATAGTACAAAAAATAAAGTGTTTATTTTTTTGGAATAAGATCAATTATCTACAAAACTTAGTTCTACATTTATAGAATTTGATACTTAAAAATTTAATACTCAATTGTTTGTTGGTTGAAGAAATAATATGATAAATTTGATATAATAATAAAGAAAAATGCTACATTTATACTATAATATATATAATCATATCCACCACCATTAAATTTTTTTTTCTTTTTTACTTACATATTTGTTCAAGTAAAAAATGAATTGTGCAAATCATATATTTATATATATAATTGTCATGTTATCCTCATTTAATGAGTAAATGAATGTAGTGTAAGTGTAGCTAAATTCATGCTTTAAATGAATGTTTTTTTTCCAAAGATTTGCTAGGTATTGCCATTTTATTATGAATAATTTATTATCATATTTGTTTTGTGATTTTTAGCATTTATTAGAGTTGATTTAGAACTAATTTAAGATAGAAGCGAGTATGCATGATCTATCAGAAATGATAGATTCTTTCTTAGTTGTTTGTGTAAGTTTTGATGATGTTTATGTAACTATATTATTTATTATTTATTAGGGTTTTCAATTTGTATTTAAATCTCAATAGCCCTAAACCCTAAACCTAGTAATCTTAGATCATGTGTAATATAGCGTGAATGACAATGAATCAAACAACGTACATTTGAATAACACTGATATCTGTTATTTAAATAAAATTGAACCAAATAGCCCATATTATTTAAATAAATAGTACTATCGTTATTTGATAACATGCTATCTTAATAACTTCACCTAATATTTAACCAAACAACCCCTTAATTCTATCAAAATTAACAATTTGTATGTTTTCCTAATCATTTATTAAACTGATATTAGGTATAAAAGCAATATTATTTGTTAACTATATAACATTTTATTACACATAAAATTTATAATTACCATAAATACTATGCAACATTTTATTAAAGCATTTATACCTCTACGACGGTTGAGTCGAGCGACCGAGGCCAGCGCATCAACGAGGCGATTGAGGCGAGCGAGCACGTTAGCGAGGCGAGCGCGTCAGCGACGCGAGGCTTCTTCAAGGCAAGCGAGTCCCACGAGGCAGACGACATCTGGTTCAAAGATTCATCGCATGCTTTGCTTCGTGCTCTTTTGTCGCCTCCACCTGGCGATCTCACCTCGCCACCACACTCTCCACAGCCCCTCGTCACAACCGTCACCGCTTCTGCATCCGCCAGTCTAGCTCGACAATGACACCGTCCTATCCACACTTATCATCTACATCTCCCACTACGTCGAGAATCTAACTCCTACCATTGGTGAGAATCTCTTGGCTTTTTTTGTTTTTTTTTCTTGATTTTTAGGTATAATAGAGTTGCGTTCTTAAGAAACAATCAATACTGATGATGATCTCTTCGGAGTTTGATATTGCTATTGTGATGGCATAGATGTTTCTCTTTGGTGCTAGGACACTTCAATATTTATGCTATGGTGTATAAACTCCAAGAACTTTATGAGCAGTTGTAAGAACTGTTAAAAAAAGGTTTATGCGCCCTAGCATGTCACCTTGGGGAGCCCCTGTCCTTTTCGTCAAGAAGAATGATGGATCCATGCGATTATGTATAGATTATAAAGAGCTCAATAAGGTGACAGTAAAGAATAAGTATCATCTTCCAAAAATAGATGACTTGTTCGACAATTTGTTGGAGCGACAGTCTTTTCTAAAATTGACTTGAGAACATGATATTATCATATTCGAGTTGAATATAAAGATATTCCTAAGACTGTGTTTAGGACTCATTATGGGCACTATGAGTTTCTTGTCATATCTTTCGGACTGACTAATGCCCCTTCTATTTTCATGGACTTAATGCAGTGCATCTTAAAGCTTTACCGTAATCAGTTTGTCATAATTTCATTAATGACATTTTAATTTATTTCAAGTCAGTTGCTGATCACAAGAATCATCTTTGTGTTGTCATAATTCTTTTAAGAGAGTATAAGTTGTATGCTAAGTTTTTGAAGTGCGAATTCTGGCTCAACTCAGTGGCATTTTTAGGTCACGTGATTGATGCTGAAGGCATTAGAGTTGACCAAATGAAGACCCAAGCAGTACAAGAATATGTTCAACCTAAACTTATAACTGCTGCAGTTTTCTAGGACTTGCTAGATATTACAAAAGATTTGTTCCTAGGTTTTCTCAAATAGCATTTTCATTAACTCAGTTAACTTAAAAAGAAGTTCCATTCATTTGAAACACAGCTTCTGAAGAAGTATTTCAGAAGTTGAAACAACTGTTGACTACTGCACCAGTCTTAATGTTACCTCAAGAAGGCAAAGATTATCAGGTTTACACTAATGCGTCTAAGGTAGGATTGAGATGTGTTCTAATGCAAGATTGTCATATCATAGCATATGCTTCAAGACAACTAAAACCAAATGAGAGAAACTATCCTGTTCATCATTTAGAACTTGCAAGAGTAATTTTTGCTTTAAAATTTTGTAGACATTACCTGCATGGAGTTAAGTGTGAGATGTTCACTAATCATCAGAGTTTGAAGTATATCTTCACTCAGAAAAAACTTAACTATCGTTAGCATAGGTGGTTAGAACTTATTTGAGATTATGACATATTAATTATTTATCATTCGGGTAGAGCTAATCTTGTAGCTAGTGCCCTAAGTCGTAAGGCATATTTATCTTCATTCTGTTGGGATTCTTTAATCAAGGACTTTGAGAGATTGAATTTAAAATTGATCAGATCTACTAATTTGTACAATTTGCTATATACTATTCAGTCTTAGTCATCTTTAAGGTTAAAGATAATTGAAGCCCAGAAAGAATATCCTTTTTGTTCTCAATTAGTTTCTGATACTAATAATGCCAAGAGATCTGAATTACATCTTGATACCGATGGTGTGATTTTCCAGAAGTCTAAGTTGTGGATTCCTAAAAGCTTACAGTTACAAGTATTGTCTAAAGTTCATAACTCTGTCTATATTGTACACCCATATAGTTGTAAGATGTATCAGGATCTCAAGCATTCATTTTGGTGGTCCGGCATGAAACATGATATAGTCATTTAAATTTATAACTGCCATCCATGTTCCTTAGTCAAGGCCGAATATTAGAAGCCTAGTGAACTTCTTAAACCTTATATATTCTTGAATGGAAGTGGTCTGATATCTCCATAGAACTCATTGTAAGTTTGCCTAAGAGTAGATCTGATTCTGACCCAGTTTGGGTGATTGTCGATAGACTCACTAAATCAGCTCATTTCCTAGCTATTCGTCAGACAGATCCAATTGAGAAGTAGCTAAGCTTTATCTTAAGGAGATCCTCCGTTTACATGGTACACTGAGCTGTATAGTTTCTGACAGAGACAGTAGGTTCACTTCAAGATTTTGGTCTGCTGTTCAGCAAGACTTGGGGACAAATTTAGTATTGAGTACTGCTTTTCATCCTCAGACAGATAGTCAGACTGAACGTATTAATTAGATCTTGGAAGATCTTTGCATCTTTGTATTATTGATTTTGGTGGATCATGGGAAGAGCACCTAGCATTAGTTGAGTTCACCTATATTAATAGTTATCAGTCCAGTATTGGTATGGATCCTTATGAAGCTCTTTATGGAAGGAGGTGTACAACTCATGTTGCTTAGACTGAAGTAGGAGACTCACAACTTTATGGTTCTGAGTTGATTAAAGAAACCATTAGATTAGTTCAACTGATTAAATGGTATATGATGGCATCTCAGGATAGGCAAAAGAAATATCATGATGCTCATCATCGTCAGTTAGAATTTCAAGTGGGTGATAGAGCTTATTTGAAAGTAAGTATGATGAGAGGTGTGTAGAGATTTGATATTTCTGGAAAGCTGAGTCAAAGGTACTTAGGACCTTTTGAAGTGATATAGAGAATTGAAACATCTGTATATATATTAGAGTTTCCTGAAGACTTCTCAACCGTGCACAATGTGTTTAATGTATTATCACTACAAAGGTATTTATTAGACCCTAGTTAGCAAGTTCAAATATCAGCAATGGAACTGTAACCCAAATTTACTTTTATTATAAAGCCTATAGCAATTCTGGGGAGAGATCTTAAATAAATAAGAAATCACAGTATTCCTATGATCAAGATCCAGTGGCAGAATCATACTGATAAAAAAGCCACATGGGAAAAAGAAGATGATATGGGAAAAAAATTCTCATAATTCTTTCAATAATCAGGTAATCATAATTTTTTAATTTATAATTCTATTTCAATTAGACTTCCTCCTGGTATTTACATAACTGTATTTTAATTGTGGTGTGTCGAGGGCGACACTCTTTTTAAGGAGGGGAGTCTATAACAATCATAATATTGTTACCCATCAATTAGTAGCCTAATTGACTCTAAACATTTTCCATTACTCTTATAATAGTGTTAAGAATTTCCATCTCAAATTTCGTACGATTTAGAGACCGTTTGATATTTTTTAATATTTTCTAATTTTCTGATAATTCTGAAACTACACAAATTATTTAGACCTCAGAATTAAAAATAGATTCCACCATTAAACTCACCACACTCAAATTAGCTAATTGTGGTATTTTGAAAGTGTTTGAGAGTCATTAAAAATATTATGAATATTTTAATAATAGTTAAATACCCAAAAAATTAGGTAAATTAAATATATCTACTATCAAAAATTTGATTATATTTTTAAGTTCATCACCCCTTAATTAGGTAAGGGTAAAAATTTGGGATTTTTTGGAGTGCGTTTAAATATTTAAATTTAAGAATTTGATTAGGATAATTAATTAAATTAATATTCCATTTGAATTGAATTAATTAAATTATTTAAGTTAATATTAGACAACTAATTAAACATAAGGTGGAAATCAACCAATATGACCCAAACACAGAACACCAATCTGCCTTAATCTTGACCATCGATCTTGCTTTAAGTAAAATCAAATGATTAGCAATCAATCTAAGCGTTGTAACAGATTTGGCCATTCGATCGAAAAATCGAGAGAACGACCAGGATGATTCTTCTGTACACCTTCATCCTCTTTCCGATCGTGCTCTGCCTCTCGCAAGAGGCCGTGCAATCGACAACATTAACACCTTTTTCGACCTACCTTATCCTCACAGTCACCCAAAGGAAAAGTTTTGGGGTTGGCATTTTCTTCCATTCCTCTTTCTTGCAGTGAACGAAGGTGATATATGAGCTTACGTTCCTAGCCATAGCCAACGAGAGGAAAGATTAGCCACAAGTTTTCTGCGAAGTTCTCGCTGTGGTGTTTGAAACATACGCTTGCAGAAACCCAATCCCTGATCTCAGAGACTCTAGGCATAAGGTACTCCTTCAGATCTTCATTATTCCGTCACCATACTTGAGCATAAGCAGTTATGAAATTCCAATATATCCCTAACTATCCTTTAATTGTCAATTATTTTTAAATGCATGAAATTGATATTTTCTTTTAGTTGATAGCATCTGTTGAATTATCGATCGAATTATAAGACCATCCAATAAAATGAAGATGATTTACCTACATGTTATTTTGATTCCTTTTACTTCTACAAATTCTGATATATTGTAATTGAATCAAAGATTCTATGTGTAAAAGAGTATGACTTCATCATACCATTGTTTATGCATTTTGAAATTTCAGTTTGCATCTTTTCATAAACCCAAAAAAATTCTAAGATTCACTCCATATCGATCCCATTCGCCTTCTTCGCATCCTCGTTCTAGTGGGATGATGAGCAGTCCAGTACTGGGCTCAAACTGCTGGGCCACGACCCATCATGCAAGTCTCAATCTATTAATTAAACATGCATTGTCCATTTGGATTTAATGGTGACAGGTTGATAAATAGAGTAATTGATGTATTGTTAAATGGATGTTAATTATATAATGGGAAAAGAATTAATGTAAATTTTCTCTTAACTTTAAATTTGCTTAATCAATATATACGATATTATATATTGATTTGAACAAGAAAACATATAGAATAATAATATGATATTTAATTTCAATTTTGATGATTATTTTAGTTAGTCATTAATTTAGGTTTAATTAATTAATTGTAAGTTAAATCCCAAACTTATTAGGGACATAACTTGATCATTTCAAGTTCAAATTGGATACTTAAATAGTCTATTTCTCTCAATAATATGAGATCAAAATTAGGTTTTAAACCCTATATCTCATAATGATATTTCAACCCTAATTAGGACCCTCTCCAAACCCTAGAAAATTAATGTTGTCCAAATTCAATCTAGTTTGTGTCATTTTACTCCTTATGATATAAGGATCATATTGACAAGTATGTCATATCATTAGGATAATATTTGGACATTTTAGGTATTTATCTCTTAAATTTAAGTTAAATATTAATTTCTTTATTTTTATTATGCTTATTGTAGGATGTGTGAATCTTAGGATAGGAAACTTGTTTCATTCATTATCTCCCATATAGTCTTAATTTGTATATTTAAATCTTATTTTCTATTGATGTAATGAGTGGAATTATTTAATGCTCGTTTAAATTGAATTTCTTCCATTGTAGAATTACTTAGGAATGAATTAAATTGAATGAAATGTATGTGTCTTTTCAAATTGAATTATTCATGATTTCTTACTAGTTCTTATATCAATGTGAATTGTGAATTGGAATTGTTAGAACTCTATAATAGATCATTTTCATATGTACAATTAGTACATGAATGAATTAAATAGAATAATTGTATAATATATGCTGAGTTTGATTCTTCTATGTCATGTATGTTTCATATGGAATTTAGGTTTCTTAACTTGAATATATTGTCAAATTTTATATAACTATAATGTAAAGTTACATGTAATTTTCTTAGGTTGGAACACAATTAAAATTCATATCTTATGCTTTAAATTAAGTTAATGATAGTTTTTTAATGAATTGTTCTTTCATTCTACATTTTAGCAAGTTGAGAATTATACAAGCATTTCATATTTTATTTCATTTGTAAATGTTATATGCATAATTAATAGAATGTAGTTTCAATTATTTATCTCATGCTAGAATTAAATTGGAATAAGCAATCATATGTAATGGATTGACTTAAAGTTAGCTTTATATTATTTATCTTTCCAATTAATCGTCCATGTGAAATGAAGACTTGCATGTTAATGTCCTATGTGTTTCTTTTGAATAAATACAATAGAGTTCATGCCAAAATTATTAGAATTGGAATTACAATCTTATGTTTACATGTTATTATTTTTCCTTTAAGTACATGTTAGATTAACTCGAGAATACTTTAACTTCTATAATATTATAATTAGATTAACACTTTCGAATTGTAAATTAAAGTTCTTTAAAAGAACTCATGATAAGACTAGTGCCCAAATAATCAATTAGATAATTAGCATATATTTTCATAGTATTTAACCTCTTAATTAGTTCTCAATTAATTTAATAACTTGAGAACAATAATTTCTTTTTATGCTTTAAATAAGATATTAGCTTTTTCATTTCCCTACAATAAAAAGTGAATTAGCACTTGTAGAATGTAATATATTTATTTCCTTACATTCAAATACTTAACATCAATTAATCGTATATATATTTAAGACTAAATTGATTTGATACCTTCCAGTATGTAAGTTAACTAGATGAAGTTAATAGTATTTCCTTTAGTTTTGCAAACTATAAATTTTACTCTTCCTTACTAATTTTCTTAAATTTTAATCATTAATCTATTAATTTGATTAATTTAGGACTAGTATATGATGAACTTCATTTACTTGAAAATATTATTTTTCAAACTTTTATTTTCTCTGTTATTACTTACAATTGACTTCAAGATTGATATATATATATATATATATATATATATATATATATATAAGTCAATTGGGAGCTCAATTAACTCCAATCATTAAGTATATCATTAAAATTTAGATAACAAAGGGATATCACTTAGTTTGTAATTATTGAAATTTCTTGAATGCTTAATTAGCTTTGAGCCTTTTTCCTTGAACATTCATACAAGACTTTTATGCATAATAAAAGTTTCATAAAATTTTACGAGTATGCCTAAGGGTAAATAGGGCAGAAAATTCAGCGCTATTTCCAAACTTCACATTCTAGAGAGGGTGAATGTGAATGTTTAAATTAAATTGAATCCTATTAAACTAGTTGGGCAGATGTGCTTAACTCCTCGTCCCATTATGTAGTTGATGCCCGCAGAATGAGATAATTTATTAACATCCCTTTAACTAATAATATAAGAGTTTTTTTACAATTTTATTAATTGTAAGATATCTTCATAACTTTTAGTTATGATCACTTTTCATATTCATAGGCTATGTTTATCTTAGACCACGAATATAAGATACTTTTCTTACTTTAGAAGCTTTACACTATTTATTTTTAGTATTATATTTTGTTTACTTACAATTTATTTAGAATAAAGTGTATGTTGCTTAATTTCAGTTAATGCTTCACTCTATTTTATTTGCTTACTTAGCATAATTTTAATTAAATATGTATTACTTTTATTCTATTTTCTTTAAATGCACATAATAATTTCTAGTTTTTTAGGATGTTTTTTTTATCATTTTTGGATGCAGACTATGACTTATATACAAGTGAGTATTTTTATTCAGCTTATTTATATACTATCTTATTTACAGTTATATCTACTTTTCTTTCCTTACTTGTTAGCTTTTATAGCTCTGCTATTTACTTTAATATGTAAATTATGCTTATGATATCATATTAATTTAAAATATAGCTAATCTAAAAATGTACTTAGACTGTTTAGTCTAACTATATTTTTTATTTTATTAGTTTGTCCTATCATATTTAAATACTAAAATATGATATATCAAAAATTCTTTAATACATGTAATACATGTTCTGGTACTTGAAGAACTCTTAAAAAAATTTGTTTCCGCTTAATTTAAATGTTTACTTGGATTTTATTTTAAGTGAGAGAGAGATTTATTTTCTTTTACTCTTACTTTTAGAAGGCTTGTAATAATTAAACTAGATTTTAAACTGCTTGATTTATTTTTACCTATCTTAATCTGTGCTGTTCTTTCTTATTTTGAAACCGCTTGGATTGAATGAGTGGATAATATTAATTGCTTGTATTGTTTATACTTGCAATATTTTCATGTATCTTCTATTGCTCTTATGGCAAATTATTTAAACTTAACAATTACTCATAAAAAAACTTGGCCACTTAGCATTTATATTTGATTAATTTTTTTCTAATTTAGCATTAGATGCTAAGGTGGCGCTCTAATATTGGGTTAATCTCCTGCCCGATTACTGGGGTCGCCATAGTAGATCTCAATGAGACCTATCCAACCTGACCTGAGCTGACAACTGAGGTGACCTGGATCTAGCATGAACCTAAACTCTAGGCCTTAGGGTGCGGACGAGATGAGCCATTACTGTAGGCTATTGTGGATAAAACCCAAAATTGCATCGATCGAACCCACTTGAGTTCAATCGGATTCGTTCGCTCGACAATCAAGGAGTAAAAATAGAGTTTCGAAATCAAGTAGTGGTAAATGCAAAGAGAAATAGGAGTTATAAAAAGGTACTGGATGGACGGCCAAAAGCTACATGAAGACAAAGGATGAACTTGGAGACTTGGATGACTTACAGCTTGTGAAAATGAGCCCTAGGCAGCTACTAGGAAGTTAATAGGAGCCTGGTGGAGGCTACAAGGCCACCATACGCAGCGGTTGGCCACATGCCGCGACTACGCACCACGTGCTGCGTGCGCAGAGGGAGACAGGGACGGCGGGCTCGGACCGTTCCATCGACCCGATCGAACGACCAGCTTCTGTCGTTCGATCGAATGGCCGAAGCCGATGACACAAGCAGGGGAAAACAATGTCGTTAAGAAGGAATTTAAATAATAAATATTTAATTATGATTTTAAATTTTCTTAATTAAAAATAGATATATAAATAACTTCTAATATTTGCAATAATTCACTCCTAGCTAATTGAAGGGTGAGAAACTCGACGACGAAGTCGGATTTTGATTCCAACGAGTATTTAATTTTTCCATGTTTCGCGGTATTTTAAATATAATAAAGTATTCGACGAAAATTTAACGACTTCTCATTGCCGCCAAAATATCATATCTAGCTAATTTGGGGTGATGAGCACAATGACGAAATCTGATTTTTGATTTGAGGCCAATTTAAATATGTAAAATTCTATGATTTTCAAAATTCCAAGAATCAAGGTGTGATCCATCTGACATTTGATTTGGAACAAAACTTCATTGTGAGATCCTAATAATTTATTAATAGTGTTAGAACCAAGATCATGACTTGATTAAATCCTGATTGACTATGGCAATAACCTTGAGTTGTTACACGCGGCTACTGCGGTGTGCGGAAGGCATTGGAGGATCCGTCGACCCTCCACTAAACCCCTAATCGAAAACTTGACCTTGTTTGCACCGTCTGAGCGTCAATTGAGTATTCCGAACCCTCTGCATCATCTTTCTAAGCATTCTTCGATTTCGATTGAAGTACCCCTCGTTTCCTTATCAATTCATTACAAAATTTTCTCAATGCAATTCGTTCACTTATTCAGTGTTATTGTAAACCCATTAATCGATCAATCCAACTCAAACGAGCTCGATTTAATCGTTAGCTTGCATCAAGTGCTCTAGCTACACACCATAGCCTCGCATGTAAACTCCCGATCTTGCAAATTAGGGAATCATTGTTTTCGGTGTTAGGATGGTCCATTCACGTCGATTTAGGCGCCATCTCGAATAATGACACGCCCCATGAGGTGCCATAAATTAAGATAATTTTGATACCCTAGGGTGGAATTCTCGGGTCGCACCGCCACTTTATTGTGCGGGTTGGGCCTAGCCCACGCATTACCTGCGTGCGGGCACCTAAGCCTGTGGGCACGTGGCTGAAGATCGGCCCACATGCAATCCCTTGCATGTGCACTGTTCCTATGGATAATAATTTCATAATTTTATTTATTTATTTAATTTCTGCATGCCTATTAGCGTTGTCAGTATCTATACACGAGTAGCTGACGTCATTGTCAGTATCTATACACGAATCAATAACTCTCAATCGAGTAGATAGGACTAGAGATGGATCATATATGATAAAGGGGTGTATCTACTGTGTAGCACTATATCTCATATTGGGTTCAAGAGATAGCTCCCATGATATGAGACTTTGCTCTATATGACAAATATCTCTCACCTAAGACTCAATATCTAGCTATAATGCTATCTGTAATAACTTAAACTTTAAACCCTTAATGTATTGTACATTTTAATCTTAATGAAGTCAACATTTTATCCATAGATGAAAATTTAATTGGACATGAATCATATTGGGTATGCTCCCACATGTACACACTTAACATTTGAGTTATTATTATAAATTTCACCATCATCTAAAAAAATATATCAATATTTAAGAATTTATCTTAATTATACTTATAATAATTTCACACTCAAAAAAATCTCTCCCTGCATTATTATAGTAATCCGATAATTTCTTAAAAGAAGTGATTACTTTTATTAGTTAACATCTCTCAATTACTTTCTCCCTATGATTTTTGTTGTTTCTATGCTTGCATGCAAAGAAATTTTCATTATGATGATATATGGGAGTTTACTGAGTTTGTTGGGCTCACAACTTGTACATATATTTAGTGAAGCTATAGCTATTTTTGATGCTCAAGAATGGATGCCAACCATTTTTATATGAATTATTTATGTTAAAACTATATAAATCCAAAATTTCTTTAATACTTTATATATATTTGTCGAACAAAATATATAATGAGAAAATATATTTAGTCTTTGTAACCCAATCCTTTGTTACCTTTGAGCTAAAAATATTTTTAGTTTGATAGTTTATCCTTTCCACATCTGAAATCTGAACAAAAGTGCTCCCTGCGGCTCTCACTCATCCCCCCTGCGAGTTGGAGATGAAGCGTGTTATTGCCGCCAGATGCGCGGCTGCCTTTGTCCGGCAGCCGAAGAACCGTGCAGCATTTTTCTCCACATCTCTTTTATTCGATGACACTCAGAAGCAGGCAGTCTTCAATCCTCTTTTTGCACTTAAATTCTCGTCACGGCTCTCCCTGATTTATTTTTGTATCGATTTGATGTTGAGCGTCAGATATCTTTGCTAATGAATTGCATTCTGTAGCTGAAATATTTTGATTGCAGTGTGAGCTTCGTTATTCATGGTTCCTTGCTGCTTTCCCGCTTCATTGTGAGAATTTTTGAGGCAAAAAGGAATGAGCAACTGATGCTGATCTTAATGTTTTGATGCTCCTTGCAAGAGCACTGCTATAGTCCCCAAAAAGCTCTGCATGCCTATTAGCGTTGTTTTTGATGCATAATTATGATTATGACTGTAGTTGTTGAAAGTCTAATTCCCAAATATAGGATTGGGATTCTCCCAACTTTTGTATCTTGAACAAAATTCTTTTGTTCTATTCTTTTTTCTGAGAGCTTGTTCGTCGATATTCCCTTGCTTATTTACATCCAATAAGCTGTGGATTTGCCGTCAATATTTCCTCGCTAGGCCGTCAACATCGACGATTCCCTGGCCATTGATAAAACCATCGATATTTTCTTTTTTCAACAATATTGTTGCTTGTTAATCTGAAATTGTGCATTTTGTATATTTTCTTGCTCTAGGAATGGAGCTATTTCTTGTTTTTCTGGAGTTGGTTTATGTTTTCTGTTTGTAGTGCAGTTTAAAGAGAGCGTTCATCAATTTGCGCAAGAAAATATAGCTCCCCATGCAGCAAAGTTGGATGCGACTAATCAAGTTCCAAAGGTCGTACATGATTATTCATTGAATACTAGAATTAGTCAACTTACTAGTTACTGATATTTATAGTATGCCATTCAGGATGTTAACCTGTGGAAACTTATGGGAGATTTCAATCTTCATGGCATCACAGCACCAGGTAAGATATTGGCATTAATTTATTGTAATAATACTTTTACACACTTTTATGTTTCAGCTGGCAAATGAGGATCGTTGTCTGTAAGGATTGCCTTTTAAACATGTTTCCGTGATATATTTTATCTCCAAGGTTGATTTCTCCGTTTTAGAATATTCGAATTATAGAGAAGCATGAGTGTTCGGTAAAAATCTAGTTAATTAGTTGACTATTAGTTCTGATATAGTGGCGATTGCCAAGCATGCGATCTTGTTACACTTCATTTACCTGGATGTGAGTGATATCATTTAATGATTGATCTGAAAATGAATTTCATTAGGTAAGGCTGAGAGAAGTGTGGAAAACAACACTTAAGATGGATGATTAATTATATGGATGATTGTTTACCCCTTTTGGAGCATTTAATGCTTCTAATACTCTTAAATGGACTATGAATAATGCCACATGACTTTAACTGGGAAGCATTTAATGATGCCTTGATTTATAGCATGATCAGTGATGATTTTTTGGCACAATTTAGCAAGAATAAGGTTTTGATATCATAGAAGTTGAAGCTGACTATAAGGAAATTTTAGTATATGCGTGAATCATCTCGAACTTGTGTTGGGATAAGGCCTTTTGGCACTTTTAGATAAAAAGTTCATGTGGTTTGAGGTTGGAATTCATCTACGAGAATTCATAATTTTTATAGTGTTTCTTTTAATATTCATTTCGCAATTTGCAAACTATTGTTCATTAGCTTGTCCTATCTCATATATGTTGAATTTCACGACTTGTTTCTATTCGCTAATTTTCTATGAGTTCACTGATAATTTGAAATTGATCTACAAAGGACATGTTAAAGTGTGAAGTTTTCAGAAAAACCCCACCTATTATTGCAAGAGTTATTTGCAGCATCCCTAAATTTTAATATTTACAATTAAAGTACAGTATTTTTTTCAAGTTTAAGATCTTTTTAATTAAAAGAAGATATGAGGTGTTGTGATGCACTTTAGAAATGATGAGGCATAAGTGCTCATTTTGTAAAAGTTAAAGTTTGGATGCTGGATATGTAAGATTTAAGGTGCGAATGTTATGCATATACATATCTCTTTTTTAAAACTTGTCATTATTATCTGGTTTAACATTTTACTTATGCAGAGAATATTATTTTCTTTTCTAATGGAGTGGATTAAGTTCATTTATGCTACTTTTTTTCTAGAAGTCAATCTATATTAGAGATATTGGGTTCAAATATCAGTTGTAATATCATACACGTGGTTGGACCTCATTAATTTGCCATTATATGATATAATTTCTTAAGAGTTCATGGATCTTAAGAGTCTTCTTCAACATGTATGCTTATTTGTGAAGTTTTCATGAGAACCGTCCTTACAATTTTGAAAAGTATTGCTCGTGTGGCTCTACATTTTATATATATAGCTCAATATTTTTTTTGTTATTTTGATGCAGATTCTATTCATTTTTGCACCCATTTCCTGCTTGGAGTTTCACCTTATTTAAGTTGAATTTTATTTGATTCTTTCTTAATGATCACTTTCTATTCTGTTTTCATTCTGGTCATCTCATTCATGGTCTGACTACTTGCAATTATAACTTACTTAAAGTGCTTAGTTCTTATGACTTTGATCACAGGATGTCTAAAGCTTGGCGAATTTAAATTGCCAAATTTTTTAATCAAGATCATTGTGGCATTAATGATCGACTTAATAGTACACATGTGCTTATATTGCCTAATTTTGATTTATGAGGTGTTTGAAGTTGCTTGTGATGCTTCAATTATATATATATTTTAGTAAAAGTTGAATGAAGCAGTGGCATTTTAAATTTGAATAATAATTTTATGCCATAGTATAACTTTTTTGATGTTTGAAGTATTATCTTATTGAAGAAATATGTGTTGTATTTTGATTACTTTGAAGGAAGATATTTTAAAAGAAATTGGTTGTCATTTTTAAGTTATTCACTATTTATTGACTCATGGATAATACGAGGTTAGATATTTTGGTGCGTTTTCTAATGAATGCTTCTTGATAATATTTGATTTTATCTATGCTATAATTTGAGTTTATATACAATTCATCTGACAGTTATTAGCTTTAAAAGGCCACAATTTATTGACTATCAAATTAGTATGCCTGTGCATTAGTATAATCATTTGCACAATATAAGCACGTTTTTCATTGACATCTATAGACAAGACAATGTTTTTGAATTAATGTTATAAATTTGAGATTCTAGAATGTGCTGGACTATATGCATTATTAATGTGTATGTTTTAATATTATATCATGAGTTAGTTGTCCACTCTTTGAGTACTTCACTTTATTTTTGGCTAGTTATTATTATGTATCTAGTTCTAAATGCTGTTTTTGAAAAAGAGATTGTTTTTATTATTTGATAGTTATTTAAAAAAATTTGTACATTCTTAAGATAGAAAATAATGATGATTTTTGGATTAAATTATGTTTGCATTTAAAATTTAATTAAAGGAAAGGAAATTCTAAATGACTGATTATAGAAGCAACATGAAGGAGAGGTGAAATGACCTTACCTAAAGTAAGTATTGTAAAAGTTGCCGAAATGTAACTAAGCATCTTCAAAGCATTGCATTATAACATGTATTTGTGCATGAATGGTTCTTAATCGTTGGAGGGATGACTGATTAGCTTTCGAATGATGATTAAATATTTTCTTACGAGCCTTCGTTTAAGAAGAGACTGTTGCAGAATCAGTCTTGTCTTTAATTGCGCTATGACAGGTATCAGACAGTCGCCCCAAAAGATATTTCTAGAAGGTTGTGTTATCTTAGTGACTCTGTGCTGGTGAAATCTTAAGAATCTAAAACTAGAACATAAAATTTCTTGAGAAATTGTCATGAGATCAGCCAGAGAATTAGAGTCTATGAAATCAATCTCTTCGAACCCCCAACGAGCAATATCCAACAGGATTAGCTTGAAAGATATCTCCCGACAATGTGACTTCCATCGATGAAGAGCTAGCTGATCGAGCGTTAATGCCGCATAAACATCTAGGATGTGAGCAGTTTGAACAATGAAATGGGAGACAATAGGTAGAGCCCGAAAATTCACCAATATTAAAAGGCGTTGGAGCTCATATGACATTCTGGAGAGCATTGACGATGTCCCCACTTGAAGCACATGAATAAAAGCTCGCTAGTCTCGAACCTTGAAAGAAAGGAATTGCGAGATAATGAACAAATTGAAAGAAGGATAATGAAAGTCAATTGAAGTGTAATACCATTGTCCTCCATTGGGATGTCGATTGTGGGAATACTGATGATCTCTGTCTCACTAGAATGATCGGGAACTGTGAGTAGGGTTCTTCTTATGTGTATTGAGTCAGACGGGGGAGAGGATCCAACGACATTGCAAATATCATCTTCGACATCATATTCCTTTCTTGCGGCTCCTCCTACGTCATATTCTCTGGCGATAACCCTCTTCGAAGCTTCATGTCCGACGCCAAATTCCTTCTCTTTTCATCAAACTCCAAAACAACATTCTTTTCTTTTTCACTCTCCTCTCCATTCCATGGCCTAGATCTTCTTCGACTCTCTTTCCTCATACTCTATTCGCCTCAATGCCAATGCCTTCTACATCATTACCTCCATTTCTTGCCTTCCCCTTCACTTCCAACGCTCGCTTCAACGTCTCTGCCATTAACTGTTACCATCTCCTCTTCTCCTTCTCCCCTTCCCCTTCCATGTCTGACATAAAGGAGTTCCTTTTATGACTCGACACCCCGCTCTTCTCCTCACCTTCTCCCTTTTCTTAAACAGCCTCGCCTTCATCAATGCCTTCGAGCTGATCCCCTCCCCTCTTAATCTCATCAACTCAAGACAGCCTCTTTACATAGCCGCATCTCCCGTTGGTGACAGTGATTTCATCCCTTAGGACATGGAGACTCTTTACCACCTCAACCTTGATGGCCCTCTCATAACCCTGATCATTGATACTCTGTGGAGAACATGGGACATAGAAGACAACTTATTCAAAAGGAGGCTATATGTGGAAAGTTCCACGAATGCACCCATCGAATACTCAACGGAGAACGACCCGGCTTGGCCGATCATCCCTGCTTGGTCTACCGGACGGCTTGAACCATGAACCTTGACCTCCTTGCCGAAATGGCGAACTTTAAACTTCAACCTCACCTGGAGCTTTGCTGCCACAGGGATTTCAGCACCTGGTCCGCATGCATTTCAGCAATTGGTTCCCAAATTAACAAATCTTCTACTTCGAACTCTACCTCGGCGGGCTCGCCAAACCGAAGGTTGTTTGTTCCATTCTACCTCGATTTTGTCATCGATGTGCCATATTCCAACCCTCTGAACGTTAGCATCGGCTCATCTATATAGTTATTATATACACATACTTATGCACGCTTATATATATATATATATATTATTTTTATATGCATATATTTGTATATAGATCACACATACATATATACACTTGTATTTTTTTATTTACATCAATCATTTTTTTTTAAGTTTGTAATTCACCAATGAAACAAAAGAGCTACTAATATTCTAGTAAATATTTTTATAATTAGAAAGTAATACCAAATAAAACTAAATAACAAACTAGCTAACTTTACATATTAAGTAAGATTAACTTGTTGGTAGACTTTGTCAACTTGATATTTAACTGTGTTCTATAATTTGAAAAAGTAGGTGTCGTAAGGGCATATGCTATTTTTAAATACAATAATGCAAAAGAAAAGAAAGCAAAGTGCTTGCAAGATCAAAATGCTAATAATTTATAACTGTTAAACTATTTTGGATTAAATTATGTGCATATTTATTTGCTATTTCAATGATAATAAACCTTGATAATTGAACAACATAAAGTTGACTTTTATTATACATTTAGTGCACATATAATTATTCATTATCTTTTTAAAAGTATATATAATTATAATTACCTTTACCAAATGATCTCTGCTTATAATATTGCCCTATTTAAAAAAAATAGAACACATTATACTATTGTGCGACATTAAGACTCGCTATCAAAGCTTTACCATTAGCATTTCATTTACCATTAATATGATGCCCTTAACCAGTATCATAAAGGGGTTTGCTCTATAGATTGTTACATATATATTTGCACAAGTTAATATAGCTTAAAGTAGTATACCCGTTACTTTTACTAGTATAACTTGAATTTTAGTATAATAGCATAAGTTTAACATGTATCTATATATATGAGACTTAACATCATATTAATAAATATAAATGTATTAAATACTCAAATGTTATAAGATAACTTTTGTATAATATGGAGCCTTCATTATTGGTCGTAATTGTAATATACCACCTTTAAGATAATAAAGTTTTAATTAGTATTTAACCGTTGGATAGCATGCATATCATAATGCAATATTTGACATTAGGGTTAGTTGTGTATTGTGTAGGAAATTTTCACTGTCAGCCTTTGTATCAAATGACCTAAATTGGAACCAAACATTAGGGTTTTATCAAGAATCTTGCGGTTCAAAACAAGAAAAAGTAGGATTTACAAATCTAGTACGTTAGGGTTTAGGTCAAGTGTGCATAGCATTTCTAGAAATTGTTGACTTCAAGTTGCTCTAAAAGGAGGAATTTTAGGTTTTATTTGGAATATTTCTAAGTATTCATAATTAAAATCAAATAATTTAACATCAGCTAGCATTGCAAACCTTGTTGGAGCACGAAATCAGCGTTGGTCTCTTCAAGTAGAAAGTGGTAATCTCATTTATTTATGAATTTCCAAATTACATCAAATAAAGTATCTTTAAAAATATGAGGGGAGAAGAAAGATTTAAATTTAGGGTTTCTTTAGAAATTGTTGACTTCAAGTTGCAGATTTAAATGAAGTAGAAGAAAAGGGCATGGGAGGAGAAAGAAGAAGATGGAGAAATGGAAACAAAGAAGGAAGAAGGAAGTAGAGGGATAAGGTGGGAAGCCATCCATGGGGAAGTCGGCCGTTTCTCAACAATACAAGAGGAGATGGAGGGGGTGAGAGAGAGGCATGAGGGTTTCTTTGCAGGTTTTGTATAAGGGGGTCATTCCTTGTGTTTTCCGTGGCTTTGTTTTTGTGAAAATCACCGTGATAGCTTAAGGAGAGGTGACTTTTAAAGGCAAGACGAACTATTTAAGAAAATTGAAAATATAGGATTGTTAAAATTTTGCCAAAAGTTCAAATTAAATTTGATTTGGGTGAAGCTTGAGCCAAAATCTATGAAATTCTACTTTACATATTTAAAAAAATAATTTAATGGTATTAACACAAAAATTATAAAATTATAAAAAAGTCAAATATGAATAAAATCATTAATTTTTGAAAATCATTAAAATTGTAAAAATTAAGGGTAATATATAAAAAAAAATTTAGAGATATTTTGTTAAAGGGTATTACAACTTTTTCTATTATACTAGCTCAAAGCAATTAATTATTGCCAACCTTGATCCATGTTATATGTGAGTAGTGCATTTTTTCATATAGGGTCATATTGAGGTTTAATTGTTAACCAGTGTTATATATGTGATCTCAATTAATAATAGATGATTGTCCCAACAATCTTCAAAGATCATAATATAGAGATAAATCATATCTTTTAAAATTTGATTAACATGCTTAGTTTGCCTATCATTATGTGGATGAAAGATAATGTACATGCTAACAATAATCCCCATTTTAGCGCTAGAATCTTGAAGTATAATGATCCTGGGCGAAAGGATTCAATTGGTATTTTAATGTATTTTAATATATATGATCCGTTCTTTGGAATAGTTATGATCACAATCATTAAGTGTAAGGAAAAGCAGCATCCACAACTTCATCAAGTCAAATCTCAGAAATGAAAACTAAGAATATCTAGAAAGGACACCTTAGGAATTGAGTAAACATTAGAATGTACTTAAAAGTAAAATACAAATAACAAAGGGCATCTTATGATCTGGACGGACTTTAAGGAAGTAAAATATACGGGTAAAATGCCTATAATTAAAATAAGTGGAAAGCTAAGACTAACAATTGAATGAAATTTTAGGAATGTAATATCAACAGTCCGAGTACTACTACTGTGGTGTCCTGACGCCGGTTCAGCAAGAACTGTCTCGACATCGGGTACTCACATACCACAGGATCATATTGAGCAATTTGAGAAAGAAAAGGAACACATAAAAACTAAAATATATTTCTCATTTAATAATATTTCCAATTACAATGTAGCCCACAAACTTCTGACAAAATTCATCTTCTAGAACACAAGATGAACTTTGAAAAAGTAAATAAAATAAAAGTAAAAATTGCGTCGTCAGTATAAATTTTCAAGGTTCTTGTTTAAGCTCTCGCAGAAGTACCTGACTTGGTATTGTACATAAAATAATACCGAGATTGGAATTCTCAGTAATTAGAGAATATACCACAGTAAATAATGAAGTATTATATTTTATAATAGCAGAGATGCGATTTGTGGAAATAAGAATGCAGAAAAAATAATAAGATAAAAGTGCAAACAAAATAATTAACTTCCTGCAAAAGATATTAGCTCAAAATGTAGGTTACTGATGTTATTTTCTTAATAACTCACCACGAATATCGTTAATGATGTCATTTTTTTAGTAACTGGCCACGATTCTATTACTGATGTCATTTTTCTAGTAATTATCCACGAATATCGTTACTGATATTATTTTTCCAGTAACTAGCCACGAATACTGTTACTGATGTTATTTTTTCAGTAATGGCCACGAATGCTATTAGTGATGTCATTTTTCCAGTAATTAGCTATGAATGTTGCCACGTTGGTTCCGAACAATCAACCAAGCTTCAATATGAATTTGGCTCGAAAGCGAAGCTAAGTAGCAGTAAAAGTACAAAATGTAATACATATAATGTACTGGGTACCTTTGTTCTTTAAGATTCAAAGTTTGACAGTTCAATTTTGGATCTGCATTTAGATTTGAATATTTAATTAGCCTTTTAGAGATTTTTACTTGCTCTTTTCTATTATGTCTTTCGTTCATTCTTTCTCTTGATAGAAGATATCATTTTTAAATCACTGTGGGGTAGCCATTATATTTGATATAGCATTATTATTATCATTATTTCAATGATAATAATAATATATGAATGAAAGAAAAATAAAACGGTAAAGATTGTAAAAATGAAAATGCACGAATTAAATACTATTTGTATTATTCCCATTATTAATTAATGAGAATAATAATGTGAATGACTAATTTATTAATTTTATTAAAATGATTTATTAAGTATAGAGTAAAAAGAACGAAGAAAACATCAGCAAATTTTTTTCCTTATTTTCCTATTTTCCATCTCATCTCACCTTTAGGATTAGGATTGCCGAAAAATGGAGGGAGGCCGGAGCGGGGTGGCTAGAGACTGGCAAGTGGCTGGCCGGCTGGAGGAGGGCTGGCTGGGCTGCTGTTGGCTGGTCGGAGGAGGCAGGGAGGGGTTGAGTTGGCTGCTGCTGACTGGATGGAGGAGGGAGCTGGCCGGCAGGGTGGTTGGCTGGCAAGGCTGAGGAGGGGCTGGTATGGCTGAGGAGGGAATTGCTGGTTGGGATAAGAAGGGAGGTTGCTATGAGGGAGAAGAGGGGAGTAGGGGGATTTAAATAGAGGAGGGAAGGAGAGGGGGTGGCCGGCCAAGAGGGCCTACCAACTTGCGCTAAAAATGGCGCAGGCGGCTCCCTTGGCTGGCGGAAAGTTCCGCCTACAGGCTCTGTCGAGCGAATCGGGGGGGAGGAAGAAGGAAAGAAGGAAATTTGAAATAAATAACTTAAATTTAAATTTTTCGCATTTTTCCGCCGTTTGGCGTCCAAATACAACAAAATTTGGCACTGATGTGTGTTATGATGTAATGAACACCCTCGTGCTAAATTTTTTTGATTCAGAATAATATTTTATTTTTTGTAATTTCTGAAGGCTTGGACTTCAAAAATTTATTGAGATCAAACTGATGCTCAAGTGATGAAGCTTTTTGAGCAGCTTTTAAATAATATACCTAACATAACGACTCAAAAACGATAAATTCAGACAGGTATTTCAATGTTCTTGATATATAGAATTTAAATAATTTAGAAAATAAAACGGGAGCTTCTGTTATTCAGATTTCTCCCAAACTAGGCATTTAGATCTAAAAATTATTCTTATCTAAGTGTATTTTTGTTTGTCATAATTTGACATTCCTCGGGATCCTGATTTCTGAGGCGGGATTTGACCTAATTCGCAAAATAACGACTTTGGGTCGTTACAACTAGTATCTTAGATTATTCGACGAGTATTGGGTAGATGATTTCCAAGATGACAAAGTTTATGAAAGGATCGTTGAAGGAGTGTCTCCTCGTGGAGTAGAAGTTCTAGATAAGATATTAGTTGGCTCAACCATTAGAGGGACCAGTGTAACGACCCAAAGTCGTTATTTTACAAATTAGGTCAGAATCCTGCCTTAGGAATCAGGATCCCGGGGAATTTTAATTTAGGGCAAACAAAACTACCAATATATAGAAACAACTTTAAAGATCAAAGAGCCCTAATTCAGGAAAAATCCAAAAGACGGAAGCTCCGGTTCTATCTTTGAAATTTTTAAATTCTAAAAATCAAAAACATTGAAATACGTGTCTGAATTCATCGTTTTCAGTGTCGACATGTTAAGTATATTATTTAAAAGCTGCTCGAGGAGTTTCATCAAATTCTGAGCGCCGATTTGATCGTGGCAAAATTTCGAAGTTTAAACCTCTAAAATTAAAATAAAATAAAGTATTGCTCCGAATCGAAAATTTTCGACGCGAGGGTGTTCGTCATGTCGTAACACACCTCGGTGCCAAGTTTCGTTGCATTCGGACCCCAAACGGCGGAAAAATGCAATTAATTTGAAGTTCAAGTTTTTTTTTTTTTTTTCATTTCTTTTTCTTTCTCTGTTTTTCCTTTCTACGCCCCCCCCTTTTGATCGCATCCTGCGATCTTTCTCTTGCGCCAGGCGGGAGAAGCTTCCGCGCCAGGCGGAATCCTGGCGCACATGCGGTGCTTGCCTGCACCGTTTTTGGCGCAGGCTGTCGGCCCATAGGGCGACCACGACTCCCCCGACCCCACTCCCGCCTTCTGGCGGGAGAAGCTTCCGTGCCAGAGGCTCCTGGCGCGTGCCAGGCGTCGACCAGGCGCCATTATGGCGCCGTTTTGGTGCAAGTTTGGCGCCACTGCGTGCGCCTATATAATCCCCATCCCCTCCCCTCTCCTTCCCACAGTCACCCACAGCAGCCACCCCTCTTCAGCCCTTCCAGCAGCTTCCAGCCCTCCTCCTCGGCCCTTTCAGCAGCCGGCCACCCCTCCTCTGCCCTTCCAGCAGCCGGTCAGCCCCTCCAGCAGCTTCCGGCAGCCCCTTCCAGCCGCTTCCGGCAGCCCCCGGCAGCTCCATCCAGCAGCTCCCGGCAGCCTCCGGCAGACCCTTCCAGCAGCTTTCGGCAGCTCGGCAGCCCCCAGCAGTCCCCTTCAGCTAGCCAGCTCCCTCTCCGGCAGCCTCCGGCAGCTTCCGACGACCAGCTATCAAGCCGCCAAGACACTCAGTAGCCGCTGCCAGCCAGCCTCTTGCCGTTGCCACCTCGGCCAGCCATCCGGCTACCCCGTTCCAACCCTCCCTTTTTTTTCGGCAATCTTAAAAGCTTCTTGCTAATCTTATTAAATCATTGATATAATTTTATATTTAGTCATTCGCATTTTGATCATTCTCATTAATTAATAATGGAGACAGTTCATAATGCTATAAAATGACTACTATTTCCATTCATATCATTACTCTTGCAATACAGTAACATTATTATAAAATACGGATTTTAAACCATTATAAAGAAAAATGACAAAATAAAGAATAAATATAAAAATCATGAACTATCACATCACTTGTAAAAGAGACTAATTTAAAGAAATATCGGGGACTTAAATGCAGATTGAGCGAACTGTCACTCATTTGAGCTGTTTAACTTCTGAACTTAAAGAACGAAGGTACCCAGTACATGCCATATATTACATTTTGCATTTTTATTACTGCTTCGCTTCGCTTAAATTGCTTGGAGCCAAATTTCGTTTTGAAGCTTGGTTGGTTGTTCGGAACTAACGTGGTAACATTCGTGGGTTACTGGAAAAATGACATCAGTAACATTAATGCTTGGTTGGTTGTTAGAAACCAACATCCTTTTCCTTCGTGGCCAGTTACTGGAAAGAAGACATCAGTAACGACATTCGTGGCTAATTACCGGAAAAATGACATCGGTAATAGCATTTGTGGGTTGTTACTGGAAAGAAGACATCAGTAACAACATTTGTGGCAGGTTATCGGAAAGAAGACATCAGTAACCTGCATTTTTGCGTTAATATCTTTTGCAGGAAATTAATTATTTCATTTGCGCTTTTACCTTAATATTTTTTCTGCACCTTCTTTGCAAATTGCATCTCTGCTATTATAAAATGTAATACTGCATTGATTACTGTGGTACTTAGAGTACTCTCTAATTACTGGGAATTTCAATCCCGGTATTGTTTGTTGTACAATACCAGGTCAGGTACTTCTGGAAGAGCTTAAGCAAGAACCCTAATGCTTAAAATGTTCAACTGCCGATGAGATCCACGACGTTATTTATTTTTGTTTATCTTTTATCTTTTCTTTATTTTTACTTTTGTACGAGGAGTATTGAAAGGACCTTGTAAAGTGAACATTGAAATAAATGAATATTATCTTTTGGCTTTTCATATGTGTATGCTCTTCTTCTCTCAAATTACTCAATATGATCATGCGGTAAGTGAATGCCCGATGTCGGAACGGTTTCCGCTGAACCGGCGTCGGGGTCCTCACAACCAGTCTCCTTGTCCTTGCCAAGGAATGGTTGGACTGAGTGACCACTGCTTTTCGAGAAACGGCTTGTCCAGATGATTACTGTCTTCAGATTCTGGGAACTCTACTTGGAGGATCAGCTGATAGGTGGTGGTGCTGGACCTATAGAAGGCTATCTAGGAAGCGTCGAGTAGTCTCATTCGATGATTTTTGTGCCGCCTTTAGGGCAGAATATTGTAGTTGATGTTCTTAAGATATCTCTTGTATTCTTTTTGCTTTAACTTATCCTTTTTGCCTATTGATGTAACTTCTACTTTGAGAAAGTGATGATTGAAAGAAATAGTAAATTTTTATCTTATTATCTGAATTCATGCTTCTGGATATTGCAATCATGAATTCAGGTTCCCCCTTAGCTCCTACACCCATCAAGAACACGGCCTCGTCCTTAAGGGGACCGAATGAAGTTAACTCCCTGGCTAGTTTGATGAAAGCCTTCATAGAAAGTAATGCGCAGCAAGCGCAAGAGGCTCGCGCTCTTATATTAAACTCTCGTCAACAACCTTTTTCTTAGATGGGAGCCCCTTCTGCACCGCACTTCTCGGGAGATGAAATTCTCCATAGTTTTTTGCGTCTTCGGACACCTACCTTCAATGGGGCACTGAACCCAATGGATACCATCAGTTGGCTTAAGTTAGCTGAGAAGAACTTAGCGAGCATTAAGTGTCCGAATTCTGAATCAATCCGTCTGACCACCCACCTGTTCCAAGATGAGGCCGAATATTGGTGGGAGAATGAACGTAATACCAAATTTGTCGACTATGAATTGGAGGATATTTTGTGGGATCAATTTGTTGAAGCCTTCAAGGAAGCCTTTATCCCAGTATTTGCTTAGATGATACTTGAAGATGAGCTGCTCCATTTGACTCAGGGTTGAAGATCAGTGGCGGACTACGGGCTTGAATTTCGCCGATTATCTCGTTTCACTCCAGACTTGGTTAAGTCTGAAGCCTCCTGTTGTCATCGATTTCTGAAAGGGCTGATAGATTCCATTAAGGCTCACTCAATCTCCCAGCAGATTAAGACTTTCCTTGAACTAGTGGAAGTTGCCCGTCTACAAGAAAGTTTTCAAGAGCAAATGGATCGGAAGAGAAAGGCTAGCTTTGTGCAGCTCAGAAGAGAAAGCTTTGGTCATTGGAAGGTGGCCAAGGTGTATAACATGGAAGCAGAACAACCCCAGATAGAACTTTTTGAATGCAAGCGCCGTCATCCGTATGGGAAATGTTACCATCAGGGTAACGTGTGTTATACTTATGGCCGTCAAGGCCATCATTTTTACCACAACAAAGCCAAGGTTACTATCGATGGAGTACCCATCATCCGCTCTCGGCATGATCAAGTGTTCCGTTGCTAGCCACTAAACATCGAGCTCCTGCCCTGGATGTGATGCCAGCCTCAGCTCCTTCTACTAATCCCAAGGTTGCAGCACCTACTCCTAAGCCAGCCTTCAACCATCAAGACCAAAGGCCTCAGAATAAGCAACCAATAGCTCCTGCACGAGTGTATATGCTAATCCCTGCTTCTGCACCGGAAGATAATGATGTTATTTCGGGTACGTCTTAAATTTACTTTAAATTCATGTCTATTATTTCAGCATTTCTTGAATATTTCGAATAATGATTTTTATTATTGTTATAATCATAAGCACCTTATCAATTAATGGTAAACCTTGTTATATTCTTTTCGATACTGGAGCGTCACTCATTTGTATCGGAAAATTGGGTTAAAGCCCTTAATTTGCCGTCATATCGTTTAGCGAGTTCATTAAGCATCGTGTTACCTTTTGGTGCCTGAATGCAATCTCAGCAATTTTATAAAATAGAAATCCGTGTCGGTGAACTACAATTCGAAGCAAAGTTAGTCATGCTGCCAATTGTTAACTTTGATATAATATTGGGAATGAATTGGTTAAGTAAACGTGGTGTTTTATAAATTTTCAAAAGAAGAAAATCACCTTTGGCAGCTAAAGTCAATTAAAGGCGTTCATTGACAAATTTAGTACTCAAGCTTTATTAATCAACGCAATGAAAGTCGAGAAGTTAGTCAGGAAAGGATGCAATGCGTTCTTAGTGACAATGCTAGGTTAGAAGAAAGAACAGATTCATACCGCAGAAAATCGAGTAGTGTGTGAATTCTCTTATGTATTTCTGGAAGACCTACCTAGTCTTCCTCCTGTTCGAGAAGTAGAATTCGCAATATAGTTAATTCCAAGAACGCAATCGCTATCGAAGGTTCCTTATCACATGGCGCCTAAGGAGTTACAAGAGTTGAATAAGCAACTTCAGGAGCTGCTCGAGAAGGGTCTCATTCGACCAAGTTCATCTCCTTGGAGAGCGCCAGTGTTATTCGTAAAGCAGAAGGATGGGTCGATGCGCATGTGTATCAATTACCGTGAGTTATACAAAGTGACCATCAAGAATAAATATCCATTTCCTCGAATCGATGATCTCTTTGATCAATTATCCGGAGCCAAAGTGCTCTCTAAGATCGACTTGCGATTAGGTTACACCAATTGTGAGTCAAGAATTCTGATATAGAGAAGATATTATTCATAACTCGCTATGGACACTACAAGTTTTTGGTAATGTCATTTGGTCTAACAAATGTGCCATTTATTTTTATGGACTTAATGCAGCGTGACCACTTAAGAGCAGTGTTAGAAGAACTGCGTGACCATGAGTTCTATGCCAAATATTCGAAGTGTGAATTTTGGCTTGACTCAGTAGCGTTTCTGGGCAGTGTGGTAGATTCTCAAGGAATTATGGTAGACCAGAACAAGGTCGGTGCCGTTTAAGATTGGTCGCAATCAAAATCTGTGACCGACATCAGAAGTTTTCTGGGATTAGCAGGCTATTACAGGAAGTTTAAAAGGCTTCTCTCAGATAACATCACTTCCAACGAAGTTAACTCAGAAGGCAGTGCCTTTCATCTGGAGCCTCGAGTGCGAGAATGCATTTCAGTCACTGAAAGGTGCCCTTTCTTCTGCCTCAGTCCTTGCCTTACCCAAAGAAGGCTTAAATTACAAAGTCTATACCAATGCTTCTGGAATAGGCTTGGGTTGTGTTCTAATGCAGGAAGGAAAAGTCATTACTTATGCTTCTCGTCAGTTAAAGCCGCACGAGAAGAATTACCCAGTCCACGATCTTGAATGAGCCTCCGTAATATTCGCTCTGAAGATCTGGCGTCATTATCTGTATGGCATACAATGCTCTAATTTCATCGGCCATCAGAGGCTGAAGTACATCTTCACTCAGCGAGAGCTTAATTGTCGCCAACATAGATGGCTTGAGCTGATAAGCGATTATGATTTATCTATTCAGTATCATCTCGGCAAGGCGAATGTGATAGCAGATGCACATTCGCCTTATCTGGATGGTACTTAATAGATAAATTAGAATACATAATCTGCTACCACATTCGCCTTGCTGGGATGGTACTGAATAGATAAATCATAATCGCTTATCAGCTCAAACCATCTACGCTGGCGACAATTAAGCTTTCGTTGAGTGAAGATGTACTTCAGGCTCTGATGGTCGGTGAAAATAGAGCATTGTACGCCGTACAGATAATGACACCAGATTTTCAGAGCGAATACTACGGTGGCTAATTCAGGATCGTGGATTGGGTAATTCTTCTCATGCAGCTTTAACTGACAAGAAGCATAAGCGATGATTTTTCCTTCCTGCATTAGAACACAACTCAAGCTTATTTGGTAATTTAAGCCTTCTTTGGGTAAGGCAAGAATTGGGGAAGAAGAAAGAGCATCTTTCAGTGACTGAAATGCGTTCTCGCACTCGAGGCTCCAGATGAAAGGCGCTGCCTTCTGAGTTAACTTTGTTAGAGGTGATGCTATATGAGAGAAGCATTTTACAAACTTCATGTAATAGCCTGCTAATCCCAGAAATCTTTTGATGTCGGTCACATATTTTGGTTGCGACCAATCTTGAACGACACTGACCTAGTTCTGGTCTACCTTAATTCCTTTGACATAGAGCTCGTGGTCACGCAGTTCTTCTATTACTGCTTCTAAGTGGTTTTCATGTTCCACTTTACCGTTTTAATAGATCAGAATATCATCGATAAAGGCGATAACGAATTTATCTAAGTACACCTTTAGCACACGCTGCATTAAGTCCATAAAAATAGACGGCACATTTGTTAGACTAAATGACATTATCAGAAACTCGTAGTGTCCATATCAAGTTCTGAATGCTGTCTTCTCTATAACAGAATCCTTGACTCGCAATTGGTGGTCTCCTGACCGCAAGTCGATCTTAGAGAACACTTTGGCTTTGGATAATTGATCGAAGAGATCATCGATTTGAGGCAATGGATATTTCTTTTTAATGGTCACTTTGTTCAGCTCACGGTAAGCGCACACATGCGCATCGTCCCATCCTTCTTCTTTACGAATAATACTGGCGTTTCCCCAAGGAGATAAACTTGGTCGAATTAGACCCTTCTCGAGCAGCTCTTGAAGTTGCTTATTCAACTCTTGTAACTCCTTAGGTGCCATGCGATAAGGAACCTTCGATAGCTGTTGCGTTCCTGGAATTAACTCTTTTGCGAATTCTACTTCTCGAACAGGAGAAAGACCAGGCAGGTCTTCAGGAAATACATCAGAGAATTCACACTACTCGATTTCTGCGATATGAATATGTTCTTTCTTCTCACCTAGTATTATCACTAAGAACGCATCGCATTCTTTCCTGACTAACTTCTCGGCTTTCATTGCATTGATTAATGAAGCTTGGGTACTAAATTTGCCAACTAACATCTTTGATTGACTTCTGCTGCCAATGGTGTTTTTCTTCTTTTGGCAATTTATAGAAGCACTATGTTTACTTAACCAATTAATTCCCAATATTATATCAAAGTTAGCAATTGGCAGCATGACTAACTTTGCTTCGAGCTGTTGTTCACCGACAGGGATATCTATTTTATAAAATTGCTGAGATTGCATGCGGGCTCAAGAAGGTAACCTGATGCTTAATGAACTCGCTAAACGATACGACGGCAGATTAAGGGTTTTAACCCAATTTTAGATACAAATGAGTGACTTGCTCCAGTATCGAAAAGAATATTATATGATTTACCATTAATTGATAAGGTGTCTATGATTATACAATAATAAAAATCTCTATTCAAAACATTCAAGAAATGCTGAAATAATAGAACAGAAATTTAAAGTAAATTTAAGTCTTACCCGAAACAACATCATTATCATCTGGTGCAGAAGCGGGGGTTAGCATGTACACTCGTGCAGGAGCTATTGGTTGCTTATTCTGAGGCCTTGGCCTTGATGGTTGTAGGCTGATTTAGGAGCAGGTGTTGCAGCCTTGGGATTAGTAGAAGGAGCTGAGGCTAGCATCACAGCCAGGGTAGGAGCTCGATTGTTTAGTGGCTGGGGACGGAACACTTGATCATGCCGGGATAGTTGGCGAATTTGGTATTACGTTCGTTCTCCCACCAATATTCGGCCTCATCTTGGAGCAGGTGGGTGGTCAGACGGATTGATTCAGAATTCGGGCACTTAATGCTCGCTAAATTCTTCTCGGCTAACTTAAGCCAACTAATGGTATCCATTCGGTTCATTGCTCCCCCATTGAAGGTAGGTGTCCGAAGACGCAGAAAACTGTGGAGAATTCCATCTCCCAAGAAGTGCGGTGCAAAAGGGTCTCCCTTCTGAGAAAAAGGTTGTTGATGAGTTTAGTATATGAGCGTGAGTCTCTTGTGCGTGCTGCGCATTACTTTTTATGAAGGCTTTCATCAAACTAGCCAGGGAGTTAACTTCATTCGGTTCGCCCGAGGACGAGATCGTGTTCTTGATGGGTTTAGGAACTGAGGAAGAACCTGGATTCGCGATTGTAATGTCCAGAAGCATGAATTCAATGAATAAGATAAAAATCCACTATTTCTTTCAGTCATCATTTTCTCAAAGGAGAAGTTACATCGATAGGCAAAAATGATAAGCTAAAGCGAAAAGAAGATACAAGAGATATCTTAAGAACATCAACTACAATATTCTGCCCTAAAGGCAGCACAAAAATCATCGAATGAGACTGCTCGACGCTTCCTTGATAGTTTTTTGTAGGTCGAACGCCACCACCTATCATCTGATCCTCCAAGTAGAGTTCCCAGAATCTGAAGACGGCAATCATCGGGACAAATTGTCTCTCGGAAAGCAGTGGTCACTTGGTCCAACCATTCCTCGGCAAGGACAAGAAGATTGGTCCTTCTAAAGGTCGAGTGAACTAATATCTTATTTAGAACTTCTATTTTGCGAGGAGACATTTCTTCAACGATCCTTCCATAGACTTTTCCATTTTGGAAATCATGTTCTCAATACTTGTCGAATAATCTAAGGTAGTAGTAGTACTCGGACTGTTGATATTCTATTCTTAAAATTTCATTCAATTGTTAGTCTTGGCTTTCCACTTATTTTAGTTATAAGTAATTTACTCGTATATTTTACTTTGCCCCTTATTATCATGTGTTTCGATTAGTGCAGTTAAACAAACTAAATGTTAAAGTCACCTTTCTCAGAAACATACCACCTATGTATATGCAATCTCTTTAGTTGATGAGTTTAAGTTTAATCTTAGCTAATTTGATGCAGTAGATTAGACTTAGGAGTCAGAATTCATTTAGATGAATTAAGCACAATGGAGATAAATGGAATCATCACTTGCTATTGAATTGATTTTTTGGATTTTCGATGATTTAAAGCATATAGTCATAAAAGCCATGGTATATCATAAAATGCATAAGTCATGTCAGCATTAGCGGAGCAAATGAGCTCAACTAGGATCTGTGGAGTGTCACGTGACACTAAGTTAGCATATCAGTAACATACAATTCTGTGGCATATTCAGATGCATAATTATGAATTCAGTGGCTACAATACAATTTTTAATTATCATTTATTCAGTTTCAATTTACTTACTGATTTCTTTACATTTAACTATTTAGTTTGCAGTTTAATTTTATTTTACTTTCAGATTGACATTATTTTGAGCTTTTAACTATTTTACTATTTTTCTCACAGTTTTACTTGAACTATTTAGATGCTAAATAATAGATAACTATAACTGTTAGAGTAGCTTTTTATGTGTTAGACTTATTGCCTAACACGCGGTACTTTTGGGATCTGAAAATTTGCTAGATCTTGAGCAGCTTGTGGAGCTAGATCAAGAGTCTTCATAGGAGATCCAGGAGGAGTTCGTGGAGTATTAGAGGACTCTTCATTAGCCTTTATTTTTTGCACTAGTTTCTTTCAGTTCAGTATTTAGTCTATTTTCTGTATTTTCACTAAGTAAACAGTTGTAATAATTTTGGATGTGTTTTATTTTTTTTTCTGAGATGAATGCTTTACTTAATTTTTGTGATGAATATTTTTGGATGTATGCTTTAGCTTTCGCACTTTGTATTTACTATTACTTATACTTAGTATTGTGATGTGATCAGCATATTGAAAATGCTGTTATATTTATATATATTGGACTACTCATATTCCACTCATAATCCAAAATATATATTATATTATCTAATACTTGAGATAAGGTCTTACACTTATCTTAAAGATTATTTCAACATCTCATTATTCAGCAGATGTATTTGGGGAGGTTCAATTTTCCTTATCGAGTAACACACCGTTCCGCCGCCAATTGTTATTCCTTAAACTAAACCATTTGAGTGCGATAACGGGATGGGACGTTACAGTTGGTATCAGAGAAGTATTATAAAGTGCCAGATAAGGAAAGTGTTCCTATCTACTTTATGATCCGTTCTCTGGAATAATTATCATCACAATCACTAAGTGTAAGGAAAAATAGCATCCACAACTTCATCAAGTCATCTCAGAAATGAAAACTAAGAATGTTTAGAAAAGATACCTTAGAAATTGAACGAACATTAGAATGTACATAAAAGTGAAATACAAATAACAAAGGACATCTTAGGATCTGAACGGACTTTAAGGAAGTAAAATATATGGGTAAAATACCTATAATTAAAATAAGTGGAAAGCCAAGACTAACAATTGAATGAAATTTTAGGAATAGAATATCAACAGTCCGAGTACTACTACTACCTTAGATTATTCAATGAGTATTGGGCAGATGATTTCCAAGATGGCAAAGTCTATGGAAGGATTGTTGAAGAAGTGTTTCCTTGCGGAATAGAAGTTCTAGATATGACATTAGTTTGCTCAACCTTCAGAGGGATCAGTCTCTTTGTCCTTGTCAAGGAATGGTTGTGTCGAGTGACCACTGCTTTTTGAGAGACGACTTGTCCAGATGATTATTGTCTTCAGATTCTGGGAACTCTACTTGGAGGATCAGCTGATAGGTGGTGGTGCTGGACCTACAGAAGGCTATTAAGGAAGCGTCGAATAGTCTCATTCGATGATTTTTGTGCTATCTTTAGGGCAGAATATTGTAGTTGATGTTTTTAAGATATCTCTTGTATCTTCTTTTCACTTTAGCTTATCATTTTTGCCTATCGATGTAACTTCTCCTTTGAGAAAGTGATGATTGAAAGAAATAGTAGATTTTTATCTTATTTGCTGAATTCATGCTTCTTAATATTGCAGTCATGAATCCATGTTCCCCCTCAGCTCCCTTCTCCATTTTTTTGGCTATCAGTTGAATCTTCCTCAACTCTCCAATCTACCCATTTGCTAAGTAGCTAGAGAAGAAGAAGAAGCTTTCCCTCTCAAGCTCTTGAAGAGAACCAAGCAGGAACCTCCATGCTTGCAAGCTAAGGTACTATTTTGTATCATTTTCTTGTACTTTTCTTTCCCCCATTAGATTGATCCAATGGCTGCTTCATGTTCTCATTCGCTTATTTCATTATTAAGATCATGTATTTGAGCGATCGAGCTCATCAGAATCCATTTTAAAAAGAGAAAATGAATGATGCTTGTGTACAAAGAAATCTCTGCATAGGTAGCTAATGTGCCATTGTTTGTGGCGTTAGGGTACTCCTTTTTTGTCGATTTTGGTACCAATGGAAAGATATTGGAAATACCTTTCCATCGGTATATAGCACCGCACGTGAGGTGTCCACAATCGAGAGTATTTGAGTGAAAAATGGGACACGTTCTATTTTTCACCCAGGCAAAATCGCCGTCGAGCACTACAACGCGCCGTAGATCATGGCTCTCGGCCAGGGGGCTCTACAGTGCGCCGCTGCACCCGAATTTCGGGAAATATGGTGCCGTAGCGCCTGAAAGCGCTGCTGCATGCCGTAGCGCCTGAGTCTCGGGTTGACTGGAGCCGTAGAACCCAGATCTCGGGTTGGCTAGTGTCGTAGCGCTTGGCTCTCTGCCTGAAGGCGCTACAGCGCGCCGTAGCCCGCCATAGCGCTCAGAGTTGTCCAGTTTTGCCCAAATGTGATATTTTTCGAAGTTTCAATTTTTTCTTTAAATTAAGCTAATTAAATTCTTCATTGGATCAAACATTTGGATAAGTAGAATTTATGGAGACTTCCTAAAATGATTTATTATTACCCAAATTTTATCATGGCTTCTAGACATGGAATGAGAACCACAAGAAATTGTCCTTTTTTTTTCCGTGACCCTAAATCGTGCTTAAGCTTAACTAAGCAGTCGATGCCCATATAATTGCTCCACCATTCAATTTTACTGCTTAATCACCAGTGCAAAAACACTATTTGACGCTTAGCTTAAGCTAATATAAGCACTATGTAAATAGCCCCACAGTGTTTTGATTCTTAGTTGACTTAAATAGCCTCTCCACCACTCAATTTATCTAAGTTAATTGTATTGATTTGTAGTTAATTTGAATGATCTTCGTTGAATCATGCTCTAAGTGAAAGTTTTCTTATTTCTAATCTATGATGATACTTTGTTTAAAGGATTGCCTATTAAACCTTTAGTTTCTTTGATTTATTCCGTTCACCGAGCTATAAACTATGGGAATCATGCTATTCGTTAAAAATAACTATTGAACCCCTTTATTGATTGGTTTTCTAATATTTCTAACCTTAAGTAGTACTTGTTTATTATATAAGCTTGATCTAAAGCCTCACAAACATCATATTCTTAAGCATTAAAATTGTTTTTTCATTTCCTCTTATTTTAGAAAATCTATTGTAGTCAGCCTGCGAATATTTTTTTTCAGAGAGCCTTTTTTTTTTTTTTTAATTTACTGGCTTTTCCTTGTTTACTATTGAAAAAGGGCAACCTTTTGTTTTTTGGTCTGAATTTGTTTTTCTCTAGTTTGTGATTGCCTACTCATTTTCAATGATTATTGGAACATTTAATTTTTGAAGGTTAGTGCTTCATTGAGATAAGTTTGGTCTATTCTTTTTTGGATTGTTTAATGAAAGAAGACAAGAATGGACTCTTTGTCGGTTTAGTCTTTAGGTTTATTGGGATTAGGACCTTGATTTTTTTTTTTTTTTTTTGAAAATGCGTGATTAAGATTTTGATATTTGTGCTTGAAGATATCTGAGTTATTGGAGCAAGGCTTGGGAGATGGGAATTCTGCAAATCTGATTATGGAGTCTTAATTAGAGTTTTTGCGAGAAGCTTGGCTGCTTGTACGTGTTGTATGCTTTTTATTTGTTACTGCAGTCTTGAAACTGACTAGAAGCTTGGGTCGAGTGTGCTAACTACCCTTGCATTGATGTGACAACTTTATAGTCATGGGATCAAGCTAGTCTTTAAGGTGTGGAGCAATTCATACATAAGGATCTACTTGGAGTTTATAGGCCTGGATATTTTCTATAATACCCCCCTTGTCTGGAACTATAAGTTTCAAAGAAAATTTTTATTTCCATACTGCATTCTGACATTTGATTGATTGAGGTTTCTAGACAATGGAGTACTAGTTATTAAATTAGTTCATTTAGGATTTGGTGAATAAGAAACCATTTAGCTTAGCCTATGCTGTTGGGATAAGGGTAGTGCTAGTGTTGATGTTTTATCTATGAATTTGACTGTATATGCTATATGCTGTGTATTATGGTATACTCATATTATCTTTTTAGGCATTTGGGAGCTTCGTTAGTACAAATTATCATGTTTTGTGTGTTAATTACATATAATATAACAAACTTGTTTATTCACCAGAGGAATATGGGGGTCTTGGTCTTGGTTATCTTTACCACTGCATAGCTATGGAAGAAATCAGTCGAGCTTCTGGATCTGTTGGCCTATCCTATGGTGCTCATTCAAATCTTTGTATCAATCAGTTGGTAAGTTACCTTGCATAATTGAACTGTTCATAGAAAATTTGATGGGATCTTGTAATCATAGTAATTGCATTTTTTTTTTTACTTAAAGGTTCGAAATGGAAGTCCTGCACAGAAGAAAAAGTACTTGCCAAAGGTTTCCTAGTAAAAATTCTTGCTATTTAACCTCCCTTGAAATTTGTTCTTTTGGCTTGATTGCTTGGCAGTAATTTCGTGAAAGGCTAACTGACACGTTACTTAAATTTGAGATTTTTGCATGTCTAGCTACCAAATCTTGGTATTTACAAATCTAACATGACCTCATATTTGTATGGAATCTCTCCTCACTTGTGTTGATAGAAGTGATACATACTAGCAGTGATTCTTGAGTTCTAATGATGAAATTATGATCGTTTGGGTTTATTGAAGATTTTGTTATATACCTACATATGTATGTATATATATATATATATATATATATATACGAACTTGTCTCTTTCTTCTTTTGATTTTATTAATTTGGTATCTACTTTATTTACTTTCCTGGCAGTGCTATGTCCGAATATGTGTAACTAGTGTTTGTCTGTGCTCAAATAACGAATTGCCTTTTGTTATGTAGTTGATCAGTGGGGAGCATGTGGGAGCATTGGCAATGAGTGAACCAAATGGTAAATTAATCTGACTTCTTTTTTATGATTACATATTTTTTTAAGTAATCGTAATGTCTTATAAAATGTTATATTGGTTTATCAATTTTTTTCTAGCTGGCTCTGATGTTGTTAGCATGAAATGCAAAGCTGATCGTGTTGATGGTGGCTACATCTTAAATGGAAACAAAATGTGGTGTACAAATGGACCGACTGCTCAGACATTGGTATTCTCTTTTGTCTGATTTTTTTGATTGATTTCATGCATTTAAAAGTTTCTCATCATTTGTGCGGCATCTTCATGTGAATTGAACAAATTTCTTGTTAAATTTTATAGAAGGAATGCATCACTAAATTTAGGCATCTTGTATGCATTGAGAGTGTTGCTCTCTTTTGAATGATCGTTGCAATGCTGGCAACTTCTCTTGGTTGGAAACCTTCTAGTGAACTAATTGTTCCTGCACCTCCAAGTTGAATGTGAAACTTGTGTGTTTTAGAAACCTGATAGTGCACATTATTCTCCTTCTATACTTGGTAGTTAGACTTCTTTTGATTTAGTTTGCTATATTTTCAAAGATTATTCTTAAACAATTTAGGATCTAACTAGAGTCAATTAGGTATTGTCATCTGCTGCTCTCTTCCATTAAATCTCAACTAATGACATTAATGCCCATGTCTTCCCATTGGATGCTGACTTAGATATTTCACCTACCTTCTTCCTCAACCTCCAAGTTTGAGAAGCTTGTTAGTTTTAAAAATCTGATAATGCACATTTTTCTTGCTCTATACATGGCAGCGAGACACATTTTGATTTTGTTTGTATATTAACAAAGGTTAAAGTTACATCATTTAGAATATGGTTAGACTCACTTGGGTATTCTGCTGCTCTCATATGTTATATCTCTTAACCAATTACATTGATGTCTAGGCGACTACTTGGAAACTCTTACTTTGATGCTTCATCCATTCTTTTCCTGTACACCCCCTGGTTTGAATGAGAAGCTTGTGAATATGAAAACTTGATAATGTGTATTTTCCTTCCTCTATACTTCGTGTTGATACATTTTTTTATTTAGTTTGTTATTAACAGGGGTAAATCTTAAACCGTTTAGGATTTCTTTATTTTACTTCATCTAATGACGGTCATTTTAAATCTCCGTATAAAATGTCAATCTGAAGTTCTTTCTATACTTAAATTAATTATTTCCAAAAATTTAATTCTGGTTTTCATTGAAATTCTCTGCTATGCTAATTCTTTGGAATATCTGAAACTTTTTCTGGGTCCTTTGTTTGAATATTGTATTATACATTACTCTTCATGTCCAATTACCTCCCAACAAAGTTGGTATGATTGAATGTAAACACTAACATCAAAAATTGCTAGTATCGTAATATTTGACATGAATGTTCTATAATGATTTTTGGTTGATGTTTACTTAAGAGTTTTTTGTTAATCATTTCTCTATCACTATAATGTGTATTAATGCTTTTTTTTCCTTAATTATTCATGAAAATTTTTATTTCCTTTGTCTCACATCTTTGGTTGCATGAGTTTCTAGTGGGTTAGATATACCAAAATACACACTAGAGAGGGGTGAATAGTATGAAAATTTAATATTTGGTTTTAATGTAAATTAAAAATAATAAGAAATAAATCACTTAAATCACAAGGTGAAATCACTTAAAATATGAATAAAAGCAAAGAAAGAATGTAAAACAAATCAATGTTTAGGTGGTACGGCCTGTGCCTATGTCTTCCATCTATATATCACTTTCTATGACCAAGGATTTTTTATCGATTCTTAGGTGATTCAACCATGCCTATATCTGGCACCTAGTTTGATTTCACGAACAAAGATTTCCACTTAAAAGAAAGACAAAAAATTAAAACAATGAAGCTAATTCTTGTAGGTACAAAAATCTACAGAAATAATATTACAAAATAGTAGTTTGTAGCTGAAGATTGTCGTAGGAATTACTTTTCATTTGATTTAAATTCTCCACTTTCTTCTTTTGAACATTGCAAGTACGCGCTTAAGAGATTTATCCTTATAGCTGGAGGTTTTGCTGTGTTCATTTGTCTCATCTCATACAAAATAGATGGTATAAATAAAGGGCTTAAAAAATTTAAATTAATTCATATATGATTTTGTTAAAGTCAACCTTTTTAAAATCAATGTCAAATTTAAAAACTTGGTTTTAAATTTTATTACGATTTATGAGTAATATAGTAAAAAAATATTTTTTCATAATCATTTAAAATTAATGCATTAAATATCTGTGATTAAAAAATAATCCAATTTGACGATAATTATTATACTAAAAATGGCACAAAAGCGAATTTAATAGAAATTCTAAATGATTTTTCTATAAAATTACCATTATTAAATTAAAAAATAAAATTTCACTAATATATATATATATATATATATTTAAAACTTGCCATTACAAAAACAATCTTAAATAATGTAATCAACAAAATAATTTCTTAAAATTATGTATTTCTTAAACTATATAGCCATATATATATATTAAATTTATCGTTAATTAAAAATATATTATATTGTATAAAATATTTGATTGTTTTAACTAATTATAGTTTGAATATTTATTTTATATTATTTTTAAATTTTAAATATTTTACATATACTAAATTTGTTATTTGTATATTATTCATACAAATATATGATATATAAATTAGGTAATGCAAATATATGCATAACAATGTGAAATGAATTTAATATATATTGGCAAAAGATGATTCAATCTATCTTTTTTATATAAAAATAAATACGTTAGTTAATAATTTGTACTAGATTTTTGAAGCAAAGTTAATCATAGATATAACTGTATTTAATTTTGAGGATTTTATAATCTTGATGGAGAAATAAATTTAAATTATGAGATTAAGTACACTTCTATCGATAGAAGAGTTAAGTTATCCACATTTTTCTTGAGTCACCATGTTTTTCTTTTTTTTTGGTTAATTGACTTAACAAAAAGTTTTGTTAACCAAACTATTATTTGAGTCAAAGTTTGAATGCTAGCTAAATTCATGTAAACAGTTGATTTAATATTGGCCATATATATTATTTTTTTGCTTTCATTGAAACCAAAATAGTGAACATGAACTCATATCTTCTTATCAACATTTTTCTCATTTTGGATGATGATAAATCTATGATGTTGATAAAGGTGCAAAATATTATTGATCTTTAGACATGATAATTAATGTAAATAATTTTAGCTTATATTTCTCTTCTTTTTTTGGCATCTCTCATAAAGTTTTATATGTTGGGGCTTAAAAATGTCAATTTGGTGATGTTGATACGATTTCTTAAGGTAATGGTTTAGTGAAGAAATCGAACAATTGGTTTTTGGTGTCAGTATATTTGATTTGATTGTGTTAGGATCTATGTGATCCTTAAGAAAGTTATTTTTAGTTTTTATATGCTTGCAAAAATGTTGAATACCATTTTTAGATAGACAGACCTCCTGCTAAAAGGATATAGTGGAAGCCGCCACCCTTCGCTCCTTCCCAAAGGATTTTGTGGAAGAAGGCCTCAATGTCACGAAGGTAGGAGTCCGGGATCGGGGTCATCATGATAGGATTGCTGGGCATGGTAGTAAGTGTAGGCTGGATCAGATAGTGACTCTCTGCTAGAGAAAGGTACTGATTGCTCCAAGAGCCAACTCAGGCTTTGATTCACTCCATAAGACGAACTAAGTCTTCTCTCCTCAAGGGTTTGCCAGTCACCGTAACTTCCAAATATCTCAGAGTAGACCCTCTATTGAAGTCGAGTTGGATGGCAATCTTGCAGTGGTGGTATGCTGGTCTTCCTACTAAAAACAATATGTGATCTTTGAGCATTCACATTTAATTACCATTCCAGAATCTGTTGAACCTCCCTCCCACCATCTAAGGAGGCAGGTGAAAAACGAATTAGTCAGCATACACCAAGTGAGATAACCAAGGATTTCCTCTATTCAAAGTAATGCCAATCAGATGATCAATTCATTTATGTTATTTGACAAGTAGAGAGAAGAGCTTCGAATACAATATGAATAGGTTGGGAGAGTGCCCGAAACTTCTCCCACTATCCAAGGAAGGCGTCTACCGCTAAGTAAAAATGCAAAATTGGGAGACAGAATGCACTGGAGAGCCCACTTTGACTACTACTGTGGAAAGCCATAGCGATCCAAGATCAATTGCAGACAATTCCACTCCATCTTGTTGTTAGCTTGCTTCATATCCACCTTGATGGCCACGTGTCTAGCCTTTGAGGCGGAATACAAGTCGTGAGAAGATCTCTTGGACAGCTAGGCAATTCTCATTGATATCTCTCATAGGAACAAAAGCGCCATGTTCCCTTGAGATCAACATGGGCAACACTGCCTTAAGGATCATGATCATGATCTTGTCCACCACCTTGTAAACAGTGTTGCACAGGTTAATATGTCTGAATAGCCTCGAAGCGGAGGCCCCTTTTTTCCTTGGGAATGAGAACCATGAGAGTGTACGCCAACGCTGGGACATTCGCCCGCCATCAAAGAAATGGATGGCTTCCAGGGTGTCAGCCTGGGTGAACTTCTAGTAATCTGTGAAGGAGAGGGTGGTACCATCAATCCCAGGGGCACGGTTGGTGCCAAAGGTTTGTAGAGCGGCACATATCTCGTCATCTGTGACCGGTCGCTCGAGCGATGGAAGTCGCATTGTTTATAGAAATATCACGTGTGCTATATATGACTAAGCATTCATCTACCATAACATATTCTTCTATTCACCGACATAGCATCTGGTGTAGATTTCCATTTATATTTGTTATTTGCTTTTTTATTTTGATTCTTTCTTTGCTTTTCTATTGCTTTCATTCTTAGAATATTGAGAAGTGCTGGCCAAATTTTTTGAAATAAACTATGGATGATATGAATACTCCAGTTTACCAGTCTATGCTGGATTTCATTTTTCTCATTTGGGATTAAACAAATAGCTTGCCGAATTTTTCTTACTTTTAAAATTGTCTTTATATAAAGTTTGAGCTCTAAAATGCGCATGCCGTGTTAATTTGATGAGTTATGCTGCTAATCGAGTACATAACACAACTCAAAGCTTATACCTTGAGTGCAACTAATGGCGTATTTGTTTGCAAGTACTCTTTAAATCACAAATAATATGATTTGCATAATATTTTAGAAAGATCAGATGAGTTGATTAGCATAGAGTCCATGATTGCATCATATGCTGTCTGTTAATACTTTGAGCATTAAAGCTAATCGATGATTGTTCCAAAATTTACTATGATGTAAAAATTTTAAAATATTCTGGAAAATCTAGCAACCCAGACTGTGATTTTATGCTATTTAAAGAACTTCTGAACACGTTTTTTGTTTTAGACTTTCAGACTACTTTTAGAATGAATAATGTCAGCATATAAACTGCTAGTCTTGATGAAGAAAGCTTCAATAATGTGGAGAAAATTCATTGCTGATAATGTGATTTTGCTACAGGTAGTTTATGCAAAAACAGACATTAATGCTGGATCAAAAGGAATAACTGCATTTATCATTGAGAAAGATATGCTGGGGTATTTATTTATTTATTATTATTTTTTTTTTGCTTGACAATCCATATCCTCCAATTCATTGTTTAGCTGAGGTATAAGGATTTGATATTTTATAAATTTTGTTAGTGTTTTTGCCTAGTTTTTGAGTAACTTGACTGAGATATGTTTTGTTATTCATGATTGGAAATTATTTTAATCATATAATTTAATTATTTGCTTTTGCTTCTGCTTTTTTTGCAATATCGATTAGTAAAATAAAAGTACTATTACATTGATTCTAATTTTGACATTTTTCAGCTTTAGTACTGCTCAGAAATTGGACAAACTTGGTATGCGAGGGAGTGATACGTATGTTTTGCTTTTATATAGCAATAAGCTAATAGTCAACCTCCTAAAATGCTCTCATTCATATGCTAATTCTTGTGTTTCTTCCAGATGTGAACTTGTTTTTGAGAACTGTTTAGTGCCTCAAGAAAATGTTCTTGGACAAGAAGGAAAAGGTGTTTCATTTGAAACTATTAACTGACCAATTTTGTTAAATTATTGCTTTAAATAGTGCTGGGAGGATCATATTAGCATGTCTACAAAAGCTCAAAGTGCATTGTTGGTAGAGTTATAAAGACAATTTATATATGGTTTTGTATTTGATTACTATCCCAAAATAACTACTGAATCTTTTTATTAGTAAATAGTTCTGTTTACCAAAAAAAATAGATAAATAAAAATGAATGAAGAAAAAGAAGAAGAACCTACCTCTATATACAGAAGCGACTACTTCACCATCAATACATTAGGTAGTGCCGAGATATTTGTATCCTGCATGATCAAACCTACTTGTGCCTATGAGGAGAACATCAAATGCTTGCTCCGTGAGTGTGCAGACCACGATTGACCTCAATTGAGATTATAGGAGCCTTTAATTAGCGATCTAAATATTCATTAAGAGTTTGTGACGAAGATACTGCTTGCCATTACTAAAACCTGGACACTCGTAGGAGTGTCGATTGGTTGCTGAAACTGCTCGAAACCATCCTGCAATTCCTGCCACTATCTGAAACCACCTTGTTCATGCAACAACTGCTTGCAACTATCCATGACGTCAATCTCTTGGAACTGCTCAAAACCTCCTATGTAATCGCACAACAACCTTGCAGTTACTGCTCACTCCTTTCGATTATAGATATTGTGGCCTCTCATTCCTTTGACACACATCACAGGGAATACACACATTGATGCGCTCGAGAGACAGTTAGAGAAAGATATAATGGAAGAAGGAAAAAAAGATAAAAGAGATGCAACTCTTAAAAAAAAGAAGATAAAAAAGCCAGGGAAAGATCATACATTACATTGTCTCACATTGTCTCTTAGAGCTGGCCTTACCAAAAATTTTCTCCTTTTGTCGTCATATTTGACTTTATTTCTAGCCATTATCTTGTTGAAATTTAAAAAAAAATTGGAAAACCCAGAACTTATCATGTTGTTGAATTTTCACAAAAATAATCCTCAATAAAATAAAATTACTAATACTTATAGTTAGATCATATTAAATTTAATATTATTTAACAGTATTAATCAAATTATTGATTAATCAGTAATATAAATCAAACTATTAATTAATTAGTAGTATTAATGAAATCATGGTTAATTAATGATATGAATTAAATATTAACTAGTAATATTAATTATTTAATAATAAAGGTTAAATTATTAATTGGTTTATTATATTGCTAAAATTAATATTAAATTCTTGATTAATAATATATACTAATTGATCAATTAATTACAATTATTAAAATAAAAATTCAATTATGAGAGTTATTTTATGTGGAGTCAGTTACAAAGATTGATTAGTTTAGGTTTTAACAAAATAAAGATGCAAGTGCGAATTTCTGACTATTATTTTAAGTTTGGACATCATGTCGAGATAGGTGATATACATTCAAGTATTAACAAACGTCACCATTCAAATATGACAAAAAGGGAAAATAAAGAAAAATAAAGGAAATTGTTCGTACTATTCACATTTAATACATAACTTTGAGTGATCTTAGCACTGTGAATATATACATCTTCAAGCTTTTATCATTCTAAGTACAAAGCACTACCCTCAATGTTCTCATCAAATTTTTGGTGGCTCAAGTCTCCTTGCATAGCCTCATGCCATTATTCGCAGAGGTCAAATTGTACCTTTTCTCTTAAGTTTGCGAACTATCGACTATCTTCCTTGTGCTACCTACATGCAAACATGAAGTGATCAACATGATGCACAATATTAAATATTAAAATGCATATAAAAGGAATATGCATGAACTGAAAGCAATGAAAGAGTGTATTTGTAATAACAAATAACATGATGGAAAAGGCCTAGAATGTCTGATTCTTAGTAAGATCTTAATGATTTTAGATGTATCAATTTATGTTAAAATATAAAATGTGTAGTGGATTAATGTTGTTTTAGATTGAGTCTGGGTCAAGCAACATAATTTCTAGTTGCGTTAATTCATGTTAAATAGCCCTTCTCTTATTATCCTAAAATTTTTTAAGTCAATGTTTAAAGTGCTTGAGGGATCAATAAATTGATTAGCCACTCCATGTCTAAAACACTCAATTTATAGTCAATATTTACGATTTTAGTTAAGTCATGCATAACACAATTATTTGATTGCGTAACTAAATTAATTGATTCTTAGTATATCTAATAAATCTTAGTTGAATCAAATCAAGTTGATATAATCTAATATTTAATCAATCTAATCACATTTGAGATAATGCTAGAACATGTCAGCTTAATCTTGTGAGGATCTAAATATTTGAAATACATATGAATTGAGCTACATTGTTTAAATCATTAGGTCATAAGGCCAACAATCACGAGCATCATGTGATCTTATCTATACGAGGATCTAAAGATTTGAAATACATATTACTCGGGCTATTTTGTTTTAATGATTAAGCCATAAAACCAATATCTCGGGCATTCTAGATAGTTATAAGCCTCATCCTAAACCTAAACTTGGTATTCTAAATAAATGTAATCCCCATCTTAAATTGAAACTCGGGCATTCCAAAAAATGTAAGCCTCACCCTAAACTTAAACTCAAGTATTCTGAACATATATAAACCCTATCGTAAACTTAAATTAAGGCATTTCAATGGATAAAAGCTGTCTTGAAACTAAACTTGGGATTTCCAATGGATACAAGCCCTATCCTAAATTTGAGCTTAGATCTTCTAACAAATGTAACCCCCCAAGTTAAGTTAACGTTAGGGCCAAAATGACTATTAATGAGCCTCATAACCTAAACTAAGAACACCAAAACCTCACAATTTTGGTTTTTAATAAATACCACTTAGTTTGCTCAGGGTCTCTAAAATGAGGGTAACAGATGGTTGCTAATCAAACTCTTTGGACATTACAAATAAATTCCCTCTAACGTTAGCAGATTTGATCACATGTTGATTTGGGATGATATAACCATGGACTCTTGATCGGGTCTACTTCATCTACCACTCATTTTACTGCATGCTTAAAGAATAATAATACTTCTTGTTCTAGAGTTATCTTTTTAACACTAGGAGTTGTGATTAATTATATGGGCTAGCACCTATAGGAAATCCTCAATCTCATATCTAATTAAACCCATAACTACCTATTAGGGAAAAATCTAGTTAAAATCAAATCTATCCCGTTAACTATTGAAACTTTTTCCAAAAGATGTAGGATTTTGCACGTTTGAGGCGATAGATTCCATTGATTTTCAATGTATAAATTTAATAAAATAAAATCTATGTTTGATAATCATGTTCATCTTATAAGATTAACCTGTTTGACAAGATTATCTTAAGCAATGTGTAGTTGGTTACATGTTTCTCTCTAACTTGTGGCTTAAAAATTATCTAAGCTTGCTTTCCTAAACATTGAGCCCCATTCATAGATGTTATCGGGGAAGCAACTTTAGCTTACAATGGTTTCAAGGGTTTTAAGATATAAGTAACAATAGAGATACTTCCTAGACTTCCTTTTTGATTTAACAACCTGTGCCAAAGCAAGAATTTTATCAATAGCCATGCTGATATAGGATGGATTAGAGTGGGACTGTGGCTTCATTATATGCTTCAAAAAGTATTTGAAAGGCCCATGGCACATGCAAGCTTTAAAATAACAAGATACATGAATGTTGAAAATGAAAATATTTATGTGTGCATATAACGAAAACAAGAAGCAAAAGACAAAACATATAAAAATAAATAGACTGAAAAGATGAAGGAGCTGACGACTGAAGACGGAAAGAAAAACTCACCTACTGATGATGCCTCCATCTCTTGCAGCCTCACCTGCACTCGCAACGCCTTCACCTCTCGGGTGACTGTCGAAGCTCGCCGAACCTTCCCGAGATTCATCTCAGCCATGCTTAGTGTACAAAGGATTCTACTCCACTATCGACATGTCAAGTCTGTCGACACATCAAGCAGCCACGACAGACCTCAATTGAGATCGTAAGTCTTTTGATAGGCAAAACAGAGAACGATAAAGCTTGATCTTGTGGTAGGGAAGCTGTTTACAAGGAGACTCCATCGAAGTGCTTCAAATAGCTTGTAACTGCTCGAAAGATGGCCATGACCTTCAGCAGTTTGTGCAAACCACCGAAGACTTGCAACTGTTCATAACTGCTCAATAATTGCTGCTAGAACTGCCAATTGGCAACTGCTTGTTACCTTGCCTATTAATAGTAGCCAAACTATCCCTTCATTACACACACAAACGATCAAGCAAGTAGTAGCGAACCTAGCGTGAAGAGTATCTCATCTAAACAGTTAAAAAAAGGAAAAAGAAAACAAGCAAAACAAAAATCTTCTAGGCACAGGTATATATAAAGGAAACAGATACAGGGCAGGTGTAGGTATATGTACATGAGAAGACGTTGCATTCTGTTGATCTTAGAATTAGTCGGGTGAAGAAGATTTTGTAGACCTCGCGTTCCATCTATCTTAGATCCGACCGGGTTGACGTTATGTTTTTTTGATCCGGGTCTTACATGAGAAGACCTCACGTTCTGTTTTTTTGATCCGGGCCTAGGGATTATATGATTTTTGATACTATTTGGGGCGTGTTGAAATTTTGTCTTAAATCCTTGTCACATTGAAACATCCATGGGAAATTTTTCTCATTTAGTTAATTTGCTTAAAATTAAAGTAAATTAAAATATTAATTAATTTAAATAAATAAATAAATGTATAAGTTTATTTTTTAATTATTAGTTAATTGATATTATTAATGTATTTGGTGATTAAATTAATAAAATTAATTAATCATTTGATTGATGAATAATGCCAATTAAATAATATTAAAATTAAATAATTAATTAATTCTAACATTATTATTTAATTTATTAATAATTTAAACTTTACAAATTAATGACCGGAGTATTCCTGGATAAGAATTTTAATAATGGTGCAGTGAAAGTTAAGAGGTCGGAAGATAAAATTATATTCATATATTTATGTTGATGAATAAATTTTAATATTTCAATTAATTTCACTAATCAAGTAGTTATGAATTAATTTTTTAATCCGACAGTGCTGCCCATGTGCGTGCCACACATATTCTAGGCCACCCTACGTTCACAAGCCATGATCACTTGTGACACTCTCATGTCTTTATTTCTACGCAAGCTGGCCTTGTGCACTAGCTTCCAAGTATGTCTTGGAGTCGTGGAGGAAGAACCATTTATACATTTAATTGTCAAGATCAAGTCTTCCAATCAAAGAATACCAATGATTTAGAGATCAATTTCTTGCTTACCTTGGATCAAACATTTGACTAATTTTAATCAGCTATCCCTAACTTCTCTATAAATACTAAACCTCCACCCTCATTGAGAGCACACAACTAAAATCCTTCATGGCGTATAACCAGATTCTGACCAAGCGATATGAGAAGATCTGCATTCAGATGGTCTTCAAGTGATCGGGAACTGTATGAAAACCTTTGTGTTCCATTGCTGTTCAAGCTAGCCAGAGCATAAACGCTCCTCTATTGATATTTGATCTAGAGCGAGAAAGCGATATTTCACATTATTCGATTGTTGTTTTGTTGTTGCAATTGCGCTATAAATTATAATTAAATAGAAAATAATTTGTTATATTATAAAACTTCTGACAGATCTAAAAATTAAAATGTATAATTAAATAGTATTGATATTAATTGCATTTTATACCAAAGAGCACCGATTCAGTTAACAAGGCTGAAAACACCAAATGGATAAATAATTTAAGAATTTGGGTCCTGATGTTCAAGATTAACAAATACTACAATGATATATAATGCCATCTGATATTATTCTCTTAAAGGGGGAGAAAGAAGAAAAATGCTTACATTATTTATAAAATTAATGCATCACTCAATGCTCATATCTCTCAGAGTACAATACGTCTCTAGAAACATTCAATTTCTAAAAGTAAACATGTTACTCAAAGTGCAATACATCTCCCAATGATGCATTTGCTATCATCAATATGAATGTATATTGAAGTCTCAAAATTGCAAAATATAGTTCTCTTCTGGCAAGCCATAGTTTGCACATAGAAATGCTGTTAGTATAATAATAACATGAAATAAACAAGTGTAAGAGAAATATTATAGAAAGTTAAATGACATGAAATTAAATAGCACTCTAATAGAACATGCAAACAAGCTATGTAAGCTAACACATGGATTGTTTTTATTCCTTGTTGATTTAATTGATCTTACTTAAATCATTTTAAATTTTATTTATTGTAAATCTGAGTGATCTTGGCTGAATCATACTAATGCTAATGATCTGACTCTTTGTAGACCCAAGTAGTCTTTATTAAGTTAGGCTAAAGTTGATGATCTAATACCTAGATGATTCTATTTGATAATGATAAGATAGTTAAAACATCAAATTATTCGTTCATTTACTTAATTCTAGTTGAATCATTTTGAGTTTCAAAGTTCGGTTCTTCAATAATCTAAATGGTCCCAAATAAATTATGTTAAGGTGTATAACTTAATATAAATAATCTCAAGTTTAATGTTGTATGATTCTTAGTTGATCTAAATGATCTAGTTGAGTCACATAAAATAGAACATTGATTCTGTGTATTTAAAGGATTCTAGTTGAATTATTTTAAGTTTAAAAATTTAACTTCTAAATGATTTGAGTATCCTAGTCGATCATAAGTTAAATGACTTAATTTTTTTGCTATCTAAATAATCCCAGTGAACCATTCCAAGATTAATGGTTTAATCCCTACAAAATCTAAGAAATTCTAGGCATATAAATCACGAGTCACTTGTTTAAATGACATGGTTGTAAAGGCTTGCCACTACGTATTCTATATAGTTATAAGCCCCGTATAAAATCTATTCCTGGACATTCTAATAGTTTTTAGCTCCAAGATAATCTAAGTTAGGACCAACACCATTGATAATATGCTCTATAATTCACACTAAAACCATCAAATATAAAACTCGAACCAGATTATTTTAAATTTATGTCTCTAAGTTTAATTGAAACTTTAGAGAAATAGTATTGTTATGTTATGCCTCTAAGCTTTATTGAGGTCATGTCCAGGACCTATAATTTCTAGACATCATGTTTTTGATGCTAAACTATTTGGTAAAAATGTAACCAATCCTCTGCTAATATATAGTTTAATGCTGAAATCAATGATTAAATTTTTTACATATTTCAGCTACTTTGCTCGAATTATTGAAATGAGGTAACCAATAAATTGCTGATCAGATTTTTAGACATTGCTGATAAAACACTCTAATGTTGATAGATTGGATATCAAGTCGACTTTAGTGATGAAATCATGGGATTTTGATTGAGCTACTTCTATCAATCCAACCATTCGTTGTCGCATATACACTCAACTATTATATAGTCACATTTTTTAATTGAGACTACTTTTCTATGACTATGAGGGACACCTATAATAAGTTATACTATTTAAATCTTAATAAACTCTGATTGATTTATTAGGGGAAAGTTTGCTTTACATATCCAAATTGGCCGCAAGGAAAGCTTACTCACACAATCTAACCAAGTGGTGGAGGCTTTTGTACTGTTTTTAGTGATAACCATCCATTTTCAAGCCCTATTCGTACCATCTCAACCTTCCACTATAATCCTTCCCCAAAATCACACCTTGTCCCTCCATCTTATACCCTTTGAGGTTGCTTCGTTTCTACTTACTTTTGTGAATAAAGAAGTGCAGGCACACATCCTTAGAAGCAATTCAATGATAGGAACCTTGTCTATAATTTTGTTCTCTTCTATGTCTCTCTCGGTTGATAGAAGCTAGGAGAAAGGACATTCTGGAAACTGTTTCCAAATTAGAGTATGGGATATCATTTCACATTGTTTAAGTTTAATATCTTATATTTTCAATGCGTGAACGAAAGCTTCCCCATTGGGAAAGCACAGGAAATCCGGGCTCTTTATTATTATAGTCTCACACTCTATTTAGTTTTATTGACTCTTTACAAAATTCAAATTTTTAATAAACCTAGTGTCAATGTGTTGCATAAGTTTTCCTCTTTACAGTTGCATATTTTGCATCAAAGCACAATGATTATAGATCAAGTGGTAGTTAAGCTGTCGGGTTTCTGTTAAAAAATATGCTGACATTGATAATCTAATGGTTGCTTGTCACTTTGCCAAGTAGGTTCCAGATGACCAGCCTATCTGCAATCTTCTTTGTTATATTGATATTGATGGTAGCGTTATGACTAATGTACCTTGATATATGACTTCAAGAATTGATGTTACCATGCATTTGGATTGGAAAAAGTAGCCTTCGTGCATAATATGAATTTCAAACATTGATCTTAATGTGGATGGGTCCAGTTATACTTGTTGCCATGTTATTAGTTGAATTAACTATATTGTTGCAGGAGTGTATATTAAGATTCATGTAGCTGAGCTCACTTTGTGGGATTGAGATTTTATTTGTTGCTGTTGTTGTTATTGTAGGAGTGTACGTTTTGATGTCAGGACTAGATTTAGAGAGGCTTGTTTTGTCTGCCGGACCTCTGGGTATCATGCAGGCATGCCTAGATGTTGTTCTGCCCTATATTCGTGAAAGAGAGCAATTTGGGCGTTCAATAGGTGAATTTCAGTTTATTCAGGTACATTTTCTATGGTTTGGATGCATGTTCCTATTCTGTTAAATTTGCTTAATTCATTTTGCATCTCTATATTTCACAAGAAAGAAAACTTCTCTTATTATTTATGATTGCAAAATATAAACAAAATGAAGGGAAAAGTGGCTGACATGTATACAGCGTTGCAATCTTCAAGGTTTGCTTCTTGTTTTGTTATTTTTAGTATATTATCAATTGTCATTTTATCTAGAGCCCTGTTTTTTAACGAAACTTGCTCTTTACAGAGCTTTCATGTATTCTGTTGCTCGGGAATGTGACAATGGAAAAATTAACCGAAAGGTGTTGTTTTAGTTCATTTTTATTTTGTGCTTTAATAGAAATGTAATAAATTTTATAATCTGTTTTTTTTTTCAAGCGTTTTTGAGTTTGCTATCACATCAGAACCACTGACTTAGGCCACAATAAAACAAAAATGTTTTTAATATTTTGATGTCGCTTAAGAGCTATTTCTTATGTTTTAGCCATCAATTTTTAATAGTTCATGGAAACATATTGCAGTCCAAAATTTTATTTAATGTATAATTTCATTTAATTGTACATTTTTATTTGAGAGTGATATTTGAAGGCTAGTTGACAACTATCAAGAACTGTTTTAAGTTGAATTTAGTAAATCTTTAAATTTGGATAATAAACAAAATTTTGTTTAATACTTAGATATGATAAATAATATTTATTTTTGTGAAACTATTTGGGGATTTAGGATATAATCCTTCGTTCATTCATAACACATGAAATTAAATCGTAAATTCCAATATCACCTGGGTTTAAAAAATCTAGGATTTAAGAGATGCAAGTGGATTTATTGTGAATACTAGGGACTAAAAATTTCACATAATTCTCTAAATTCTGTGTTGCCAAAGCGCCCCTTGTTTTTTTTTTAAAGCATCATAACATGATTTTTTTGTCATGTCTTATGGGACTTACTCATAAGCGGGATTAGTTCAACTTGTTTTGATGAATACTATACGTCTAATCAAAAAATAAAAAGAAAATTAAAAAATCAGGCCATAGTGGGATTATTGGAATTACATTCTATTTTTATTTTAATTTTTTATCTTTTATTTGTTTTATATTTTTTAATGACTTTAAATAAAAAGGTGGTTTAGTTTTATATTTTTAAAAACATGGGCATTCGAGGGTGGCAGTTCAGGAGCAGACGTGTGGCAGTTCAGATCTGATAAATTGCTTTGACAATCTTGAAAAAAACATTGATATGATAAATTGCTCTGACAATACGCTTTGTTTTTAAAACATAAAAAAAAGATAAGAAAACTATGCTAGTCATTTTGTTTTTTGATTTTTTTAAGTCAGTCAAGGCTTAATTAGGTCCTGATCTTTGTTCTAATACTCTAATTTAGTCATTAGGAATCCACCATAAAGTTTTGGTCCAAATCAGGTGTCAAATAGATCAAATTCTGATTTTGAGAATTTTAGGAACCTTGAAATTTGACCTATCTAAATTGACCTCAAATCGAAAATTTGCCTTTTTATTGCGCTCATCACCCCCAAATTAGCTAGGGGTGATGTTTTGGATGATTTGGAACTCGTTGGATCTTCGGCGAATATTTTAATATATTTATAATACCTTGCAAAATAGGAAAATTAAATGCCTGTCGAAATTGAAATCTGACTTAGCCGTTGCGTTCCTTACCCTTCAATTAGTTAGGGGTGATTTATTGGAATTTTTCAAGGACCGTTTTATAATTTAATTTTGATTAAAAAAATTAGTTTAAATATTAAAATAATATTTAAATTATTAAGGCTAACGTCCCCGTCATTTCCACCATTTGATCGAACGATGCGTGCTCTGCACCGTTCGATCGAATAGTAGATCGATATGATGACCAATGGATCTTCTCCCTCACGCCTGGGCGACGAGTGTCGCGGAATTAGGGCAAGTGGCAGCGACCGCTCCAAGCGTATCCTCCCGCTGTCGTGATGACCTCCACAAAGCCTGAGCTGGGGCTCTCTCTTGAGAGGATCAAGCCAAGAAGCCTGAAACCCCTCAGCAGGCGCATCTGGAACCATAGATTTAATTGAAGCATTCTGCGGGTACTCCTCTAACCTTTGATTTTCTTTCAAGCTTTGTTTGACCATCATTTTATTGAGTGCTTAAGAATGTCAATATAAGCGGCTGTCGATCGTGCTCTCGCGTAGCCGAATGGGTCATCTTTTTGCAAACCCTAGCTCACGACTCGTCGGCTTTGCGGGAAGTCGAAGCGACCCCCCTCCCCTCGGGCTGAGTTGTCTCAGGTCGGGCTCGTTCCCGTTTGCATGCCATCAGCCCATTCCCGCGCCTTTGAATCCATCCCACCGCCGATTTAACCTAAGGATTAAAGAATTCAGATTATCAAAATAATATATTTTCTTAGTTAAATAAATTCATTAATTACAGAACTTTAATTATTAATAACTTGCAATTCAATAATCCAGTCATAGCAAATATATATACCATATTACTCAAAAAAATGTAAGGATCAAAATGACATTATCAAATTTTTTGCAGTAGGCTTATTTTGTAAAGTTATGTTTTAGGTCATATTTTTTAAAGTCATGAAACCCTTGAAACTTCAAATGCTCATATTCTTGTAATCATAGATCCAAATATAATTAATATATATCTCATTTTAATCAGTAGAATCCCAAGAATCTTTTGGTAGTATTTATTTTGCTGTTAAGTTTATAGTTTGACTAATAATTTTTGGGACTCTTTCCTAATTACTCTTTTCACCATAGAAATTTATTTAACCATAACTTAGTTAATTTAACTCTAAATTAGGTCATTCAATATATAATTTTGATCAAGAAGACCTAATAAACAATAAAAATATATAGGATTTGATGATTAGCTTTTTTAATGTCTTAATCACCCTAAATCTTGATTAGTGAATATTAGCATAATTAATGATTCAAATTGAGAGATTCAAGTTGCTGATAGTTCCTTAAGTAGAATAGAATTTAGTAGTGTGATTGGTTTTATAATAATATGATTAATTTTACTAATCACTCATTAATCACCCTTAACCCTAATTAGCACATAATTTAATCAAATGAGGTCCAAATTGAGTTTACTCCCAGTCATTGCACTCAGTATATTATAGAGAAATTATAGCCACTGAGTTTATTGAATTTGGACACCATTTGAGAAAGTTGGATTTTTGACCCATTCATAAATCTCCAAAATTGCACATTTGAACCATAGAATTGTTTTGGCCGTATCTAGGTTATTTGATATCAGAATTCGATGATTTTAGACTCTATGGAATCCTTAGATAGTAAACAACAATAGTTTAACTGAATTTTTAGATTTCACTTAGTAAAATTACTAAATTACTCATAATGAGCTAAAACCTTAAATTGAACTTATGCTTAATTTTTATTCTATTTGGGTGTACTTACTGTCTATCTTCATATTAGACAGTAAATAACTATTTGCCATTGATAAATTTTAATTTGGAATCCTAAATTATAAAATAGCTTTTTAGACTCTTTAGCCTTATAAACTTGAGTTAATTAGTAAAATCAGTAATATAAGTGATTTGGAATCAGTATTAACTCTTTTAAGCTCATGAAATCAGATTTTAATTGAAATTTAAAATTCTTCTTGGGTTAAGATTTCTTGATTAGTTCCTTAGGACTTTCTTTAGGATCTAGGTGTAAATTTAGGTAATAGTTCATTCATTGAGTAAATGGGTTACTCAATGGGTGAAATCTTAGTTTTATAGCTTTCTAGAATTTTATTCTTTACTTTTGATTATTTTGTATTTTAACTTTAGTCTAAGTTTAGAAGATCCATCTTATTAATCTTGACTTTGCTTAATAAGATAGCCTTTATTTATAGTTTGTGAGAATTGAGATTTTAAATCTTAGCTTTAGTATAACATTTTGGATTAAGAGGTTAAAAATATTTGGAGTTTAACTCTTAATCCCTCGATCAAGATTTGCTTGTGATTAATTAAATTCATTAAATATGACGTTTGATTTATTTTTCAACTTATATAAGCGTCATTGATTGAAATATGTTAGAACTTAATTAGTTTTAATTGCTTTAAACTTTATAGAACCGATATACTGAGTTTATATTTGATAGCTGGATATTGGAGATCCTAAGCTTGTATCCTCTCAGAGTAGCTAGAATGAATTAAATTAGAAAATAAGTGATATCATAGAGTTTTGTATAGTGCCATTTACACATTATCTTGCATGCTTTGCTTCCTTCTTTGGACCTTTTATTTTTGACATATTAGATGAAATATAGAATATTTGATGAATGTTCTATGCTAATTTTGAAATTTTCATTAGGCATATTCATAAGTAAAAGAGGAGAAATGAATTAAATGAATTAAATGAATTAAATGAATTAAATGAATTAAATGAATTAAATGAATTAAATGAATTATAATATATTTGCGAAATGTGTCTTACTTAGTCTGCCATTACAGTGTGGTTGCATATTTTTGAGATGTTGATCTAGAAAATTTCTCTTAAATATAAGAAATTGTATTTGAAATATTAGTGATCTGAGAAATTTCTCATAAATGGTATATTTTCAATGGACTTGTTAATCTGGGAAATTTCTCCTAATTATTTCAAAAGAATGAGTATTATTTACTGTTATGACAAAATTAAATAGGTACATGTCCATATGAGATAGTATTTTTATTATATATTTTTAATTTTTTTATTTTTTAGTATTTATGCAGTATTTCAGTACTTACAGTATTTTCATATAGTTATATGCACATCCAACAAATTTGTTTATATATTTGCAAGTATGTTAGGATGCTAGTCTTTTATTTCAGTTCTGTTATATTTATTTTATTTATAAAATCAACATATGTAGAATTGATCATATTTATTTAAGATATTTCTTACACTTAGTAATTTCTTTTACATATTCATTGCTTAATCATTTTCTACAGCTTTGGGTTGAGGTATGTGCTTACCTCATATTTTGCTTAAGTTATAATTATGTGATTATAATTTTAATCACTTTCTTTTGTTGCGTTATTACTCCTAGAATGCTTAGGGTATTTGTGATATCATTTAATACATAAAATTCATAGCCTAAAATATTCTTAGACAATTATTAAATCAGATTTTTTTTTCTTTTTTTTTGGCCGGGGCCCTGTCATTGTAAAACCGATAATGACAGATTCCGAGATGTTTGAAGTGGTTGGGCCTTCTGAGGAGCTTGTTTAGGAGGAGTGTGCTGTTGAGGATGATTAGTTTCATTTTATTCTTATTTGTGAGGCTGAGTGTTTATCTTTCTTATCAGTTAAATTTTTAATACTTTATAATAATACATGCACTCATGTATTTTTTTATTACTATATTCTGAGTTGATTGTCATTTCACTGTATATTATGGATGTTAGCATTTGATATTCTTTTTTTCCGCACTCTGATATTCTGGTATACATATTCTACTCAAAAAGAGAAGAGAAAAGTCTTTTTCAAGAATCAAGCCTTTGACCTTTTTCGCTTCTTGTCGATTCGGAACGGAAGGTAATCCCAGGCGCTAGTGACTTTAATAAAAGTTCATTTAGTGAAAGTTTCATTTGCTTTACTTAGGGCATATTCTTCCCTTGTCTGTGAATTAGGGATGTTTATTTCTAATCTAATGCTAAGTGAGGGATTGCCCCGTGACGACCACCACTTAATCCTAATTGATTAATGGGCGGCCGCCACAGTTGGTATCAGAGAACACCATAAGCTGTCAGATTGGAATTTGCAATCCTATCTACCTAATGGATTGTTCTTTTACCAAACAGTTACTAAATGAATATTTAAAATATAACCATAATACCATAATCATATGCTCAGAATAAAAGACATAGAATGAAAATATTTATATAAGTAAAATAAAAATGCTCAAATATAAAACTTATATATTAATAACTTTAAGAATGATAACCAGCTCAATTCAACTAATAAAATTTGATTGAATTTATAGGATCAATAGACACTTGAAAATGTCAATCTTGGAGTACTTTAAGAAGTTCGAATCCCTGTGGGAGTTCGACTTCCAAATAGGCCAAAAATATTGGAGGCATTTTGATGGAGTGTCTAAACAAGGAATACTAGTGTTAGGTAAGATGCTTGAACATGCTCTCTTCAGAGTACTATAATTCCTTTTTTTAGCCGAGTGGCTAAATCGCTTGAGTTCCATCCTTGAAGCGATGGAATTCCTCGATGAGGTCCAAGTCTCACTGATGGCCTACCTTCTCCAAGACCAAGCTGAGGAATGAAGGGCCATCACCTTTTGGTAACTCACGAAGAAGCGAAGGAGAGAACATTGTGAAGTCACTTTTGAAGACTTTGTCACGCCTTTTCGACATAATACATTAAATAAATATTTTAGTGAATTGTTTATATGTTGTACTTTACCTATTATATATGTTCATCTAAAATAATCTATAAAATAAACCATTCTATTTTAGTTCTTCTCGGATTCTAAAGGAAAGTTATTTTTTAAAATTCAGATACAATATGAATCATAGACAGTCATCTTCTACCCTCGCTGCTTCTAGCAGCTCATCTTCTGAAATTAACGCACTTCTGGAAACAGTTCGAACTTTAGTGGAAACTTATGTTAGGCAGGCTGAAAGAATAGAGAGGTTAATTGAGGTGCAAAGAAATCCTTCACCGGCGTGTACAGCTCCCGCACTATATTATCCTCCCCAACAGGACTACCAGTCAATAGATGGACTTTTACATAGTTTATCCATTTAAGAACTCCTACTTTCAATGGGAGTATGTTAACTATGGACACAACTAGCTGGCTGAAATTGGTTGAGAAAAATTTGATAAGCATTAAATGTTCAGATTCGAAAGCCATCAAGTTGACAGCTCACATGTTTCAAGATGAGGTTAAGCACTGGTGGGATAATATCCGGAATACGCTGTTCGCAGATTACCACATGGATGATATTCCTTGGGATGCATTCGTCGAAGCATTCAAGGTGGAATATTTTCCTCCCTCGGTGCAGAACAAGCTGAGGGATATGTTCCTTAGGCTTAAGCAGGGAAACCATCCATTGTCTGAATACGAAACATAATTTCGGCGCCTTGCTCGATTTGCTCCTAATATGGTACAAACTGAAGTGCACGTTGTTATCGTTTTCTGAGTGGATTGCGTGATACAATAAAAGATCACATTGTACCATTATGACTAAGAAATAATATGTGTACCATCACGTTGTTCCTAAATTAACCATGTTTAACAATTATTATTTGAGCTTGTAAAAATAATATATCTTAACATTGAAGAGAAAGATGTGATCATATATGTGTACCTAAAATGATGTTATTATCTTCAGCAGCTTCTAAGCGGGTAAGGGTATAGACCATAGCAGGTCATGTGGACTTTTTGTTATAGACTTGGTTTGGAGGAAGCTTTGACGTGTTAGGTTGATAAGCATTACCTCCTTTCTTAGGAGTTTGAATTGCAGATTGTGGAGGAGGCATTATCCTACGATTTATAGGATTTGGGTTAAAAATCTGATTGCACCTGGAACGGTCAATGCGAGCACCGTCCACAATTTCCTCGTAGTTGCATTACTGAAAGAAATGGCTTTGCCTGCCACAGGTGTAGCAGCATTGCTTGTTGTCATAGCACTTCCCATAAGGATGAGGCTTCGTGCATCTATTGTACGGATTGGATGAGGTAGAAGCTGCTTCCATTTGATATACCTTCCTTGAGGGAAATCTAGCTCTTTTGGACTTGTCATTTCTGTAGGAAGATGAGTTGAATGTCCTCTTGTAGTCCCTTTTGGACTGATGCTGATCTACCGTTCGGGCTGTCTCGATTAGTTCAGTGAAATTTGACAGTCTTAATGGTACAACGTGATCTTTTATTGTATCATGCAATCCATTCAGAAATGGTACAACGGGCATCTCTTCAGTTTGTACCATATTAGGCACAAATCAAGCTAGGCGCTAAAATTTTGCTTCGTATTCAGCCAATGGATGGCTTTTTTGCTTAAGCCTAAGGAACCTATCTCCCAGATTATTCTGCACCAAGGGAGGAATATATTCCGCCTTGAATTTTTCGACGAATGCATCCCAAGGAATATCCTTGATGTGGTAATCTGCGGATAGTGTATTCTGGATATTATTCCACCAGTACTCAGCCTCATCTTGAAACATGTGAGCTGTCAACCTAATGGCTTCCAAATCGAGACATTTAATGCTTCCCAAATTTTTCTCGACTAATTTAAGTCAGCTAGCTGTGTCCATAGCTGACATACTCCCATTGAAAGTATGAGTCCTTAAACGGATAAAGCTATGTAAAAGTCTATCTGTTGACTGGTAGTGCTGTTGGGGAGGATAATATGGTGCGGGGGCTACAGACGCCGGTGAAGGATTGTTTTTCACCGCAATTAACCTCTCTATTCTTTCAGCTTACCTGACACGAGTTTCCACTAAAGTTCGAACTGTTTCCAGAAGTGCGTTAATTTCAAAAGAGGAACTGCTGGATGCAGCGGGAGTAGAAGATGACTGTCCAGGATTCATATTGTACAACGCGATCTTTTATTGTATCACACAATCAACTCAGAAAATGATGACAATGGCATCTTCAGTTTGTACCATATTAGTAGCAAATCGAGCAATGCATCGAAATTCTGCTTTGTATTCAGATAAGAGATGGTTTCCTTGCTTAAGCCTAAGGAACATATCCCCCAGCTTGTTCTGCACCGAGGGAGAAAAATATTCCATCTTGAATGCTTCGATGAATGCATCTCAAGGAATATCCTCGATGTGGTAATCTGCGAACAACGAATTTCAGATATTATCCCACCAGTACTTAGCATCATCTTGAAACATGTGAGCTGTCAACCTGATGGCTTTCGAATCAGGACATTTAATGCTTGTCAAAATTTTCTCAACCAATTTCAGCCCGCTAGTTGTGTCCATAGTTGACATACTCCCATTGAAAATAGGAGTTCTTAAATGGATAAAACTATGTAAAAGTCCATCTGTTGATTGGTAGTGCTGTTGGGGAGAATAATATGGTACGAGGGCTACACACGTCGGTGAAGGATTTCTTTGCACCACAATTAACCTCTCTATTCTTTCAGCTTGCCTAACATAAGTTTCCACTAAAGTTCGAACTGTTTCCAGAAGTGTGTTAATTTCAGAAGAGGAGTTGCTAGATGCAGCGATGGTAGAAGATGACTGTTCAGGATTCATATTGTATCTGAATTTAAAAAAATGACATTCCTTTAGAATCTGAGAAGAACTAAAATAGACTGGTTTATTTTATTGATTATTTTAGATAGAACATATATAATAAGTAAAGTACAACATAGAACAATTCACTAAAATATTTTTTTAATGTATTATGTCAAAAAGGCGAGACAGAAGTCTTCAAAAGTGACTTCACAACGTTCTCTCCTTCGTTTCTTTCCGAGTTACCAAAAGGTGAAGGTGATGTCCCTTCATTCCTCAGCTTGGTCTTGGAGAAGGTAGGCCATTAGTGAGACTTGGACCTCATCGAGGCATTCCATCGCTTCAAGGATGGAACTCAAGCGATTTAGCCACTCCTTGGCTAAAAATGGGAATTATAGTACTCTAAAGAGAGCATGTTCAAGCATCTTATCTAACACTAGTATTCCTTGTTCAGACACTCCATCAACATGCCTCTCATATTTTTGGCCTATTTGGAAGTCGAACTCCCATAGGGATTTGAACTTCTTAAAGTACTTCGAGATTGACATTTTCAAGTGTCTATTTATCCTATAAATTCAATCAAGTTTTATTAGTTGAATTGAGCTGGTTGTCATTCTTAAAGTTATTAATATATAAGTTTTATATTTGAGCATTTTTATTTTACTTATATAAGTATTTTCATTCTATGCCTTTTATTCTGAGCATATGATTATGGTATTATGGTTGTATTTCAAGTATTCATTTATTAATTATTTGGCAGAAGAACAATCCATTAGGTAGATAGGATTGCAAATTCCAATCTGACAGCTTATGGTATTCTCTGACACCAACTGTGGCGGCCGCCGATTAATCAACTAGGATTAAGTGGTGGTCGTCACGGGGCAATCCCTCACTTAGTATTAGATTAGAAATAAACATCCCTAATCCACTGATAAGGGAAGGATATGTCCTAAGTAAAGCAAATGAAACTTTCACTAAATGAGTATACCAGAATATCAGAGTGTGAAAGAAAAGAGTATTAAGTGCTAACATCCATATAGGGCTAGCTTCGAGTTGAGTTTGAGCCGAGTCAGCCCATACTCGAACTTGTTCGATTTCGAGTCGAGTTTTATTCGAGTTTGTGTCGAGTTTGAGTCATTTCGACTCATTTTAAATAAGGTTCAAGTCAAGATGTATGTCTCGAACTCGACTAAAAAATTTTCGAGTCGAGTTCGAGTCTAGTTAAAATATCTCGAGTTCGAGTCAAATCTAGTTCGAATTTCGAGTTCCGGGTCAAATTGCTAGCTTTACATCCATACATACATAATATAAAATGAAATGACATTCAACTCAGAATAAAGTAGCAGTAAAAGAAATTATATGGGTACCTGTGTTATTACAAAATATTAAAAGTTTAACTGAAAAGAAAGATAAACACTCAGCCTCACAAGCAAGAGTAAAAATGAAACTAATTTTCCTCAACAGCATGCTCCTGCTCCTGAACAGACTCCTCAGAAGGCCCAACCACTTCAAACAGCTCGGAATCTGCCGTTGTCGGTTTCACATTGACAAGGCCCCAGCAAAAAAAAAAATTGATTAGACAAATTGTCTATGTACATTTTAGGCTATGAATTTTATGTATTAAATGATATCACAAATACTCTAAGCATTCTATTAGCAATAAAGCAACAAAAGAAAATGGTAAAAGTTATAATCACATAATTATAACTTAAGTAAAATATGAGGTAAGCACATACCTTAACTCAAAGCTGTAGAAAATGGTTAAGCAATGGATATATAAAATAAATTGCTAAGCATAAGAAAAATTCTAAATAAATATGATCAATTCTACATATGTTGATTTTATAAATAAAATGAATATAACAGAACTGAAATAAAAGATTAGCATCCTAACAAATTTATTGGATGTGCATTTAACTACAGGAAATACTGCAAGTACTGAAATACTGCATAAATACTAAAAAATATAAAATTAAAAATATATAATGGAAATGCTATCTCATATGGACGTGTACCTACTTAGTCCTGTCATAACAATAAATACTACTCAATTCTTTTGAAACATCTAGGAGAAATTTTCCAGATTAATAGGTCCATTAAAAATATATCATCTAGTAAAAAATTCCTAGATCACCAATATCTCAAATATAATTTTGTGTATCTAGGAGAAATTTTCTAGATCAACATCGTCTCAAAAGTATGTGTAACATCTCAAACTCTTAGGCACCGAGGTATTGTCCGCTTTGGCCAGAAAGGCCTCACAGTTTTGCCGTCAGAAGATAACTTCCAAGTAGGTCACCCATCCTGGGAGTGCTCCCACATGAGCACGCTTAACTTTGGAGTTCTTATCAGGAACTCCACCGTTATCTGAAAAGACGCCTCGATGTTTTAAGAATTTCAGTTATTACTACTTAAGTGGGTCTTCACAATCTCCCAAACTTAAGTAACTGACGTCTTCGTCAGTATCCACACACAGATCCAAGAACCATTCATTAGGTAGATAGGACTAGAGGTGACCCCTACAGACGCAAGAGGTACCCATAATCATGTAACACCTTAACCATCATGGGTTTAAGAGGCTGCTCACATGAAGTGGTACTTTGCCCTGTATGGCACTTAGCTCCTCTCTGACACCCTATGATTTGCTCTGATACCATTTGTAACAGCCCAAACTCTTAAGCACCGAGGTATTGTCCGCTTTGCTCAGAAAGACCTCACGGTTTTGCCCTCAAAAGATAACTTTCCAGCAGATCACCCATCCTGGGAGTGCTCCCACATGAGCACGCTTAACTTTGGAGTTCTTATCAGGAACTCCACCGTTAGCTGAAAAGGCGCTTCGATGTTTTAAGAATTTCACTTATTACTACTTAAGTGGGTTTTCACAGTATGCAACTACAATGTAATGACAGACTAAGTAAGACACATTCCGCAAATATATTATAATTCATTTAGTTCATATCTCCGCAAAATAGGGTATACAAAGTGTGGTGCCAAGCATTTGATAAAGTATATTACTTAAAACAATTTCAAATATAATTGGTATGTTATTTTCTCTAATTTGCTTTATTCATCTATAAAAAGTTACCCTTAATGGCTTTTTAGAGAATTTCTTTCAAATTTTGCATTGTGCATTCTAATTTGATAAAAATTTGAAGTCTGAATTATTAATTTTTATTATTTAATAATGAATCTTTGTACTCATTCTAACAATACCCATCTTCTTGAGAGCTATCACTTCACCCTAGTAACAATATTGCTTGCTCTGCCGCTTGATAAGATCTTCAAGCTTCCATCTTCTTATGATTCACCTTACTCGTTACATTCTTCCGCTGGTCTCTCTTTCTTCTAATATCAGCTCAATTTCTATTTTGCTTTAAGTTCTAGATTCATAGTTGTTAATCTATATAAATACAAAAGATTTAGTAGCATATGTGAAAAATGATTATATATATAACCATAAAAAAATAGAATTTAAGAGAACTAAATGAGTCTAAAAACCAACAACATAAATTAGTAAACTAAAGGAAAATTACTATCTTGGTAGGCTAACCGGTTGAATGACTAGTAATTGTTGGACAACTGGTATATTAAAATCGATAGCTTGTTAAAATAGAAAGATACAATATAACTAATATTATATTCTAATACATCCAACTTATATGGGCTATATATTATATATATAAATATATAAATTTATAATCATATGTATTTTTTTTATAAACATATGTATACACACACACATATATATATATATATATATATATATATATATAATCATTAAAAGTCAACTTGGACATTAGAGAAAATACCATAGGAAATGGAAATGCTTAAGTGGACCAACAAGTGTTTTGATCGAAATGGCATGAACTTGATTAATTTTTCAGAAACTTTATTTTGAATAAAATGACAATCAATTTCTATATTTTTTGTTCTTTCATGAAAGGTAGGATTAGTGGCTAAGTCACAAAAATGAAGAACAGATCGTAGAACTAAAATACTAAAGCAAAAGTAATAGTTGAACTCAGATAATTTTACTAGTAGTGGTTAGACAATGCCGGGTATTTAGATTAACAGTTGATCTCACGAAGGAAGTTTGCTTCTTACAGTTCCATGAAACTAATGAATCTCCGGTGAAAATACAGAAATCTGTTATACACTTTTTGGAATCAATGCAAGTTCTTCGCTTTAGAGAGCTTTTATTTGGATAGAAGATGTGGCTGAGAAAAATATTTGTTGGCCTAGTTTTTGCTCAAGGTGTCATAGAAGATGATATTTGCCCTAAAGATATGAAATCTGAGGCTCAGTAACATATTGACCGAGTTTATGAAATAATTAATGTGATATCTAATCATGATAATGTGAAATAAATGTCTCCTATTGAGATCTGAATTGTTAAGAATCTAATAATGGTTTTCCTACTTTTTTTAAATTGAGGAAATATTTAAGCGAGTCCTGAACTTTAAGCTTGTACTTATTGTGCAAAAATGTATTCGAATCATCCATGATTACAAGTATGGACCATATGCTATAATGTCAACTGCATTTACTAATAATGCTACAAAGGAAGAATCAGACCCTTAAGCAAACAAAGTATAATTCTGACTGAAAAAAGTGCTTGAAGTAGAGCTTGAGAAAATTCTGAATACTATTGTGAAGCTTGCTTAAACCCATAAAATGAGTTGCTAAGTTTGCAACAAACTTTTGTCCGTTCTTTTTTGGGAACTGCTTGTTATATCTGAAAATGGATCTGTTAAGATTTCCTTGTTTTCATTGGACTGATATGGAAATAATGATTCAATAAATATAGCATCATGTGAAATTAACATATTTTTATTTTCAAGATCATGTAATTTATATTTTTTGATGCCAACCGGATAAACTTAAAAAAAATAAAACTTTGCCCATGGAGCAGCTTTTTGTTTGGTGGTTCATAAGCAGATATAGTTGCCAGACAACCAAAAGTACCTAAGAAATGAATAGTCAAATTTAACTCTGAAAGTAATTCAAATGGTGACTTATTGCCCAATATACAAAAAGGAACTCTGATGCTTCCATTAGTTGCCGTCAACACCCAATCAGTGCGAAAGTTAATTGGTACTTGATATTGGAAATGAAGCACCTGCCAATTGTTGATTTTTTCTTTCAACAGTAGAATTTTGTTGATTTGTTTCATCATATGAGTATTGATGTTGAATTCCCTTTTCATAAAACTAATAGGCGAATTTGCAAGCTTGTTATATGAGAAGTGAATTGTAACTGTTTTTTTTTCTAGAGGACCAATGTAGTAAACATCGTTCTTATTGTGCAGATATATTCAAATTAGAACACAGTGTTTTTAATACTTTTAAGATGAATGTCCAAGTTTTTTATGCCAAATATCTATTAGTTGCTTTATTAGATAAAATAATTCTAGATGAAAATTCATTAGATTAACAAAACCTTTCTTGTTAAAACAAGTAGAGACCTCCAACTCATTCACCATTGCCAATCAATCATCTTCAATTAGACTTCTTATTTGGGAGCATTAATAATTTAGTCCCATGAGAAAAATTATTTCACATTGGAAATGATTACAAAGATCCTCATGTCCATTATCCACAATTGCAATTCAAACAATTTTGTTTGAGTTCTTTCCAAAATCCCTTTAATTTTGTGAATTAAACTACTATAGTTTGATGTTCTTGCTTTAAATTAGCCAATTTTTTTTTATTGATAGATTCTAGGCACATTATTATACTGAAATCTAAGAATTAAGATTCTAGGCACATGCTTCTTTGAATAAATTGGCCAAGATTTTTTGAGAAGAATTAGGAATTATTATGCCAGTCTCTTTTGATAGAGAATTGAGAATCGAGAATCCTAGAGTTTGCAATGCTGTTATTGTGAATCCAATAATTAATTAGAGTGGAATCTGTAGCATTTGGTTGTTCAATTTCTCCATTGATAAATCTATGTTTTTTATTTTTCACTAAGAAGCAAACTCCATGGCTCAACTCCACGATGCATAATTATCTCCGGCGAGTGTTTTAGACAAAGAACAATTCTTGGATTGTTTAATTGATGGAGTAGGAGTGGCTTGGAAGATCTTCAATAGTATAAGTATGTAATGACCCTATGTCATTTGTTGGGGAGAAGTTACTTTTCCGCAAATCTGAAATTTCGTTAAAACTCCCGCTAAAACTTAATTTTCAGTTGCCTAAGTTTTCCAATTCCGTTAAAACTGAAATAGAAATTTATGTCATTTAACCCATACTAAATCACGCATTATCTACCTCTTAAAAACATGGAATCAATCAAGGTGCACGACACTTTAGGAAATCGTCAAAAAAAAATGATTAATAAGTTTAATTAGGAAGGAGGAAGAAACGTTATTGACGCATAAAGGAACCAACCGTCATTTAAGGAAAATGGCGGGACGTTTCGGCCCCCCATAATCACGCAGCTTCCAATCCTATCGAACGCCTCCCGTAAAGCATTCGCGCATTTCAGCGCAACGCAGCAGGTGTGCATTACATATACACGCCTTATTTAAGCACCAGAAGTCCACTCGATTTCCTCACTGCCTCTTCTCGCCTCTCCCTCTCTCTCGATCGGCTAAAGGGGCGTACCTGAGCCGACGGAAGCATACAGCAGGCGACGACGACTCGATCCTTGTGGCCGACGACGTCCCAGCGCGCACGGTCCTGTCCTCCAGCCTCTGCGCTGAACCCTCTCCGCTCGATCCCACTCCCGATCCTTGCCGCTCGGTCCCTCTCCGCATCGATCCTCTGCGCGCCCGATTTCGCGCTCAACGAAGGTAAGACTCCTCTGTTCGATGGATCAATTAAAAGGATAAAATATGTATATATATGTATATATATATTATAATAATAATAATAACAAATAATAATAATAATAATAATAATAATAATCAAAACCAATAGCTAGGGATTTGCTTTAGCATACTAGCCCATTATTTTGTTATCTTTTATAGTGGTTAAATTTTTAAATGAAAATTGTTTTTGATTATTGTGATAAGTTTTAAATTATTATTATTATGGAGAGCTGTCCGTGAATTCAGTCAATCCTTCATATTAGTATTATTAGGATTTAAGATTTAAATTGCAGTATAATAATTAGGTATGACTAGCTAATACTAGGAAAAAATCTAATCAGTCCAAATCAGCTATTTGATAAATTCTTAATAAAAATAAGGGTTACTAGATCTATGTCATATAATGGAGTCAATTATAACTTCTTTTGAATATTGTCAATATCAAATTAATAATCATCCTATCCTAACTTATACTTTAATGTACACTAAGCCTTTGAGTTCTTACCAATTTTGATCATAAATAATAACTCAAGAAGTTTTGATATCTTGCTTGAATGAAGCATGTTGTGCTGCTCTAACATAATAGATGGGTTCGGTGTTTATAAAGAGGGGTTTTGTAAAAATATTATCAATTCAATTAGACTCCTTTTTCTCCAACACTGTAATATGATTCTTTTAGATAAGGTTGCCTAAATTATTTAAGTCTAATAAAGTATAATTTTAATTTAAATATAATAAGTTAGAGTTATGAATTAGACCTTCTTATTGTATAATTTACTCTTATGCCATGTGAGATATATATTTAAGTAACCAACTAAAGATAGACTTGGGAACACGAATATTAGTTTTAATCTTGTAAACAGATAGTCTCATAGTTTAATAAAATCTCAATTATATTTTTTGCAGACACATCAAGTTTGTGAGTGATTCATCTAGATACATTGGATATTAATTTTATGCCTTCTATTTTTTTGCTGCTTAAGCATCTCGCTTTGAACTTATTTTATATTGCTATTTAATGCTTTACTCTTACTGCTAATCATGTAAGAGAGACAAAATGATGTTTATGCATCTTGTGAATGTTGCAAAGAATTCTGAAATGGAGGTTGAATTAAGTTAGGGATGGGGTTAGTCCATCAGGAGTTGTAAGGGTGCCATCTGGAGCCTTTGAGGGGGCCCAGGTGAAGGTCATGCTTAACTGCATATATGATGCCATCTGGAGTCTTTAAAGGGGGCCCAGGTGAAGGTTGCCATCTGGAGCCTTGAAAGAGGCCCAGGTGAAGGTGCCATCTGGAGCCTTTAAGGAGTCCCATGTGAAGGTCATGCTTAGTTGCATTTTAATGAACCCAACCTCATGGTTTTAGCTTTGCCTATCATAACTGCTAACATTGCTTTATAATAACAAGTTATAAACATAAAGATGAATTTTTACGCTATTATTCCTTTTTCATTTGAAATTTGGCATATGACAAATTGATATTTATTTTGTAGGAGTTGTGATTATCTTTTTGGCTATAAACTATATTTTCCCTACAATTGTTATCATTTTTGCTTTCCATTTTGCTTTAAGTATATTTTTAATATCTATTGTATTTAGAATGTGCACTAAGGCATTATCTTTATAATGCCAGATCAGATACAGTTGGAAGCGATTGATATAGTTTAAAGGCATGGTGCGAAAAAATAACTGCCCCTTCAAGGAATAATAATTTAATGTATAATGAAAGTCATGTAATAAATTTTGGATATTGTTTACTTTAAATTGAATGGATGTTATTTCTTATATTTGAATGGCTTTGGATGTTTGTTTAACTATTATTTTACCTAACTGCAAGATGCATCCGATATTAGTTTGGTTGTTACCAACCTAATATGGGTCATCACAAAGTGTCTCGTATATGTTGGGCATCAGTCGTGGATGAGGCTGCCATATGTACAAATGAAGATTTTGAGATAGGGACATAGCTACAGAAGAGCACTTGTGGAAACTTGATCATAGGAAAGACAGAAAAGTGGACGAGACTGTGCAGAGAAATAATCTAGAATAATATTGGAATGAGAAAATAGCAGAAAATTTTGAATTGGATGGAGAATTGCCCGCTGGGAACATCAGGATGCTGAACAAGATGCAAAACACATGTAAAATTTTGATCTTCATATAGAATTAGGATAAGATTATTGATCTTCTTGTATTGACTCTCATAATCAGTTGGATGAAAGCTTTAATAACATAATAAAAATCTCATAATAGCATGATTTGAACAAATATGAGTTTAGGACTTAATTTTATGATTAGAGAAGCTTGAGGAGCTTTAGATGCATCTGGAAGGTTGTGAACCAACCATAGATGAAATGGACGCAAAACAGGCCCATAACAGGCTCCGGGACCAAAGTTTTTTTTCTAAACAACACTTGGGCGCCATTTTGGCTAAGATCCCAATGCATTGTCGAGAGGGTTTTGAAGGGCTGTAAACCCGAGAGGTGGGCCCAAGTGCTTGATGAATTGTTTTTGTGCATTTTGGGTTGAGGAGACAATGCTTGGGTGCTCTCAATTGCCGGATATATGTTACAACACGTCCTTTTACATCAGTAATGTAATATTGCTTTATGGTGGTAGTTTTGTGCAATTTTGGGACCATAATATAAAATTTTAAGAGGTTTTAAGATTTGTGTGAATTGGAACTATTTTATTTTTACTTCATTTTGAGGTTGTTGTTTTTTGGGTGTGCAACCATTGGGGAGGGTTTAGAATTTTTTGTTGCTTATAACTTTTCCCTCTTTCTATTTAGTGAAATCTTCTCAATCTCCTCGTGGACATATGTGAATCACATAGTACCATGTAAAATTTGTATTTTGTGTGTGCTTGTGTGAATATGTGTTTGTGATCATGTCGATGACGTGATCTCAACAAGTGGTATTAGAGCCGGGGGTTGTTGTTACGTGATCTAGTGGAGGTTCAAATGTTTGTGCCTTGACGAAAGGAAGAGATTCTTTGTCTATATTTCCAACGGTTGAAAGATCTGTGCATCAAATCATAACACATCCAACAAAGATTGGCATCAGATTTGACGGTAATAGCAATTTTGGGATGTGGCGACTCAAGGTGATGGATACCTTGTGTGCCATAAATCTCGAAGATGTTCTTAATGGTTGACGATGAGATGTTGGAGAAAAAATGGGAAAAAATGAATCATAGCGCATGTGGGTTGGTGTGCATCTGCTTCACACGGGACATCAAATACGTCAATGGAAACTTTAGCAGTGATGCTATGGCAAATATTGGAGAATAAGTATTTGATGAAGAGTGTGGAGAATCAATTCAACATGAAAAGTATGTTGTACATATTTCATATGGGAAGAGGTGTTTTCATTGATGAGCACTTGAATGATTTCACTAAGTTGTCGATGGATCTATTAAACCTGGATGAAGATGTGGAGGATGAAGACAAGGCACTCCTGTTGAACTCGGTCCCTAATAAGTATGAAAAATTCACATGACATTCATCCATGGGGAAGGGGCCTTGAAATATGAAGTAACGATAACATTATTGAATCATGGATTTTGATGAACGGATAAGGAGTAAAAAGTTGTAGATGGCTGCAACGCTTACCCTTCAACCTGGAAGGCCAACGAGAAGAGGAATTGGAAGAAGTAGATAAACAACAATGGTGGCAATTAGAGGCATGATAGAGCTCAGAGTCAGAGTTTTGGTCTCAATCAGTGCACATTTTGCTTGGGGACCGGCCATTGGAAGAGAGAATGTCTAAAATTGAAAAATAACATGGATTCTCCTGAGGCAACTCATATCACTCATGAGAAATGTGATGGGGAGGACTTAGATGTATTTCTTTCAGTGGTGCCCCAAAGTTTGTATATCGATGACACATTGAATCATAGAGACAGAGCAACTTATTACATTTTCCCTCAACAAGATTGGTTTTGACGTATAGGGCACTTGGTAGCGACATTGTAACTATGGGCAACGATCAAGCCTATCGCACTATTGGGATAAAAAGTATTCTGGTGCAAATGCACGATGGGTTATTTGGGAGTTAAAGAAAATGAGACATGTTCCAGAGATCTGCAAGAATCGGTTATTTGGTGGGTCATTAGAGACCGAGGGCTATAGGGTGATCATTGGGATTATGAAAATTAGTCGAGGGGCGTTGACTTATATGAAGGGAGTTCAACATCACAATTTGTATTTTCTTCTAGGGAGTAGGACAGGTGGAGCTTTTATAGCTGATGACTCCTCTGGTGTTACTATGTTATGGCATATGAAGCTAGCACTCGTTGAGAAAGCCCTCGTTGCATGTTTTTAAGAAGCAAAGGCTAATAAAATGAGCTAATTCCTGCAAGCACATGTTTTGTGAACATTGCTTGTTTGGCAAAAGTACATGTGTATTCTTTAGTATCGTCATCCGTGAAACCAAAGAGATACTTGATTACAAAGACAACATCATTCATTTGACAATGGTATTAATAACCAATATATTACATATCAGCTCTCCATCCAAACATGATTTAATCAGAACTATTAATCATGCCTCTAAACATCTATATATGCACTTATACCTACAATGTAATGTAACAAATTGATCATAATTCAATATGTGAATTCATGATATAAGAGTGTCCAAACGTCCCTCTCCTCTAAGTTAGAACTCCTCCGATGAAGACTAACTTCTCCAGTGTGGGGGACCCGATGCCGAGTTAGCAGGAGCTAATCCATCATTGGGGGTATTCCCTTAGCCGATTAGTTATATTGGGTATTTAAACAAGATAACACAATATAATTAAACATTAATTATCTACTCATCCATTCATAATAATTTATTATTATAGAATAAGTTCAATTACATTCATTTAATAAAACAAAGCTTTTAAGAGAATAAGCTGAAAATACTAGCAACAAACTTTTAAAATATTGAAAGCAGAGGTAGCATTAGCGTCCTCTAGCTCAAGGGCCCTCATTTCTGTATTTCAACGGGCTCTTGACTTGGGCACATTTCAAAAGCGCGGGCATTCGAATACCGGATAAATAATAAGCAAAAAAAGTACCGATGGATATCGATTTTGCAGTTAAATAATAATCAGAATAATCAATTTGATAGGAAATAAAGAGCTTTACAATTTATCCCTACAAAACCTACTTTAATTGCACTGAAATATTAGCATAAAATGATTTGCTATTACAAAAATAGATACAGAATTTTAATGTTTAATATTTAGTGTGGTCTGGTGATTTTGTTGAACAAATACAAAATCAAGGAAAATAGGGTTCAATTTAGTATTTACATAATAATCCCAACTTTTCTCTGTACCTTCCCCCTCAAAGACTTGCTAGTATAGGCTCCTTGTGATTACTAGCATCGGACAACCCCTTCTTATAGTTGTCTGATCAGCTAAAAGAAAAGTTTCAACAGTGAACCATGTGTAACACAATTATCCAAACTTTTTTGAATATCATTTTATGTGACATTAAAAATCTTTTGTATTGCTGAGCGCTAAAGCATATAAAAAAGAGTAAAGGGTGATATTTAGTATTTTTTTGGTGTATTTAGATAAATGTGTCAAAAGTCAAATGTCAGGTACATTTGCATGATTTTATAATTAATTGTTCAATATTTACTCGAAAATTAATTAGTTATTCTTTTAATAGTGATAATTTATCATTGTAAAATGTAATAAAATATATATTATAAGAAAATAATCATTATCAATGATGAATACATGACCATTTTATAATGATATCATAGAAAAATGATTTTGCTGTTCTTTTTCTCTCTCTCTCCTTATTCTATTATTTCTCTTTATTTTTTCTCTCTCTCCTTTCTCTCTCTTTTATTATTTCTCTTCTCATTTTTTCATATAAAATTATCATCTCTTCTTTCTCTTCTTTTTTATTTGTCTCTATCTCTGGCTCTGTCTCTATTTCTCTCTCTCTTTCTCTTTTATCTCTTCTCTATCTTGTATATAAAATTATCATCTTTTTTTTTCTTCTTTTTTTGTCTTCCTCTCTCTCTTCTCCTTCTTTTATGATGATGATGGTGGACAGAATTAAAATGACTTAAAGGAAGTTGATTATAATTAAATTGCAATAATAATAATAATAATAATTGACATGGCTTAATTAAAATAACTTAAAGGAAATTGACAGTAATTAAATTACAATAATAATAATAATAATTGTAATTGATATAATTAAAATGACTTAATTAAAATGACCTAAATGAAATTGATAGTGTAATGACCCATGTTAGGTTGGTAATAATCAAACTAACATCGGATAAATCTTTCCGCAGGATCATATTGACAGTTAGGTAAAATAGCAGTTAAACTAATATTCAAAGCCATTCAAATATAAGAAATAACATTCATTCAATTTAAAACAAATAATATCCAAAATTTATTACATGACTTTCATTATACATAAAACTATTATCCTTTGGAGGGGCAGTTATTTTCCCACGTAATGCCTTTAAGCTAAATCAATCGCCTCCAGCTGTATCTGATCTGGCATTATAAAGATAATGCCTTAGTGCACATTCTAAATACAATGAATATTAAAAATATACTTTAAGCAAAAGCGGAAGGCAAAAAATGATAATAATTGCAGGGAAATACAGTGTGTTTCAAATAAAAGATGATCATATCTCCTGCAAAATAAATGTTCTTTTCACATGCCAAGTTTCAAAAGGAAAAACAATAATAGCCTAAAATTCATGTTTATGTTTATGACTTGATATTATGAAGCAATGTTAGCAGTTCTGATGGGCAAAGCCAGAATCATGAGGCTGGGTACATAAAAAATATAATGCAATTAAGCATGTCCTTCACCTGGGCCCCCCTTAAAGGCTCCAGATGGCATATTCACCTGGGCCTCTCTCAAGGCTCCAGATGGTAACCTTCACCTGGGCCCCCTTTAAAGGCTCCAGATGGAATCATATATGCAGTTAAGCATGACTTTCACCTGGGCACCCTCAAAGGCTCCAGATGTCATCCTTATAACTCCTGGTGGATTAGTCCCATTCCTAACTTAATTTAACCTCCGTATTGGAACCCTTTGCAACATTCACAATAGACAAACATCATTTTGTCTCTCTTACATGACTAGCAGTAAGAGAATCATTAAATATAGAGCAGGTTCAAAGCGATGCTTAAGCAGCAAAAAGATAGAAAGCATAAAAGTATATTCAGTGTACCTTTGTATTTGACTTAATTAGATAAATCACTCACAAACTTGATATGTCTGCAAAAATTATAATTAAGATTTTATTAAACTATGAAACTATTTGTTTACAAGATTAGAACTAGTATTCACCCCAGTTTGTCTTTAATTGGTTAATTAAATCCATATCTCATAAGAGTAGATTATACAATGAGAAGGTCTAATTCATAACTCTAATTTATTATATTTAAACTAAAATTATACTTTATTAGACTTAAAGAACTTAGGCAACCTTATCTGAAAGAATCGTATTACAGAGTTGGAGAAAAGAAGAGTCTAATTGAATTGTTAATATTTTTACTAAACCCCTCTTTATCAACACCGAACCCATCTATTATGCTAGGGTAGTACAACATGCTTCATTCAAGCAAGATCTGAAAATTTCTTGAGTTATTATTTATGATCTAAATTGGTATGAACTTAAAGGCTTAGCGTTCATTAAAGTATAAGTTAAGATAAGAGGTTTATTAATTTGATATTGACAATATTCAAAAAGAAGTTATAATTGACTCCATTATATGACATATATCCAGAAACCCTTATTTTTTATTAAGAATTTATCAAATAGCTGATTTGGATTGATTAGACCTTTCCTAATGTTGGCTAGTCTGACCTAGTCATAATACTGCAAAATTTAGATATCGATTTCTATCTGCCACTCAACTATGATTACATCATGATTGATTGCACTCAAATTCCTATTCAAAGGTAATTAAATTACTTTAATCATTAAACAACCTAGTCTTAGGTTAAATGATTAAATATGATTAATTGTTGATAATTATTAGGTTCAGATCACTATAATGTTAAAAGTATTTTTTTAATGATATCAACATAAGTTTCTTAGTCTATTTATAAAAATTATTTGTTATTATTATTATTATTATTATACCTATATATATATATTATTTATCCTATTAGGTGACCAATCGAACAGAGGAGTTTACCTTGCGATCGAGCGGACGAGTCGAGCGGCACGCGGAAGGAGAAATCGGCTCTAGAGGAGGTCGAGCGGAAGGACGAAATCGGCGCAGAGACGGGAGGTCGGATTGAGTTGACTGCGCTCCTGTCTGCGTCCTTCTGTCGGCCACAGGTAAGGATCGACGTGCCGCTGCCTGCTTGCCTGCTGCGCGCCTTCGTCGGCTCCGATACGCACGTCGAGCGGAAAGGAGAGGGAGAGGAGGTTAGCTCGAATGGCGAGGGTCCTCTGTCTCCTCCTGAATAAATAGGACGTGGGTATGTAACGCACGTCCAATTTATTCGGCTCATTAGCTGTAAGTTACGGTTAAACTCTTAATTATTTCTTCCTAAAACAATGGGTATACCCTTAATTACTATAAGCATTTCTTCCTAAAACAATGATGATTTATTTTTTTTCAGTTTCATCTGATTTTATTTGCCTTGAATATGAGTATAAATGAGGAAGTTACGCTTTACCAATTTAAATATGCGTTAACGACGGGCCTTAATTTCGTTTTCAGCTTTAAACGAATTTTAAAACTTTCTAAATTAATGATTGAAATTGAAAAATCAGATTTTGGTGGAAGTTTTAACGGAAAACTGAAATTTGCATGAGGATTTAGCGAGTTTGAATATTGCGGGAACTTAATTCTTACCTTATAAATAATTTAGGGTCATTACAGATAGTAATTGAATTGTAATAATAATAGTAATATTTATAATATGATTAGTTAATAAAAATATTAACATACATAATAATATTAATAATAACATTTTTTAATAATATCATTATTTTTAATTATAATTAAAATTTTGGATGATTTTATTTTAAATTGAATAGAATGATTTTTTTTTGTGTGACTCTGGAGAATGTTTATGTACTATTTTGCTTAAACCGTCCAATATGATTCTTGGAGGTGTAACTGTTGTTGGCTTAGTTTGCTATCCCAACAACATGTCATCACAGTTTGAGATTGCTATTATTTTTTTTGGGTGTGCTGCCATTGATGAGGGTTTAAAATCTTTTGTTGCTTGTAACTTCTTCCTCTTTCCTTTAGTAAAATTTTCTCCTCTCCTCCCAGTGTACATAGGTGAATCTCACGAATCATGTAACTTTCATATTTTGTGATGTGCTTGTGTGAATCTATGTTTGTAATTATGTTATTTGACGGTGATGTTGTGTGTTCCTTGGCAGCACGATTTCAACAAAAATGAGGGAATTTCTTATGAAGTTTTCTTATTCAAACATTTATCATCTACCACAAGAACTCTAAGCAATAATTTAATAAACAAACTAAAAGTACTAACTGGTCAATGACCGATAAGACTGTCACCAATATACTAAAACTGGTAATGTTAAACGGAAAATTACTACAATTTAAGTATTTTATTCTGCTATGCTTTATACGGCAAAAATTGGCATGTCCTTTCTTTTCATTTCAAAACATTTTTCTATTCTTTTCAGTGCATTTTTTGTAGCAATATATGCAAATTTATAGGCACCTAATTCCTTGAAGTAATTTCAATTATATGATTATGATGTGCTTCCTTTTTATATTGTATATAATTTTTTTTCAACATTTCAGGATTGTGCGGGGGTTATTCTTTTTGCCGCTGAAAAAGCTACCCAAGTTGCTCTCCAGGTATTAAAGAAAAAGGATAGTTTCTAACTTAAACCACTGTTAATAAATTCACATGTTATACTCGTGTAATACCAATATATACATATTTTGAAAAAAAAATCTTCTGTTTTGTATTCTCTAAAATTTACAGTAAAATTTACAAATTTTAAATATAAAACTAAGAGATCGGGCAGTGAAGGAATGAAAGAAAATTTGAACTAAAGCATTTTACCGCATGCGTGCTGTTAAAAGATAATAGCCTGCTATATATAGCGGTGGTTTGTTACACAGTATAGCAAATAAAGGATAGAGTCAAAATAGCCTAACAAATTCAGTTAGCTATATAAAGATTTAATTATTTATTACTCCCCCGCAAGGTGATCGACGTAGGGCGAATGAGCTTTATTGCAATGTCTTGAAATGCATTGATTGGAAGAGCTTTTGTGAGAATATCTGTAATTACTCAATTGAGGGAATGTGTTGGACGGTAGAGATTGGTTTTGGACAAATTCCCAGGTGAAGTAATAATTTATTTCCACATATTTCATCCGTGTATGGAGGATTGATTTTGTGATAAGGTAGACTGAGCTCAGATTGTCATAGAGTATGATTGGCGAGGTGGAGAGGACGCCCAGATCGGAGAGTAAAAACTTGATCCATAAGGCTTCACTAGTGGGGGATTCGCAATGGTTTTGTATTCAGCCTCCGTGCTTGAACTGGAAATAGTTAACTATTTCTTAGAAGAGCAGGAAATAAGATTGTTTCCCAAAAAGATGTAATAGACGTGGATTTTCGGTTGTCTTCATTTTCAACCCATTTGGCGTTACTGAATATAGTAATCTTGAGATTTGAAATGGATTCCAAAGAGACCATAATTTGATGTGCCGTGAGATAGCGGAGAGTACACTTAACCGCGTTCCAGTTCTCATCAGTTGGGTTGTGAATGTAGAGGCAAACTCTACTGACACTGGATGTTATATCTGATCTTGTGTGTTAAAGGTACTGTAGGCTTCCAACAACATTTTGATGGAATGTGGGATTAGAAAATTGCTGCGATATTTTTGTTATTGTAGGGGTTGGGGCTGAAGTAGAATGAACCATGTTGGTAGAGTGCAGGAACTCGGTAATGTAGTGCTGTTGTGATTGATGAATGGATTCAAGTGTGAGGACCCGGTGCCGGGTCAGCGGGAGCTAATCCAACAAGGTTGTGGGGATAACAAGTCCTCTAGCCGCATGATCATATTGAGTAATTTAAGAGACAAATATATATAGACATCAAACATAACTCTTTTATTCAATAATTCACAAGTTTTGGATACAAAGATCATAAAGAAAAGTTATAAACTTTTAAAATAATGTTAAAACGCGGCAATTAACAGGAAGCAGTATCATCACTGATTGGTTCTTAGCACATTTCCTTGAGGACGGACTCTTGATCTGGGCACATTTCAAAAGTGTGGGCATTCAAATACTAGTTAGTTGTGAAATTAAGTACTGATAGATGTCATATTTACAAAAGTTAAATAATAAGCAAAATAATCGACAATTTGACAGGAAATAAAAGCTGTACGAACTTATTCCTGCAAATCTGTTTCAATTGCACTTGAAACTTAGCATAAAAATAATTATAGTCACAAAAATAAATACATAATTTTAGCGTTTGATATCTGAGGCAAAATATGATTTTGTTGGGCAAGTACAAAATCGAGGAATAGGGGGGTTCATTTTTGTGTTACATATCCCAACTTCCCTCTATACATGCCCCCTCAAAGGCTTATCAATATAGGCTCCTTATGACTCCCGATGTCGAACAACCCCGTCTTAGCAGTTGTCTGATCAGAATAAAAATATATCAACATGGAACCCTTGCTTACTCACTTATCCAAATTTGTTTATATATCATTTATGTGACTTTTAAAAGCACTTTTATCAAATTTGTGCGATGCTGAGCAAAAAACATATTTAAACAAGAGTAATAAAAGATATCTGATATATTGTTCTTTAAGTTCAGATGAGTGACAGTTCCCTCAATCTGCATTTAGGTTTTTGATATATTAAATTAGCCTTTTAGCTAACATTAAACTGAAAGTGATATGATATTTTTATAGATTTTTACCTTCTTCTTTTTCATTCTGCCTTTCTTTTATTCTTTTATCTTGATAGAAGACAACATTTTAATTATTAATTATATTTAATATAGTGTTATTATTATCATTATTTAATAATAATGATAATAATAATGTACAAAAGAAAAGACATAATAGAAATGACTGTATAGATTGCAGAAAGTAATAATGACAGAATAAAAATGCTTGAATTGAAATTAACAGTATGGAAGTAATAGTCAATTTCTAGCATTTGTACTGTTGTTCATTATTAATTAATAATAGCAATAATAATGCAATAACATAATATAGTAGTATATTTTTTAATAAGAAATGAAGTAAAGAAAAAAGAATATTAAAAATTTCTTCTCATTTTCTTACTCTTTTCCTTTTCCTTTTCCACTTGCATAAGTTAGTGTTGCCAGAATACAGAGGGAGGCCGGACGTGGTGGTCGGAGTAGGGTGGCCGGGGCAGAGGGGGGGCGGCCGGAGGCTGGCCGGGCTGTTGGGAGAGGGAAGAGGGCTGGCTGAGGGGGAGAGGGACTGCTATGGGAGAGGTAGGGCTGAAAGGAGGAGAGTTTGAGGCTGGCAGTGAAGATGGCTGCTGACAGGGGAAGGGAGGGCTGATTGGGCTGCTGTGAGGGGAGGAGAGGGCTGCTGGTTTGGGGGAGGAAGGGAGAGGGCTGATGGGGGTTTTATAGAGAAAAGAGGGGGAGGGTGAGGGAGTGCCGACAACCTGCGCCAAAAATGGCTCAGGGAGCAGCTTCTAGCGCAGAAGCTTTCGCGCGTAAGGTCTCTGTTGAGCGACAGATCCCTGCTCGATTGCAAGCAGGGGGGCGATCGCAGGAAACAGGGGAAAAAAAGAATAGAAAATTAAATATTTGCTTGAAATTAAAATTTTTGTATTTTTTCACCGTTTGGCTTCCAAAAATAACAATACTTGACACAAAGGTGTGTTATGATGTAATGAACACCCTCACGCTAAAACTTTTCGATTCGAACAAATATTTTATTTTTCATTATTTTCTGAAGTTCAAAACTTCAAAAATTAATTGAGGCTAAACTGATGCTCAAAATTGATGAAATTTTTCGAGCAGCCTTTAAATAATAAACTAAACACACGACACAAAAATCGATGAATTCTGACATGTATTTTATTTTCTTAATTTATTTGGTTTAAATAATTTAGAAAAATAAAACTGGAGTTTTCGTTATCTGAATTCTATCAAATTAGGGCACTTTGATCTAAAAATTATTTCTATCTAATACAAATTTTGTTTGCCCTAATTTGAAATTCCTTTGGGTCCTGATGTCTGAAGCCAGTTTTGACCTAATTTGAAAAGTAAAAATTGGGACGTTAAGTCCGAAGGAGCACTTGATATTGAGGAACATGTTAGCTTGCCCGAGAATTTTAATATAAAATGAATTAGCCAAAAATCTAAGGAGTTCCTAACGGTTGAAGTGCTTCTAGTTAAAAGAATATCATCAACATATAATAAAAGTAGCAGTATGTCATTGATCCAGCAGAAAATGAACAACAAGGAATCATTAATAATGTTATGAAATTCAAATTCTTATTAGTACTTTAGATAAATTTTGGTGTCCCACTCTTGGGGATGCCGTAGACTATATAGAGCTTTGTGTAGTTTACAAACGTGATTTGGAGTGGAGGGGTGAATAAACTCGGGGGTTGTGACAGAGATGTCCACATTTAGGTCATTGTTGAGGAATGCATTATCAAAATCTAGTTGTCGTACAAGCCAGAGATGATTAATGGCAAGAGATAAAACAATGCGAATATTGATCGATTTTACAACTGAACTGAATGTTTCATTGTAATATAAACCTTCAATGTTGTGTGAAACCTCTCACAATCAAGTGAGCTTTGTAACGATGATTGGAATTGGGCTTGATTTGAACAACCATTTACAATCTACTACATTTGCATGAGGAGGTTTTGGAACTAAGCTCCAAGTGTTATTTTCAAGTAAAGCTGTATACTTCTTATTCATAGTTGCCAACCAATGTAAATGTAAATGTTTGCTAGTTTGTGTGAATGTAGTAGGAACAACCTCAATAGAATCAAATTGCATGGCATTAAAGAGCTTAGGTTTTTGAGGTTACTCGTTTTGGAGCAAGTTAGCATCAGATGGGTATTACCAGGATCGGTTGGAAGTGCTAAAGGGGGTTTGGGTGACTTGCTGAGAGGATAAGTTGCTGTAGCTGCAGTGTTTTGAAGGTTGGAGTTGTTATGCGCAGAGGGATTGGAGCTGACTGTTGGTGGTGACATTCCTTGGGTCGCAGGATTAGTGGTAGGGGAAATTCTGCCCTTAGATGATCAGTTTTGTCGGCAAAGCTGGGCTAGCTTGATTTGTTCATGATTTATGTTGTTTCCTTTGAAAGTGGAATACTGATTCTGTGAACGTAACATTTTGATTCTGGAATACTTTCATTGATGCTTATTCAAATTTTACAAAGCTATATCCATTGTGTCACAAGTCTGATGTGTGTAATTGCAGTTACAAAAATAAATATAGAATTTTAGCGTTTGTTATCTGGCGCAAAACGTGATTTTGTCGAGTAAAATCGAGGAAAATGGGTTCATCCTTTTTTTTTTTTATATCCAACTTCCCTTTATACATGCCCCCTCAAGGCTTATCCAACTTCCCTTTATACATGCCCCCTCAAGGCTTATCAGTATAGGCTCCTTATGACTCCCGATGTCGGACAACCCCATCCTAGCAGTTGTCTGATCAGACTAAAAAAATTTATCAACATAAAACTCTTGCCTCTCAGTTATCCAAACTTTTTCATATATCATTTTATATGACTTTTGAAAACAGTTTTATCAATTTGTGCGATGCCAAGCGGAAAACATATTTAAACAAGAGTAATAAAAGACATCTGATACCTTGTTTATTAAGTTCGGATGAGTGATAGTTCGCTCAATCTGTAATTAAATTTTTGATATTTTAAATTAGTCTTTTTAGCCAATATTATTATCTTCGTTTTTATTATGTTTCTCTTTCATTTTCTCAATTTAATAGAAATTTGTATTTTTAAGTGGCAATAATATTTATAATAACATTATTATTATCATTTTAATGATAATAATAATGTACGAAAGAAGAGACAGAATGCAAATGACTGTATAAATTGCAGAAAGTAATAATAATAATAATAGTAAAATGTCTGAATTGAAAATAACAGAATGGAAGTAATAATTATTTAATAACATTTGTATTGCTCTCATTATTAATTATTGAGAGAAATAGTAATATGAATGACTAATATTTTTTATAATAATGAATATTATGTATAATGAGGAAAAAAAAACAAAATCTCTCCTCAATTTCCTCCTCTTTTCCTTCTCCTCTTGCCTAAGTTAGTGTTGCCAAACAATGGTTGGAGGCTGGACGTGGGGTGGCTAGGGCAGAGGGGCGGTGGTTGAAGGCTGGCTGGGCCGGAAAGGGAGGGCTGCAGCAGGAGGGGCTGCTGGTTGCTGGTAGGGGAAGGGAGGGCTGCTGTGAGGGAGGAGGGGAGGGGAGGGGTTTAAGTAGAGGGAGAGATCGAAAGGGGAAGTGGGAGAGCTAGTCGGCCAATTTGGCCGACCATTTCTGCGCCAAAACAGTGCAGGAAGGTCCCCTTGTCACGGAAGATTCCGCGCCTATAAGAAACGACAGGATCGGGGCTGCGGTCGGGGTGGGGAGGAAACAGGGAGAGAAGAAAAGAAAATTTAAATAATTATTTAAAATTAAACTTTTTGCATTTTTTCGCTGTTCGGCGTCCAAAAATAACGAAACTTGATACCGAAACGTGTTATAATGTAACGAACACGCTAGCGCTAAAATTTTTTAATTTGGACAAATATTTTATTTTTAATTAATTTCTGAAGTTTGAAACTTCGAAAATTAATTGAGGCCGAATTGGCGCTTGAAAATTGATGAAATTTTTTGAGCAGCCCTTAAATAATATATTTTACATAATGACATGAAAAACGATGAATTCGGACACGTATTTAATTTTCTCAATTGATTGAATTTAAATAATTCAGAAAATTAAAGTGGGAGTTTCTGTTATTCGAATTCCTTCAAACTATGGCACTTTGATCTAAAAATTATTTTTATCTCAAGGAAATTTTGTTTTCCCTAATTTGAAAATCCTCGGGGTCCTGATGTCTGAAGTGTGTTTTGACCTAATTCTCAAAGTAACGAGATTGCGTCATTACAGCAGTAAGCAAAAATACTGATGGTAAGATGTATAGTCTATTAGATAGTGTTCCCCGCAGAATCTCCTCCTTGGTATGGGTATCCTTGATGACACAAATTACAGGATGAAACTCAATGAAAATGTTATTATCTAAAATAAACTTACTAACATAAATGAGATGCTTAGTAAGGTGAGGAGCATGTAGTACCTTGCGTAGAGTAATAGAATGGGACGGGAAGTGGATTGAAGTGTAACCTTTGTTGGGTATATCCAATGCATTACCATTTCCAATTTGCAGTTTATCAATTCCCTTGTTAAGGAACTGAGGCTGAAAAGTGGGCTGCATTCTGGGTGGCTTGGTGACTTGCTCTAGTGTCAAGGATCCATGGCTTGGTTTGGGGGTTGTAGCGAGATAGGATGCTGGATGGGCAGGTAGAACAAGAGGAGGTTGAGTTGCTGGGAACTGAGTGAAGTTCTACTGGTTATAACAGTTTAACTGCAAGATGTTCGGAGCGGTTGCAGACAAATAATTCGTCATCGGCCTCTCCCATTTCCTTGATCAAGGCCTTGATAGTACCTTCCTCTGGGCCTATGTAATGAGAAGTTCAAACCGGTTGGATGTTGGTGAGGGGGCTGATGCTCAGTGGCATTTCATGAGGAGTAGATGACGATGGTGGAGCGTGAAATTCAGAATACATGAGGTCATGGTTTATGAGGATGCTTGTAAACTCATCCAGAGAAATGGGGTCGATTCTTGCTGTAATTGCAGCCTCTAAGGATGTGTATTCTGGATCAAGGCCTGCAAGAAGACTCGAGTACTGGTTGATGATCGGAGAGCCGACGATGCTTAACTGCTTGGCAAGATATTTTTCTTTTTGGATGAAATCCATCATTTGCATATGGCCTTTCTTGAGTCTTTGAAGTTGGAACTCGAGCTGTTGAAACACTCGGGATTTTGCATGCTACTGCTCAACAGAAGTGACGGTTTAGTTCATGGGCTTGGAAGATCAACAGCTTAGATCTCCATAGCACAGTTGTTGTCGTCTAGCTTGATCAGTAGAAGATGATGGGCCAAAGTTAGGGATGGAACTTTTAGATTTGAGAGGCGGAAGCAGGTGTGACCGTGGATGGAGTCGCATAAGACTGCGATGACAATTCCATGTCAATCAGAAGGACGGGGAGGAAAGGGTGCCTTAGCTCTAATACCATGAGAAATTGGGCGATGAAGGAACGAAAGTAATTTCAATATGAAGCATTTTGTTGCATGCGTGTTGATAAAGATAATAGCCCACTATATAGTGATGGTTTGTTACACAGTACAACAGGTAAAGGACAGAATCAAAATGGCCTAACCAATTCAGTTTACTAATAAAGATTTAATAATTTATTAAAAATATGTAATAAGCATTTTTTACTTGTACACTCTATTATTAACAAGTATATTTACATATATAATTTTATCATAATAATAATGTCTTTAAATTGAATTTTTAATTTAGTATTTTCTCCTATTATCTACTCTTGAGTTTAAAAGCTAAAAAACATGTTATGCACATACATATCGAAGCCATTTGATTCACTATGTTGTACTAACAGAAACATAAACATAATGATCTTCTGTATTTGAATCTGACATCTATGCTTTAAGTTTTATGAAATTGCCATCTTATTTTATTCGTTATTTGAAATTATTTCTGCTTTATTTATTAGGTCTTAAGTGGTGTGATAGCTCTGGTGTAGTGATAGATGTGAATAATAATTGATATCTTTTTTATGGAAATCAAATATATGAGTGGTATACATAGAACTTATTCTTTAAAAAGTATACCTATATTATGTGTAACTTGAATTGCAACATGTCAAGTTTTTCATTAACCTTATTTTTAATTGTTGATATTCTTCTTATACACTACTTTCTCGAGAATATTTTTAGTCCTGACTCAATTTTCATAAACTAATTTGTAATGCCCTTTCATTTGCTTTGAGAGTATTTCAATGTATAATCATTGGATATTGCACTTATTTCAAAGCGTGTCTATAGGTTTCTAATCTCAGCCTAGACAAAAATAATCAGGATATATTGATCCACTTTCTTAATCCAATGTTCTTCATTCTTTAAATACAAAATATATTATTTTTCTTACAGCTTGTAATTTCATTATTCTTAGGCAATTCAGTGTCTTGGTGGCAATGGGTATGTAAATGAATACCCGACAGGTCGTCTTCTCAGGGATGCCAAACTATACGAGATTGGCGCCGGCACAAGTGAGATCCGTAGAATGATTATTGGCCGTGAACTCTTTAATGAAAGTTAAGTTTTCCACAGTTACTATTTTACTTTTTGCTTTAGATCTTTAAAAATAAATAAAAAGTATATATAGTGGTCATGTATATCATCCTTGTATTATTTGTTATATTGATTATACTTTGCATTCAGCAGTTCCTCTGCTTGTCAGATGAATTTTTTTTTGTAACATGAAATTCAATGCGGTGCATCTAAAAAACTTCCAAATAATACTGAATTTGTATACTCATGTGTATTTTACCTCATTCCATGAATAATGAACTTTTCACAAGAATCACCTTTTTCATTACAGTTATCATTGTTTGTTTCTTTTTTTTGCACCTACATGCAAGCTTATTCATAGGTTTTTCTTGACAGGTATCATTGTAAGCTTATATGGACATGTAGTGATACACACACACACACACACACACACACACACACACACACACACATATATATATATATATATATATATATATTGGAACAAATAAGGGCTAACGCCCAATTTTTATTCCAGAAAACAAACAGAATTATATAAAATGAGAGTGTCTTAGAGCTTGCATAACTCAATAAAGACCAGTTAAGAATACTAAAGGAATTTGATGTACTCAAAATCCCACCCACTAAAAGCAGATTCCAGACAGCTCACAGGGCAAGAAATGAATCTTTAGATTAATAATCTGAACCTCAGCAGGCACTGGAGATTCCACCACAGATAAGTCGTCAGCTCATTATGAAGGCAGAAAACTGATATGGGTAGCTCAAGGCACAAAGGTCCCTTAGGGTTGCAGGCTGAGCAACAAAGAAGGTACAACAAATGTTTCAGACATAGGAATTAGATTGCTACAAGAAGGTGCTACAAATCTCCTAATTGAGGTCATTTTACTTTTTCTTGGTTCATATGGCCGATCACTTAACTATTATAGGAAACGGTGCCAAAACCATAAACCTATTAAACCTCTTCAATTTTGTCTTTAACTAAGACTCGTTAAGCTATTTGCTATGTAAATGAAGCAGAGGCCCATTAATCGAACTCATAAAAAGACTAATAGTCATCGATAGAGGTTCCTATTAAGGAAAGATAATTCGCAAGCAAATTTGTGCTAGCCAAATGGTGTCCAGTAGCTGCCTTATGGCTGAGTATCCACTTAACGCAGAGCACATAGAATGATTTGAGCCCCTGAAGTCATAGAAAACAGCATCTGTAGAACACTAACCTCATCATTTTCTTCAACTGACGCCTTACTGGCAAGACTATCCACCAACCATGAACGAGCCAACCATCCCAGCCAAGAAAGGTGTGAAGTAAATCACCGTATGCAAAGATTGTTGATAATTTACACCTTCAGTAGGAATAGTTTTAACCACAACATTTTTGAGGAAATGTGTCACCTGCGATTTGGATGGAGCATGAAGCATAATGTTCAACTCATGCCTAATTGTAGTGCAACTCGGACACTTTTAATGATCACCTCAATTGTTGGCTTTACCTCTCCAAACATGGGATGATAAATTTGAGGGGATGCCCAACTTCATTATGGTATATGTTTGTGAATGGCACGACAAGTTTTTAGTCAAGACATAAAGATGGTTGAGATTTCTCAAAGATAAAGCCAAGAGACCAAAGAGTTTAGGAATGCATGCAGTCCATATAGGTATGATCTGGTAGTCAAAGTTAGGATAGAAATCCAGAGACTATTTTAGCATTCTCCGGATAAAACTTTTCATACTGATAAATGATTTAGATATTAAGCGTACACAATTCGTCTCATTTGAGAGCTTGTTGAACATATGCTAATCGTCCAGGCACCGAAAATTTTGAATTTCCTTAGATATAGACTGATAGATACAAACCATTGCTGGCCACCTAAAAGAGAACACTTCCAATAAAGGAGAATTCAGTTTGCCGAGTCTTCTCGTGCATCTCTTCCTCAAAGAATAGATGCAAATGCAGGAAGCCATGAAGTATGGAAACCTAGGAGAATTTGAATTGACCACACTTATAACCACTTGCATGAACAAGTGAAAAGTTCATACGGAAGAGGCTCTGATACCAACACTATGAGGTGATGGGGACAGAGAGTCAGTAAAAACTCGTGCATCTCTTCCTTATCTTGAAGGCTACAGATCAACAGGACATAGAGCTGCAGTACCAAATGGCAGCAGACAATTGACAACTGCAACCAAAGCTACCAGCGCTGCTACATGGATTATTGAATTCGGAGTAGTCTGGCCCTTTTGTACAAAGATTTCGCAACAACAATCAGTAAACACAGACTGAGCAAGATAGGGTGTATCTATGCATCTACAAAAGTATCATCCACTTGTGGGAAAGATACACACGATTGGCTAATAAGGACGGCACTGTTTCTTTACCTCGGATGCTCTTATAGCTATGAAAAACCAAATAACCAACATAAATACTGATCCAGCACCTCCCACGCACAGCTATACCCATTAATAGATGAAAAGGAAATCGCACGCTCCAACAATGGCTACTTTTAGGACAAATTTCTTATGTTTCTTTAGATACACGTTTTTGCATACATAGCACAATTCTTTGATTAATGCATATTTGGTACCTAAGTTATAACATGTACACAAATGAAGCAGTATTGTTTCACCAATCTTATGAGGTGTTGTGCACCTTAAAAATATTGAGATGGAAGTGCTTATTTTTTTCTTAAATTAAACCTTGGACATTAGATGTATACTATTTAACATTTTAAATGTTATGTATGTAAAAATTCCTTGTGTATGTATTGAACTATGTAATTCAGACTTTAACTTATTATATTTTATGTTAAATGTTTAGCTTTATAGTGTTGTGCATGCTTTGCCAATTTTAAGTTGAGGATCTTTATTTTGATAGACAAGTGGCCTTGACATAACACAAAATAGCTTTCTATGGTGCGTATGCTATGTGGTAGGCCAAGGCTTGATGATGTTCATTGATAGCTATGATTGTTGCCCATTCTCACTCTTGATGAGGGTCCCTAAATGCTTTCATAAGTTAATCTTTAAGTGCTCCATGATGGTGCTGGTGATGATGATGATGATGATGATGATGATGATGGTGGTGGTGGTGGTTGTGGTGATCATTATCATGTCATGTGATATAAAATAAAAGTGTTACCCTGCAATCACTTTACTGAAGATTAAAAAAAAATTGAGGGCAACATCGCTCAATTGTAGGTTGGATTGTGGCCTTCTATTATACATGCATATGGCAACACCTGTTCTTTTAAAGAGCATTTATAGGGTAGTTAATTGTCATCTTCCATTAAGTGGATTTACTTTACTAGGTCTGGATATTTTAAGACTATTGAATTATCAAATGTGCATATTCGAGTAAATTGGTGTTATAGAGGAATATACGTATAAATATCGGGTGCCAATCATAGTAACGATGAATCGGATCATATGGATAAGCTATGATGAACCGTCAAAAGCCCTGATGATGATCAGCCTCTACTGCATGCTGATCTAGAATCCAAATTTTAGTCGAAAGGGTGTTCCTGGAACGAACTGAAACCATTTCTCTCTTTAGGTAGATAACTTGATTCAGATAGAGGGGCTTGTAAGACTGAACTGGTTGCTGAAAAATAGTACGAGTAACTGAAATCATTTCTCTCTTTGGTAGAATTAGGCAATGTAAAATTTAAGATATTTTGAAAAGGTTTTATATTCTATTTCTAAAATTTGATGTTCATTTCTTACTGCCTCTTAATATATGACATTGGCACTGCAAAAAGTGTGAATAAGGTATGCTTAAATGCTGTTATAGCAGTGCTATTAATGATGCGATATATTTAAATATAAGAAATTAATGCAAACATAATTAGCATGAATATAGATATCAACAACAAAAAATTGATGAAAGTGTGTAAATCACATTTAAGATATTATGCAAGAGCAATAATATACTAGGGTTGGCTACATGAATTCTTTGTTGCCCTATAATTTTTTTTTATCTAAGCTCTTAGCATTTGAGGCTCTTCTTTATACATTTTGTCATATCTTAATTTGGTCTTCTTGCTCTTGTTAACATGAGTAAAATTTTTAAAATCAACCTTTTTAATTGGGTATATCATGATTATGTGTAATATGCTCAAACTATATATATGTTTATTCTCTCACAATTTATGCTAAGAGGTTTGGCATGGAGTAAAATGTGTAAAGTAAAATTTATTCAAGTAATTTAGGAAGTGGCGATTGACATGTAGTAAAGCGAGTGAAAAACTTGTGTCGAAATCTCATTTTACGCCGCTATAAAGGCCGTTCGTGTAAGCATTTTTTACACCGATTTTGTTTGAATCTAACTTTATTCGAACTGTCTCGAACAAATTCATGGGAAGCCCAGATTACCTAGTCTAACGTAAATTGATTTAACGAAAAAGGGGTTATTTTATTCCTTCATATTACTCAATTTTAATAAAAAAAATCTTAAGTTTCCTAAAATAATATCAAAGTAATCAAATTTTCTTACACTTAAATTTCTTAAATTTTTATGCCAAACACTTTTAATTAAAATCAGATCATTTTCGTAGCATATTTTTTGTGTATGCTCGTCCAATCTCCTTAGCTATCTCTCATGTCTACACACTTAGTTTATCAATACATTTGTGAAATGTTTTTAAGCTTACAAAACCTCAAGCAATTTAAAAAGTAGAGACATCATTCATATGAAAAAGAAAACAGTTCTGCAAAGAATCAATGGTGATATGGGGAACAAGAGTAATGGAGGCTTTGAAGAGATTCCTCCAAACTGTGAAAGATGATCAGTGTTGATCGATGGTGAGCCATCAAATAGTCTTAACTGGTGTGCCTTCCACCATTCCGTAAGAAGTGATGTATTGCATAAATAAATACCACACCAAGGCTAATTTGCAACTAATAAAAAGTTTCTTGGGGCTTATAAGCATGATTTCAGCTTTCTTAGGGGAGGCAATTGTGTCCCAAGCCAATATATGCATTTATTTGAGATGGGTCTCAAGATCTAAGAGTCTATCATAGATGTTGATGATTTTAATAACATTCAGAAGGATTTGCACCGCTCTAAACCAATGTATGAGGTGGCCAATAAAAGAATTTTAAAAGCTAGTCTACCTGGTTAGGCTAGATGTTTCTGGGCCCAACCAGATGTCAACATAAAGTTACCATAAGAGATAGAAATGATAGCACTATTACTAACCCGCCGCTTCATTGCGGAGCGAAGAAAGATCATTCATCTCTAGAATGAGAAGAAGAGCATTGGGGACAGAAAACAGCCTTATCTTGCAACAACCCAAGGGAGGATTAAAACATTGCTTTCAAATTTAGTTCGTATATCAGAACATGATTGAGAAAAACATTAGTATATTTTAAAGATTCAAATAATATCCTAAATATATTTAATGTAATTAAATAAAATTATTAATCCCAAATATCTAACGGCTCTCTAAGACTAGTTAGTTAAATTAAGCTCGCCCCATGCCGATGTGTTCCCTTCACTTAGCTGCTGACACGTGTCAGCTCAGCCCCTCCATCTGGATCCCTCATTTCATCTTTGGATACTCTGCGCTCTCTCGCCAATTTCCTCTGTATTAATCCGTCTGACCCCACACCTTAAGAAGGTCTAATGCTAACAAATATTTATTATTTACAATTTTTTTAAGAATTTTGTTATACTCACATGCTATTATATATAAATATATATAGATGATGAGTTAATCAATATATAAATAGATTATTGGTCAAAAAAATTTAATTGATTCTTTGTATATTTTTTGATTTATATTTTTATTTAAGTATGATATTTTTAAAAAAATAGAAAATGCTATAATTATAGAAATAAACACAAAACAGAGACTCTTTTTTTCTCTCATTCTGAAATTTAGTCAATTTAGATTCAAAACCGCTCATCCATTTAACCTTCCTTCCAACGGCTGGAATCATTTTCTTTGGAGGCACAGAGGACCACCACCAACTCTCTGCTCGGCCTCTCCCGATGGGCAGCCAGGCTATATAAGAATGCCGCCGGAAAAGCGCCATCTACCTCTCTTCCTCCTCTCCTTCCTCCTTTCCCCTACCCTTACGGCGGCCGTGAGCTTCGATTTCTCAAGCCTGACTCTCGGAAGCCTGAAGCTCCTGGGCGACGCTCATCTCAAGAACGGCAGCATCCGCCTTTCGCGCGACCTCCCCGTCCCCAACTCCGGCGCCGGACGCGCCCTTTTCTCCGATCCTGTCCGCCTCCGCCACCCCTCCACCGGCGCCGTCCTCCCCTTCTCCACCTTCTTCTCCTTCTCCGTCATCAATCTCAATCCCTCCTCCATCGGCGGAGGCTTCGCCTTCCTCTTCGCCCAAGACGACGCCTCCCTCGGCGATCCTGGGGCCTTCCTAGGCCTCCTATCCTCCTCGTCCTCCTCCTTCTTCGCCGTCGAATTCGACACTCTCATGGACCCCCAGTTCGGCGATATCAACGGAAACCACGTCGGAGTCGATCTCAACTCCATCACCTCCGCTCTCGTCGCCGATCTCGATTCCGCCGGCATCGATCTCAAGAGCGGCAGAACCATAAACGCCTGGATCCGATACGACGATCGTCCGGGCCTTCTTCTGGTCTTCCTCTCTTACTCCGCGGATCAACCCCTTAAACCCGTACTCACATTTCCCCTCAATCTCGCGCAGCGAGTCGGCGAGTTTATGTTCGTCGGATTCTCTGCCTCCACTCAGGGCAGCACTGAGATCCACAGCATCGAATCCTGGAGCTTCTCTTCTTCTTCTTCTACTGCTGAGCCGATTTCTCCTTCCGCAGCAGCAAGCCCTAGCAGCGGAAACCTCAAATCGCCATCCCGAAGCAGTAGCAGGCCTGCTGCCGGCTCATTCGTCGTCGCTGCCGCCGGCGCATTCGTCATCGCCGCAGCAGCCGCTCTCGGAATAATCTGCTTTTTGAAGCGAAGGCGAACTAATCCGGCGGCATTCGCGGCGGCAGTGATAGTGAAAACCCCCCGAGAATTCTCCTACCGCGAGCTAATTTCCGCTACCGAAAGATTCAACCCCGGCCGAATCATCGGCCACGGAGCCTTCGGCACAGTCTACAAAGGCGTCGTTCCAGAAACAGGCGCAACAATAGCCGTCAAACGCTGCATCAACGCGCGGGCAAGATCAGAGTTCCTCTCCGAGCTATCGATAATCGCAAGCCTCCGCCATCGGAACCTCGTCCGCCTCCAAGGCTACTGCCAGGAAAGGGGGGAGATCCTTCTGGTGTACGATTACATGCGGCATGGGAGTCTGGATAGAGCACTGTTCAATCCATCGGCCTCAGCGGCGGTCCTCTCATGGAACCACCGCCGGAAGATCCTCGCCGGCGTTGCCTCCGCGTTGGCTTACCTGCACCATGACTGCGAGCTGCAGGTGATTCATCGGGACGTGAAATCCAGCAACGTGATGCTGGGCGAAGATTTTCATCCTCGACTTGGGGATTTTGGACTCGCGCGCCAGATCGATCGCGATCGATCGCCGGTAGCCGCCGCCGCCGCCGCCGGCACGATGGGGTATTTGGCGCCGGAATACCTCCTCACCGGCCGCGCCTCCGACAAAACGGACGTATACAGTTTCGGAGCGCTGGTCCTAGAGGTAGTTTCCGGCCGCCGTCCGATCGATGGACGGCGGTCAGGCAGCCTCGTGGAATGGGTATGGGGGCTGCACGGGGAAGGAAGGCTGGTCGAAGCCGCGGATCCGAGGCTGGGAATGGAGGATTTGGACTTTGTGAGGGAGGCGATGCGAAGGCTTCTTCTTGTGGGATTGGGCTGCTCGAGTCCTGATCCTGCAATGCGTCCAGGGATGCGGAACGTGGTGCAAATGATCGGAGATGAAGCGGCGCCGCCCGATGTTCCGGCGATCAAGCCGGACGTCAGGTTAGTTTCCAATCGAGACCTGCTGCTCAGCCTTCGAGATAGCGTCTCCGATTATGACGCAATTGCTGAGCTCACTCTGTCGTCTTCTTCTTCCTCTTCTTGTCTGAGAAGCAGGGATGGAGGCGGGTGAGGGTACGGGGGAGGTGATTCTATCAGAAGCTACTCACTGTGCTTAGCGATGACAATTGCAATCGAAAAGCTCGTGCTAACTGTGTACAATTAATTAAAAATTATACTGACACGTGCCGGTGGTACTTTTGTTCTATTTAACCCGCACGCATCTTGACTCTCTTTCCATTTGAACTCTACTTCGGGTCTTATAAATGAAAAAGAAAAATATTATTTTGCTCTTAAATATCTTTTAAAAAATATTAATAATTAAAATTTTAATATTTAAAATATGTATTTTAATAGGTTACTCACGAATAAAAAAAAAAATTTAATAATAATTTTTTATTTTACTTAACTCTCTTATATTTTTTAAAAAAATATATTAGTGTGTTTAATTTATAATAATTAATATTTATTAGTTAAATTATTATAGATGAATAATTACTTCAAAAAATATAAAAATTTATAAAGGGCATTTAAAGTAATTTTCATATTTTTAATGGAGACATGTGAGTTGTATCATGTCTGCTATCACGTGATCTGTTTATTGGATCAATACTAATTAATGCGGTTTCCCAAAAATAAAAGAAATATAGTTTGTTAAGTGCTTTATATGACACGTTGGATCAATCATATATATGGATTTTTTTTTTTGAGTTAATTACATTAGAATTCTTAGATTTAAACTTACTCTTTCTACCTCATTTGCATAGACATCGATTCATTTGTATAAACAAAATGATACATATAAACTATTCTATACATAATAAAATAGAGATAATATGATAATTTCATAAGCATATTTATGTAATTCAATTTTTACTTGCACATGTGGAAAAATATATAGATGGTGCAAGTGAAAAAAATTTCAAACAAAAAATAGCTATATACAGATACCTTTGTATGTAATTTGGCCTAATTCTTCACCGGCCGATGGAAGCAATCAAAGAGTCCAACTGATTGCTTAGAATGAGAGAGGAAAAAGAGTAATAAATATTCCAAATCCAATGGAAATAAAATTATAACCTGAAATCACTAACTTAGTGACAGTTTTATATTTATTTCTTTTCCTTTGTTACTGTGGTTTGAAATCAACTCATAATATCTTTCATTATGAACTTATAAAATACAAGTTTATATAATACATATATACATATATTGCCAGCTACAACTGCATAATTGAAGACCTGCTCTCTTAACTAAAACTAACAGATCACTTCATCCACTATTTCTCAACTAACCATAAAAGATGGAATATTACAAAAATTAAGGGCAGAAGGAGATCATTTTATATGAGTAAATATTACAAAAATACTGTATAAATTTGAAAAGCTTCTGTGATATTAATAGACGAGTCTAAAATAAGCAAGAAAATACACACGATAAAAATAAATAAACATCCTAACAAGAAAAACACTGCACGATAAAATTCCTTAGCATACAATAATCTTATAAAATACTTGAGAACTGCATAAGACAAGCTAAGCTTCAAACAATCTCCAGCGTTCCTTCAGCAGCCATTGCCTGATTTGAATCTTTCAGTGTTCGCAGTTCCGGTGGAAGCGGGGCGGTAATTTCCAACAGCTGAAGGAGAAGAGTTGGAAGAGTATACGAATCAATAAAGAGATGATTTATGTATTATACTCGTATTATACCTGTATTTGCAGGCTCTTCAAAAAAAGCTTCCATTTTTCAAGTTTTTTAAAGCATTCAGCAAGTTTACAAATTGCAATTGTGAAGAGTACAATGAGTTCTTTTTATGTTTACACCTCCATATTATTAAACAATGCTCGTTCGAGTACCAGATTTTCTCGTGATAAATCAAATACATCTACGTTTCATTTATATAGTAAAAGCATTTAAATATTTAAATACTATTTTTTTGCATTGTCTTTTGCGATTATTAGAGACTATGATATATTTTATTAATTTATTACAAATCTAGTGATATTTGCATGCATGGCTTACAAAATCAGTGTATTTGCATATATCTTACATCTAATCATAATACCCTTTTCGTTATTTTGAAAAGTTGAATGCAAAGTTTGATGGTGGTTTTGATGCAATAACAGACATTTGAGTGGTAGTTCTTTAATATTTAAAATTTACGTGCATTGGAATAGAAACAAAACAAAGGATAAGACAGGATCTGCCGCAGGTACCTTTTCCATGGAGGGGTGGCACAGAACAAGCCGATGAGCATGCAAGTAGTAACCACAATCTCCTGGCACAGGTCTTTCAGGCCTCTGGTAACCCCTATAGCAATGGTTTAGCAAGTAGTTAAAAATGATGTAGAGGTCAAAGTATCAAGATTGAACAAATAAGGCATCAACAAAGCAACAAAGAATAAGTTTTTTTTAGAGCAACCATTTCTTGAAAAATGGAAGTTCATGGATTCATGCACTTGCACAAATTAAAGGAGCGCTGCTTCACAGGTCTGCTGATATGCAACACATCTCTACTGCTCATCCTCATTAACCGAGCAGTTGAGCCCCACTTGATAAAAGTCTCGGCATGGTCTCACCCATTCAGCCAATGAGGATGAGTAGGTGAAGTACAAGCTACACCTCAGTAAGTTAACGAAGCACACGAAATAAATGATCTGCAATGGAATATAAGCAAATTTGAATAATGTACTCCTATTTTTTATAAAAATATGAGCATAAGATAACGAAAGAGAAGGTTTTACAGCTTGATTAAATTTTACTTTTAGCCACATTTGAATTTATTACTACTTTCTGTTGTCAAGGTAGTCATCCCCTTAAGTGACAACTGTTCAAAAAGCTTCAACCCGCATCTCATAAGAAGAATATAATTGAACTGCATTCAACTTTTGTACAAGATCTATCCAAAATTGTGTTTTCTAATTCTCCGTAAAAAAAAGTTTCCTCTAAAGATGCATTATCCCAAAGTGAACTATGCTCGATTTTCTTTTTTTAGCTTTGTTTTGAGGTCACCAATTACCTTTCTAATATATACATATTTCATGATATAGTTATAAAATATAACATGTTATATATATATATATATATATATATAGAAAAACATTAATAAAATAAAACAAAAGAAAAAAATTGACAAAAATAAACTAAAAATAGTTTAAGGAAATCTAAATTATAAATAACTAAACCCAAATATTAAGTTGCTTGGTTCACGCTAATCTTAGCTTAGCTTACTTTTGGACAAATTTAGCAGCCTAGCTTAATTGGTTCAACTTTTCCAGTTTAACAAAAGCAATTATAATTTAAAAATTAATCGCAAAAAAATTAGCAACTTTATATTAAAAATTAGTCGTATAATCCATAAAGTTGATCCCAAATCGAATAGTCCTAATATAATAACAAATGAAAATAAAAAATGTAAAGCTAAAGACTAAGAATATATGAATCAAAAATCACCATTGATGTGAGGCTAGGTAAGGCTCAACACTTCTTTGACAACAAAAATCAAACGTTAAAGTGTTAAAAAAAGTAAGTGCATTAGGACCCCAGCCAAACCCACACGTGCAAGTTCCCTGCATATGAGCTCATCAGTTCAATTTTTGAGGCACCTGAAAAACAATATTTGAAAAATACTCGTTGTGATCAGAGAAAATTGAGTTATAGTATCGAACTAAGGAGGTGATTAGAGTGAGGATGAAAAGTGAAGGAAAGGAGAGTAGACAAAAAGCCGTGAAAAAAGTGAATGCCATCTCAAGAATGTGCCTGAATTATGCAGACACTAAATTACAATAACCAATGGAATAATTGCAATTTTTAACAGCTTCAAATAGCATTACCATAAACTTAACAGATACAATCATCTATAACATTACTCACCACTGGCATGTCTGTGAACCAAACAGGTCAACTATAATTTAATTGTGCCTTTTTAGGCTTAATATTCAACCTTGAAGGAACAAAACTCAAAATTTGGAAATGGCCAGCATATATAGTTAACCACATTGCTGTTGTTCATCCTAAACGTGCCAGTATACCCTCCCCTCAAGACGCTATACCTCATTATTCTGAAGTAGTTTTAACTGATCCTACAATTAATGCTGCCGCCTCACTAGATAATATGCCAAGATAGATAGATATATTAACTTATTTACCAAATATTGGTATCTTGAATAAGAACAATATAGTAACTTAATGTTATTAACTAGCATTATATACATAAATATGGTAATTTAAATTTTTTAGTTGATTATCACTTATTATTATTCCGAGACATATTACTCATTCTGATAAACAAAAGCAGGCATTCAAAAAAATTTCATTTTAAATGATTACAAATTCAAAAGTAAATAAGAAATGTGACTGGAAACATGGATTTACCATTTCCTTAAACATCAATATATGCAACTAATCAAATGTTTATAAAAAATAACTTAGATGACCATACCCGTCTTCAGCAAAGAAGTCAACAGAAGTTTCATTTACAAGTAAATTTGGTTGCCCACCACATTGATAAAGAGGATCTCCTGGTCCAAAGTAAAATAGTGTGATTACCCAGAATAGAAAATTGATATTCTTAACAAGAATTTGGGTTTTCTGTGGAATAATATTGTTAATAAACGATAATACTATAGAACTGAAGTGATGATAAACAAAACGGCTAAAGGAAAGCATACAGTCCACAGCAACAAAAATGACAGAACCAAAGGAATCTAAGATGCGCATTTCCATGAAGAACAAAATTGCAGTGGATCAATGCATTTTGTAATTTGCTTTACTTCTGAATTTATCAATATAGATTCTGAAACTTCAAATTAACGTATGTGAATAACAAAAGGCATTAATTGTTCAAATCAGTTTTTATCAAGCAGGGACATTGCCATATTGCACATGATAAAGAAGTAAACATTGCCACAAGAACCATAAAACAGGCATGTGAATATAACATACCAACATTAAATGTTTATTTTGGTTGGGTTGATCTTTGGATATGAAAGCACATCTAAGAATTATAGTAAATCGGTTTAGTTAGATTAAGAGAAACCGAACCAACATGCAATTTCAGTTTTACAGGTAATGATGATAATAAATTTGATCAAGAAATCTATAGCTGCATTATGAAAAAAATTTGTAGGTCACACATTTGTTGAAAGATTTGAGTTAGAATTAAGAGAGAATATATTCATTTAATCTTTATTAACTTTAAAAACGCATACGATAAATTGCAAGAAAAGTAGTTTAGTGGATAATGAAAAAAAAAAATCGCATTACCTATATTGAAATTATTAAAACATGTGAAATGGAAAAGTCACAAACGTTCAAATGGAAGCAAATTGGCAGTTGATATACTACTTTCAATTGAAAAATGCCTTATTACCCGTCTAGTCTATACTAATGATTTTTTGTTGTTCACTGAGGAGAGGAAATCCTTTTTCTATATACATGAGAAAGCTCCCTTAGAGTAAAATTAAGCATTGACTCTTATACTTTGACTCTTACATAAGAGTTTCTTTTTTCAAAGGCCACAATAAAAATGCTCATTTCATCATTTTGAATGACTCTAATTAACTATGTCCTCAAAACTATTCCCTGATTCAGGATGGACCATTTTTCTCCTTTTCTGAAGATGGTTTAAATATTAGAAGTTTGCAAGATACGTAAGACCTTTTCTTACAAATTGTGGTGGAATATTAAGACTAAAGATTTTTGTGGCTAACATTCTTTGTGCTAAATATTGTGCAACCAAACACCCCTCTAATGTCAAGCCTAAAATTGTGGATTCCCCAAATTGGAAATAAATGCAGAGATTTCAGGTCCTCAAGGAACACTTATTTTTTGGGATACTATAAACTTTGACACTAGTTTTTGGTTTTGATCTTTGGAATGAGTACGGGAGGCTTGATGATCTTTGCCACACTCAAAACAAAAGCCTAAGACTGGTGGATTGTTTAATAGTTGAAATATTTGGAGTACTCAAATGTTGTATAGCATCCTCCCAAAAATGTCACTGATTTTATCATTAGTAGCAACCCTAGCATTGGTAAGAAGAATTTGTTTAATTCCCCTTTGGCCCCCAACAATAGATCTGAAACTTGCTTGGTGTCTTAGCCACCACCATAAGCTTTATATAAATCAAAAAAAGCTTTGGAACTCCAGTACCCCCATTTTTATCAATCTTCTTATGCAGGCTCCAGCAGGGTATATCCCTGTCGATGAGGTGACGCAATCTAAAGAAATCATGATGATCTCTGAATGCCACTATTGCTCTTCTTTGGAAAGGCATGCAACATATCTTCTTGTATAGTGTTGTGGCTATGAAGGTCAAGGAAATGTTTGACATTTCTGGCAGCTGTTTGTGTAAAATTAATCCACATTAAATTTCGCATTTGCTTCAAAGATGGATGCGGTTTATTGCTGAAAACAAAAAAATTAGTCCATTTTTGGTTGATTATGGCACCTTTGGCGTGCATGAAACAATGCTAAATATTGTGGTCTCACTCATAACATCCAACATATAACTCAAAATCATTGTAGATGTTTATAATTTATTTAGTACCTTTCCACCTTAAAAATTTAGTTGGGATGGTATTAACTTGCCCAAATGTTGCAATCACTTTCTCACTTTTCCGGGGACAGATGAAATTTTGGACACTAAAAGTTAACATCAAGTTGAAATTGTTCTTTGGGTAGTTTTCTTTTTACTACTCCTGTGACTTATTGTTATTGGGTTCTAATCGATTTATGCTGATGCATGCTAGTATTATTAGCATCTGATTGTACGAGAAGCATCTGCCTTTACATCTTTATTCATATTAATGCTTTTATTTAAGTAGGATGCTGGTTTGCAATGCTTGTAATATTTCTAAGAGAATGTCAATTATTATTAACATGTTCTAATAGCTCCTTTCCCTTCTGACCATTGTAAGTAGCCTAGAATTCTTATATCTACTTGCATTATATAACTGTTTTGAATTACATACTAAAGCTTATTTCATTTCTCTAATAAATCTAGCTTTATACGTTATAATGAGCTATGATAGTGTCAAAACTCTCACAATGTTGATCTTATTCCTAGATGCCATAAGAAACCATTGTTTGAATAGTGATCTACAAGTTATCAATTCCAGCAGCAGGCGATCTAAGACCTATGTTAGGCTTTACCTACCACTGTTTTCGGGTTTCTTTTCATCTTGTAGGTTGGTTCAACTTTAAGATCGAGAGTGAACTCAGTGCAGCCACTTGGTTGGACATTTATTTAAAGGATAGGAGCAAGGAAAATTGGAGGAACAATATGATTATATTAAGGGCTGATCCAAAACTTCAAATAGCAAACCACAAGGGGAAGACTGCCACAAGAGCGAGGAATTCCAAAAAGATGGAAGTTCTATAGGTATTTGAACAGGAAGACGCTGCAAATCTTGGGACGTCAAAGCTAATATGTGAACTCATTTGCTTGGATTCTAATGATTGGGCTTTGTTTGATACTTATTGCAAGTTGTTTCCCCATCCAATTGAAATTTTTTTATGGCCTAGTTCTGCTGGCTTTTGTTGGTTTGTTTTGTTTTGGATGGGTTTTTATCTTCACTTTTGAGACTATTTTCATCATGTAATTTGCTTTTAATTAAATAAACCGTCAATTTTAAATATATATATATATATATATTAAAAATATTTATAATATTATATTGTTGATGTTAAAATTGAAGCCAAGTGCAAATGCCAATCACATTCCCATAAATGTACAACTTGCTTTGGATACCAATGTTTTAAGATGATTATTGCAAACTGCAAGCCTTTCTTGCTTCAGAACCTTGTGCATTTCACATTTGTTAAATCAGAATATTTCTAATAATACATTACTAATTTTGTAAATTTCAAATAACAAGTTTTATCAATTTATCAGGCCTTCATATTACACATTTACATGTCAATCACATTCCCATAAACGTATTGATGCTAAAGATAATACTTGAAACTTGTTTTTAACAGAAATATTATAATATTACTATTTGAAATTAGTTTTTGTCAAAAATTACATGAAATCATAGGTTAAAGATACAGATTGTTATTTAGTTCCAAGTTTTGTAGTTATATTTATACTTAGTTCTAAATTAGTGATGCAGTTAGTTGTAGGACTCTTAATGATTATTTGGTCTACTTTATCATTCAAGATCCTTTGGATTCCTCTGATGATATAGAGACCCAACACTCTTATACTTGGGGCTATTAATCCACTCTTTTTCTCTAACAACTGTTTTCACTCTTTAGGATTAAGTTTTAAATAAAATTTTAGAAAGCTTTCGTTCTTAATGTCACCACTTAAAAAGTAGGGTAAATAAGCTAGAGTGTTGCTTAAAATGTCATAAGAAAATGGCCCTAGTAAGTAAAGCATATTGCATGTGCCAACTTTGGGCTTCTTAAAGATGCACAGAATCGTCTCTCTTGAGAGGCTGAAAGTAACCAAAAACATTAATTTTTTATTGAACTATGGCAAGTAGTCACGGATGATGAGTTAGCGAAAGGTGATAAAAAACAAAAAATATGTTATTGAACAGCACCTTGTGGCTCAGAGAAAATTGCAAGAAATTTTTATATGCATTAAATTTTAAGCTAAGTAATATTAAATTCAAATTAAAATATATATTTTTGTATTAAATTCTAAAATATAACATTACTTTTATTTATAAATGTATTAATCCACGGAGTTGAAAGACAACCCCTTTTTTCTTTTTTTTTGAAATAAAATAGAACAAGTGTTGAAAGCTTATTATATCAATCAAAAGACTGTATTTTGAAGATTTTGAAGGTCGTACATTAGGAGAAAAAGAAAAACAAAGATACACATGCAACATGCACACATCATTTAAATTTTAATATTTTTATTTGAAATAAATTTTATAGCTTGGTGTCTTGTTTTTTCACATAAGAAAACTTATGATCATAATTAAAAAAAATGATAACAAATGATGTTGTTGTTAACACAGCTTCTACCCCGGTATGCCAAATACGGAGTTGAATTGTAACAATAGTGGCTTGGAAAAACCCTAAATGGTTAAGCCAAGCAAATAGATGTTTTTCCTATGAGATTTTCAACATTAGTAGAAATTTCCTCAAGCCTTGATAATTCCTAAGAAATTTAAGGACCAAAATCATTTATTTTTTACTTTGCCACAAGTTCTAGAATTAATTAAGCTAATTTTTAGGACATGTTAAAGATGATAGAGGTATGATTTTATTTACCTTTCCCCTCAAATGCGGAAAAGGAATCCATAATTCCAAGAGTTTTCAATTTTCAAACAGAATGGGGAGTTTCCCAGGCCACTTAAAGAAAAGCAAGATCCCACTCTTCAATTTTATCTATTGCAAAATCAGTGAAAGGACTATGAGCTAAGCCATAGAAATAATTGAGGTTTAATATTTGAACACAGATAGGACATTAGGATTAAAAATAGTGTTGAATGCTTTTGAGTATGTTATTTAGATTCTAGAGAGGTTCAGCATTACGATCTCGTGTTTATGTAGCTGTTTTGTATAATAAAACTTTTATTAGAGGCAAGGAAAACTCAACAAAAAACATTTACGAGACAATGAAGACTCAACATATTAAAAAGATAGTTATAGTTCTATTTATTATTAAGCCTATTTTAATATCTTACCACAATATTACTTAAACTTGTATGAATAAGTTAAATATTTCAATTTTCAAGTGTAATCATAGTAATTTTAAGAAATGTATTGTATTACTGTAGGATTGCAATTCGGTTGGGTTTCCGGAGATGGTCGTCACTCTGATACTTGGGAGTCACGGTCACCGGCCAACATCCGCGGAAAGTAGATTTTGCAGCAGTTATTGAGCAGGTTCGAGCTAGGATGGGCTCATGGAGCAGTCGCCGCCTTTCTCTTGCTGGCAGGTTGTGCTTGATCAAATCCGTGCTCGCCGTGATTCCCAGCTATCTGATGTTGGTTTCCCCGATTTCTGACTCCTGCCTCTCGAACATTGAGGCTATTCTCCGTAAGTTTCTTTGGGAAGGAGCGGAGTAGTGGTATGCACTACGTGAGGTGGCAAGAGGTCTGTCAACCGCTTGAGGCTGGTGGTCTCGGGATTAGAGACTTGAGTCTATGGAAGACTGTTCTTGTAGCCCGCCACACTTTCAGTTACGTCAGCAGAGAGAATCTCTTATGGGTGAGCGATGGAGTTTCGATACCGTCGTCGGGGTGAGAGCTTTACTGTTCAGAGTTCTGACTCTACAGTTTGGAGAATACTAGGGTACATGGATGGCCGATCGTCCAGCGCCACACTCGGTCAGTAGAGGGGAGTTTACAGTGGCAGGTCGACGCTTTAACGGAGAGCTGGGCTAGCCAAATTTACAGAGCGGAGGTGGGCGACCGGCCTTGGCAGTTTGCGGCTATGTGGGGGATGGCTCTAGGCCCCGGGAGGCTTGTTTCCCGTGGCCATTACTCATTGATGCCATCCCGACGGGGTGTTGGCTATTCAGAAGGGAACTCACTCAGTAAGCGGCTTGTGTCTGGGGTTGTGATATTGATGAGGACAGGGAGCACTTCATAGCTCACTGCAGTTACACGCGGGTCATTCTAGAGACTTTTGTGCGTTGGGGCTTGCTGTTAGCCACTCTGACCTTCTGGGACCAGTTTACTGCTTTGTATTCATCTGCTACTGTGTCTCGCCACCGCCGTTCAGCTGTGAGGTTATGGCCTACTCCCTCTACCAGGCTTGGATGAGTAGGACTAAGCGTTCTCACGGTAGTCCATACCTGACTCCGCTGGTTTGTGCGGATTCGATTCTCTTGGCGATGGTTAGTGCTAGTCTGTATGATAGGTCTGATTCTTGGGGTTCCACGATCCACTAGGGCCCCTCCATCTCCTTGAGATGGTGCCCCCCAACACATTGGCTGAAGGCCAACATTGATGCTTCCTATAGACATGGGGAGCCTGCTGCTTTTGGTGGAGTTTTGGTCCGCGACTCAGGGTGCCACTTTCTCGCTACTGCTAGAGCCCATTTACAGGCCCTGTCTCCTCTCCAGGTTGAGATAAAGGTGGTTATTATTTTGCAACAGGCCGCTGACACTGAGGGAGTCATCATTGAGGGCAACTGTCTTGGAGCGATCCGGAGGCTCAAACGCCACTGGGAGAGGACTCTCCGTTCACGAGGCGGAGCGCGCCACGCTAATCACCTCGCTTTCTTGCTGAACTTTCCTCGTGTGATTTTTGTTCACCGTTCACGCAATGCAAATCGTGGGGTGGACTTTTGTTTTATGTTACCTCGACAGGGCAGTTTTTCTTTTGTTAGGGGAGATGTGCTCTCCGGGAGGTTCTTAGACCTCCTCGTTGAGTACACAGAGAGTTTTGATCCCGACTGATGATGTACGGATGCTTTTATGTATTTATGCTTAGGCTACGATCATCTTTCTCGAAAGAAGGGGGTTGACATAGCCGAATTAACTATCACATAGTAGCAATTATGAACAAGAGTAATTGCAGAAGATCGAATACGCATAAATAAGTAGCAAACGAACACAAAAGAATAACATTAAATATTATTTGTAGGGAAAACCCACATAGACACACCAAACAAAAAAAATTCCTTATGTATTAGAAAGTAAGAATAAAAGCACCACAAGCCTCAAAGCACACTGTATGGCATTGCACATAGCCCATAGTTATTTATAGACTCCAAATAAAAACACTTAAAAATTAACTTTTAATGCAACTTGGCTATTTTTCGGCACGTTAAGGTGTCCTGTCAATGCGCACGAGCATACCTATTACTTTTAAATCAACAACAAAGATGATCTCCTGATTGATCTGAAACTACTTCTACATGCCAAGGCGCACTTCCACGCTGCTTAAGTGCACAGTTTGATCTTTCCGCATCGTTACGTATTTGGCCATTTAGAAGTCGTGCCATTTCATCTTCCACATGGGCGCAAATTGATTCACGTATGAGAGCACCATCTCAACTCTCGCAAGGGTGTGCGAAGTAGCGGGTGAGCCCCGCCTAGGTGTGCCTCATCTGAGGCACCACATGATACCGTCTTTCGCACATCTGGACACGCTTTTTTGCAAATTAGGTTGCACCTTGTCTGGATTCCTCGTGCTGCACACCAAACACAACAATCACCCTATCGAGATTGAATGCATGTTTCTCCATCTACCTTCCACTTTGGCAGCGCTTCTTCATAATCCCCAAAGGCATGGTCTGGCTCATCTCACCTCCTATCTCACTGAAGTCCCACTACATAAGAGAAAATCTTCGAGTAGTCGATTCCTTGCCTTTCCTGTACTTTCTTCACACGCTTTGCCTTGTAGCAATTTCAAAGATAATCCCATAGATGTTTCCTATTAGTTCAAAAGCAACTTGCATATACAAAGGTACAAATAGCAAGAAGAGACTAAAATTAATGAAGATTGTAAGCACTTGATTAATATTTTCAGTAACATTACAAGTGAACCCTTCTTTCCTGAAACACCAGACTTTACTATTGTAATTATAACAAGCTTCATTAAATCCAATAAATCTTCTATAAGAATCAAAACTAGAACCCAACAAGAAGGGTTTCAAAGTTACTAAGAAGTCAATCTTTTCACTATAAATAAGTCCATATAGTCTATTAAGTGAGGAAGTATTTGCAAAACCTCAAATATTCCATACTAAATTTAATCATTGAGAAGTAAAAGAGGACCTAGTTATTGGTTTAGAATATTTCTTAATATTTTTTTGATCTTCCTCTTCTCTTATAAGCAATAAGGGTAAAATCATCATCATTAGTATGTGAAACATTTTAAGATGATTTTCTCCAAACATGATTATTTGGATGGAATGGCAAACCTTCAAAAATTTTATTGTCATTCCCATCAAATCCTAAAAATCATTACAAGCATTATTAACATGAAATTCTGATCATTTGAAGTAATAGTAAGAGAATTCCTTACATTGCACGGATTGTAGGAAATATTACCAAGTCACTTCAGAAGAGAAGACTTCATGGTCCTTGATGACTATGTTGAAGCTAGGTGGAGTCTAGCTTTAATGTGGAAAACACATGTCAGCAACTCCACCCTTAACCTCTGTAGATATGGTTTAATTAGAATTGGCCTGCTGTCCCAAATAATTGCTTGCATTTTTAACGGTATTGTGACCCACAGTTAAATCAACACAACTATCCCTTGTTAATGTGTTTTTGGCAAGGAACTGGACCACATTATTTCATGTAATTTTACGGTAGTGATTCACAGTTAAACCAACACCTATATCAACATTTGCTAATATTTCTAACTATATCTCAAGAAAGATATTTAGAAATGTCTTTTCTGTTAAAAGGATATCCTCTTCTTAAAAAGTAAAAAGGCGTTACCACTATTTAAAATGGAGTAATCGTGGTGCAAAATCTTTCTCCAACTTTATCAAAGGAAAGGGCACCAAGATCGAGAGTTTCAAGTATGGCATGTAGTAGAATTCAACATGATCTGCAGGTACTTTGGCGGGAATGTAGAACTAATTAAGCAAAGCATGTAAACTAGTGCGTCATCTTTATCTAATTTATTTGATTCTTTCAATTTATTATAGATTATTTTGTTCAAAACTTGTGAGGAAAACAAATTAAAAATATCTAACTTATTCTCCTTTTACCTTCATGAATTTTGTGCAAAACAATATGTAGCATTGTATTTTATTTTTAGGCAAATATTTATGCATAACTTTTATCCAAATTACCGTCTAATTCTATCCTTTGCGATCTTAATCATTAAATATTAATTGTCTACTCATCTAGGACGTATAATATAATTTTAGATTTATAGTTTTAATATCCATTATATTCATACCAAAATAGTTAACTTTCAGGTGTGAAATCGGTTACACTAAAAATGAGAAGAAGAATAATTTACAAAAAAGAGCCAAAATGAATAACAATGTTTATACCAATAGTGCTAAATATGAATCCCTTATTTGAGAGAGTAACAACGAGCCTTTTTAAAGACAATCATTAACTTAGTAGAAGAATAGGGACTTACCTACAAGTGGATGCCCTATACAAGCAAGATGAATACGAATCTGATGTGGTCGCCCAGAATGAATCTCAACCTATTAAGAATAAAAACACAATACATTGTTGAAACATAACAAAAAGTTTGCTTAGTGTCAATCATTTTGACAGAAAAATCTAGTTACGTCCAACTCTCTATGTTAGTGTGGCATCAAAATTGAGAATGGTAGCCACAGTAATTTAGAAAATCAGACATCATTTGAATAAAAATAACATTTACAAAAAACAATGAAAATGGCAAACGTACACTATTATGCAGCTTATCACTTGGTATCATAAAGATTTGTGATGTACAAAATCAAAGATTATAAGAAAAAAAAACAGGCACTAAGGATGAGTATTATAAATGGCACAACAAATATAACAACCAATACGCTCCTTCGCATAACTTAAATAAGAAAAATTCACTATAAACATATGCATATAATCAACTGGAGCAAATAGTTTGTCACTATATCCATTCAGGTATACATATCCATACACCTAAGTTTTCCCATCTCCACAACACATTTTATAAGTACACTTCTGCTTGTCATCCTTGCTATAAATATTGTCTCATACACCTGTTTAATAAACTTTGTAAGAAAAATTGAAATTTTTTATCAACAAGAATCTAGAAAGTACCCATCCACTCGATCCAATTTGATCGGGTCCTATCAATCAAATAGCCCTCTATATGTCAATTTTTAACAAGCCAAAACCAAGAGATATTTGAATTGTCACTTTGCTTAGTAATATAATCTTCAATTGTCATGTCCTAGATATTATGATTAAACAAACCTCAATACATTCCATTTTGAATCTACTAAGTTGAGACCCTTTAAAACTAGGTCATCTGTAATGACCCTAGGTCATATGTAAAAGGGACGTTAATTTCTTGCAATATTCAGATTCCTTAAATCCTCCCGCAAATTTCAGTTTCCCGTTAAAACTCTCACTAAATTTGATTTTTCAGTTTCAATCCTTAATTTAGAAAGTTTTAAAATTCGCTTAAAGCTGAAATAGAAATTAAAACCTGACATTAACGCATACTTAAATTAGTAAAGCATAAATTGCCTCATTAAGACCCATATTCAAGGCAAGAATCAGCTGCCCCTTTTAGAAACTATTAAGCAATTAAATCTCGGCTGTATTAGGAAGGTATGCAAGGAGTAATAAAAATAATTACCCGTAACTCACCGGCTAATTAGCTCGAATGAAACGGACGTGCATTACATACGCACGTCCTATTTAACCGGAAGGAGCCGAATGACTCTCACCACTCGAGCAAGCCTTCTCTCTCTCAGTCGCTCGACTCTCTCCCGCACGGAAGCGCACAACAGCGAGCGAGCAACGGTGACTCGATCCTTGCCTGCGGCCGACGACAAAAGCCGACATAAGTACAGTCGACGTCCCAGTGCGCACGATCGTTTCTCCTCTGCACCGATTTGTCTACAGCCCGATCGCCTCTTCCGCTCGATTCTGCGCCCGATCAATCGACCCTTCTCGGCGCCCGATTTCTGCAGCAGGTAAGAAGCTCTACTACTTCCATAAGCACTTAATTAGGGAATAACAAATTAATATTTAAGTCAATAATAAAACTAGAATATAATAAATTATTTGGCCTTAAGATTTATATTTCGATTATCGCGTGAGTAAGTATCATTCAATTAATTTATTATATGCTGGATCAAAAAGCTAACAACATTTATTTTTCGAGTATTATGGCAAACCCTAAATATTAAATCTCAGCTTTAGTTTAATCATTAAATTATTCTATTATAAGATTTATGAAACAGAATTAGTGACATTAGCTCTTATTGTAAATTCTTGGGCATTCCAAATACCTACGGTCATAAAATACTTAAATATCATGTTACAAAATGTTAGGTAAAATATCTAATTCAAACTTTGAAATAAAATCCATTATGAATATACTTTGCAATTCATATTAAATAAATTATGAACGGATTCAAATAATATTACTGAATTAATACTAAAGAAAGATTGAACTTACAACTAGGTGCATTAAATTTTGAGCTGAAAAAATTGTGAGTAGTATTTAAGAACTACTGTAAGTTTCAACTGTCTTTATGTTAAGTTTATGAATCAAAATTAGACCAATAAATGAGGAATTTATTATTCTAGTAATGGTCAAGTTGGTCTATTCAAAACTACTTATATTAGCTGTTATTCAGAACTATAAAAAACTGCTTCACCAATGTTAGTGATACTGATTTTCTATATTAACTCGGATAATTTCTTTATATGCATCATAAATCAAGAGGAACAAAGGATCACAAGGTTCATAATTAACCAAAAGCTTATAAATAAAAATATTAACCTTCATAGAGCAAGCAAATACCTTCAAGGTTTAATGGAATTTCAATTATAACTTTTGCAGACACATCGAGTTTGTGAGTGATTCATCTTATTAAGTCAAACATAAAAGGTACACTGGATATTACTTTTATGCTTTTTACTATCAGTTGCTACTTAAGCATCGCTTTGAGCCTATTTTGTACTGCTACTTAATGTATTATTCTTACTACAAATGATGTAAGAGAAACAAAATAATGTTTATGTATCTTGTGAATGTTGCAAGAAGAGTTCTGAAACGGAGCATGAATAGGTTAGGGATGGGGCTAATCCTCGGGAGCTATAAGGGTGCCATCTGGAGCCTTCCCAGGTGAATGCTATGCTTAAATGCATGTTTATTGCCATCTGGAGCCCTTAAAGGGGCCCAAGTGAAGGTTATGCTTAAATGCATATGAACTCAGCCTCATGGTTCTGGTTTTACTCATCCGAACTGCTATCATTCCTTCATAATATCATAGACATAAACATAAGCATGAATTTTTATGCTATTATTGCTTTTCCGTTTGAAAATTTGGCATGTGACAAGAGAACATTTATTTTATAGGAGTTATGATTATATTTTTGCTATAAACTATATTTTTCTGCAATTATTATCATTTTTGTCTTCCGCTTTTGCTTAAAGTATATTTTTAATATCCTTTGTATTTAGAATGTGCACTAAAGAATTTTTATAATGCCAGATCAGATACAACTGGAGGAGGCTGATATAGTTTAAAATCATGACGCGGGAAATTAACGAATTCTAACTGTCTGCCCCTTCAAGGGATAATTATTTTCTGTATAATGACAATTATGTAATAAATTCTGGATATTGTTTAGTTAAAATTGAATGAATGTAATTTCTTATACTTGAATGGCTCTGGATGTGTTTAACGATTATTTTATCTAACCGCCAATATGATCCTGCGAAAAGATGCATCTGATGTCAAATTGGTTGTTACCAACCTAACATGGGGCACCACAATTCTAAACTAAGATTATGTAATTATTATATTAACACTCTCATAGACAAACTTTTTGATTTAGTTGATATTATAATAAATATGAGCACTATTATATTCCACCTTCAAGAAATTAAATGGGTGGAAGAAAAGCAAGAGAATTTGATAATTGAGGTTTTAAACTCTAATTATCTGGTAAAATAGCCATTGAAATGCTGTGAATATCATTCTAAATAAGAACTTAAAGAATAATATAGTGAAACTTAAGAGATTGAGAGATAATAATATATCTTTAAAACTTAAATTTAGTATTATAACTTTTAATATTGCAAGTATTTATACGACTAAAAAAGGATTGATATATGTGCAAAAAAAGATTTTGTATGATTTGGATGAGCTAGTTTAAGATACCTTAAGAAAAGATAAATTTTATAAGAGGTGATTTAAATGGATCAGTTGGAAGGATAATTAAAAAATTTAATAATATTCATGAGGGTTTAAGTTTGAAGAGATTAATAAAAATAGAAAAACAATTTTAGAGTTTTTTTAGCTTATGATCTTATGATTGTTAACACTTTAAGAAAAGAGATAAACATATCATCACTTATATAAATGAGACTTCCAAAACTCAAATTGACTATTTTCTCTTAAAAAAAAGAATTATTTAAATTGTAATAATTGTAAGATTATTCATATTGATTGTTTGACAGTCCAACATAATTATTGGTTTAAAATTTTTAAAATAAGAGGCAATAAAAGTAATATTAAATCTATAATACATCCTAAAACTAGATGGTGGAATTTTGAGGGTAATATATATATTTTTAAGAGTGTATAGATAAAATTTGGTCAGTAGAATCTTGAGGGTGAAGCCAAAAATATTTGAACTACAACTGTTAATTGTATTTGCACTGTAGCAAAAAAGTATGCTTGGAATTCGAAAGAGAGTACTTGAAAATAAAAGTTGCGCTTGTGAATATAAAGGTTCAACTTAAGATTAAATATTTAAAAAATGTTATAAAAATAGTTTAAATGTAAAACTAATAAAAATTGGAAAAAATATAAACGAGCTTGTCATGATATTCTAAAATAGCAGTCTGTAATGCTTATAGCGCAACATTTAAGGATTTATATAATATATTAAAAATTGCATAAAGAGGCGCATTTATAACCTAGAGAAGTTAAGAGATAAAAAGCCAAAGATTTAACTAATGTTAAATATATTCAAAGTCAAATCAATAAATTCTTTTAAAGGATGAATATATCCAATATAAATGGATGAACTATTTTATTAATTTTTTTAATTAAGGTATTACCTATATAATTAATTTAAATGAGTTTAATAGTTATAAAAATAAAATTAATTATACTTTCATTCATCATTTTAGTTAAAATGAGATTTGGAATGCATTAAAAAAAGGTGAAATGTGAAAAAGCAATAAGATCAGATGACATCCCTATCGGTGTGAAAATATTTGAGCGAGAAAGAAATAGCTTAGCTTAACAAATTATTTAATGTTGTTATAAAGACAAAAGATGCTAGATGAGTGAAGAAAGAATCTTGTTATACCTATTTATAGGAACAAAAGCAATCTTCAAGGTAATGTTAATTATAGAGAAATTAAATTAATGCGTCATATATTGAAACTTTGGGAAAGATATATTGAATATAGATTACAAGGGGAAGCTTGAATTTCTCAAAATCAATTCGATAATGCCAGACAGACCTACCATGAAAGTCATATATATATATATATATATATATATATATATATTAAGAGATTTGACGCAAAAATTAAAAAAAAAAAAAGATCATTCAATTTTTATTGATCTTGAAAAGACTTACAATAGAGTACTAAAATAAGTATTTCAAAGAGCTTTGGAGAGAAAATGGATTCATGTTGCTTATATTGATATTATTAAAGATATGTATAATGGAGTTGTAATTTATGTTCGATCGTAAGGTGTCTTGTCTAACAAGTTTCCAGTAACTAGTGGATTACATCAAGTCTCAACTCTTAGCTCATATATTTTTGCTTTAATTATGAATATTCTTATTGAGCAGTTTCAAGAAAAGATTCCTTAGTGCAAGTTTTTGCAGATGACTCTTTTAATTGGTAGGACTAAGGATGGAGTTAAAGTAAAACTTAAGTTATGAAAGACTACTTTAGAATCTAAGGGTTATCTTATTAGTAGATTAAAAGCAAAATATATGGAAAGTTAAATTGCATCAAAAGCCCTAATCTCAATGACAAAACTATTAAGCACCGTGTGATCAAGAAAGAACAAGTGGTTTAAGTACCTCGGTTAAATTATTCAAAATAATTGTGAAATAGAGATCGATGTGATTAATGGGATTCAAGTTGATTGGAAGACATGGAGGAGCGCTTATAGAATCCAAAACTCCCGCTCAAAATTAAAGGAGAATTTTATAGAGCAATTATACGACCAACAATGTATATGGGGTTGATTGTTGAACAACAACAAAAATTTACCTATAAAATAAGTATTATAGAGATGGGGATGTTAGGTGGATGTGTGGGTATACTCGTAAGGATTCATTGAGAAACGAGTATCTATAGCAAGGTTGGAGTGGTTCCAATACTGGATAAGTTTATCAAAATGTCGCCTTAGAAGGTACCGGCATAATATGCGAAGACAGTGCAACACCCTTGTTAGAAAATTTGAGTTTATAAATTTCTCCCATATTAAAGGAGGAAGAGAAAGGCCAAAACAAAATTTGGGAAGATACTATTAGGAAGGATCTTCTCAACTTGTAACTTAGGGAGGGGCTTCTATTTTATCATGCATAATGAAAACAAAGGATTCATATAGCCAACCCCACTTAGTGGGATTAAGGCTTGGTAATTTTGTTGTTGTTAATAATAATAATAATGTCATTCAATCCCACAAAGTTATTTAAATTCAAGGATTTGCAAATTTTGCATATTTGGTAGGCAGGATTTTTAGGTTTATTTAATTCAAGTTGGGGGGAATCAAGTGTTTACATCTAAAAATTTACTCAAGAGAAGAAATTCTAATGACAACAATTCCAAAAGAAACCTCAAGTCAACATGAAATAAAAAAGTGAAGCAACCTTACCTAGAGTATTGATCGCAAAGGTTATCCAAATGTGATCAAGCAACTTCAAAGCTTGCATTAGAACCTGCCGGGCATGAGTAGTTCTTAATTGTCGGAGGATAACAAGGTCTGCACTTGAGAAGAGACTAGCAAAATTAGCCTCAACTTCAGTCGCCCTCTGACAAGCATCATACTGTTCCCAAAGATGTATGTCTTGACCACAATATTTCAACTTCACCAAAATATTTTCAAAAGGTTGCATTACATTTTAATGACTCCGCAATGGTGAGATCTTAACAATCTAAGGCCATAACGTAAATTTTCTTCAGAGATCAGCAAAAGAGCCCATAGCAAATCTTTGCGATAATGGAATCAATTTCTTCAAGCCCCTAGCGCGGAATATCCAACTGAAGTAGTCTAAGTCATGCCTCTCAACAAAGACGCCCATCGGTGAAGAGCTAGTTGATCAAGCCTCAACGCCACACCACAATATAAGAGGTGAACAACCTGAATAGTAATATAGGAGAAAGTGGGTAGAGCCCAAAAATTCATCAATACCAAAAAACTGTTGAGCACATACAGGTTCCCTTGGAGAGCACTGCTGACAGCCTCATGAAAAACACAAGAATAGAAGCACACTAACCTCATGTTTAAAGAAAAAGAGAATGTGAAATAACAAATAAATTGAAAGGGGAATAATGAAAATCAATTATTATTGGTGAATCATATCTATCCGCAAAAGAACAGGGTGGGCATTGCTATTGTCCTACATTGGAATGTCGATTGCTGAAAGACTAGCGATCTCAGGGTATGCCAAGTCAGATGCAGAAGAGGATTCATCAGCACTACAACTATAGCCCTCGGCAACATTATTAGCAATGATAATGTGCTCGCTAGAAGAATTAAATGACACAAGAATAAGAACAAAGTCAGAAGGGTGGCATGATCCAAGCGAATCTGAAGCTCTACAGGATGAAAAATCAAGAGGCTAGTCCGATGACCCTGGAGCAAAATTTATTCTTCATCAAAAAATCTCAAGGGAAAAGGATGGGATGATCGACGCTATTGCAAGAATAAAAATTTAACATAAATAAGTAAAGACAAGTAGAATAATAATAAATAAGCTAAATAAAAAACAAACCAATGTCTTCAGAAGAAAAGAAATCAGTAAAATCTTGCATCCTAGAACATGGGCCTGCTCAAGTACACTCTAAAAATGGACTAGGGCATGTGAAAGTATTCTTGATCCAAATCAAGCGCATATCCGAAACCTTGTAAGAGCAATAGCCGAAGCTATGTGAAATCAAGAGCCAATCTTAATCACATGAGAAATGCCCACAACAATGAAGAAGTTCCCAAGCATATTTTGAGAAATAAAGTCCCCATGCATCAAGAAAAAATCACTCCATAAATCATAGGAAGGTTATCCAATCGAGTTGCCTTTGTGAAGAAGAACTAGTGAGTTGCTCTATTGGGGTTAAACCCCTTCAAGGTATCAGACTCATGTCACCTATAACACAATAATCCTGGCATGATGCTGATGATGCTGATGTGGTATTCCAACATTGGCCTATAAATAACCCCTGGACAATATTGGCCTACCATCACCATCCATTGAAACTGTAAAAGTATGCCCCATATTGTTTGAGAGTACTCGTCCAATGAGAGAAACAAAGATGTATGATCAGAGAAAAGCTCTTCTCCATAAAATATAAAAGCTACTCAACACAGTTGAAGAAATTAACAATGTGAATATAACCTACCTTTGCAAAAAGTGCTAGGGAACTTCTGAACCATGATAGTGTGAATTTGCGATAATGCTGGATGAAGCCCTCGATAAATCAGAGCTAGAGTAAAAGATGTCAAAGATTCTCACTGCGAGATATCATGATAACAACAAATAGTATCCTGAGATGAAAGATCTTATTTTATCCAAGAAAGAAGAAATAACACACCCAAGCAGTATGAATTCAATCAAGGTCATATTAGTATCAAAACCACATGTTAGCACATATGATACCTATAAGTAATCCCAAGTTCAAACACATTCTCAAGAAAACATGTGTCTATAATCAAAACTATGCAAATTAAGTAACATGTGTATCTCATCGTAGAAAGCTCCTCAGCCAAACATTTAGAAGTATAGCAGCACAACGACCATGAGTTCCTATTGTCTAATGATAAAGTTCGTGTACTGTGCAAGTGATCTATACAGAACTCTTGAATAAACAAACTTTCTTCGCACTTGATCTCCAATTAATTGTCGCCAAAATAGATCTTCCTCTAGAAGTCACACTTCTCATAATGGAGGCCATAAATTGGCAACTCAACAACACATGCCAGGTCCCACAATCTAATACTCGTCTCGTGAGAACCGATCATATGAGAGTTCGAGTTTCTATCCCAACTCTCTATGACGCCTCAAATCCACAAAGGGGTAGCCTGCCATAGTCAAATAAGGAAACACAAACAGCATGGTAAATCACAAACTGACAAAGGACTACCAAATGTGCTTTCACGATGCAGTGTGCCCAAAAAGTATAACCACTAAGACCCTAAGGAGAACTTTCTAGTGATGATACACAGCTCCAATCATCCTCCTCACAGTGCAATAACATTAACCCAAAAATTGAATAACATTAACATCATCTGCATTGTCATTGACTGGCTAGAATAATTTTTGCATCCCATACTTCACGCAATCTACGATTTACTCTGAGACATGAGGCTCCCCATGGCACAACCTGTGCATAATCATCCAACTTCTATGATCATAATCAGCAAAAATTTCCAAGGTCGAGGAGAGCGGGCAAAGATTCCATCACAAAATCTTGACCCAGTAACATCTCTTGATGCCATTCAAGACGATCACACACCCGAGCTAGTTCAAAGGAACCGTGTATGGCGATCTCCATCCAAACTCTCTTAAAAAGTTTAGTCCTGGGCATCCCATGCCTCCACCAAAAAATCCTAAACAAAAGATGGAACAAGTAAGAAAAAGCAATTATATGAATGTGCACAAGATAATTTGTCATAATAAGTAACGAGCTTAATCACAGTGATTTCTTACTCAACCAAAAAGAGTATTTTAGTGCTTCAACCGGAGTCGAGTTTAACATGTAAGCTAGATTTGAAGCTAACACACCTTCTGGAGTTGCAAAGGTAACCAGCATTAACTAGAGTTGCATGTCAATTATGTAATGACCCAATGTCGTTACTTCGCAAAATTAGGTCATATCCCGCCTCAATAATCAAGATTCTGGAAATTTCAAAGTAGGGCAAACGAAAATACCAATAGATAGAAATAATTTGTAGATCAAAGTGCCATAATTTGGGAAAATTTGGATAACGTAAACTCCCGCTTTATTTTTTTTCTGAATTATTTAAATTAAATAAATTGAAAATTAAATACGCATTCGAATTCTTCAATTTTCATATCAATATGTTAAGTATATTATTTAAAAGGTGCTCGAAAATTCATCAATTTTAGAGCGCCAGTTTGGCCCCAATTAATTTTTGAAGTTTTAAACTTCAGAAATTAATGTAAAATAAAATATTTGTCTGAATCAAAAAATTTTGGCGTGAGGGTCTTCGTTACATCGTAACACACCTCGGTGTCAAATTTTGTTATTTTTGGACGCCGAACGGCAAAAAAAAATGCAAAAATTTTAATTTTAAATAACTATTTCATTTTTTTAAGAAAATTCCTTTTTCCTTCTCTCCCCCATCCTGCAAAGCGGAAGCTTCCGCGCCAAAAGCTTCTTCTCGAGCTGTTTGGCGCAGGATAGGTCAGCCCATTTGGCCTACCAGCCCTCTCCTACTTCCCTCCCTTCCCTCTATATATCCCCCAGCCCCTCTCCTTCTCCTCCACAAAAAAAAACAGCAGCTCCTCTGTAACGACCCAATATCGTTACTTTTCAAATTAGGTCAAAACCCACCTCAGACATCAGGACTTTAGGGAATTTCAAATTATGGCAAACAAAATTTCTATTAGATAGAAATAATTTTTTTAGATCAAAGTACCCTAATTTAAGAGAATTCGGATAACAGAAACTCCCAGTTTATTTTTTCTGAATTAATTAAATCCAATAAATCAAGAATATTGAAATACATGTCAGAATTCATCGGTTTCAGTATCATTGTGTTAAGTATATTATTTAAAGGCTGCTCGAAAAGTTTCATCAAATTCTGAGCGCCGGTTAGATCGTGGTTAATTTTTGAAGTTTTAAACCTCAAAAATTAATATAAAATAAAATATTTGTCTGAATCGAAAACTTTTGGCGCGAGGCTGTTCGTTATATTGAAACACGCCTCGGTATCAAGTTTCGTTGTATTTGGACGCCAAATTGCGAGAAAATGCAAAAAATTTAAATTTAAGTAAAATTTTTCCAAATCCCCTGTATTTCCTCTGTCCCTCCCTATTTGGACGCCAAATGGTGAAAAAATGCGAAAAATTTAAATTTAACCAAAAATTTTCCAAATCCCCTGTATTCCTCTGTTCCCCCCCCCATTCGCCACCCTTTTCACCCGACCGATCGCATCCTGGGATCGCAGGCTCTGTCGCAAGTTCCGCCTGCCTGCACCATTGTTGGCGCAAGTGTCGGCCAAGTGGGCCGACCCCCTTGTAACCACCCAATGTTGTATTTTTCAAATTAGGTCAGAGCCCGCTTCAGACATCAAAACTCCGGGGAATTTTAAATTAGGGCAAATAAAAATACCCTTAGATAAAAATAACTTTAAGATCAAAGTGCCTTAATTTGGGAGAAATCCGAATAACGGAAGCTCCCGCTTTATTTTCTGAATTATTTAATTTCTAAAAAAATCAAGAACATTGAAATACATGTCAGAATTCATCAATTTCAGTGTCGTTGTACTAAGTATATTATTTAAAGGCTGCTCGAGAAGTTTCATCAAATTCTGAGCGCCGGATTTATCGTGGTTAATTTCTGAAGTATTTAAACTTCAGAAATTAAATAAAAATAAAATATTTGTCTGAATCGAAAATTTTTGGCGCAAGGGTGTTCGTCATGTCGTAACACACATCGGTGCCAAGTTTCGTTATATTTGGACGCCAAACGGTAGAAAAATGCGAATTATTTAACTAAATATTATTTCCAATTCCCTAATTTCCTTCCCCCGTTCACAAACGCGTCTTCTATCTTCATGGATCTAATGCAAAGAATACTCTGGCCCTTCCTCAATAAATTTGTGATAGTCTTCATTGACGATATCTTAATTTATTCCAAGTCTATGGAGGATCATGAGATTCATTTGAAAGCTATATTGAGAACTCTTATGGAGCATCAATTATCTGCCAAGTACTCAAAATGTGAGTTTTGGTTGGACTCAATAGCATTTTTAGGGCACGTAGTAAATGCTGAAAGAATCAAGGTAGACCAAAGAAAGATCAGTACTATACAAGAATGGCCTCAACCATCATCCGTGTCTGAGATTCACAGTTTCTTAGGACTGGCAAGATATTACCAAGAATTTGTCAAATGATTCTCAAATTTGGCCAAGCCATTAACTCAACTGACTCAAAAGGCAACACCATTTGTCTGGAGTCAGGGCTGCGAAGAATCATTTCTAAAATTAAAGCAAGCCCTCACTACTGCACCTGTCCTAATCCTACCTCAAGAAGGGATGAACTACAAGGTATACACGGATGCTTCATTAACAGGACTAGGGTGTGTCCTCATGCAAGAGAACCACGTCATTGCTTACGCTTCAAGGCAATTAAAGATTCACGAAAAGAACTACCCTGTTCATGATTTAGTGCTACCCGCAATAGTCTTTGCCTTAAATATTTGGAGGCACTATCTTTATGGAGTAAAGTATGAGATCTTTATAGATCATCAGAGTTTAAAATACATTTTCACGCAAAAAGAACTAAACTGTCATCAAAGGAGATGGCTAGAACTACTCAGCGACTATGATATGGATATTCAATATCATCCTGGCAAAGATAACTTGGTCGCAAATGCTTTGAGTAGAAAGGAAATATTGAGTACTTTAATCTCGGCAAGTCCATTTGAAGAAGAATTCCAGAAGCTTAATATAAGACCCATTATTAAAGATCAGTTGAATAAATTGCTTAATGTTATTACTGCAGGACCTACCTTCGTACAAAGCATTTTGAACGCTCAAAAAGTCAGCGAGGAATACCCCAAGCTAAAAGCAGAAATAGAAGATGGTCGCAGAACAGAGTTGCAGCTACGAAAAAGAATTTATATTTATAATGGTAATAAAATCTGGGTCCCGAATAATTTCCACATTCGAAATCAGATATTAAATGAAGCTCACAACTCTGGCTATACAGTACACCCCGGAAGCAACAAAATGTATCAAGATCTAAAGATAGCCTTCTGGTGGCCTGGACTCAAGAGAGATAGCTGAATTTGTGGCTAAGTGCCACGTTTGTAGCCTAGTCAAAGCAGAGCACCAACGACCTGATGGACTTCTGCACCTACTAAAAATCCCAGAGTGGAAATGGTCAAACATCTCTATGGATTTCGTAATGGGTTTGCCAAAAGGGAAATCAGGAGCAGATGCCATTCGGGTCATAGTTGACAGATAAACAAAATCGGCCCACTTTATCCCAATAAAGCAAACAGACTCAGTGGAGAAACTGGCCAGATTATATATTAGGAAGATCGTCAAACTGCATGGAATTCCTAAAACTATAATTTCAGATAGAGATGGCATGTTTATTTCTCAATTTTGGCAAGCAGTATACAAAGATTTAGGAACCATCTTAGCCATGAGCACGACCTTCCACCCTCAAATAGAAGACAAACTGAGAGAGTCAACCAAGTACTCGAGGATCTCTTACGTTTATGCTTGTTAGACTTTGGTGGAAATTAGGAGAAACACCTCCTACTTGTAGAATTTACTTATAATAATAGCCACCAGTCAAGCATTAGAATGGCCCCTTATAAAACCTTATATGGGAGAAAGTGCAGTACTCCTTTAGCCTAGACACAAGTTAGAGATATACAAATTTATGGATCATATTAATTGAAGAAAGAAATGAAAAGATAAGGCAAATCAAGAGCAGAATTATGGCAGCCTAGGACCGACAAAAGAAATACTTCGACGCAAGACATCGGAGGCAAGAATTTCACATTGGGGATCGGGCTTATCTAAAGGTTAGCCCTATGAAAGGAATTCATCGCTTTGGAGTGACTGGAAAGTTGAGTCCAAGATATGTTGGACCCTTCAAAATAACTGCAAAAATTGGAAGCTCGGCTTATAAACTTAAACTTCCTGAAAGATTTACAGTCTTGCACAACGTATTCCATGTTTCAACACTTCGCAGATGCCTCCAGGAATCCACTCAGCAAATTTCAGACTCAACTGTTGAAATTCAACCTGATTTGACTTATATTGAAAACCTCTTAAAATTATTGAGAAAGACCGCCAAAAATTAAGAAGCAGAACGATCCCGATGATCAAAGTTCAGTGGCATAATCATACTGCGAAAGAAGCCACGTGGAAAAGAGAAGTTGATATGCGAAGAAAGTATCCAGAACTATTTCTGAATTAGGGTACCTCAAAGCACCCTCTAAGACTTTATTTTTTATTCTTGATGTCGAGGACGACATCATTTTTCAGTAGGGGAGTTTGTAACGACCTAATATCGTTATTTTTCAAATTAGGTCAGAGCCCGCTTCAGACATCAAAACTCCGGAGAATTTTAAATTAGGGCAAACAAAAATACCCTTAGATAAAAATAATTTTAAGATCAAAGTGCCCTAGTTTGGGAGAAATCCGAATAACTGAAGCTCCCGCTTTATTTTCTGAATTATTTAATTTCTAAAAAGAATCAAGAACATTGAAATATGTGTCATAATTCATTGATTTCAGTGATGTTGTGTTAAGTATATTATTTAAAAGCTGTTCGAAAAGTTTCATCAAATTCTGAGCGTCGGATTTATCGTGGTTAATTTCTGAAGTTTTTAAACTTCAGAAATTAATTAAAAATAAAATATTTATCCGAATCAAAAATTTTTGACGCGAGGGTGTTCGTCATGTCGTAACACACATCGGTGCCAAGTTTCGTTGTATTTGGACGCCAAACAGCGGAAAAATACGAATAATTTAACACTAAATATTATTTAAGTTTTTATTTTTTATTTTTTTTTCCAATTCCTCTCTCCCCTCCTCTCCCCTACATAAACGTCGCCCCCCCTCCTTCCTTATTCCCCCCACAGCCCCTCCTCCTCCTCCAAACCCTAGCCAGCCTAAACCTGTAGCCCAGCCAACCTCCCTTCCCCACGATAGCCACCCTCAGCCTCTCAACCCACGGCAACCGGCCCTCAGCCTGCTGCAGCCCTCCCTCGGCCGGCCAACAGCCAGCAAGCAGCCGTCCGGCCACCCCATTCCGACCAACAGCCCGGCCAGCAACCCGCTCCGACTTTCTTCTAATTTTCCTGCTGATTTTCCGATTTCTTTTTTACTCTTTTTAAAAGTTTGGAACTTTTATTTTATTTTGATCTTTGTAATCAAGACTTGTGAATTAATGAATAAATGAGTTATGTTTGATGTTTATATATTTGTCTCTTAAATCACTCAATAAGATCCTGCAGCTAGAAGACTTGTTGTCACCTCATAAATTGGTGCTGGATTAGCTCTCACTGACCCGACACCAGGTCCTCACAAATTAACTAACAAGATAAGAGAATAGGAGAAACTCGTGCAAGAACCGGTAATAAATAAACACCGTGAAAATTGGTGTACACAATCATTTTGTAGTTGTTTCACTAAGACCGAAACAAGCTTCAACTGTGAATGAGTGGTTTCGATTCATGTTGCCACTTACTACGTATAGTCACTCGACCTTCCAAAGCAACGAACTTGTAACCTTTGAGAACACAGATCGAGCTGCTCGAGACGCTCTAGCAGCTCGACCAACCTAATCAATGGACACGAACGTTCGATTCTTCTCCGGAAGATAACAGTTGCACTGTTTAAAGTTTATCCTGATACGCTGATAAGCATCGGGATGCAAAGGTCAAACAATGAAAACATAAATTTAACATTATAACCTTGAAAGCCAAATCAAATTATAATATCGTCCAAATAATATGACGAGCCAACTAAAAATTTAAAAGCATATAAAATTAACTGCATTCAATCAGTCTTTTATATCATTCTAAAAAAGTGCAATAACATAAAAGAAAACTAAATAAAGGTACCAAATACAACAACGCGCATAGTCAATAAATTTGTTAGCCATCTAATCTTGGCCTGAAAAAAATTAAATAAATATGCTTTAAGCAGATAATTATAAATTCTAATAGGAAGAAAAAAAGTGTATGCATGAACCTAATTATTATATTGCATACAAGCTAAACATCAGTAAAATCTAATGTCAAATTATTGGCAAATAAGAATAAAGTAATAGCCATAATCAAAAAATGGATAAATAGCTGCAATTTACATGTATGACATTCTAATTGTATATGATATTATCATTTTTTACCACCTGCATCATGAATAAAAACACCCAATGAATAATTGAGAAACCCACCACCTAACTGACCCATAATGAGTAGCTCTTCCAATACAAATACTCAAAACAATGGTAGATTTTATAATTGATGTAACGCTCCCATAGACCTCTACCATGTATACTTAAATAGAGCACATGTTGCACCATAATAGTTCGGGCATTCATATTTTAGCGTCTTCATAACAAATATTTCATAGAATTTTCCTTGACTTCAAAAATTCATTTTCATGCACAAGAGAACATAAATAGAATTTGTTAAAGCATTGGTATACGCCATGCCATAATATGACAAAATGTTCATTTCTATGTTGGTGAATATCTTATAGTTAAGATGCCAATTATTTCCTTAAATTCAATTTTTCAACATATAGAGATACAAATATATGAATTCTAATTAATATAAAAGTATAAAGTTGGTTCTTGGATATAATTCTACCGAGTTCAAAGTTACAATTACAATATCTAGCGTATCTTAAGTATCAAAACTAACCATAATTAATAAAAAAAAGAATATAATTACTAAATAAAAATCATAATTACCGACATTAATTTAGAAGTCTAGCACATGATCACTTTTCCACGAAAGTCAACCTAATTTAAGGGATTAAAGGATTAGTCCAGTATTCACTTAATCACTTAAATGATAAAATCATAATCAAATGAACATTATACCTGAGCTCTAGTGGATCCGATCGAACATGGTAAAAATTTAGTAAATCAGATTTTTTTATTTGTGGAATGTATATACTCGTATCTATGCTAAATGATGAAGACAAAACAGTGGAAGAAAAAGGGGACTTTTAGGTTAGGTTTTTGTAATCGCTAAGATATTTGGAGGGCTGTTTGGGGTGTTCAGAAACTATAAACAGTGGCTAAGGTTCAACCAAGGGCTATTAATAAAGTAATTTTTGGTTTTGCGGATAGTCTGAGGCTGTTTAACTAGCGAGGACAGCGAATAGGAGTATAAACCAGCTAGAGCTTGGTTGTAAAGGGCTGGTTGTTGAGGGAGACTGGTGACCAATTTGGAGGTGTAAACTGCAGTCGAGGTGTGATAGCAGCAGCAATGAGAGGGGAACTAGGCCGGTTACGGTCTGGTGTTGGCCAGCATGCAGTTGGCCAGCCATAGGATGGCTATAAGGGGGGGTAGTTGGTCATAACAGATGAAAGAGAGAGAGAGAATGAAAGGGAAATAGATTGAGAGGACCTGGAGTGGCTTGCGTTTCCTGCCAACGTTGAAGGGCTCGCAGAAGAGGGCTAACTTTGTGTGTAAGAAAAAAAGATGGGGTGGCTCGATTGGCTGCTAAGTATGAAAGAGAGGGGATGAGGATCGATAAGACCTTATAGGCGGCTTGTGAGGGCCCGATGTCGGTTCGGTAGAAACCGTTCTGGCATTGGGTAACTGCTCACCGCAGGATCATATCAAGCAATTTGAGAGAAAAAGAATGCGCATATAAAAGTAAATTATAATTTTCATTTATCAAAAGTTATTATTACAAGTTCCATCATCGTACAAAACAAAAAAAAAACAAAATAAGCATTTCAGTGCCGTCGTTGATCCTTTTGAAAGTTAAGGTTCTTGTTTAACCTCTTCTAGGAGCACCTGACCTGGTATTGTACAAAAAACAATACCGGAATTTGAATTCCCAGTAATTAGAGAATACTCCAATTACAACAGTATACAATAACAATTTAATTTATGAAAACGCGTTTAGCAGAGATAAAAATGCAGGATAGGTAAGGCAACTGCGTAAAATAAGCGAGTAACTTCCTGCAACAAATATTTATCACAAAATAACGGTTACTGATGTCATTTTCCAGTAACCAACCCCGAATGTTACTGATGTCATTTTTCCAGTAACAACCCCGAATGTTATTGATGTCATTTTTCAATAACAACCCTGAATGTTGCTGATGTCATTTTTCCAGCAACAACCCCGAATGTTACTGATGTCATTTTCCAGTAACAACTCCGAATGATACCGATATCATTTTCCGGTAACAACCCCGAATGATATTACGTTAGTTCCGGACAACCAACCAAGCTTCAAAACGAAATTCGGCTCAAAGCAAATATGCGAAGCAAAGCAGTAATAGAAAAATGCAATATGTAAAGCAAGTCATATACTGGGTACCTTTAGTCTTTAAGTTCAGAAGTTCAACAGCTCGTATGAGTGACAGTTCGCTCAATCTGCATTTTAAGTTCCCGATACTTTTAAGTTAGCTTTTTAATCAATTGATTTAGGAGTTTAATTTCCGCTTTCATTCTATTCTTCTTCCGCTTTTGAAGTTCTATTGATTTTAAGTGTAGAATTAAAGCAGTTTAAAGTGTCTTAAGATTATGATCGAAAAAGCCCGAATAAAATGACCAAATTGGCAATAATAGTCATTTATAACAATTTGAATCGTTCTCATTATTAATAAATGAGAGTAATTCTATAGTGAATGACTAGATATAACTTGATAGATATAAGGAGAGTAACAAGCTTTAGAGAAAATGAATGTTTTCTTCTAATTTCCTCCTCTTACCTTAGATTTAGGATCGCCGGAATACGAAGAGAGTTGGAACGGGTTGGCCGAAGGGTGGCCGAGGGTTGCTGGAGCCGCTGCGGGGGCTGCCGGGCTGCCGGAAGGTGCTGCCGGGGACTGCCGGGCTGCTGGAAGCTGCGGGAAGTGGCTGTCGGGGGCTGTCGGGCTGCCGGAAGGTGGCTGGAAGGGCTGTCGGGCTGCTGGAAGGAGGCTGGAAGGGGCTGCCGGGCTGCTGGAAGGTGGCTGGAATGGCTGTCGGGGCTGCCGGGCTGCCGGAAGGAGGAGGGTTGGCTGAGTTGAGGAGGGGAGAGGGGAAGAGGCTGCTGGAAGGAGTGGGGCCGGGAGTCAGGGTCGGCCCTCTGGGCCGACAACCTGCGCCAAAAACGGCGCAGGCTGGCGCCGGAAGCCTGGCGCGGAAGCTTCTCCCGCCTGGCGCTGGAGAAAAAGGAGGGGGCTAGCGTATGAAGAAAAAAAAAACAGAGAAGAAAAAAAAGAGAAAGAAAAAAAAAATGGAAAAATTTTAAATTTCAAATTAACCGCATTTTTTTCGCCGTTCGGCGTCCGAATGCAACGAAACCTGGCACCGAGGTGTGTTATGACATGACGAACACCCTCGCGCCGAAAAATTTTCGATTCGGATCAAAATTTTATTTTATTTTTATTTTAGGGGTTTAAAACTTCGAAAATTTGCCACGATCAAATCGACGCTCAGAATTTGATGAAAATTCTCGATCAACTTTTAAATAATATACTTAACACGACGACACTGAAAACAATGAATTCGGACACGTATTTCAATGTTTTTTATTTTCATAAATTAGAAATTTCGAAGATAGAACGGGAGCTTCCGTCTTTCGGATTTCTCCTGAATTAGGGCTCTTTGATCCTTAAAGTTGTTTCTATCTATTGGTAGTTTTGTTTGCCCTAAAGTGAAATTCCCCAAGATCCTGATTCCTAAGGCGGGATTCTGCCCTAATTTGCAATACAACGGTTTTGGGTCGTTACACGGCTAGAGTGAGGCTCCTCATGCGAAAGTGGGCGAATGACTGTTGCTAGTATGAGAAGAGGGCAACTATGTATCTTGTGTAAAAAGGGGGATGGGCGGTCATATGAAGCTGCTTTAGACAAAGAGTAAAAAATTTGAAAAATTCTCAAAAAGTTAACAAAAATTCATTGGAGCTCCGATTCAGATGAAACTTGCATCTAAATTCTGCAAAATTCATTTCACACTAAGATAAAAATAAAATTTTACATTTTCAACTCAAATTTTCTGATTTCACAAATTAGCTCATTAGGGGACAAATCGTAAAATTCATAAATCTTCGAAATTAGCTCAAAATTTGGGAGAATCCGAATTTGAGTTTCTATTCTTTTGTGAGGGACTAGCATATTTAACAAATGCTACCATCATTATCAATAATCAAGCTCACTTTTCTACCAATAAACTTAATCCCCTTTATGTATATTATGTATCATCCATCTCCTTTCATTTATCTTCTTCATACTTAATATTTACAACTTTTGAAGATTAGAAATTGATGCTCTGTCTAGAAGTTTAGACATGGATTTGCAGCCCTCAAATGCTTCATCTATCTCCAAACATTCACCTTCTTTTTCCTTGAAAGTGAATGTGATTAAGAATATGAAATAAAGTAATGTATTGTTTTATAAATATCAATGATTGGGTGCTCGATATGTAAAAAAAGGCCCAAGATGTAGGTGTGCTAGTATTTAAGTGAATTTTAAGCATGCAAATATTGTTCATCATTCAAAGAGTCTACAATGCATTGCTATACTAAGAAAGGGATTATCCATTTTCGCTAGCAACCCATCCCATGTCAAGTCAAGCCTCATCATAGGAGTGGTCTACTAGGAGCATACTTAACTTTAAAGTTCTTATCAATAACTGCACCAATTATTTTAAAACGTGTTATGTATAGCAATTCTTAATTTTTATTTAAATAGTTCTATATCTTTATCTCCCCTTCCGATATAGATATGAATCAATCCTACCACCTCTTCTAAAAGCCTGTCATGGGTCAATCCTTAATAAAGTTGCGCCTCGTTTAAACCTTCATAACCTGAAAATCACCCCAACTATCATGTATCACCTTCTTCGGATCCAAAACATCATATGCCAATCATCTTCTTGCTGGTTATCCACGAACCACGCAATGTAAGAATAGGGTGGGATTGATACATAGTGTAACACTTAAAGAAGTGTTAGGCAGGGTATTGCCCTTAAGCGTGACCTAATCCATATCAAGTTAAACCTTACAACTTTTCACTTAAATAATAACTCACAAATGATCATCCATCATAAGAGTGCTCCATAGCAACCATGCTTAACATTAGGCTCTTCTAAGAAGCTTCTCTAATTTAAAAAAGATTAACTTGCTTGGTATATCCTAATTTTTACATTAAAATGTTTATCCTCTTTAGTGGTTTCAGTTCATTCTTATCATCCTTCTCCTAGAAGCATACCAAAAATCACTCCATCACCAAGCTACACTTTGTCAATGTCTTCATTCCCCGCCATTTTCAAATTTGGATCTTCATAGAGTCTAAGAAAAAGTTCTTTCATTCACAAAGTAAGAAAAAATTAATCTATCAACTAACCATTCACTTAGCATAACAGAAAAACATATAAACATTGACTTCATTTGATTTCAATTTTTTTATTAGAATAACAATAGCATGATCTTAAGAAATAAAGCTCAATGAAGCCTACTATTAAAATGAGTACCTGCACAACAGTTTGATTTTGTTGTGCATCTCTTTCAAGGACTTGAACTTTGCTTAAAGCCGGTTTCCCTTGTAAGAAACATAAAACATGACAGAAATAATAAGAATTTTTATGGGTATAAAAAACAAAGTAAGAGAAACAGTCAATTAAGAAAAAAAATGATGGTACATATATGTATGTGTATTAAAAAGAACAAGCTTGTTGTAAGTATAAAAAATGACAATTCTTTTAATTAATCTAGTCATTTCTATTCAACATTAAAGCAAGACTCATTCCATGGCTTTTACTCTCAATGATGGTTTAGTCATTAGAAATAAGGTTTGCTTAATGGCTAAAGGATTCAAGCAAGTTGAAAGAGTAAATTTTGAAAAGCTTTTTGCACCAATAGCATGGTTAGAAACCATTAAGTTATTACTTACATAGACATCCCAATGCAACTTTAAGCTAAAACAAATAGATGTTAAATGTATATTTCTCAATGGTACACAGATCAAAATGTTTGTGTCCATCAACTCCCAGGGTATGAGAGCATAAACCATCCTAATTATGTAAATAAATAGAAATATATGGCTTGATGCAAGAACCTAGAGCATAATACAAAAAGTTCAACAATTTTCTCACACAATAGTTTCACTAGAAGATCTTAGACACTACCATTTTATTAAGAAAACTCTAACTCTTCAGGTAGTTCAGATTTATATAAATGATATCTTATTTATTCCACTAGTAATATCCTATGTGAAAATTTTAATTCTCTCATGAGCAAATTAAGATTATTTTTAAAATTGCAAATCAAATATGATATATGTGAAATTTTTTTATCACAAATAAAATACATTAGTGATTTACTTAAGCAATTCATATTTGATAATAATAAGCCAATAGACACCCCAGTAAGTTTAACCATAGCATTAGACTCCTTATCTAGTAGTAAACTTGTAGATCAAAAATTTTATCATAATATAATAGATTCACTGTCGTATCTGAAAGCAAGTAGGCCTGGTATAATATTCAGTATTTTCTTGTGTTAGGTTCCAAACTTAACCTAGGGAGACCCATTTGATTACTGTTAAGCATATTTTTGGTACCTTAATATCAACATAACTTTAAACTTTGTCATCCTTACAATAATACATCATTTAATCTTATTAGTTGCTCAAATTCAAATATTGTTGGATCGAAAACAAATAAGAATGGCACATTTCACACGCATCAGTTTTTGAGTAATTCATTAATTTCATGGTCAAATATAAAATAGAATTCAATCATTGTATATTGTTAAGGAGAGATACATAACCACTAGAAGCTATGTTCCTCAAGTTTTAAAGCTTAAGCAACAACTATGAGACTTTGGAATCAAAGTACAAAAAATTCTTGCATTAGTCTAACAAGAAACCTCGTACATCGTTCACACACAAAACGCATTGAAATTAGGCACTATTTCATTAGAGATCGCATAGCTAAAGGTGATGTAGTAGTAGAACTTTTCAGTACCAACTAGCAAATATCTTCACAAAGTAATTACTTCAAGAGATTTTTTTCGCTAATATGTGCAGTAGAATTAATTGATCCACCTTAGTTGTTCTGTAAGTGTTTCTTTTTTATTATAACAAAAAGAAAAAAAATATTCGAACTTTTGTTTAGTTAAAAGAGAGATAATTTTTTATTTTGTCACTTGTATTATTTGCATTTGCTCAAAAGATGTTAAATTTAGGGAGAATATTTATTTTAAATTTAGTTATTTTTACTTTGCTTATGCCTAGTTTATCATTTACTTGGGATAGAACTATTTCCATTTTGCATTTATTTTCTATTAACTACAAAAGTTCCTAGACTATTTGCCATCATCAAAAGAGGGAGATATGACTTAGTGGATGACTCATTTTTATAATAACAAAAAATAACAAGAATAACTTTTAATATAAACATGAATATACTGAGTTTCAAGTAAAGCTATAGTTCCAAAATATTTACAGGATCTAATCTCTCAGTAAAACTCAAGGACCTAGCATTTAAGTCTTATCAACAAAAAAAGGAAAAAGGACTTGAATTTAAGCATGAAAGGTATTGCAATGCATAGAAACCGCAACAAAAAGATGGAGCCACAAAGAGAAGTTTTGCAGCTTGAAGACCTAAGCTTGAGGACTAGATCATGTGTATTTCTCTCCTCCCGCTCTAGAGAAAACCAAGGCAAAACAAAACAAGTCAAAAGCAATACAGAAACAACTCGATTCTTCGTCGATTTTCTTCGATTTACACTGCAAATCAACGAAAGTCACAGTCCTCTTCAAGAAATCTGAGATTTTTTATTTGTTTTTGCCTTTTGGTAATATCTAGAAACTTTCTTCTAGGGGTTTCTGTGTTTCATCTTTATATTCGTTTATCTTTCTTGAACTGCTTATCTATCATTTTTATCCTTTCGGTATTTATAATTTGGTTATTATGAGGCCTTAATTTTATAACTTCCGGCTCTTGTGATATAATTCTTGACTCTCATAATCTAGGGTTACAAATAGAGGGCAGTCTGAACCCTCCAGCAACCGCAAGATCTTTACCTAATCTTCATAATATTAAATCTAATGTTTCTTCTATTGGTAACCCTAGATCCTTTATTGAAGCCCTGATGGGAGTTTTGTCAAATGATGCTAACCATTTAGTTGGGATTAAGCCTATTACTTTTCACAGGGGTAAACCCACTCTATGGTTAGCAAATGATGAAATCAATATTCTTGCTAAGCCTTAAACTTTATGTTAATAGGAAAGTTTACTAATGGCAAACCCCAGAAGCTAGGAAGACGCAAATTTTTTAACAATCTCAGACTTATCGGTAGTTGTAATGTTGATTGCTGGATTCAAGATATATTATGATTTAAATGATCCATAAGATGATTATAACAGAATGTTTGCTAGGGGTATCCATTATGTTAGTTTCCAAGTGAAATTTTTGAAATAGACACCTACTTTCGACCCTAAAACTGAACCACCGATTGTCCTACCTTAGATCAACTTCCCATTGCTGAATGTGCATCTCATTACGGATTACATTCTTTTCTCCTTGGGCTCCTACTATGGTAAACCTTTGAAAGTGGATAGTGCCACGACCAATTTTTCAAAACCTTCAATAGTTTGTGTTCTTGTGTAATTAGACATCTCTAAGTCATTTGATAAGGCCATCTAGATTGTGATGACAGATGTCAAGAAGTGGAATTTGAAAATGTTCCACCTTATTGTTTCCAAAAAGACGATTGGACATGTGGTGGATTGTTGTTTTAGAAAGAATCCGAACTTAGAAAACTAATCAGGATTCTCATGGAATTGACAGTACAACTAATCAAGCCCAAAAGCCGAAACGTATTTTTGTGCCCAGAAACACTAATCCTCAGCCAAGTAAAAATACTAAAGATAATTCTGACTAAAACGTTGATAATGTTAACTTGGTCTCACCCCCACCATACCCTCAAAAGAATCAGGTCACAGAAAATACCCGATTCGAAGTTCTAGGTAACGCTACTCCTAATCCAGAAAATGTTGTTTTTAGTGACCATTCTGTGCAAGGAAACCTAAATCATAGTATTGGGTTCATAATTATGGTGGAAATACTGAAGCTCACAATCCAAATCCCTTTGGGGTTAGTTCTACTGAGGAAATCTCCCGGAGGACACACATTGCAATGAGCCAAACCAAGAAAATCAAATTCAACTACAATCTCCTTGTGGAAATAATGACACATTTCTAGAAATTAGTTTTAACAAGGATGATTGTTCTAAAATTACTGATACTGACCCTTTACCTTCTTCCTTACAGATGCGTTCTGAACAGATTTTTGAACCAACTGAAATTTATGCTGATCAAGAGCCCGTGAATACTAAGAACCAGATTACTTAGAATTTTTGCTGAACAGATTCTAACACTATCGGTGCTCTTAATAGAGCTGATGATTACTTTCTGGTTAATGATGAAATTGAACCTCAAGATCTTCATGAAGACATTTCATTTCATCCTGACAACTTATACTAAATTCTCATGATGATATTGCTAAGTATCATGAAGATGATTTACCCTTATCACTTACAAGAGTATAGAAAAAAAATAAACAATCTGGGATAATTACTAGATCAATGACTAGATCAAACTCCTTGTCTTCCCAATGATCAGTCTTAAATTGGATTATCAGAGGTATTGTTAATACCTTCTATGTCAATTCTCTCCATAGGCTAGTTTATAATAAGCAAATTGATATTTTCATTATTCTTGAACCTTTCCAATCACCTAGTGATATTGAAATTTATAGAAGATTCCTAGGGTTGGTGGAGCTTGTGTTAATATTAATAGTAAAATTTGGTGTTTTTGGAAAGAATGTGAATGATTTTGAGCAAGCCATTACTTTGTAAATGTAAACTGCTCTAGAAAAGGTAGAAGAAATCTGTGTAAGCTGAGACAAATTACGGCTGATACTTCTTTTCTTTGGCTTGTAGGAACAAATTTAAACATAATTCTTAATGCTAATGAAAAAAGGGGTAGAGAACCCAAGTTAAATGTGATGGAGGAGTTTAGTAATTGCATTTTTTGACTGTCAACTTATGAATATGGGATTCTCGGGTATTCCTTTTACTTGGACCAACAACCAGATTTGGGAAAGACTGGATCAAGCTTTTTTTTCTGAGAACAGAGTAATTATTTTATTTCTGAGATTTTACTCCTAGATTTAAATTCCAAAACAAGTGGGTTAGAATAATTCTTTTTTAATAGCTGTGGAGAACAGTTGGTGTAACAACCCAATGTCATTACTTTGCACATTAGGTAAAATCCTGCCTCAAGTATCAAGATCCTGGGTAACTTCAAATTAGGGCAAACAAAAATTTTTATTAGATAGAAATAATTTTTAGATCAAAGTGCCCTAGTTTGGGAGAATTCGGATAACAAAAAGTCCAGCCTTATTTTTCTGAATTATTTAAATTCAATAAATTGAGAAAATTAAATGTGTCCAAATTCATCGATTTTTATGTCATAATGTTAAGTATATTATTTAAAGGCTGCTCAAAAAATTTCATCAATTTTGAAGTGTCGATTCGATCTCAATTAATTTTTGATGTTTCAAACTTCATAAATTAATTAAAAATAAAATATTGTTCCAAATCAAAAATGTTTGGCGCGATGGTGTTCATCATAACACACCTCGATGCTAAATTTCGTTATTTTTAGACGTCAAACGGCTGAAAAATGCAAAAATTTTAATTTTAAATAACTATTTTAATTTTCCTTACAAAAATTTTCTTCCTCTCTGTATCCCCCCCCCGATCGCAGACCGGGCTCCCCATATCGCAGGCTCTGTTGGGGGCAGAGCCCGCGTCATTTGGCGCAAGGTGGTCGGCCCACCTGGCCGACCAGCATCCCTCCCTATCCTCAACAAATTTGCAGGGATAAATTTATACAGCTTTTTATTTTCTGTCAAATTATTGCTTATTTCGCTTATTATTTAACAATTGTAAAATTAACATCTATCAGTCTTAGTTTCACAACTAACTAGTATGCAAATGCCTGCACTTTTGAAACATGCCTAGATCAGGAGTTCGTCCTAGAGGAAAGGTGCTAATAACCAAGCAATGCTGATATTGCTTCCTGCTGGTTTATCGCTCTTTTTGACTCTTTTTGAAAAAATTTATAACTTTTGTTTTATTTTGATCTATGTAATCAAACTTGTGAATAAATTAAAAAATGAGTTGTATTTGATGTCTATATATTTGTCTTTTAAATCACTCAATATAATCCTGCAGCTAGAGGACTTACCCCAATAATCGGTGCTGGAGAAGCTCCCGCTAATCCGGCATCGGGTCCTCACAGTTGTAATGTTCCTTTTCTGGGAGAACCTCTCCTTATTCTTTGGAAGAAACTTAAAAGACTTCAAGTTGATCTCAAAATCTAGAACAACCAAGTTTTTGGCAATATCTCTGAAAATGCTAAGAAAGCTGAGAAAGAGACTGATGACAAATAAGCTTTACTTTTTATCTTATGGGCTTTCTAAGGATAAGGAGGCTTGGAAAAAAGCTTAAGGTATTTTAGCTCATTATCTTGGTATTGAAGAAACTTATTATAGACAAAAATCTTCTCTAAGAAAATTTGTTGAAACTAAGAGAAACACCAAATAATTTCATGCTTTATTTAAGAAAAAATGAAATACCAATTGGATTCACAAAACCAAATATACTAATAATTGGTTTCATCCTCAATCAATAATCCAAAACTCATTCATTTATTACTTGTCTAACTTGTACACTAATCTAAGAAATAGTGATACTAGTATTGGTCCTAAAATCATTCCTAAGATGATTACTAATGAAGAAAATTCAACTTAAACTAATACCCCATCCTTCGAAGAAGTAAAAAAATGTCTTTTCCTTGGATGGAGGCAAGTTTGCTGGCCTGGATGGCTATTCCGCTCTCTTTATCAAAAGAGCTTGAATCATTATTAACACTGACTTTGGAAAGCTATTATTGATTTCTTTAAAGGTATTACAATTACCAAATTTTTCGCTTCCACCACTATTGCACTTATCCCTATAAGCTCCCCTTGTACTAGTACAAAATATTTTAAGCCCATAAACTTATGCACTGCTTTTAATAAAATTATTACTAAACTTTTGTCAAATAGACTCTAATAAATACCCAAATTTATTTATCCTAACCAAGTGGCTTTATTAAGTGCAATTTATTAATGATAGTATTCTATTAGCTCAAGAACTTGTCCAGATATCAACAAGAAGGTAGTGGGAGTAATATGATTATTAGAATATGTCTCTAAGGCGTATGCTTTTGTCAACTAAAATTTCATTACTCAGATTTTCAAGTGTTACAAATTTTTCTGATTTTTTCATTTATCTTATTTAAAACTGTATAAACAATGTCTGGTTTGCTTTACTTTTGAATGGCTATAATGTTGGTTTCTTTAAAAGAACAAAAGGTCTTTGGCAGGGATACACCAACTCTTTCCATTTACATTTTGGATGCTGATTATTTTTCTAGAAAATGAATCATTTGTTTGAATGCTATCCCTCGATTTTAAAACTACATAACAAAGGTTGCTATGGGTATCACCCACTTAGCTTTTGCTGATGATTAATTAATTTTCATCAATGGTAATATTATTGCTTTAAGTAAACTAATGCACTTAATTCTGCACTTCAAAGATATGTCGGGTCTTAGTGTGAATAAAAGCAAACCATGTTTTATTGTCTCTAAGCACATTAATGAATCTAGATGCCATAAAATTTCTAATTTTCTTGGTTTTGTGCAGAAATTTTTCCTCATTACTTACCTTGGTATTCCTTTATTTAAGGGTTTAAGCAAATTTATCTATTGTGATGATATATTAGAGAAAAAAATAATAAAACTCAATGGATAGGAACATATTATTTCATCTCCTGGTAGTAGAATTATGCTTTTAAAAAGTACTCTTTGCTCTATTCCAGTACATTTACATAAAATTTTTAATTTCTTTAGGGATCCAATATGAACTCTAAGAATATCCATGGGTGCAAATTGAGTGGGTTGTGCAATCCCAATGAAGGAGGTATGGGCTTCAAATCTAGTAAAAATATTACTAAGACGTTCACTGGTAAGTTTTGGTGGCAATTTAAAGCTAATAAAAATCTTTGGGCCAATTACATCAAAGATAAAAATTGTAAAGGGACCCACCCAATTTGCACCAAGTTTAAACCATCTATATCTCCTCTAGATTATAATTAGAATGTCTAAAGATAAAATGAAAAAGTTTATTCCTTGGGTAGTAAGTGCGGGTAACATCTCTTTCTGGTACGATTGTTGGATTGGGGATAATAATCTTGCTTCTAATTTCCCTAATCTTCATCATATTTCACAAAAGTAAATAATCTGATTGTTGGATTGGGGATAATAACCTTGCTTCTAATTTCCCTAATCTTCATCATATTTCACAAAAGTAAATAATCTATTTGAGAGGGATGATTGGAATAAAGCTAAACTCCAGGAGAACTTTCCCAACAATGCTACTATTATCGAGAACATTCTTTCTATTCTAGTTAGAGTGGATGAACTCGCTAATGTGATTTGGAAAGGTTCTTCAACTTGTTCTTATAACTTTAAAAGGTTCATTAATGTGTATAGAAATAGGAGTAATTATTTTAATATGGGTAAGCCTTTTGGCGTAAAGCTATTCGACACACAATATCCTTTTTCGGGTAAATAATTTATCATAAAATGCCTCCTGTAGATGAAACTTTAAGAACGAGGGATTTTAAAATCCCTTCTATTTTCTTATGTTGTCAGGCTGTTTGTGAATCTTTCAATCAGCTCTTCATTAATGGAAGACCCGGCAAAAAATATGGAACTTCTTTGGTAACATTTTGTGTTTTTAACCTAATTTCAACTTATCTATTCATGAATGAAGAATTTCATGTAAATTTGTCAAGTTTGGCCATGTCCGTATTATGCTTATTATTATAATGTGGCACATTTGGGAAGAATGTAATAATTGATGTATACAAACTTTAGATTTAATATTGATAGAATTATATAGAAACTTGCTTAGCTTTACAAATTTCAACGGTGATAAGAGCTGCAGAATGTTTTTTTATGTTAAAAAACCTCATTGCATTACTTTGAGTCACATACTGTTAAAGGGTTAAAACCTAAGCTTGGTTATTTTTAAACTTAATGTGGATGGCTGTTTCAAACGAAATAGGGCAAAAGCAACTGTTGGTGGCACTGTCAGAGTTCATCAGGGTAATATTATTTTTAATTTTCACCATCAAGTTGAATCTAGATCGACTATTATGACTGAAATTAAAGCTTTGCTTATTGGTCTAGGTTTATGTAAGGATAAAGGTATTTTTAATTTGTGGATTGAATGTTATGTCTTAACACTTGTTACTATTATTAAGTCTAGATTTGTGGTGATTGGAACCTGGGATACGATCTTATAAGAATATATAATTTTTTGAAACATCTTATTTTCACTATCTCCCATATTTGGGGGGAAGGTAAAAAAGCTATTAATTGTTTGCAAATAATGGCACTCTTTGTAAAAGAGTTCAAATTTTCCAAGCTCATGATCTTCCTAATCAATTGAAGGCTATTTGCAGATTAAATAAAACCCAGTTACCCTACCTTCACACCTAACTTGTTGAGTTATTCCTCTAATACTAGGATTAGTGTTTTAAATCTCTTTGTTGCTAGTTTTTGATTTTATTACCGATCTTTAGGGTAATCTGATGCTGTGTATGGTTTGAGGGGTAATCGATTGGACTGGAGTTGTGCTTCATCAGTTAATTTTGTCATTCATGTAACTAGCTTCTTGCTTTATATCTTCTGAATTATGGAGGGTGGCTGGTGTATGCTGATTCTGACATCATGCTGGTCAGATATTCTTATTGTGATCTAGAATTGGCTTGGAACGTTGCTGCTGGTAGGACACAACTTCCTCTTAAAACTGGAATAGGAAGGCTGAGTGTCGAAAGATAAATGTCCAAGATGCTGCTGAGTGGATTAGGCGATTGCTTGAAACTGGACGCTGTAGCTAAGAAATTCATTTCAAGTTTTTAACTTTGCTCTTTATTTTAATGTATTGTATTTTTTTAGGAGTATGCCCTGGGCTAGCCTTTTTTTGAGTTTGGTTTGGCTATTTCATTATAAATATTTTTCTTTTTTCTTTTTTTTCTTTTGTATTGTAACCAACTAAACCCACCTGATACACATTATTTTCCAATATTAATAAAATTGGCAGGTTAGTTAAAAAAGAGCTTAAAGACTTAATTTTTTATCATGTATCTCAGACTTTTATTGATGTAAGCTGCTAAACTTTGAGGTTAGCATATTGAATATGAGCCTAAAGAGCTTAGATCACTAACTGGCATTACGTCTAGACACGTAAATTGGCATGCCCAGGCGAAACGCACCCAAACACATGTAGGCGGGATCGTGCCTTTTAGATCCCCTGGATATATTCATTAAGAAAAACATTGGGCCATGGATCGCGCCTAACCACATGCCAGTTTCCAAGAAATTATTTGTCTTATTTAGAACAATCTCGCCTCCATTATAAATAAGGGCGCACACCAATGTTCCAAAGCACCTCAGCCTAAATTAAATTTTCTTACTTTCTCAAGAGGCTTTAAGGATGTAAGTTCAGAAAGCAAAAAGCGATCTTCCAAATTCTTTTGTAAGCTATTTTTTATTTCATCATTACATTTTCTTTTTTTGCAAAAAGCTGTTGTTTTATTAAAGAACAAAAAAGAAAGATACATCATGAGGGTTTGGGGTTTACATCCAAAACACTCACACATCTTCTGCATAAAAAAAAAATTAAAACAATTTGGGGTGTCTAAACTCCCAAATTCACACTTAATCCCAACAAACAGCATAAAACAAATAACTAGTATGATATACACTAGTATAACATAGAGCAAATGGGATAAACTAGAGAAAACCGTGATCTTTCACATCAAAATTCCCTCAGTGCTGTGATGCTTTTGTTTGAGCTGCTCGAGTGTCAACTGGGCTCGACAATTTAACATAATAGCTTTGTTGAGCTACATTTAACACGTCTGAGCTTTCTAGCAAAGTGAAGCCAAGTTTTTATTTCCCAAGTAGTCGCTCGATCCACCAAATCTACAACTCGATCAAATCCTTGATTCTTCTTCCTCCAAAATTCCAAGATCACCTTGTATCCAAACTTCATTTAGATATATGCAAGTGAAAAAGAAAAGCTCGAAAGCATTCCAGTATTGAATTCAATGCAATAAATGGTAACTTTCAAATTAGACAAAGATAATACGAAATTAAAATCAAAGAATCCATCCCCATCAGTCTTTCAAATAAGGTAGATGACTTTTTGTCCAATACACATATGTGTCGAATAGCCTTAATCAATTACAAAATAGCATATCAAGTATTTTAATAATATAGACAAGGGCTAAGCAATCCATTTCAACCCAAAGTTTCAATATGTTTCTTTGGGCGCATAATCTTAGTCCATTCAACAGAATTTAGTTTCAGCCATAAAGGCATTGTGAGCATTTATCTTAGCATGGAACACAAAAGTCATATTTCCTTTCGAATCTCTAAGGTTGCCCCCACCTCCCGCTGAATAATATGTTTTTCGAAAGCTACCATCTACGTTTAATTTGAAGGAGTCCATAGCAAGTTTTCTCCACAGCTTTATTTCATCATTGCAATTTATTTCTTACCCACTCTAGTTGGGATTGTGTTAGCAAAAATTTTTGAGCCAGCTCCGCCAAAGCAAAAACTTGAGAACGAGGGTTTACATATCGTTATCAAGTTCTGCAAAATAGTGAAGGCTTCTCTGCCTACCAATATATGAAGGTCATAGTCGTTCAAGTGGATTTTAAAAAGAAAAATCTAAGAGTGGACCTAAGCACATGAGGTCCCGAATTACTATAAATTTGTTTGTGTTCGTATAGTATTAATTCTTATCTTCCTTCCTATGCTATGTGAATGTATTACTATTATTTTACTTAGGCAATTATCAAAATATCTAAAGCAATTTCAATTTTTTATTTCTCTTAAATCATTCTCACCTTTTGATAGTATTATATGGGCTATAAAAATCAACACATTTCTCTTACTCATACCTTCTCTCACCACTCCCTCCCCAAACACAACTAACACTAGCCAACAACAAGGCTAGCCCTGGTCAGTCCAATCAATTAGCCAAACCCAATAAAAGGGTTTATCAACCCTACCCTTCCCCCTCCAAATTCCTCTCTCTACCTCCTTTACCTCTCCTGGTCGGCCCGCTATTTAGGTCGTTGCTGACCTCCACTGCCGACCCTTCGAGTACCTTTTCTTTCTCTTATTTTTCCCCTTAATCTCTCTCTCATGTTCTCCTCTTCTCCTTCCTCTTATTTTGCTCTATCTTCTTGCCCTTTCTCTCTAAACCCTCTTTCTCATCTACATCTCTTCACTCATTAATCTCCCCCTCTCAATTTATACTTTCTCTTTCCCTTTCCTCTCTCTCTCTTTAATTTCTCTCTTTAATTTCTCTCTTAACCATTGTCTTTCTCTTTATTAATTTCACTTTATCGCTCTTACTCTTACTTTATTTCTCACTATTTTTAATCTCTTAACTTCCCCTTTTTCCTCACCCTTTTTCTCTTTTTGTCTCTTTCTTTCTTAATACCTCTCTTTTTGTTTCCTAACTTCTTTCTCTTAAGTCTCTCTTTATCAATCTTAATCTCTTTATTACTCTTTCTTACTCTCCCTCTCAATTTCTCACTATCTCTATCTCTCTCTTAGTCTCTCTTTCTCTCTTTCTCTCTTTCTCTCACTTAATTTCTTTCTCATAATCTCTCTTTAACTCATCTCTCTCTTTCTCTCTCAAACTCTCCTCTTAATCTCTATTTCTCTCTCTTAATCTCTTTCCCTCTCCTCACTTAGTTTCTTTCCCCCTCTTAACCTCTCTTTCGCAAAGAACTTTACTATTAAATAATTTATCATTCTTATTTTATCATTTTTTATTTAAAATCATTAGTATTGCTAGTTTTATAACTACATCATTATTGTAATATAATTATTAATTACTATTTTTACTATTATTATTATTGCTATTTGTGATTATTATTAATATTACTATTATTATTAATATTACTATTTTTTAATTAACAATATTATTTAGTATCAAAACTTATTAATATTTTAATATAAAAATATAAATGCCTATATATACTACTTCAAATTTAGTTATTTTAATATATATATATATATATATACTGATAATTATATATATAAACATTATAAGAAATATATATATATATATTATATGCCATTTTTAAGTATTTTTGGTTCACAAAAATCACCCATTATTGAAAATAATAATCAAGCAATTATTTAATTTATAGACCTACACGATGGCATAATTATATTAACAATTTTACTAATTCAAATTAACATTATATTTAAATTTTATGTTTTTTCCATATTTAACGATGGCAGCATATAGATCGTATGCTATCAAATATTAATAATTTTATCCTTGCAATTTACATTCATGAAAAACTTACTTTTATTTCACATAGATCTTATTGTTGATAATTTAATAATTGCAATTTTAGATTATATAACTTTATTTTAATTCCAATTCAATAGTATTACACCTTAATCATCCATGGCTGATATAAATTATTATTTATTTCAAAATTTTTACTTTTTGCAATTTAAACTACTAAATAAGCAAAATATTATGGTTATTATCATCACCTTCTTAATAAGTAAGCTCAACATTTTTACATTCTCACTATTCAAATGGTCGTAATAATTACCCACTTAATTTATTAATGACACAAGCTTTCCTAAATTGTCATTGTAAACTTTTATTCTCCCAGTAGACCCAATGAAAGCACCATACAATATATTATCACAATAAGAATTTGAGTCCTCAAATAGTTTCATCTCTCACTATTCAAATGATTATATATTATAGGTTTAAGTCCTGCCTATTAAATTCCAAGTGCGTTCTTGATGTTTAGAATGTGGGCAAAGTTTTCAAAGTTTAAATACTAACTTAGATCCCAAAATTTTATATATGGTATTAAATTTCTATCAAATGAAGATATGAGTAACCAGTCTCACGTTTAGCTAAGCAAGTTTTACAAAAAGTGTATTAGTACTACTCCATTCGAATTGTTAAACTAACCTTTCGTACCTCAAAAATAAGATCAATTGAATTTATTATGCAATGCATGCATGCTAAAATAGCAAAATTATGAACATTGAGTTTAATATAATACTGCAGATGTGCAGATGTTTAAAATTTATCCTCAATGATTTTGGTAGAGTTTAATATCACTATTTTTGCTTGAAAGTTTACTATTTATTGAGTACAGTATCAGTTAACTGTACTTTAATTTTTACATATCTATATGTTACTAATATGATATTGTAAAATGCCATCTAAACTTTAAGCAAGCATATAAGAAATAGTGAAATGTGTGGAATCATGATCAAGTATGTCCCTATAAGTTACATCTATATCATGATATTATGATCATACTTTATCATTTTTGTAAGAGAAAAATGAAAGTAAAGCAGTATAGCTTAATTGTGTCAGTGGAATTACTGTTATATAATAAGATGTATATCATGGCACTGAACTTATATGCATATGTGAAGTTGAGGTTTTGTACATGTGTGATGAAATAAAATTGTTAACTGTTATTATTAATTTCATTTCACCTCGCTTCATAACCTAATATCTCAAAAATTAGAAATATCGATCTCAAAGTTTTGATATTCTAGTCAAAGTATCAAGGCTCACAAACTGATTTAGAAAGCAACCATACAGGAGCTAAGAGTTAAAAAAAAGGTCAACCCTTAGTTATTGTACATCTTCGACTGCATCAGTCTAGTCATTAGTCCTACTAGATTCCAGCCCAGCACATGTACCATAAAAGCTCAAAACAACACCTTCCCACTTGGATCCATGAAATATTTCCTTCTTGGTTTATTTATGGGATGATAAGTGGATGTCTTCTACCATATTTTAATTTGTTTTTCTCCTGAAACCATAGGATCCACATTTTCCTTGTAATATTTATTTGCTCTATACAAATAGAGGACCCTACATGTTGTAAATATCATTTATATAAATACTTAGTATAAATTCTCTCAACTAATCTTTATCTTCATTTTTATCTTCATATAGAGAGTAAAATATAGATTGAGCTTTCTTATGGAACTCTAGGGCTTTCATGGTCAAGTCTCAATCAACTTCTCAGCATATTTAAAAAAGAGGGAGAATAACAATGTGAGAAGGAGAGAGAACCTGATGAAGATGCAACATAAAGCCCTTTGGCCACTCCTGGATACTGCATCACGCCGATGGGATGCTCAATCAATGCCTACATTTTTAATGCAGCAAGACAATGTATATAAATCAATATATATATATATATAGCATACAGAATAGAGTTTAAATTATTCTAGATAGCCGATTGAAAATTCAAAACAAATTTAATCTTAAATTTGGATATAACAAAACTTATTTACAAGTTCCACCCTTTTTATAGGGCACAATATAAAAAACATTGCAACGTTTAAACTAAAAAACATCACTCTTAGAAGAACGAGCTATTATGTGAGTTCATCCATAAGCACATGAAATCATAGACGATGCACTTGCAAAATTTTCAAAGCAAAATTTCGATCAAAATTGAAAATAATCTTTTAAGAAAATAAGCAAAAAAAAGGATCCAAATGAAGCACAGAATTGGGATTTGTGGTAACGCATGTAGGCTAAATTGTAATCAGTAGCAGTGGATTGGTGGTGTTTCAAGCTTAAATGTGAAACAGTATAACGATTATTACGGATGACGAAATCAAAATTTTTGAAACATATTTTAAGTCTATTCACAATAATGTGGCAATCTCTTCATTAAAGCGAGGAGAGTTCATTTTATTACATTAAGATGAAGTGGGAGGATTCAAAGATTAAATTCATGCTCGCATAGAAAAACGAACACATTAGACAGCCAACGGATTTAAGATGCAAACATGATTTAAGAGACAATTAATCTTGTAAGATGCAAACATGATTTAAGAAAATATACATAACTTCCTCTTCAGTGAAGCTCAATTCATTCCAAACTACACCCTATTAATCTAGCCACAAACGGGAGATAATCAACTGATGAAAACTCATTCATGTGTTTTAATTGATTGTTGCGCTTGATTTCTAAAGTTCATCTCTGACAGTGGACAATAAGATGGAAACAAATTAAATCAAAACAAAAATAGAAAAGGAATGTCAATTACCCAACAATGGGCTTTAAACACACAAGGACAATATATAAACCTTAAAGCTAACGGATCTGCTTGAAAATACTTAAGAATATTTGAAAGATAATGGCAACAACGCTAACTAAAGGAAAACCAGAAAGCTCTTTTATATACTAAGGGAAAAAAAATAAGGGCCATGAGAACGCTCTTTTTCAAAATAATGTCATCTCATACTTCAAGATCTGCAATATAGAAAACAAAATGCTACACATCAAATAATTAGAAAATTAAATTTTTTTAGGAGATGAAATCTCTCCAACATTTTAGTACAAACATTTGACAACATTATTTCAAATTGAAGCCAAAGAGAGGCAGTTACTGCAGTGCTAGAACTAATAAAACCAATTTATGATTGAGAGAGTTGTAATCGAAAAAAAGTTAGGGTGTCCTCTGAAAGTGACATACTACATTGTCTGAATGTGATGAAAAAAAATGTTATAAAGAATATTTTAAAAGTAAGAATAATGATAATTGAAAGAAATTCAATTAAATTATCATATATCCAAAAGACAGTTCATAATATTAAGATTGTAGCATTTAAAAATTTATATGTGAATTAGAAAGGTTGAAGAAGAAAGACATATAAGCTAACTAAATTAAAAAATAGAAGAATGAAAAATTTGACTCAAGTAAAATATATCAAAGATACTGATTCAAAAAATAATATCAAATGTGTTTTTATTCGATTGGTTAGTAAAATTGAATTTGATATGCTTTAAAGAGAATAAAGTGTAGAGAAGTTAAAAGATAGGATGACATATTTATTAATTTGTGAAAATACTTGGACTAGGAAGGAACTTAGTTTACCAAGTTATTTAAGATAACCATGAAGATTAAAAATATATTAGATGAGTAGAGAAATGTTGCACTTACTTATAAAAATTAAAGTGATACTCAAGGCCATGTAAATATTAAAGAAAATGAGTCATACATTGAAACTTTGAGAAAGAGTGATTGAATACAAATTATAAGGAGATACATGTATTACACAAAATTAATTTGATTTTATGGTTGGTAGATGTGATGGCCCGAAGCCGGTTTAGTGGAAACCATTCCGACATCGGGTGTTCACTTACCGCAGGATCATATTGAGTAATGAAAGAAAATGGACACATATAAAAATATAAGACATTTCTCATTTATTTCAGACTTCATATTACAAGATCTGATATCGTACTTGTACAAAAGCGAAAAATAAATATAATATAAAATATAAGCAAAAATAACGTCGTCGTAGATCCATTTGCAGATTGAAAATTTTAAGCATTATAGTTCTTGTTTAAGCTCTTCCAGAAATACCTGACCTGGTATTGTACAACAAATAATACCGAATAACTAACCAAGCTTTAAAACGAAATTTGGCTCGAAGCAAAGCAGTAATAAAAATGCAAAATGCAATACATGTTTTATACTGGGTACCTTTTGTCCTTTAAGTTTGGATGAGTGACAGTTCGCTCAATCTGCATTTTAAGTTTCCGATATTTTAGTATTTAGCCAATGATTTAAGGAATATTATTTCTTTTTAAGAATTTACATTCTTCTTTCTTGTCTTTATTCTTTCATTCTCATAATGATATAAGTCTTTATTTAGTCATTTTATGTAATCTTATCATATTAATGTTATGAAAGAATAAAAGTAGAATTAAATTGATTGATTAGAAATATAATAGACATCTTTATTTATATTTTTAATATTATCCATTATGATAATATGAACGATGTATTTGAGATGTTAATATTATTATTTATTATTATCATACTTATGATTAAGCAAAAAAGGAAAAATTTCAGTTCTTTTCTTTTCCATTTCTTACCTTAGATTAGGACTGCTTGGAAAATGAAGGAAGGCTGGAGGCTGGAGACTGGAGGCTGGAGGAGGGTTGTGGGGGCTGGTAGGGGCTGAGGAGGAAGCTAGCAGCTTGTTGGCTGTTATGGGCTGAGGGAGGAGTTGTTGTGGGGCTGGTAGGGGCTGGAATGGGAGCTGGTTGCTACTGTTGTGGAGCTGAGGAGAAGATGGCTGCTGCTGTAGGGCTGAGAGGAGGAGAGGGCTGTTGTTGTGGGGCTGAGAGGAGGAGAGGGCTGCTGCTGTGGGGCTGAAGAGAAGATGGCTGCTGCTGTAGGGCTGAGAGGAGAGGGCTGCTGCTGTTGGGCTGAGAGGAGGAGAGGGATGCTGCTGTGGGGCTGAGGAGAAGATGGGTGTTGCTATAGGGCTGAGAGGAGGAGAGGGCTATTGCTGTGGGGCTGAGGAGAAGATGGTTGTTGCTGTAGGGCTGAGAAGGAGAGGGCTGCTGCTGCGGGGCTGGTTAGAATGGAGAAGAAGGAGCTACTGGCTGTGAGAGACTTGGTAGGGGTTGCCGGCTGTGGTAGGGGAGTTGGTAGGGGTTTGGGGGCTGTTGTTTGGAGAGAAGGGAGGGCTGGAATGGCAGCTATTTGGGGAGGTGAATGAGGCTTGGTTGTTGTGGGCTGAGGAGAAGGGGCTGCTGTGGGCTGGCTGGCTGTGGGGAGAAGAGGGCTGGTTATGGGCTGATGGGGGGGCTGGTAGGGAATGAGGGAGGAGTTGGCAGCTTGCTGGCTGGTTGTTGGTGGGGCTGGCCGCTGGTAGGAGCTGAGGATGAGGGGCTAGCAGCTGCGGAGAAGGGCTGCTGCTGCTGTGAGGCTGAGGGAGGAGGGCTGGCAGCTGAGGAGGAGGGCTGTGGGGCTGAGGAGGAGCTGGGAGTTGCACCTATTGGCAGTTGGGAGAGGAGGAGAAGGCTGTGTGGGGAGGAGGAGAGAAGGGAGGGGGGGTTTTAATAGAGAGGAGGAGGGATGGGGTAAGAGGGGGTAGGATAAGAAGCTAATGGGATCCTTAATTGACATTTAGATAAGGAGATAATGGGGGCTTTAATTGGCCATTTAGATAAGGAGATAATGGGGGCTTTAATTGGCCATCTAGATAAGGAGATAATCGGGTCTTTAATTGGCCATTTAAGGTACTAATTGTTGTAAGGGCCGCATTTTGGCAGAAGTTTCCGTAAGAATTTCGGAATTTGGGCGGTAGGGAAGAGAGAAATTTTTTTTTTTAAAGAAAATCTACTTAACTTAATTAATCACATTTTTTCGCCGTTTGACGTTCAAATATAATGAAACTTGACATCGATGTGTGTTATGATATTACGAACACCCTCGCGCCGAAAAATTTTTATTCTGAATAATATTTTATTTTATATTAATTTTTGAGTTTAAAAACTTCAAAAATTAACCACAATCAAACCGACGCTCTGAATTTGATGAAACTTCTCGAGCAGCCTTTAAATAATATATTGATCATAACAACACTGAAAATGATGAATTCTGACACGTGTTTCAATGTTCAAGATTTTTAGAATTTAAATAATTCAGGAAATAAAACGGGAGCTTTCGTTATTCGGATTTCTCCCAAACTAGGGCACCTTGATATTTAAAATAAATCTCACTTATAGTATTTTTTGTTTGCCCTAATTTGAAATTCCCCGGGATTCTGATTTCTGCGGCGGATTTTGACCTAATTTGCAAAGTAACGACTTTGGGTCGTTACAGTAGATCTACCGTGGGAGCCATACATTTACTAAAAGATTAAATGGAGAAAAATAGATAAAATAAAGATCTTCATTTGATCTTAATGATCTTAAGAAAACTTACAATAGAGGACAAGATAAGTTTGATGAAAATTTTAGAAAAGAAAAAGAATTTGTGGAATATATTGATGTTATTAATGATACATATGATGAGTTATAGCATGCATTTGATCGCAAAGTAGTGTGTCTAATAGTTCTCTTATTATTATTTGTTTACATAAAGGCTTTGCTCTGAGTTCATATCTCTTTGCTTTATATATGGATGTTCTTATTGAATACATTTAAGAGGAGGTTTATTGGTATATGCTATTTATAGATGACATTTTGTTAGATGATAATACTAGGGATAGAGTTAAAGCAAAACTCATGTTGTTGAATGACTACTTTAGTATCTAAAGGATTTTGACAAAATATATGAAGTGTAAGTTTAATTGTAATAAAAATCATAATCTCGACAACATAACCATTGACGAACATCTGATTAAGAAAAGAGAGAGATTCAAATACTTTTATTTAATTATTAAAAATAATAGTGCAGTGTGATTATTAGAATCCAAGTTGATTAGATGAAATGTAGGAGCCCTTTTGGTGTGTTGTGCGATCAAAAAATATCACTCAATATTAAATAAAAATTTTATAAAGCAGCTATACCACCGACTATATTATATGAGGCTGAATGTTGGTCAAGAAAGGAGGAACTTAATAATTAAATAATAAAAAAGTGACAAAACTAAAAATGCTAAGGTAGATGAGTAGATATTCTTGAAAGAAAAGAGTGGGAGAAATGAATTCATTCTTATAAAAATTGAAGTGGTTTCAATAATGGACAAGATTATAGAATGTTATCTATGATGGTTCGAGCATATATATCATCAAAAGTTTGATATCTTTGTTATAAAATCTGAGTATATGTTTTTTGCCTTTTGAAAAGAAGAAAAGGTCAAAAAAAAAATGGAAAGAAAAATTTATTAGAATCTTCCCTATTTGAAACTTAGGGAGGAGCTTCTGTGTGATCATGCAAAATAAAAATATAAAACTCATAGCCAACCCTACCTAGTGGGGCCAAGGTTTGGTGGTGTTTTTATTGCAATCGCAATAGAAGATGTTATTATTACATTTTTCAAATTATTTACAATGGTTAATAATTTAACTTTTTACATCCAAATAATAATAGATTCCCCATATGCACATTTAAATCAATAAAATTGTAATATGCCATATTGATGTGTAAGCTATTTAATATTTAAGCCCTTACTAAAATAATTCCATAATGAACGAAAGAGAGATAATTTTTTTAAAGATACAAAAAATGAAACGTTTTAATACATGTATACTTTCACATTTAAATTGTTTTCTCTTCATGAAATTGTTCATCTTTGAATGTGCAGTTAAATTCACTTTTTCCCCAAATATAGTGCCATTTAGGACAAATAGACAAGTACTAAACCACTACATGACCATATAGAATGAACGAACTTGGTAATTAAAGTAAATTAAGTCTCTTACTCCTGAGAAGTTTTTAATAATAATTTCAATTTCCTCATGTCATTCATCTTGCATGAACCCTTAAAGAAAGGTGTTGTTCCATGAAAAATCTATCAAAATCTATCCAGGAAATCTCCACATCTAGCCAATGAATAATTCAAAATGACTTTCCATCAATCATAATTACAATCACAATTAAAATGATAAAAAATAAACTTCCATCCTTCAAGGCATTTTAGGTTTTGAAATCTCTTCTCAATTTCATGAATCCAAGCACTATATACAAGGCAACAGTTCATTAAGAGTTAGAAGATGAACTTGAAGAGCAGGTCTAGAACATGATCAATTTTCTCTACCACAAGTACAACTTGTGCAGTTCCAAGCCTAGTGTGTGACATTAAAAACAAGTGGGCAGAATATACAAAAGAAAATTAAAATTTAGCATTTCATGAAAGGCTTGTAACCCATATTCTAATGTAAAATGCATGAGCCTACTATGAGTTTATTGAATTCAAAGAAGATATCAATTAAACGGCAATGTTCACAACAAGTTTTGCAGCGGAGGGCATCTGAAGCTCACTCACACTGATAAATATATACACAACACAAGCGTAAGAATAATAAGATAGCATGGTAAGAACATGATTAGCAGGTTTAGTAAAGTTAAAATTAACATTTAGCATTTCGTGAAAAACTTGTAAGCCATATTTTAATGTAAAATGCACGATCCTACAGTGCACTGATTATTGAATTCAATGAAACTGCAAGCTTCAGAATAAGTTTTATAGTGGAGGGCACCTGAGGTTCAATCCACCGATACACATATACACAGCACAAGCGTAAAAGATAGCATGGCAAAAGCATAATTAGCAGATTTAGTAAGATTATTATTGTAACAAGCATTTGACGAGGAATGAGTTCATCATAAAAAGGCTATGTTCTACATACACTTCACCTCATCAGGATCAATAATTCCTGTGACAAGTGCACGATAAAACTTTGAAATTCTTCGAACTCTGCCAAAGTCTTCTCCAGAATTTCTGGTTCAGTAAGTATTGGTCAGCAGAAATAGAGGAACATTACCCTTTTCTCTGAAAATTTAAAAAACAACGACTAGAAAACACTAAGAATAGTTTACAATATGTAAAATGCTGCAAGGGAAGATACATAAAAAATAAATAATAAAATTAATACCATGGTCATCTTAAATGTATTTAGCACATTATAAATGAAACAGAATTCCAAGGTATAAAATAAAAAATTTCTATAAAATTAAAATCGTATGATAAACAAAGAAGAATGAATGCAAGATGTAGTTTTAGGAATGCTGAGAGTGCAACACCTTTCAAAGACTTTTTTAAGAGCAAAGGCAAGGTATTAGAAATAGGCCTGTGTTGTAAAATAATACAAATAGAAAATTTGGTGCTGAATCAATTGCGGGCTTAAAAATCAAAGTGAACAATTATAGAATAGGGAAGAAAATTAGAATGGCATGGTTAAAAGCTAACCACACACTATACAGTCAACACATAAAATTCTGAAGATGCATCCCAGAAAAGTAGATAAGACTGAAAATGCATAAGCAAGTTGTTAAAAGCAATGTTGTTGATGATGACATGATAAAGATGATGCAAGGATCAATAACGTGCATGGTGTGCATTGTTCATAATTAAGCTTCTTAAGTAATTATAAAAAGGAGTGTATTTTAAATATTAAAATATTTGACATTATGATATTCAATTAAAAATCCTGCAACCCTACAACCACAAGAAATCCAACACAGCTCAAGATACTATTAGTGCCTTTAAATAATCTTAAGTGCAAATTTAATGAAAAACATTAGTCAAATCATGCTTATAAGTCTCCTTTATCAACACAAATTATGTACTAGTTTGTTTTTCTGATTGCTCACAAGAAAAAAATATTAAATATTCATAGTGCCTTGACAGATAAAATCTTAAATTAGACACGAGTATCATTCCCAAAATTTCTTAAGAACTAATTAGTAATGAATTGAGCAGTCTTATTTAAAAGTAAATCTAATTTATATTATCCATTATAAAATTGTGTTAGCTGTTCCGCAAAAACCAAATATTTCCACACGTGATTCAGTATACAAGATAGGGTAAGCATTTTTAAATATCCAAAAAGAAACATCTTTATCTACATTTTACAACTACATATTATAGTTACCTAACCATTTATATTTTATATAGGATTGCTCAAGAAGTATGTTGACACCAAAAGGACATTTTAATAAGTTAACAAAGAATGTCACCCTATAATAATATACTTACAGAGAGCAATGCTTTTCATATTAAACTACAATATTCTGTGTAAAGATGAGAATTTTGAATCAAAATCCTAAAGATAAAATCAAAGCTATAGAACAATAAGAGAATGAGTACAATAGAACCACTAAATTTACCTATTCTCTCCAACAAATGAGGTTCCTTCAGCAAAGTATGATGCAAGAGTAGCTTTAGCATGCTTTGTTTTGGCGCAAAGTAATATACCTGATTTAGATGAATCATTATCAAGATAAGTACAAATTTTCTACAAATATGATGAGGTGACACTCCATAAAATAAAAGATGGCTTTAATGATCATTCTGTACACATTATTTTTTTTTTTTCCTTTTTCTTTCTTAGAAGATAAATTATTTGCCTTCATATAAACAAACTGCTATCTTTTTTATCATGCTATGCTTTTAGTTTTAAGATAAGCACACATACATAAGGAAATAGACAGCTGCTAACTTTTAGATCTATGGGAGCTCTTCTCATCGTCATCTTCACTATTCACACAAAAAAAAGTTGTTCAGACATACAAAATATTTACTTTCCGTTTAATTAGATCATTACCACTCAAATATTTAGAAAATTGATGGAGAAAACACAAAGAGAAAAGGTCCGGTCCTTCTAAAAGGATAATAACGTATTTGATTAGGTATGAGAGAGAGAAAGAGAGAGTGTGTGTACATGTGAGCGTATACTGTGTATGGTCTGTTTGATAAATGTTTATGTCCTATATTTCAAGAAATAATCATGCCTGTGTTATTTCTTGATCATATTCCAGCTTTCATGTTTACTGCATTACAGATCAGTAAAGAAGCTAAATATTGTTAATTTGGAAAAGAAGCAAAATCTCCTCATATTAGCTGAGGTTTAGACACGTCAATAATTATAAGATTGCAAGGAATACTGCAACAATTTGTAAAAAAACACTAACAGAAAGTGCACATGCTCAGTATTTTTTACACCACTTCACAGAATAAATATAAAGGACAAAAAAGCTGTTTGGTTTAAGAAAATGTTGAAATACAATAAATGCAATGTAAAACATTTTCAATTAAAATAATTTTTTTGGGTATTTAGTAGTTTATAATGTATTTAATTTTAAGGGTAATCATGAATAATATTTTTACAAAAATAAAAAAAAACTGCAGGCATGGCATTGTTCTGGAAAATTTTGAATATTTTAAAAAGGCATTGCCTTTACAAATAAGGAATATCAGTATACCGAGTACTATTGATAATTGAGTTATTTAATCCAAAAACAGCCATCAATTCAACAAACACCCAACAATCACTATTAGTGCCAATAAGTATCTTGCTCAATCAGCAATTAAAAAGATGATAGGTAGAGAGGTATTGTTGGATCCCCTTAAAATATTTTAATTGCAATGTGGGACATAAACTAACAAAAACTTATGAAGACAAACATATTAGCAAGTCCTTAACCAATTCAATAAATTTGGAGAAAAAAAAGTGACAATGAGAATATTGAAGATAAATCCGAATTGCAGCTGTCAAAAGACTTGTTAAAAGAAGTATCAGCAAAGAAAATATAATTTTTGCTCTCAATATAGTCATTAACTATACATTTAGATACTTCAACCTTGGGTGAGCCTAGAGAAACTAAAGAAAAGCTAAACAAATCAGAGATAAATGATCAGGGTTGTTATCCAACACATTGGTACGGGTTTTAGTTATGCTTCGAAAAAATTAATGGGTATGAAATCATTCAGAGGAATTCAAGTTACTTCTTCAGGGATAAAACAATTTATTGTCATGGATAAGCTAAATAGCAAGGCCTAACTAAAATAAACATAATCAAGCCTACTATTGATATCACTTAGGATTGAGTATTGCATCTCTTGAATAATAAACACTAAAAAATTATCAAGAGCCGAGAAGTTAGAAGAACCCATAGCAGAAGTAGCATTTTTTATCCCTAATATAATAAATAGAATGTTCAAATTATCTAACAGTAGAAGACAATCATTTTCGTAAATCCTGCTAAAATGAATTGTGCAAATAGAAAATATGATTTTAGCAAGAATTAATTTTTGCTAAAATCATGAGAATACAGAGAGCATTTTAAGATACAAAAATTCCCCTAGCTAGATATGATGGGTGAGTTAAATTTTCCATCAAAAAATAAGCAATGTAATGGAAAAGTGTTGCAAAATCATTTAATGAACCAGACCCCCATTGAACTCAGATGTCAACAAATTTTATTTTAGTCATTTGTTGCAGTCATTTTCTATCATAATCTTAACTTCGTTCCCAAGAAAAAAAAAAACAGCCCAATTCAGTATTATTATAAGAGATTTTTAAGCTTCACGGTTTCAGAATCCTTCTCCACATTCATAAAGTATTTGTTTTAGTGCTTTGAGAAATCTAATGTGCCACCGCATCCCCATTATAAGTGGCGTATCTCTCACTGTGTGAGCAGGCCTTTGCGTCGCTTTTGTATCCAATAATTAAGAATACAAAAGTTAAAATATTCTCTAACGAAAAGGGTTGGAAGATCACAGGACTATGATCAGAGAAAATTGTCTCAATACCCTTTGCACCAAAATTAACAAATAAAATGTCAAAATATAAAACACGAGAAAACAGTTTAGCTTAAAAAACCTTCCATCTTCTTGAGTGTTGGGTCATCCCATTTGAGAAATGTCACTGAAGCAGCTTCACAGAGTTGATGAAAATGGTTTGAAGAAGCTTAAGAACTCTTGTAAGATATATCTAAATAGTAAAGATTTCCACTAAAGCCACCGAAAATGTATAATTCTACCCATTAAATATGAAAAAAATAAAATTCATTCCAAAGTGAAGCTGTTCTCAGCCTCGATACAAAGGATAATATGTAGCTCTTAGAATAAAATCAACACTGCCAGATATTGCAAAAATTGAATGGGTATCGAGAAATTAATGATAGCAAAAAAGGACATCAAAAATCTTGGAATTCAAACCCCCATAAGATGTCCCAAATTCACCAAGTTGAGAACCCATTCATTAAACAAGTTTCAACCTACAGCACCAAGTGGGCACTCAAAGAAAATATGCCCAGATGTTCTATAACAAAACCTTCTTAGCCATAGCTTTATTGTAAGATGCATAAAGGAGGCAAAAATTCCAAATTAAAATATTCATAGGACGACAAAACACACAAGTGAACAGCAGTAAAACTGAAAAATGTATTATCCCTTAGATTAAAATGTGAGTGATGATTAATACCTTTTTAACAAATGTTGCTCAAAATTGAAATGCAAGCGTTCACCTGAATTTTGACCAATTCCCCCTACCCAAAATTTGACGATTTTACCTCTAATGGGCATTTTGCAAAATCATAAATTAGGTATAGGAACCGCAAACTTTTATTTTTAACATGTATGAAAGTATACTAAAAATCTTTTGATGCAGAACAACAAGTACATGTAAAAAGAAGCCCATGACTCAAGCTTTTGTATGGAGCTTAGCTGTTAGGGATTGATTTATTATTGAGTCGTGCTATTTTTGTATTTGTTTTGGGTCGTATTGTAACCCTAGTCATGTTATATTGGTCTTTGTATCAAAATGTGTTGTGGTATATTTATGTGTTGGTAGGATGTGAAAGGACATCTTGAAATGTGATGGGGTTACTATTATATATAGGTTTTGTATGTCATTTGGAGAAATATGGTGAAATGAAAACTTTTTTTTCTTATTTGTCATAATGTTACTCTTGCGAGAGTGTTTCTAAAGTGATGTGGATAATCACTTCAACCTTGTGTGCGTGCATAGCGACAAGGCCACCAGGGTATGTAAAATCCCGGTAATCAATCATGTGTTGGTGTGGATAACCATCACTCCCCTTCAGTATGGATAATCGAAGATCTTAAAGGCGTGTATAATTTTCAAAAGGTGTGGACAATCTTTCCACCTTACCCCGTCATTTTTAGTATCAAAGAGGTTTATTGCTAAGATTGTAGAGAATTATGTGCTTAAAATTTACATTTTTTTTATAATTTAAGAAATTTGTTTGACCTGTTTTGACCCCAAAATTCCCAAGGGGTCATTTTCCGACCACCAACAGCCACCACCACCACCTGCCCGCCATCGTCTGCATGCCAAACCAACACAACCCACGTCGCACTCGTTCATGAAACGTAGGCCCGCGGGACCGAAAACAGCCTAAACCGACATAAGCTGGACCAACCTGAGCCCACACCCCACCCCAGCGCCCTCGCGCGCACACACGCACGCCAGCCGACATACGCACCTCAAGTAGCCTTCCATCATGATTGTTTGAAGGTCTTGAAAATGTGTATAATCTTCAAGAGCCCAATGTGTGTATAATCTTTGGGTTATCTTTTATTATTTAATTTATTTTTCTATTTGATTTTATAATACCCTCTGTTAGCTTTTATTTACACTTTATTTCGCCAAAATCCGCTTCCGTTTCGGCCATCACATCCCTCCTACGAAACTTACGCAAAATTTGATACCATGTTCCTTCGCTGCCCATAAATCCATCAAACAATCATCAAATCACATAACATTAATTCCTACAGATTCCTAACAGCCACCATAACATTCTCCCAAAATTTTGTGCCAATCTAACACCATTTGGTTCACCAAAAACCATCCCAAAATTCTATGTATCAAATATAATCCTTCCACATTAACCCATCACATTTTAGCGTAGGTTTCATCCAATTCGAAGTTAAAACAAATTTTGATGAATTTTGAACAAAAGTTGCGCCCGAAGCCAATCGGCCAAGGGCACGCCCAGCAAGCATTACGTCGCTCGGCGTCAAGCATTACGTCGCTCGGCGCCCGAGCGCACGCCGCCGGCACAGACGCGCAGACTGGCTCCTCACGCTTGCTGGCAAGGCTGGCTCAAGTGTTAAACGAATAACTAGAACTATTTAGATTAGAGCACGAATAACTCGCTTGAGCCCGCGACCAACAATGGTGGGAGGAAACGTTGCGTGCCTCAGACATTTGTCTCGCGCTACGGCCCACAGGGGCGGGTTGCACTCTCGAGATCCCGAATCCCTGCGCCGCACGCCAGCGGCGGCTAGGAATGTGACCGCAGGATGGGCGGGGCTACCCACTGAGTTTAAGCATATCAATAAGCGGAGGAGAAGAAACTTACAAGGATTCCCCTGGTAACGGCGAGCGAACCGGGAGCTGCCCAGCATGGGAATCGGGCTGCCGTGCTGTAGCCCGAATTGTAGTCTGGAGAAGCGTCCTCAGCGACGAACCGGGCCCAAGTCCCCTGGAAGGGGACACCGAGGAGGGTGAGAGCCCCGTTCAGCCCGAACCCTGCCGCAACACGAGGCGCTGTCGGCGAGTCGAGTTGTTTGGGAATGCAGCCCTAATCAGGCGATAAATTCCGTCCAAGGCAAAATATGGGCGAGAGATCGATAACGAACAAGTACCGCGAGAGATCGATAACGAACAAGTACCGCGAGAGAAAGATGAAAAGAATTTTGAAAAGAGAATCAAAGAGTGCTTAATATTGCCGGAAGGGAATCGTACGAGGGCTGGCAGTGCACCTCGGCCCGAAGCGGAACGGATGCGTCCGATCTGTGGCTCGGCTCGAGGCGCGGACCGTTGCTACGGGCCAGCCCGGCGGCAAGAGCCCTGGCAATTGTCGCTCAAGGAGATACCACCGCGGCGGCCTCGAGAAACAGCGCGCGCCGGCACGGCGTGCCCCCTCGGGGGCTCCAGCGCGCTCGTTGCAACGGCCCGTGGGCTCCCCGTTCGACCCGTCTTGAAACATAGACCAAGGAGCCTAACATGCTTGCGAGCCGACGGGTGTCGAAGCCCGGTGGGCCCAAGGAAGTTGATGCGCAGGATCCTCTATTTTATATTTCCCATTTTTCTAAATTCCTAAACAGCCTTCCTTTTTTTTATAAATCATCAATCCCCATTTCCACCACATGTGATCGAACTCTCGCGAGAAAACTCCCAAGTACAATAATAGGGCTGCACGAAATGAGGATCTCGGTCGCATGAGCCACGCATGCGAGCCCTTCGATTTTCGCTTGTCTCCCTCTCAGTCTCCACGACCTCATGATCGCGTAAGAGGGTAAGATGGTTGACTTCCTGCTAAACCCAAATCATCTTTCAACGCACCCATAGCAGCCATTTTCTCCTAGCAGCAACCATAACTATCCACAGAAAGATTCCTTCACATCTGTAACCATCTGTGATGGCCCCGATGCTGGTTCAGCGAAAACTGTTTCGACATCGGGTGTTCACTTACCACAGGATCATATTGAGTAACTTGAGAGAAAAAGAGCATACATATACAAAAAGCCAAAATATATTATTTATTTATTTCAATGTTCACATTACAAGGTCTTTTCAACACTCTTCATACAAAAGTAAAAATAAAGAAAAAGAAAAAAGATAAACAAGCAAAAATAAATAGCACCATGAACCTTATCGGCAACTGAACATTTTAAGCACTATGGTTCTTGCGTGTAATCCCCTAGGAGCACCTGACCTAGTATTGTACAGAAAATAATACCGAGATTTGAATTCCCAGTAATTAGAGAATACTCTAAGTACTGCAGTACACAATAATAATTACATTCTTAAAAGATGCGATTAGCGGAAGTAAGGCGAAAATAAAATATATGAGAAAATAAGGCAATAGGGCAAAATAAACAATTTTCTGCAACAAATACTATTTATCAAATAAAGATTACTGATGTCATTTTCCAGTAATCAACCCCGAATGTTACCGATGTCATTTTCTAGTAACAACCCCAAATGTTATTGATGTCATTTTTCAATAACAACCCCGAATGAAAAGGATGTTGGTTTCTAACAACCAACCAAGCATTAATGTTACTAATGTCACTTTCCAGTAACCCCCGAATAAAAAGGATGTTGGTTTCTAACCACCAACCAAGCTTCAAATTGAAATTTAGCTCAAAGCAAATACGCGAAGCTAAGCAGCAGTAAAAATGCAAAATGTAATATGTCATATACTGGGTACCTTTAAGTTCAGAAGTTCAAAAATTCAAAAATTTGGATGAGTGACAGTTCGCTCAATCTGCATTTAAGTTTGGATATCTTAAGTTAGCTTTTTAATCCAATATTTTAGGAGTTATTTTTCTTTATCACTACTTCAATTTTGTCCTTCTTTCGCTTTCTCATAATGAATGAAGTCTAGGTTTTTTTAAGATACTGCAATGGCAGTAATATTTATTATAGTACTATTAAGTTACTGAGGATAGCGATTACAATGATATAATATTATTATTATCATTGTTTCAATGATTATAATAATATAAGAAGGAAAGAAGAACATAATAAGAGTGATGGTAAAAATGAAAACGCTTAAATTGAAATCAGTCATTTTATAATATTTGCATTGTTTGTCATTATTGATTAATGACAATAATGCTAATGTGATGACATAATCTTATCTTCAAAAAGATTATTAAGTATATAGAAAATAGCAAAATAATTTCTCCTCTTTTCTTCCCCATTTCTCTTTCTCTTAAACTTCTCTTCAAACCTTTAGGATTAGGACTGCCGAAAAATGGAGGGAAGCCGGAACGGGGTGGCCGGAGGCTGGCAAGGGTTCCAGCTGGCTGGCGGGGCTGCCGGGCTGCTGCTGGTCAGTCGGCAAGGAAAAGATGGCTGGCTGGCTGGGCTGTCGGGCTGCTGCTGGTAGGCCGGCAAGGAATGGCTGGCTGGCTGGGAGGGGAGGACTGCTGGCAGGGGAAGGGAGGCTGGTTGGCTGGGAAGGGAGGAGAGGGCTGCAAGAGGGGGGAGAGGGATGGCTGCTGTGAGGGAGAAGGAGAGTTGGGGGTGGGGTTTAAATAGAGGGAAGGGAGAGGGTTTATAGGTAAGAAGAGGAGAGAGAGAGGGAGCCGGTAGGCCAATTTGGCCGACCATTCCTGCGCCAAACGACGCAGGAAGCTCTCTGGCGCGGAAGCTTCCGCGCAAGAAAGGCGCAACAGGCACGATAGGGAGGGTCGCGATCGGGGGAAAGCAGGGGAGGGGAAGGGAAGAAGGAATAAAGGGAAAATAAATAAATAAAATTATTTAAAGTTAAATTATTCGCATTTTTCTACCGTTCGGCATCCAAATACAACGAAACTTGGCACCGAGGTGTGTTACGACGTGACGAACACCCTCGCGCCGAAAATTTTCGATTCGGCGTAATATTTTATTTTTTATTAATTTTTGAGGTTTAACAACTTCAAAAATTAACCACGATAAATCAGACGCTCAGAATTTGATGAAACTTCTCGAGCAGCCTTTAAATAATATACTTAATACAATGACACTGAGAACGATGAATTTGGACATACATTTCAATGTTCTTGATTTTTAGAATTTAAATAATTCAGAAAATAAAACGGGAGTTTCCATTAATCGGATTTCTCCCAAACTAGGGCACTTTGATCTAAGAATTAATTCTATCTATTGGTAATTTTTTTGTTTGCCCTAAATTGAAATTCCCCGGGGTCCTAATGCCAGAGTCGGAAATTGACCTAATTTGCGAAGTAACGACTTTGGGTCGTTACACCATCCCCTCTCCCATCTGTCGAACCCTAACTATTCGATACCAATAGCGAAGTTCAATGACACCAATCAGAAATTTAGTTAGACTTTGTGTTTGATGCATTCGATGTCTGTCCCATTTTTATCATTCAATAAAACCAAGTTTAATAGCACTACGTTATGAGTACTCCACGATGGAGTTGTATGAAAATTTGATGTAGTTTTACAACTTTACGAAGATAATAGACAGAATCAATGTTTGTTGTCAAGCAAAACCCTCTATGAGAACTTCAAAAAAATCTTTTTAAGTGTAAAATTGCACAAAGTTTCTATTTCAAAAGCAAACTTCAAGTTGGCCATATCTAGTAGAGAAAAGCTTGAAGGAAGCTGAGGGACAAGTACAACAAAAGTGTCCTAATTCGAGGCATTTGAAGCATTTCGTGGCATTACTGCTATTTTGACCGAACAATCAAGTTCATCACATTTCAAACAGACCTTCCAAAAATTAGGAAAAGGTTTCTGGTGAGAATGAGACTGAAGTTATTGATGAAAACTATTATGGGACAAAAGAATCACAAGAAAAACTTCGCAAAGGGCATCCGAAAGGACTGGATGTGGAGGGAAGAAAGTACCAAATATGAGGAGAGGGAGGAATAGAATGAAAGAAAAGGTGCAATGAAAGATTTTGGCTTATCATGGACCAAATAGTTGTGATGCAGAATCACAAATATATCATACTGTCGAACAAGATGAACAACATTTAAGAAAATCACGAGGCTATTTAGCGCCGTGTTATATATCTATTATGATTTGTTATTTACTAATAACATGTAAGTAACAGAAACAGTTGTTTGGTTTACTAATATGTTTTAAATAAGAAAAAATCACCAAAAAATATAATTCTTCCTATTTGTATGGCACTCAAATTTGTCTGATATTCAAACGTGGGTACATATATTTCCTTTAAAGCTCATGGAAGAAATTGGCATTTCCATAGAATCCTGCACTAGGCATGGTCAGCAATGTAATCAGGTGAGTTTTCCATGAGCACACAAGTAGAAGAGAAATCATGGAATGGGTAGCTTCTTAATTTTTTTTCTGCTCTTGCAACAAGGGGAAGGGAAATCACATTTTAAAAATATATAGTTAATTTTAAGGTTAATTTTACATAAAAATCTAAGTTACAATATATTGAACTAAATGAATACTGACACACTAATAACACTGCCTATAAACATCAAAACAACTTTGAGATAATGACATCTCAATAACACCAAAATGTTAGCAAATCAAACTAGCCCTAGATAGCTGATTAAAGTTACCTGATGTTCCTCTTCCCAAACGATGCACAGGTACAGGATAAATTTGCTGAATATTCTGGCCAGAAGAACAATTTAAACTATGTTTTGGTCCGTTCCAATGAAGCTGTGTTAAAACAGTACGCTGCTGAAAAAGCCCCCCAGGTAGAACTTGCAAGCCTGATGGTTTATTAATGGCAATCTGACAAAAAAGATGAAACATTATTTAGCAGCACTTTCAAAGTGCAAACTTCTATACAGAAAGGATGGTTATAATCAGTTGCCTAGATATTTAAATTTTCAAGATCACCAAATAATGTCAATGGTTTCTCTCATGCCCTCAACTTCAATTTCGATTCCTTACCTATCATCTTTTATTTTATCAATTTCCTTTTGTTATTAAAATAGAAAATGCCTCAAAGTAGTAGAATATGGAAGTATGAAAATATTTCAGATCATAAACATGCTGTTACATGCATAGATTTTATCAGTTATTTTTTCATTTGCATATACATTTTAATAAACATGCTTATTATCTTTATTAGAGATTGCTTGTGTTCACATTCAGAGACTACAAACCAGGTTCTCCTTCTGTTATTAAAGAACTGACAAGATGTCGGATGAGCCCAAACCTAAAGCTGTCTACTCAGCCAACGGTTAAAGTCCATATTAAAATGTTGTTAACATTAATCAGCGATATTGCAAAAGTACACTTATAATAAATCTAAAGAAATCTACACAGCAACTTGGTATCATTCTGAATAAGAATTTAAAAAATAATATACTAAAAATTAAGAAATTTTGAGATAGACATTTCTAAAGTTTATAATTAAAGAAAAAACATTTAATATTACATGTATTTATCCCCCTCAAATAGGATTGAATATGTATAAAAGAGAAAATTTTGGCATGACTTAATGATTGGGTTCAAAAAAAACCTCAAAAAGAGATATCTTTTATAGAAGGAGATTTAAATGAACATGTTGAATAAATAATTAAAGAGAATAATAGTATTCTTGGCGGTTTTAGTTTTAGAGAGATCAATGAAAAAGAAAAAATGATTTTGAAATTTGCTTTAGCTTATGATCTTTCTCTTTACTGGTTGTGTAAAGAGAAAGAGGTCTCAACAGCCTCAACATGCTTATTTGTAAAGAATGGAGAAGTAAAAACTGCTACATTACTATAGATTTGCATGTGCCTGTCCACGCTGATGGTTGTCCCTTTTGATTGATTGATTTGAAGCGAAAGATCTTAGCAAACTTTTTCAGTCCGGTATGCAAACAGAAATAATATTGTGAGATTATAATGATAATTTATTGAATAGATTCAAATTGAAAATTATTTCATTGTTTAGAAAATGATTAATTCTCAATAATAAAGATTTAGAGCGCTTGACCCAAACATTCACCACCATTAGTCTTGAATTTAAAGTTCAATAGTGAATAGTAACTTTGCAAATATTATACAAATTTAAAAGAACTTAACAGGCTACACTTCTTTGGATGATGATATTGCTATTGACTTTCTAAAACTTCCTGAATAATTACTGTATAATCTCAATTATTCATTGCACTGTCTAATTAACTACATATATCCTTATTTTCGATTAAATCTGCAAAGCCAAGCATTCATTTGCTACAGAATCTTATCTAAACAACTTTTGGCTTCACATATCCTTATTTACAAAAGCGTTAAAATAAGATGATAAAATAAATTAAACAATTTAAGATAAAAAAAAACAATTCATGAAATATAAATACAATAACATTGAATAAATTTTCCCACGTGTAGTAGATAAAAAGTGCAGCTGCTAATTTTAAACAAGTACACAATTTAATATTGAATAAGAACTTATACACAATTTAATAATGATTAACAAACTAAATTCAAAAAATAAATAATAGACATCTGTCATTACTTGAAATAAGAAAAAAAATAGCATACAAATTGAGATATATATATATATATATCCATACAAATATGATTGACATGTGTTGTTACCTGTAGACAATTTAATATTTATCCATTCATAGTTTGTTGCAAACCAACTTCTTATTCTTCTCCGCTCTAGACGCAGTGACCGAGCCGATGAAGCCGTAGTCTTCGACACAAGTAGAGACGCAGCCACAGCCTACGGAAGTCCTCGACGCCACTCTTCGATCCTGCAGCTACGAACTTTGCTGATTCCGTAACTCCTCTCCAAGTCGACGATGCCAACCGCAGCCTTGGGAGGATACGCTGCAAGCCAGGATGACGCCAACCGCAACCTTGGGAGGATACGCTGCAAGCCAGGATGACGCCAGCCGCAACTCTGGAATGATACGCCACAGTGAGAACAAGTTCGACCACTGATACCACATCAGAGCCATCTCCTGAACTTCCATCTTCCTACACTGCTCCCTGAAGCTTTACCGATCGCAAAAACAAAAGAAAGGTATCGAAAGTTTCCGTGCGATACACTAATACTTTTATTTCTCTAAGAACTATTGAAACATGATTCACATGTTAAAGCTCATAAGTAAAATGTAAGTGGAGTAATTAGCCATGATAGGATACTATTCTAGAGACACAAATATCTGGTATGAACCTTGTAAATCTGCATAGCCAATGTATGAAACATCCTTCTTTTGTGTAAATTTGTAATACCAATTTATTGTAGCACATAGAAATTAGTGTAGAACAGGTGACTCTAAAGGTTTTATCCCTCTTTAGAATAACCATCTATCAATAATGATTATTATAAACTAGACTTATATGGTTAAGATTCTCACCATAGCAATGAAGTAAACAAATAAATAGTAGGTGAGTTCTTAAAATTGAAAATGATCGTTATGGCAATAGGAAATATTTGAAAGTGTTTGTTGAACTTCGTTAAAGGGTGGACAATTGTCTACTTCCTTGCATGCAAATTGACCTTAGATATATCATGATTAGCTCACCACTCTATATATGCATAATTAGATAATAAATCTCTTTGACAGCTCAAGAATATTTTTATTGCCGCTTTAGCACCGCTTTGAGCTTTATCCCTGTTGATGAAATGAAATGCTTGTTAAATGCCAGAGTAATGTCATAAATGAAATGTATATGTTAAGTCTTGTGAATATATGTAAAGGTTCCAAAATGGTGGTTTATTAAGTTAGGGGCGGGGCTAGTCCATCGAGAGTTATAAAGATGAGGGAGCCTTTGAGGGGGGTCAGATGAAAGAGTTGCTCTTATTGAACCCAGCCTCATGGTTCTGGATTTGCCCAGCAAAACTGCTAATGTTGATTCGAAAAATCAAGACATGCGTACATACAAACATGCATGAAACTTATTATATGTTGATAATATGACATGTGACAATATTATGGCAAGAAAAATGTTTAATTTGCAGGATTATATATTTTGCTCTAACTTTTGATTTCCTGCAAAATTATCTATTTCTGCTTCCCACATTTGCTAAGTGTAATATTTAACATCTTTTTATACTTAATATGTGTATTGAATGACTCTTATCCACATTAATTGTAGAAGTTGACTCTTATGATTAAATGTATTGAAAGAACAAATTACTGTGTTAAAATTCAGTTTAGATTATCTATATTTCTTTTGTATATAAATGCTAACATCAATATTATTCCTTGCAGGTTGAGCTGTAAATTAATACAAAATGAAATGCTGAATTAAATGCTATGTGCGATAAATGCTGCCCTTATAAATTGTTAAATTAATTTCTGCATCTCTCTTATTAATTTCATAAATGTTTGATATAGGATGTATGAATTATAAGTTAGTAAGCTGCTTGTTTGATTTTATAATTTGAAATTGATAGAACTGAAAATGAGCAATCCTATAAAAAGGATTGAACTCTATTTTAGAACAGGAAATGAACTCTATTTTAGAATTGAAAATGAGCAATCCTATAAAAAGAATTGAACTCTATTTTAGAACTGGAAATAGTCAATGGATTGACTTATATTTTGATTGTGCAAAATTATTTATTTGAACAAAAACAAAGGAGACTCTGCCGAAATTTCTAAGAATTTTAGGACTTAAAAATTTTTAAGAAAAATATGAGATAATTTCACATGTGAACTATTTATAAAATAGTTAGAGTTTCATGTCTAAAATTGTAAGTATTCACTTAAGTTGAAAGTATTCATTTCAATTATTCATTTTAGAACATTAGTTCTCAATCAATTTGATTTAGAAAAATAGCCTCTTTTTAAGCTTTAGAAAAGCTTTTAGATTTCCAAGTCCTTATAATCTTAAGTTAAATTATTTCAAGTTGAATATAATCTATCTCCTTTCTTAACTTCAAAATTACATGAAAATACTAATTTCCAAACTTACATTCATTCTACTTTTATTAAGAATTGACTTAAGATCAAATATTTATAAGTCAATTTAGAGCTTAATTAGCTCCAATCATTGAGTAGATTATTAAAATTTAGATAATAAAAACATATCACATACTTTACAATTATTAAAATTTATTGAATGCTTGCCTAACTTTGAGCCTCTTTCCTTAAACATTCGTTCAAGATCATTGTGCATAAATAAAAATATTCTTAAAATTTTAAAAGGGAATGCCTTATGACAAATTTGAGTACAAAAGAAAGCGCTTATAATAATACTTCACATTTTAGAGAGGGTAAATGTGAATGTTCAACTTCCCCACAGTATCTGGTTAGGCAGACGTGCTTAACTCCTCGCCATTTTATTGTGTACTCTTGCAGAATGAGGTAATTTCTAAATGTAACTTTAATTAAAGATATAAAAGTTCTCTTACAATCATATTGATTGAAAGATCTCTTCATAACTGTTTAGTTATGTTATGTTTGTCTTAGATTGAAAATCTAAGATATTTTCTTATTTCATTTGCTTTACACTCTCTATCTTCAGTATTGTGTAATGTTTATTCAGTTTAATTTGAATACAGTGTATGTTGCTTAATTTCAATTAATACTTCACTGTATGTCATTTGCTTACTTAACATAAATTCCATTGAACATATATTGCTTTCATTTCATGCACATAATAGTTTCTAGCCTTTATGATGCTTTCCCTTACCAATTTTCAATACATGCTAGGACTTTAATAAAAGTGAGTATTTTTACTAACTTATTTCATACTATTTTTCTTACAGTTATGCTTACTTCATTTTTCCATACTTTACAGCTTTTATAATATCGCTGCTTACTTTAAATTGTAAATCATAATTGTGATATCTTGTTAATCTAAAAATATAGCCAATTTTAAAATGTGCTTAGACTGTTTAGTCTAACTACACTTTTTTTATTTCTTTGGCTTTGCCCTATCATATTTAAATACTAAAATATGATAAATCAAGAGCCCTTCTATTCAGGTGACGCAGGTCTAAGTACTTGAAGGACTTATAAAGAATTCTGCTTAATTTTAAATAGTTTACATGTTTAAGGGAGAGAGTGATTTACTTACTGCCTTTTTCTCTTACTTTTAAAGTTTATAATAATTAGGTTATAAACTGCTTAAGTTATTTTTACCTATATTCATTAATCTATTTTGTATCTTCTATGTTTAAGACTGCTTGGAATGAATGAGTGGATTAATCTAATTTCTAATATTGTATTTACTTGCATCTCCCCTTTCATTCATTTTAACTTAACAACCACTCACAAAATGACTTGGCCACTTAACATCTATACTTAATTTATTTTCTTCTAATCGAGTGTTGAGTGCTAAGGTAACATCCCAATATTTGGATTAATCTTCTATCCAATTATTGGGGTGAGCAGTAATTAAAAATTTTTCTTTCATTCCTATTATAAGAACATTAATAATTAAGAATCGATTGTGTATTACACTCTTCGATACGGGTGCTAGTCACTCTTTCATATCAGAGGATTGTACTTCTTCCTTGAATTTTCAACGATTCAGCTTAAATAATACCTTGCGAGTACAAATGTCATCTGGTGCTGAAATGCTAGCAAAGAGTTTTTGTTTAGTTGACATTCCAATCAGCAATCAATTATTTCCCTCCAAACTCATTATTATGCCAATTACCAATTTTGACATAATATTAGGAATTGATTGGCTGGAAAAATTTATTGCAATAATAGATTGTAATAAAAAGAAAATTTCTCTTCGGATAGGAAAGAAGCCAGAAGTATTCATAGGCAAATTTCGCCTAATGGCATCATTAGTAAATGCACATGAAGCCAAGCACCTAATTAATAAAGGTTGATATGCTGTGTTAGTAACTTTAATGGGTGAAGAGAAAAAATAAAGTGACTTAAAGGATACCCCCATTGTACAAGAATTCCTAGATGTGTTTCCAGATGAATTGCTTGGACTACCTCCAATAAGAGAGGTAGAGTTCTCTATAGAACTAATTCCAGGAACTCAACCTAAATCCAAAGCTCTATATAGGATGGCACCAAAAGAACTTCAACAACTTCGTGAACAGTTGAAAGAACAGTTAGAAAAAGGCTTTGTACGCCCTAGCATGTCGCCTTGGAGAGCCCCTGTCCTTTTTGTTAAGAAAAATGATGGATCTATGCGATTGTGTATAGATTATCGTGAACTCAATAAGGTGACAATTAAAAACAAGTATCCTCTTCCAAGGATTGATGACTTGTTTGATCAATTAGCTGGAGCAAAAGTCTTTTCCAAAATCGACTTAAGAACAGGATATAATTAGATTCGAGTTGAGGATAAACATATTCCTAAGACTGCATTTAGGACCCGTTATGGGCACTATGAATTTCTTATCATGTCTTTTGGACTGACTAATGCCCCTTCTATTTTCATGGACCTAATGCAGCGCATTCTAAAATCTTACCTCGATCAGTTTGTAATAGTCTTCATTGACGACATCCTAATTTATTCCAAGTCAGTTGCTGAGCACAAAGATCATCTCCGTGTTGTCCTAGTTCTTTTAAGAGAATATAAATTGTATGCTAAATTTTTAAAGTGTGAATTTTGGCTCAACTCAGTGGCATTCCTAGGCCATGTAATAGATGCTGAAGGTATTAAAGTTGACCAAAGGAAGATCCAAACTATACAAGAATGGGTTCAACCCAAATCTGTGACTGAAATCCGCAGTTTTCTAAGACTTGCTGGATATTACAGAAGATTTGTTCCCGGATTTTCCTTAATAGCATCTTCGTTAACTCAGTTGACTCGTAAAGGAGTTCCCTTCATATGGAATCCTGCTTGTGAAGAGGCATTCCAGAAGTTGAAACAATTGTTAACTTCTACACCAGTCCTAGCGTTACCTCAAGATGGCAAGGATTTTCAAGTATATACTGATGCCTCTAAAGTAGGACTGGGATGTGTCTTAATGCAAGATCGTCATGTTATAGCTTATGCTTCAAGACAATTAAGACCAAATGAGAGGAACTATCCAGTGCACGATTTAGAACTTACAGGTGTAGTGTTCGCTCTTAAAATTTGGAGACACTACCTGTATGGAGTTAAGTGTGAAATGTTCATCGATCATCAGAGTTTGAAGTACATCTTCACTCAAAAAGAACTTAACTGCCGTCAGCGTAGATGGTTAGAACTAATTTGTGATTACGACTTAGATATAATTTATCATCCAGGTAAAGTTAATCTAGTAGCTGATGCTCTAAGTCGTAAGGCAGATTTGTCTTCATTCTGTTGCAATAATTCTTTGGTCAAGGACTTCGAACGATTGAACATAGAGCCGATCAAATCTGCTGATTTATACACTTTGTTATGTACTATTCAGTCTGAGCCACCTCTTCGATCAAGGATAATTGAAGCCCAGAAAGAGGATTCTTCTTATTCTCAATTAGTTACGGATATTAAAAATGGTAAGAGATCTGAATTACGTCTCGATGCCAAATGTGTGATTTTCCAGAAGTCTAGATTATGGGTTTCTAAAAGCTTACAGTTACAAGTATTATCTGAAGCTCACAACTCTGGTTATACTGTGCACCCTGGTAGTTGTAAGATGTATCAGGATCTCAAGCAATCATTCTGGTGGTCCGGCATGAAACGGGATATAGCCATTTTCATCTCCAAGTGCCATCCCTGCTCATTAGTTAAGGCCGAACACCAGAAGCCTAATGGACTTCTCAAACCCTTAGACATTCCTGAATGAAAATGGTCTGATATCTCTGTGGACTTCATTATAGGTTTGCCTAAGAGTAGATCTGGTTCTGACTCTATTTGGGTGATTGTCGATAGACTCACTAAATCAGCTCATTTTCTAGCTATTCGTCAGACCGATCCAATTGAGAAATTAGCTAAACTTTATCTTAAAGAGATCATCCGTCTTCATGGTACACTGAATTGTATAATTTCTGATAGAGACAATAGATTCAATTCCAAATTTTGGTCCGCTGTTCAGCAAGACATGAGGATGAATTTAGCATTGAGTACTGTTTTTCATCCTCAGACTGATGGTCAGACTGAATGTGTTAATCAGATCTTGGAAGATCTCCTACATCTTTGTATTATTGACTTCGGTGAATCTTGGGAAGATCACCTGGCATTAGTTGAGGTCGCCTACAATAATAGTTATCAATCCAGCATAGGAATAGCTCCTTGCATGGACTGAAGTAGGAGACTCACAGTTTTATGGATCTGAACTAATTGAAGAAACTACTAAGAAAGTTCAGTCAATTTAGCTCCAAATTAGATGATCCAAATATCTATTTAGATCAGAAAAACTTAATTTACAGTAAACTGCAAAAATATTTAGGATCCAACGATTAGATCTCCTAATCAACCCTAATTACTCTAAAAATTGATTAGTGAGTATTAACAAATCTAATAATTCAAATTGAGTAATTTCAATTTCAGAGAACTCATAAAAAAGATTAGAACCTAGCTGTATAATTAGTTTAATAATTTTATTTCACTAATCACTCACTAATCACATTAAACCCTAATTATTAAACCTAGAACTTATATTGGCTATAACTTAACCAATACATATCAGAATTTGATGATTTTAAGTTCTATAAAAACTTTATGACATAATCTACAATAAACTAATATAAATTTTAGATTTCATTAAGGGTAAAATTACTAATATGCCCTTATAAGGTCAAATTCCTAATTTGACCTTATAAGGCATAATAATTAAGTAACTTAATAAAATAAATCAAATATTCAAAATAGTCATTTGGTTATTATTTAGAAACCTAATATTGCAAATCATATTAAAAGCATAAAAACATTAAATTAATGAATTAAATTATTTTTGGCAGATCAAAAAAATTAAATTGGTTGATATTTTATCAAAACAGTCAGGTACGTAAATCTACTTATAAGTTTTATTTCAGTATTTTTATTTTGAGCCATTTTCATTTGAGCACTATTTATTCCAAAACTGCTTACCGCTTATAAATCTGCAAAAGAATGTTATCAAATAAGCATGTAACAAATAGGTGAAAAATGATATATTATTTTGGTATTTGTCTTTGGATGATGGAAAGCAACACAGAGAATCTGTACAGATTGGGCCTGCTGGCAGCCCCTGGGAATCATATGGAGAGATTTAGCCCTTTTTAAGAAGTGGGCAAATCCAGAAAAAAGACACACCATCAGTTCCTATTTTGAGTAAGCTACCGACGGATAGTAAAAAAAGCTTCCTATAGGTTATGCCTATGGGTTTACCCATTTGGGCTCAGGAGTCTACGGACTCGACTTATTGTTACAAATGCTTTTGATAAAATTTATAAATTTCATGCTTTTCATATATGTTGAATTTCAAAGCTAACTTGTAGGACAAATGTTGAAATTTAAAAGTTTGTTTTTCTTTCATAAATGCTATGCAGATATTTCATTCAGTTTTAAATTTGATTTATACCTATTATAGGATGCTAGAATTACTCTTATAAGAATGATTTACGTACTCCTACCTGACTGGTAACTGAATTTTACAGATTTTAAAAATCAAATTATTGAAGATCTGCCAAAGTAATAAAAGAAAAGAAGAGATAGAGATGTGAGATATGAGCAGTGAATAAATTTTATTGTAAATATTAAAATTGTTGTAAATTTCATATGTGAATGGCTCTGAATGTAAATATGAACATTTATGTATTTTGTTTTCTTTATTTTCATAAATGAATATTTCCAGTATATGAATCATTCTTTTGAGACTCTCGAACTTAGATCCCCGGTCGCCACAGAATTGGTATTAGAGCCGGAGTTTGAGATAATCTAAAGAATGATTCATTAGAGCCAAACATTATGAATACAGTTTTAAAAATACTATATTATAATAAGTATGATTAGTAGTTGAATTTTAAGTTGGAGAGCCTACTAAATATAGTTTATTACTTCTCATATTATAGAAAGTCATAATCAAAACAACAACAATCAATCTCAGGAGGAAAATGTTCCTCAGAATACTCTTAGTTATAATGAGACTGTGTCACCTAATATTGAAGCAGTCTATCCTTTTGATCATAGTGGGGCAAATCAGATGCTACAGTTCATGAATATGATGAGTCAATTCATGAACAATCAACAAATTCAGAATCCAAACCCTATTTCAATTCAGAAGAAGACAGTGAATGAAAACATGCATATATTTCTTAAACTTCAGCCTCCAAGATTCAATGGAAAGGCAACTCCTTATCAAGCTGAAGAATGGATTTAAAGGATAGAGAAAGAGTTTAAATGTGCTAAGAGCTCTGAAGATCAGAAGGTATCACTAGCTACCTATCTACTGACTGAAGCTACAGAAAAATGGTGGAAGACAGTCAAAACTACTACATTTCAAAATAGAACAGAAGAAGAGATCCATTGGAAAGAGTTTGTAAAGGTATTCTTGGGAAAGTATGTACCCCAGTCTGCTAGGTTAACAATGAGAAAAGAACTCTTAAACTTAAAGCAAGGTAGTCATACTGTGACTGAATACGAAGAAGAATTCACTCGCTTAGCTACTTTTGCCCCAGAGATGGTTACAACGAAAGAAGTAAGGTGTCAATTGTTCCTTAATGGACTAATGAATAATTTTCAACATTTTGACACCCCTTCAGATTTTAAATTTTACTCAACTGGTGGAAAATGCCAAACTCATGGAAGCCCAAGAAGAACAGTATTCTTCAAGAACAAAAAGGCTAGCTTTTTTTCCCAATTTTCCATCCAAGAGAACAATTTTCAAAACCTCAAGGGAGAATTTATAATATTCAAAGCAACCCCAGTGGACCTGTTCCAAGAACACCAAACACTTGTAGATTTTGTGGAATGATGCACAGTACAGAAAAGTATTTTATTGGTGTAGGTCAATGTCATCGATGTGAGAGAACAAATCATTCAATAAAGTTCTGTCGTGCTACTTATACAGTAAACGATCATCAACTCCCAAATCAAGGCAAAGCAGTTATGAGGAATCAAGGCAAACTACCAGTAAATCAAGAAAACAATCTAGCATCTTCAAGTAATACAAAGAATAATCCAGCCCAGGCTAGAATATTCAATCTATCTCAAGAAGAGGCAAGAGATGAGCCTGATGTGGTTACAAGTACCATTCTATTATTTCAACACCCTTGTTCAGTTCTTTTTGATTCTGGAGCTACGAATTCTTCTATTGCGTCAAAATTAGTTCAAAAATATTCATTGCCAGTAGAACAACTTTCATCAACACTCAAAGTCAATCTACCATCAGGAGATTTCTTAGAGACAAGCATCTTTTGTAAATATAAATTAAATATAAGTGAAATTTCTTGGGAAGCTAAACTTACTGTCATCCCTATAATCACTTTTGATATTATTCTTGGGATAGACTGGATGAGTCAGAATAAAGCATCAATTGATTGTGCAAAGAAAAAAATTTATGTTTACAGTGGAAATAAGAAAGTGACATTTGTTGGACAAAGGAGTGCAGTTATCAGTCTTATTCCAGCAAACAAAATCGAAATGTTTATTATCTGCACTGATGGTTGTCCCTTTTGATTGATTGATTTGAAGTGAAAGATCTCTAGCAAAAAATTTCAGCTCGGTATACAAGCAGAAATAAAATTGTGAGATTATAATGACAATTTATTGAATAGATTCAAAATGAAAATCATTTCACTGTTTTAAACATGATTAATTCTCAATAATAAAGATTTAGAGCACTTGACCCAAACATTCACCACCATTAGTCTTGAATTTAAAGTTCAATAGTGAATAGTAACTTTGCAAATGTTATACAAATTTAAAAGAACTTAACAGGCTACATTTCTTTGGATGATGATATTGCTATTGACTTTCCAAAACTTCCTAAATAATTACTGTATAATCTCAATTATTCATTGCACTATCTGATTAACTACATATATCCTTATTTTCAATTAAATCTGCTAAGCCATGCATTAATTTGTGCAGAATGTTATCTAAACAACTTTTGGCTTCATATATCCTTAATTCCAAAAGCAGTTAAAATAAGATTATACAATAAATCAAACAATTTAAGATAACAAAATACAATTCATGAAATGAAAATACATAACATTGAATAAATTTTCCAACGTGTATAGATAAAAAGTGCAGTGCTAATTTTAAACAAGTACACAATTTAATATTGAATAAGAATTTGTACACAATTTAATAATGATTAACACACTAAATTCAAAAAGTATATAATAGACATGTGTAATTACTTGAAATAAGGAAAAAAAATAGTATACAAATTGATATTTATTTCCACACTAATATGATTGACATGTGCTGTTACCTGTAGACAATTTAATATATATCCATTCATAGTTTGTTGCAAACCAACTTCTTATTCTATTGCAAATCAGTTACAAAAAAAAATCCTAGTTTCCATTATAAATGATCAAATAGAGCCCACTCATTAAGCATAAACCAACAAATATAAAATCAAAGAAAATAACAACACGTAAGATAAAACAATGAAACTTTGGACTCGGTGCTTTAGTTAGAATCATGGAAGATCCCGTTACTCCTTCGGTGATCCTTTAATAGTAGTATCCAATAATGAGTACATGTTTCAAACAACGCAAACAAATGAATCGGGATTCCGCGATCTATAAAGACAATTTAGGTTTGAATAAAATCTGACATTTCAACCCATACAATTCAAGCAGCACAATTTGAATAGAACTTCAAAACTGGCCGATTAGATGAAATGTGGTTAACCAGTATTTAAAAACTGGGATTCAGTTCAATATGATCCAATCTTTAATTCATTGCCACTAGTTGCTAATATATAAAAAGAATGGTTTTTCTGCTCTACAAAGAACTGGCCCTAAACACAAAGTAAATTTTCATTATATTGGAAGGATAGCCAATTGTAAGGCAATCAAATCATGTCAAAATCAATTCATAGTATTAATAGTAAAAAAACAATAAAATAAACAGAATCCTGCAATTACACTTTCAAAATGTAAAAGAGAATGATATCCAGAGCTAGTAGAACGTAATAGTCCTAGACATGAAAACTCCCAGATAAATAAAATTTCTTTACTCCCCTAGAGCAAGGCCATCAAAATTCTTATTATAACTTGAAGCCGAAAACAGAGGCAATGAAAAATAAAGATAAATTATTTTTAATTAGATAAGATGCAAAATTTTATGTTGCAGCTACACAAATAAGCCAGATAGTGCATTACAGCTTTAATTACTAGAATATTAATGATTCAAAAAAAATATGTTTTAAATAAGTTACCTCACGATTAAAATGTAAAAGAGAATGATATCCAGAGCTAGTAGAACGTAGTAGAACTAGACATGAAAACTCCCTGATGAATAAAATTTCTTTACGCCCCCAGAACAAGGCCATCAAGATTCTTATTATAACTTGAAGCCGAAAACAGAGGCAATGACAAACAAAGACAAAATATTTTTAATTTGATAAGATGCAATGTTTTATGTTGCTGCTACACAAATAAGCCAGAGAGTGTATTACAGCTTAATTATTAGAATACTAATGATTCTGAAAAAATTGTTTCAAATAAGTTACCTCACGATAAAAATGACGCTAAGAACATAAATCAGATGATAGTGAAATAAATAAAAAGAACGTTTAACAGATCTTAAGAAAGAAATTAACACAGCTCATATATAATTAAATGCATTAACAAACATGAGCATATGACAGAAGCTGATCAAACTTCAACTGCGAGAAGAGATTCTAGAGTGTCACACTAACTACTATTAGAAATTTATGTGTGTCATGCCCTAGGAGACAGAGTTGGATGGTGAAATTAAAAGACTTTGTATCCAACTAACAAATGAAATCTTATTATTTTGATACGCTAAGTCATCTAAAACTTTGACCTTAAAAATTGTTCCTTCTCCAACAAATATCTCTCCAAATTCCCCACATCTAAAATGTGTGCCAAAAAAGAAAGATTGAGTTGGCTAACATTAAGGTATGCAGTATTGAAGGACTTCCTTTTAAGGTACCCGAAAGTTATACAGATTCTAAACACCATAATTAAACACTTTAAGAGACTATCATTGATGTTCCAAAGAAATCAGCTTCCTGAAAGGATTGCTTGGATTAACCGAGTACTTTATCATATTCCACTGTATTATTTGTCATCTACCAGTGCCAAGTTGAGATGGGTCAATTTAAAATTGGAGAAAAATATCAAAATGACCAATTGGCTCTTGCAAAATGTTCAAAATAGTAATTAACTCTTGTAAATGTTCTTTTTGATCCATTGAATTTTGTTTAAGCATTTTTTCCCTCCCATTAACTCATCGATCCCCTACTGTTAAATTTGCATTTTTTTCGGCCGGTATCTACCACTGAATTCCAGCAACTCCAACATTCAATTCCAGCAGGAATTGGTCGCTGGAAATAGGCATTGAATCTAGAAGTTTATTCCATCTTCAAGTGATTGGTTTCGGCTGCTAGAATCGGTCGAAGTTTATTGGAATCGATCACTGGAATCCAGCAGTCGATTCCAATAATAAATTAACGAAAAAGACCAGTGAGTTTGTAACGACCAAATGTCTTTATCTGCAAATCAGGTCAAATTCTCGCCTCAGAAATCGGGTTCCGGGGAATTTCGATTTAGGGCAAACAAGAATACCAATAAATAGAAATAATTTTTAGATCAAAAGCCCTAGTTTGGGAAAATTCGGATAACAGAAACTCCCGCTTCATTTTTCTAAACTTTTTAAATTCATTAAATCAAGACATTGAAATACGTGTCTGAATCCATCGATTTTCATGTCATTATGTTAATAACATTATTTAAAGGCCGCTCGAAAAATTTTATCAAATTCTAAGCGTCGGTTTGATCTCAATTAATTTTCGAAGTTTAAAACTTCAAAAATTAATTAAAAATAAATTATTACTCTGAATCAAAAATTATTGGCGCGAGGGTGTTTGATATGTCATAACACACTTCGGTGTCAAGTTTCGTAGTATTTGAACGCCAAACGGCGAAAAAATACAAAAAATTTAACTTTAAGTAATTATATAAACTTTTCCTTAAAAAAAAATTTTCCCCGTGATCCCGTGAAGGATCTTCAGAAAAGCGGAAGAACCTTCCGCGCCAGAGGCCATGCGTGCCCCGTACAGGTGCAGAGGCCATGCGCCATTAAGTTTTGGCACATGATACCCCTCCTGCGCCTATTTATACTCGCCCCCCCATTCCCTCCTTCTCCACACAGTAGACAACTTCTCCTCCCTCTCTCCAGCAGCAGCCAACCACCCTCCTGCCAGCCTCTCCTCCCTCCCCACAGCAGCCGGCCTCCCCTCCCATGGCAGCAACCGGCCACCCAGCAACTAGCTCCCACCTGTAGCAGCCCCTCCCTGCCTCCTTCGACTAGCCAGCCCTCCTCCAGCCGACCGGCCATCACTAGCCTTCGGCCACCCCGCTCCGGCTTTGCTTCGTTTTCCGACGATCCTAATCCTAAAGGTGAGATAAGATGGAAAAGAGGGCAAAATTTTGCTAAGATTTTCTTCATTTTTTTTACTCTACTTAATAAATCATTGCTATAAAATTAATAAATTAGTCATTCACATTATTATTATTCTCATTAATTAATAATAAGAACAATACAAATATTATTAAATAATTTTTTATTTATATTTTGTTAAATTTCAATTCAGGCATTTTCATTTTTACAGTCATTTTCATTTTGTTTTTCTTTCATTCATATATTATTATTATCATTGAAATAAGGATAATAATAATAATATATCATATATAATGGCTATCCTCGGTGATTTAAAAATATTGTCTTCTATCAAAAGAAAGAATGAACGAAAGACATAATAGAAAAGAGCAATGTAAAAATCTCTAAAAGGCTAATTTAAAATATCCAAATCTAAATGCAAATCCAAAATTGAACTGTCAAATTTTGGATATTAACAAAAAAGGTATCCAGTACATAACAAATATTACTTTTTGCACTTTACTGTTGCTTAGCTTCGTTTTGAGCCAAATTCATATTGAAGCTTGGTTGGTTATTCGGAACCAACATTCGGATTAGTTACTGAAAAATAATATCAGTAACATTCGGGATTGTTACTGGAAAATGACATCACTAAGATTCGGGGTTGTTACAAAAAAATGACATCAGTAACATTCGAGGTTGTTACTGAAAAATGACATCAATAACATTCATTGTGGGTTACTGAAAAAATAACATCAGTAACCTACATTTTGTGATAATACTTATCACGGAAAATTGATTATTTATTTTGCATTATTGCATTTTTCTGCATTTTATTACATCCTTACTTCCGTTAATAACATCTTTTAAAGTGTAATATTATTGTTTACTGCAATACTTGAGTATTCTCTAATTACTGAGAATTTCAATCCCGATATTATTTTCTGTACATTACAAAGTCATGTACTTCTTGAAGAATACGCGCAAGAACCCTAATTCTATAATTTTCAATCTTGCTGATAGATTCACGACGTTGTTTTGCTTATCTTTTATTTTATTTTATTTATTTATTTTTTTCCTTATGAACGAGGAGTACGATGAAGAATCATGTAATCTGCAATCTTGAAATAAATGAGAATATCTTTTTGTCTTTATATGTGTATCCATTCTCTCTCAAATTACTCAATAGGATCCTGTGGTATGTGAACACCTGCATGTCGGGACAGTTCTCGCTGAGCCAGCATCAAGTCATCACAGAGTTAATGGAGGGACAAAAAAAAAATACTTAAATAAATATCAAGGGATCAAAAAGAATATCTACAAGAGTTAAGAATTACTTTAAATATTTTGCAATAGTCATGAGACCAATTTGATTATTTTCTCTTTTAAATTGATATCATTAGAAAGAGATTTCTTTAATTGTCAGTGAAAGTTGCATTGATAGCTGAATTAGCTAAAAAATTTGATGTAGACCAAAAAACTTGAAAAATTTGATGTAAAAGATTCCAGAGCCATGAAGACCTCCTTTTTATTTACTTGAAATTTAAAATCTTGTTTCTCAACTCTTATGGCATGCTAAAGGCCCTCAGGTGTCTTATTAGTCAAAGGTATTAAGAGGGCAATTGTTCCATTCTTCAAATCACTTTCTTGCAGGTTTATAATGGATAAATACTCAAAATTTAATCAGATTCTAGTTTAAATGCCTTTCCTCAACTTTAAAGAGCCCACGTGTGATGACCCATGTTAGGTTGGTAAGAACCAAACTAACATCGGATGCATCTTTCCGCAGGATCATATTGGCAGTTAGGTAAAATAATAGTTAACGAACATTCAAGCCATTCACATAAAAGAAACGACATTCATTCAATTTAAAATAAACAACATCAAGAATTTATTACATTAAATTCAATATACATCAAACTATTAATCCTGGAAGGGGCAGTTATTTTCCCGCACTACGCCTCTAGACTATATCAACCGCCTCCAACTGTATCTGATCTGGCATTATAAAAATAATACCTTAGTGCACATTCTAAATACAATGGATATTAAAAATATACTTTAGAGCATAGCGGAAGGCAAAGAAAATAAGATAACATTTTCAGGGAAATAAAGTGTGTTTCAAATAAAAGATAATCAGGTCACCTGCAACAATAAATGTTTTGTTCACATGCCAAATGTCAGAAGGAAAAGCAATAATTACGTAAAAATCTATGTTTATGTTTATGTCTATGATATCATGAAGCAATAATAGCAGTTCTGTTGGGCAAAGCCAGAACCATGAGGCTGGGTTCATATGCATTTAAGCATAAACCTTCACCTGGACCCATTTAAGGGTCTCAGATGGCAATGTGCATTTAAGCAACCTTCACCTGTGCCTCCCTCAAAGGCTCCAGATGGCACTCTTATAGCTCCCGAGGACTAGCCCCGTCCCTAACCTAATCATGCTCCGTTTCGGAACCCTTCTTGCAACATTCACAAGACACATAAACATCATTCAATTTCTCTTACATCATTAGTAGTAAGAATAACATATCAAGTAGTAAGAAGCTCAAAGCAATGCATAAGCAGCAATTGAAAGTAAAATCATATAAAGTAATATCCAGTGTATCTTTTGTGTTTGACTTAACTAGATGAATTACTCATGACTTGATGTGTCTACAAAAATTATAATTGAGATTTTATTAATCTATGGGACTATCTATTTACAATATTTAAAACTAGTATTTGTATTCCACAATTTGTCTTTAGTTGGTTACTTAAATCTAAATCTCACGAGAGTGAATTATATGATGAAAAAGTTCAATTCATAGTTCTAATTCACTATATTTAAGCTTAAAATTTAAAGGCTTATTCTCCATTAAGGTATAAGTTAGGATATGAGGTTGACAATATTTATATTTGATTAAAATTATAATTGACTCCAGAATTTATCAAATAGCTGATTTGGACTGATTAGAGGTCTTCCTAATGTTGGCTAGTAAGATCTAATCATAGTGCTGTAATACTATTATTAATCATTTTAATACTTCATCAAGCAAAATAAAAACCTAGTCTTAGGTTAAGTGATTAAATATGACTAATTGTCGATGATCCTTATTTTTTTTAATATAAAAATAAGTTATTTAATCTATTTATAACAATTATTTGTTATTATTATTATCATTATTATTATTATTATTATTAATATTATTATTGTTATTATATATACATATACATATGTAAATATATATATATATACATATATATATATAGTTATATATATATATATATATACATTTATACATATATATATACATTTATATATATATATATATATATTTCTATATATAAGCATTTTCTTTTCCTAAAAGATTCGGTCGCAGAGGGGCTTACCTTGCGTCGAGTGCAAATTGGGCGTGCAGAGCTTCGATCGGTCGGCACGAAAAGGAGGAAGGAGTCGGCTCAGCGTCGATTGAAGGCCGCCGTTCGCACGCAGACGTCGAGCGCTACGAACCTCTGACGTTCGTCTCTTGGCATCGATCAAAAAGGGAATCACGTCTCCTTGCTCTTCGATCGGCCGTCAGGTATGCCTTGCTGCCGCTGTATCTTCTGTGAGGTCTTGCTCACCGAGAGGAAGAAACGAGGGGGATCGAGAGTGGTGAGAGCCATTCGACTCCTTCCGATTAAATAGGACGTGCGTATGTAACGCACGTCTGATTTATTCGGGCTCGAGCAGAAAGTTACGAAATTTTCCCTTAATAACTCTACGCATACCTTCCCATTTAGCAGAGTTTTAACCGTTTCAAATAGGTATAGCTGTTACATGCCTTACATATGAGTTTAAATGAGGAAGTTATGTTTTGCTAACTTAATTATGCGTTAACGATGGTTTTTAACTTTCAATTTCAGTTTAAACAATTTTTAAACCTTATAAATTAAGGATTGTACTGAAAATTCAAAATTTAGCGGGAGTTTAAACGGAAAACTGAAATTTGCGGGAGATTTAACGAATCGGAAATTCAATGTTTGCTTTATTAATGACCTAGGGTCATTACAAACTCCCCAACTTAAAAATAATGTCGTCCTCGACATTTCACAGTAATAGAAAATATTTAATTAAATGTAAAAAGATTTACTCAAGGTTACCTGAGTTCTGAAAGAGTTTGGGATATTCTTTCTTTATATCTTCCTCTCTTTCCCATGTTGCTTCCTTCGCACTATGATTCTTCCATTATACTTTGACCATAGGGATTGTTCTTTTCCTTAATCGACGATTATCTCGTTCTATGATTTTATCAGGCAATTCAACATATGTCAAATCTGGTTGGATAACAATATCGGGTGCAATTATTTGTTGAGACGGTTTCTGTAGGCATCTGCGAAGAGTCGAAATATGAAATACATTGTGAACTGCCGTAAGATTTTCAGGTAGTTTGATTTTATAAGCAGCAGTTCCAATTTTGGCTATCACCTCGAAAGGTCCAATATACCGAGGACTTAATTTACCGGTCACCCCAAATCTAAATACTCCTTTCATAGGACTTACTTTCAGGTATACAAAGTTCCCGACTTGAAATTCAAGCATTCGGTGCCTGGAATCATGGTATTTCTTTTGGCGATCCTGAGCCACCATTATCCTGCTCTTTATTAGTTGGATCTTTTTATTAGTTTCTTCCACCAATTCAGATCCCTAAATCTGAACATCTCCGACTTCTGTCCATGATAAGGGCGTAAGACATCTCCTTCCGTATAAAGCTTCATAGGGAGCCATGCCAATACTGATCTGATGGCTATTGTTGTAAGCAAATTCAACCAATGGTAAATATTTTTCCCAGCTCCCACCGAAGTCAAGTATGCATAACCTTAGAAGGTCTTCTAGAACCTGATTTACCCTTTCTGTTTGTCCGTCTATTTGAGAGTGAAATGCAGTGCTCATTGCAAGGGTAGTACATAGATCGTCGTGCACTGCTTTCCAAAATCAAGAAGTGAATCTGCTATCTCTGTCTGACGTAATCGTCTTTGGAATCCCGTGCAATCGAATAATTTCCTTAATACATATCCTGGCGAGCTTTTCCACTGGATCAGTTTGTTTTATTGGGAGAAAGTGCGCAGATTTTGTAAGCCTGTCAATGATCACCCATATGGTATCTGCCCCTGATTTGCTTCGGGGTAGACTTACTATAAAGTCCATGGCAATATCAACCCATTTCCATTCCGGGATTGGTAGAGGTTGCAAGAGTCCTCCGGGCCTCTGATGTTCTGCTTTTACCAAATTGCAAGAGTTGCAACGTGCCACAAATTCTCCTATATCCTTCTTTAGTCCTGACCACCAGTACATTTTCTTCAAATCATGATACATTTTGGAATTTCCCGGATGAATAGTATAACCAGAACAATGCGCTTCTTGCAATATTGCCATTTTTAACTCCTTATCCTCTGGTACCCATAATCGAGTTCCGTGATAAATGTAGCCATCCTTTTCCTGAAGATCTTTACTTTTCCCTTCTGAAATAATTTTCTTCATCTCTAGATACTCTGTGTCTTTTTCTTGAGAAAAATTTTGCGCTGTTCCAGCGTCGACTCTGTAGCTTCTGTAACTCCAGCAGCCAGAAGGGCATTCAATTGGCTCGTAGATGCCCATTCTATTTCTAGTTTATTTAGCTCATTAACCAGGTACTTGTTGAAAGTGATTGAGCTAAGGTTTCCGTGTGTACTGACTGATTTTCTGCTCAGTGCGTCAGCTATGATATTTGCCTTGCCGGGGTGATATTGAATATCCAAGTCGTAATCACTAATAAATTCTAGCCATCGCCTCTGCCGACAGTTTAATTCTCTCTGAGTGAAGATGTATTTGAGGCTTTGGTGATCTGTAAAAATTTCGCATTTTATTCCATACAAGTAGTGTCTCCATATCTTGAGAGCGAAGACTATTGCTGCCAATTCTACTCCGTGCACCGGATAGTTCTTTTCGTGCACCTTTAGCTGACGTGAGGCATAAGCAATTACTCTCCCGTTTTGCATTAAGACACACCCAAGCCCTACCTTAGACGCATAGGTAAAAACTTGGTAGTCCATCCCTTCTTGAGGTAACGTAAGAACAGGAGCGGTTGTGAGAGCATGCTTTAATTTCTGAAAGGATTCTTCGCATTCTGAGCTCCAAACAAAGGGTACTAGTTTCTGTGTTAATTTGGTGAGTGGAGCTGAAATTTGAGAAAACCCTTGCACAAATTTTCAATAATAGCCGACGAGACTTAGAAAGCTTCTGATTTCTGTCACAGATGTAGGTTGTGCCCATTCTTGAATGGCAAGAATTTTCGTTTGATCCACCTGGATTCCTTCGGCACTTACTACGTGTCCCAGAAAAGCTACGGAATTCAACCAGAACTCACATTTGGAGAATTTTGCATATAGTGCATTAGATCTCAGGGTCTCAAGGACTGCTCGCAAATGCACTTCGTGATCTTCTTTACTCTTAGAGTATATTAAGATGTCATTGATGAAGACGATCACAAATTTATCCAGGTGAGGCTTTAGGACACTTTGCATCAAATCCATGAATAATGATGGGACGTTTGTCAGCCCAAATGACATTACTAAAAATTCATAATGTCCGTATCTTATTCGGAATGCTGTTTTTGGAATGACCTCATCTTTTATTCTCACCTGGTGGTATCCGGATCGAAGGTCAATCTTAGAAAATACCACCGCGCCAGTGAGTTGATCGAATAAGTCATCAATGCGAGGAAGAGGATATCGATTCTTGATTGTGACTTTGTTCAACTCTCGATAATCAATACACATCCTCATGGAACCGTCTTTCTTCTTGACAAACAACACAGGAGCTCCCCATGGTGACATACTATGGCGAATGAGGCCTTTATCTAACAATTCCTTTAATTGCTCGTTTAATTCTTGTAGCTCGTTTAATTCTTGTAGCTCTTTTGGCGTCATTCTATAAGGTACCTTTGATAACAGTTGCGTACCGGGAATTAAATCAATAGTAAAATCTATTTCCCGTACCGGAGGTAATCCTGACAATTCATTGGGAAATACATCCGGAAATTCACTGGCGACCCTTGTATCATCTAGGGAAGTTACCTCTTCTTTATTTCCCATCATTGTTACTAAGTAGGCCTTGCATCCTTTTTGAATTAACTTAGCTGCTTAAATGACATTGATGAGAGACGCTGTGGTGCCTAGTCTTCCCATAAATGTCACTGGTTTTCCTGCACTTCTGAGGGTAACCTTTTTGCGCTGGCAATCGATGACTGCTTGATGACAAGATAGCCAGTCCATACCCAAAATAATATCAAAATTTGCGATTGGGAGGACTACCAAGCTAGCGTTAAATGTCCCACCATTAATTGGGATTTCACATTCACAATATTCTCTAGCACTCATGAGGGCGCCAGATGGTAACCCTACGTTTAATCTTTCTGCTAGCTCTATAAATGGTAGTTGTATCTTCTTTACGATGGTTTCAGATATAAAGGAGTGACTTACACCCGTGTCGAATAAGGTTATACATGCGTGCTCATAAAAATACAAGGTACCTAATATTAAATGCATGCTAAAGATTTATTTCTTTTTAAAAAAAAAATTAAGAAGTGCCGGTCAAAATAATTAAAAAGTACATGTCACCACGTCATGATCCTCGGGAGCCATGACTGGAGTAAGTGTGTAAACTCTAGCGGCAGCTGGTCGTCCCGGGGTATGATTTCTCTTTTGAGTTGGCGTGGTTGCAGGAGATGATGTCGAGGCTGGTGTACTTGCTGGAGCCGGGGTACGAGGAGGGGTAGATACCAGGTTCATTTTAGGCCTCTGAATAATGTTCCCATCTATAGTCTTGAAGGATCTACAATGTCGATAACTATGCCCCGTCCTGCAGCAATGATAACATCTGTTGCCCGTGTGATAGCACCTGCCCGTTGGGTGAGGTCGGTGACATTCAGAATTTTCCCTTTCCCTAGCAGGCCCTGAGGTGATCTGATAAACATTTGTCTGCCGACTAGGTCGAGACCTTTTAAAGGTTTCACGACTATCTTGGGATTGGGAGGGACGTTTCTCCTGGCGTTCAGCAATTATCTGCTCATTATGCTCCATTATGGTTGCACAATCCAGTATCTTAGCGAATTGGTGTGCTTGAGCGGGAGCAAGCTGGTCCGGATGGAGTCCTTCAAGCCATCCAAGAACCTACTGCACCTAGCAGCCTCTGTGTCCACCAGCTTAGATGCATATCTGGAGAGTCTTGTAAACTCAGACTCATAAGCCGCGATGGACTTATTTCCCTGGGTCAGCTTAATGAACTGATTCTCCAATATCTTTTGGGCAGACAGAGGGATGTAGCGACCTCAGAATGCCTCCGCGAATTCTTTCCAGGATGTCTTCTAGTTCCAAGCCCATGAACTGAGTTTTGTGGGTGACTCCCCACCATCGCTCAACTTCGGCCTTGAATAGGCTTTTAGCCAACTGCACCGTATCTCTAGCCGGACATCTTATGTCCTCCAGTTTATTTTCTATTTCCTGGATCCAATCTTCAGCCTCCATCGGCCGAGCTGATCCGTCGAAGCGTGGGGGATTTAGCTTCAAGAATGCTTGCAAAGCTCCGCCAATTCGGTGCCCTTGGCTAGGAGGAGATTCCTGAGTCTTATATTGATTGGCTAATATCTAAGCCATCAACTCCAGGATTTTGTCAGTCTTACTCTCCGATGGTCCTGAAGGCAAAGGGGCCTTTACCGGAGTCTCCATTGGCAACTCAGGAGAGTACTCTTCCGAATTCATCTATAAGGATGGTGATTGCGATTAAAAGAAATAAAGAAATTGAATGCTTCATTTAGAAAAAATTAATATTTCATGCCAAAGAAAATTAACAAAAATAAAGATACAATCAATTTTTTCATGATACACAAAATTTTGCTCTTAAGATAATATTCTAAATGAGTTGCTTATGGCTTTTAGCCCAAAGCTTCCTATATTTACTGGTTGCTTTCTTCCTCCTAGAAGTTGAGGCTACATTCCTCGTTTGATGCACTTTCCTTTCAACCTTTGAAAGGCGTTCTTCATGCTCCTCTTCCTTTTCCAACGTGAATTCGGCCAATTTAGGGAGCACCCACCTTAGTGTCTCCTTCAATTTTTGTAACTCGTTTTGGAGGTTGGTGATCTTCTCGAAAGAGACACACATGAACCTTGTCAGGCTTTCACCACGTGCCTCTTCCTTATCCTCCAACTCTCGAATCCGATCTTCAAGAGTCGGGGGACTGAAATTGGGTTCGTTGAAATCCATTTGCCAAGGTCCTTCTTGGCTTAAGTCGATTTCTGAGTGTTCCTCCGAATGATTAGGGGAATTCATCTGTTTAAAGACACAAACTTATAATTCGTTTGAATAATGACCTTTACTAGTCTTTCTACTAGATGTTTCCCTAATAATGCCTCATCATGTCACTAGTTTTCTATACGATATTTTGTCACTAATTTTCTATCTAGTATTTCATTCTAGTGTATTTATACTTTAAATTGAATGATTTCTAATTATGGCTTCTATGTCAAATACTATTTTACTCTAACACTTTCAATCCTGCTCTGATACCAACTGTGATGACCCATATTAGGTTAGTAAGAACCAAACTAACATCGGATGCATCTTTCCGCAGGATCATATTGGCAGTTAGGTAAAATAATAGTTAACGAACATTCAAACCATTCACATAAAAGAAACGACATTCATTCAATTTAAAATAAACAACATCCAGAATTTATTACATTAAATTCAATATACATCAAACTATTAATCCTAGAATGGGCAGTTATTTTCCCGCGCTACGCCTCTAGACTATATCAACCGCCTCCAACTCCAACTGTATCTGATCTGGCATTATAAAAATAATGCCTTAGTGCACATTCTAAATACAATGGATATTAAAAATATACTTTAAAGCATAGCGGAAGGCAAAGAAAATAAGATAACATTTGCAGGGAAATACAGTGTGTTTCAAATAAAAGATAATCAAGTCACCTGCAACAATAAATGTTTTGTTCACATGCCAAATGTTAAAAGAAAAGCAATAATTACGTAAAAATCTATGTTTATGTTTATGTCTATGATATCATGAAGCAATAATATCAGTTCTGTTGGGCAAAGCCAGAACCATGAGGCTGGGTTCATATGCATTTAAGCATAAACCTTCACCTGGACCCATTTAAGGGTCTCAGATGGCAACGTGCATTTAAGCAACCTTCACTTGTGCCTCCCTCAAAGGCTCCAGATGGCACCCTTATAGCTCCCGAGGACTAGCCCCGTCCCTAACCTAATCATGCTCCGTTTTGAAACCCTTCTTGCAACATTCACAAAACACATAAACATCATTCAATTTCTCTTACATCATTAGTAGTAAGAATAATATATCAAGTAGTAAGAAGCTCAAAGCGATGCATAAGCAGCAATTGAAAGTAAAAGCATATAAAGTAATATCCAGTGTACCTTTTGTGTTTGACTTAACTAGATGAATTACTCACGACTTGATGTGTCTGCAAAAATTATAATTGAGATTTTATTAATCTATGGGACTATCTATTTACAAAATTTAAAACTAGTATTCGTATTCCACAATTTGTCTTTAGTTGGTTACTTAAATCTAAATCTCATGAGAGTGGATTATATGATGAAAAAGTTCAATTCATAGTTCTAATTCACTATATTTAAGCTTAAAATTTAAAGGCTTATTCTCCATTAAGGTATAAGTTAGGATATGAGGTTGACAATATTTATATTTGATTAAAATTATAATTGACTCCAGAATTTATCAAATAGCTGATTTGGACTGATTAGAGGTCTTCCTAATGTTGGCTAGTAAGATCTAATCATAGTACTGTAATACTATTATTAATCATTTTAATACTTCATCAAGCAAAATAAAAACCTAGTCTTAGGTTAAGTGATTAAATATGACTAATTGTCGATGATTCTTATTTTTTTTAATATAAAAATAAGTTATTTAATCCATTTATAATAATTATTTGTTATTATTATTATCATTATTATTATTATTATTATTATTGTTATTGTTATTATATATATACATATACATATGTAAATATATATATATATATATATACATATATATATAAATAGTTATATATATATATACATTTATACATATATATATACATTTATATATATATATATATATTTCTATATATAAGCATTTTCTTTTCCTAAAAGATTCGGTCGACAGAGGGGCTTACCTTGCGTCGAGTGCGAAATCGGGCGTGCAGAGCTTCGATCGGTCGGCACGGAAAGGAGGAAGGAGTCGGCTCAGCGTCGATTGAAGGCCGCCGTTCGCACGCAGACGTCGAGGGCTACGAACCTCTGACGTTCGTCTCTTGGCGTCGATCAAAAAGGGAATCACGTCTCCTTGCTCTTCGATCGGCCGTCAGGTATGCCTTGCTGCCGCTGTTTCTTCTGTGAGGTCTTGCTCACCGAGAGGAAGAAACGAGGGGGATCGAGAGTGGTGAGAGCCATTCGACTCCTTCCGATTAAATAGGACGTGCGTATGTAACGCACGTCTGATTTATTCGGGCTCGAGCAGAAAGTTACGAAATTTTCCCTTAATAACTCTACGCATACCTTCCTATTTAGCAGAGTTTTAACCGTTTCAAATAGGTATAGCTGTTACATGCCTTACATATGAGTTTAAATGAGGAAGTTATGTTTTGCTAACTTAATTATGTGTTAATGATGGTTTTTAACTTTCAATTTCAGTTTAAATAATTTTTAAACCTTCTAAATTAAGGATTGTACTGAAAATTCGAAATTTAGCGGGAGTTTAAACGAAAAACTGAAATTTGCAGGAGATTTAACGAATCGGAAATTTAATGTTTGCTTTATTAATGACCTAAGGTCATTACACCACGGCTTTACAACTAAACTTGCAACAAGAACTGCACTGTGATATCACAATTTCTCATGCAGGCTGACATTTTCATTGAAAGAGATAACCGCCCACATCTAGCAAGTTTACAGCAAGACAGGAGAATGTTAAGCTTGGTCATTTGATAGAATCTCTTTACTGTTTGTGTGAAGAGAAAGATGTCTCAATGTCCTCCACATGCTCATTTGTAAAGAATGGAGAAATATAAACTGCTTCATCACTATGGATTTGCATGTGCCTGTCCGCACTGATGGTTGTCCCTTTTGATTGATTGATTTGAAGCGAAAGATCTCTAGCAAATTTCTTCAGCACGGTATACAAGCAGAATTAAAATTGTGAGATTATAATAATAATTTATTGAATAGATTCAAATTGAAACATGATTAATTCTCAATAATAAAGATTATAATGATATTTAAGAGATGCTTGAGATATATTTTATCTCTTTCATACCGTAGGAACTAGAAACACACATATATATAAGCTGAATTAAACTCTCTTGGAGATAGCTTGCAATTATTTCTTTTTTCCTTCTCAAATCTTTATGTAGCCGTCATCTCTTCAATAAATGAAGTACAAATAAAATTATCGTAGAAAATCATGTCTGTGAAATATCATAGGCAAAGAAAACTAAAATACAATTACAGTAGCAAAGATTCAAGTAAGAATTGGGAGAGCTTTAAATGACATACCAATTAAGAAATAGCAGCAACATACTAAAGATGCTTACCATGTCATCATCCTCGTAAAGAACATGTAGCATGAATGGAGCATACGATTCCTTCCATGGCAGCCGGTGATATATTATTTCTGAGCCAAAACTGAGCAGATTCAGGGTGTAATGACCATTAGAACAGTTCAGAATGAATGAAAACCTCTATATATCATCATATGAGACTTAAGGATATATTATATCTAGAGTGTTTTTGGATAAAATGCAAAGAATTATAAAAATTCAAGAAGTGGGTTTAAGAGGAGGGAAGCAGTGGAATCTTAATCTTGCATGCATTTTCTTCTAAGGGTGTGCATGAAAGAGTGAACCAATCAAAGGGTGTGCATGAAAGAGTGAACCAATAAAGTGCAAGAATAGCAGGATGAGAGAGCCTCAGTGCCTCACAGCTATCCAGCCGTTTGATAGAAATAATCATGCATATAAGTTATTTTAACGGAATTAAGAAGCTGTCTAGTTAGAACAATGTAGCACTTATGCAGCTAAGCATGTCAAAGATAATGTAAGAAATTTATAATCTCCTGTGTATGTAAATTGGCTTATTTAAAAGGGTCTAACTATTAACAAGTACAGAAACGCACAGTGTACTTGTGCTACAACTTTTTACATAAAGTACCAGTATGTGTCCATTATTCACGCCGGAAACGAATTGTATCATGTAATATCTACTTCATGATGACTAAATTAAAGAGCCATATTTTTAAATAGGACATCATTAACAATAATGGACAAATCTAGACTTACATATATAACCAAACTTACAGGCAGCTGCACCTGATTAACACCGCCAAACTTGTAGAAATGGAATAGCATTATCTTTTCAAGCATCCAAGTAATAAAAATATAAATACACGGATGTAAATCTTTTGTGCGGAGATTAGAATGTGCATAAGTAATATTACAGTAACTAGAAATGCATGCATCTCAACTACAGTGATTGTATCAAGAATTACAGCAATAAAAAAATATCATCTAAGAGAACCTTATAACTGATTGGGGATCTGTTGCCACTATGCCATTGACGGTGATCTGCACAGAACCAAACAGGTCAGTTTTTTACAGCATCTACCAAAATAACTAATATATAAAAAATACCAACCTGCCCATTTCTGATTCTCTGAAGCCAGCTGTTCCAAAAGAAAAATGAAACGTTAGCTAGGCATTCTGAAAAGATCTGGCACAACAAGGCCTTGTCTGAATTGAGGAATTGAGAGGAAAGAAATTAACATTTACATCATAATTAAATTTTAACTATTTCATTTGGGTGTAATTCATAAAAATAAATTTTATCGATAAAATTACAGTACGTGCCAAATTTCAATATGATTTCTAAGTGAACTGAGTGAAAAGCTTGAGCAAAAAGAAGAATAACAATATAAAATAAAATAATCCCTAGCAATGCATCCAGGACCAAAAAATGTTTTTATAATAATGTTACAAATTATGTGTTAAATAATAAATTTGGTGAACATTAAATGGGGCTATTTTGAAAAAACAAAAAAAAAAACTGATATTATAGCATTGTTTTGACAAAACTGATCATTTATAATGTTGTTTGAACAAAAATAATTGAACTGTGAAACCCTCAAAATGAATGAATAGTTAAAAGAATAAAAAATGTTGAATGAAAGAGAAAGGGCATGATTATATAAGCAGAACTATGAAAATATTTTGAGATGATATATTATGAGGTTACATAATAATAATATAACTCAACAAGCCTGAAAGGGTTATGGAGTGATGTATTATGGTCTGTGGCTATGATTCTGAATCCTTCTTACTTCCTGGAAGCGATTTTGGGATTACTGTGATCTCTTTATCTCCTTTGTCTTGCTGCAATATTTTCTCTGGGTTTTTTTATTTCATCAGTCAAAATGTTTTCTGACCATGTTCGTATAAATCAGTTTAGATCAGTAGTAACTTGTATTAGCTACTTCTTTACAATGTTGCTGGGATTAATCTCACCTAAGAATAGTTGTGGGTAGCATTTATTCAGTAATAAATTGTATTAGCCATTTTATTCAATGTTTGGGTAAGATCAGAATACAATACTTTTATTTGATTTGCCTTATCACTTTGGATTAAAAGGGGCAAACATGATACAAAAACAAAAACAAAAATCAATTGATATATCAATGTAATTATGGTTGCATATTATGAAAAGTTGAAAATAAAAAAATAAAATGAAATAGAAAGTTGATTCAATGAGATTGTAATATACAAAAAAATGGATGAAAAACAGCACAATATGTGACCTAATAAAAATTACTAATATTTTAATTTCTTAATAGATAAATAAAAAGGTGTTTACAATAATAATAATAAGAATACCAAGCCTTAATCCAACTAAGTGGATCACTAATTATTTGTTTTTGACTATACACAATCAAATAAAAGGCCATCCCTAAGTTTCAAATAAAAAAATTATGTTTAACAATTTCTTATAATAACTTTTTTATCCTCTTTTTCTTGTAACATGAGCAAATTTATAAACTCTAGTATTCAGATAGGGGCATTGAACAGTCAATGCTTAATAAGCTCAAAGTATTTTAGAAAACATCATCTAATTTCTTTTCCATTGTAGTAACTCCAACCTCAAATTAACTCATCTCATTCAACTTTTTTGAGTATATCCACTCATTCACTTTAGTATCCTCATCCACCTAAGTTGATATATAACAAATTCAACAACAAGACACTAAGAGAATCGATAAATAATATCACATTTAAAAGGTATAACTAAACACTCGTTAAGGTTTTTAAGAACTTGCCTATTAAAGTAATATAAAAATAGTCTCTCAGCTATTTAGGGTTAATTGATTTACCACCAAACTATTCAAATTGTTCAATTTAAATCTTCAAATAATACTTTGGAATGCGATTTAGTTCATATTTTTATTTTTTGGGATAAATTGGGTAAATTAAATAGTTAGAAACTAAATTAGACATATTAAACAGTCTATAACTAAATTACTTGAGTTGAAATATTAAATGAACAACTTAGCAAATATCTTGCTTAACACTGTAAAAAAAACAAATGATAATATGAAAAGAGGCATCAATGCATGAAAAAAAAGCTATCAACTACTATTTAGATTCACTAAAATTAGCAATAAAATGGTCTAATTTAAGGACTTTAAAAAATGGTTGATAATTAAAAGGTGTCATTCCATGCAACTCAAAGAGAGGGATATTTGTGCATTCACGCTAGAAAATAGAATGAATTCATTACATACATTTGTAGTTACATTACTACATATATATATATAGATGCTTAGGTACAATGACTAACAGTCCCCATTGAGGCGTGTTTGAATGGAAGGCTTATATGTAATATGTTGGTTATTATCCCCCGCAAACGTATCATCAGAATGTGGATGATGAGTTTGTCTTTTAAGTGAACGGTAGTGAGTTGTTGGAAGTAGTTTGGCGAGTATGTTGGTGTTCTGATCTTATGTAGGAATGTAGGAGAGCTTCGCTTCCTTCTTGGCAATGCAATTACGAATAAAATGGCAGTCGACCTCGACATGTTTGGTCTTGGCGTGGAAGATGGGGTTCTTGGCGAGGGCAATTGTTGAAAGGTTGTCACAATGACTCTTTGTGGGATGTGATATGGGCTGGCAGAATTCTTGTAAGAGGCGACTAAGCCATACAATGTCCGTAGCCGTGGTGGCTAGAGCTCGATACTCTTCTTCCATAGATGACCTACTATGTTTCTTGGCACTCTAGAAGATTGGTGTATTACCGAGAAGAATGCAGTAACCGGTTGTTAATTTTCGATCCTCTGCATCTTCTGCCCAATCGAAGTCTGCATTAGCTTGAAGTTACATGTTTCCTGGATCTATCTGAAAGCCTATTTGGAGAGTGCCTCTGATGTAGCATAAGGTTCTTTTGAGTTGCTCAAAAATGTGTTTGAGTTCGACAATGCGTGTGTTGAGAAAGTTTGTTGACCTCTAGTTGATGTTCGGGCGGGGTAATTATGAGATATTGAAGGGATCCCACTACTTGCTTATAAAGTTTCGGCTGGGAGAATGGAGCTAAGGGCTCAGTGCTCAATTTTGGCTTACCAAGGGTGTGGGAGCCGGGTTTCAGTGAGCCATACCTACTATTTGGAGGATGCTAGATGTGTATGTGGTTTGTCATAATAAGAGCCCTGTTTTGGATGTTTATGGAGATGCCAAGGAAGGTGGATGGTGTGCCTAGGCATTTTATTCGAAATTGATTGGTGAGTGTGGTGATGAGGGCTTGAAGGGCTGCTTGGTTTGACCCAGTTATGAGAATGTCATCCACATATAGTAGAAGATAAATTGGTTCTATAGAAGTATTACCAATTAAGAGAAAGGGGTCAGCTATGCTTGTTCGAAACCCTTTACTGTGAAGAAAATCTGTAAGGATGGAGTACCATGGTGTGGCGATTGTTTGAGGCCGTAGATTGCTTTCTTTAAGAGGCAAACGCGGTTGGGGAAGGTGGAATTCTCAAATCCTTTTTGTTGGCGCATGTAGACTTCTTGAGTTATATGTCCATGTAGGAAGGCGTTGGATACATCCATTTGAACTATGTCATTTGTGGTGGGTGGCTATGGTTAGAAGAATCTAAATGGTTGGCATTTTGGCCACAGGGACGGATGTTTCAATATAATCAATGCCATAGTTTTGTTTGAATCATTGCACTACTAGCCGAGCTTTGTAGCGGTCCACGATGTCATTGTTGTTTAGTTTGGTCGGTAAGTCCATTGCATCCTAGCATGTTGTGCTGCAATTGAGGAGGGACTAGAATTCAAGTATCTTGATCTATTAGAGATTTGTATTATTCGGCCATTGCGTGATGCCAATGTTGGATTTGGGCAGTTATTTTGTAGGATGTGGGATCTTGTTGGGATGTGATGTTGTGGATGAGACTTTTGAGTGATTTTAGTTGAAGGTTGCCTTTTTTTAGACAAGTTTGCATGGGCTGTGTTGAGAGAGGTGGTGGTTTGGGTTTGGAATGGTTTTTGGGTTATGGTTTGGTGTAGGAGGTTGAATGTGATGCCAGTAATGTTCACTGATTAATCTTCGCAAATTAAACAAAGGATTGCCAGTAAGGTTCACTCTTCGATTTATTAGTTCTCCGACGATTAAAAACAAAAATTTCTATAAATACTGTTCCATCCAGTTTATCATCAATCAAAAAATGTGATGAAAGCTAACTCCAATCATATGCGTTAGCCCTTTTTTTTATTAGTTCCCCTCTGTTCCTTTCTTTTTTCAATTATTTCAAACCAAACGTCGCCGACAAGGTTTCAAGGAAGCTAACTTACCCATGCAATGGCGCGGAGCTCCTGTAATTTGAGGAGTAGAAATCAATAAGCGTAACTGCTGTAAGAATTTGTATTTAGCGCACAAAACCGTTGGGAAGGGACAGATGAAAGCATGAAATATCTGACCATTTTTCTGCGATCGGATGACGTCAGTATAAAAGAGGCCATCGTTTAACTCAGGCCACGGCACACCAAATGTGTAGGGCGTCGTCGCAGCGCGCAATGCCATCACCGGGACTCTTGTTTGTAACTGTGTATGAGGAGTGTTTTCTGAAACGTCATACGCTATAATAAAAGGTTTTGTGATTTTTTTTTTAATTGTTTCCTCGATTTTTTAAAAATATTTAATTTAGCTTAATTATTAAAACTTCTTATGAGTGAATATTTAGACACACAAATATTATTTAGACATATAATAATTATAAAATTTATCTAATAAAATTTAGATATTATTTTATTAATATTTGATTATTTACATTAGCATATTATAAATATTATTTCTTAAAATTTGTATTGAATAATGCCTGAATCTCATTATCTGAGTTCTTTTTAATATCATATTAGCTATTATAAAATAATTAAAAAATAGCCTTATTTGTTTTTTTTTTCATTTTTATATAATCAAAATATCTATTAACAATAACTAATATATTGTTTTTACAAATTGTTATATGTACACATCAAATTATTATTCAACTAATTTTTAAAGAAAATGACTAAGCAGCAATTCATTGTATTGTTGTTGTCTAACTTAAGAGTTTGTTAATTAAAAATGTTTATTTATCTATATTATGTATTTAAATGTTTGTTTAGTTATATGCTTGATTGTATGAGTTGCATAATGATTATTATAATAATTATGAACAATGTATGAGTTAATTATGTAGAAGATGTAAATAAGAATATTTCGGGACCGCTGTCTCCTCCGTTTGAGGCAGTGGGTCTGGCCCATAGAGCCGCAGCCAATGAGATGCTCCCGTAGGGCCCACGTCCTCTACTGCGCCCAAATGAAAGATGCCACATGTTGATGGTGGGTCCGACCGCCGGTTTCGTGCAAAAATAAATATATTATATATATACAAAAAAAAAATTATATATATATATATATAACCTTATATATAATATATAGTTATATATGTATATAATTATAGCCAGAGAACATTATGTTAGTATACTTAATTAGTGTTAACAGCAAGTTAATTAAAATTAATGATTAATTAGTCTAATAATTGAATAAGACAGAACATAAAATTAATTTATGTTAATTAATTAGTACATAATTAGTAATTACTTTAATTAAATTAGTAATTAATATTAAAATAGTGAACAGTAAAATATAAATTAGATTAATTAGTAAAAATATAGTTAGTTTAAGTTAGTTAATTAATAATTAGGTTAATTTAATTAATTAATATTATTAAGTAATTAGTAATTAATTAATATTCAATTAATTAAACAAAAACAGTAAGATTATTTAATTCCAAATGAATAATAAATTCATTTAATTTGTATTTTTAAATAGTAAAATTTATTTAATTAAATTATTTAATTCAAAATTTTTAAAGTTTAATAACTTTTTATTCAATGATCCAAATATAGCAAATAGGTCTCATTTTACTTAGAAAAAAAAAGAATCAAATGGCGTAATTCAAAAATTCGTTTCGGGATACGTATAATATAGTACATTTTATGACCTAAACAAACTCTCACAACTTTTAACCTAGTCATCCAAACATATGCAATATAGGTCTTAAAATATTCAGGAGAACAGCCCCAATACTATAGAAGTATTAGTTTCCTCATTTGCAGCTTTTTTTGAAAAGTAATATTTATGAATCTACCCTAAAAATGATCAAAATGCCTTTAAATTTCAATTGATCATAACTTGGTCAATTCAACTCCAAATTCAGAAATTCAAAGTGCTAACTAACTTAGAATTTTAGTATCATTAATAAATTGAAATAATATTTAGGATCTGAAATTTAGAAAATTAGAAATGACCAAAATATCTCTAACCTTAGTTACGCTATAACTTGACTATTTGAAGTTCAAATTGGGTCTACTTCTGTCAACACACTTAGTATATTATAGGGAACCTATAGAAACTAAGTTTACTGAAATTGTACTTCAAACAGATAAAAGTTCAGTTTTTGTCCCCGTTGACCAACAAAATTACCGAATTGCCCTTATAAATTGAAATTGTCATAACTTAGCCATATGACCTCAAAATATAGTGTTCTTAGACTCTATGGAATCCTTGAACAGCAACCAATAGTAAATTGCACAAAAATTTAGGTTTCATTAAGTATAAATTACAAGATTGTCCTTTATGTCAAAAATCTTAGTTTAGACTTATAGGATCTGTTTCTTGTCCAAATTAAGCGTACTTACTATCTATCTTCATGTTAAATAGTAAGGAAACATTTGGTAATAAGAAATTACAATTTGGAAACCCTAATTTAAAAAGTAGCTTTTGGACCCTGAAGTAGAAGCAAAATGGTTATTTTGCCCTAATTTAAGTTAAGCATTTTTAGATCCTAAATTATCTTCTAAATCACTAAACTAATATTAGAACTATAATATAATCATTCTAAGTGTTAAAATTAGTTATTAAGTCAAGATAGTTAAATTCATAAATTCTCTCTAAGTCTTTTTTTAGGACTTTACACCTCATATTAGAACTATTCCTAAGACTAGGACTAGCTCATCAGTTAGATTTCATTCATTGGATAAATGGGTTATTCAATGAATGAATCCTTGGTTTATTAGTTTCTAGATTTTTTTACAAATTATTTTAATTATTTTATCTTTTAACCCTAGATTCAGGGTAGGAGATTCATCCTATTAAGTTTGATTTGTTTAATATGATTTATCTTAATCAATAGATCACTTTTAAAACAAAACCTAGATCTTATGTCTTATCATTTTTGGATTATGTGATTAAGCTCAATCTCGTGGTGTTTAATCCCCAATATATAGTTTAGTAGATCTTGATCAGATATTAGATAGAACGACAAAATTCATCAAATTAGAACATTATGATTTATTGATTAAACTTATAATCGTGCTTGATTAAATTAAATTAGAACCTGATCAATTCTAATCCTTTTAAATTAAAAGGTCATACTTCTAAGTTACACTCGATAGTAGGTTTTGGAGATCCTGGACTTGTGTAACTTATAATAGTTAGAATTATTACAATTAGATAACAACAGTATCAGCATGTATAAAAGAGTCCCTTGATTACTTGATTTATTTTGTTGCTATGCATTCCTTATATTTTATGCTTAATTCATTAGACAAATCATATAAGAAAACTTTGTACATAAAATAAAAAATTAGAATAATTAGGATAATAGTTGCCTTTGGGTTCAATTTCTGGGTGGATTATGGTGCACATTTACCCTAATGGACAGAGGTAATAAGTAATAATGATGCTTAATATTATTTATTGAGGAGCGTGTGTTAAGCTTGGAACCCGTATAGTCTTTCAAATGTGCTTGACTCCTTAGCTATTTCTAGATGTGTCCACAAAAATAAAAGTAAAATAACTAAAAGATTCTGCAATTATATTTACTGCCTCCTCAGTTGTGTTGTTGGTTTTGTCTGCCCTAGCCTAGAAAAGCTATGGGAATTTCTGTCTGCCCTAGTCTATAAAGACTTTGGGAATTTCAATGGGTCAATTAGCCAATTGTCTGATATGATAGTCTTTACATATATATTTCAGTTTTAGCTTACTGTGTACTGTATTATTGATGCATATTTCAGTCAGCTGTGTTTATTTACTTACTTGCTCACTTATATGTACTTATAGGATACTAGACTTTTCTGCTTACTATATATACAATTTTCAGATTTTTATCTTTAATTAGCATATATCATATGCTCATCAGCATATTTAAGATTAGACTTTACTTTCAGTACTTTTTCTTACTACATTATATATATGTATATGCCCATTCTTTGCTTAGTTTGTTGAGGTGTACTTTTGCCTCACTTTTGTTTTATTATAAATGTTGTATTTATAACTTATCATGTTCCTTGTATGTTTACTGCACCTATGCTTTTAGTTCACTTTCTGTTGCATTCAAGTTTAAATTGTGACATTAATAACTCATGTAAAATATTCAGCTTATATAATTTTAAGAATATCCTCATCCTTAACCCTTACTTGATACTACCATGATCTAAAGTCAGTTTTTGAAAAGACTTGCTCCTACTAATTGATCAAATATATAAATTATCATTAGAAATGGATATTTATTCTTAACTATCACCTATTCATCTCATGATATCTATACACAATCTCATTGATCCATCTTTCATCTTTATAAATAATATTGGGGCACCCTACGGAGAAATACTAGGCCTTATAAATCCTTTAGATACTGATCCTTATAATTGATCTAATTTTTTCAATTCTTTTGACGCCATTATATAGAATGTCTTTAATTTAGATTGGGTCGCAGGTATCAATTTGATTGAGAATTCAACTTCCCATATTCGAGGCAATTATTAAAATTCATCTAAAAATGCATATATAAATTCCTTCACTATTATTGTTTCTGCCATAGGTTCATCATATTTAATTTTTACTATCATTGTTACTAAATGAGCATCACAACTTATCAATCTTTTGACCTCTATTGTGTTTTATCATGGATGTAGCAATGCCTAATCTTCCGATGAAAATTTTTTACTTCTTTCTGGCATTTATAATAATATTTTTTCTTACAATCTATAATGCTATTATATTTTTTAGTCAATTCATTCTCAAAATTATGTCAAAATTTGTTATAGGCATAATTATGAGTTTTTTTTCAAACATTTATGTAATAACCCGAGGTTGTTAATCATTATTTAATAGTCTAGTTAACCTCAAATCTCTTATAATAATCTTAATTAATCATTAAAAGAAAGTACCGAAGTTTTGGTCTAGTTTGGGGATCAAATGAGCAAAACCCTAATTTCTTATAATTATTTGATAAGAAAAATGAGAAAATGATTTTGACCTCAGATCAAAAATTGAATTTCGTCATTGAGTTCCTCACCACCAAATTAGTTAGGGGTGAACATTTGGTGAGTTTTGGAGATCATCAAAATTTCTTAATTATTTTGTATTTTCGAAAACCTGAAAAATAAAATAATTAAGACAATCTCCAATTGAAATTCTGACTACATTTTTAGGCTTATCATCCCCGATTTAGTTAAAGAGCAAATTTTTGAAATTTTTTCAGATGCATATAATGCCTTAATTTTAATCTAGTACAACTTTTTTGATGTTTATATTTTAATATGCACATAATTTTTTTTTTCACTTGCTCTAAGATTTTTAATATGCTAATAGATTTTAGTTTCTTTAATAGTTCTGACAATACATTCTTTAATTATTGTGAAATGAATAGTTGCCGAATTGTGAAATAAATAATATTACTTATTTTGATCAGACTTGTTAGAAATTTGTTAATAGAATCTTATAAAATATAATGAATAACTAGTGGAATATATAAGAGTTCAATTAAATCCCTATCTTTAAATACTAAATTTTATATTTATATTAATTAACTTATAAATCTATATTCTCTAAGTTAATTAGGAATTTAATTAATCCCAAATCATTATAATAGATAACTAAAAATAAAAAATAATAAATATCATATGACTTATAATATTTTGATAAATTTCTTGTTATGCTGCAACACATTGAACATAAACCTTGAATCATACATTAAGACTTTATCATAATAAAAAATATTTAATATATACTTCAGAGTAGTTAATATGGTGGATTTTAGTATAATTGTCATTAAGCCTAGGCAGGCTATTGGTGTATATGGAGACCACATAATTTCTTTGAGGAGGAATGTGTTTGTTTACAGTTAATCCACTTTCAGATAAGTTGAGTAGACATACTCAACTGCTGGCTTGTTTTGCGCCCACTGAACAGAAATACAAGATAAATAAATCATAAATTGTATTTCTCACAATCTTATTGATTGTGAATGGTTAAGTATAGTCATAAGACTATATATATATATATATATATATATATATATATATATATATTCAACATTATACTGAATTTACTTACTTTACTATTTTATAGCATTTAAAATCTTTTAGAATCATGTATGTACTGTAAGATTTCATACAAAAATGCAAATTTATTTATTACATTCTTTTTATTTAGCATACAATATAATTTGAACATATTCATATTTTCTTCAATTGCAAATAATTCAATTGTCATACTAACTTATTTGTTGCAGGATTGATAAAGATGCTTAAATAATATGAGAAACTTTTCTTATTTTACCTCCTTGTTAGCTTCATGCTTATTATATCGCCTTCATTTTAAATTGTAAATGACTAATGTGATATTCGCTTAATAATGTATTTAGCTTAACTTTATAATGTACTTAAGCCTTTTAAAGTCTAATCACTTTTTCTTTTTTTTTGCTGTGCCCTAGCGTATTTAAAAATCAAAATACGGTAGATTAGTAACATGGATCAGGTGTTGCAGTTAAAGAAGAACCTAAGCAGTAGCTGGATTAAAAAGCTTGTTCACTCTCTATTTTATTATGTGATAATGAGTGATTTATTCTATAAAAAATTGTAAATTAAATATTCTATGATATTTGTAAGCTATTCTTTTATATTGTATATAATTTCATATAATTAAAATAATTGAATTTCCTTCCACTCATAGATACACACAATAGAAGGTAGTACCTAAGAGTTAGAATTTCCTTACTCAAAATTAAGTTCTACCGTAACGCCCATTATTAGATGAAAATATCAAATCTAATAGCGGGGCGCTACAGTTTAATTATTGATTGGAAAGTTCAATTTACATAACTTATTCGCACTCAACTTTGCTACTATTGGCATCTGGGCATGCAATATTTTTTCTAGTTTATTTTTTGTATGTTTCATATTTGCACACTTTTTTGATATGGTTGGAGCCTGTGTCAAACAAAGTGTTATAGGGTTGACCATTGATATATAGTGTGCCTATGTTGAATATTTTTGAAATATTTATTATCTAATGCATAATTGAAATTGAAATTCATACATACATAATTAAAAAAAATGAACATTATATTATAATCAGATTAAATACATATATTATACCACTTCGTTATCATTTGGGGCAATAATAAGTGTCAGTGCATACACTTTGGGTAAAGTAGTAGGCTATTGATTGATCACTTTACCCCTTTGATTGCCTTTTGGAATCGAATTAAGGGCTCTTGGAGCAGGTAGGGGTACTCCTTTAAACTGGAGCTGGATCAGCAGTAGGTGGAGGCATTATAGATAATGTTAGAACTTGGCTTCTTACATGTATTGAATTTTGACCATTAATGAATGATTAATCTTCATTATATCAACAGTCCAACGGGATTAACAGTCCCAATGTTTTGTCCTGATCTTCCACAAGTATAACACTGATTTCCTTGATGATGCTCTATTAATTGAGCTCCTTTGAGTAGTTTGGAAAAATTATCATGATGATGGGATACTAAGTGTAACAACTCAGATTGTTACTTAGAACATTTAGGACTAATTCAAAGTGTTAATTATGGTTTTAGTACACTAGTTAAGTCATTAGAAGCTCACATCTAAAATCTAATTCAAATCAGGAATCAAATTAATCAAAACCTGATTTTGGAAATTTCTAAAAACCCTAGAATTTGACTTATTTATTTTGACCTCAAATTAAAAATCTGCCTTCGCCATTGCGTTCACACCCTCAAATTAGTTATGAGTGATATTTTGGAAGCATTTATAAGTCGTTGGATTTTCATCGAATATTTTAATATTATTTAAATACTCCAAAAAATTAAATTATTAAACACTCGTCGAATCTAAAATCCACGTGTGCCGTTGAGTTCCTCACCTCTCAATTAGTTAAGGGTGACTTATTAGAAATTTTTGAAATAAATTTAGCTAATCAAATTAATTAATTAAATTAATTTAATTAAATATTAATATTAATATAATTAAATATAATTAGCGACGTCGTTTGAAACTTAACTGCACAAAAGCTCTGCCGTTTGAAATCAAAAGGCATCTTAGGAACGTTCCATCTATGATCGAACGGTCAAAGGCGTTTCGTCTCCGCGCCTTCGGAGCGTGTCGCCAAGCCCTGCAAGCGGCTAGCGGAGGCTTCCTCCGCGCGTCACCCCGCTGCTCTTCGACCGCTGATCTCTCCTTTAAGGGCCTTTGTGAGCTTCAGATCTCGGTTTAACACCGTCAAGATCGAAGCTCGTAAGCAAAGGATCCTCTGTGTTGTAGCCTGGACTTCCTATTCGTCGATTTAGGTATACACTGATCTCCCTCTTCCTCCAGTCATAATCTTATGCTTCGATTCATATGCTTATTTCAATACTTAGATTGATAATGATCAACTCTGATTGAGTATTATCGATAGGGATTGATCGAATTTAGGTTCCCTTACACAGTATAAACCGTTAGGCTATGGCTTCGTCGAACCATAGACTTAGGGTTCGTTATATTTTGCGATTCTGGGCTCCTCTAGCGTTGCTTCAACTATTATCGTAAAGATCTCGGCGAAATCTAGCGTCGGCCGTGCGAGCCATGCCGATTCGCCGTTAGGATTAGCGATGAATCAAAACCTTAGTCCACGCTGGCTCGAGACGAAGAGCTAGTAATGGGGATGGATCGGGTCGACCCGGGCCCGACCTACGAGTAATTCGGGCCAATCGTTATGAGTGTGGGAACCACAGCCCGTCAGCAGCTGAAAATGAAATTCAAAAGTGTGGCCCCCGCTGTTGTCTCGTTTGAGGACAGTGGGTCCCACCCGTTGTCCCTCATCGCTTATGGGCTGTCACGTATAGCTCTATGGACCCATCCATGCTGTCGTCGAATGTTATGGGCCCACCATCCATAGAAAATATAATATATATATACATATATATGTTTAAATAGAAATAATATGTATATAATAAATAGATTAGTTTAAATAGAAATAGAATAAATTAATTTTAATTTAACTAATATCTAAAAACTTTAATCATCCATAATTAACAAGATACATGTCCAAATGCAACAAATAAATATACCATTGTGATCAGCAAAATTAGAGGATCACTTTGGCACTGCCAATTCTCCATTAAGAGGTGTATTTCATACAATGCCATTTAAGATTCCCCATAATTACCCTAAATGCCATAAAACTTCTAAACTATCATAATTTTGCACATACTTACCTAAATATACCCAATATGGGTCTCAAAGTAATCAACAAAACCTAAGAATTAACCCACTAGTGTTGGTTTTGCTGTTTGAGAGATTATTTGACTAATCACTTTTAGAACATAACCTTAATTAACCATAGAACTTCAATTGACAATAACTTGATCAATTGGCTCCAAATTAGGTATTTCAATATACCATTTTAATCAGTAAGACCTAATTATCAGTAAACTATAAAAATATTTAAGATCAAAATGATTAAATTTCTTAATCAACCATAATCACCTTGAAACTTAATTAGTGAATATTAACATACTTAATTATCCAAATTGAGTAATTTTAATTTCTAATTTCTCATAGAGTAAAGTAGAACCTAATTGTGTGATTGATTTAATGATTCTATGATTAATTTCACTAATCACGTACTAATCACCTAAACCCTAATTAAGCCATAACTTAATCAAATGATATCCAATTTGGGGTTTACTCCTAATTAAAGTAATCAATATACTATAAGAAAACTATAGTCATTGAGTTTATTGAATTTTGACTTAATTAGGAAAAATTAAGTTTCTGACATATTTTAAGAAACCCTAATTCCTTTACTTAGCCATAATTCTTGTATTGGCTATAAACTTAGCTTATCAAAATTGAGTGATTTTAAATTCTATAGAAACCTTAAATAGTAACTTAAAAATTAACTAATAGAAAAAGTAAAATTACCAAATTGCCCATATGAATCAAATTCCTTAATTTGATCTTATAAAATTTAATAATCATCTAAAATTGATGTACTTACTGTCTACTTCATATTATACAGTAAATAATCATTAGCCACTAACGTAAATCATAATTTAAGTTTTAAGCAAAATCATAATTTTCCTTCCTTAGGAAAATTCCAAGTGTCTTTGAGTTGTATGATGTGAGATAAATCATCATAGACCATTTCCTCTTCTTATTTCTTTTTCTAATTTTTCTTATAACATTAGTTAGATTGTGTGTCTGAGAATTCATCTTAATATTTAAGAACTTATTTTCTTAAGTATTAAGAATAGCTCTTAAGTTAGATTTCACCTATTAAATAAATAGGTTACTCAATATATAAAGCCTTGACTTTGATAGTTTATAAATTTTCAATAGTTTATTAATGATTATTGATCCTTTTGGATTAAGTAATTTAACACCCAATATTTAGAATTTAGTTTTAATCATTTCATCTTAATTTGGCTAATCAAGATAGCTTAGGGCTGCTTAAATTATTAAAATAGATCGATTGATTTATCATTTAACTTATATAGTCGACATCAATTTATTTATAATTAGGACCTAGTTAGTCCTGATTATTTTTAACTTATAAGACCGTGAATCTGAGTTACACTCGATAGTAGGAATTAGAGATTCTAAACTTGTGTAACTTAGAATAGATAGAATGGATAAATAAGACAATAATGGATATCACATGTCCTAGTAGAGTCTCTTGCTCATTTGAAAATTGATGCTTTGCTTACTTTGTTTTGAGCCTTATACCTTATTCACATATATTGGACATAGAATATTTGATAAGTATCTCATATCATACTTGAATTTGCATAATTAACATTTATATTCTATCAATGTTTTAGTTATGTAAAGTGTAATCTAATTAGTCTATCTCTCGATTCCATTTATCTCATCTTATACTTCTTATGTGGGCTGTTGGCCCCAATTCCGATATGGTAGTACTAGTTTTAAGTGCACTTCTACTTAGTGTTTCTGCCTCTCGGTTCCACTTATCTCATCTTATACGTCTTATGTGCTTTGGCCTGATTCTAATATGACAATAGTGAGTTCTTATATTTTTCCTTTCAGATGGCAAATTTGAGCAGTGCATATTTCAGCTTATACTTTATGTTTTAAATTACTTTACAATACTTTAGCACTTTATTTATTTAATGTTCTACTACATTACTAATTTATTTATTTATATGTTGCCAATCTTGTTCATTACTTATATTCCTTATAAGATGTTAGTCTTACTTTTAATTATTTAAATATTTCACATTTTCATTGCACTTTATATTAATTTGCATATTCTTATATTGATTATAAGCATATTTAAGTTGAATTAATCTTTTAATTATATTAGTACTTATCTTTATTTTATAACTAATTTTATTGCAACTATACTTTGAAGGTATGTTGACTACTTCCTATTTTATTAAGTTAAAATTTTATAACTGCCCTTTTCTTTCAAATACATTATGCTCCATTACTGTTTATTTTAAATTAAAAATGTATGGTGATATCTAAATTAACAAAATAAAATTACAGTCTAAAATATACTTATATATTTTGTCTAATTAAATTTTCTTTTGTTGGTTGAGGTCCTATCATTGTGAAACTGACAATGATAAACTTTGAGTTTTAAAATTGTTGAGCCTTCTAAGATAGGATTCAGAATGAGATTCAAGTTGATTGAAGATCCTTAAATTTCATTTTCTAATTAATGAGGATGAGTGTTTATATTTAAATTCCATATTTCTGATCATATCTTTTAATTCATGTTGTAATAATACAGGGTAACTTTATTTACTACTTTACTTCTCAGTTGAATGTTTAGTTACTTGTATACTGTAATGAATGGAGGTGTATTACTTTGCTTCCGCACTCTACCTTCATGTATCTTTCATTTAGTGAAATTATATGTTCAGAATGGCAAAGTCCTTAATTATGATGAATTAGAATGTGTGCATAATCTAATTATAAGTAGGAACCTTATCATTTAGGTGACCCCTCCATCAAAATTATGTTAACTTTAAAGTTAACAGGACCACAACAAGGCAAGGCCACCATACTAAGTAATCCTTGATTAATCATTTAGCCATTTTAGAAAACAATTACATTTTGAAGCTTCAGTCTTCAATAAGTCTGGAGTAAGTCTTTATTATCTTCTAAATTCCATCTCATAAGCTAATATGATCATATCTTGTATACTAATTGTTTTAACTGATCTTCAATGATTGTTTGAGCAAAAAATGGAATGAATTATTCTCTAAGCACTTCTTCAAATTCTTCACATGAAATTTCCTTCAATTCTGTCCCATCAAATCAAAAATTCAGTTCATTATCCAACCAATATTCTGCATCTTCAACAAACATGTGCGCGATTAAGCGAATTACTTCACTCACTGGGTATTTGATACTCGATAAAACATTTTATATGATTTTTAACCAATTGCTGCCACAACTAGCACAACCTATCCATTAAAGGTTAGAAGATTTAAGTGTAGGAAAGCATGTAGGCATCCATCTACTGTAAAACTGTTTGTTGCTTAAGAGTTGACACGAATCACTTGAGAACTAGATGAATTTAGGTATTTTTGTGCTGCCTAAGCCTATGTTTCTACCACGATCTTTACCATTTCTATTAAGTTTGAATTTCATATAAATTTGAAGAGGAACTAGATGCTACTATTTTCTTAACCAGGGTGAAAGGAGTATTTGAATCATGATTCATTCTATAGGGGAAATATTGGATAAATCAGAAGCAAAATGAAAGAAAAGATTTCAATTATAGTGATTTGAGTACAATCATTAAGATAACTAGTAACATGTAATGGTAAAACCAATAGTACGAAATAAAATGGAAATACAACCATCTCATATCAGAGTCCAGTAAATGCATGGTTGCAATATTTAGCAAAGAAGATAATATGAAGTCTTAAAAGGTTGTCGGACTACGAAGCATTACTAGCATTCCACTTAATACCAATTGCATTACTAGCATTCCATGTTCATAATTGGCAATGCTAATCAACCTAGAAATGATTAGCTTAAAGAATCTATTAGAATCAATATCATGTCTAAGGTAGAGAGCCAATGGGAATTTGGTTATCGTGTCGGTAGCGTATCGTCAAAATTTTTTTATCAAAATGAACCTCGTTCATAGCTCCTATGCATTCAATAAGAATGCTTTAAGACGCATGATTATCGAGCCCATCTGGTCTTGAGCTAATCCGTACGAGCTACAATACGATGAAGTTCCACAATGATGCCAGCAGAATCCCACCGAGTAGACTCCTGGCCTACTACTCTAGGCATTCAGGGTGGCCTCAGACACCGTCGATCGGTCCCTTCAAGCCACCATAGCTTGGTCAAGGTATAGGCACCTTAACCAAACTCTGGCGATGGCTGAAGACAGGATTTTGCTCCCACAAACCCTAGCTAAATAACTTAAAATATGACCATTTGTATAATTACAAGTTAAAAACACAATAAACTTTAGTAGTACTGAATTAAAAGTTATTTTCAATCACCTACATCAAATCATTTGACAGTAAATTTGCATACAACTACTGATAAAACGCATAAAATGAAACATTTAAAAAAAATACAATAAATTCATGAATTTTATTTAAAAAGGTTAATAACCATTTAAAATTAAAAATAGCCAATCTCATTTTACTATATTAAAGGAACACTTTTAAATAAATTCAAATTCATAATTTCTCAATCATATACTCCACATTTCTGATTGAGAATTTTAATACAAAAAAAATTTATTCAATTTGCCTTGTTTCACTAATGGAGATTATAAAAAACTGAATGTGATGTAAAGTAGCGACATTTTCAAACAAAAATGTTATAAATCTTTGCTTCCTAACCATTCATAGATGTAAAAACTTTGGATTTAATGCTTCAGTTAGAAACTGGCAGATACCGTTACCCCTTCGGTCATCCTTTAATAGCAGTTACCAATAATGAGTACATGTTTCAAACAATGCAGGATTCCACGATCTGTGAAGACATTTTAGTTTGAATAAAATCCGACCATTCATCCCATGCAATTCAATCAGCACAGTTTGCATAGAACCGCAAAACCGGCCGACTAGATGAAATGTGGTTTAACCAGTATTTAAAAACTGGGATTCAGATCAATCTGATCCAGTTTTTAATTCCTTGCCAACAAATTTTAGTTGCTAGTTATAAAAAGAATGGTTTTTCGGCTCTGCAAAGAACTGGCCCTAAACTTAAAGTAAATTTATATTATATTGGAAGGATAGTTAATTGTAAGACAATCAAATCATGTCCAAATCATTCGTAGTACTAATAATAAAGAAACAATAAAATAAACAGAATCCTGCAATTACTCTCAAAATGTAAAGAGAATAATATCAAGAGCTATAGAACGTAGTAGTTCTAGACTTAAAACTCCCTGATGAATAAATTTCTTTATGCCCCCAGAACAGCCATCAAGATTCTTATTATAGCTTGAAGCCGAAAACAGAGGCAATGAAAACAAAGACAAATATTTTTAATTCGATAAGATGCAAAGTTATTTTGGCTGCTACACAAATAAGCCAGATAGTGTATTTCAGCTTAATTACTAGAATACTAATGATTCAGAAAAATATGTTATAAATAAGTTACCTCGCGATAAAAATGGTGTAAAGAACATAAATCAGATGATAGCGAAATAAATAAAAAGAATGTTTAACAGATCTTAAGATAGAAATTAACACAGCTCATATATAATTAAATACATTAACAAACATGAACATATGACACAATTTTGAAGCTGATCAAACTTCAACGAAGGATGTGAGAAGAGATTCTAGAGTCTCTCAGAACAACAAAGAGGACGAAGAGAGAGAGAGAGAGAGGAGAGAGAGAGAGAGAGAGCGGGGGAGAAAAAAAGACATAATTGCGACAACGGGTAGGCGAGGAACGGGCTCCTCATCTTAGGGTATCTCGACCCTAGAGAGAAAACGCATCGCACCGCTGATCTAAGTAGAAGATTAGACGGGTTGATTATGCTATGGTAATGTGGATCGCGCTAAGCCAGACGGGGATGGCACGGGGGGCGGACCAGAAAAAGAGAGGGGGAGAGCAAAGCGAAGGACGAAAGGGGGGGAGGCAGGAAAAGAAGAAAAGAGGCACGCGCGGGAGAGGGGAAGGGGAATTATAAATAAGACTGCAAATGTAATTAGATTAAAATATAAATAAATAAATAAATAAATAAATAAATATATATATACATATATATTCCTTACTTATTTTGTATTTCATTGTCTTATATAGGTGTTCATAACAAAGTTAAATATTGTGCTTTGTTACATATTTGTGAAATATAAAGCCTTGAAACGTAATGCAGGATAAAATTTAAGTATATTTATAACCTTAACATAAATATTTTTAAGAAATTTAAATTAAATATATTACAAATATAGAAAAGTCGTACTGTAAAAAAGGAAGCTTTCTATAATTTATAAAAGACAATTCTATCCATGCCTCTCACTCTATATATATATAAACATACTATTTAGACCTAGTGATAACACCCAAAATCAATCAAAAAAAAAATATATTTCAATATCAACTTTAAAAATAATATTTATACTAAATAAATAAAATAAAATACTAATAAAATAATCTCAAATTTTATTAGATAAATTTTCTTAAAACATCAACAGATTTAAATAATATTTCTCATATATATATATATATATATATATTTCATTCACATATAATTTTCTTACACATTAATTCAAGAAAAAAAAGAATTATACTAATCATATATTTACACATAAGAGTGATATCATTCTCATTTTAATATGTATATAATAAAATAAGTATATCAAAAAACCAAAATGATAACACATCACTGTTGTGTTCAGTTCAATAAAAAATCGAGTAATAATTTTAAATTTAAATATTAAATGTATAAATAAGAACAAATTGAGACAATAATTGAAAATATTTATATATTCAGCAAAAAAAAGAGCATAAATTGTCAATTAAGAATACAATAAATTATATTTTTATATAGAATAAAAAGTTTACTGTCTTCCGAGAGGGCAACTTCGGAGCCCAGCTTGAAAACCTTGTGCATAGGCTGCATTCTTGAAGCTCATCTGCAATAGAAAGGAACATTTTATCTGTATGCCACACAATAATAAGCATTAATAATGTTTTTAGAAGGGGCTTTGAAGAAGAAAATTGTTATTTGACTGCAAATATTTTTTTTAAATAGTTGAATGTTAGGGTTTACATTTAAACTATATAATTTTAATAAATCCCACACATAAATATTAGTTTTTTGTGAGACAATAAATATTTATATTTTTAAAAGTTGTTTTAGAACTATTTGAGAACTGTGTTTTAATATTTGCAATAAAGTCCTATAATTTCACCAATCTTAGTCCTTTAAATTGATTTGGGAATGAAAGTGCTCATTTTATAAATATTAAAATTTAAAGCTGAAAATGTATCATTTAAAATTTTCAGTGCTAGCTATATAAGAAACCATTTATAAAATTGCTATATATAATTCTAATCCTATAATTATGCCAACAATATCACCGTTCCGAATCCTTAGAAGTGGATGCAGGCAATGCTATTTTACAAACCCATACAAAATAATAAAGACAATCAATTTCAAGACCAAATAGACTATTTTACAAACAAAGTAGTTAAAATGATATTAGTTCAAATCACATCTAGGCTCTATTCGGTACAATTGGGGCTGGCTGAAAGGTTGCTAGAATAGAATCAGCTGTTGTTGATGAAACTATTGGAGAGGAAGATGTCCGGTTTTGATGGCGGCTAGCAGCAGCCGGCGAGAAATCAACAGACGGGAGACTGGCTGACAAGCTAGTATTAGTTGTGTTAAAAGGCAACGGATAAATATAGCACTTTTTATACTAACAACAAAAAACATCGTGATTTCATGTGGAGTTTAACCCACCCAAATTCAAGAGACGCATTGTGCCCAGGTGCAAGTCTACCAAATACGCCCATACGCAAACTCATGACACACCCAAGTGAGGAAGACAGCTCACATTACTAGACTCATTACAGCACGCATGTGTAAGTTCAAGGTTTTCATCTTAATAGATTTAAAAATAGAATATATGAAGTGTAAGTTCAAATGTATTAGAAATTGCAATGATGATGCATAGCTATTGAGGCCATGTGATCAAAAATAGCGAGAGGTTCGAATACCTTAGTTTAATTATTCAAATTAACGGTGAAATATAGAGTGGTGTGATTAATAGGATTCATGTTGGTTGGATGAAATGGAAAAGCTGATTTGGAGTCATGTGATATCAAAAAATGCCACTCAAAATTAAATTAAATTTTTATAGAGCAACTATATTACCTGCTATATTATATGAGGCAGAATGTTAGCCAACAAAGAAGAAATTTATAGAAAAAATTAGTGTATAAAGATGAGAATACTTAGATGGATGAATGGGTATACTTGTAAAGATTGGATGAGAACAGAATTTATTCATAGCAAGTTTAAAGTAGCTATAATAGTGGTTAAGATTAAATAATGTCACCTTAGATGGTTCGGGCATTAAGCACAAACTGTTTAATGTTAGAAAAATAAAGTTTATGAATTTTGCTCATATTAAACGGGAAGTGAAAGACCAAAAAAGGAATGGGAAGAAACTAATAGAAATAATATTCTGTATTTGAAACATATGAAGAGGATTCTACTAGATTGTGCACAACGGAAACAAAGATATTCATGAAGCCTAGCGGGATTAAGGCTTGGTGTTGGTGTTGGTGGTGTTGTTGTGATATTATAATTCAATAAATGCCAGCATTATCAGAACTAATAAGTTCCGGTAATTTTGAATGTAAATAATCAAAATTTTTGAGATAAAAGGCGAAGGCCCACTGCACAATCACGCACATAAGATTAACAGGATGTGTTGTTAAATTTTAATTTTGTTAAACAAAATCAGTCTTTGCTATAAAAAGTTTGACATACACTTTGTTGATCCTTCTATTGATTTTGGCACTTGAATTTTTTTTATATTATTTAAAACTTTACTGGTTTAAAATTAAGAAAATGAATGAACGCAGAATGAAATAATGATTGGCAGCAAATGAGTAAGAAGAAGAAATAAAATCTTTCATTATAAAATAAAATTGATTTGAGAAAATTAAAATGAAAGACGAAGTGTGCACAGGTTTGTACATCCATCTAACTAGTCTCTGAACATTGCATTAATATGTGCCATCTCTCACAATTAGCCTCTAGACAACAAAGATATGATTTGTGATCATTCATAAAAAGTGATAATGTCGCATTAAATTACTTAGCCTATAGGTAGATACTGTTGATGATAAGTCGAGAGAGCACACCGCATGGGAAGCGATTTGGGCACTCGCTCAAGGATCTGGGATGCGTTGACGGTTACCAAGCAATATACGAAATCATAAACATAACAAAATAAAGATCAAAGCACATGTATGCGTCCAAAACCACAAGCACATCCAAAGATAAGGATTTACGTGAAAAACTCAAGAAAGGGAAAAATTACAGAGCCACACCACACAGAAATTTTCACTATGTGAAACAAAGAATACAGAGTTATAAAGAGATTCCCCTTCTCATAGAACATTAGCTCTTACTCTAGAATAAAGGAGAGAAGAAGCAGTCACCACCTGAAAATAGGACTTCCTGCACATGTAAGAGCTCCTTTGCATAGCTGCAATCTCCCTTAGGGTTCGTCCCTGACAGCAACCAAAACTCTAGCCAACACTTGCAATAGCATAGGAAACTCCTCCATATGTTTCCTTTAAGTACCCGACTCAATTTTAGACCTTAAATGGTTTAATATACCCCTCAAATAGCTTAGGGCGTAACCTGGACCGAAGTTAAAATCCATCATGTGCTACGGCTTGCCGTAGTGCAAAAGCCTTAGGTAGCAAGGCGCTAGGGAGCGCTGTAGTGCCCTGCTCTCAGGATGCTTAGCGGTGTGGCTTGCTACAGTGTGCGCCACGGCGCGCTGTAGCGCCCTACTCTCGGGACGCCTACCGCTATGGCGCGCTGTAGCGTCCCAATTTCTGTTCGCTTTTCGTTGTGGGGCGCTACAGCGCCAGAACCTCAGAACTCCATCCGCCAGGGTGCGCTGCAGCGCCCTAGTCTCGGTCTTCTAACCGCCATGACGCACTACAACGCCTTCCTCTTGGGCGCTGGGCGCCATGGCGCACTATAGTGCGCCATGACGCGCTGTGGCACCAATGTTGCAGCTGAACTTCTAACTTTATTCTGAATCGCCTCGGAACCTTCTGAAAGCTCATCGGAGCTCCATTAGCATTTTTATAATGATCTGAATGATCTCCACAACATAACATATGCTAAGGAGAAACATTCTTTTTTCTTCCAATGTGCCCAAACACAACTTCATCAAATACCAAAGATGTTGAAGCGATGATAATATAAATCTCTTGTAAAAAGAGAAAGATTTAGATATTAAGAAAAACCTACTTCAACACTAACACGAACTTGTTAACATTCTAAGACGCTGAAGCTGATGTATGCGGATACCAATAGCACCTCACACTGTATTTCCAGAGTGACATTCTACTGGCAGATTCACATAACTCCAATTATAGAGTTCCAATGCTTGTATAGTATTGCTTTAAGATTCACCATCACTTTCACTTAGATTTAAACATCAACACAAGCTTTAATACCAACATTTTAGTGAACTCGGCAACTGAAATAGTCAAAGAGCTTTATCTCAGTGTACTAATTCTCATTTCCAATGTCTACACAACTCCAATCCCAGTACTGTGTGTGCAATACAACTTGTCAAGAAAAAATGAGTAACTGAAGGGAAGTCGCTTATAGTTATGGTTGAGATAAAATGCCACAATGTGTAATATGCTATGGATTATAACAAGGTTTATTTTATTGCAAACATGGTGTTAAACGCAAGTACAGAAATAGAAATTTTTTATATAAAAAAACAATAAGACAATGGGTATCATTTGCAACAAAGGTGATAAAAATAGTTTAAAAACTTACCTTGAAGATCTTGGTAATGAATCAAGGGTGCATTCATTGAAGGGAGAAGTATATCATTATTTTTTGACATTTTTACTAGTGAAAATAATCGCTCAACAATTAAAAGAAAATTTGAGACTCTAATCTTACAGAAATATTTCAAGAAGAGTTTTGAATCCAATGGATGCACCAAAAAGAAGGGGAAGAATCATTCATTCAATCAATAGTGATTTTCCTATTATGTGAATGAAGACCAAGTGGATGTGATCTTATATTTACTCTACTAACTACTATTAGAAATTTAATCGAGTCATGCCCTAGGAGACTGAGTTGGATGGTTAGATTAAAAGACTTTATTTCAGTGTACTAATTTCAGAGCAGAGCCGACGACCGACTCAGCAGCTGGAATCGGCGCTTGCCATTTCCAACTATTCCCACTGGATTGGGAATCTTGGGAATCGATCATTGGAATCCAGCAGCCGATTCCAACAATAATTTGATATAAATACTGCCAAAAGTTATTCTAATTTTTCCTATGCAAAATATAAAAAATTATTGATAAAATGCACTATGCCTAGGTGCAAGTCCAGCAAATACGCCCATATGCAAACTCATGACACACCCAATTGTGGAAGCGCATAACGGCTCACACTACTAGGCTCTTAATAGCACGCATGTGCGAATGATTGCACCAGTTTAAATGAAGTGCAGCAGTTAATTAAATAAATCGCCAGTTCATTATTCAAAAGCCTAATAATGCGACGAATCAGTTGAACTGCTAGATATTAATCGTGCACCTAGGTGTGCAAGATGATGCGCCTAGGAGTAGGTAGGCAAAATTCTATATAAGTGTATATTTTGTTTTGGCTGCTATGATAGTCCAAACCCTAAATATCTTCCCACCTTTTCAGCAGCTTGGCTTCGGAGTTTAAAGAAGCTTAGTGATGCATTAGATCATGAAGACTCCTGAAGAAGAATAGTTCGCCATCTGATTGCGGAAATTTTTTTTCTTCATTTAACATTTAAATTCTTTGGTTTTTATTTATTCTTTTGTGGGGAGGCACATGCTTTTAAATTAATTTCAATCGTAACCCTCACTTTATTTAAGAAAAAAGATTTCAGTTGGCCTAACTATGAGTTGCCAACGAAAACATCATAAATTTATTGTCTTAACACAATTTTAACATTTATATCAATAACACTAATAACAACACCAAACTTTAGTCCCACTAGCTAAGGTCAGCTGCAAGAATTCTGTTTTTTTAAAACATACGATCAAATCCTTTATTTCCATTAACTCTAGCGACAAAGTATTGATTTAATATTTTAAAATTTAGTCGGGGGAAACATGTCCTCTCCAAGCTCGACAATTGTGCGGAAGGACTTGGAATAAAGAAGATGAAGTGTAACTCTCATTTTAATAATTAAAGGTTAAGAAACTTAGGAATACATTTGGAATAGTTACAAACCAACTGAAGGCAAAATAGATGCAAAACGGACCCAGAATGAGCTCTCTATTTTTCAGGTGTTTTGGGAGAGAGCACCTGGCACACTTTTTAGAGGCCTTTTAAGCCCTGTAAACCTTTGAGATAATTAAAGAGATATTTTTTTGAGAATTTGCTTGTTTTTAACATATTTATTTTATCTTTTCTCTGCTTTAGCATACAAAATAGAATCAGAATGATTTTTAAATAGTAATAAAAAATGGTTCGAATTAGCATGTATAGAAACAAATTATGGAAAGTAATCTAAGCCAAATGATTTTTAAATGGTTCGAATTAGCATGTATAGAAAAAAATGATGAAATAATTTTTAAGTCAAGGATAATTTTTAAGATTACAAGACCACAAACAAAAACAAACATAGAATGAAAGCTATATTATATAAACAAGTGTATGAGTGCATCCTATAGGAGGTGAACAACAACGTCTGAAACAACTTCCGTGAGGAGACGAAGTGAAAAAGTTGTGGAAGAAGCTTGAAAAGCTATGCACAAGAAAGACCAGGAATAATAAAACATACTTAATCAAGCAAATGATTGGGCTCAAATATTCAGACAAGCCCAAGTCTGATCCTTGAAGAAGTTTTGAAGGATCAATAATTAGTTAGCTGAATGAGCATCAAGTTCAATGATGAAGTTCAAGGCCTAAATTGTGGGGAGAAGTTCTGAATATCTTTATAAAATCAGCCTAAATGGAGGAATATCCTTAGAGCTTTAAAAAGCAACCTCCTTAACAAAGAAATGCAAAGAGAATCGCAATAAGCCCCACTTCTCAAGATGTGTTTATTGCAAGAAGGTGAGACCGCAACATAAGCTAGAGACCTCCAAGGAGGTATGCGAAATGGATTGCTTCCATTGTGGCAAGAAAGGAAACTGTGGCACTACTGTTTGGGCTACATACATGAGAAAGGATTGCACATGCTAGTCAAGAAAGGAGTCTTATCAAAAGCAGGAGCTTTGAAGGAATGCCAACATTACTTAGCCGAGAAATAGAACCAAGTCATCTTAACAGGCTCAGGCCGCTCCAAGAAGTTATATAAGCTAGAGCTACTCCTTTAAGATGTATTTGGTCTTAAGAATCCAAGGACTTTAAGAGAACCTTTATATTTTGTAACTTTCATTGGTGACTAGTCTAAGAAAATTTGAGTTTACATGTTGCGGTTCAAAAATTTAGTATATGAGGTCGGTATGGTTGAGAGAGAGCGGTTTGAAACCCAATGTATTATGGCAGATAATGGAGGAGAATGTTATGAATACTTTGATGATTGTTTGCAAATAAAATGAAATTCGTCCATCAAAAGGCTCCACTTAAGACTGACCAGTTGAATGAATTAGTGGAGCTCATGAACCACACCTGTGGAGAGGGTATGATGTAAGCTATCATAGTCTTAGTTGCCGAGGTCCTTTTGGGAGGAGGCACTGAATACAATAAATAGTTCATGCTTTAATTCTATCCCTATCTATATCATTGGATTTGACGTCCTTATCACGTGTAGTCAGATGCAGGAGCTTAGGATGAACAAAAACAGCCAAAGGATCTTCAAGTTAAAACTAGTTTGGAAAAAGCATGAAGACCATTTAACTTTTATTTATTCTATAGTTTTTCATTTATTTGATAAATTAAATAATAAATATAATTTCTTTGTATCTTTATTTTTTGGAAGAATGTATTTGACATTTTGATGGAATTTATATTTTTATTTTACTCAATATTTTTCAAATTGAATTCTACAATCATTACACCTATAAGTACACCCTTGATTGAGAAAATGTTGTTTGAGCACATGACATTCATTGTGAAAGATCTATAAACAAACTTAGTTAAACTTTAATAATCATGAGGATTTTGAGAATTTCGAAGGGATTGATGATGGCTCCTACAATGGTTGTTATCACAAGTGTTTGTGAAAAGATGTTTTGCGTACGAGAGCATGATACTCATTGGCTTCAAAAAACTTCAAAATAGCCAATGTACTTAAGTATCTATTTTTTAGTGAAACTTACACTGTACCACTAAAGATCACAATGAGGACACTTTTTAGTCTCAATCATCTGGGTTGGCAAGCAAATTATTGGCTTGACATGATCTTGTGGTTAATGTATTAACAAGCTTTGATTCGATAATAGACTGTTACTAGTTTGATCTAGTAAATCTTGTTGTCATGCAAGTGAACACTTTTTGATCAACCTACCACCTCATGAATTGTTTGGTTGAGGCTGCAGAGATGGGGACAACCACAAAATATCCCTATTAAACTCAATCTCAATGACTTACATCAACAAAAGTATTCTCAGGCTTTACTATCAATGATTAAGCCCAGCCATAGAGCAACTAAAAGTTAATAGCATGATATCTTGTCAACATCAAGCACGAAGTATGCCATTTGAATGTTAACAAAGCCAACATAAAATGAAAATTGAGGTTAGTGATATTCCATTAGGAATCAAACTCTCCAAATAAAAAATATAATTTTCTTCATTTAGTGAAAATGTGGTTCCTCATCAACATTGATATTATAACCTTCTTTGACACCCCCAAGAAGAATTAATAGTCACTGTATACAAATGTTTTTGCAATGATGTGCTTTGCAGTTGCATCGAATAGTTCCTCTGCGTCCTTCGTAAGCATTTTCAACACGACCACCTTCTACAACAATGGGAAGTTTACTTACATGAACACACTATCCTCAAGGGACTCGTACCCCTACTTGAGGCACAAAATAAAAAGTGCTGATTGCCACGATTAATACAATGATCACCATATTTTATAATAAATTTTAGGAGTAGACCTTTTGTTGGTTAGATTTGAGCATTAACCAGCTTTAATCTTCATCTCACAAGAGGGAATGTCCCGATGGTTGGTTCTGTAATGACCCACTTAAGTAGCATTAAGCAGCATAATGAGAAGTTATCTTCTAAGGATAAAACCGTGAGGCTTGTAAGAACAGATCAGATAATATCTTAGTGCTTAAGAGCTTCACTTAATACTACTTAAATAGGTCGTTATAATAAAAGGAGTTTCGATGTTTTAAGAATTCTAATTAATACAACTTAAGGGGATCATTACACGTTCAATGTTTACCCCTATAGTTAATTGCCCCCTCCTAATCATTTAGAAGAGAACTTTTGATAAAGGACTACCATTGTTCATAAGCAAGCAACAAAATAGGGATAAATGAAAGTTAACCTGATCAAGAACATATGATCCATCATCTCAAGTCAAATTATGATCTTATCTGCTAACATTAGAAAAAAATTATCCTTAATCCCTAGAGTTATGATAAGCAGCCATGCATTATCCCATCTCATAAATCTCAAATATATTGGGTGGAATCTGTTAAAGACTTAATTTTTAGTTTTTTTAATTTTTTTTATTTTTTAGGCTTGAGGTTACATCCGTTGGAAAGCCAATTTTAGACTTAGGACGAGGCTTATATCTGTCGAAATGCTCGTAATTGGGTTTAGGATATAGCTTACATCCGTTAGAATGCCCAAACTTGTATTTAGGATAGATTACATCTTTAGAATACTCAAATGATTTTAGGATGTGGCTTATTTCCATTAGAATGTCTAGATTTGGGTTTGCATGGGGCTTGCATCTATTTGAATGCCCAACTTGTATTTAGGATGGAATTTACATCTTTTAGAATGCCCAACCAGTTTTAGGATATGGCTTATTTTCATTGGATGCTTGAGTTTGTGTTTAGAACCAGGCTAGCATCTATTTAAAATGCTCGAGTTTAGGATGGACTTACATTCGTTGAAATACCAGAGTTTAGGTTTAGGACGAAGCTTAACATTTATTTAAAATGCCCAAAATAGTATGTCTATGGCACAGGCGAACAATTGATGAGGCAGAGGCATTGGCGACTACATGTTACAATGCATGAGGTGGAGGCGAAGACATGCAAGAGGAGGCATTGATGACTGTAGGTGACTCCTTTGCATATGTTCGTTATTTTTCTTCTTTCTTTTTTTTATTCAAACCTGTGCTAATCTTGGCAGTGGTCGAGTAAAAGCGAAATGTGCCAAAAATTAGAATGACAATTGATGAAATTGTCAAAATTCTTGTTGAAATGAGTTAAACCAACGGCTTGTTGCGAACTTCAGCACTGTTAGCAAAAACACTGCAAGGTGCCAATGACATTGTACAGCGAGTAGGTCCTTGAAAAGTTCATGTGATCATTAGGATCAAAGATCCCCATATAGAATTTTAACATTAAGATCTCTGATATTTCCAATTGAATCAAGATATCTAATTCCTAAAAATCACAGGCAGCACACAACTTCAGGTAGTGCCAAAGAGGTGCTGATAGGAATGTCATTAAAAAGACAAAGAAGAAGAGAAAGCCACTCTACTAAAGCAGGTGTCCCAATAATATCTCTAACAATGATTTAAATTGATTAATTATTGTTGCATGTCATTGCAGAGGTTCTACACCGCCTTATGATAAACTCACAAGTTGTTCAAGCTCACAGGATTTTTGAAATGAAAGTTGAAATTAAGAGAAAGTTTAATAAATTGCCGAAATGGTCATTAACATGAAAACAGAACAACAAAACTATGAAATTGGTTCCAAAACAGAATGAATAGTAAGAAATTAAGGCAGATGTATCTTTGATAGTGAAAAACTTACAGCAAGGCTTTCTAGATCTGCAGAGATGAGCACGTTGACTCCATCCAGCACTGCTGACTCGAGAGATTCTCTTTCGTGTTTGGAATCCTTAGATATCTGCACGTTTTATGTCAACAGATGCTCAATCAAAACCAAAGTAATGTATGTGTGGGCAAGCAGTTATTTATAATATCATAAAACAACAATAACCTCAGATAAAACAGTTATAGACGTCCTCCTTATTAGTTCTTTTATGAAATTCTTGACATCGGTTGCCTCGACTAGAATATCATCAGTTCTGCATGGTTTCCCTGATGCTTTTTTGGAAACATTGGACTGGTTATTGGCTTCTGAGGTCATTTTAGCAAACAATCATTTTAACTCAACACGAATTACAAAATTTCTCAATGCGTATGTAGATGGTCAAAGTGCAGATATGAGAACTCAAGCTTTAATGATGTAGTGTCTCATAAATATCGAGAAATCAGAAATGCTATGCGCAAGTGCATATTAACCAAAAATTAAATGAATATTTGAAAAAAATAACGAGAAATAATTGATCGCAAAGTGCTTCAAAGAGGAAAGCGTCCTTATAATGAGATGAGTTTTTGGCAGAAAATGGAATAATAGCAGTTGATGCCTAAAGCTAATATGGAGCGTTCGACTAAAGATTTAAAGTTTAAACATAACAAGCAGCATGAGTGAAATCTAAGGGCTCCAAACTATTAACAAGTTGAAATATACCTAATTCCCAGTCTCTTTAAAGTTCAAAGCTAAATCCTAACCTCGAGAGCCGATAAAGTGAGATGCAACTATCGACAAAGCCAACCACCCTCTGTAGTGGTTAGCTGGTGTAAATGCCTCCTCGTATTTCATCCTCTTGAGCCAGCAACGATCTACATAGCATTATGTATATTTGTTCATCTCAATCCTACATTCTAGCCTTCTTATTATACACCACTTAGATATAAGTATCTTTAAATGGAAAAATATATATTAAGTGATTTTATGGTATTCTTGTGCCGTTTTGTAGTTTTTCTTCTATATTTATGCATATTGCAGCATTTAAGACATATTTAACCTAGTGAGCTATTTTAAATAAATAAAATATTTATAATGGGAATTCAACACAATTTTCCTATGATGTAATATCAATATTTGAGCATTTTTACTCTGGATAATCAAATAAATTATCCAAGTTGAGCGTTATATACAAAATTACTAAATTTTGTATAAATTGGCACAATCATGGTTGCAAGTAATTTGTCATCCAAGGAAACAAAATAAAATCCTACATCTTTTGTTTGGCTAGAGTTCAAAAGGATAGGAAGTAATATAATAAAAGAAAATAATCTATTAGCACTAAATACAATATCAGCGTGCACACATTGGAAAGCAAGCACTTCGATTTATCATTATGCTTTCACAGTTTAAATTTTAATATTATGATAGCTCAACATTCGATTAATCAATCTATAAGAGGTTTGTTATAACTTAAATTCATAATAATTTGAATAAATCACAAAATTCACTAATCTTGTGGAAGGCATTTTGTTATTAGAATTTAGTGAATGAACTAGAATCAGGTTCCAATTTCCCAACCAAAAAGGCTCACAAATCAGATCAAATCAACCTCAACGATTCATGAGATGCCCAATTCGATGGACATTTGGGTCAGATCGAAGTCAAGGAAAACCCAATCCGAAAAAACCTATGGGCAAGCTTAGCACAAGCTATACAAGGAATTCCTTAATTAAAAACACATGGTTTTCCATATTTATAGAAAAACCAAGTACCATTCTTTTAATGAATTTACCATTAAATTTTTAATTTATTATTTACCTAATTTAACACATTTTAATGTAATATAAATGTGTATTCAACTCTAGCAAAAATAAACTAAGAAATTCTTTATTTCACAATTCATCTAAGAATGATGAACAAAAAGCATAAAATTGATCTAAATTATGTTTTTATACTACCATAATTTAAATTATGGTATTTGAAAATTTATTATGATTTCTTTTTTATGAAATTTATCACTGTTTCTATTTTGCAGGATTTATTATAATTACTAATTTTGCTAAAATAATATTTCATAATGAAATGACAATTAATCTTAAAAATAAATCTTATTGATCTAAAGCTTCACAAATATATTCATAACATGATCAATTATATTCCAAATATAATTAGTTATGCTACTTAATAATAAATAACATAAATTTACGAAGTTTGCATATATTTTTTCTTAGATTTATGGTAGCTTACCAACATCTCTATATTTGTACACAAAAATTTCAAAATTTTTAGTGTTCATTCAGTATACTGAAAATTTTTATAATTATATATTAAATAAGGTTAATGAACTAGGCTATACTTAGTAAGTTAAGCTTAATTCTTATTGTTCAGTATTCAATAAATTCATTGCATAGAATTTAATATATCCTATAATATATTTGATTAAAAATGAAATTTTATAATTTTATAAAATGCTGGTTATTTTGCCTGTGAAAGTTTATTGACGCTATTAATAATATTTTACTAGTTGCTAATATTGACGTTAGTAACTAGCAAACTATCATTCATATTTAGCCATCAATGAATAATGATTTGATTGTTATTTCTCTTATATTTCAATCACTAAAGTATCACTAAATTTCAAAAATTTAGAAAGTGATAGGTCCAACAAAATCTAAACTGATAAAATTCTTTCAAACAAGAAATAATAAATCATTAGAAATAAAGCTATCAAAGTGTGCATCCATCACCAATCCCTGAGTGCTTAGAGAATCATTCATCTCACGTCTCTAGTTTATCTGTTGTGTGATTTCTTTTATAGGCGAGGATCAAGAAGATGTTGACCATATTTTAAAATCCTTTCTTAGCAGCTGTTGGTGTAAATTCACAAAATTGATTCAAGTCAAAGTTAATTCTGTAACTCTCAGGCATTCTATCACTACAAATTGTAAATTTGGAAAAAAACACAAACGAATGATTTATTGTTTTTCTCATTGTGACCAATGATGGCTGTATTTCCTATGTTTCAACAGGCATTTCTCTAAGACATTGCCTGCTCTATAGTTTAAAGTTCCTCAAGAAACCATGCCTTAGTCTCTTCTAATTGGGAACCTCCCCATGTCAGATGGATCAAAAGTTATCTTTGATGATCAGCCGCCTTCTTGGACAACTTAATATAAAAGTTAATACAATATTGGATGTGTTCTGCTCCACTTGTTTATCTTTCATGATGTCTTCACGTGTGAAGACAGCTTAAGTTCTTCAAGGGTGGAGCCAAGATGATCAGCACTGATACTACTTTGTTGAATCAATAGCTGAACAGGCAACACACTTTCATTTTTACAACTACGGTATCCTTTGTAAGAATTATTATATCCGGTTCGAGTTGCCAGAATTTATGGAATCACACCCACTGACGTTCACTGTTTTGTGGCCATAGTCAGCAATTTCAAAAATGAAAAAAGTTGAGTTGACTGTTTGAAGTAAAAGACGTTAAAGAGGCTGTTTGATTACCTGTTTTCTGGGTGTCGTGCAATGTTATCTTTTAATAACACCTAAATAACACTTGTTTGGTTGCTATGTTATTATATCTTCAAAACTTTACTGAGGTTACGTTTTGATATCTTAATAGCAAGCATTTTTTAATAACATCAGTTTTGCAATTTTATTAGTAGGCAAAACCAGGATACAGTTCGATAGCTGCTTCATTCCTGTGTTACAGTACTTTGCTCTTCTTCGTTACCATCAGCATAGCCCTTCCAGTTCCCAGGCCTTTGCCGGCTTCTTGTGTGTGATTTCTCCTCCCTATTCACTTCTACACTTGACATCACTTAATGGTATAGCTTCTACTATTTTTTTTATTTTGGGTTTTTTATGTGGGCTGGTATGCTATTTTATGGAGAATTCTTTCCTGGAATTCTCTGCGCACATACAATCAATTGATTTATTCATGTTGAATCTTTATTTCTCCTCTTCAAACATATGACAGATAAGGGAATAGCCTAACACTGGAATAAAGTTATGTATAAATGCTTATGAGATCCATTTAGGGAACTTTTTTTTGACACAAGACGTTGAGCGTGACCAATTTTCTTTAAAAAAAAGAGAATAAACTAACGCATATATGTGGTTGTTATAAATAGTTAAAAAACCAGTAAAGAATTAATTATTTTGCAATATAGTTTCTAATGGCGCTATGATGTCATTTTTTATCAGTTTATTGATTTTTATTTATTTAAAATTTTGTGGCTGTCTTATAGATGATTTGGGCATATTAAGCTTATATCATGCACCACCCCTGTTTGAAAAATTGAGTTTATGAATTTTGTTCATATTAAAAGAGGAAGGGAAGACCAAAAAGATAAGAGAATAAATCATTTTTCTTCTCGATTTGGAACTTAGGGAGATGCTTCTATTTGATCGTGCACAATGGAAACAAAAAATCCACCTTGCTGTTATTTAAAATTCAGTGCTTATAGTCCTTAAACGAAACACAAATTGGAATACTGTTTGTTACCAGTTTATGAATAAAAGCAATGATACCTGTTTTTTTTGAGACCTTGCAAATTGTCAGGTAAAATATGCAAACAAGAATTTTATTAGCAATTAAAAAAGCATGAAACATTATTTTTTCATCAAGAAAATAAAAAAGCCACAAAATACCTCAACACTCCTATTGTTAATTATGATTTGCTGGGTGTGGAATGCAGAGAAGGGCATGCAACAGTTCAGTGGGTAAGGGATAACAACGAAGATTTTTCTAATTCTAACAACATCATTATATTGAAAGAGGAATGCAGGTTCAATTCTGAATTCCAGGCAACTGACGGAGGATAACCTAAAAGAGAATTACTGCACCCAAAACAACAACAACCCAATGAAGGAAAAACGCTTGTTAGGAGCTCACGACACAATAAAAAAAGATGCCTATGAAAGAATAAGAAGACGATTAAAGGGTTGTGAAGAAGCCGGTAGTAACTTAGATAGCAGCGGGTATGCTAAAAATGGCTGACACGAAAGACTACTAAGACAATTTATTAGGAATTGTATACTCAGATTTAAATCAGCTTGCTTGGTTCAGTGATTTAAAATATAAAAGATACTTCAAGTGTGTAGCATAAAATGAACTTATGCTTCATCTTTCATTATGAGGCCACAAAAAATGGAGTTGTTTGTCCAAGTTTATCTTAGAAAATTCCACTTGGATGATCTGTTTGTTATAATTGTTGATTATAATATGAAAACAATCTATTATGTCGTTATAACGATTTGGTGAATGTTAACTTAGTCGTTTAGTGATTTTTTGATGCTTTATTGTTGAAATGACATTTCATTTTGCTACAATCGCTGTTTCTAGGATCATATGGTGAATATAGGTTTATTGATAATTCAACGTTATCTTTTTTGTAGTTTCTGTAATTTTTTATTGTTCTGCTCTAATCATTCCATTGTAATTTAAATTTAAATTGAATCGGGGTAGTCTCACCATGCTGCACCATACCTCAAATAACACAACCAAATAGTTTAAATAATACTAACACCTACAAAAATAACAAAAACTGAATCAAAAAGACAATGTTATCTAGACAACATATTTATCTAAATGGCATGTTATCCGAGTAAAATGCTATCATAATAACTTTTATGAAATGCAACCAGATAACAACTAAGGAAACCTAAACAATACAAAATAAAAATATTTGAGAAGAACTCCAGAGGCTGTACGTACCACAAAAAAATGATGAAAGCAAAATAATCATTCAAATTTGTAAAAAAAGAGAAAGACTACATGAGAAGTGATGGGAACAACCTTGACCATTGTTTAACTTCTTCTCTAAGGGTGCATGGTTTTGTTCAAATGTTTGAATAGCTGCAGTTTTATCTGTTTGGTCCAACAGTTGTGGTACTTCTGCTGGTACAAAAACAGCAAGATCGGGCGAATCATCCTTTCCGATCACTACATCAGCCTACGCAAAAACAATGTAAGTTCATAACTCCCTTGCCATAAAAGTAACTAAAATGTAACAGTGTATACAAAGGATCACCTCAAGATCTACATAAGATGGGTTTCTTCCGATGGACAGCAGAAACTTGTCAAGGTCGGTTGCATTAAGAGCTAGCAAAAGTAAGTGAAGCGTAGGGTGAGATGCTTTTTAGATAAAAATACATTAGGCATTTGGCATAGACAAAGCAATGTATTCATTTGACAGATTCAATTTCTGAAGAACTTGATGAAAATTTTTGCTATTTAACACTAAATTTCAAAAGCAGCAATAGAAGACTTTACGACATCTGACTGCTAAAAGTAACAGAATCATGGGTGACCGTTTAAATTTAAGCCTAGATCTAAAATCATAATGTATAAAGTACATTGTAGCCTTTTAGCATAATGCTGATCATGTCTATGTGCATAAAAAGAAATATAATCGTGTGGAAAGCTAAAAAAAGAATATAGAATAGGCCTAAAGAGAGATAACCTGATTAATTCTATGATCAAAAAACCAGGGATTAAAAACAAATACGGCCATTTGTTATATTGGCAATCAACTCATATATATTATATTTTTCATATTCAATTTTTGTACAATTTAAATTCGAATCACTACTTATAAAACACCTTCATGAATCAATAAAATGTATCATGATAAAAAAGTGACAACTAAGAGCATGCAATCCTAAAGTCATACAGATTACAGTGGAATGATGATGTAAATTTTAAGAATGACACAATGGGGCCAGGCAACGAATGAATTTGAAGCTTAGAAGAAAATGTAAACCATCAGGACCAACTAAGAAGAAGAAGCTGTGTTGTAGCACAGTTTTGAAAAGCTTTGAAAGCTTTTAGGAAGAAAGAGAAAATGATGAATAGAAATAAGAAAGGAAGAAAATAAAAGAGATATGAGGAGAAGATCAAAGAGAAAAAGTCACAAATTAACTCAGTATTACAATGCAAGAACATAATTATTTTTTATTCCAATGCAATAACACAAGTTATTGAATAAACATATATACAGCACATATCTATGGCAGCAAGACATGTACACCCGGTTTTATCAGATTGATTAACATATGTTCCGATACAAAAAAGTAAAAAATAAATACTTTTTGATAGAGTAGGATAGAAATTAGTGGTGAACGGGCTAAACACAATGAGAAATGGCATATTCGGCCACCCTTTGCCTGCCTTCTTTCTTGTAACTACTACAGTTCTAGAAATGGAATAATTCTGAATATCAGGCAATCAAGAGGTAACTGAGTACCAAGATCCATCTCTCTCAATTCAAGCCAATCAAACAGAAATAACTGCATCACTGTTAAAGAAATGATCACAAACTCCTTGTAAGAAATTAAGAGGAACATGATTTAATCAACTTCCTGATTTCCCCACATATTCGGTAAAAATGATAAAGGTTTAACTTAAAAGTAGAGTTGGATTACATCCAAGGGAAGTAACCGTTTGATTCTATGAAGTAGCTACATTTATGGAAAACAAAAGAAAATAAAAAGCTCCAGTTTTTCTCTATATCTTCTCACAGAGGAGAACAAAGACTTTGCATACAAATTTTTATTAGAAGGCAAAAGATGCAGCAAGTCCAAGAAAAAAATGTTCATACAAAAAAAGTAGGTTGCATTTTTTTTCCTTCAAAGAAGCCTTAGTGTGAAAAAAATTGTAAACATTATTATGTGCCTTAAGCCAATTACCTCATGCAAGGGCAAACCCGCCTTAATCTACTCAATGGAGAAAATTCAAATCTTAGCTAAATCCTTTAAGTATGCTTTGGTGGCTAAATTCACAAATGGAAAACCACTAATCCAAATGGTACACAAATTTTTCAATGACTTCGGTCTATCGTGAGCATTTTCATTGGCTTAATTGGCCATTGTCATATTCTTGTTAAGCTTTCAATGAAGGACTAGACCCGCTCATACTTTGTTGATAATTTCCATTTGAAGTTCTTGAAGTGGACGACGATTTTTTATCCCAATTTCGAGCCTCCTACTGTCCTTATATGGCTTAATTTCCCGTTGTTGAAAGCTTATTTTATCACCCACTCAGTCCTCTTCTCTCTAGGTCTTACTTCGGCAAGCCCTGAGAGTTGATACAACACTGCTAAACTCTTGCGCCCCTCAACGGCAAGGGTGTTGGTGGAAGTCGATTTAACTGAAACCTCTGAGCATGCAATTTTGAATGGTTAAGAAGATGATGGCTATCTTCTAGAAGTAACATTTAAAAATTTTCCCAAATAATGTAAGCATTATGAAATTTCATACCATGATATTTCTACATGCTTCAAAATCCATCAGGAACTCCAATACAAGGTGGTTTTTGCAAAGGAATCTGTAGTGGCACCTCGTAAGGATCATTTAATATCAGCTGGTCATGGTTCCACCAAACTTAAATATGTTTCAAAATATGTCCCAAAAAATACTATGGTGACTGAGAGAGTTCTAGATCCTATGATCATTTCTCATAAATTCCAGCAAACTATAGCCTCTTTGGATGCAACCATGCAATCTGAATCAATTCAAGCTGAAGTTGTGCTGAGAAACGAGGCTACAATTAATTATGAGTGCTTTAAATGTTACTGTTGCAATTTCAAATGATATGAAAGCTATAGAAACTGCTTCAACTATTTTGGTGTCTAATGAGAATGAGGTGATGTCCTCACCCAGTTAATGGAGAATGCTAAGGCTGTGGCATCCTCCTCTCCATTGATTGATAAGGTGAATATAGAGATACTCACTGGACATGACTGGGAAATAAATGCAATTCCATCAGCAGTTGATGAAATGGCTGTTGATATCTTGGCCGCACCCACAACATCGACCCTTGGAACTGGGGAGGTTTGTGCTCAGGTCGTTATGCATAACATTGAAGATGCTCATTCCCCCAATCAGATCGAATCAGCTAAAGCTTTAGAACCATGCATGATTGAAGCCAAAAATAACGAAGGAGAGGGAGGTGTTGACTTATAATTTTTTACCTACCGCTCATTTCCGGAAATCCCATGTTGAATCCAATGATATATTGAGACTAGAAACGGGTGAGATAGAGATGATTCATAATGCCAAAGGCCTAATGGGAGCTCCCTAGAATATGCTTAAAGAATTTATTGAGATAATCCCTATAGTCATGAGTAAATGACTTGATGATGATTCACTTGCAAAGGTTTACCCAACATTGAACCCGTCCGCCACAGAGTTTTCAAATGAAAGGGATTCAAAGTCGAACGAAGACTAGAGTGATAAAAGATCATTAAAGAACACATTGGTCCTCAATCCTTTTGCCGAGGTATTTTGTAACAACCCTAGGTTGTTACCCTGCTAATTTATAGTCTAATTAATCATTAATTTCAATATCATCGCCTTTATAACATCAAATTAAGCCTATCCTGAAAATTTAAAGTCAATTGAATTTCTCTAAGTCAAAAATGACATTTTGATCAGTCAAGATGCCTTAGATTAGACCTAAAATATTTTGATCTCGGAATTAAAATCTGATTTTATTTTTGAATTCTTCACCCCCAAATTAGCTAGGGGTGAAAGTTTGGTGCAATTTGGAGATCATTTAGGCTATAACTCAGCTGCGGAGCCCGGGTCGCTCGACAGCGGTGCTTCCATCATATCTGCCATTCACCCAATCAATCCGACGACTAGGATTAGATTCCACGGAACCGCGGATCTGCCGTTGGATGCGTCCCGTGAATCCTACGGCGCGGACTCAATCGGATCTGGCCGTTAGGATACGGAGGATCAGGACCGTCGCGCCTTTCTGATTGATCAATTAGACGGCTCCAGACCCTCCCGCGACTGTGGACCTTCGTCCCCACTCGCTCGCGCGCCCGACTGAGGAAATCCCCCGTACTGCCAACTGCCTAGCCTGTCCCCCACTCGCGCCACCAGCTCAACAAGCCGTTGGGGATCCTCCCGTTATGGTTAGGTGCCCCAATCGGGCCTCGCAGCCCGGCCGAGCTCGAACTGGAAATTTGAGAGCTCGGCCATGGCCCGATCCCTCGAACCTCCCCAGCCCGAGCCGACCCTCTGGAAACTTCCCCCACTCTCTGTTGAGGTTATAAATAGCCTCAGCAATTCTCTCTCTGCCCCTTGCTGCCTAATTAAGTTTGATTCCCCACTGTCTCCTATCCGCCATTGCCGTCTGCTAGAGCTTCCTTAGGCAAATTCAAGAGCTTTCGAACCACATATAGCAAGCTCTCATGGTGTTTAGGATTCTCTGCAGCGTCTGGGAGCCCAGCTAGAGCCAGCCTTGTCCTCTGCCAGCCGTCCAGAGCTCAGCCGTGAAACCAGGTACCCCCGTTTGCAAGTCTTGAGCCAATGAGCCTCGGGCTCATCTCCATTTGATTCGTATTGTTGCACATTGTCGAATCGAACCTAATGCTATCGTAACTAAGCCGTGAGCTAGTCCCGATCGATCGAATCGATCGAATTGGGCTAAGCCCTTAAGAAACGCCTCGGGTTGAGTAAGGTCCCGGCGTTCCAGCCCACCTCAGGCCCGCAGACCAAGGGGCTTCGATCCGTCTCACCTCCCTGATGGTGTAGGGATCGAGCCCTGGGTCTGGCGTGGCCTCTGTGGGGAGAATTATCTCCCCACAGTAGCTCCATTAAGGGAACCCTCGGGTGAGTTAGGTCCGGCAAATCCGGATCACCTCGCATGGGGCTTCGAGTATCAATCGGTGCATTTTGGCTAGGGGATCGATTCTCAATTGACCCGAGGCCAAGGCGTGTGCTCTAGACGGAGAATTTCACCGTCTAGGGTTTCCCGGATCGGCCTTTGCCTAGAGGAATCGAGGCGGGGACGATGGCACTGTGCGGGCCGGGTTAGCCCGTGACCCGCGCTGTGCGACAGTGCTGGGTTCCTCGGGCCCCGGTCGACCCGCGCGGTTTGGCTAATGTGCCGAGCCCATATTTAATATTCCGATTAATTGGAATTATTTTTCTAAAGGAATATAATCCAATTAATCCAATCATATGGATTTATTTAAATAAAAATACATAATGTATTAATTGAATAACTTTTAATCCACTGGCCCAAACTCTATGATATTATAATCAAATTGATCAGAAAATCCTCAGGAATAAGAATATAAAATAATATTGATGTAACGACCAAAAGTCGTTACTTTGCAAATTAGGTCAAAACCCACCTTAGAAATCAGGATCCCGGAGAATTTCAAATTAGGGCAAACAAAAATACAATAGGTAAGATTTATTTTAAAGATCAAAGTGTCCTAGTTTGGAAGAAATCCGAATAACGGAAGCTCTCATTTTATTTCCTGAATTATTTAAATTCTAAAAATCTTGAACATTGAAATACGTGCCCGAATTTATCATTTTCAGTGTCGTTATGATCAGTATATTAATCAAAGGCTGCTCGAGGAGTTTCATCAAATTCTGAGCGCCGATTTGATCGTGATTAATTTTTGAAATTTTAAACTCAAAAATTAATATAAAATAAAATATTACTTCCACTAAAACAGCCGTAACTTCCGCCTTTAACCCCATAATGGTGCTAAATGCACCATTATGCCTTATCCATCCCTCCTTCTCTATTAAAACCCTGTCCCTTCCCTCCTTCTCCTCCACACACAGCCTTCTCCTCCTCTCCCAACTGCCAATAGCTGTAGCTCCCAGCTCCTCCTCAGCCCCACAGCCCTCCTCCCTCAGCCTCACAGCAGCAGCAAGCTGCCAACCCTGCTCCTCCTCAGCCCCACAGCCAAATAGCTCCTTCTTCTCCATTCCAACCAGCAGCTCCCTCCCTTCTCCTCTCAAACAGCAAGCTCCCAGCCCCAACCAGCTCCCCATTCCCAGCCGGCAGCCCCCTGCCAAGCCTCCAGCAACCTCTCCTTCTCCCACAGCCAGCAACTCCCTCCCTTCTCCTCTCAAACAGCAAGCTCCCAGCCCCAACCAGCTCCCCATTCCCAGCCGGCAGCCCCCTGCCAAGCCTCCAGCAACCTCTCCTTCTCCCACAGCCAGCAGCTTCCTTCCTTCTCCTCTCAAACAGCAAGCTCCCAGCCCCAACCAGCTCCCCATTCCCAGCTGGCAGCCCCCTGCCAAGCCTCCAGCAACCTCTCCTTCTCCCACAGCCAGCAGCTCCCTTCCTTCTCCTCTCAAACAGCAGCTCCCAAACCCCTACCAGCTCCCATACCACAGCCAGCAACCCCCTGCCAAGTCTCTCACAGCCCTACAGCAGCAGCCATCCTCTTCTCTTGCCTTACAGCAGTAGTCATCTTCTCCTCAGCCCCACAACAGCAGCAGCCAGCTCCCATTCCAGCCCCTACCAGCTTCTCTACCAGCCCCCACAACAACTCCTCCCTCAACCCATAGCAGCCAGCAAGCTGCTAGCTTCCTCCTCAGCCCCTACCAGCCCCCACAGTCCTCCTCTAGCCTCCGGCCTTTCTTCATTTTCCAAGTAATCCTAATCTAAGGTAAGAAATGGAAAAGAAAAAAAATGAAATTTTTCCTTATATGCTTAATCATTAGTAATAGTCTTAAAAACATCGTTCGCGTTATCATAATGGATAACATTGAAAATATAATGAAAATGTATTCAATCAATTTATTTTTATCCTTATTCTTTCATAATATTAATATGATAAATATTATATGAAATGATTAAATAAAGACTTATATCACTATAAGCATGTGAAAGAATAAAGACAAGAAAAGAAGAATATAAAAAAATCCTTAAAAGAAAAATAATATTCCTAAAGATCATTGGCTAAAATATTGGGAACTTTAAATGCAGATTGAGCGAACTGTCACTCATCCAAACTTAAAGGACAAAAGGTACCTAGTATATGACAAGTATTATATTTTGTATTGTTACTACTGCTTAACTTTTAATTGCTTTGAGCCAAAATTTTAATTTGAAGCTTGGTTGGTTGTTCGGAACCAACGTGACAACATTCGTAGCTAGTTACTGGAAAAATGACATCAATAACAGCATTCGTAACTAATTACTGAAAAGAAGATATCAGTAATAGCATTTGTAGCCAGTTACTGGAAAAATGACATCAGTAACAGCATTCGTGGCTAATTACCAGAAAAATGACATCGGTAATAGCATTCGTGGGTTGTTACTGGAAAGAAGACATCAGTAACAATATTCGTGGCAGATTACTAGAAAAACGACATCAGTAACCTGCATTTTTGTGCTAATACCTTTTGCAGGAAATTAATTATTTCATTTGCGCTTTTGCCTTCATATTTTTCCTGCATCTCTTTCGCAAATCGCATCTCTGCTATTATAAAATGTAATACTGCATTGATTACTGTGGCACTTAAAGTACTCTTTAATTACTAGGAATTCTAATCCTGGTATTGTTTGTTGTACAATACCAGGTCAGGTACTTCTGGAAGAGCTTAAGCAAGAACCCTCATGCTTAAAATTTTCAATCTGCAATGGATCTATGACGGCGCTATTTTTGCTTATATTTTGTATTTATTTTTTTGCTTTTGTGCGAGTAGTACGATGTCAAATCTTGTAATATACAGTTTGAAATAAATGAGAAATGTCTTATATTTTTATATGTCCCTTTTCTTTCATTACTCAATATGATCCTGCGGTAAGTGAACACCCGATGCCGAAACGGTTTCTGCTGAACCGACACCGGGCTATCACAATTGAACATCTAATGGCTAGATTTTTCATTTTTTCCTAATTATGACAAATCTTAATTATGGTTGATTAGCATGTGTACTTAGCCAAATTGCATGATTAGGGTGCCATTAGTTTTCTTATAATTAGTAGAATAAATGTGCTAAGTCGTTTATTTTTCTGATCTCTATAATTCAAATTATGCCCTAATCTTGTTAAATCATAATTAGTGAAAATTAGAATTTTTAATTATTGGATCTTAGCAAACTTAGTCTCTAATTAATTATATGATTGAATAGAACTTATGTACCAAATTGTATGAAATTCTGATGGCTAGATTTGTGATTGTGTACTAATCCTTTTGAATTGGTTTAGGATTTGATTAGCACTAATTACTTTTTGTTTTTCTGAATTTTTCTATTAATATGCTTCATAACAGTAAGGTAGATGTATCTAAACCATGTATGCCAATTTATGATGTATAAATTGACTAAACCTAAAATAGAGAACTTAATTATTCTTATTAAACTTAAGAAATCTTAAGACTTTGATCAAGCTATTAAGACTTGATCTAGGTCTAAGATTGCCACCAATAATACATCCCTAATTCACTGATTTGACATTTAATCTATAAATAAACACTTGATCTTAATTAGATATGAGTAGGGGTTAAACTCTAATCTATTTGAGTAAGATCCAAACTCTTAAACCTTAATTAAATGGCTTGATTACAAGATAATGCAATTGACATTATTCCAATAATGCACCTGATTTGATATTGATCTTAAACTATTGAACTAAAAATGATAAGGATAATAAATAAGTCATGTGATTGAATAATCTGAATTTGAGCTTTGGATTCTTGATTTTCTCCTAAATAAAATTATTAGCACAAGATGATTTATAAAATTGTATTGACTTAATAAACTGATCTAACTCTAACAATATCCTGGATTTGTCCCCATAATTTTATAATAACATATGATCAGATGATCCAATCATCTCATCTGACCACTCTAAACCTAAATGATAAGTAAAACCTATAATTATAATTTTTAATAATGATTATTGAATTGGAATTTAGATCATGACTGCTATCCAAATTCATTATTATGAACACGTTTCTCATTACTGAATACACATACAAGCCTCAAGTTACTTATCTGACGATGATTTGAATAAGAAAATTATCAAAATGATCAATTGACTCTTCAAAATGTTCAATTTAATCCTTGAATTGTAAATAATTATTTTAGTCCCTTGACTTTTATGTAAGTATTTTTTTTGTCCCATGACTTTTTTATTGTTGTTGCTGTGTACTAAAAAGCATACACAATTCCGGTTCATAAAAAAAAACAAAAAAATTTATAAGGAGAGTAAATGTAGTAGCTAAAGCAAATTAGTCTGCTAAAAAAGTAGAATCCTAGAGCAGAAATGAACATAAAATAACATTTCTGAATGATATAAAACACCGACAAAAATTAGATATTAGGGCATGAAACAAATATATATATACATATATATATATATATACAAAACATCATTACTAACAAATTGTTGTGTCATTGGACAGCGGATGGAAGTAACAGCACTCCTGAGCTTTAAAAGATTGATCCAATAGCAGTGACACAGCTCTTCAACACAAAAAGCAAGAGTAAATTAGAGGCTAAGAGCTTCCAAAAATAATGCCAAAAATATGTGCTTTTGTTTTATCTCTACTCTCTATTGAACAAAATCATATTTACAAGGTTTTATTCTAGATTGCATAAAGAAAAAAAAATGGACAGCATGTGTAGCAATACAAACAAAAAGGCATAATTAACTCTATTTAATTAGCATTATATTGATCAATAATGATAATTGCATGTCGTAAAACACAAACTAGCAAACCAAACTTAAGCCATACTTGTTCAAGTAAACATGTGCACCAATATACTTTTCCTAGTTAGTCAGTTAATAAATCAGTTCAAACTCTGTTACCATAATTAAACACCAAAAGATCTAATAACATAAGATGCAAAATTTTTAAGTTGATTCATAAATATATCAGTTTTCCTATTTTAATTTGAAATAATTACAGGCATGGCATGCAAAGCTTTTGTATATAGATATCTAACACCTAAATCTTGATATTTACAAAACTAGCATCTAATCATACCCTTTCATTCACTCGAAATCATTGGAAAATGTCAAGTGGGTAGAACTTTGTAATACTTCTTATCAAATGTTGCTCAAAATTGAATCTCAAACTTTTCCCTAAGTATGGGTTAATTTTGACAATCTTAGAAATTTGACAAATTTACCCGTACGCACTCTGCAAAACCTGAATTTACGTGTTGAAATCATACAATTTCATTTTTAATACATGCAATCTGAATTAGAAAACTTTTGATGCAAGTTTCACCCCAAATTAGAGTTAAAAATGAAATTTTGGTGAATTTTTTAATAAATCCTAATCTTTCTAAATTTCTAAATAGCCCGTAGCCCTAATTTAAATATCAATACCCTCCTCTCTTCTGCAATACACAGCAACATTCAAAGTTCATGAACCCAAGTGGTCAAAGGAGACGCAAGCCAAGCATCAAGTGTTGCTGACTCCCCTTAGCCTCATCTTTTCTTCCTTGATTTCTCTACTCGACCCTTCCCTCTCTCATGCAAGCCACATGCCTTCTCCCTAGCTCTTCCAAGTCCAAGCTTGGCAAATCTTGGTTGAACCCTAGCCATCCACTTCCCTTAGCCACCCATCTACACACTCAATGGTTCAGCTTCTTCCTCTTCAAGACAAACCACCTTTTCTCCATCTTCATCTCCTTTCACGGCCACCAAACTTCCCCTAATAACCATCAAAAAAGCCCCATGTTCTCTTCCAATCCTCCACAACCCAAGAACATCCCTTATTTTATTATTCTCAATTTCATTAATTCAATGACACTATTATTGTTATTATTCAGCATGAAATTTGCATTACTATTCAAGATCAGAGCATCCAATTTTGTGTTCGTAAGATGTATTAGGCTTGGCTGTGAATTCAAAGTGTTGACATCTCTCCCTATTCATAAGGAACTAATTTTGTAAATATCAAACCTAATAATTAAATCAAAAACATGTTTGTAGATTTTTAAGGTTTACGCTCCAATTAGGCATCAATCACAACCGGCACTAAGTCTTGTGTTGTCTACCAAACCTAAGGTATCATCTTTAGAATTTTGATATCTAAAATAGCTTAGATAATCATGTGAAAACCCTAAATCTACTTTTTAGCATTTGATTTAGGCCAAATATGCTAGAACACAAGTACTTGTATGGTCTAGCCAATTTCAGTAGATCACGCAATATTTAAAGTGGATAATATTTATTTATATTTCAAAGTATTATTCTCTTTTTAAAATTAGTGCACAATGAAGATAAATAAGCATAGAATGGTTAATGTAATGAATAAATATAAAGCACATATACTAATTATTTTTAGAAATTTCTCACTTTTGTAGCAAAGAAAAATACATATTTTTGGAAACAATACTAAAATACTTATTAGTGATAATTAAGAAATATTATAAATTATATGAGTATAATATCTCACTATAATATCTTGTTATTAATATATATCCCACTATATAGTAAATAACAATGAATATTAGTACTTGTAGAAAAAAATTGTGAAGTTACAAAACTTCTAATAATATAAGAATCAGCATGTGTATGGTTCGACACTTTCGCATTACTTAGATTAAGAATGTAGATGTACCCACTAAGTTACGTTACAATCTAGCTCACACACGTCACCCAATTTTTCAAATTTTAGGGCTTATGGAAAAAGATCAAATTGAAAAAGGTAGCCCATAAATGGATTCATCTCAGCAGGTATACTTATTTAGTTTGTTCTTAAATGTTTTTATGTGGCATTTTATTCATTGATTGATTAATGTCACTTTCTTATATTTTGGAATCACAAATTTAATTTAATAAAAAGATTGAAAATGTGAAGTCTTTACTTCGCAATCCAACCTCTATTTATTGATGCTTAGTGGTCTGAGTCATGACAAACTTTGATATAAAAATAAAGATTTGGGTGATAGTTTTGTAATATGTACAAATTAAATGTATGAAACTCTCCCCTTAAAAAATCATACTAAATTCTAATAAAACTTAAATGACTATACTAAAGCCTAAATTATTCTATATAGTTAATTCTAAATAATTTTAATTGTTTAGTCTATAATTAAACATCCAAGCCTAATTTTCAAAATGGTGATAAGCCTTAATGAATTTAATGAAGAATACAGCTAATATTAAGTAACCTAAATATTAAATTAATCACCATACTTGAATAATCAAAATAATAGTTAATATCACTACTAAAAACTAACAAATCATAATTATTTTATGTTATCGTTAAACTAAACTTTATAATAAATTTATTGCTAGTGGTTGAATTCATCTTAAAACAGTTAAAATTAAAAACCAACACCAGGATTAGCTATTTCATAAAATAGTATGATTACAAAATTTAGTAATATAATAAATTGCTATGTAAGTAGAATAAAAGCTCATCCTCCTCCTTATGTTAGATTTCGTTTAGCATAGTAGTGCCAACAGAAAAAAGAGATTCCAAAAGAATTGGGCAAGAAATAACCCAAGGCTGAGTTCTAGAGGCACCATACATTAGAAAAGTATGAAAATTCCTAATAATTTCAGTATCATTACTATTTATATATATATATATATATATATGTTTTTTTTTGTTTTTTTTTATCCATACTCTATATATATAAATATATATATATATATACAAAGAAAAACAAATAATTACTACTAGCAGCACATCACATAAAAACTATACCTATCATGTGACATTAAACAAAAAACATACCCTTAAAATGAAAGACTCTGTTGTTATCAAAATATGAATGCCAATTGTGCACAAGGATAGATATGCATACCTTGCAGACTCATTAATTAATGCCAATGGAGTAACACATCCCAGCGGTACCTAAGAATAAAGTTGAATAAGAAAATAAATAATGTAAAGAAGAGAAATTACTGATATCACAGTCCCAATTGTTAATAAAAACTATAGTAATTTATTCTATACTTCTTATAAGAATATGGAACATGGTATCATAACACACAATATAGAAGAATGGAACATTTCCAAGCCTATGACAGATAGCAGGACCACTAGCCAACTACATGCAGTATATCCAACCATAGATAAACTTCAAATGCACAAATTAACGTTCATTTTCTAAGAAAAGAATAGGATATCATCACCCCTTAACCATACAAATGGAAAAAATCACTATGCCTAGGTTTCAAGGCATGAATTGTCGGGTGGAAAGTTCATGATTAAGCTCCAAAAATATCAGCAGCAATAGTAAAGTGATGTTGCATTTCATTGAATCCTTGTCATTTGCTTGGACTAAAAGGTACATCAGAATAATGTCATGATTCTATATATATTAAACTCTTGAAGCATCTATGAGCTGGGGTCAAACCATCATTTTCCAAACGCCCCCTCTGCCCATATAACCTAACCTACATGTGGCAAAATAATGGAGCAATGATTTCAGTCCAATTTTTTATTCTCAAAATTTATGCCTTTCATATCATTATTCTCTAAGTATGAAAATTGCACTGGTTAAATGAGTACTAAATTGGCAGTAAAATAATTGCTGAAAAAGGCCACAAGCATACAAATAATTCACAAGGTAGTCATTATTTAAAATTTAATCCTTATGGATTTCAATCATTCACTGTTGATATGTTAACTACAAAGTTGATTATAACAACACCTTATACAAATAGACAGCTGATTCTAATATAGCATTAGTAGGAGATAAGAGAATATAATAAAAAACCTTTTTTCCCCAATAAAAAAAAAAAGAACTCAAGTTGGGGAAAAAAATAGAACTGATCAAGATTTTATGGTACTATCATTCACGGCAATTAATAATCCTATTTGCCTAATCAAAGAAAAGGTTATCCGTAATGTCTATAGATTTTAATTAGCAATTATGAATTACCCTATTTTGAAAATCCTGAGCTGGCATGGTGAAGTTTGTTACAGAATTAGTCATTAAAGGCAGAATGTTACCATAATACTCAAAAGTTTATCACTTAAAAAGCATGACCACTGGGATTAAGAGGTCTTGGACATGGTCACTAGAGATTCAAAAGTGTCCTTAACTATAAAGGTTATTTAGAGTCTTAGCTAAGCCTTCAAACTTAATTCTAAAACATTAAGTTTTGGATAATATGTTCAGGTATTTCTGGTTTGGATTTGAGGGCATGTTATTAGTAGAAAAGTCGGCCCAAGTTTAGTTTAGGTGGGGGAGCTTAATAGCAATGTGTTGTTCTAAGTTTAAGTTTAGTAGATGTTTGCATAAGTTTGAAGGCATGAGTTTCAATTAGAATGGGCTTACATTTATTAAAATGCCTGAGGTAGCTGATGGTACATCTTTAGTCTTTTAAACAAGGTGGCAAGGTTTAAAAAGGGGCTTGCATCTTTTATAAAGTTAGTGTAATGGGACTAATCGCCTTGATCATTTAGACAAGTTAGACCACATGATAAGGTGCACACAACCTTTAAGATCGTTTAACCATCAATATGCTTAACTTAACATGATGTATTTAGTTCGGATTAGTTAGATCATTTAAGGGTTCAAATTTTTTAAGTTGGAATGATTAGATAAGGCTTTTTGGATCTATTAGAATCTGATTTGCATAGCTGGATACAACTGCACTAAATATATAAATCAACTAAGAATCATGTCTTTAGACTTACAACGGTTTAATTAGATCCTATTTAGATATATAAGAATCAAATCTTATTCTTCAAATAATTTAAATCTATTGAATTTAGGATGACTTAGCAAATCTTATGGATCAAATTGATTGATCAAAAATAAATCTTATTCATTTTAGACAAACTCATCTACGGTTATATGGGCTAAAAGCTAAACTTATTTAGTGTGTATTGGCTTCGCTAAAATTAGTTGGATTGATTAGGAGCTAGTGTGTTCAAAATTGGTCAACTTAACTCCAATTAGCTAGATGGTTAATGATCAAACAATTTAACTTGGATTGAGTCAATTGAAACTAGTCGGCTCAACTAGATACTAAAGTTTGTTTAACATAGGCTAATTCAACTAGGATCATTTAGGTCAGCAAAGAATTTAAGCATCAATCTTAATTCAACTTAGGATCAATTAGATCATTTAAAAATTAAGCAACTATCATAGGATTGAACCAACTTAGGGTCAAACAAATCAATTAGAGGTTAAAATCCATAACTAGATTCAACTATGATCACTTAAATATACTATAAATGAAATTTAAACTTGGGATCAATTAAATCAACTATAGATCAAATATTTAATTTAAGTATTCAAAGATCACATATACATACTTGGAAGCATATTGCTTAACCTAGACTAATACAACAAGGACTAGTTAGATCTGCTAAGAATCAGAAAATCTAGGATATGGCCTATTTACTTAGCCCATTCTATTTGACTACTTGAATTCCTTTTAGTCTTTTATTTCATACATGTTTATTTTACATGCACAATTTTATTGCTTATTGTGCTAATCCAATTTCCTATTAATGTATAAATCGCAGCATGTATGAAAAGGCAACATGCACTTTGCAAGAATTCTAAGTCAAAGCAAATGCCCAGATGAAGGAACCTAAGAGATCTACCCTCTTGAAGAATTGCATGCTTTGTGAGCTCAATGATCAAAACGAGTGCTTAAACAAATAAACATGGAAAACATGAGCTCTTGAAGATGTGAGCTTCAAGAGGGGCAAGCATGAGGGCAACGATTTCGATTAAGGGCGGCATTGAATAATTCCTTGTGCTTTGCAAGGTGTGAGTTGGCTTTGAGATATATCTTGAGATGCGAGAGCTTTTGAAAGATGCATTAATTTGAAAATAACGCAAATAGTTTGTTTTCTCTTCCTCTTTTATGAGCTTTAGAATTTAACAATTACTCAAATATGATATCCATAATTAAACATGATGATTGCTCTCAAATATAAGTTTCAATCTAAAGTCAAACACCTAGGTATTAGTGCTCCAAATATTTCACTAGTGATGCTCTCAAACTTATCTCCAATTTTGGGATGTTCTCCACTTGAGGGTTAAGTTCATTTAATTAATAAAATAATTTTCATAATGAAAAAAATAATTTAATCAATAAATTAATTATTTAAATCATTAACATATTTATTTTAATACTTATATAAAATAATTTAATTAATTAACTAAATAATTTGTGTAATTAATTTTCATTAATATTTTATTCAAATTCATCTATTAATTCAAATTTAGACAATTTCGATGGCATGACATGCTTTAAAATTTATCAAAAAAATTTATGTAATTTTAGCAGTATAACACTTTTCAAAATTGCATCAAAATATACCTCTTGAACCCAGATCTAAAATCAATGATCAAAATTTAACCTTCCTGGTTAGCTCTAAGAGCATCTAAATGTGGATCTTCAAAATATTGCCCAACCAAATTTAAGATCATTGAAATGCAATATTTCATTTGTCATTTCGACAATCTTCACTATAATCTCTAGGGACTTTTCTCTATGAATTGCCTCTAGCTTTTATAGAAGAGAAGAGAATAGTTCTCTCGTAAATAAAGTAGGCGAGATGTTCAATTTGTTGAAGCATGACAGAATTTTTCATCTGTTAACCAACATTGATCGGAAAATCAGCTTGTAAGACATTATGATAATCAGAGTCAGCTCCTAGACACAAGAGGTCACCATCCATCTCAGCATTCAATGTTAGTAATCACACGCAAGGTTCTATGCACAGCTAGACACCTCTATATCTCACAACAAATTTCCATCCGATTCTTGTGCACTTCTAGCCTCCCCACCAAGATTATGTACATAGGTTGCATGTGTAGTTTGTTGTTTGAAGAGATAATTGCGGGCTCGTTTGCACAATAAGTGAAGGCAACTAGGCGAGTGTGCTTGTGCGTGGTTATTATAAGTTTTAGTACATGCTTGGCTTAATCTTATGCAAAAATTGTAAATTGAAATTGTGTTATCTTATTATAAGAGGGGATCTTGAGTGAGCACAAGAGCGACTACATGCAAGTGCGCTCAAGGACCATGTTGCGCATGAAGTCAGATGAATTCAACAGCTAGAAGTCACGTGTGGTGAACTTCCAGCCATTGATGGTTTGTGCATACACAATTGACTGTGCTCCCTTTAAGGTATATTATATATTTCAATAAATTTGATATTAATTATATCATATATATTTATGGACATGTCAATTTAAATATCTATGTTACAGAATTCAATACACTTCTTGAACGTTTGATTGTAAGCCAACATTGTGTGTCGAGACAATATTACGTGCAAGATTTTTATGTATTTTTATTTCAATTATGCACACATATAGCATCATAAATAATTATTATCTTGCAAAGAGGATTTCATGTTGAAATCTGTAGAAATTCTACTCTTAAAAGTATATTAGATGGTATTGTCCCCACCAACTGCCTTGGACTAGGAGATGCTAGTGAGTAAAAGTATCCATGATGATAGTTTCACTTGTTCCTTGCACTTAAAGAGTTCGAGTCTAAAGCTCCCCACGAATTATGACTATGCTAATTGGGTAGTTATGCTGACACAGAGGCATGATGAGCCTTGTGCTTTAAAGAAGATTGTTGATATCATGTGCTACAAGATTTAAAGCATTCTTTAGCTGGAAGTTGGCACTACAAATGATACATATGTTATCCCACTTCTCAATTCAAATGGTTTCATCACAAAGAAGACACATGGAGCCATGATTAAGGAGAAATCTTACAATCGCCAATGGATATGGATTTTGGACTAAGTATGTCATGGAACACCAGTCCGCTCTTAGATATGCTGAGTTTACTACAACATCTATGCATCTTTAGTCAACTTTAGTTGTTTGCCACCTTATTGGATCCAAGTTGTGCAAAACTAGGATAGCTGCTCAAACATGTGCTGAATTTGTCTCCATGATGATGATCACCCTATAGGACATTGCAGGTACCTCAAGTCTACCTATCTATGGTCTTCTTTTACAAGTGTGTGTTCCCCTAGATGAGGATATATTTCAGCATTGAGTGGCTGGGATCCAGCAAAGAGATATTGTCTAATCAAGGGTTCGCCACAAATCGTTGGCTCATTATCACCATTTTTAAGGAGAGATCAGGAAAATTGAAAGCGTGTCACGCCATTGTTTTCCTTGATATGTGTGCTTAAATTTTTTTACAGTGAGATGTGCACATTGCCTGATTGGCATAGCTTTAGGAGCCTTCGGATATCTAACTGCATTCAATCACATGTTCTTTTGATGATTTATGAGTTTGTTGTTGGAATGGCTCCCATACTAGCACAACCTAGAAATGTGAAGATGACTCTGATTGGTTTTATTGACACTTAGCAAACTACTTTGTCATGTGTGAAATGCTGCTTTCTGCAAAAAGCACACTTCGATGGCCAGCTTAATAGCTCATGATGAGAGAAAAACCTTAGAACCGCATGTTTTAACTCATATGAATAGAAGGCTAAATCAAGCCAGCGCCATATCTAGTTTGCATCGCCAAGATCTTAAGATGCCATTGCATTGCCTGCGAGGATGGATCTATAATCGCGTTGTTAGCTCTTTCAATTGTTCTAAACAATCGTTGTACTTTGTCAGCATAGGTTTTTTGCTGATAATGTGGTTCGTTGGGGCTACAACTACTACATATAAAACCTCTATTTGCATGTTTCCTGTTGCCCCGCACTTGATGGCAAACTGATTCAAGGTTTTCATACGACCTCTGAAAATTGATTATCATCACACAGTGGAAGGATCATCTTCAATTTAGTGGGTGAAGGAGGCAAACTCACTCCATTCTAGGTCTCTTATATAGCAATAGCAAAGCATCTCCTTGGTATTAAACTAGGGTGGATGCATTACATGCGACACAACTCTGTGAATCTAGAGATACAGTCGACAAAGAAGCTAGCCGATTTGCTTCATGCAGGCTCACCACCCCTTTAAATGGGCTCCCTGTAATCTCAGGGGTGACCGATTTTGGGAACACGGGTCTTGTTTGTTTAGAGGTTGTTTCACTAACATGGGCATTCCTCTTGCATTTAGAGAAAAATTATCGCTTACGCATCACTCCAGCAATTGCTTCAAAGGAGATCAAACATGACTTTCTTGGATCAAGCACATATTCTCTTTCTTCTTCAAAATGGGTACTCAAATCTACCATAAAAGATTGATCGATCAAGGTTTGATCAGCCTCCCCAGCCCAACTTCAAGATACATCAGAGCTGGTCCAAGAAAGACACAAATGTTTGAGTAGAATTGAGTCTTCCTTTTTCCATATTGCTATTATGTACTCCTTGCTGATACGTTGCAACAAGCAGAACTTTGCACGGTCTTACTTTTTCCATATTGTTAATATTTATTTTAGCTATTTTCATATTATTTTTACTATTTTTTTAAGAATTATATGATAATGATTTTTATGATCATATTTACACATTAACTTTGCCCGCACTTTGAGGGATGCCATCTAACCCCCCTTCTTTTACTAGGGGTCTCTCTCAACACTGCAAAGAATTTGTTTTAGAGCCAGGCTTTGATCAATCTTCTCCTACCCCAATACTACGAGGGCTTGGATCTTCTGGACTATGCCCACCTTGGGATGATCCTATACTTGCCTAGACATCACCGGAATCCTCGATGAAATAGAAGATATTTTTATACTTAGTTTTACTTTTGTTATTTCAACAGCCTGGCCAACATGCTTATTTTAATAGCTAATTGTGTCCTAAGTCACCTCTCTTCTTTTAAAGAGAATACTATGCTTGTTATGCATTTCACGGGGGATAAAGTTCAGACTACAGAGTTCACACTCAGTTCTCAGTTCACAGAATAGCTTTACCTATAATAGTATGGTACTCGTGGTTTCCTATCATTCAACTCTGCAAGATTGTCGGCTCAATAGCCATTATGGAAAATGATCCTAGTGTTTCTGCAGAGAATTTTGGCAAGTTAATTATGGTTGGGCTAATTTGTTAAAGCCTTTTTAGCCATAATTTTTAATTTTTACAATCTCATGCTTTATTTTAAGGTCAGAGGCGGATGTCCTTTCATGCATCTCACATGAGGTTGCCAATAATGGCTTTTGTGGAGTCATGTATGCACAACAACATTTCCTGATGTCCTTTGACATTCAAAGATTGCTCATACGTTAAATTTTGTCACTATAGGCTAACTGCTAGATTGTGCCACAACAGTGAGGCTCAAATAGCCCTTCAAAGGTGAGAGTTGCTATGTTGGGAGATGTCTTTTTGACTACTACAACTGCACATTGTCCATCAAGAGCTTAAGTTGGAATCCACATAAATGCTAGGATCCACATAAATTCTTTAGACAATATTAAGGCTTTGTCCGAGGAGAACCTAAGTTCAGCCTTAGATTACTTGGGGTTTACCAATATAGAGTTACAAAGACAATGTGTGCTCCCAAAGATATTTGATGAGGTTCAACTGTTATGACAATGGCTCAAATATCTCAGAGCGGCAATGTGAGATGAGCTAGAAAATCAGTGCAACAGAGGGTAGCACTGTTGTGGCCTCTTTTCAAGTTCAAGATCTCAAGTTCTCATTCAAAAACTTACCATGTCTCCAACATTTGAGAGTTTCCATTTTGCGGATGGTTGTATGAGCTCGGAGAGCCTTAGCACTTGGTTTCTTTAGGTAAGGATATTTGTTATTTGCTTTCATTCCTTGATGCATTCACTATTTTTATTTGCAAACAAGTTGAACATTTGTTCGCTACTTTGCAAGAACAATAGTTTGCTTTCCCGTTGTCAATAAGAATAGAGGTTATCATCCCTATTTGTTTGCTTATTGAAAGCTGTGGTATTTCTTTTCCTTTGGCCTCCTAAGGAATATCAATGTAATAATAAAATGGGGGGGAATATTACAACGAAATATCCTTACAAAACACAACACAAATAACACTCAACCCTACACCCATTGTAATCTCAACAGTAATGTTATCTCAATGACATGCTATCTGAGTAGCATGCTATTTTCCTAACTTTGCACATAACATGCAACCAAATAGTCCCTTGAAGTAACAAAGAGGAAAAGAAAAAGTATATATCATCACATTATCTCAATGCACAATGCATCCCAGGCTCCATATAGTTTCAGAATTTCAATACAGCATTTTAGTAGTTCTTCTCATTTAAAGCACCTCACTAAATTACACCATTCCAAATATTCAACATATAAACAGCAATTCAATGTCTTAAAATGCTAAATCAGTATAGTTTTAACAATGTACCTGAAGTACTTCTTGCAAAGCTTCTTCTGGAGCCATTCTTAAGCCTCCTTTCCCGAGGCCAAGGCGCTGGGACAATGCTGCACAAATAAGAAGATATATAGTATATCCAATAATCAAAATAATAGTTAGTTCAATAATAAAACATCATGCTCTCCATTTCATAGCCAAGTGTTTTAAAATGAAAAAAAAAAAAGACCTTTTAGATCAACTTTAGTTCCCGCCAAAGCTGAGATGACATAATATCTGTGTTTCTTGTCCTATAAAATAAGTAGCCTAAATTCAGTCAAATATAAATGTCAAAGAATGGTCTCCTCTTGAAAATATTTTTGCACAGATAATAAATTCCAAAGCCTACCATAATACCTTTAACAGCAGGTTCTTGCTGAGACCGCCTCCCAAGTGTCCAACATATTTAGCCTTAAGAAAGCAGTAATTAATGTAAACAGTAAGGATGATCCCAGGGCATACTAAGGAGTGCAGTGTTATACCAACCTGTGCTTCAACTGTCAATACAGCCGGATGCTCATAAGTGGAAAAGCTGATTTGAAGTTCCTAAGCATGCAAAAACAACTGAGTAAACTAACAATAAAAAGAATACCAAAAAAATAAAAATTCATATTTGCACTATTTGAATCTATGTCTATCCAAAGATTAGACTATGAGCCAAACAACACAGCTACATGGGAGTTTCACATTGAGTTGACAACACAACTCAATCAAAACTATCATATTGACAATGTTCTAGAATTTGTTAGTGATTAGCAAATCATGAAAGTTACTCAATCTTGATATCACGGGCGCCTTATGGAACCTTATGCAGTGGAAAGGCATACTTCTAATAATTTATCAATATGGTAGATAATACAATGGATGTAAAATTTGGTGGAGGCAGTAGATACTGTACGTCAATGGTTAATGATTCATGATAAAGTTCAACCAAAAACATTAAAAGTGAATTAAAACAAAAAAAAAATTGAAATTTTAAGTTACAAGCATTCTTTCAATTAGTATGATGGTCAAAATATTTTAGATGGTGATAAAAAATTTATTTTTTAGATGAAGACAGCTCATATAGATGGATAAATTTATTTTGCTAAAAATTAGTTTTAATGACTAAAAATAATATCAATTGCACTTTTATTTGGTAATTAGTAAAATTGAGTTTTGGAAAGCTTTAAAGGGAAGAGTGAAAAAAAAAATTTGCTAAGGAATTAAATAAAGAAAAGAAAGATATTTATTTAATCTTAATTGAATTTGAAAAAGCTTATGATAAAATACCAAATGATGTTCATTGAAGAGTTGGGAGAAAAAATTTGTGTGGCACATATTGATGTCATAAACTATATGTATAATGGGGGTTGTAATATGTGCTTGATCGCAAAGCAGCTTGTCCAATGACTTTATACTCCTATTGAATAACATCAAGATTCTATACAAAGTAAATATATTTTGTTTAAATTATAAATATTCTTACTAAGCTCATTCAAGAAGAAGTTCCATCATGCATGTTGTTTGCATATTATTTTCTTAATTATAAGACTAGGGATAGGGTTGAAGTAAAACTCAAGTTGTTGAAGCCTACTTTAGAATCTAAATAGTTTCATCTTAGTAGATATAAAGCAAAATATATAGTGTAAATTTAATCGTAATATAAGTTATAATATCAAGAACATAACTACTGAGAACCATGTGATCAAGAAGAACAATAGGTTCAAATACCTCGGTTCAATTATTCAAAATAATGATAAAACATAGTGATGTGACTAATAAAATTCAAGTTAGTTGAGTGATATAAAGAATTTCTAAGTGTTATACAATTGATAGATCCCAATAAATGAAAATTTATAAAGAAGTTGAACAACCGATTATTTTATATGCAGTTGAATGTTGGAAACAAAGAAAAAAAAATTGATAAAAAAAGTGTAAAGAGAAGAGAATGATAAGGTGGACGAGCGAGGATACTCAACTGCTTCTGCGTCTTGCTGCCATCGCTTCAGCTGCCAAATTATTGCCTACTCTCTCTACCAGTCTTGGAGGAGCAGAACTGAGCGTTCTCACGGACGCCCGCACCCTACTCGGCGAGCCTACGCGGGTCCGATTCTCTCTGCCATGGTCAGCACTAGACTGCACGACTGGTCCGATTCCTGGGGTTCCACGGCTCACCAGGGCCCTTCCACCTTCTACAGATGGTGCCCCCCGACCCGTTGGCTGAAAGCCAACATAGATGCTTCCTATAGCTACGGAGAGCCTACTGCCTATGGGGATGTTGTGGTCCGGGACTCAGACGGACAGTCATTGGTTGCCGCAGGAGCTGGCTTACAGGCCCAGTCTCCTCTTCAGGTTGAGATTCAGGTAGTAATTATACTGCAGCATGCCCTTGTGGCTATAGAGGTGGCTACAGATGATGTCATCATCGAGGGTGACTGCTTGGGAGCGATTCAGAGACTTGGGCATCTCTGGGAGAGGTCTCTCCGTTCACGAGGCGGAGAGCGACATACCGATCACTTTGCCTTTTTGCTTATTTTTCATCGTGTAATCTTTTCCCACCAATCGCGCGATGCGAATTGGGTGGCGGACTTTTGTGCTCTGTATGCCCATCAAGGTGATTTTTCTTTTGCCAAGGGAGATGTGCTCCCCGGGAAGCTTTTGGACCTCCTTGCGCAGGATGCCGTGAAGTTTGATCCCGGTTGAGTTTTTGTACTGTTGATATTATTTATATAAACATAGGCAACAACCGTATTTCCTGAAAGTATAAAATGAGAAATGAGATCATTCGTAGCAATGTCATCTTAAATAGTGAGGACATATTAAGTGTAAATTAATTGATGCCCTTATTTAAAAAGTTTAAGTAAATGAATTTTGCTCATATTAAAAGAGAATGAGAAAGACCAGAAAGGTAATGAAAAACACCTTTAAAAATGATTTTTTTCTATTTGGAACTTCAAGATGGTCTCTTGATTAATTGTGCAAATGGAAACAAAATATTCATGTAGCCAACCCCACCTAAAAGGACTAAAACTTTGTTGTGTTGTTGTTGTATGTTAGAATCGTTCTTCTGACTTCACTATAATTTTTTTGACAATCATGCATATGATTAATGAATGACATAAAATATGATATGGTGCATGTAAGATAATTATTAAATTGCTTATACAATCTCTAACTATTCATAAAGGGGCAAATAATAAAAATAACCTATAATAATATATTTTATTTTACATAGGCAAATATCTTCCTTTTAAAAAAACAAAATTGAATCAATGATAAATCATTGACATGAAGTATTATGCACTTCTAGTTTCAATCACATAAAAAGAAATTTGAAATTTAAATTTCAATGAACAAACACACCAACAAATTATGAACATAAAAATGTCAATCCAAATCATGTAATAGAATAATTTTCCTGGACAATTGGTTAATAACTGCATTAATATATTGCCTAATTGTTTCAACAACTTCAGTAGTCGAGAGTGTTCATTCCACTGTCCAAGATGGATTCATGTTTTAAGAATTAAGCTGATTAATATAACATATATTTTAGTGAAGAATCTGACTTACAAAAGAGCTAGAGTTAACTATATCAATTATTTTAGATTTGGGATAGATAGATAGGCAATGTCAAATTTAGTGGACATCTTTCTTTTATTTTTTCTATCCCAAATCAATATTTAAATTTAGAATAGAGCAAAAGTTAGAATGTATGTTTGTTTCTTGTGTCAATTCAAGGGTGGTTGTTTTGCTTTCCTTGATTTGTATGATAAGGAAAAGCTATCTTCTTTAGATCAAACAGGTTGATTCTCTTCCTTCTTTGTTACACCACTGAGGGTCAAGTATGTTAATTTTCATCAATAAAATAAGTTTCATTACTGAATTTAATGCTTTTCTAAGTCATTCATTAATTCTCACAATATTTACTGTGTAAAGTACAGAAGCTTGTTTGATGTTGATAAGTTGATTGGATTCGTTTCTTCATTTTACACATCAACCGATGAATTTGGAGCTGGAAATTTGAACCTCATTCTTTGGATGGTAACATTATGGGGCAAAAATATTTTATTTTCTGGGTGCAACCAAGAACAGGCATCTTCTTCCCTTTAGATCATTATATTGATAAGAGCTATTTCAAATTATTATTTAAAGATTTAAGGTTTAATTTGAAAGATCTCAACTCAAAATAGTAATAGATAAAGCAATGAATGTGATGGTCAATCAAACATTACACATTAAACAACCCATCCCAATTCTATTTGCTTTGCTATTATGAGTATTCTCATTCAAAAGAATCTATAAGATGTCTTAAAATATTAGTTGCTTTTTAAGTATGGGGAGCTTGATCATAGCAAGATTGTTTCATTACTTTAGTCTTCTTGAACTTCTCTCCCTAATCTAATTGCCAAAATTTGATAATGCATAAGCTAAGTCGGTGGAGGTATTGTTTAAAAGACTACTTACAATAATATTTCATAATTGCCTTCACTCAATTTTTCTAACTCATAGGCTCTTACATGTTTCAATTTTTATATGAAACCTTCATCGATTCTCAAAACATCACGCAATGCTAATTAAAATAGATTATCGTTTTTTATCAACGCATTGAACTGATTTCTTTTTTATTCATCAATAAATAAATCAGGTAAGCATATTTAGACTCAATATTTAGCTTATTAATATTTTAAATTGAGTTTTCCTAAAACAGAATTTAAGGGTTTAAGGGTAATCTCACAATTGAATCACTCGGAGAATCATACTGCAACTTCATTCTAAGAAATATTCTAGTTAATTGAAAATAAATCCAACAAACTAAACAACTACAAAAACATTGAATTATGTTGCCATTGAATTATATTATAATCAGATTATACTATAATCAAATTATATTATTATTCAGCATACCAAAGAGCCCCTGATAAGTCGCGCATTTACACAAAAATCACCCCAATTATTTATATTTATTTGTGCTAAAATGAGTTACTATATATATTCAAAGCAATCCAATGATTTTATCATCAAAATTGGCTAAGGAGAGCAATCAGACGCCGGCACTTGAGGAACAGTGAACAAAGAGCCTGGCGCTCAGGCGCACCCTGGACTGTAATGACCCTAGGTCATTTTGAGAAAGACATTAACATCCCGCTAAAATCAAATTCCGTTATTCCCGCAAATTTCCGTTTTTCCTGTTAACATTAAAGATTGATTAAATCTGTAACTGAGGAAGTTTAGGAAAATTTATACTAATAATCTTAGAGTATTGATTGTAGAATTGAACACAAGTAAATTATTAGAGACTTACAAAACAGCCAAACATTTCAAAGGAAAGAAATCAACAATTTTAGCAATAAATTCTGCCACTGAACGCGTCATTAAAAGCTTTCCCATAACCCCTCGCGCGTTTCAGCATTTTTTTTCAGCCGACGCACAGGCGTGCGTTACATACGCACGCCTTATTTCACAAGCCTTTGAATCCCTCTTCCTCTCTTCCACTCGAGTCTGTAGGAGCGTACCTGAACCGACAACGGGACGCATCGGCGGAATCAGTCTGCGCAACGGGAGCAGACAGGAACACTGCCGACGCCTCAGCACGCAAGATCCGGTCCTCCCACCTCTACGTCGATCGCCGCTCTCCACTTCAACTCGACTCTGCGCCGATCCCTCTCTGCTCGATTCTGCGTTGATCCCTCTCGTGCGCTCGACTGAGGGTAAGGTACGACCTTCCTTGCAAGCTATACCTTTAGGCGATAGGGGAGTTGCATATGTGAACGAATTAGTTACTGTCAACTGATATCAATACTACTTCATTTATTCAATTTATTTTATGTTGAGATCAAAATTAAATACTACGATAATAGTAAATTATTATAAATTGACTAACTGCTCATTTCAATATCATTAAAGTACTTTTACTTAGCATGGTGGTGCCATGAACCTAGTGTTTATCAATAACTTAATCATACTTAATCACTTAACTTAAAACTAGGTTGTTTAATTATGCTTTATGAGGTATTAAATTTATTAAAGTAACTGCTTTTATGATTAAGGATTTGGCGTAATCAATCTTGATTTAATCATAGCTGTGTTGTAGAGGAAAATTAATGTCTAAATTACAGTATAATGATTAAGTCCGACTAACTAACACTAGGAAAATATTTAATCAGTACAAATCAGTCGTTTGATAAATTCTTAATAAAGGCAAGGAGTTACAAGATCTATGTGCAGTATAATAAAGTCGGTTATAAATGATTTTGAATGTTGTCAATATCAAATCAATAATTATTATGTCCTAACCTATGATTTAAGGAACACTAGGCTTTTGAGTTTATATCGATTCAAGAAGTTTTCATATCTTGCTTTAATGAAGCATGTGTGTTGCTCTAGTATATTAAATGTTCTATATTGCTAAAAGGAGATTTTATATTAACGATTCAATTAGACTTATTTTACTCCAATATTGTAACGTGGTTCTTTCATATAAAGTTGTTTAATTTCTCCAAGTCCAATCAAGGGTGATTTTAGTTTAAATATAATAAATTAGAGTTATGAATTAAACCTTCTAATTGCATAATTTACTCTTATGCCATGTGAGATATAGATTAAAGCAATCAACTAAAGTCAAACTTGAGAACACGAATACTAGTTCTAATTTTGTAAACAAATAGTTTCATAGTTTAATAAAAATTTCAATTATAACTTTTGTAGACACATCAAGGTTGTGAGTAATTCATCTTGTTAAATAAAACACAAAGGTACACTAGATATTAATTTTATACTTTCTACCTTTTTGCTACTTAAGCATCGCTTTGAACCTGTTTTATATTGCTATTTAATGCTTTATACTTATTGCTAATCATGTAAGAGAGGCAAACTGATGTTTATGTATCTTGTGAATGTTGCAAAGAATTCCGAAACGGAGGTTGAATTAAGTTAGGGATGGGGCTAGTCTATCAGGAGTTATAAAGGTGCCATCTGGAGCCTTTGAGGGGGCCAAGTGAAGGTTATGCTTAAATGCATATATGATGTCATCTGGAGCCTTTAAAGGGGGCCCAGGTGAAGGTTGCCATCTGGAGCCTTCAAAGAGGCCCAGGTGAAGGTACCATCTGAAGCCTTTAAGGGGGCCCAGGTGAAAGTCATGCTTAACTGCATTTTTATGAACCCAATCTCATGGTTCTAGCTTTGTCCATCAAAATTACTAACATTGCTTCATAATATCAAGTCATAAACATAAACATGAATTTTTACGTTATTATTGCTTTTCCATTTGAAATTTGGCATGTGACAAGAATATTTATTTTGCAGGAGTTATGATTATCTTTTTGAAATAAATCTATATTTCCCTATAAATTTTTATCATTTTTGCCTTCCTCTTTGCTTTAAGTATATTTTTAATATCCTTTGTATTTAGAATGTGCACTAAAGCATTATTTTTATAATGTCCGATCAGATACAACTGGAGGAGGTTGATTTAGTTTAAAGTTGTTAGAAAGAGGCATGACGCAAGAAATTAATGAATTCTAACTACCCTTCAAGGGACAATCATTTCTGTATAAAGATATTTATGTAATAAATTCTTGATGTTATTTATTTTAATTTGAATGAATGTTATTTCTTTATATTTGAATGGTTGGATGTTGTTTAACTACTATTTTACTTAACTGCCAATATAATCCTGCGGAAAGATGTATCCAATGTTTGTTTGGTTGTTACCAACCTAACACAGAGTCGTGCGCTCAGGGTGCCCTAGACGCCAACCAGCAATCCCAATTGAGTTCACATAGTATCGCGCTCAAGCGCTCCCCAAGTGCCATACAAATAGAGAACCCCGCGCACCCAGGCTCCAGACGCATCTGTAATAAGGCAAGTCACGTGCCCAAGACACACCCCAGAGCTCGTTATAGTTCAAAATACAAATAACCAAAATTCACCGATGAAAGGAGGCGACACTTGGCATCCCATCGGAGGTTTTGGAGTATTAAAAAACCCTAACATCTACTATTGGAGTGTTGTAGGAGGAAGAAGAAAAAGGCAAAGAAGAAGAGAACCTTAAGGGACATTCCTTTAGTAACCTCTTTCATTTTCTCGTTTCTTGTTTTTGCAATTTGCTGTTGTAAGAAATCATATTATCCTTGAGAGTTCAAACACCTTCTACTTTTGATTCTTATGTAAAGGCAGCCTAAACCCCCATTTTGGGTAAGGCTAAGATAGACCTATTAAGTAATGTTTTTATGTTTAATACTAAGCTAAAATCTTGTTATTTTTATTATAAAATCATTGCATGTATGTTTTACAAAATCACTATCTTTTCTTGACGCTATTCATGCTGCACTCTTACCTTAGATTGAAGTTTTGGATTATGTGCAGATGAACGTTGTCACTCATGTTGCACTAAAGTCTTGATCGAAGAAAAACTTCTGATTGAGAGTTTATGTGCATGAGCGTTTCTTGTTCTTTCGTGTCTAATTAAATGCAATCTCTCACTTAGATAAAAGACCAGATTGAGTAAAGGGAAGCTGGAGTAGAGACATCTACACGCTTCCCTTTGAACATGAATCTATCTATATCATGTGAGAACAGAGATAGAAATCTAGTTCCATTTGCACTATATAGGACTGTCGATAGCTCTTAAAAAAACCATTGTTATGACGTTAAGGTTTGAATTCATGGAGTCTCTTATGGAGATTGGCTAAAGGCGACGTTAGGGTTCAGCAGTGAGTGACCCATGTGCATGAGATATCACTAGTAGGTTCATAGATCTATAATCCCTTGAAACACTAAATGCTGATTCACACAAATTACTCAAATTACACTCAGCATGTATTGAAAATCATGAAACATAGTTGATCAATCTAATTCTCTATGAATCTCTAAATATTGATTAAATCCTCATCTAATTGTAAATTTACTTTATCTACTTCATAGAGTGATTTTGGTATAAAAACAAAACCATTATTCAACTATTTAGACATTAGCAGCTAAATCAATAATTAGTAACCATCACTTGATCCTTGATGATGATAAATCTGGAACTCACCGCTTAGACTTTACGCAAGTGCACATGCATAATCCTTGATAATCGAATCAAAAGTTCATACTTGCGTGCAATCAAAGGTCACACTATTTTGTGCTTGTCAGCCCCTAAGAGAAATGCTATGCATTTTAGAATTTATCCCAAAAATCATCCCAATGTTAAGAGGATATGTGAGGGTGGATGAAATCACTTTACATAAATTTGGTAAGCCTCATCGCATTCCCAAACTTCAAGATAATTTTGAAATGGATTTTGGGAAATGTAGTTGAGCTCTAGAGTAAATAGTTGGAAATTAAATTAAATAGATTGAACAACAAATTTGTTAATCTAAAGTACTTTAAAATATTTGAACAAAAGGCTATTTCTAATCCATAAAGCATTGTATGAAGTATCATTAAACATCATGGAGTATTTAAATTTAATTCATAACTAACCTCTAATCTAAAAACTTTAATAAACTAAATAGTGTTAATATAAGAATCAATTGACAACAATATTTGTATATAGAGCTTCAACATTAAAATATTTAAGCAAAATATAACTACTTTATTTAAAATTTTTAATTTGATTATTTATATGGCTTGCGTAATCACAAAAAAACAATATTACCCTTTTGATCTATATTAATATAAATTCCATAAATTTAACTTTAAGAAAACTTTGCCAAAACATATGGCAAGTAACTTTTATTTTATTTCATTATTTAGGAGGTAAGAGCAATAATAAACTAAATCTTAACCCCACAAAGTGGAGTCACTATGTGAATCCCACAAAGTATTTTTTTATCAATTAGAGCAACATCAATACAGCAATAAACCAATTCTTAATCCCACAAAGTGGAATCACTACATGAATCATTTGTTTTTGGTGTGCTCTGTCAAACAAAAGACCCTCCCAATGCTCAAGTATATAAGTCACTCCTAACAAGTTTTTGTTATCTTTTGTTGGCCTTTTTCCTCTTTAGATGGGGATCAAAATTCAAAAACTCAACCTTCATTATTAGAGCATTAATGGTTTATGCTTAATAATCCTAAACCATTGGACAATTTTTTCTAAGGTTATCTTCTATTAGAGCTACTCTAAACTTGCTATAAATACACTCATTCCGCACCATATCCTCGCAAAAAATCCACTCATTCACATTAAAATCCACATGGGTGTAAATGAGCAAAGCTTGATGAGCCAAGCTTGAACAAGCAAGCTTAAGTGAGTCAAGCTTAAGCGAGCCTAGCCTGCATCTGCACTCAACTAAGTCGAGTTATGCATGACCCGAGATCAACTCGAGCTCAAATAAAGCTCAAATAAGTAGAGCTTGACTCTAGCTCGGCTTGATTGCAACTAGTGCAGTACTTATTTTTTTAAAAAACTTAATTTTAAATGCTTTTAAGTTCAAATTTTTTCATGCCATTTAAGTTATTTTTTTTTGAATTATCAAATTATTTGGTTAATTTTAACCTCAATTTATTAATAATTTATAAATTAATGAGGGTAGTGATGAGGCTTAATGGCTTAACATGATACAGAAAAAATTAAAAAAAAAAAGTTAATGCATGTGACAGTTTGATAATTCCTTTAATGGTGTAATCTGGGTAGGCCAAATGCAGTCATGCACATAATGATTACAAACTAAAGGTAATCAAAAATAAAAATAAGTTACATAAACTATGGTGTGAGAAAACATTCATGTTTTATCATTTGTAATATTTAATTCAATAATTATAATGTTTCATTCTGCATTTTAGTTTCATATTTTACATAGAAATCATGCATCCAATTTTATTTTAAATTGTTAGCTATTATTTAAAAATAAATAATAACTATTACTTTTATAAAATAATACCATTGTGTTTATAAGCACTCCCCTCTTTATTTAAACTTATTTCAAGTGAGTAGACTAGTGATAGAATGCAATGAGATAAATATATCAGAAAAAAAGTTGCATTTTCAATTTGAGTTTTATGATAAATATAAAAAAATGCAAAATTCAACTTTGGTGCAAATGTAGATGAAATAAAATAAAAGGCATACATCACTTTTGCATGGTGATAATTATATACATTATAAGAACAAATAAAGTAAAAATCTGTAATTCATTTCTCAATTTATATTTGGATATTTAGTTTAATGTATATACAGCAGTAACACAACAACATCAAGCACTCATTTAATATTTGGAGTTTATATTAACGCATGTTTCAAAAAGTTTAAAATGGTGATCATTGTCATCGTAATCTCCGCTCTCACCCCAATACTCTGAACAATGGGTCGACTTGTGACACGATGCAAGTTCATATCAAAAGCAACCAGGAGCATGCTTAAATTTTAAGCAAACCTAAATTATTACTTATAACTATTTGAAAATGATATTATAATAATAAACACTAAGCCCGTCTTTTATGTTACAATATATTCACAAACTGATATATACAACAAAGACGTGTCCCTCTTAAGCAATGTGGAACTAATATTTTTGTTCACGTGCACACAAATGCTGGAACACGGGGGCCCATTGTTAGGCCTATAAGCACACGCGTGCACCGGCACATGGATTCATGAGCATTTTTTTCTGAAATTAACTAAATTCTTGTAAAATCTCATAGATACCATTAAATCTTGTTTACATACATATATATATAGTATCTAGGTTAATGTTACTGTTTTAATAATAATTTAGCTATTATAAAAAATCAAGTAATAATCAATCCAAAGAACAAATATCATGGTTAGGATTGAGTGTTTGAAAGAGATTCATTGAAAATCTAGGAGGCTTTAATTATGCATGACACTTTAGCCATAATCCAAGAACAGGATATGAACTTTGTTAAATCATATAAGAAATTCTACAATTCTCTAGTAAGTGAAAGTTACTCAATGCAATGAAATTTTGTGTTTAATCAGAGAAATGTAATCAAAACAGAGAAGAACAATCTCTGTTCAACCAAAAAGTTGAAATCAGCTATGAAGTTCTCAGAGAACGATATGCTTTAGTTAGATAAACTTCAAGCAGACAAGTATAGAATCTTCTCCACTGAGTCACTGCAAAACATAGCAGTAGAAGCTAATGTGATCTTTAAACGAAGGAGCTTTATCGGCTTTGAACACATGGACAGAATACAAAAGTTTTGTGGCTGTCAGGAAGACAAGTTTAGGGAAAGTTCTGTCAGTTACTGCTGTCCAGTTATGTTCTGTCTGCTCTGCTGCTGTTCAAAGAAAGAAATTCAGTTTCTGCAGCTGCTGCTGTCCAGAGAATAGAACTCTAAGAAGCATGAACCAGAAAAAAAAGATCTGGGATCTTCAAACAAAGAAAATTCTGCTACCTTTCTCAAAAATCTGCAACAAAGAAAGAACTGGGAGATTCGTACAGACAAGGGTGTCAATGCAACCTTTTAACAGAGAGAGAGATATCTCTATAGTTTGAAATTCAGAAAGATCGAGCATCATTATATCATTTGAATCAAAAAAGAAAAAGAGCACTGAAACCAATTATGAGTCTTGCTTAACTAGTTATTCTCTGGGAGCTTCAACTAGCTCAATGTGTGCTTAAGATTAGAAGCAGTGAATAACGTAGAAAATAAAATTTGCAGGAAAAGAAGAGTTAGCTCTGATAGCCTGTGAAACACGCTAAGAAAATGTGAGAATTATAAAATGAGCCATCGTTACTGAAAGCCAAAAAGACATCCTTTATACAGCCACACATCAAACAACCTAATCAGCAGGATACTTATGTGTCAGCTACTAACAACCAATCTTATCTTAATAGGACAGTTACATGGGTAAACAATTAATTAAGAGGCTGAACTAACTAGAAACTAGCAAACACATTCAATCTTGGAGCTCATTCATATCCCTTAGCAATTGTTAGACAAGTCCTGCATCAATCAACAAATCTAGAACGTACTATAAGACAAAATCATAGCAACGATACAATGGTGTCACTAAAGTTCAACTTTTCTGTTTATAAAATTTAGCTTAACGCATGTGCTGATATGTATATTTCCATATAGGTCGCTCAAAGTGATTTTTTCTTGCTACGAAAGTGGATATTAAAGCCTTCCTAAAAAGAGTTTAGATAACGCACACCAGAGATGTGCAAGTTAGTGAGGTTTAAACTGTTGAAAGCAGTGAGAGTCAGAAACAAGCACAGACGCAGATACTAGTTAAAATCCTACATACGATTAAAGATTTTGGCCAGTCAGAAAAAAAGCATTATTTGAGCAGATACCTACGGTTATATTCTAGATAATATTCTCCACATTGATGTTGAAAAAACTATTAGGAACTTTAAAAGGGACTTGAAAGGGTTTAAATAATCCATGTCACAGAAATCAATTGGCAGTTAATTACAAGAAACTAAAAATGGGCCTAATAAAAATATCTTTAGTGAGCAGTTGGATGCAATGTATCTCAAACAAGTTATTAAAAATCAAGCTAAGAATTCATCAGTAATACAAAACCAAAATAAAAAATAATTTACAAGAAAAAGAAATCAAACCTTGAGGTGATCCAGCAATTGAATCTTTGTGTATCCCATTCTCATTTGCCCTTTCAGTCAGCAGGCTGCATTGAAACATTAGGAATCGAAAGAAAAAAAACTTAGAACACATTCTTTAATTTTTTTATTCATCTCCCTTTTTTTTTATCTTTTGCTTAATTCTTTTTTTTTTGTTTCGGTGGGTGGGAGTATAAAGAAACAGGAAAGATAATGTAATTCAATTTTTTTGCAAGCAAGATTTACAATATTAAGAATAGCAATATCCTCAAAAAATCATAAAAGAAGCCATGAAATTATAAAATAACAATAACATGAAAATAGGAAGCATGGACTATAATTGCACTGGTTAAATTCTTTAGATGACAAAGAGATAGAAGATTATAATGATAATAAATTTGATGGCGTAGAGAAGTGGGGGAGAAAGCTTAAGCCACAACACACATGCAATTGCTTACAACAAATGCTTGAAAAAAATTATTTTTCCAAATAAAAGGAATGGACAAATATGATATTGTTGAGATGTGGAAACGGCAACACGCATACTTACAACAAATTCCTTACGAAAATATTTTCTCAAATAAAAGTAATGAGCAAATATGAGATTATTGAGACGTGGAAATGGTTAAGTCTCACGCTATGTAACTGGAAAAAATTGTGGTATTAACTAGCAATGATTGACCCGTACCAACAAACATTTGTTTTAAAATAAAGAAAATAGTCAAATCACAGGCATTAGCGGGTATCACAACTTCATTCTACAATTAATTTATGTTCTCTAATAACACATCAAGCAGAGAAAATGCTGCACAAAAAACAAATTAATAGTAAAACCTTTGTTCTTTATTGTTTAAAATATTGACTCTATAATTGCTAGCTCGGAGGCATAATATAATAATTTATTTTTCATCATCAATAGTTCAATACTCACTAGGCAGTTAACAATTATACACTAAAGCTAAATTTTGAACCATTTAGTGGGTCTAATATTTGGAAATGTTGTTGCTAAATTCAAATCAAGATTAACCATTTTTAGCTTTTAATTTGTTTAAGATCATAGTTTTCTACAATTTCTCACACTTCTAACAACACTGCAGCCAAAAATTTGTCATAGTAAGTGGGATCACCTATATGAATCATTTGTCTCCGCTTCTTTTTGATCAATGGAAACCCCTCCGTAAACTCCCAAGTATGTGAGACCAATCCTAATATTTTCTAACCATGTATTCGTTGGTCTTCCTCCACCTCTTTTAATATGAGTAGAATATATTTCACCAAACCATCTATGACAATTTTCTACGAGCTTATAATCAACTAGAACAAATCCAGCCTTATAGCATATGTACTCATTTCTCATCATATCCCATCGTGCATACCCATTCATCTAACTTTGTAAAATCATATATGCAACACTTAATTTATTAATATGTTTATGCTTATTAGCCAATACTCTACCCCATGTTAACATTGTTGGCTTATAACATTCTAAAAAAATTTCAATCAAACAACACCTCAAAAGTGTTCATCAATTTCATCCAACCCACTATTTCACCATTAATTTGTACGATTAATTTGTACGACATAACCAGGAAATGTGAACCTATCTCTTCTTGATAACATAATCTTCAATTATCATATCACAATAGTATACCTTCTATAACAATTAAGCATTCACTCAACATGTTTCTTTTTTGATCCATTAAGAGAAAAAGCTTTAAATTCTCGTATTGCTCTCCATAGTTCTAGTATGTCTTTAGCCCATCTTGAGTGAGAGCATCCATTATTTCTCGCATTTCTAATACCAAACTTCAAATGTATGATCTAATAGTCAAAAAATTGATCAAGAATAGGATCCTCAAACTCATCTTATGCTTGTAATCTTAATCAAAAGGTTTCCTAAGAAAAGTTTATTAGAACACTCTTAAGAAGTATTTGACTGAATGTTATTTACATGTAAAGTTATGATCTTTCAATAACAAAAACTAACTGTCTGGTTCATATATATGCTATTTGAAGTACCGGTAACTATAAAAATGCCATTACATCTAATTGCTACAATTGGAGCCAAATTTTGCCACTATCACGATAGCGCTCCATCTTCTGTTCGCGTTTAGGGTTGGGTTTCTTCATTCAAGCGCTCGATTTTGTGAAGATGATGCTTCCCGCCCTCCAACCTTTGTAAGGTTTGGCTGTTTCTTCACCCGTGTTCCTCTCTTACGGGCTATCCGGAGTTCTCATTTTTTGCACATGATATCTTGAGTATTTCTCTATATATAGCATATATATTTGCATTTTAAGAATCTAGAATTACAGTTTGATTCTTATGTTATGTGTTTCTAAGAATTTGTTAAGAACTATGTGACTGCAGAAACAATTAAAGAGCTTTATTTAATAAATCCTGCCAAAGAAATTTGTACCTGTGCAAAGCTAACGCTTGAATAGCTCGCGTCGTCAACCTAATCGTATAGTACACACTGAATTGCTAAATCGATCTAGAAAAGTGAACGGAGAGTTGGACAAAAAAGCTTAGGCGAGGAAGTGGCACTATCGTTCGAAGAAAGAAACACAAGCGTAATGACGAATCTCGTGAGGGGAAAGTAATAACTAGTAATAATATCATCTCTTATTCTGATTAATAAATAACTACATATTTAAAAGTATTAGTTGTAAAAACTATGATAAATGCTTTATTTTTCATGAAAATTCAAAAATTTTATTCCAAAGATTTTAAGAGAAGATAGAATAGATTATTACCAATATGAAGTTACTCATTTTTATATGTATATTTATCATATTATCAAACAAAATAATAAAATTTAATTTTATAACTAGTAAATAAAAATATTCTTATTATTTAAAATAAAGATGTTCTAAGGGATATTTTTTGTAAGAAAAAATCATTATTATAAATAGTGTGGGATTAATATGGAGTATTTGATTAAGCTTTATTTTTAGGTTATTTTAAACTATTTTAATTTTTCATATTTTGATGTTTGGTACTAATATTTATTTATTTCAAATTTAAAATTAAATATTATTATTTATATTCTTTTGCTAATACTTTGAAGTTGAAATTTAAAAATTAAATTATTAGTAGCATTAGTATTTAATGATTAATATTATTAACGAATAAATATTGTTACTATTGATCACTTGTGCATCCTCTAAAGTGCTTACTAATTTTTAATATTATTAATCTATAGAGCATTGTGAGGAGTATAGCATTACCCTTATGATATTAAGTAGGATTCTTCAATACTCTTCAATGCTCTGCTTGTTCTTCCTTATTTTTTAATATAATAGAATATCATCAATAAATAATATGTTCATATATGTTATAAATCATTATATGCAAATTTGGCTTATGGTTACTTATTTCGCATCTGACTCTAGACTTGTGAATTCATATTTACCAAATTCATGTACGAGCTCATAAGCAATACAAAAAAAAAAAAAGTTTCAACACTAATGATAATAACAATGATTAAGAATAGTAAAATTAATTAAAATAGTATAAACTAATGTGATATCACAAGATAAAGGTTCATCTTCAACGAGTTCATTTGGAGATGTAGGCTCAATGGTTTCAATAGATGGACTATGATTCTCTTTATTAAGATTCACTTGTAACAATATATCTTGTCATCACTATCATGTATTCCTATAGCATTTCCACTCAGCTAATTAAGAATAGACAAAATCAATTACAAAACAATAAGATAATACATTCCTTCGGATCAAAAGATGCTAATCCTTTCTAAATTGTGCAAAAAAAAATTAACCAAGACAAGCAAACTTTTCGTTTTAACACAGGATGCTGAAATCACTTCTATGGTTTGCTCAATTTTTTCGGCTTTAGTATTTTAATGACTGATGTACAACTAATGTGAAGTTATCTTATACTTGTGTATGCCTTTATCTTAATCAATATTATTCTAATATTCATTACAACTAATGTGAAGTTATCTTCGATCTTTCCTAAACTACTTCATAAAGAATCGCTAGAAAGTTAAGAATCCTTCCCTTCAATTGGGAGCATAAAAATAAGTGCTGAAGTTACACAATCATTCAATTGTTGAAAAACAGAATAGCACTTGGAACAAAAAAATGAACATATTTCTGAGGCAATCTAGTTAACACACTATTATCTGAGGAAAAATCTGCAAGAACTCTCAATAATAACCCATTAATTAAAAAAACTTCTTACCACTGATTCTGAAGTTGATTGCAGCTATTCGTACATCACTGATCTACATAATTTTCTGCTTTGCTGTACGCATGACTAAAGCACGGAGGACGCTGCTAGCAAGAAAGATGCTGAAGAAGACACTCCATTAGATGATTTTGACTTTAGTTGGGAGGTGTGAGAGATTGAAGCATGGTGAACGATGTTTTGTATGCCTTTTTTATAAGTTTGAATGACAGAATTTAATGACTTAAACATTAAGAAGGTTTTCTACTATTGTAAGAATAATAGTTTTGTTTGTTCGAGAGAAAGCCATCCAACCAAACTGCAGCTCATAATAGCCTCAATTGCTGCACAGAAGAATAAAAACTAAAGCAAACATAATGATAACCATCAACCAAAGATTGCAAATCTATCACAATCCAAAGGAGCACTACATTTAGAAAACGGATACAACTGAATGCAAACTCTGATCATCTCAACCAAATTGAGCCGAAGAAATCGAAATAAAAACACACCAAAACCTCACCGCCACAGCATTATCAAACACCCAATCTATCAGATGCATGAAAGCTGCACCGGATTAGACAATAAGTACAGATAATAAAAAAAAACACAACATTTACTGTATGGAAAGGGAGACTTTTGACTCTAAATACTAGACCTTCCTGTAATCTCTTACTTCTTCTTGGCAGCAGACTTGGTAACTTTAGCTCCACTGGGATCCTTCTTCTCCACGCTCTTGATGACACCCACAGCCACAGTTTGCCTCATGTCCCTCACGGCGAAGCGGCCAAGGGGAGGGTATTCAGAGAAGGTCTCAACAACCATGGGCTTCGTAGGAATCATCTTCACCATACCGGCATCCCCGTTCTTGAGGAACTTCGGCTCCTTCTCTATCTCCTTTCCGGACCGCCTGTCGATTTTCGTGAGAATTTCGGCGAACTTCACGGCAATGTGCGACGTATGGCAGTCTAGGACAGGGGTATAGCCGTTGCCGATCTGCCCTGGGTGGTTCATGATGATGACTTGTGAAGTGAAGTTAGCAGCTTCCTTGGCGGGATCGTCCTTCGAGTTCGAAGCAACAAAACCACGCTTGAGATCTTTTACAGCGACATTCTTGACATTGAAACCCACGTTGTCTCCTGGGAGAGCTTCCTGGAGGGCTTCATGGTGCATTTCAACAGACTTTACTTCAGTGGACAGACCAGTAGGCCCAAAGGTAACAACCATGCCTGGCTTCAGAACACCAGTCTCAACACGGCCCACGGGGACAGTGCCAATGCCACCAATCTTGTAAACATCCTGAAGGGGGAGGCGGAGAGGCTTGTCAGAGGGTCTCTTAGGCTCTTGGATGAGGTCAAGAGCATCGAGAAGAGTGGGCCCCTTATACCATTCAAGGTTTGTGGACCTCTCAATCATGTTGTCACCCTCAAATCCAGAGATGGGAACAAAGGGTATCTTGTCAGGGTTGTATCCAACCTTCTTCAGATAAGAGGAAACTTCCTTCACAATTTCATCGTACCTAACTTTGGAGTACTTTGGTGTAGTCGCATCCATCTGTTAAAAAACAAGTTAGAAACTTTAAATGCATAAATACATTGAAAGAAGAATACATTTGGTGTTAGCTATGAAAATACGTACGCCTTCACATTTAAAACAAGTTTAACCATATATCATAAAAATAAGCATAGAAAAACTGCACCTTGTTGCAGCAGCAGATCATCTGCTTCACACCAAGAGTGAAGGCAAGTAACGCATGTTCTCTAGTCTGTCCATCCTTTGAAATACCTGCTTCGAAACCACCAGTAGTAGAGTCAATGATAAGGACAGCGCAATCTGCCTGGGAAGTTCCAGTAATCATGTTCTTGATAAAGTCACGATGCCCGGGAGCATCAATAACAGTGCAGTAGTACTTGGTAGTCTCGAATTTCCAGAGAGCAATATCAATGGTGATTCCTCTTTCGCGCTCGGCCTTGAGCTTGTCAAGCACCCAAGCATATTTGAACGACCTCTTGTTCATTTCGGCAGCCTCCTTCTCAAACCTCTCAATCACACGCTTGTCAATACCACCAAGCTTGTAGATGAGATGGCCGGTGGTGGTCGATTTCCCAGAGTCGACATGGCCAATGACCACAATGTTGATGTGAGTCTTTTCCTTTCCCATAGCTGAGTACACACTACAGGGGAGCAGAAGGTTCAAGACTGCAAAAGAAAAGGGTGAATAGAGATTAATAATAAAATGCATGTTTCATTAGCTTTGAAGGGGTTGCAAAACATTAAAACCATTCAAACTTCTTAAATTACACTACGCTTCACATATTTAAGCATAATAATAGCCCAATAGACTAACTGATATTAGAGGAACACTAAAGAATCAAAAGATAAAACTTGCCAAAACAGAAGAAAAAAAATGCTATAACTACAGATTTATGTAAAATGTCAACAACAAAACATTAGACATAATAATGATGATTCTTGCATGCTACATAATATAACGAAACATAACAAAAGAATAAAAACTAATTGTAATTGAGTACAAGAAATGACAAATACTTCTGAAAAAAATTCAGTTTGAAAATCAGTTTTTAATGTGTTTTATTTAACATGCTTTATTGCTATATTTAACATTTTAAAAGTTAGTTCATTCAAAAAGTGCTTACTAGATTAAATTAAACCAAAAAAAAATATTCAGCAATAGATGCTTCTTAACAATAGTGCACGGCATCTCCTTGTAGTAAAATAGAAAATATATAAGCATGATGCAAATGATCTACAACAATACTCCTTCACATAGCACTAAAAATAAACTCATTCACATAGCAAATTAACATACAATCACATTACATTTCCTCTAAGAGAGCTTGAAACATAAGCATTAGAAATTCATTTAAAGCACATTTTACTATAAAGCATTACTGAATAAACAATGAACATTATGTGCTGGAAGCACTTAAAAGTCACAAATCAAAAATTATTCTGGAGTCAAAACTAACAAAATCTTCCATAACAGCGATATCTACATAAACATTGTTAAAAAAAAAAGCATATATTTTGAGAATAGCTCATCAATATTAACATTGGCTTGAATAATTACATTTAAGGGCTATTTGGCACTAGGAAATTTTAGAAATCTGAGAAATATGAGAGATTTTAGTGTAAAGTAATATAATTAGTATAATTTAATTAAAGTGTAATTAGATTTAACTAAAGTGTAATTAGATGAATTTATTGTTCTTTAATAAATTTTCATGAAAACAAAAATTTTGTTTAAAATGAAGTAATCTGAAAGTATTATATTTCAAGTAATATTTAGAGGTAAAATTACCCCCTAATACTTTTTACTCAAATTTTTTTAAGAAATTGTTTAGGGTTCCAGCTAAAACAAATAGTATGATTCCAATTCAAATAAAACAATTTCGAACATGAATTATTCGAAATCATTCAATTCAAACGATTTTGAAAGTGGATCGTCTGAATCGATCGATTTCAAACAATTCACATTCGAATCGAATGATTTTGCCGAACAAAATCAGAACATTTGACACTTTCAAATCATTCGAATCATTCGTTCGAACGTCGAAATCCTCAATGAAGTCGTGGATCGCCGGATAAGAAAGAGTCCTTCACGTCGAAAAATAGAGAGCTCACAAATCGCATCGGAGAAGATGGAGCTCTCACGTCACAGAAGAGGAGGGAGCTCTCGCATCGTGTTTCATTGCTTCGTGTGAAGGAGCTCCGCATAATCTTCGAATTCAGCTGGTTTGGCAAAAATCTAATTACAGCGGTAGTATTTATACCGTTGTAATTAGATTACACCCGAATTTTACTATACAATTAAAATGGTGCATGCAAAACACCTAGAATTTGGCATTCCCTGAAAAAAATTTACTTTTCACTCCTCTGCACCATTCCAAACAGCCCTTAAGTTGCAAACCAAGCACAATAAATAACCTCATTCACATAGCAAAATGAACATACAACTACATTACACTTCCTTCTATGAGAGCTTGAAACATATGCATTAGAAAAACATTTAGGAGTGTATTTTGCTATAAGTCATTGTTGAATAAATAATGAACATCCTGTGCTTATATTTTTTTAAAAGCCACCAATCAAAAGCATGTTCCCTTGAAAAAAGCTTCACACAAAATAGTGGATGCATATGATGGTCTGCAAATGTAATTATTATGTTTATTAATATTGTTCCGGTTCAATCATAACTAAGCAACAACCCAACTCATTTATGCTTGCACCTTTCATAAAGCACAAGAAACTGAACAATAAACATATTTTTAGGATATACAAAATCTATGAAGAAAGTTTCTAAGGTTTAGCACAATTCATCCTGAATAAGAAATGGGAAAAGACCTTGCACATTAGATCACAAATGAAATGCATTCAACATAACATCAGCATTTACTCAATTTATAAGGTTTCAAGTTAAAATCAAAAATAATAACAAAATTTAGAGAAATGCAAACCATAAAACTTTAATTTAAGTCTGCGTAAGAAGATTCTCTCTTTGCTTATTTGTTATTTTAAAAAGTCTTTATTGCTGACATTTTGAAACTTGTAAAATTAAATTGAAGAAAACAAAAGCTAAAATTGTTAAACTCACTTAATCTGTTTTAAGAGAAAAAACAAACTTGGTGAAGCATTAGAACAATTCAAAGACAAAATTTTAAAATAAATCTGAAGCGGAAACAGATTTAGGGCTTCGGTTTATACTTACAATTTTAGGATTATATCACCTCTTCGTGGTTAGACCAAAAAAACTACCTTAAACTACAATCTTATAGTAATTAAAGTTTACCATATAATTAACCCTGATCATCATCCGAAGTCGGAAACAAGCAGAAGATCTGACAATCAACGCAACAAAATATTCTATAAAATTAAAGTAGTCAAATAATAGAAATCCACACAACAATTAAAGATTGCTACTTTTGTACAAATGGAAGCAAATATGAATCACAAAAGATAAATCATACACTGCAACGAGAACAAAGGATCTCAAGCAGAAAATCATACCAGTAATGGCGTCATACCTAAAGATAATCAACAATAACATTACTAAAACCAATAATACAGCAGATCTCACCTGTGAAAACAAAGGCCGGCGCTCTCGAAGTAGTAATTAGGGATTCGAGGACAAGATGGTGTCCTCAATCTCGTTAAATAGCAATCCTCAACCGCGTTTCTTATAGGTCTTTTCTGCCGTTCGATCATGCTCTGGCTTTCATCCGACGGATTTTTTACTGGCTAACTATCCACTGTTGATGTTCATCTGACGGTCGTTAAGTGACCGACCATGTATACATTGTTGTTCGTGGATTTACCTGTTTTCTATTCGGCTCTTGTATTATATCTCAGAAAATAGATCGAGCTTTAAACTCGCCCACGTCGCACAAACGACTTAAACACGGCTTTCATAGTTGTGTGATCACTTTTGCTAGTGAGTTTAGAAGCGCCTTAGTTGTGTTAGTGGAGGCGTGCGGGCAGGTTATTTTTCTATTTATTGTATCTTAAATAGTTGATATGCAAAATTTATTATCTTAAAATTTTAGGTTAAAATTATACCGATCAAATATTTATTTCATATTTAAACCTCTTCTAATTTTAATAAATACTAACATATATTTTAGTTATTAACATATTAAAAATTTTAATAGAATGGATGTACTCATTATTTATAATATCAACTTCTTTTTGTAACTTTTTTTTGTAAAATATTTTTTGCATCATAAATTTTACTTAGTGATCATAAAATAGGTCTTCAATAAATTATTTTATAAATAAAAATAAATTTGATTATATAATAAATTTTATGTATTAAATAATATTTTTTGTTAGTTTTGATTTTATTTTTCTATATATTTTTAATAATTGATTCTATTTTACTCAATTTTTAATATATTGTTAATAGTAATAACATTTGATTTAAATTATCATCATTAATGCATGTACATTTAATGGTAGATGGTTTGAATAATAACATATCGTTTTATTCTACCATTAATGTTTATATCTTTAATGATAAATTGTTTGAATTCCCACCATTAACATTGGGTCAACTAGGAATAAATTAAATATAATGTTACTATGTTATTATATATACGTTTGTATCATAACTGTAACAACCTAAGTTATTATCTTAGTCAATTAGGAATAATTTCAGTCTTAATCTTGATCCTTAGTGCTAATTAAGTCGTTAGAAATCAACCACTAAGACCCAGTCCAAACTAGAGGTCAAACGGATTAAAGTCTTATTTTGAGAATTTCAGGAATCTCGAAAATTGACCTATTTATTTTGACCTATCTAAAACGATCTCCAATTGAAAAACAGACTTCGTCATTGCGCTAATTGCCCCCAAATTTAGCTAGGGTGAAATTTTGGTGGCAATCGAAAGTCGTCAAAATTTTACGAATATCTTAATAATATTTAAATATCCGGAAAATGAGGAAATTAAATACTCACCAGAATCGAAATCCGACTTCACCGTTGCGTTCCTCACCCCTCAATTAGTTGGGGTGATTTTCTGAGAATTTTTGTGAAAACATTAAACAATTTAGTTTTAATTAGGAAATTATGATTTAAATTAATATAAATAAATATATTTAATCTATTATTCCTTTTTCTTTTTCTCTAATCTTTTCCCTCTTTCTCCCGCATGCCCTAAAATTCTCATTCGCACGCACGACCCCCCTTCGCGCCGCACGATCGCACGCCAAGAAAGATCTCCTTCTCTCCTCTGAAGCCGCTCGCAGCTCCTCCCCCTCGCGCGACACGCGTCACCGCTCACCCTCGCAACCTCCGCCCAACTTTCCTTAATCCATTCGCTCTCGCTCTTTTGCCCTAGCCGAGCGCTCAATCCCCCTACCCGTCGGCCTCTCCTCCCTCAACGAGGAGTCGACGATCTCTCTCTTCTCCTCGCGGCCTCGCCTCTTCCACCTCTCCAAGTCGAGCGCCGGCCTGCTCTCTACCAAGCCGAGCCTCTCAGCCGCTCTCTTCACTTATGGATGGCGTGGGCTCGACCTTCCCTTCATGCAGCAAGGGAGGTCGTCAACTGAAAAATCGCAAGCAAGTATTCCGGCCACCTTCATCCCCATGGCCGAAGCAGCGCCGGTTCTTCTAGCTCCTCCGTCGAGCAAGGTATCCCCGCACCTTATAGCACTCAAAAAACTTTCATTAAGTTTCTTATTACTCGAAGGATCACTGAACAAACTCTCACTCCATCGTCCATGCAATGGTTTGTATTTTCATATTGCAATATCAAGTTGAACGTATAAGTTGTAATGCGTTGCTTTATCATTGAAAAATTTATCAAATTAATCCGTCAATTCAAATTGTTCAATTTTATCTTTTAGACTATTCAAGTTTCTTGGTTTAGTATGAAATTATGCCTTTAGATTGACTAGCACCTAGTCTGATGTCCATGAAGTTTAAAAGTTTTGTTTGCTGATTTGAAATATGTTGCCTTTGGTTTAATTTTTTTGCAAAGTTGTTTTGTGTTAAAGAAAATTGAAAATTATATAATTAAAAATCTGTATTTATCAAAAATGAAGATGTTTTAAAGCTTTTAACGCCATGCACTGATATACCCGCATGAGTTCATTTAGCCAGCATTTTTTTTTATAATTTGTCTGGTTTGGATTTCTTGACGTTTTGACCCCATTGAACACCTATAGGATTGGTTGAAGTTTATAGATTTGTAAGCCTTGTAAAACCAATAAAAATAAGTGGAATGAACCGTTTGCATCTTCTTGAACCTGTATATTCTATAATAGGCTAATTTTCAACAGCTTATAATAATGGATTGGTCTTTAATTGGCCATTAATTATTAATTTTTATGAGCTGACTGACTTCAGGTCATCTCAGTTTCTTCTCTCAGAAGTAGAATTCTCAATATCACATTTAAAGTATTATCCAAGCTAAACAGAGTGAGTTAGGTGAGTTGTATTGATCTTAGTTGATCTATACGGGGCAGAAATAAATGAACATTGATCATTTTTTATTTATTTAAACTTCAAGATAAAAAAAAAATGCAAATTTTACTAGTTAAATTTAAATTTAAAACTTTATTTAAGTTTTAAAGGAGTTACTTAATGCTTAATTGTCATTGCAAATAAAATTAGAAAACTTACGTACATAACAAAAACAAAATTTATGTCTTCAAAGCTTGAAACATGATCTTTCTTTATTCACCAACCTCTTCTTTTAGTCACCGAGCTGCTTTTGCATTTAGTTAGTTTCTTCGATCTGCTCTAAGTCAAACTATACTTCAAATTAGCGCTACATCCTAAACCACTTTGTCAATTTGCTATAGTCATGCACATTCTCTTAACTCTTTTGTGGAGAATGAAACTTGTACTCTCTCCTCCCATTTACTCTTTAAACATGCCGTATTTGGAAGAGAGATGAGTTCAGGTCTTTTGGACTTACGCTCATGCAAGTACTTATTACCCAATATTATGATTATATAGAAGTTGGGGAAAAGCTTAAAAGGATAAAGCTTGCATAGAAGTCTAGTTTAAGCGGGGTTATTGTAATTTTATTTAACATTAAGAATATGCTAGATAAGGCACAATGAAGTTGCCAAGCTTATCAAAATATCATGTTAAATGATTTCTCTAGCTTTATCGCAATATCATTTACTCTTTTTTTTTTTCTTCAAATTGCATGACACAAATGCAGATTCAATTATTTCACTTTTAGAATTATTGTAAGATCAATTGGTTCACTTTTGCTTGATCTATATATCATAGATACTATATAAATACAAATTATTGCTTCAATCAAAATATACGAAAAGGAAAGGTTCAGATAAAATGAATATTGCATATGATAGCTTGGATAAATGAAAATAGTACATGAGAATATTGGGAAATAAATGAAAAAAAAAATATTATTATTACATATAATTGCTATATAATATATATATTATATATAATAGCCCGATTAATACATAATCTACTTATATTATAATTAAATCTATAGCATATACGTCTATAACTATTAGTATAAATCGTTAAGTAGGCTTAATTAATTAAGTTTGAGGTATATTTATATTTGTAAATATTTGTAGAAACTTAAACGATAGATTTTTAAGATTTGACTAGATTATTTAAATATGCAGATATATTTATATATGCTATCTTGCTGTGGCCTAAATAAATGAGTTAGTTAAGTATGCAAACACAGATTTAGACCACGACTATATATGTATATGTTCGCCGTATACTCATATATATATATATATATATGTATTAAGTATATAAACTGCAAATCAACTCTAGAATATTAATAATAACTGATTATTAGTTTTGTTAGCGTCAGAACAAATAAATAAAATATGCCATATGTATAGGAAGATATGTGTGTATGCTCGTACAGGATTATAATTATATGGGTACGAATATGGATTCTAAAGGTAAGTTATTAATCTGATAACTGTATGGTTAAGTTAAACGATAACATTAATATATATATATACACACATTTATATATATATACGTATATATTCATATATATATATATATAGTTATGCATATATGAAGTCGGCCAGCCCCATTAATTTATGATTATCTCGTATAATGTTAAGTAAAAGTTAATATACTTAGTGATTTAATTAGCAGCAAATAAATGTAGCTTAAAATAGTGGGGTAATTAATGTAAGTTAAATCACCTGTTTGATAAAGAGTTAATTGAATTAATAAAACATAACTGATACATATAAAATTAGATATGGTTATATGTAAATTAGTTAGATAATAGACATTTAGCATTAGTTAATTAAAGACTAACACACAAATGATAAATCTTTGTAGCAGAACAACAATATATATAGATACACTATATTTGTGTACATCCATATATATATATATATATAATTAATTAGTGATTATCAAATTAGTTAGGATAGGTGTAAGTTATTTTTAAATCAAATAAGACGGCTCTAAGTTAATATATATACTAAGTTAATATTAATTAAAGTTTAATTAATAAGTATTTATCTAACTAAATAATTAGGATTGATAATTGTATTTATTAGGATTAATTCAAGTAATACTGAGTATTAACCCAAAGATCCCTGGGTAGATAATCATTTACTAAGATTAAAAGTAAATTAAACAGTAAGTTAATTATTTAAGCAGTAACACTAAATGTGAATATGATTTAAGCATGATGAAATGAAAGAGCACTTTTAGCGCGATGTATAATTGGACTTTTATTATCAAGACTAATCTTTACATTTCAAATATGCAATTGCTAGAGCGTTGCCCCCTTAAAACTGAAACGTCCATAATTTAGGCAATTGACCTCATAATTTAATGTTATTGGATTCTATGGAATCCTTGAACAGTTACCAACAATAAATTACATAAAAATTTAGGTTGCAAGAAAGTGAAAATTACTGAAATACTCTTTAGTCAAAAACTTTAGTTTGGACCTATATGATCAGTTTCTCATCCAAATCGAGCATACTTACTGTCTATCTTCAAGTTAGACAGTAATAAATCATTTGGAACTAAGAAAAATTCAATTTGGATCCTTAAAACAAAAGTTGACTTCTAGACCCTTAAAGTAGAGGCAAAATAGTTATTTTGCCCTAAGATTGGACTAAGTACTCTTAACATTTAATTAACATTTTAAAACTCTAAAACCAATGGTTATAATTGTATTAGTGACATTTAAGCGAGTGAAATCAACCATTAGGTCAGATTCCAATATTTTCCTAAGTCTTTAACACTACACCTTAAGGATCTTTCTTGAAACTAAGATTAGATCATAGGTTTGATTTCATTCATTAAAAAATAGGGTTTTTTAATAAATGAATTCTTGTTTTTATTAGTTTTTAGAATTTTATAACTTATTTTGATTATTTTGTTTTTTAACATTAGATTTAAAATAGAAGATTCATCATATTAAGTCTGATTACTTAATAGAATTTGTCTTAATTATTAGATCACTATTAGAATAAAACTTAGAACTTAGGTCTCATCCTTTTTGGAATATATGATTAAACCTAAATCCCATAGTGTTTAATCCATAATATATAGGTTTAGAGATCTTGATCAGATCTTAGATAGAACGTCTAAATTCACAAAATTTAGGACGTATGATTTATTGATTCAACTCGTAGTCGTCTATCTGATTGGACTAAATTAGAACCTGATCAGTTCTAATCCTTTTTAACTTATAAGGATGAGTTTCTAAGTTACACTCGATAGTAGAAAAGTGGTAATCCTGAACTTGTGTAACTTGGAATAGCTAGAACAAATAATAGAAAACGTCTTGATCAGATCTTAGATAGAACGTCTAAATTCACAAAATTTAGGACGTATGATTTATTGATTCAACTCGTAGTCGTCTATCTGATTGGACTAAATTAGAACCTGATCAGTTCTAATCTTTTTTAACTTATAAGGATGAGTTTCTAAGTTACACTCGATAGTAGAAAAGTGGTAATCCTGAACTTGTGTAACTTGGAATAGCTAGAACAAATAATAGAAAACAAATGATATCACTATATTAGTAGAGTTACTTGCTTATTTTGATACTTTGTGCTACGCATTCCTTGTATATTTGAGCTTACTTCCTTGGACATTTCATATAAGAGAACTTTGTGCATGAAAATGAAAACTTAAAATAATTGGGATAACAGTTACCTCTGGGTTCAGTCTCTGGGAGGATTCTGGTGCACATTTACCCTATTGGACAAGGTAAGGAGTAATAAGGAGGCTTAACATTACTCATTGAGGAGAGTGTGTTAAGTATGGAACTCGCGTAGTCTTGCAGACGTGCTTGACTCCTCAGCTGCTTCTGAAACGTGTCCACAAAAACAAAGTAAAATAACTAAAATATTTTGCACGTGTGATTACTGCCTCATCAGTTCTGCTGCTGGATTCTGTCTGTTATAGCTCTGAAAGGCTATTGGAATTTCTATCTGCTCAAGCCCTGAAAGGCTTGGGGTTTTTACCGGCCCGATGGCCAACTTTCTGATATGGCAGTCTTTACATACCCGTTTTAATTTTTCAGCTTACTTTGTACAGTGTTCTAATGCATGTTTCAGTTAGCTGTTTTTCTTTACTTACCCGCTTACCTGTACATATTTATAGGATGCTAGACTTTACTGATTATTATACGTATCATGTTCAGATTTCTGTCACTTAATTTGCATATGCCGCATGATCATCCGCATGTCTAGGATTAGTCTTTACTTTCAGTACTTTTTACTTATTATGTTATATGCCCGTTCCTTGCTTAGCTATTGTATTTTTGCCTCATTTGTTGTTATGTCCATATTTTCCTTATACGCTTACTGCACCTACTGCTTAGTTACTTTGTTATTCATAAGTTGTAACTGGTGATATTATAGAACACATGAAAATTAACAACCTAAAATGTACTTAGACAATTATCTAACACAAGATTTTTCTTTTCTTTGGCTGGGGCCTTACATTGTGAAATCGACAATGTCAGGAATATAGCAGTTTGAGGATCCAGTACCTGAAGAGGAGCCATATTTAGAGGAGGTGCAGCAGCTGGGACCGGAAGACATTTAACTTTCTGTTATATGTGAGGATGAGCACATTTGCACTTTTATTTTTCTTAAATTCTAATTGATATAATAATACAGGTAATTGTGACTGTGTATTTGGATTTTATGCTTATATTCTGAGTTGCATTTCATTATATTTATACTGTGATGCTTGGATGTTTCTCATTTTTAAATCGCTTCCGCACTCTGTATGAATTCTTATTAAGTGACTGAATGTTTAATTATATGCATACTCCTTCCTTTATTATGTGGATTGTGGATTTTATCCTATTCCAATAACAAGTGAAGGGTTAACTAGAGTGACACACCACCCCTTAGCTTAATCTTTTGGATTAAGGGGTGGGGCGCCACAATAACATTATGTGCATGAATAAAACTAATTATTTTTTTCTATCTCCCTATTTATTGTGTGTCTCTTCATGACATTAGAGCGATATTTTCATCTTCATGCTTTTTTTACACAGAAACAACGCCTCTTCCAACCTCTATTTTCATCAAGCGATTGCACCCCATCGTGTCCAAAACTATATGTAGCTTATTTACCAATGGTGACTCTGAAACCAATGAAACATCTGAATTACATAACAACTAATCATTTACATTGATGCCTCCAAAAACTTAAAATATTGCTATTTAACATCAAAAACATGATTAACAATCCTCTTACAGCTAACAAATATCCCATCTTGAGAGATTGAGTTCTTCATCAATTCAAAGCTAATAACTTGCATAGCCATTTGGATGGTACCAATCTGTAACGATTCAGGGATCAAAGTCACTAATTTCCAAGCAATAATTTATATTTCATACATTTTTAATAAAATAATTTAACTAACATGAGATTAATTATCATACACAAAGCCATTTAATATTTACATAATAAAAAAAATGTCAATTAATACAATAAAAATCATATAACAATAAATGCATCTTCATCTCACTTCTTTAATTTTAAGCCCTTAGATTTCCAAGTTATTCTTCCCTTAATTAGTTCATAAAACTTAAAAATCTTACAATATTTTCAATTAGGCAGGAGTATATAGAACACTTAAGAGATTAATTTCTAGCATCATGTATAGGTTATAAATCAAATATATCAAAAATTGAAGGAGTTTGTATCAATATAATTTAAGAGTTATGTTAAATTTTAATAATAACTAACTTGCATTTTCAACAAGGATGTTTTGTATTGCATTATTCAGATGAGAGATTAATAATTTTAAAGCAATGAAATAAAATAGAAATAATGAAAGACTTAGCATAATATATTATATGATATGAAATATCTCATTTTACGTCTAATACCTCAAAGCTTTACTAGGAGACTCAGATATTAACATCGCAGTTATTATAAGAAAATATACAATTATCCATTGGTAATTATTCACATAAGCTTTTATTTTGGTGAGCCTCTTCTCTATATATTATGCCTCTTTCTGGTGTACTAAATCCTTAATTATTTTGTCATGGGCTATTAATAAACCACACATGTACAAGTTCAGTTTTGTTCTTCCTCCAAATTCTCACCACAGATATTTATCACAAGCATTTATGAAAAATAATTACAAATTAAATATAATAAAAAGTAGGTACATGCCAAAGAAACATAATTCCAAGAAAAAATAGGCTCAAACAATGCTATAAGTAATACAATTATGCTAACTCAACGTACACGATCATTTATTTATCCTACAAAAGATCTATTAAAAATCAATTATTATACATCAATTTACTATTCAAATACCAAATAGATGATAATCTATATGTTTAGTGTCAAAATTACAAATTTTTTTGATAAAAATCTTAAAATTAGTTAGGTGGTGTGATCAAAATTATTGATGAATTTTTGACACCTAAATGAATGTCAAAAAGGCCCTTTCAGATATTGATGTCTAAATTAAAGTTATTCCTGATTATCAATAGTTTGAGTATGCCAAATTTTAGATACTGATTCTAAATTTATTAAAAGTTAAGCATGTGAAAAATTTGGAGAAAATGTTGGTTGTTTCTTAGCAATAAATAATCACAGTATTTCCTAAATTTTTGACAAATTATAAATACTTAAATGACAAAACTATGTTTTGTGTTCAATAGTAAAACTATTTTTAATATAATATAGGATAAGCATGCAAAATTTTAACAAAACTTAATGGCTAGATTAATAGTTATGACATCACAAACATGGCACAAATTTTCTTAAAATTTGTGAATATTGTTTTTGGATTTAAATAAAGTGTTTGCTAGAGTTTGTGTGTATAAAAGATGACCATACATAAGAGAATAAACTTGTAAAAACTTTTGTGAAAATGATGATTATACATAAGAGAATAAACATGTAAAGGTACAATAATTCACAAGTTATGGTTTTCCAAAGTTGACATAAAATAAAATAAAAATCTATAAACTTTCTCAAATTAGAAACAAATATTTTCCCTAACTTTGGAGTAATATTTGAGCATCTTAGAGGCATAACTAATATGGTGTCTTCTAGTGATTTATTAATAATACATAAAAAGTTTATATGTAAAATTGCATCAACTAACTATGAGTAAAGCATGAGTTATTATGACAGAAAGTAGATAATTAAATCTAGAAAAAAAATTTACTTTTTTTATGAAACAAAATATGCAAACTATGAAATATAAGAATTACCATCATGAATGTGTTAAGTGCATAAAAATACTTCAAACATCCTCTAATCATTCATTCCATAAGAAAACATGAATGATATTTAGTGGATGAATGATTGTGAGAGAGGATGTGTGAAGACACACTCAAGTAATAATAAGTGAAACTCTTAAACATTGAGGCGCCTTTTCAAATAACGGTGGAGTTCCTGATAAGAACTCCAAAGTTAAGCGTGCGCATGTGGGAGCCCTCCCAAGATGGGTGACTTGCTGGAAAGTTATCTTCTGTGGGCAAAATCCGCGAGGCCTTTCAGGCCAAAGTGAACGATACCTTGGTGCTTAAGAGTTTGGGCTGTTAACCTAGGCTCAGCTCCACTACTCTGAAAATGCTTTTGATATATCGTATTTTTGATATTTAAAATATAGTATGGCACAACCAAGAAATGAAAAATATGATTGAACTAAAAAGTCTAAGTATATTTTAAGATTTAGCTAAATTTTATTAAAGTTTATTTGGATATCACATATACAATTTACAATTAAGAAAATCTACAGCGGAGCATGAAAGCATGAAAGTAAGGAGGAAAAAGTAACTGTAAGGAAGAACAATAACTAGGAAAAGAGTAAGAATCATAAGTAGGTTGCTCTAGCCTGCAATAACAAGTAAAGGAAAAACATCTTAATAAGGCTATAAACTACTAATATGCATATAATAAAATATGAAATAAAAATATATATTTGTTTAATGAATATTATGTTAAGTAAAATAAAGTAAAGCAGTGAAGCAAAAAATGTAATTAAATAACATATACTTCATGAAAGTAAAATTATAAGTAAGTAAAGCATAATACAGAAAATAAAAACTCAAAAGAAGAAAAGTAAGAGAAAACCTTAGCCTCTTGGGCTAAACATACATAGCATAGGACTATGAAAAATTAGCATAGCTCAAAAGCTATGATGAGTGCACACAATCAATAAGATTATGATGACCCAATTATGCAAATTACTGAAGTTATTTTTATTTTTCTGCTATGAGGGTAAAATTACAGAACAAGTGAGGAGTTAAGCACGTATGCTAAACTAGCAAGAAAAATGAGGTCTCAGATAAAAAATAAACACTAGCATTTATTCTTTGAGAATATGAGGTATCCTTATATCTCCTTTAAGCATTCCCTTGGCCATCAACAATAAGGACCTTTATGTTTTATTAAGAATGTTTTATATACGTACAATGTCTTGTACGAATGATCAAGGATATAATCTCAATGCGAAGCTTTGCATTCAAGAAAAAATAAGTAATTGTAAACTATGTGATATCCATTTATTATATAATTTTAATGATCTAACTTAATGATTAAAACACATTAAGCTCCTAATTGACTAAGAGATATTGATCTCAAGTCAATTATAAGTAATAATATATGTGATTGGAGTTTTGGAAATTAGTAGTTTGATTTAGTTTATGAAATGACAAAATAACAGTGCAGTAGTCTAATGATTGTGGATCTGGGGACGGGGCGCCACAGTTAAATACCCTAGTTAAAATCATACTTATAGCGTCATAAGAAATGTAACTTTAAACACTTAGTTTGTTTATATGGGTATACTCTATCACCTCCAATTGATAGTTCTACCCAATTTTTAATAATTTTATTTAATAATCAAGGAATAACATACTAAAGAATCCACACTCCATTATGGTGAGTCATACACAAGGTTTCTACGAATATGACTTAGAAGTCACTCAATTTAGGATATTGTCATAAGGGAATAATTTTAGTCTAAATTTTTAGGTTACTCTATCCCAAGAATATAGAATCAGATATCCAAGACTAAAAAGGTATATATAAGTTTCTACCTCAAAGATTAGACAATATACTATTTCTATCACAATAGTTCATCTACAAGTAAGGTTTAACAATTATTGATTTATTAATACTAGACCTCAACCTTAAAGATTTAAGCACTAAATATATAATTATATTAAATCCATAATCCTTAATATATTGAGTTGGACTATACAAATTAGATGAATAAAACCCATCTGATCTCAACCTATACTACAATTATAGGGTATAATCATATGATTTATTAGAATTTGATCATTTACAAATCATCATCATTTTATAATTTAATTTATCATCATTTTATAATTTAATTTATGCTAATAGTATTTCTTAAGAGAAAATAAAAAATCTAAAGATTAGATTCATATGATTAATCATATGAGTTTGTTATAAATCTAAATTATTCTAATTTGATATTTTAAGATCAAATGGAAAATCAATAATCATTGTTGGAGTTTATGCAAGTTCTTAGTTTACAAATCCAATATCTTAATCAAATTTATTAAGAGTTGGGTCTTAGTATCACCAAGTGAGAATTTGACTCCCAATTTGACCAAATTAGAATTATTTTCTTAGTTATTAGTCAATAATAAAATTAGTAAGTTTATTGTCCATTATTGATATCCTATTTAAAATTAGTTTAATTGTTGATTTAGTAAAGCTCTTCTTTAAAATTCTTTAAAATTTAATTATCGATAAATGTCAAATCAATTAATGAAGTGTCCAAAACAACATTTAAGGTTTCTAACATAAAACATCACATTGATTAAAATGGCAAGTAATTATGGTCAAACATTACACTAATTAGCATTTGATACAAAATATTCAAGCGATATTTTAAGAGATTTAGAACATACCATTAGGGTAAGAGATAAATTTCATATTGAAAATCACCTATATATTTACACAATGCTAGATTTCATTAAAACTATTTTTAATTTTGGTATATTTTTGTATTTTTAGTGATCTGAAGTCATTAAAATGTAAAAAATATCAAATTTGTGCAAAACTGAACACTTTTGCATGCTACGGCGCACTGGAGCACCTCTTTGCAGAGAGCTAAGCGCGACGACATGCTGTGGTGCCAGGTAACCTAAGGCCTGGGCGCGACGATGCGCAGTAGCACCACGACGCGCGGGGGCGCCAGTCAACCCAAGGCTCGGGTACTACGGCGTGTGGCAGCACTTTCAGGCGAGGTGGCGCGCGGCAACGCTTTCAGGCGCGGCGGTGCGCTACGATGCTATATTTCTCAAGATGCTGGCGCTGCGGCGCGCGGCAGGGCTTCTTGGCCGAGAGCCAGCTGCTACGGCGCGCCGTAGTGCTTGACAGTGATCTTGCCTGGGCAAAAAAATAGAATGTGTCTCATTTCGCACTCAAATACTCTCGATTTATAGCCCCTCAAGTGCATTGTCATATATCAATGGAAAGGTCTTTACAGTACCTTTCCATGGATACCAAAATTGATATGAAAGGAGTACTCTAATGTGACAAACAATGGCACATTAGCTACATATGTAGAGTTTTTTATTGTTTGACAGAGTTTTCAAATGAACATATCGAGCTTCGATCGAACTCATTCAAGTCCGATTAAGGCTCGACAATCAATCCTAACGATACATAATGGATGAACATAGAGCATTTGAATTGAAGCATTGAGAAAAGAGGTACCAAAGAGGCATATGGAAGAAGTACAAGAGGGTACCTTTGTAACAACTCAGGTTATTATTTAAGTTAATTAAGATTAATCTAAGTCTTAATTATGGTTCTAATACACTAAATAAGTCATTTAAAACTCATCTCTAAGATCTATGTCAAATCAGGAATCAACTGGATCAAATCTGGATTTCTGGAAAATCCCAAAAACCTTAGAAATTGAACTTTTTATTTTGACCTCAAATCGAAAATCTGACTTCGCCATTGCGTTCACCACCCCAAATCAGCTAGGGGTAAAAGTTTTGGAGGCATTTGGAAGTGTTTGGATTTTCATCGAATATTTTAATATTATTTAAATACCTAAAAATTCAAATAATTTAATACCCATCGAATCGAAAATCCGATTTCAACGTTGCGTTCCTCACCTTTCATTTAGCAAAGGGAGAATTATTGGAATTAGTAGCTTAAAAATTAATTATAAAATTGTAAATAAATAAATTATATATATATATATATAGCTCGGGAAGCCTACGAAGAACGGGCCAGGGCGTCGGTCCCGAGCTCTAGAACCATGAGCCCCAATTGTCAAAATTGGTGAAGCTGGGTCGAGGCGACCCGATGAGAGGTTTGAGATTGCGAAGGCAAGCCATCAGAGATCGTTGGGGAGTAGTTGGGGAAGACTGGTTGAACATGGATGTATGGAGGATATCACTGTCGAGTTGCTGGGCAAAGCGGGGACAAAGCTCCACAGTCAACGGCTTGCTCTCAATTAATTTGATGCATCTATTGTTAGGGACGGATGGTACTAATGCCAATCGTCGGATCGTGGGTGCGATCCTGTGTGATGAAGTTTAGAACTGAATGATGCTGAACTTAATGCTTGATTAAGCACAAATTATGCTAGTTAATAACACAGATATTATAAATTTTGTACAATTATATTTCTTATTATTTATGAACTTCTTTTGAGTTTCTTTAATGTTTATAAATTTTTATTTTATTTATGTTCCTAAATGAATAAATAAATGAATTATATTTGATAACTACATTATATATTTTAAATATAACTAGTGCTGAATTTCTCATTTTAAAAATCAGTCTCTCATGTTAAATAATATCATAACATAATAAATAACACAATATATTGTATTATAACATAGAGTCAAATGTTAATGTGCCAATATAGCACCTTTAGAAAAATTGAATATAACAAAATATAAAATTTTAATTCTAAATACTATTTAGATGCTCTAAAATTTTAATTAAACAAAATATATAATTATAATTACGGATTATAACAAAATAAAAAATTATAACAGAAAACCTATATCACTAAGCCCATAAAAATTTATCTAATAAAAATTAAACATCATCCTAAATAGACTTCACATTTTGAACCTTAATTATTAATAATGGATTAAAATAATAAAAAATAAAATCATCGAAAATATAGTGATGATAACAATAATTTTTTATTAATTAATATAATTATGATAATTATGACAAATTTAATAAAAATCATTCTTAAACAAACTATAAAATTTTAATTGTTTTTTAGGACCTCTTTTATAAGAAATCCTCACAAAAATAAGCGTATGCTGCTTTATGAAACGGGCACACGGTATTCTTTAGTAAAAGGCGAAAGAATAGTTCGCTATGTGCCCATCACACAGCTCCGTGAACTATTTGGTAGGAAGGCGTAAGACTTATATAAAATAGCAAAGCTATACGGTATTTACTATAACGATGTGGGACTAATAAATCGGAATACAAACTCCTTTATATTGTTCAATAGCATTAAAGATACATCCCTTTTATACAGCACGCCGGTCATTAGGTGTCAGGAAATTTAAAATATTTTATTGTAAATTAATTCGAACTATTTTATGATGTTAGGTAATTTTTCAAAAAAATAAATTTTTGTTTATTTTTAATGAATTAATTTGAATGTGTGATGGTTTATCAGTATTTTTTTATGGTTTTTGTGCATTCAAATTCGATCCAATTTCTTTGGTATCAAACGATTTCTCCAAATGAGTTCGAAACAGCGCCTCTTCCGACTTAGTTTAATGATACTTATATTTCGTTTGATGCTCAATAAGAGACTAAGAAACTCTTTAATTTTGATTTACATTGATATTTTATATTAATTTTTGAAATAAAAAATTTGGAAATTAATTTTGAAAGATCCTAGATCCAATTACGCTTAAATTTTCGCTGTAGGAGGAAGTAAGCTATATCTAAGAGTAGTTTGTTTGATTTTTATTTCACTTGGATTGAGTGTTCTATTTTTAACTTAACGAGTTTGAATTTATGTATAATCAATCCTAGGAAATCTGCATATTGACAATCTTGAAGGCGGGGGATAGGGCTTCTGCATACGTTTGAGTCGATGTAGTCTAAGATATGCTTTGGAATTGAGCTCACACAAAGCCATAAAGGGGCACCCGTTAGAGTACGGTCCCAACGATTCAGACAGTAACCATGATGCTTTTGGTGTCCATGAGTATGCCGCATTACAAGAAATGTTCCAATATGTGAATCGAAGGGACTTGTAAGAAGAAAGAAACCCTGAGCTCAGTGATATGGGGAATGTGACGGGAGAAGATAAACTGTTGCGAGCACAATTTGAAAGGAAATATCTCGAAAGTGTATTATATTTTAATAAATTAAAATAGTAAAAATCATAGGAAATTTGATTCATAATGTTTATTTTCATATTTTGATAATTATAAATCCAAATATAATGAAATTAATTATCAAAATAATCGTAAACATGATGAACATTAGTGTGAAATTCAAAGGAATTTGGATGTTTTATTATTAAAATTGTAATGACAATTTTTTAGTATTTAAAATAATATTAATTTATTTAAAATCATAAAAATGATACCAATGTAGAGTGAAGAACATAGTAATTTAAGTCACTTGAAAAATGTAAGAATGCTAAACATAGAATTTGGTTAAGATCTTAAAATTTGGGAAAAACTTGTTCAGATTAGGTAATTAGATGAGATAAACTCACTTTCGCTAAATTTTAAAGTTTTGACTGATATTTTATTTTATATTAAAATTTAAATATTAAAATATAACTTTTATTCAAAATATTTTTTTTATGTGTTTATACATTTAATACCAAACTATCATATTAAGAGCATTTAGAGGATCTATGGAATTGTTGCACTAAGATGAAGCAACAACTTATATATATATATATATATATTATTGTTTAAGTTGATGATTTTCATTTTAATTATGTGATGAATATTTTATTGAACTTTATTTTCTTAAATATTTTATAAAAAAATTAATTTCTTGGAATTAATGATTAGAATCAATATTTAAACATTTGAATGGTTAAAAATTAAAAAATTATTATTTAAATATTTAGATTTTGAAGAAATTTTTTTTAATGAAAATATAAATAAAAAAAGTTGGCACTCCCGGAAAAAAACCGGCCGGCTCGCCTCCACTAACAGCTAAGCGGCTTCTAATCTAAACTCAGCAGCAAAAGTGACACCAGAGACTAACTGTGAAAGTCGTGTGTGCGCTGAATCAAACCACAGGATCTTATACAAGAGCCGACATAGGAAACGGGTACATCCACCAACAAACAATGTATACGTGGTCACTTATCGACCGTCAGATGGACATCAAACAGTGGATAACTAGCCAGTAGAAATTCCATCGGATGAAAGCCGGATGCATGATCGGACGGCAGAAAAGACCTTTAAGAAACGCGGCTGAGGATTGCTATTTAATGAGATCGAGGACAGCCTCTTGCCTTCCTCGCATCCCTAATTACTGCTCGAGAGCGCCGGCCCCTTTTTTCACAGGTGAGATCTCTTGTATATTGATTGTAATAATGTTATTGTTAAATTATCTCTAGGAATGACGCTATTACCGGCATAGTATTCTGCTTGAGATCCATTGTTCTCGTTGCAGTGCATGATATATCTTTTGTGATTCATATTTGTATTATTTTGTTGCGTTGATTTTCAGATCTTATGTTTGTTTGCGATTTCGGATGAAGTTCAAGGTTAATTGTATGATATGGTTTAATTTACTATAGGATCTGTGATTTAAGAGAGGTTTTTTTTTCTAACCTTGAAGATGTGATATAATCCTGGAATTTGAAGCATAAACAGAAGACCTAAAATTTATTTCCGCTTTAGATTTATTTCAAAATTTTTGGCTTTGAAATGTTCTCATGCTGCACCAGGTTTATTTTGTTTTGCAAATTTAATCTTAAAACAGATTAAGTTGCTTAAAAATTTAGCTATTCTCTTCTTCAATTTATTTTTACAAGTTTTATAAATGTCAGCAGTAAAGACATTTTAAAATAACAAATAAACAAAGATAACATCTTCTTATGCAGACGTAAATTAAAGTTTGGAAGTTTGCATTTCTGTAAATTTTGTTAATAAATACTATTGTCGATTTTAACTCCAAACCTTATTACTTGAATTAGATAATGACATAGTAGCTGATGTTATGTTGATTTGATTTCATCTGTGATCTTACGTGCAAACCTTGGAAAATTTCATTTCAAATCTGGCATATCCATATCCTAATAATATGTTTCTCGTTCTGTTTCTAGCGCTTTGTAAAAGTTACAAGTATAAATGAGTTGATCATGACTGAGTTGTGTTGTTGTTTATTTCATTTATGATGGAACCAGAACAATATTGATACACATAATATCAAAATTGAGGAGTATCATATGCACCATCTTCCTTGTAATGAAGTGTATTTCAAGTGACATGATTTTGATTAGTGACTTTTAAAAACTTTCAAGCACATTATGTTCATTATTTATTCTATAATTTTCTTTAGTAAAAAAACATTTCTATATGAATTTCTAGTGCTTATGTTTCGAGCTCTCATAGAAAGAAATGTAATGTAGTTATATGATAGTTTTGTTATCTGAATGAGTTTATTTTTTTTGGTTGGTTTTTAACTTAGTATATTTTACCAAGCCAATGTGAATTGACGAGCTAGATTCTCAAAAGATATGCTTTTCTTGAACATTATTTTTGTAGATACCGTTATTATGGAAGATTAAGTTATCTTTGACTGCAAAGTAAAAACAGCACTGTTTTTACGAGCATTTGGATTCCAATATTTATGTTTGTAATTTCTTCTGTAGTTACATGACTTGTTTGTTTCAGAGTGAACATAAACAAGAATTTGTTAACAATGAGCGTCTAATATATAAAGAGTATTGCTGTTGATAATTTTCATCATGCTTAGATCTATTATGCCTTTTGACTGCAAAAAAATGTCCTGCACCATTGTTAAGAATCATTTATTTTTTGGTTTAAAACTGCTGAATTATTTATTTTTTTGGATTAATTTGATCTAGAAATCACTTGTTAAATGAACATAGTTTTAAAATGTTAAATATAGCAATTCAACATGTTAAATAAAACCCATTATCTTTATAAAAACTTATTTTCAGACTGATTTTTTTCAGAAATAATTTTCATTTCTTTTACTCAATTATAATTAATTTTTATTTCTTTTGCTGTTGATATTATTATATATAATACATTTGAAGGCAAGTTATGTTTCATTATATTACGCAGCAAGGATCATCATTATTTTGTCTAATGTTTTGTTGTTGACTTTTAACATAAATCTGTGGTTATAGCATTTTTTTCCTTCTGTTTTGGCAAGTTTTATCTTTTGATTCTCTAGTGTTCCTCTAATATCAGTTAGTCTATTGGGCTATTATTATGCTTAAATATGTGAAGCGTAGTGTAATTTAAGAAGTTTGAATGGTTTTAATGTTTTACAACCCCTTCAAAGTTAATGTAACATGCATTTTATTATTAATCTCTATTCACCCTTTTCTTTTGCAGCCTTGAACCTTCTGCTCCACCTGTAGTGTGTACTCAGCTATGGGAAAGGAAAAGGTTCACATCAACATTGTGGTCATTGGCCATGTCGACTCTGGGAAATCGACCACCACCGGCCATCTCATCTACAAGCTTGGTGGTATTGACAAGCGTGTGATTGAGAGGTTTGAAAAGGAGGCTGCCGAAATGAACAAGAGGTCGTTCAAATATGCTTGGGTGCTTGACAAGCTCAAGGCCGAGCGCGAAAGAGGAATCACCATTGATATTGCTCTCTGGAAATTCGAGACTACCAAGTACTACTGCACTGTTATTGATGCTCCCGGGCATCGTGACTTTATCAAGAACATGATTACTGGAACTTCCCAGGCAGATTGCGCTGTCCTTATCATTGACTCTACTACTGGTGGTTTCGAAGCAGGTATTTCAAAGGATGGACAGACTAGAGAACATGCGTTACTTGCCTTCACTCTTGGTGTGAAGCAGATGATCTGCTGCTGCAACAAGGTGCAGTTTTTCTATGCTTATTTTTATGATATATGGTTAAACTTGTTTTAAATGTGAAGGCGTACGTATTTTCATAGCTAACACCAAATGTATTCTTCTTTCAATGTAGTTATGCATTTAAAGTTCTAACTTGTTTTTTAACAGATGGATGCGACTACACCAAAGTACTCCAAAGCTAGGTACGATGAAATTGTGAAGGAAGTTTCCTCTTATCTGAAGAAGGTTGGATACAACCCTGACAAGATACCCTTTGTTCCCATCTCTGGATTTGAGGGTGACAACATGATTGAGAGGTCCACAAACCTTGAATGGTATAAGGGGCCCACTCTTCTCGATGCTCTTGACCTCATCCAAGAGCCTAAGAGACCCTCTGACAAGCCTCTCCGCCTCCCCCTTCAGGATGTTTACAAGATTGGTGGCATTGGCACTGTCCCTGTGGGCCGTGTTGAGACTGGTGTTCTGAAACCAGGCATGGTTGTTACCTTTGGGCCTACTGGTCTGTCCACTGAAGTAAAGTCTGTTGAAATGCACCATGAAGCCCTCCAGGAAGCTCTCCCAGGAGACAACGTGGGTTTCAACGTCAAGAATGTTGCTGTAAAAGATCTCAAGCGTGGTTTTGTTGCCTCGAACTCTAAGGACGATCCCGCCAAGGAAGCTGCTAACTTCACTTCACAAGTCATCATCATGAACCACCCAGGGCAGATCGGCAACGGCTATGCCCCCGTCCTAGACTGCCATACGTCGCACATTGCCGTGAAGTTCGCCGAAATTCTCACGAAAATCGACAGGCGGTCCGGAAAGGAGATCGAGAAGGAGCCGAAGTTCCTCAAGAATGGGGATGCCGGCATGGTGAAGATGATTCCTACGAAGCCCATGGTGGTTGAGACCTTCTCTGAATACCCTCCCCTTGGCCGCTTCGCCGTGAGGGACATGAGGCAAACCGTGGCTGTGGGCGTCATCAAGAGCGTGGAGAAGAAGGATCCCAGTGGAGCTAAAGTTACCAAGTCTGCTGCCAAGAAGAAGTAAGAGCTTACCGACCGGAAGTTCCAGTATTTAGAGTCAAAAAGTGTCTAGCCCTTTCTTTACAGTAAATGTCTTGTTCTTTTTATCATATGTACTTGTTGTCTAATCCGGTGCAGCTGTCATGCATCTGAGAGATTTGGGTGTGTGATAATGCTGCGGCGGTGAGGTTTTGGTGTGCTTATTTCAATGTCTTCGGCTCAATTTGGTTGAGATGATCAGAGCTTGCGTTCAGTTGTATTCATTATCTAAATTTCGTGCTTTTGTGGATTGTGATAGATTTGCAGTCTTTGATTGATGTTATCATTATGGTTCCTTTTAGTTTTTGTTTTTCTGTGGAGCAATGGAGGTAGTTTTTGTTGGATGGATCGCTCTATGTATAGTATAAAAGCTTCTTAATGTATAACAGTGATTAAACTCTGCCATTCAAACTAATAAAGAAGGCAGGCAAAACATGTGTTCGCCAAAAGGCAAAATCATCCATCGAAGCATCTTCTTCAGCTATCTCTGCACCTCCTATATTTCTCATACTCCGATGAATATAACGTAAGTATGAGCTGGGTAGCATAGGAAAATGGTTATCTCAGCGCAAGTGACTATCAAGATGAGGGAGACGAGAAGCGGGAAGCCGAACAAGTCGAAAACTCTGCTGTTGCCAGATCGATGTCACAATGAAGAATATAGCTCGATGAAGACTGCCCCAGACAAGAAGATCGGGTTCATGTACCATGCCTGCTCGGGGATCTGCCTCAGAATCTTGTCGGTCTTCACCGGATCCTCAGGCGGGCATGGTGGCGGGGCAACGCGTCTGGTGACTTCTCGCCGCCCTATGCGAGGGCAAAGATGGTCCCGGGAAAAAACATTGCGGTCCTCAGGGCGATCATCTTCCAGTCCATTCCCTTGAACATCCCATCCCGTTAAGATGTTATTCTTTAAACTTTGAAGATCGTTTTATATTTAATTTGAATAATTTTATTTGAATTTTTTTAATTTTTATTGACGTGATACTCATAAAAATCAATCCAATAAAATTTTGACATATTTTAATACAAATTTTAAAAAATAATATTTATATTATTTTAATATAAATAAAATAAAAATATTAATGAAATAATCTCAAATTATATTGGATAAATTTTTTTAGATATTATATCAACAAATTTAAATAGTATTTCTCTTATTCTAAATGAATTATAAATTTTAAATTGATGCATAAGTATGCATTATTAGTGCATCATATTAAGTTTGGCATTATTTATTATATAAAGTCTAAATATATTTATATAGTTATTACTTGTATTAGTGTGTGTTTATAAATAGTAAAACAATTGTATTTTGTTGGTATTTTTTTGTATTAAATATGAATCTAAGATAATAAATTATAAGTCTTAATTTGTATTAAATATATTATTTTATTAAATTATTTTTAATTTTTTTTAAATGTAAATAAAATTAGCTCAATCAAATTTGTGTTCATTAATATATGAGAAAAGCTATTATTCCCAATTTAAATGCTAAAACTATTGAGATAGTTTTCTAATTTTTTAAATTAATTTTTAATAAATAAAATTTTATCTCATAAATAATCATAATTAAATATAATTTTGCTAATTATTTTTGATCATTTTATAAAAATTTAATAATTTTTGATTGACATGAATAATATGTAAATATAATATTTTGAGTAAATTTAAGAAATAAATTTATGAATTCATTATAACTTAGCTAAAGAAAACTTTGGATCAGAAGAACTCATGCAATCACAAATTAAGTGTTATTTGAGTTCCCCAATTCTTTATATATTAATAAATTTTTTCTACTGTTTTAATTCATACTAAAATACTGATAATTTTTATTTATCCCCAAAAAATTAATTTTAAATGATTTACCATTTTAGCGTTATTCATAGTTAAATTTGTGTGCATTATTCGTGCTAACCACTAATTCCCCGCGGCTCGTTAGGGCAAGAGCTTTCGCGACCAGGACAAGTCCGCCGCCGCGGTTTATGGCGAACATAGTTTTTCACCGGAGAGCACAACTATAATTCAATCTAAGTTGAGCGCTGTGATCGGGCGGATGCCCATCCTTTCTTGCTCGTTATCTGTGCCACTTGAATGGTAACAGTAGCATGAATTCTTTTACCCTTATGTGTATTTTTTGATTTAATTATTTCACGATACTTATACTGAGTTTGCGGAAAATTCGGTAGTATCAACAATTTCTTGCTGGGTGGAGTTATTATTCCGGGTGTCTGTTGGAGTGTCCCTGCTAGTTTACCGATTTATAATATAATTATTTTTTTTCTAGCTTTTTTTACTGCCTCGAATTCCCTTGTGAATTCTATGATGTCTATAAAGGAACTAATTTATTGGATTACATCTATGCTATGCTGTCAGCCGTATCATTTTGCTTTAATTATGATTGAGCACATTCAAAATTAGAGGTTTATTGTTGCTTATTATTTCCTGATGACATTCTATTAATTGATAAGAGTAGAGATGAAATTAAAGAAAAACTTAGGCATATATATTATTTTCAAGAGGAGGATGAATTTGTTAATAGATTTTAAAGCATAGATATCATATTTAAAAATGGTTAATTGGCTGAAGGATTGATTTAATTAAGGCATAATAACAGATCATATATGGCTAATTAAATTATTTGAAGTACTAGTTAAGCCTTTAACTAGTAATTTATCTAATTTAAGTCTATTATCTAATAATTAGATCATTAACTTATTTGGATTATTATGAACCTAATTCATAATTATTGATCAAATATTCAACTTCATAAAGGCTTATGAAGTATTGTTGTCAAGTTTAATTGGATTTAACTATTGCCTCAGCAAATAGTTTAGGTGATTTAACAACTCAAGGATTTATTGAATTTTGATTTATGAGATTTATTAAGGGAGTTGTCTGACAAGCAGAACGGTTTAGTAAATCCTTAAATTTTGACATAATAAACCTTGTTGCTATTAAATTCTGAAAGTTATTTGTCACAAGATTTGCCACCATCAACCCTCACTAGTTGGGGATAGCTTCTAGTCAACTCCACAAAAACCTTATCAGCCATCGCTAGCTACAATTGGGCTTTTATAAATATTGGTGGGCCCCTATCTTGTGTAGTCCAAAATCGTAGGATGCTCTCAAGCTCTCGTCAGCCTTTGAAGGCAATATTATGAGTTTAGTTTTTTTGTTATATAGTAGATTTAAATTTCACACCAAACAAACATCAACAGCTAAATACACTATAATGTACTAAGCATTTAAAAAGTATATGTATTGTATTGCTTTACTTGATTATACCTTTTACTAAAATTATTTTACTGTAGCATTTCTATATCTCAAACCAAACAAATAACTATATATTTTATTACTATTTTTATAACATAAAGTTTAGAAATGAATTAAACTTCAATTATCAATAAAATGCATTTTAAGAATTTTCTAGAGCTTTAGATATTGATTCATATTGACAAAATATCATTAGGATTGATGAAATTTTATTTATTCTTAATTAATTTCAGTAAGTTTACCATATAAAACTCCATACAAGAAGCATTTATCAAATTAACTTAGGACATTATTTATGAATATTTTTGGAGCTATTGTGGATAAAGAAGATAACTTATATATGCATAATAAATTTCACATAATTACAATTTTGATTATGTGTTTGTATTTATAATTGGCGCAATCCACGAACATCTTGATTTAAGCATCTTGATTAAAATCGCATTGTGGATTAATTTATAACTTTAAATGAACATACTTATCGATTTAAGTTTTTTGAGTTAATTGATATTATGATAAATAGTAGGATTAATATATTATGCCTTCAAGAAAAATCAATTAAAATTGATAGTTTAGGCTCTAAAATCGCATTGTGGATTAATTCTAGTACTCGAGTAAGAATTGTATAGGAATGATGTGAATATTTTTATGGATAAGAATTTAAAGATAATGTAATGGAAGCTAAGAGGTTGGGATATATGATTACATCTTCAAAATTTATAATTTAGAGTAATTTTTAACATTGTAAGTGTTCATGTCCATCAAGTATGATTGGATATATGCATAAAAGTAATATTTTGATATGCTTTTGATTAGTTGGTTTAAAGAATACCTTAAGAGAAGATGCTTTAATAAGAGGTGATTTAAATGGATATCTTAAGAAGGGTAATTAAAAAATTTATTAGTATTCATGGTGATTTGATTTTGGAGAGATTAATGAATAAAAAAGAATGATTTTGGAGTTTGATTTAACTTATGAACTTATGATTGTTAAGATTTAAAAAAAAAGGGAAGAAGTTATTACCACTTGTGAAAATGAGACATCTTAAACTTAGATTGATTATTTATATAAAAAAATTGATCCTTTATTTTGTAAGGATTTTAATATTATTCCAAATGCCCGTAGGCAGAGAAGTAGATACCAATATGTTGCTTTCACAGCGAATAAAGATCTAAAATGCCACCTATTATCTATTGCATTACATTTCCAGTTGCAAGGCGCTACTCTTCTTACTTGAGGACATGAGTGGGATGGATGGGAGAAACCTCACTGCGCTATCTAGCATAATTTGTTGGTTTTGAATTTGAAAATATGGGGTAATAACAAGAAATTTAAATCTAAAATATGTTCTGAAACTATATGGTGGAGTCTTACAAAGGGTAATATAGATATTTTTTGGAGTTAAATTTTAAAATTTTAACAATATTTTAACAATGTGATTTTGAGAGTGAAGCCAATATTATGTGAAATTTAGTTACTAGTTGTATTCGCAATATAGTAAAGAGTTTACTTATGTGAAAGATGCATAGTGGTGGAAATAAGATATGCAAGTTTAGATTAAAGATACAAAGTGTGATGCAAAGAATAGTTTAAATCTAAGATAGATGAAAATTGGAAGAAATATACTATAGCTTGTCATGAATCCAAAGTAGTAGTTCGTGATGTTAAAAGTGCAACATTTGATGATTTATATAATAAATTAGAGATTATTGAGGAGAGAGAATAAGCTAGCCAATTTAAGAGAGAAAGAATCAAATATTTGACTAAGTTAAATATATTTAAGATGATGATAAATTTTTTTTTTTATGAATGAAGATATTTAATATAAATGGATCAATTATTTTACTAAGCTTTTTAATGAAGGTTGTACCATTACAATTAATATAAATGAGTTTAATAATTATAAAAATAATCTCAACTACTGTTTCATTTGCCCCATTAGTAAAATTGAGATTAAATGCTTTAAAGAGGATGAAGAGCTAAAAACCTGTTGGATCATATGACATAAGGCTCTTAAGTTCATCGGAGAAATGATGAGGAGTCCTGATGCTATAGTCTGGAGGTCCTTACTGGGAGCTTGCAAGGTTCATGGCAATGTTACAATGGCGAAGCATGCCAATAAGAAGCTCAGTCAATTAGGCCCTACTGATAATGGAAGCTTTGGTCTTCTTTCAAATGCACGTGCTGAAGCTCAGAGATGGAGTGATGTGGTGAAGTTGAGGGATATGATGATAGAGGCTAATATACAGAAGAATCCTAGTTGTAGCATGATTGAAATGAGCAACTCTGCAGCAAAAGCATGAAGTTGGCAGATACAAGTATGAAGGAGAATTTAATGGACCAAAGTGTTGCTGAATTCATGATTCAATGCTTTGTGAGCTGAATGCTGATGGCTGGATTGAGATCTAAAGATTGGTGAGAATGATCAGAGTTTTAATCCAGTTATAACTCATATTTCAAACCTATGATTCTTAAGCTTGTTGGGTTCATTGAATCATGATTGATCGGAACATTGATGAACTTTTCAAGTTACATGGACCTCACACAAATGAAGGATAGAAAGGCTTGTTGAGGTAAAATTTGTATCTATATTATTCACATTCATACGTAGTATAATAATGATAGCCAATAATCTCTTACATAGTTAAAAAATTGTAAATTTCTACTTTGTTATTGACATGGTTGTAAGTTAAATATATTTAAGATGATGATCAAAAATTTGTTCTTATGGATGAAGATATTTAATATAAATGGATCAATTATTTTACTAAGCTTTTTAATGAAGGTTGTACCATTACAATTAATATAAATGAGTTTAATAATTATAAAAATAATCTCAACTATTGTTTCATTTGCCCCATTAGTAAAATTGAGATTAAATGCTTTAAAGAGGATGAAGAGCGAAAAACCTGTTGGATCATATGACATCTTTATTATTGTATGAAAATGTTTGGGTTAGGAAGGAATTTTTTGGCATACCAAGTTATTTAATTTTATTTTGAAAACTGAAGATGCCAAATGAGTGGAGAAAGAGTATTATTATACCTAATTACAAGAATAAAGATGATGCGCAAGGCTATGCTAATTACACAGGAATCAAGTTCTTGTGTTATACATTGAAATTTTGGGAGGAGTAATTGAATGCAGATTACGAAGGGATACTTGTATTTCTCAAATCAACTTGGTTTTATGTCAGGTAGATCTATCATTGGAAGCCATACATATATTAAGAGGTTTAATGATGAAATTTAGAGAGAAAAGAAGATTTTCATTTAATTTTTATTGATCTTGAAAGGGCTTATTATAGAGTACAAAGAGAAAATTTTGGAGAGGTTTGGAGAGAGAAGCATTTTGTGTTGCTTATATTAAAGTTATTAAAAATATGTATATAAGATTGTAACATGTGTTTGATCGCAAGGTGGTTTGTTTAATAAATTTCTTGTTATTATTGGATTACATCAAGGCTTTGCTTTTGCTTTACTTATGAATGTTCTTATTGAGCACATTTAAGAGAAGATTCATTATGCAGGTTATTTGTAGATGATATTCTTTTAATTAATAAATCTAGGGATGGAGTTAAAGCAAATCATGAGTTTTGGAGGACTAATTTAGATTCTAAAAATATTCATCTTAGTGTAAGTTTTATTGTGTCAGAAGCACTAATCCCTTGGATATACTATTGATGACCATGTGATCAAGAAGAGAAAAGACAACTATTGAGGATTGTGGCATCAAGAAGAGCGAGAGATTCAAGCATCTTGGTTCAATTATTGAAAATAATGCCAAAATAGAGAGTGATGTGATTAATATAGGATCCAAGCTGATTTGTTGAATGGAGTGTTTGTTGTGCAACCCAAAATTCCACTCAAACTTAAAAGGAGAATTATATAGAGTGGCTATATTACTGGTTGTGCTATATGGGGATGAATGTTGGCCAACATAAAAGAAACTTATCGATAAAGTAAGTACCAGAGATGAGGGTACTTGGGTGGATGAGTGGGTATTCTTGTAAGGATAGAATGAGAAATGAGTTTATCCATAGCAAGGTTGGAGTGGCTCCAATAGTGCATAAGATCAGAGATTGCTGCCTTAGATAGTTCGAGTATATTAAGCATAAACCGTGTAACGCTTCTATAGAAAAATTGAGTTTATGAATTTGACTCATATCAAAGGAGGAATAGGAAGACCAAAAAGACACAAGAAGAAACTATTAAGAAGGATTTTATCTATTTGGAACCTAGGGAGGGGCTTTTATTTTATCATGCACATTAAAACAAAAATTTATGTAACTTACCCGTGTGTTGTTGTTGTTGATAAAATTTATTGTGTTAATAATTTGAAAATTTTATTAATAATAGATGACCTAACTTGAATTCAATATTTAAAATCCCACATGCCTTGTCTATCCAGGAATTCAAATATAAAATCCCATTGTTTTGGTCTATCCAAAAAGCCGAACTTTCATTAAAGCATGCTTTTAAAATATTTTGGTTGACATTGTTTATAGAGATTATGTCTATACATGCATACATATATGCATTTTTTTATGCCACTTAAACATCTATTTGATTAATAATATAGAATATACAGTAGATCTTAGGCACATTTTTGCTTCGTAGAAGTCATTTTTGATAATTTTATTTGAATGAACGATGCATTACATATGCATGAATTCACAACGATATCTATAGAAAGCTAATTCTAATTTATTAGTAATATAACTTTTATGTAGATTTGATAAAAGACATGCTGAGTTTATTACAAGGATTGGGTGATAATGCTTATTCTTACAGAAAGACTTTCATCTAGAATCCTGAAGAAGTTAAATGCATGGAGGCTTTTTTTTTACAATAAACAATGTGCTGGTGCTAGTTTCGAGAATGCTGTATTACATCTAAAGTTTAATGTAGCAGAAACTGTGGATTCTCTCCCCTTTTCACCTATTGTGGGTTCACATTGTTTATATGTAATACAGCAGTTTAATGTAGCGTGAACCCACAATAGTGTCTATGTGCATAGTTGCTAAAACTGTGGATTCTCTCCCCTTTTCATCTATTGTGGGTTCACGGTTAGCTTATTGCCAATTACATGATATAATTTGTTCCAAGGAGATACTTGAAAACAAGATAATTTCCACTAGTGATGATGGGTTTTAGATGGCTAGATTTGTTATAAAGGTGTTATTGAACTTGATGCCTCCTGATATAAAGATATTATTGAGCTTGTTGCCTCCTGATATATGCTTTGATAATTGTTTTAAGAAATTTTATTGGGAGAAATAATTGTCAATATTTTCAGATGCCACAGTGCATGCTACAATATTTGCTACAGTGCTGGTTACTTTAGTTATCAAGTGCTATGCCATAGTCTTTGATGTAGTAACTGCAACAATATATGTTGCAGTACGCCTTTACATAGTACGAATGAAGATAAGGGCCACTTGTGGTATATCTCTATTAGTTTTTGAGGCAATTAATGATATGTCCAAATGAAATAGTGTATTGGAGGGGTGATATGTGTGGGCTTCATTTCGCATCAATCTCTTTCTTGTATTGAATAACTAGCCAATGGCAGATGAAGTAAAAGTCATTATCTAACTCTCCTAGAATTTTATTATAGAATTTTATTACAGAAAAATTTTGAAATTTTTTATGTTCTTTAATTTAGCATTACTTAAACTCTAAAAATGGAAGGGATGCTTTTGTACTCGTGCACAGCATTTTTTGATATTAATAAAATTGTTCTTTTCTTTGTTTGTAAGTTTGGATGTAGAAGTGCCGAGCAAAGGCTATAAACTTATAAAGATTTATTACTCTTGTTTTGACAGATGTCTTGGATTTACATTTTTCTGATAACGTCTTTCCTTGACCTTTTCTGCATAATTATTCTCATGTTTTACTCAGAGCTTGGAATGTTATTAGCAATGGCTACAATTTGGGAAATCATTTGGTGTTTTTTACATTATACTATGAAACTTGTATATTGTACATAATTTTCTTGCAACAATTTCACAATTTCACAAGTTGTATGTGATTTATTTATGGTTTTTAAATTTAAATTCAGCAACTTGTACTTTAATCTCAAGGGATTTCTTTAGGAATTTTAAAATCATTTATACTTGAATCTTTTTTTTTTCAGCATTATACTTTTATTCTTTAAACCGTGCATAAGTCATAGCCATCTCAAAGCTTATAATAAATCCCAGCCCTTCATTGATTCGTCTTGTATGTATTACTTATACCCCATAAATTTGTGCCTTTTTTTTCTTAAGGCAACTCCTCTTCTAGCTGGACTTGCCATTGCTGCAGCTGCTCTCGCTGGTCGATATGGAGTTCAAGCATGGCATGCCTACAAGTTACAACCAGTGGTTCCGAGGATGCGCAGATTTTATGAAGGCGGTTTTCAACCTATGATGACTAGAAGAGAAGCTGCTCTTATACTTGGGGTCAGGTGAGTTTACCAATGTATATCATATATGTCATACCGTTGAAAAATTGTTTTTGTGAGAGTTAACATTTGTATGTTTTTGCGATAAAAGCAAGCATGCATTCTTATGTTACTGATTTATGATTATAGTTGTGTGTCATCATTTTTTGATTGTTCGATGTTGGGACAATATGGATTGAAATAATTATTACGTCATTATTAATTATTTTTTACTTTATTACATTCATTAGTTCACTAGTTTAAATTGCTTTTGATTCCTTATTTATTATCGTTGTTTAATTTTAATAAAAAATTACCTTCTTACCATCATTTGACAAGTCTTCATAAACGTGTACAATGATTATTCTTGTGATTTGGATAATTTTTTTTTTCTTGCTTATCCTCTTGACTGCCCACTTATCCATTTCGCTGTAACAAAATTTTTTTCTTAACTTAAAACTATGAGATTTGTGGAGGCTGTAGTTATTCAAACACGACTTCTCTTAAATAAAGGGAAATAGCTAAAGTTGCACTCTTTCGTTAACCTCCTATTGTCATTTCATAAAAATTTCTCATTTTTTTTGAAATGTATCTCCTTTTCATTCTCACATAGTAGATTTCATTGAATGATCTTCATTCTAGCACATAGCAGATTACAATAATAGTCTACAGTGAATGATTGAATAATAGAACTACATTCTATCACAGAGGACAACCTTAGTCATGGGCAATGCAGTGTACCCATTGATATGTGGCGGATAAATCATTGCCTATAAAGTAGCGGCACTTTATTTGTGTGCTTGAAAATTTGAAGCAGTTAGTTAAACTAATTGATCTTGCATCAATTTGATGCTACTACAGTCATGTTAAAATCTTTAATTCGTATTTAGGCATCAAAGGAAGTGAGAGAGAATGCCTGATATTAAGAGGATGGGATGATTGATGCTACAAAATCTCATGTACACAAGTTTGCTTTCAGACTGAAATACTTTTTCAAACTCACGTCATTAAGACTTCACTGAATTAAAATTATGGATTGAAACAAATATGGCTGACCCTTTTATTGGGGAATTTCTACATGTTCTAAACATGGTTTGTTTGGTCAGCCTTTGCCTGTTAATGGATATTTAAAGAGCTAAATATCAAAAACACCTACTCCCCGCAGTTTTCTAGTTGGCCAATCAATAGAAAATTGGAATAGCAGTATTGCAAAACTGCTTATTTCTTTTATATATTATTAAATTATGTTTTTCTTTTTGTTTTGTTTTGTTTTGTGTATATATTGACTTCCTTCCATCTAAAGAGCTCAAATTGTGTTGTGAATTGCCTTCATATAGGAAACTTTGCTGAATTTTTCTCAAGCTATCTTTATGTTTTATATCCCCTGTTCTTTTTTATCAGCTTCACCTTAATCCCAAGCCGTCTTTTCATCAACAACCCTAGCATCCTTTCTATAAACTTTCAGATTGTAACACAGTCGTTTTTCAATTTACAACAAAAATACCGTAACCTTAATCTGAAGCTCTCTTGTATTCTCTTTCTAAACTTTAAATTGACACGTCTCTCAACCGTAAACTGTTGTGTATAAGAGTACAAGGAAGTAATCTTGGTTATCATTTTAGTTTACATTTGGGGCAACTTTATAGATGTTGGGGTTTATATAAAGCTATCATCTATTTGTTTAACCTCATAGAAAGCAGTTTTTAATGAACAAATTTTAAAGTACGGCCTTGTTGCTTTTTGCTGTTAGGAGATGAAAATTATTATTTGTCTCTGGCTCTGCTCTATTACTACAAATACTCGCCAACTCATTAATTGTCTGCTCACTAGCTGACTATATGTTGCCGTTGCTGTTCATCATTTTGTTTTGCACAACAGTATGATAGGATGCCATTCAATTTGCAACAACAACAATTTTCTTTGTACCAGCTTCACAACAGTTTTCTTAGACAGTTGTAGCTGACCCAAAATGGAGCTGTAGTCATGATTGATGGGGAAGCAAAAGATGGTATGGTTATGCAAATGATTGCTTTTAGTGGAGAGAGAGGGAAGAATGATAGGCTTTAGTGGAGAGAGAGGGAGGAAAGTTGATAGGCTTTAGTGGGGAGAGAGGGAAGGAGTTTGAAGTGGGGAGGATGTTGTGGAAGATAAAGTGAGAGTGTAGTGATAACACATTAAGTTGTTTATTGTTCTGGAATATGAATGTTTGCTGTTTTTCATGCAGCAAATGACAGGATGACTGCTTTCAGGGAAGAAAATTGTATGATGTTTCTGTTTTCAGTGTAGGAAAGTAGCAAGCTTGTTTTCTTAGGGTTTTGGGAAAGTGTTTGTGAACGAAGGAAAGCTAGGGGAAGTAGTGAATGAGGAGAAATTTATCAGTGATTAACCTAGCAGACACCCTCATTTTGGCTCCAATTAACCATTCTGTAAAGTTTTGCTGCTATGAAATATGAATATTATCAATTCATACTGTAATGTTTCTTACATGCAAATAGATGCGCTAACCTCATAGAGTAAGAAATACTGGTATCTCTAATTTGTATTAATTTTTAACTGAGCAAGTCTCCTAGCACTTTGGACTGTTTTTGAACACTGGGCTGTTAAGGGTGCTTTGGGGCTAGGAGAATGGTCTATTGTCACTCGCACTTGGATAATAAAAGAACACACTTAGTATAAAGCCAGTGTGAAGAATATGCAATATTGGTTTTTTACTAATATTTTGAGAGGGAAGATTACAAAAGGGGAGAGCTCAAGCGATCCTTGGCTTTTACAAACAAGCACTCTTCTAGTGCACAAAGTAATGGACCAAAAGAAGAAACTGAAGAGATAAAAAATAAAATCCTAAGTATACAGAATTGTACTACTTAGGAGATAGAAAAAGTCATTAGAAAAGGACAAAATACTTACTTTAGGTGGCTTGGATGGTGCAGCTGACACTGCTCCACGTGTGACACATTTTATCGACGTGCTGCCCAATTTCTGGGTGGCATGTGATCTTACTTGGTTTCAAGGTTGCTTGGGGTTAAACTTTGCATAGCCTGAACTAAGCTCAAGCAAATCAGTCGCCGTCTGCCCTCAAGTTATAAGGAGCTTGGGGAATAATTCATCATGGTGTTCCCAACCATTAGAACTTAGCAAGTATATTTCTCTTTTAAGCTTCTTCGTCTGTGGTCTGCATCTTTGGTTGGTCGCATCCATACGAGTGGGCTCTGCTGGCAATGGGCTCTGCTTTTACTTGACTCTTATTTTTTATTCCCCTTGACTTTTTCATGGACTGGCGTTGCTCTTAAGGTTGAGTCTTCCTTAGCTATTGGCTTATCAGTCGAGCACTTGAACAATCTCTCGACGCTCTTGTTTAGCGGCTCATGCAAACTTCATAATAAGAAGCTTTTTTTTTGACATTTTTCTTCTTCTAGTTAGTAGCTTCCTATAGCTCGACTGGGCTTCAGATAACTCACCTGGTAGTTGGGGTGACTCGTTAAGCGTCTGATGGGTCATCTAGCGTAGCCTTATAGTACAAAAGCCAATGAAGCTGCCAATCTCAGGTTGGTCCTTTGGTAGATGAACTCTTCACAACTTCTTTTTGAAGAAGTTAGTACCATTAAACTCTACATGCTGAAGGCATTCTCATCTTGTTAGCAAAGTAGAGTGCACAGATTTCATGCCCCCACCAGTAGAACATCTTTCATGTGTCGGTGATACTAGTGCTTTTGAGCTTTTTCATGTTTATCCCTCCTCTTGGCCAATTCCCATGGGTCTTTGTTTTAGGACATGACTTCTCATCTCAAGGGTTGTTTGGTTGAATGTCAGGTGAAAAGTTATTAAGACGACAATGTTATTTAGATAATTGGGGCTGTTTGGTTCAGTATTATTATTGAAATAACAGATGTCAGTATTATTCAAATAGATGTTGTTTGGTTCATTTTAATTCATGTTATATTACACATGAGTTAAGATTACAAAAAACACTGAGATTTAAATATGATTAGGTAAATAATATTAAAACCAAAAGATCATAAACTTTTTATCGTAAGCAGGTAAGAAAGAATCATTATTTGCTAATGTCAATGATCACACATACCCACTTATACCAAAAATTTGTGCTAAATCAACCGTAATAAATGTTAACAATGACAAAACAAATATAACCCTAAATTATTCATAATCAAATGGCAATATCAAGCAAATCTTTAGAAAAAAACTTCCATTTAAAATATGAAGCGAATGAGAATGGTAGCACAACATCCGGCAATATCACGCATATGTGCATCTTTACCTGCACGTCTGTCAAGCTGTGTCGGGCGAAATCGTCCGCGAATCGAGCAAGGCGTAGCGAGACAAGCACGTCGGTGAGGCGAAGCGAAAGCGGAGTACCGGCGTCGCGTCTGCGGAGGAGAGCTTCGGTAGAACAAACACAATTGACTCTATCACTAGCGATAGATTGTTCGGCGATGTTATCTGAATGTTGGCCGATTTCAGACGACATTCAATTAATATTAACCAGTGGCATTTTGGTAATTGTTGAGATGTCATTATAGAGATAACATTGAACCAAACAGCTTCAATCTCACTGACATCTCTAAATGACAGCATTATGGGAGATGTCAGTGAACCAAACAGCCCTTGGTCTATTATTTATCTAAACTCTTTTGTTATTGCTTTAAATAAATATTTTTGTTTGATCATAATTTTTTTATTAATATTCTCCAATTAGTTATATTTTCAGATATGTTTGAAATTGTGAGTGTTATGTATGTAATTATTCCATAAAACTTTTTTATTAGCTCCTCTGTTTTGAAAGAGAACTGTTACATTGATTTAAACTCTATATCTTGTAGGGAAAGTACTACTGCAGATAAGGTTAGGGAAGCTCATAGGAAGGTGATGGTTGCAAACCATCCTGATGCAGGAGGCAGCCATTACCTTGCCTCTAAAATCAATGAGGCGAAAGATGTGCTGCTTGGAAAGACCAAGGGTAGCGGTTCAGCTTTCTAATTACAAATTAGCCAATGTCCTGAGCTAGCCCAGAAAAAATAATTATTACTGGCAGCATATTCATTACTTTGCTTCATTTTTAGTAATCAATTTTATCAAGTCATATTTGCCTTTTTATTATTAGCCCAATGTTAACACTAATTATTTTTAGAATGATGGTTATCAGTTTTCTTTTTGGTGTCCAATATGGTTAAATCATTGAAATTTTAATGAAAGTGAAAATTGAGAAAAACAGGCTATAATTTTATTTGTGAATTTGATAGTTGCATAGAAATTTGTTAAATGAATTCAGAGGGAGCTAGTTTTATCAATAGTTTAAGATTTTAATTGTGTGAATTGAGCAAGCGTTTAGTTTAGCGTTAGAAGCACGCAGTTCAGTTTAGCTCTTAGCGTAATTAGTTTAGTAAGTTTTGTACCAGAGCTGACCCGAGCTTTAGACTTCAGGCAATTGAGTCTGACTCTGAAGCTTCTTTTTCTTTGAATTGAATCAATTGGAAGGCATTGCAGATTGCCTCATGACCGAAGCTTTTTCGCCCAGCTTTTGAGTCGGCCTGTTTGAACCCAAAACCAGAAGCAAGGTCAAGGTCTCGGTGAAGGCTAAAGTTAATTTAGGGATTAGATCGTACAATTTTAATGTGTTGGGCTTATTCAAACTTTTTTGCAATAAAATACTGCACCTCTTTTATATCTGGAAGATTTGAGGATATTTTTACTGGGTAAGATAGCACATAAAAATGAATATTAGGGTTTGCTGTGCTAAAATTATAATAGGTGCTAACTGAAAAAATGGTTAGAATGATAGCCCCTACCACCAGACCTTTGTTTTGCCAAGTGAATATTTAATTTCCACTATATACTTATAATAAAATAATGGCCCCTTCCCCCTTCTTAGGCTCTAAGAATGCGAGATCATTCATGATAATTTCTTATAATTTTAGTTGGAGATTCTAATGATTTATGCATGATATGCGCATGCCATCTAAAGATGAATTTCGATAATCTTATTCTCTCTAGGAGCTACTACTAGCATTTCTTATAACAATATATACTCATTTCTCATAATATATTCTTGTGCATGTCTACTCATTAGCCCAAAGAAAATGAAGGGTGGAAATGCCTATAGGATTGGATGACATTCAAGTAATGAATGGAAATGTTTGGGTGATAAATTAATTTCTTTTGTCTTCCTAAGTTAGTTAGTACTATTTTTAAAACAAAAGCAATATTAGATAATGAGGAATGAGTACGCTGATACTCGTTTACAAGAATTGAGATGATGAACGTGATTATGCAAATTACAAATGAGCTAAGTTATTGAGATGTACTTTGAAATTTTGAGAGAGAATTTAATGTGGAAGGATTGAACTAAATTTTTTTAAAATCATTGGCTATAAATGATTGAACTAAATTTTGAGAAATATACAAGGATTTCACATAATAGAATTGATATTATGTATTGTAGATTGGATATAAGTGCTATAAATTTGAAAGGTTTGATGGAGAAATTTAATGTGGAAAAGAGAATCTCTATATATTTCTTGATTTAGAAAATATGTATAATAAAGTAATTAGAGATGTCTTCTTAAGTTTATAATTCTAAGATTCTTTTGAAGAATGAAATGTCCATTGTATGCATTTAGGGGTGTAAATTAGCTAAATTTGAGCGAGCTTAGTTTGCGTTTGTGCTTGGTTAACTGAATTTTGGTTAGAGTTTGGCTTGAGCTCAAAAAGATTATGCATGGAACTAGATCCTAGTCTACATGCATGTATGCTCACATGCGTACATGCATGCAAGTATATAAGGTTTTTTTGTAATTGACCAAAATTTTATAAAATTCCATACATCTTATTTAAATTTTTATATATTAATACATAATATCAAGATTAATGATTTTGTTATTATTGTAATAATTTTGTCATAATAATTATTTGTACTGTATCAAGTCGAATTCAAACAGATAATCTCTTTTATGTTCAGTTCATTAAGATATCAAACCTAAAATATTTGTTCAATTTTGGCTTTTTTTTTTATTGATTGAGTTGAACTTAAGCTGTTTAGTTGAACGCGAGTTGTTCACGAACAAAAGGATTTTCTTACAACACTATATGCACTAAGAGGATGGCGAGTTAAATTTAGATTAGGTGCTATGTTGTTCATTTTTCTATATATTTTGTTGATCCTTTTGCCAAAATCTTTAATTTCATGCTCTTTTCCATTATATACATATATGTGTGTTGGTCTTGTATTGGCCTTGATGGGATTCAAAAATATTGATCAAGGAAATTATTAATTTCTCTATCTGTTCTAGAGTAAAAAGGTAAAAGTTGCAGTTTTATATAACTTTTCAGTCCTCATGATATATTGTCAGTAGTATAACCCCAAAGTCTAACTATTGAGCTAAAACACTATATGCTAGGTAGAAACTTGTTTATAAACCTTTTTATTTTTTCAAAAAAGTTATCACTTAATATTTTGAGCTTCGCTACCCAAAAGCCCATATCGAATAACCTGAAAAAACTAAAGTTTTTTTGGGCTAGAGCTCCTTTTCCTCATGCTTAACAAGCATATATATATATATATATATATATATATATATATCATATACAATATATATCACTTTTGCTCTCGTTTTCGGGCGCCGCTGTCTCCATTGAGCGCTTTTTAGGGTTTCGGTTCCGGCGCGGCCATTGGGCCTGGGCCTCGGCCTCCCCCCGTGTGCTTTGCTAAGGCTCTCTGGTATTCCTTCTCTTCTCAAGTTTCTCTGGTTTGGCTTTTGCGGAAGGTGTTTTCTTTTCTTTTACTTACTCTTTCTGCGGTGTTTTATCCGTATCTCTTTCTCCTTTGCGAATGTTGTAATGGAAGATCTCCCCTCTATTAGATCCTTTAAGGAGATTGTAGAAAGCTCGACTTCTACAATCTCAAAAGAGATTAGAAATTTTCATGACGCCCCTGCTATCTTCTTTTCGGATGACAAAATTGCGAAACTTGCCGATCCCCATGCCCTAACGTTTATTGGTAAATTTAATAAGAAAACACCAAATTTCGGTTTGGTTGATGGCTTTATCAAAGGTTTAAAACTGCATGGCTCAGTTAACATTTGTGCGTTTGATGCTTTCAGAGTTTTCTTTAGTTTTTCCTCAGATCTGGATTATGCGAGAGTTTTTTCGAAAGGTTCATTTGATCTTAAAGGTAATACAATGAAATTTTTTAAATGGGACCCCTTTGTCGATGTTACATTAGACTCTCCTATTGCTCCGGTCTGGGTGAACCTGCCAGGTTTGCGTTTACATTTTGTTAAAAAAGAAATTATGTTTAACATTTCTAAAGCTATTGGGAGACCTCTTCAACTAGATAGAAACACTGCTCTGGAAAGAAACATTGCTGCTCCCAGAATCCTCATCGAATTAAATTTAGCTGCTAACTTGCCGGAAAGAATTTGGTTGGGTTCGAAAGACCGTAGTTATTTTCAAAAAATATGCTATGAAAATCTCCCTTTGTATTGTAAATGGTGCCAATCCTTGGGGCATAATGCTTTAACATGCCCTCATACTCAAGATAGTAGTCCCGTTAACCACATTGATAATGCTCTTGGCTTTCCTGATGTTGTCGGTGTTAATTTGGCCCCTAATGAATGCTTGGTGCCTGAAAATAATTGCCCTTCTGGACAAATAATTTCAACTACCAACCTGCAGCCGATTGATTTAAACATTTCTGTTCCTGTAGTTGTTACTAATGCTGTTATTTCTTCTAATTCTGAGGCTGTTATTGATATTACTACTGCTGCTGCTATTTCTCCTAGTTATGATGCTCTTAATAACGTGGTTGCTGATTTAAATGATAGCACATATAAAGTTGTTCTTCCTCAAAAGATTGCTGACATTTCGATGCCTGTAATTACTTGCCCCTCTGCGCCTATAATCTCTTCAAGTATTATGCAATCGAGTGAAACTAATAATATTTGTTCTGATGCTCTTTCTCCTGTTGCTTCTACTTTAAATGCTAGCACATTTAAAGCTCATCAGCTTGAAAAGAGTGCTGAAAGTTTGAGGCCTGAAATTACTAGCCCCTCTGGTCCTATTATCGCTTCATGTAGTCGGCAACAGAGTGAAACTTGCAATACTTTGGCTGATGCTGTTACTTCTCATAAATCTGTTGCTCTTTCTAATGTTTTTACTGATACAAATGCTAGCACAGTTCTAGTCCTTAATAGAGAATGATGTAAGTTGTGGATCAGAAGGTGCTAGTGTGGTGAGTGATGCTGACCCTTCTTTTAATTGCAATGCTGCTTTGGAATCTGGCAAAACGGTAATTAGCTCTTCAACTCCTTCTTATAATTATAATGGCATGTTAGAGAGTTCGACAAATTGTTCGGGTCTTTTTTCTGCTTCTGTTCTGGAGTTAGCTGCAAATTTTAATTGTGTTGCCTGTGACAAAAATGTTGATTCCGATTTCGCGGATAATGTTGCCAACGTAGAGATTACTTATTTTAATTGCCAACGTAGAGATTTTTTCCCTGCTGAATCTGTTGACAGGTCGTTGTTAGCTAATAAGGTTAGTGATGAACCTTGTTTTTCAAGTCCTCAGTTAAATGAAATAAATGGCAATAGAAACAAAAGCAATGACAAAAATTTTTCTAATATAGCTAAAAACAAGTTGTCTGAAAACTGTAAGTCCATCAAGTTTAGTGACCTTGACATCAGCTGCAATGCTAATTTGGTTACTAAGCAGCCTGTAATCATGGAGCAACTTAAAGTGAGTATTAGAGGAAAAAACTCAAACTCTTCTCTCGATTCGACTTCGCCCAATAATAGGAAATTAATTTCCACACATAGTGCTAACAACTCTGAATTATTCTCAGTGCCCATAGTCACAAATTATGACAAGGATAATATTTCCTTTGGGCAAGATTTTATAGCTGAAATTGCTGTCACCTCCATTGAAAGTGCCGATAACAAGTGTTAAAAGTTCTAACTTTGGTTTGAAAGACTTTGCTCTAACCTCGTAGGGTTTGAAAGAAAAACTAGGAAATTTTGCAAAACCAAGGAATCCTATTAAAAAAAGAGGGGATAAGTTACAATACAAAGTTAAGGAAATCCTTAAAGTCACAAATAGATATAAAACGCTGACAGCTCTTGACACTGAGGCTGAAGCCGAAGTTCCCCAATCTAATAGTTTACAAAACAACGCATCTCAGAGGAACCAAAACGGCTCCTCAACGGTTTCCCAATGAATATTCTTGTTTGGAATATTAGAGGAGTTGGGAACATCTCCTCTAAACATAGGCTGAAGCATATTATAAAAGAACAAAAGATCAACATTGCAGTAATTCTTGAACCAAATGTTAAAGTGGAAAATCTCAATAAGATAGGCAAGCTAGTAAATCTTGAAAAGACCATAGCAACAATTAACAATAGAATTTGGATAATGTGCGATAACAATTGGGATTCTGTCATCATTGATCAAATTGATCAAGCCATTCACATCAAATTCTTCAACTCCATCACCTCTTTTGTCGTCACTTTTGTCCATGCTAATAACCTTCGGTCTGAACGCAACTCGCTTTGGCACTTCCTTAAAGATTGCAGCCACACCACCCTTCCGTGGGTGGTCGGAGGCGACTTTAATGCTGTCCTCCATCATCATGACTATAAAGGTTACTCTTCTTCCCATGATCTTTCCACCGTCGATTTTAATGAGGCTATAATCGATTGTGGACTTGATGACTTTAAATACTCAGGGGCTCCTTTTACTTGGTCTGCTGGTAGGAAATTTGCCAGGCTCGACAGATTTCTTGTTAATAATTCTTGGAGTAATACTTTTTCGGAGTTCAAAAACTTCTCTTTAAACTCAACCTCCTCTGACCACAAGCCGATTATCCTCTCCTCTTGGCCTCATATCCAAAGCCTTAAAAGATCTTTTAGATTCCAACTTTTTTGGCTCCAAAGATCAGATTGTGCTGAGATCGTCCAAAATAGTTGGAATGAAAATTGCAATTCTTTCGGCCTCTTTAGACTTGTTGAAAACTTTAAAAAATTAAGAAAGGCTCCCAATCTTTGGAACAAAAATAGAGTTGGGAATATCTTCAATAACCTAGAAAGACAGGAAAACCTTGTGAATTCTTTGGAAAATATTTACGACATCGATTCCTCTTCTGATAATAAAATAGCTCTGTCTAAAGCAAAGGCCAATCTAATTCAGCTTCATAATGATATTGAGTCATTCTGAAAACAAAAATGTAGTATAAATTGGAAACTGAGGGGGAAAAAAATACCGCTTTCTACCATAATTGGGTTAACAAAAGAAGACAAATTAATAAAATTACTGAAATTCACTCTCCTGACAACAAGATTCTGTTAAAAGAAAAAGAAATCCAAGAGTCCGCAATAAATCACTTTCAAACGATTTTTTCTTCCAATCCTGTAACCTCTTCTTCGTCTCATTTTAACTTTGAGGGCTACCAAATCTCCTCAGAAGACAACAACATGCTTAATATTATGCCTTCTGAGGAGGAAATTTGGGATATTATCAAATCTCTTAAAACTAACACTTCCTCTGGCCCGGATGGTTTCCCTTCTGAATTTTTCATTAAGTTTTGGAACATCATTAAAGAGGATATTTGCAATGGGATAAAAGAATTTTTTTGTGATGTTCCTTTACCAAAAATTTTTACCCATACTTCAATTGCCAAAAATTGAAAAAGCCAAATGGTGGACCAACTTTAGACCAATTAGTCTTATTTCCACGCTTAATAAAATAGTTTCAAAATTTTTGGCAAATAGATTAAAAACTCTCATTCCCAACATTATTGTTTTAAATCAATCGGGTTTTGTCCCTAACCGTTCCATTCAAGATAATATTCTAACCACCCAAGAGCTTTTTCAAAGCCTCAATAGAAAACAGAGAGGTCACAACCTCATTATTAAACTTGACCTTGAAAAAGCTTTCGATAAACTAGACTGGACTTTTCTTATTAAAATGTTAAAGGCTTATGGTTTCAATGATAGTATCATTATGAAAATTTCAAATCTAACTCAAAGAAACTGGTTTTCCATTATCATTAATGGTCAAGTCAATAGTTTTTTTAATGCTTCTAGAGGCCTTCGTCAATGAGACCATATCTCCCCGATTTTATTTATCATGGCTATGAACTATTGGTCTTACCATATTAACTCTCTTTTCTTAAAAGACCCTAGCCTTCAGTACAATGTGGATGGAAAAATATTTATCTCCCATTTGGCCTATGTAGACGATTTGATCATTTTCTCTAATGCTGAAGTCAATAACATGGTCAAACTTAAAATGTTGCTTAATAAACTTGAAAATGACACTGGCCTTAATATTAACACTTCCAAATCTCACTTCTATATTTCCAAGAAAGCATCCACTCAAAAAATAAACAACATAAAACAAAAATTAAATTTTAACCAAGGTAAAATCCCCTTTTCCTATTTAGGCATCCCAATCTTTTCTGGGCACAACAAAAATTCCATTTATAAAGATCTTCTAGGAAATATTTTTAAAAAACTAAGGGGTTGGGAAAACAAATATCTCTCTCAGGGTGGTCGCTTAACCTTAATAAAATACGTGCTTAACAACATCCCTCTTTATTGGCTTGAATTGACTTCCCCAACAAAGTTTATTATGAACAAAATTAAGCTGATTTTCAACAAATTTATGTGGTTCCACAACATAGGTTCTAAAATGATTTGGTGCTATTTGGACAAAATTACCTTCCCTTTGATTGAAGGTGGGCTGAATTTACGGTCTCTTGACTCGCTCTATCTTGCCTTCTCTCACAAACTTTGGTGGAAGTTTAGAACCACCAACTCTCTTTGGGTTCAACTTTTGTTGGCTAAATATTGCGCGACTAAACATCCGGCTCAAATCAAGCATAAAATTACTGATTCCAAAGTTTGGAGCAGGATGCTAAGTCACCGTGATTTAATTGAAGATTCTCTTTGTTGGGATGAGCTCGATATTAATATCAGTTTTTGGTTTGATAACTGGAACTGCTCGGAACCAATTGCTAATTTTACGGAGATTATTCATAAACCAAAACTTTGTTTAGGAGACATCTACTCTAATGAGCTAGGCTGGAATATTGATTTGATAAACAAGATTTTACCTCCCCACCTCATTCCTGGAATTATCTCTCACCTCCCGCTTATTGCTCTTGAAAAAAAAATAATTCAGATTTATGTCTTAATGGCAAACTAAACTTAACCAGAATTTGGAACTGCTGTAGATCGATTAAGATGCCTTGTTTCCCTACTTGGATCTGGAACCCTTGTATCCCTTCTATCATCAATATTTTCCTTTGGAGAATGGCTAATAATTTCATTAGTACGGATGATATTTTGTAGAAAAGAGGTTTCTCTCTTGCCTCTAAATGCCAGTGTTGTAATAAGCAAGAAAGTTTAAACCATGTTTTTTTCAAAAATACTCATAGTATAGAGGTTTGGAATTGGATTGATGAATCTCTTGATTCTTATTCAATCATTTCTCTTACTTCTCTTTTTCAAAATGACCCAAATTTCAGCAACAAAAAACTCTCGATTAGAAATTTATTTTCTGCTTTAGCTCTTTGGCATTTATGGGATAGTAGAAACAAAGCAAAATATAACTGTATTCCAATGAATACTAAGAAAACCATTGCTGTGATTCACAACGAAATTAACATCATTTTCAAAACTTATGAGGATAAATATTTTGCGTGGGGCAATATCAACAGCCAAATCTTCAAAGATAAATTTGTAATCCCGTTATCCTGATTGATTTTAGTTTTGCTTTGGTGTGTTTTAGTTTTAATTTCGGTCTTTTGGAGGTTGTCCGTCTCTTTTTGCTTTTGGCTGGATGTTGCTCTTGGCTGGGTTGGTTGTTCCTGGGAGCTGGTTCTCCTTCAGCTGGGGTTTGTTGGGCGTCCTTCTGTGCTCAGTCTGCTGGGGCTTGGGTCGGGCTGTCTTGTTTGGGGTTTGTCTGGGTTGTTGTTTTTAGTTTGGGACTGGGTCGGGCTATGGCTGGGAGTTGGCTCTTTTGGCTGTGGCTGGTCTTCGACTGGGCTCTGTTTAGTCTGGGGCTTCGGCCTGGTTCCTGCTTATTGTTGTTTGGCTGGGCGTTGGCTCTTTTGGTTTTGGTTTTGGCTGTGGCTGGTCTCCGGCTGGGTTCTGTTTGGCTGTTGGATTTGCGGTCTGGGGCTTCGGCCGGGTTCCTGCTTATGTTTGGTTGGTTGTGGTATTTGTCCTGTATGCTTTTCTGTTGTGTTTGGCTGCAGCGATTTTTTTTTTCCTTTCTCCTGGTTTTCTTTCTTTTTTTTGGCTTGCCGTCTTCACCCTATTTTGTCTTCGGCTGTCTGCTCTTCGTTCTCGTGGTCTCGTCTTCTGGCCTGCTGTCTTTGTTTGCTGCTGTCGTCTTGGATATCTGGTCGCTTCTCTCTTGGTGCTGCGTCTGTTTCTGCTCTCTCAGTTGGTTCTCTGCTGACGTTTTGTTTTGTCCTCCTTTTGGGAGGCATTTCTCTGTGAGCGTTTCTGTGCTTTCAATTTATGTTCTCTTTTTGGCTTGTTAGTTTAGATTTTTCTTTTTCTTTACTAGACCTTTTAGGTTATATCCTGGGTCTAGTTTTTTTGGGCTATCTTCAAATTTTTTAGTTTGATTAGGTTTCTTGTACCATCGCAGCCCTGCTTTTCCTGTATCTTGGTTTTTAGCTAATAAAAGTAATGCCGAGATGGCTTTTTACCAAAAAAAAAAAAAAAAAAAAAAAAAAAAAAAAAAAAAAAATATATATATATATATATATATATATATATATATATATATATGCTATATTCAAGTTATACTTAAAAATTCTACATTCCAAATAACCTCTTAAGGAAAATTGTGATTTCGTAGAAATTCTAAAATGTGATATATCTAATGATTGTTTTGGTTTAAGCTTATTTTGAGTTAATCAAAAATCTTGATTTTGCTTAAATAAGAATTACTTCTAAGCTTCATAAAATATTTTTGTAAAACATGGAATATTCAAAATGAAAGAGAATACTAAAGATTAAATCACTTTTGTGCTTTAAAAAAAATATATAATATTTTGTCAAATTTAAAATACTCAGTATATCTCCTTCATGATTAAAATAACATATTTTTTATTTTATATCTTACTAATTTCTTAGAAATGTTTTGATAAAATTTAAAATATCATTTTAGAAGTATAACATATATAATTTATGAAAATACTTCAATTCCTTTCTCTTTTTTCTATATAATTAATTAATTTAATAAATTTATAATAATAATTTATAATATAAATCTTAATTATCATATATTAAATATAAATTTTTATTTGGACATGTTGATATGCACATAAAAAAATTCTTCTAATAAAATTTGAATATCATTTTAATATAAACTTTAAAAATAATATTTATATTATTTTAATATAAATAAATAAACATTTTCATAATATTCAAATTCAATTGAATAAATATTTTTAAATATCACATCAAAAAATCTAAATAATATTTATGTAAAAATATTGCAAATATAGAAAAATGCTACCCTTACACTATTATATACATAATCATATCCACCACCAATTAAAAAAAATTTTTCCTATTTTTTTTATTTTTTTCTTTTACATTATTCCAAATAAAAAATAAATTTTACCAATCATATATTTATTATAGAATTATCACATCATCCTCATTTTAATATGTATATAGTGGTGTAAGTATAGCAAAATTCATAAATATATACATAAATTTTCGCATAATCCTCGTAACTAGATGGGAACCATCAAGCAACTCCACGGCCGTCTCGTTGTTTCAGGCCTGCATAGAAAACCTTTTCACGTGTCCAAAGTTCTCTCTTTCTACGCTCTCTCCCCTCCTCATCTTCCCCAAGCCGTCCTGACTTTTAGCCAGATAGAAAACCCTAACACCTTCGTCTTCAACACAATGCTCAGAGCCTTCGCCCCAAGCAACGCCCCAACAGAAGCCCTAATCCTCTACAAACAGGCCGCAGGCCTTGGCCTCAGGCAAGACCACATGACCTTTCCCTTCTTGCTCCAGGCTTGCGCGAGGATTCCGGCCGCCATCGAAGGCCAATCGATTCATTCCCATGCTCTGAAGCTGGGCTTCTGCTGCGATGTCTTCGTATCCAATGCGCTCATCAGTCTCTACTGTTCCTGTAAGGAACATGGATATGCACGGAAGGTGTTTGACGAAATGCCGATTAGAGATTTGGTTTCTTGGAACTCTTTGATTTGTGGGAGTTGGAAACTTCAGCGCTTTAGAGATGTTTTGGCGCTTTTTGAACAGATGCGTGCTGCTGAGATGAGGGTTGATGGGGTTACCATGGTGGCCGTTTTGTCAGCTTGCACGAAGTTGGGAGAGTGGGAGCTGGGGGAGGCAATGGTTAAGTACTTAGAGGAGAATCTTGTGGAGATTGACGTGTACCTCGGAAACACTTTGATAGACTACTATGGACGGCGAGGATCCGTTGAGGCGGCTCGAAAGGTGTTTGATGAAATGAAGGATAAGAATTCAATGACTATGAATGCGATGATCGCAACACTTGCAAAGGCCGGCCACTTGTTTTCCGCTAGAAAAGTGTTCGATGGAATGCCTGAAAGGGATCTCGTGTCTTGGAGCTCGATGGTAACTGGGTATTGCCAGTCGAAAAATTTCTTAGAAGCGTTTGAACTCCTCAGGCGGATGCAGAAAGATAACATAAAGCTGGACGAAATTGTGGCCGCCAATGCCCTTTCTGCTTGTGCACATCTTGTTACACGTAATCTTGGGAGGTCGGTACATGGATACGTTCAAAGGAACAACATAAATATGGATATCTATGTAGGAAACTCCTTGGTTAGCATGTACTCGAAGTGCGGATACACCAAAGAGGCGTATAGAGTATTTAATGGCATGGAAAGGAAGGATACTCAGACATGGAATTCAATCATTTTGGGGATGGCAACAACTGGTAATGTCGACACCGCATTGCAACTCTTCTCTGATATGTTGAGGGCAGAGTTCAGGCCTGACGAGGCGACATTTCTCGGTGTCTTGGTCGCGTGCACGCACTTTGGATTGGTTGATAAAGGGCTTGAGTACTTTGAAAGCATGAGAGGAGAACATGGAGTGGAACCTCATATGAAGCATTTTGGATGCGTTTTTGATCTTCTTAGCCGTGCCGGCGAATTGGATAAGGCTCTTAAGTTCATCGGAGAAATGATGAGGAGTCCTGATGCTATAGTCTGGAGGTCCTTACTGAGAGCTTGCAAGGTTCATGGCAATGTTACAATGGCGGCGCATGCCAATAAGAAGCTCAGTCAATTAGGCCCTACTGATAATGGAAGCTTTGGTCTTCTTTCAAATGCACGTGCTGAAGCTCAGAGATGGAGTGATGTGGTGAAGTTGAGGGATATGATGATAGAGGCTAATATACAGAAGAATCCTAGTTGTAGCATGATTGAAATGAGCAACTCTGCAGCAAAAGCATGAAGTTGGCAGATACAAGTATGAAGGAGAATTTAATGGACCAAAGTGTTGCTGAATTCATGATTCAATGCTTTGTGAGCTGAATGCTGATGGCTGGATTGAGATCTAAAGATTGGTGAGAATGATCAGAGTTTTAATCCAGTTATAACTCATATTTCAAACCTATGATTCTTAAGCTTGTTGGGTTCATTGAATCATGATTGATCGGAACATTGATGAACTTTTCAAGTTACATGGACCTCACATGAATGAAGGATAGAAAGGCTCGTTGAGGTAAAATTTGTATCTATATTATTCACATTCATACGTAGTATAATAATGATAGCCAATAATCTCTTACATAGTTAAAAAATTGTAAATTTCTACTTTGTTATTGACATGGTTGTAAGTTAAATATATTTAAGATGATGATCAAAAATTTGTTCTTATGGATGAAGATATTTAATATAAATGGATCAATTATTTTACTAAGCTTTTTAATGAAGGTTGTACCATTACAATTAATATAAATGAGTTTAATAATTATAAAAATAATCTCAACTACTGTTTCATTTGCCCCATTAGTAAAATTGAGATTAAATGCTTTAAAGAGGATGAAGAGCGAAAAACCTGTTGGATCATATGACATCTTTATTATTGTATGAAAATGTTTGGGTTAGGAAGGAATTTTTTGGCATACCAAGTTATTTAATTTTATTTTGAAAACTGAAGATGCCAAATGAGTGGAGAAAGAGTATTATTATACCTAATTACAAGAATAAAGATGATGCGCAAGGCTATGCTAATTACACAGGAATCAAGTTCTTGTGTTATACATTGAAATTTTGGGAGGAGTAATTGAATGCAGATTACGAAGGGATACTTGTATTTCTCAAATCAACTTGGTTTTATGTCAGGTAGATCTATCATTGGAAGCCATACATATATTAAGAGGTTTAATGATGAAATTTAGAGAGAAAAGAAGATTTTCATTTAATTTTTATTGATCTTGAAAGGGCTTATTATAGAGTACAAAGAGAAAATTTTGGAGAGGTTTGGAGAGAGAAGCATTTTGTGTTGCTTATATTAAAGTTATTAAAAATATGTATATAAGATTGTAACATGTGTTTGATCGCAAGGTGGCTTGTTTAATAAATTTCTTGTTATTATTGGATTACATCAAGGCTTTGCTTTTGCTTTACTTATGAATGTTCTTATTGAGCACATTTAAGAGAAGATTCATTATGCATGTTATTTGTAGATGATATTCTTTTAATTAATAAATCTAGGGATGGAGTTAAAGCAAATCATGAGTTTTGGAGGACTAATTTAGATTCTAAAAATATTCATCTTAGTGTAAGTTTTATTGTGTCAGAAGCACTAATCCCTTGGATATACTATTGATGACCATGTGATCAAGAAGAGAAAAGACAACTATTGAGGATTGTGTCATCAAGAAGAGCGAGAGATTCAAGCATCTTGGTTCAATTATTGAAAATAATGCCAAAATAGAGAGTGATGTGATTAATATAGGATCCAAGCTGATTTGTTGAATGGAGTGTTTGTTGTGCAACCCAAAATTCCACTCAAACTTAAAAGGAGAATTATATAGAGTGGCTATATTACTGGTTGTGCTATATGGGGATGAATGTTGGCCAACATAAAAGAAACTTATCGATAAAGTAAGTACCAGAGATGAGGGTACTTGGGTGGATGAGTGGGTATTCTCGTAAGGATAGAATGAGAAATGAGTTTATCCATAGCAAGGTTGGAGTGGCTCCAATAGTGGATAAAATCAGAGATTGCTGCCTTGGATAGTTCGAGTATATTAAGCATAAACCGTGTAACGCTTCTATAGAAAAATTGAGTTTATGAATTTGACTTATATCAAAGGAGGAATAGGAAGACCAAAAAGACACAAGAAGAAACTATTAAGAAGGATTTTATCTATTTGGAACCTAGGGAGGGGCTTTTATTTTATCATGCACATTAAAACAAAAATTTATGTAACTTACCCGTGTGTTGTTGTTGTTGATAAAATTTATTGTGTTAATAATTTGAAAATTTTATTAATAACAGATGACCTAACTTGAATTCAATATTTAAAATCCCACATGCCTTGTCTATCCAGGAATTCAAATATAAAATCCCATTGTTTTGGTCTATCCAAAAAGCCGAACTTTCATTAAAGCATGCTTTTAAAATATTTTGGTTGACATTGTTTATAGAGATTATGTCTATACATGCATACATATATGCATTTTTTTATGCCACTTAAACATCTATTTGATTAATAATATAGAATATACACTAGATCTTAGGCACATTTTTGCTTCGTAGAAGTCATTTTTGATAATTTTATTTGAATGAACGATGCATTACATATGCATGAATTCACAACGATATCTATGGAAAGCTAATTCTAATTTATTAGTAATATAACTTTTATGTAGATTTGATAAAAGACATGCTGAGTTTATTACAAGGATTGGGTGATAATGCTTATTCTTACAGAAAGACTTTCATCTAGAATCCTGAAGAAGTTAAATGCATGGAGGCTTTTTTTTTACAATAAACAATGTGTTGGTGCTAGTTTCGAGAATGCTGTATTTCATCTAAAGTTTAATGTAGCAGAAACTGTGGATTCTCTCCCCTTTTCATCGATTGTGGGTTCACATTGTTTAGATGTAATACAGCAGTTTAATGTAGCGTGAACCCACAATAGTGTCTATGTGCATAGTTGCTAAAACTGTGGATTCTCTCCCCTTTTCATCTATTGTGGGTTCACGGTTAGCTTATTGCCAATTACATGATATAATTTGTTCCAAGGAGATACTTGAAAACAAGATAATTTCCACTAGTGATGATGGGTTTAGATGGCTAGATTTGTTATAAAGGTGTTATTGAACTTGATGCCTCCTGATATAAAGATATTATTGAACTTGATGCCTCCTGATATATGCTTTGATAATTGTTTTAAGAAATTTTATTGGGAGAAATAATTGTCAATATTTTCAGATGCCACAGTGCATGCTACAATATTTGCTACAGTGCCTGTTACTTTAGTTATCAAGTGCTATGCCATAGTCTTTGATGTAGTAACTGCAACAATATATGTTGGAGTACGCCTTTACATAGTACGAATGAAGATAAGGGCCACTTGTGGTATATCTCTATTAGTTTTTGAGGCAATTAATGATATATCCAAATGAAATAGTGTATTGGAGGGGTGATATGCGTGGGCTTCATTTCGCATCAATCTCTTTCTTGTATTGAATAACTGGCCAATGGCAGATCAAGTAAAAGTCATTATCTAACTCTCCTAGAATCTTATTATAGAATTTTATTACAGAAAATTTTTGAAATTTTTTATGTTCTTTAATTTATCATTACTTAAACTCTAAAAATGGAAGGGATGCTTTTGTACTCGTGCACAGCATTTTTTGATATTAATAAAATTGTTCTTTTCTTTGTTTGTGAGTTTGGATGTAGAAGTGCGGAGCAAAGGCTATAAACTTATAAAGATTTATTACTCTTTTTTCGACAGATGTCTTGGATTTACATTTTTCTGATAACGTCTTTCCTTGACTTTTTCTGCATAATTATTCTCATGTTTTACTCAGAGCTTGGAATGTTATTAGCAATGGCTACAATTTGGGAAATCATTTGGTGTTTTTTACATTATACTATGAAACTTGTATATTGTACATAATTTTCTTGCAACAATTTCACAATTTCACAATTTCACAAGCTGTATGTGATTTATTTATGGTTTTAAAATTTAAATTCAGCAACTTGTATTTTAATCTCAAGGGATTTCTTTAGGAATTTTAAAATCATTTATAATTGTTTTTTTTTTTTTTCAGCATTATACTTTTATTCTTTAAACCGTGCATAAGTCATAGCCATCTCAAAGCTTATAATAAATCCCAGCCCTTCATTGATTCGTCTTGTATGTATTACTTATACCCCATAAATTTGTGCCTTTTTTTTCTTAAGGCAACTCCTCTTCTAGCTGGACTTGCCATTGCTGCAGCTGCTCTCGCTGGTCGATATGGAGTTCAAGCATGGCATGCCTACAAGTTACAACCAGTGGTTCCGAGGATACGCAGATTTTATGAAGGCGGTTTTCAACCTATGATGACTAGAAGAGAAGCTGCTCTTATACTTGGGGTCAGGTGAGTTTACCAATGTATATCATATATGTCATACCGTTGAAAAATTGTTTTTGTGAGAGTTAACATTTGTATGTTTATGCGATAAAAGCAAGCATGTATTCTTATGTTACTGATTTATGATTATAGTTGTGTGTCATCATTTTTTGATTGTTTGATGTTGGGACAATATGGATTGAAATGATTATTACGTCATTATTAATTATTTTTTACTTTATTACATTCATTAGTTCACTAGTTTAGATTGCTTTTGATTCCTTATTTATTATCGTTGTTCAATTTTAATAAAAAATTACCTTCTTACCATCATTTGACAAGTCTTCATAAACGTGTACAATTATTATTCTTGTGATTTGGATAATTTTTTTTTTCTTGCATATCCTCTTGACTGCCCACTTCTCCATTTCACTGTAATAAAATTTTTTTCTTAACTTAAAACTATGAGATTTGTGGAGGCTGTAGTTATTCAAACACGACTTCTCTTAAATAAAGGGAAATAGCTAAAGTTGCACTATTTCGTTAACCTCCTATAGTTATTTCATAAAAATTTCTCATTTTTTTTGGAATGTATCTCCTTTTCATTCTCACATAGTAGATTTCATTGAATGATCTTCATTCTAGCACATAGCAGATTACAATAATAGTCTACAGTGAATGATTGAATAATAGAACTACATTCTATCACAGAGGATAACCTTAGTCATGGGCAATGCAGTGTACCCATTGATATGTGGCGGATGAATCATTGTCTATAAAGTAGCGGCACTTTATTTGTGTGCTTGAAAATTTGAAGCAGTTAGTTAAACTAATTGATCTTGCATCAATTTGATGCTACTACAGTCATGTTAAAATCTTTAATTCGTATTTAGGCATCAAAGGAAGTGAGAGAGAATGCCTGATATTAAGAGGATGGGATGATTGATGCTACAAAATCTCATGTACACAAGTTTGCTTTCAGACTGAAATACTTTTTCAAACTCACGTCATTAAGACTTCACTGAATTAAAATTATGGATTGAAACAAATATGGCTGACCCTTTTATTGGGGAATTTCTACATGTTCTAAACATGGTTTGTTTGGTCAGCCTTTGCCTGTTAATGGATATTTAATGAGCTAAATATCAAAAACACCTACTTCCCGCAGTTTTCTAGTTGGCCAATCAATAGAAAATTGGAATAGCAGTATTGCAATACTGCTTATTTCTTTTATATATTATTAAATTATGTTTTTCTTTTTGTTTTGTTTTGTTTTGTGTATATATTGACTTCCTTCCATCTAAAGAGCTCAAATTGTGTTGTGAATTGCCTTCATATAGGAAACTTTGCTGAATGTTTCTCAAGCTATCTTTAGGTTTTATATCCCCTGTTCTTTTTTATCAGCTTCACCTTAATCCCAAGCTGTCTTTTCATCAACAACCTTGCATCCTTTCTATAAACTTTCAGATTGTAACACAGTCGTTTTTCAATTTACAACAAAAATACCCTAACATTAATCTGAAGCTCTCTTGTATTCTTTTTCTAAACTTTAAATTGACACGTCTCTCAACCGTAAACTGTTTTGTGTAAAGAGTACAAGGAAGTAATCTTGGTTATCATTTTAGTTTACATTTGGGGCAACTTTATAGATGTTGTGCTTTATATAAAGCTATCTATCATCTATTTGTTTAACCTCATAGAAAACAGTTTTTAATGAACAAATTTTAAAGTACGGCCTTGTTGCTTTTTGCTGTTAGGAGATGAAAATTATTATTTGTCTCTGGCTCTGCTCTATTACTACAAATACTCGCCAACTCATTAATTGTCTGCTCACCAGCCGACTATATGTTGCCGTTGCTGTTCATCATTTTGTTTTGCACAATAGTATGATAGGATGCCATTCAATTTGCAACAACAACAATTTTCTTTGTACCAGCTTCACAACAGTTTTCTTAGACAGTTGTAGCTGCCCCAAAATGGAGCTGTAGTCATGATTGATGGGGAAGCAAAAGATGGTATGGTTATGCAAATGATTGTTTTTAGTGGAGAGAGAGGGAAGAATGATAAGCTTTAGTGGAGAGAGATGGAGGAAAGTTGATAGGCTTTAGTGGGGAGTGAGGGAAGGAGTTTGAAGTGGGGAGGATGTTGTGGAAGATAAAAGTGAGAGTTTAGTGATAACACATTAAGTTGTTTATTGTTCTGGAATATGAATGTTTGCTGTTTTTCATGCAGCAAATGACAGGATGACTGCTTTCAGGGAAGAAAATTGTATGATGTTTCTGTTTTCAGTGTAGGAAAGTAGCAAGCTTGTTTTCTTAGGGTTTTGGGAAAGTGTTTGTGAACGAAGGAAAGCTAGGGGAAGTAGTGAATGAGGAGAAATTTATCTGTGATTAACCTAGCGGCACCCTCATTTTGGCTCCAATTAACCATTCTGTAAAGTTTTACTGCTATGAAATATGAATATTATCAATTCATACTGTAATGTTTCTTACATGCAAATAGATGCGCTAACCTCATAGAGTAAGCAATAGTGGTATCTCTAATTTGTATTAATTTTTAACTGAGCAAGTCTCCTAGCACTTTGGACTGTTTTTGAACACTTGGCTGTTAAGGATGCTTTGGGGCAAGGAGAATGGTCTATTGTCACTCGCACTTGGATAATAAAAGAACACATACTTAGTATAAAGCCAGTGTGAAGAATATGCAATATTGGTTTTTTACTAATATTTTGAGAGGGAAGATTACAAAAGGGGAGAGCTCAAGCGATCCTTGGCTTTTACGGACAAGCACTCTTCTAGTGCACAAAGTAATGGACCAAAAGAAGAAACTAAAGAGATAAAAAATAAAATCCTTAGTATACATAATTGTACTACTTAGGAGATAGAAAACGTCATTAGAAAAGGACAAAATATTTACTTTAGGTGGCTTGGATGGTGCAGCTGACACTGCTCCACGTGTGACACATTTTTTCGACGTGCTGCCCAATTTCTGGGTGGCATGTGATCTTACTCTTATTTTTTATTCCCCTTGACTTTTTCATGGACTGGCGTTGCTGTTAAGGTTTAGTCTTCCTTAGCTATTGGCTTATCAGTCGAGCACTTGAACAATCTCTCGATGCTCTTGTTAGAGGCTCATGCAAACTTCATACTAAGAAGCTTTTTTTTTGACATTTTTCTTCTTCTAGTTAGTAGCTTCCTATAGCTCGACTGGGCTTCAGATAACTCACCTGGTAGTTGGGGTGACTCGTTAGCGTAGCCTTATAGTACAAAAGCCAATGAAGCTGCCAATCTCAGGTTGGTCCTTTGGTAGATGAACTCTTCACAACTTCTTTTTGAAGAAGTTTGTACCGTTAAACGCTACATGCTGAAGGCATGCTCATCTTGTTAGCAAAGTAGAGTGTGCACGGATTTCATGCCCCCACCAGTAGAGCATCTTTCGTATGTTGGTGATAGTTATTTGTTTGGTTTGAGATAAGGAATGCTACAGTAAAATAATTTTAGTAAAAGCTATAATCTAGTAAATGTTTGGGCGGTTAAGCCAATAATCAATATCCAAGGCGTTTAACTCGAAATTCATTAGCTTGGTGATGGAAGTCTTCCTCTTCAACTTCTTATGAAAATAAGGAGTCGTTCATTAATTTACTGTAGCCTTTGAGAATTCATTGAGACATTAATTAGCATGCTTATCAATGACATAATGGGTGGAGAAAGATCAAAACTTGATACAACGACCAGTTATAATCAACTTACAACAATGTCAATAACAAAGTAGAAATTTACAATTTTTTAACTATGTAAGAGATTATTGGCTATCATTATTATACTACGTATGAATGTGAATAATATAGATACAAATTTTACCTCAACGAGCCTTTCTATCCTTCATTCATGTGAGGTCCAGGTAACTTGAAAAGTTCATCAATGTTCCAATCAATCAAGATTCAGTGAACCCAACAAGCTTAAGAATCATAGGTTTGAAATATGAGTTATAACTGGATTAAAACTCTGATCATTCTCACCAATCTTTAGATCTCAATCCAGCCATCAGCATTCAGCTCACAAAGCATTGAATCATGAATTCAGCAACACTTTGGTCCATTAAATTCTCCTTCATTTTTAATTTCTTATAAATTTATTAAAAGGAAAAGGCTAATGGTGTCACAATAATAATTTTTGTTCATGGGTTACATATTTTATATATATATATATATATATATATATATATATATATATCTATTACTTCTGCTGATCAATGAGAAATGGACCTCTGTATATGTAGATGCCATGTCATCACCTTAGAGCAATCCGAAGGGATGGCTTTGATCTTGGTCTCATCCTCTAGGAACACCTGATGGATGAACCTGATTGAATCCTGTCATTATGATCAAAAAGCATGCGGTTAAGAAATAATAATAATAATAACAAGATAGCCTAATGATTTTAATTTGTACAAATATTACTTTTTGCACTATTTTCCTTGGCGTTGAGTAAGAAGAAACTTGTGCATTGGCTGCCACTTTAAGTGACAACTAAGAATAGTGTCAGAGGAATATTTTTCTGTGTAATTCAATCTAAAAAATTTGAGGGCATATCTGTAATAGTTTTAGTTTGCACTGCCCTAGCTAATATGCATTATATATATGTTTGAGAGGATGAGAGCAGCTGATCTTGTAATTTCTTACCTTTCGTTTCTTCTTATTGTGACTATATTATTTTTTTAAATATCCTATGATTTTCCTCAAAGAATTTCGCATAATTTTTCTGTGTTCATGTGCTGCAATTAATTTTTTTGTCTAGTGCATTTCATGGTGATTTTAATGGGGGCCGCACAAACGCTAATCCCTCTAACACTAATTATGACGTCTACTCTTCTACTTGAGAAGAGGTAAACCAACGCACCCTCAAACTGCAATGAGGGCTGTTATTTTAGGCAAGGAGCCTCTTTGATCACTTTTAAACCCTGTCCAGGTAAGTATTAACAATATATATGTGTGTGTATATATATATATATATACATATATGATCATACCCTTTAAAATAATTTTATTTACACTAAAATCTTTAATATAATTACTTGCTGAAAGAACTTGCATAAAAGCTGTGTACAAAGATGTTATTGCAGAGGTCACTTAAACGCTTATTAATGAGAGACTGAATTTTATGCAATCTGGTTTCTTTTCATGATTTTAGCACGGTTCCCACATTGAACAAGGTGAGGGTTTGTGGGCAAATTGTTCTTATGAAGGTTCCCACTCTTGACTAACATAGAATACATACAAATTCTTATTTCATTCTGTGCGAGGTTTCACATGTAAAAAAAGCTAAAATTCATTTCTTTGTGCAGCTTTGCTTGTTTGTTTATCTTAAGATTATAATCTAGAATCACAGCTCCATGATAAATGATTTGAATAAATTTTTATTGCTATAGGTTGAACAATGCGAGTTCTGAAGGAACTAATTTCAATATTTTTAAAGATTGTGAAATTAATATTGATAACGGTTAGCTTTTGGCTGTACACTATTAACAATATTTATTATTTCATAATATTAAAATAAATAATTATTTATGTGTATTGTACCTGCTTGAATGCTTTATTAATCAAGTGATTTTCAATTCTATTGCTTATCTTACTACTCATGAAGGGAATAATTCCTTATTATTACTAAAATATTAGATAAATAAAAAATATTCTAAATAAATTCCTTTTGTTTGCATCCAAGCTAAATTAAATGCAATTATTTTAACTTTTCAGACCACCTTACATTTCTGCACTTGTCACACCATCAACGCCTTAGGATATCTACAATTTAAATATTTCTCATAAAGCCAGTATTAATTAAAGTTTATTATTAAGCACCATTTAATTTTGATAATTACATAAATAAGAAAGGGCAGACAAATTTTGCAAAAATACCTGAGAAATGTCTGAAATTGAGGAAGGGCGGCCCCAACGCTCAGGATCCCATAATATGGAGCTATTGAATGCAAATCCTGAAATATTAATCCTTTCAGGTGGCCAACCCTTGCGCTCCACTGTTCCATTGCTTGGCTCTTTTGATGCCCAGCTCACAACTTTTGAATAATTACAAATCGGCCCTTCGATGTTTATCCTCTTCCTGCCTGCAGACACCATTGCCACTGGCCATGCCCCAAAAACCCTATTTCATCATTATTGTTGTTATTATTATTTATTTTAAGTCTGATTTTAAGTTCTATAATCATGATTATATGACCTAAATGTTTAATCTATGTCATTTGCATTACTGAATGAAAATATCGCATTCTTATTGTTGAATACCAATTGGGCTATTAATGGATTCTACTTTTATATGGATACAATATATCTATAGGTATATTTATTTTATATATTTCAGATGACTCCAACCAATTTGATTTGAGTCGAGCTCAATTTGAATTGGGTTCGAGTCAAACCATTTAGCTCGAGAATAAACTTGAAAATTTCAAGTCGAGTTCAATTTGACTCAAAATTCAAGCAAGTATTGAGCGACTTTCCATGTTTGAGGTTAAATTGTCAACTATAATTCTATCTAATAGTTTTTTCTCATGTCTTTTTGCTCATCCTATTCCTCTTTAATATGTGCAAAATTCATAAATTTAATTTTTCTAACAGTGGCTATGAATTGCCTACTCAATATGCTTGAAATATCTCTAATCTTATCCACTATTGAAACCAGCTATTCATAATTAAAAAAATTAAACAAATATTTCTTCAAATTTGAATTATATATATTAATATATCTAGAACTGTATGTTAAGTTATTTTTGATTTTCTTATTTATATGATAAAAAAAGCTTTTGTACTCGTGAAGGGCTATAGTTAGGGAAAAAGTTGGTGTAATTATCATAATTAGGCCTTGAAAATTTGTAGTTAGAGAAAGCATAGCTGTTAAAGTTTTGGAAGATTGCTTCTCCTAACAAACAAGCCACCAACTTTGTGAGAAAGTTATCAAATCTAAAATGTAACTAAAATTTATCAACATATTTTGAGAGGAATCTCACTCTATTGCTCGAATTTCCTCAAAGAATTGAAGGGGATAGATGTTGAAGGAACGGGCAAAGAGTACAATTCCGCTTAATCGATGTTGTTCGACGTGATTCAGAGCGGCATTTGTCTGATGGTACGACTCGGCATCGGCATCCGTGAAATTCTCCTTACATGTGACGTGTCGATACATGATGCCGGTTTGCCTCAAAATCTTCGCGGTCATCGGGGCATCAAAATAGGCTTCAACGACAATCCACAGAAGCGGAGGACGCACCAATTTCAAAGTATTTGCCAATCTCCACAAGGAAGCCACTTTAAATGGGTCATTCGAGTGTGTCGTGGTTATGACAATTATCTGCTCCGAATAATCATCATTGTTTGATGGAGCGGAGAAGGGCGCATGAATTGGGGTGGATTCGATATTGGCATCAGAGCGAGAGATTTTGGGATGGAGTCTTGCGAGGATGCTTTGGTTAAGCACTGCCGTGCTAGCATCAGAAACACCTAGATTTTTGATGTCGAAGGAGGAAGGCCGGGCATAGAGAAGGGAAAGAGTCCTGCTCGTGGGTGCGAAGCCGGTGAAGAAGCCCATGACGAAGCAAAGAGAGAAGTGGATGAGTGCCTTCTTCCAAATTTGGATTTTTCTTTTTGATCTTTCATATGAGCTCCCCATGCTCTTTCTCTTTAGGGGGTGAGAAACAGAGAGGGGAACGTTCATTGTATATGTAAAGTTTCTCTTCTCTTGAAGGCAAAGAAAGAGAGGATGGTGGCAAGTAGATTTCCATTGGTTGGGATGGGGAACCACCATCCGTAGTTATGCTCATATATAAAACTAATATTTTATGCAAAAAAATATTTAAATTTGTAATATAAACTATCACAGAAATAAGTTATAATTTTGAATGAACACCAAAATCTGAATAATTTTTGCATATAAGAAAGTATATAAGCTAGTGGCAATTAGAAATGCTCTTTTACTAAAATATTCCTAATTTAGATAGAGTGGCACCCAAAAAAATGAGATAATATTATTTTATTAATGTTTATTTATTTATATTAAAATAAAATAAATATTATTTTTAAAATTTATATTGAAATAATGTTCAAATTTAATTCAATGTATTCTTTTAAGTATCACGTCAATAAATTTAAATAATATTTATCTGTTCAAATATTCAAATATTAAGTGGCTCGCAATTTTTAGAGTTGACTCAAGAGTTAAGCCCGTGAACTAATGAATTTCGACTTAGTTAGATTTGTATAGGAGTTGAATTGAACAT